>JAIOJX010000023.1:98406876-99649418 GCA_022376925.1 Tragulus kanchil | reverse complement strand
GTGTGTATCTATTTCCAAATCTCTGTACATCTTTAATGCAAACTTCCTGTAAGTGTCATCCTTGCTACGCAGCCCAGGCCCGAGGCATAGAAACTGGCTTTTAGCCATGCAGGCTCGTTGGGTTTTCTCAACCGGATGCCATAAGGGCCCATGGCAAAGCCAGTGGACAGGGTAGATGGGGGGGGTCACCACTTTCCTTGCCTTGATGTCGCCTTGATCCCTGTGTTTCCACCCCAGCCCCCGAGAGCTGAAGGACACTTGTCTGATTTATCTCTGTGTTTGTTTCCAAGGTACCTGGTGTTTGGTAGAGAGGCTCTGCAGCTGAGCTGGGAGAGCTCTATGATTGGAGACATACACAGTGGTCAACCACCCAGAGCTGGCTCTGACGTGACCATAGGAAGGTGTCTATTCTGATGAAACCTGGAGGTATCCAAGAGTTACCTTTGCTTCATCACTGTGCTAACATCTCTACCCAAAGCGGGGGTTTGTACTCTGCTGGGCCCAAATGGTGCCGTGTGCAAAGGAGTGTAGAAGACTGCACGTGCCTCAGCTGCCCCTGGCAATCTCCTCCCCGTCCGAGAGCCTGATGACCTGTCTGCCTCCTGACCTTGGGAATTCCCTGACTGCCCTCCCTCCAGGGAGAAGGAGACTTTAGAGCGTGAGCTCCCCTTCTCTCTCCGGCCGTGGAATAAAAGCCTGTCTTGCTTGCATCAAACTCAGTTGCGTTGTGGGCAGCATAAACCTGGGCAGGAAAGAGCTCCCTGACCAAGCCAGGAGTGCTTCACTTTGACCAAAGCCTCAAGAGGAGGCCTTGTGTCTGATCTGATAACAGAAGCAATCAACGCGGTGCGTTCTGAGACACAGGAATGCCTTACATACTGCCACGGATGTCAAAGTCCCAGTGCCTGCCACGAAAATGGGAATGTGATGCCATCTGGATTTGGGATTGTGTCGATCTGTATCTTACTCCCTGGACTCCGACCTGAGAAGCTGGGTACTTTGTCCTTTGTCCTCTGCTGAGTACCACGTGTCCAGCACGGTGCCAGGCACAGGAGTGCTCAGTGACTGTGAGTCTTACAACAAATACTAACAGACAATACAGTGTCTCTAAGGTGGTAGGGGGCTGGTGCTGGACTCCTTTCTCTGCTTCTTTAAAGTCCCTTTATGTTCTGCTAATCTAAGCCATAAGTGTTAAGTGAAGGTGTTAATACATCTTTAATTTCTGCTGCTTTTCTGAGTTTCTTCAAGTGATCTAACCTTTCTGTATCCATTTTTATGAACATGCATTAGGACTAGACTAGAGCAACTGCCTCAAATAGTAACTTAAAATTACAAAATGCAATCTAGATAGATCATAGGCAACGACTCAACGTAAATGTTAGGTGACTGCTTCTTGAAATATTGATGAGTTATCTATATGAATTGGTGCTGCGTTATGCTGAAAATACTTGAGTTCCATAGTCACACTTGGGTTCAAATCCAACCTTAATTTCTTAAGGCCCTTCTCATAGTTATGGAAGGTGTCTATTCTGATGAAACCTGGAGGTATCCAAGAGTTACCTTTGCTTCATCACTGTGCTAACATCTCTACCCAAAGCGGGGGTTTGTACTCTGCTGGGCCCAAATGGTGCCGTGTGCAAAGGAGTGTAGAAGACTGCACGTGCCTCAGCTGCCCCTGGCAATCTCCTCCCCGTCCGAGAGCCTGATGACCTGTCTGCCTCCTGACCTTGGGAATTCCCTGACTGCCCTCCCTCCAGGGAGAAGGAGACTTTAGAGCGTGAGCTCCCCTTCTCTCTCCGGCCGTGGAATAAAAGCCTGTCTTGCTTGCATCAAACTCAGTTGCGTTGTGGGCAGCATAAACCTGGGCAGGAAAGAGCTCCCTGACCAAGCCAGGAGTGCTTCACTTTGACCAAAGCCTCAAGAGGAGGCCTTGTGTCTGATCTGATAACAGAAGCAATCAACGCGGTGCGTTCTGAGACACAGGAATGCCTTACATACTGCCACGGATGTCAAAGTCCCAGTGCCTGCCACGAAAATGGGAATGTGATGCCATCTGGATTTGGGATTGTGTCGATCTGTATCTTACTCCCTGGACTCCGACCTGAGAAGCTGGGTACTTTGTCCTTTGTCCTCTGCTGAGTACCACGTGTCCAGCACGGTGCCAGGCACAGGAGTGCTCAGTGACTGTGAGTCTTACAACAAATACTAACAGACAATACAGTGTCTCTAAGGTGGTAGGGGGCTGGTGCTGGACTCCTTTCTCTGCTTCTTTAAAGTCCCTTTATGTTCTGCTAATCTAAGCCATAAGTGTTAAGTGAAGGTGTTAATACATCTTTAATTTCTGCTGCTTTTCTGAGTTTCTTCAAGTGATCTAACCTTTCTGTATCCATTTTTATGAACATGCATTAGGACTAGACTAGAGCAACTGCCTCAAATAGTAACTTAAAATTACAAAATGCAATCTAGATAGATCATAGGCAACGACTCAACGTAAATGTTAGGTGACTGCTTCTTGAAATATTGATGAGTTATCTATATGAATTGGTGCTGCGTTATGCTGAAAATACTTGAGTTCCATAGTCACACTTGGGTTCAAATCCAACCTTAATTTCTTAAGGCTTCATAACCTATTACATGCAGATGCAGCCTTCTTTACCCACCTGGTGGGGCTGTGGCCAGTCTGGTGCCACACATTGTAACTACTCATTGACTTTCATTTTAATTTCATAGTTTAGTTTGCTACTTGTTGCTTGTTATGGGTCATTTAGTCCTTTTGTCCTCTTGCTGAAATTTGGTTTGTAAAATGAAGTTAATCTCTTCAAATTGCAATCATTCCTACCCGCATTATCTATCTTCCTATCTACTTTTAAAATCTACAAAGGATAAATATTTTAAGACCATCTCTGGGACTTCTCTGGGCACCAGTGGTTAAGACTCTGCCTTCCAATGCAAGGGGCCCAGGTTCAATCCTGGGTTGGAGAACTAAGATCCCACATGCTTCAAGGTGCAGCCAAAATAAACTAACAATGTAAAAAGGCCATTTCTTCCTAATATTTTCTTTCAAGTGGCATGAGTGTTGCCTTGAAATGGTTGCATTTTCAGAGGCAGATTCCAGAAATCTCTACACTTTACCTATTGCTTCTGACCCACTTGACTCACGCAGCCTCTGGCCCGAGTCTTGGGTTTTACGTAATCCTTGATGTGAGGTAATGGGCATTGGCTGGACCGCTCCTCTGTGAAACATCTCGGTTTTTCCTGCCAAACCTGTGTGGGTTCACAGACTGCGGGCAGTACTGTGGGAGCAGACCATGTGACCAGCCTTGGGCTCACTGTCGCACTGCCCTGGCACAATTTTCTGTGAACTCTGAATGCTCGGATGGACGCTCTGAGTGGCGTGCAAGGTATCAGGGCTACAAAACACTGATGACATTCTCCCTTTGTGAGCCAGAGGCAAGGGGTGCCTCTAAGGATAGAAATATAAGAAAAAAGTAGAAAGAGGCAGAGTTCTGTCCCTGGAGGAGAAAAATTAGAGGAAGGTTTCTCTTTGTTGGATTAAAACAGTACATTTAACCATACGAATACTTAGGGAATATGACTTCTGTCAGCTTTCTTTGTAAGAATTTCTTTGGTGTGGACCATTTTAAAAATCTATTGAACATGTTATAATATTGCTTCTGTTTTATGTTTTAGTTTTTTGGCCGCAAGATATGTGGGATCTTAGCTCCCTGACCAGGAATCTAACCTACACCCCCTGTATTGGGAGGTGAAGTCTTGGACCACCAGGGAAATACCTGGTAAACGTCTTGAAGTAACTCCTTGAGAAAGAACTAGCCAAACAAATGGTCAGTGAAGACATTTTGTCAAAAGAAATGATAGTATGTTTTGAATCATTTCTAATGAATTCAAATGTAAACAACTTCAGGGATTTAAGATTCCAGAAGATATTATAAATATTATAATCCCTGTTAATATAGAAAAAATGATCAGAGCACCACTTGGTGCAGGAGGAAACCAAAAGATCTATGGTTGGATAAGCAGGCCTGGTTCCTCAACTTTGAATTTCTCAAGCTGGAAGAGACTTTAGGTAGCAGTGTTTAAAGCAGAGAAGTAAATGCTAGAAGATATATAGTCAGCTGAAATCAAGTGATGGAAAAGAAGGAAATAAAATAGTGGAAAGTAGAAAATACACAAATTTTGTGATTATTCACAATCTTAAGTTGGTTGTAAAAGGAACCATTCAGATAAACAAACAAATGCATCTTCAGAAGAACCAAACAGAAATAAACCAAGTAATGAAAAGATTTAAGAAAAAAATCACAACCTGAAGAATGATGAAAGGGGCTAAGAGCAAGAAAATCAATTTGAGAGTCAGATGGAATAAAAGAACACAATCAGATACTGAAAACGACTTGGTGGTCCTCATCTTAATCAGTCCAGGCTTAATAGAGGCCAAAAAAATTAGATGACCATGTCCAAAACAAATGCCAGTGGTTAGAGCACACTCATACTCTTTAATGTATGGGCCATCTGTAAACAAGTGGCATAGATTAACAAGGAACACAGGGAGGAAAATCTAGACGCTGAGAGAACTGCTTCAGTCTATGACAAATCAAGTGGTAAAGTAAGGATAAAAGCAAACCAAAATAACAAAAAATAGGTATCTAATTAACATCTCCTGGACCCCAATAAAAAAAATACATTGTGGCCAAAATGATTAGTTGTCCCCAATATCTATTCTTCCCCATTTCCTTTAGAAATACAACTCTGAAGGGCCTGTGATTTCCCAGAAAAGGACATATTTCCTAGTCTCCCAGTGGTTATGAGGAAGTTCTGTTCTGCCTCTGTGACTGAAGCTACATGCAGCTTCTGGGAGCTGTCCTCAGGCAGGACAGTGGATGGAGCTGATTTCAGAATGTTTTAAAAAACATACAATTAGGGCTTCCATGGTGGTCCAGTGGGTAAGGACACCGCCTTGCAGTACAAGGGGCGCCGGTTCGATCCCTGGCCTGGGAAGGTCCCACGTACTGTGGAGCAGCTGGACCGATGTGTCCAATTACCAAGCCGGAGCTCTGGAGCACATGTGCCCAGAGCTGGTGCTCTGCGACAACAGAGGCCACCGCGATGGGAGGCCCACACGGGCCAAAGAACAAAGATGGATAAGAATAGATAAATGAAAGACCAATAGAAGTGGTCTGCCTGCCCCCCTCCCTCCCCAACCCCCTCCCCACAAAAAACAACATACAGTTAAATATCTAGGATTAAAAGGAAACCAATTATATTAAGATATCAGTTATTAAAAGATTGAAATTAATTTATAATAGAATAACATATATGCATCTTTATTAAAAAACAAGAGAAAAAAACCAAACAAGGTCCGGTGGCTAGTTCCAATGTGTGTGTATATTACACACAGTTGTGTCTGAGTCTTTGTGATCCCATGGACTGTAGCCCACCAGGCTCCGCTGTCTGTGGAATTCTCCAGGCAAGAATACTGGAGTGGGTTGCCATTCCCTTCTCCAAGGGATCTTCCCTACCCAATATTGAACCTGGGCCTCCTGGATGGCAGGCCAGTTCTTTATTACCCGAGTGACCAGGGAAGCCCAGCAAGTTTCAGTAACTACTTTAATTTCAATGCCATGGATGCGAAGTATGCAACAGGCATGAATTCTTGTTTTCTACTTGTATTTATTAACTCAGCGTAATGAGGGGTCCTGTCACATACATTTCAAACATGGAGTCTGGCCTCCGTTTGGTTTATGGATTGGAGTGTGTGCCTTTATCCTCAAGCCCATGGGGGCAGGTCTCCCTGCCCACTCTCCAGCTGATGAATCTCTGAGTTATGAAGCTACCATAAATGGATACATCTGGAAGAAGACAGCCTTTTTGTTGTTGTTATGTTATGTTATTTGTCACAGGAGGTCCTGGTTTTACTTTTTTTTTTTTTTTTTTTTTGCCACTTCTATTGGTCTTTCATCTGTCCATCTTTGTTCTTTGTTCTGTGTGGGCCTCTCATCGCAGTGGCCTCTCCCTTCGCAGAGCGCCGGCTCCTGGCGCATGCGCTCCAGTGCGCCGGCGCGGTAGTTGGACGTATTGGTCCAGCAGTTCCGTGGCACGTGGGATCTTCCCAGGCCAGGGATCGAACTGGCGCCCCTTGCACTGCAAGGCGGTGTCCTTACCCACTGGACCACCACGGAAGCCCTTGAATCTATTTTTTAAACTCAAATACATCGTCTTTTTTGACTCTGTTCTTATTGCCATCCAGTAAATTTACCAGTGAGATAAATCACATAACGCCCAGGTATAAGAAAATGAGTGATGTTTAAGCTTCCTGCTGAATTGTCTGAGGCTGACGTCATATGATTTTTCTAAGAGAGGTGGTTTTTCCATCAACAATTATCAGAGTCCTTGCTTATATTTAAGAGATGAAATGCAGATTATTTTCCAATATAATTCTGAAGCTAGATCAGATAACAGACAAGCTCAGGTAGGCTGGAGAGTAGCTGCTGCATGCAGTGTCCACTTGGTGGCGCCACTGCACCGATGCTGCTAGATAGAGACGCCCAGAGGCAGACCCTTGGTCCCACTTTCTATTCTGGCAGTCTGGAAGCCAGAACCCGGTAAAAACCATTAACATGACCTCATTTTTATATATTCTGAATGCTTACTTAATATATTGTCTAGAGTGATTGTGTCTAATAAGCAAATCCAAGCGTTGGCAGAAAACACTCAGATCACTGACCAAATCTAGAACAAACTGAATATCAAAAAGTAAAAAAAATATGAATATCTGCAACTTACTCATATTAAAAAAAAAAAGATGAATAAGATGGCAGATGGATACAGGACATCCTAGATGAAGAAATACGTGATAAATGATAGTCAGATATAAATAATAAAAATGTAGGTGATACATTCACTATGAAACAACTTTCCCTGTATGCTTGAAAATTTTCATAATGAATATTGGTAATTAATTATAATATAATATAATATGAATAAAAAGGAATGTTAGTGATACTCAAAAAGAGAGAAATAAGAAAAAAGGGGGGAGTTCATTCTTTTCAAAAGAGTGTGGGGTAAGGAGTATTGACAAGATGAAAGTCACAAAATGGTGACTTTATAACAACATTATAATTTCTAAAGTAATAACTAATCAAGGAAAAGAGCATAAATGGATGCAAAAGCCATGGGGTAAAATGTGCTGAGGAGCTGAATACTCATAAAACCTGAACAATCACCACTCAGACCACTTACTGATTAGAAGGAGAAAAAATGTAGCTTCATAATGGGATGGTCTACCAAGTCATCCCGATAGTAGAGTTAAATTTCTCCAGACACCCATATGTCTCTGTTTTCTGTTTTTCACATGTAGTTTCTAGATTCTGGAATTAGCTAAAAGTCATATACATGTAGAATTGGACTCTCCTAGACTTCACTGCCCTCATCCTTTTGGGCTGTCTTTCTCTGTTAGTTTTTGATATCTATACTTGATAGTGTATGAGAGTTCAGGCGGGTTCCAATTTCCTGTTATGGTTTCTTTTGCCTTTAAGTATTTGAAGGTACTCCCACAAGAACGTCTGCTACATATTTGAGAGGGAATGGTCTCAGGACACCAATGGAGAAGCTAATCCTAAAAGCAATGCTATGATGACTTCTAGACCTTCTACCTTAGATCCGGCGCAGTGTTCTGTGCTCCCCTGCACCACCTTACCACTCAATAATATTTGCATCTTTATCAAATTTTTTGTTGCATGAAACCAAGAATTTTTCCCCCATTAAAAACCAGTTTTCTATCTGCACTTACTCATTGCTATGGTCTGAATGTTTGTGTCCTCTACCCCGAATTCATTATGTTGAAATTGGAATCCCCAAAGATGATGGTATTAGGAAGTGGGGCCTTGGAGAGCTGCTTGAGTCGTGAGCGTGGAGTGCTCAAGACTAATTGGTGCCTTGTGAAAGTGAGCCCACAGAGATCCCCAGCCCCTTCCACTATGGGAGGACACAGGGATCTCAACGGTGCTAGCTATAAACCAGGGAGAGGGCTCACCCTAGAACCCTCCCCATGCTGACTCCTTGATCTTGGACTTCCAGTCTCCAGAAATAAACTTCTGTTAGTTTTAAGCTACCAAGTCTGTGCTATTTTGTTATGGCAGCCGGCTTAAATGAGACACTGGTTCCATTTTTTGTCTCATAGTCACACTTTTTTTTTTTTCTTGAAGGTTTATCTATTTTATTTTTGGCTGTGGTGCGTCTTTGTTGCTGCACGCAGGCTTTCTGCAGAGAGTAGGGGCTACTCTTTGCTGCAGTGTGCCGGCTTCTCATCCATTGTGGCAGCTTCTCGGTTGTAGAGCACAGGCTCCAGGTACACAAGCTTCGGCCGTGGTGGCTCGTGGTCTCTAAAGCACGAGCTCAGTAGCTGTGGTGCATGGGCTCAGCGGCTGCACGGCACGTGGGGTCCTCCCCAGCCAGGGACTGAACCGGTGTCCCCTCTATTGCAAGGTGGATTCTCAACCACTAGACCACCAGGAAAGCCCCTCATATTCACACTTTAACCCAGGCCGAACTGGCTTTCATTCCTACCATGCTGGAAATCACCCTTGCGAAAGTAAGCAATGGTTTCCGTTTCCTTAAGTCAAGTTTCATCATACACAGAGGACTGTCTACTTCTTAAAATATTCTTGCCCCTGAGTTCTGTGGTCACATTTTGTTAGTTTTCTCCTACCATCTAGACTTCTCCTTTCCCTGTACTGTATGAAATGTGATGTACAGTTCCTCAACCCTTAATGTTATGTATAGTTCCTTGGGGCTCATCTAAGAACTCTCATTTATTCCTTTAACATATGCTTACTGTGCACCTACATAGAGATCATACTAGTTACCAGGCATTGGGTATATAGTCCTCGTTCTCAGGAAGTTTAGAGGAAAATCTGTCAACCCTAAATTATTTAATTGATCATTTCATGATAGTCAGCATAAAGACTATTAAAAAGTTTAAGGTACGGCTTTGACAGATTAAATGGAATAAACTTGACTATGCCTGAAATTCCAGCAACTCATTTAATCACAGGGGAACCAGAAAATGCTCTTAGAAGCAAAACATCTTTTTACAGTTGTGAAAAAAATTAATAAACAAGGATAAAATCTCTTTGAATTTCTCAGTTGAAGTTAAAGATTCTCCTTATTCTCATTTCTTTCTTGTTAAGGTCTGTGCTATTTTGTTATGCCCCTAATTGTTCATTTTTGCATAGTCACACTTTTTTTCTTGAAGGTTTATCTATTTTATTTTTGGCTGTGGTGCGTCTTTGTTGCTGCACGCAGGCTTTCTGCAGAGAGTAGGGGCTACTCTTTGCTGCAGTGTGCCGGCTTCTCATCCATTGTGGCAGCTTCTCGGTTGTAGAGCACAGGCTCCAGGTACACAAGCTTCGGCCGTGGTGGCTCGTGGTCTCTAAAGCACGAGCTCAGTAGCTGTGGTGCATGGGCTCAGCGGCTGCACGGCACGTGGGGTCCTCCCCAGCCAGGGACTGAACCGGTGTCCCCTCTATTGCAAGGTGGATTCTCAACCACTAGACCACCAGGAAAGCCCCTCATATTCACACTTTAACCCAGGCCGAACTGGCTTTCATTCCTACCATGCTGGAAATCACCCTTGCGAAAGTAAGCAATGGTTTCCGTTTCCTTAAGTCAAGTTTCATCATACACAGAGGATTGTCTACTTCTTAAAATATTCTTGCCCCTGAGTTCTGTGGTCACATTTTGTTAGTTTTCTCCTACCATCTAGACTTCTCCTTTCCCTGTACTGTATGAAATGTGATGTACAGTTCCTCAACCCTTAATGTTATGTATAGTTCCTTGGGGCTCATCTAAGAACTCTCATTTATTCCTTTAACATATGCTTACTGTGCACCTACATAGAGATCATACTAGTTACCAGGCATTGGGTATATAGTCCTCGTTCTCAGGAAGTTTAGAGGAAAATCTGTCAACCCTAAATTATTTAATTGATCATTTCATGATAGTCAGCATAAAGACTATTAAAAAGTTTAAGGTACGGCTTTGACAGATTAAATGGAATAAACTTGACTATGCCTGAAATTCCAGCAACTCATTTAATCACAGGGGAACCAGAAAATGCTCTTAGAAGCAAAACATCTTTTTACAGTTGTGAAAAAAATTAATAAACAAGGATAAAATCTCTTTGAATTTCTCAGTTGAAGTTAAAGATTCTCCTTATTCTCATTTCTTTCTCTGATGTGTTTTAGTAGGCAAATCTCCAGTCTGTTTGAAAGGATCAAAATTCAGATGGCGAGGTGATTGCAGGTTGTGTTTTGTTTGTAAAAATGCTATTACCTTGAGCCACGAGGTGACTCATGGTCTTCTTTCTTTAGGGCTCCTGATCATCAGAGATCAATAGATTAAGAGATGTTGGCTACCTGTGTTTTGTGGAAGCTTTAAAATGTATTCTGAACTTCCAAACCATATGCATTCCAGCCTGGTAGAACAAATATTATTGGATTTTTGATTAAAGCCTGGAATGATAGCATTAATAGAAGAAGGGAAAAAACAAAATAAAACACCTTCTTCTCATGCCATTGTAACATGTTTGTGAATTAGGTAACTTCATCAAGAATCCATCAGTAAGAAAAAAAAAGAATCCAGCAGCGCTGAAAGCCAAGTGTCTGGTTGATTCCAGTGTTAGAACCCAAGTTGGAATTACCTAATTCTTTGAAATTTGGGATGTGTGTTATTTATTATACATGGCGTAAAAACATTGTTCCATTAGCTTTTATGTGTCACCCATGTTTCTAGAGGTTTTTTTTACATTTATTTATTTTCATTCATTTTTACTCTTTGGTCTGTGTGGGCCTCCCATCGCAGTGGCCTCTCTCGTTGTAGAGCACTGGCTCTGGGCTCATGCGCTCCAGAGTGCTGGTTAGCAACTGGACACACCGGTCTGGCCGCCCTGCAACACGTGGGATCTTCCCGGGCTAGGGATCAAATGGGGCACCTCTTGCACTGCAAGGCAGACTCTTTATCCATTGGACCACCTGGGAAGCCCTGTTGTTATTTTTGTCCTCTTTTAGAGTTCTGGGCCTTCCTGGTTCCCTCTCTCCTATCTGGTTTCAATTTTAGAATGATTCACATTCCAATAGGTAATTTGTTATGCATTTCCTATGAAAATTAAAAGTTTAAGGTACGGCTTTGACAGATTAAATGGAATAAACTTGACTATGCCTGAAATTCCAGCAACTCATTTAATCACAGGGGAACCAGAAAATGCTCTTAGAAGCAAAACATCTTTTTACAGTTGTGAAAAAAATTAATAAACAAGGATAAAATCTCTTTGAATTTCTCAGTTGAAGTTAAAGATTCTCCTTATTCTCATTTCTTTCTCTGATGTGTTTTAGTAGGCAAATCTCCAGTCTGTTTGAAAGGATCAAAATTCAGATGGCGAGGTGATTGCAGGTTGTGTTTTGTTTGTAAAAATGCTATTACCTTGAGCCACGAGGTGACTCATGGTCTTCTTTCTTTAGGGCTCCTGATCATCAGAGATCAATAGATTAAGAGATGTTGGCTACCTGTGTTTTGTGGAAGCTTTAAAATGTATTCTGAACTTCCAAACCATATGCATTCCAGCCTGGTAGAACAAATATTATTGGATTTTTGATTAAAGCCTGGAATGATAGCATTAATAGAAGAAGGGAAAAAACAAAATAAAACACCTTCTTCTCATGCCATTGTAACATGTTTGTGAATTAGGTAACTTCATCAAGAATCCATCAGTAAGAAAAAAAAAGAATCCAGCAGCGCTGAAAGCCAAGTGTCTGGTTGATTCCAGTGTTAGAACCCAAGTTGGAATTACCTAATTCTTTGAAATTTGGGATGTGTGTTATTTATTATACATGGCGTAAAAACATTGTTCCATTAGCTTTTATGTGTCACCCATGTTTCTAGAGGTTTTTTTTACATTTATTTATTTTCATTCATTTTTACTCTTTGGTCTGTGTGGGCCTCCCATCGCAGTGGCCTCTCTCGTTGTAGAGCACTGGCTCTGGGCTCATGCGCTCCAGAGTGCTGGTTAGCAACTGGACACACCGGTCTGGCCGCCCTGCAACACGTGGGATCTTCCCGGGCTAGGGATCAAATGGGGCACCTCTTGCACTGCAAGGCAGACTCTTTATCCATTGGACCACCTGGGAAGCCCTGTTGTTATTTTTGTCCTCTTTTAGAGTTCTGGGCCTTCCTGGTTCCCTCTCTCCCTATCTAGACAGTTTCAATTTTAGAATGATTCACATTCCAATAGGTAATTTGTTATGCATTTCCTATGCTTTATGGCATCCAAACACCAAACAGTACAATAAACATTCCCCTTCTCACTTTTAAAACCGGAACCCACATAGATATCCACATAAAATAAAGCCCCGTATATTCAAAGCTTTGGATGTTAATAAGGTGGTAATTCCAAATGGGGACAGATTTTATACCTGGAGTTCAAAATTTGGTTTGGCCTATGCCAAAATAGCCTTCCCAGCTAAATGGTTTAAACAATAGTTGCTTGGGCATTAATGATAAATACTTGAGTATGTGTTAGGTGCCAGTGACATTAATTTTGCAGAAGTCTTATGATGCAGGGTACCAGTAACTATTTTTGAAGGAGAAAATAGATAGGGAATTTAGGTAACTTGGGACTTCCCTGGTGGTCCAGTGCTTAAGAATCTGACTTCCAATGCAGGGGATGCAGGTTCAATCCTCTGCGGTGGAACTAAACTCACACACTTCAACTGTTGAGCCCGTGAACAGCAATTAGAGAAGCCTGAACCCTGCTACGAAGACACAGTCCAGCAAAAAAAAAAAAAAAAAAAGAAAGAAATAGAGGTAAGGTAACTTGCCCAAAGGGTGGACCTGGCAGTCGGGCGCTGAAGCTTCAACCCAAGGGACTTTACTCTCCTCAGAATAATTTAATATGTAGCTTCCAACCTCAGTGTCTGTGCTTTATCACCTTCACCCCATCTCCACTAACCATCTGGCTTTTTTCAGGAGTTCACGCCTTTCCTCTCTCTCCTAATTCTTTAATGAGAGGCCCCTCGCCATCTCCAGCCAAGGTCAAAGTCGCGCACACTCTGGCCAGTGCTTGGAAGCATTGCTGACTCCTTATACCCACCTGTGCGTTTATCAATGCACCCTTCCCTCTTCCCTGACCTAAACACCTCGTCCCCTGCAGAGAACAAGGAAGTGGCCATGTGGAGCAAAACAAACCCTCACATATGTAGTCTCCTGGAAATGTCCTTTGTTGACTGTGCCTCTCCTTGCTGGATCCAACATACTGTATTCCTAGACCTTTGCTCCTCACTTGCTTCACCTGCCTGGGTCTGCCCCTCAATTAAACAATCATTTTGTTTCAAACCTCCCTGGCTGCACAAGTCAGACCAGTATTCTCTAGCCAACTTCCTCCTCGTAGAAGTTTCTGAACCAGTAGACTTGAGTGGATGAGAAGAATGCAGTAACTAAAATGAGAAAAATAAAAATTCTTTAAAAGCAAGCAAAGTTCTAAAGTGATATGGCCAATAGGGTAGAATGACGGGTACATTTCCAAAGTTGAGCAGGTCAGCAGACTAAGGCAACTGGGTGGTCCAGAAAAGGAGCTGTTACTGCCTGTCTTGACCTCTTATAGACTATGACTGATTCTTTCTCTTGATGCAGAGAGCCTTCTGTCCTATAAATGGGTTACATTCTGATCCTGCTTCATGGATGTATGTATATATATTTAATTGAAGTATAATTGATTTATAATGCAATTTAGTTTTAGGAATATAGCAAAGTGATTCATATATACACACACACATATATATAGGTTATTACAAAATATTGAGTCTAGTTCCCTATACTATACAGTAGGTCTTTGTTTATCTATTTTATATATAGTATGTATATGTTATCCTAATTTATCTCTCCCTCTCATGGAGGAATTTATACCATGACTTTATTTACAACCTCTTATAATCTGTCTGGCTAACTTATTCTAGAGTACAGAAATTCAGTTTTAAATGTAAACATACTGGTTTTAGATTCTTGGGACCAATATTTTGAGATTCGCAAAGAGCCATGAGGCAAATAAGAACCAGCTTCTACTCCTGTGTGCCTCTCTTTACCCTCCTCCCCATCTCCCTGTGCATGTCTCTCATATCTTATCATTCAGGGCCAGGATCTCTCCATATAATGTCATATGAGAAAAATAGTTCTTGACATGGTAGCCTAGGGAATTATATCCTCTGGGCCCTAATGAGTATTTTCCTTCCACTCAGCTCAAACGTCTGTTTGCCCTGTTCTCCAACTTATCATGCAAAATCTGGGCGACAAAACAAACCCTTGTCTCCTGGAAATGTCCTTTGTTGACTGTGCCTCTCCTTGCTGGATCCAACATACTGTATTCCTAGACCTTTGCTCCTCACTTGCTTCACCTGCCTGGGTCTGCCCCTCAATTAAACAATCATTTTGTTTCAAACCTCCCTGGCTGCACAAGTCAGACCAGTATTCTCTAGCCAACTTCCTCCTCGTAGAAGTTTCTGAACCAGTAGACTTGAGTGGATGAGAAGAATGCAGTAACTAAAATGAGAAAAATAAAAATTCTTTAAAAGCAAGCAAAGTTCTAAAGTGATATGGCCAATAGGGTAGAATGACGGGTACATTTCCAAAGTTGAGCAGGTCAGCAGACTAAGGCAACTGGGTGGTCCAGAAAAGGAGCTGTTACTGCCTGTCTTGACCTCTTATAGACTATGACTGATTCTTTCTCTTGATGCAGAGAGCCTTCTGTCCTATAAATGGGTTACATTCTGATCCTGCTTCATGGATGTATGTATATATATTTAATTGAAGTATAATTGATTTATAATGCAATTTAGTTTTAGGAATATAGCAAAGTGATTCATATATACACACACACATATATATAGGTTATTACAAAATATTGAGTCTAGTTCCCTATACTATACAGTAGGTCTTTGTTTATCTATTTTATATATAGTATGTATATGTTATCCTAATTTATCTCTCCCTCTCATGGAGGAATTTATACCATGACTTTATTTACAACCTCTTATAATCTGTCTGGCTAACTTATTCTAGAGTACAGAAATTCAGTTTTAAATGTAAACATACTGGTTTTAGATTCTTGGGACCAATATTTTGAGATTCGCAAAGAGCCATGAGGCAAATAAGAACCAGCTTCTACTCCTGTGTGCCTCTCTTTACCCTCCTCCCCATCTCCCTGTGCATGTCTCTCATATCTTATCATTCAGGGCCAGGATCTCTCCATATAATGTCATATGAGAAAAATAGTTCTTGACATGGTAGCCTAGGGAATTATATCCTCTGGGCCCTAATGAGTATTTTCCTTCCACTCAGCTCAAACGTCTGTAGAGTCAAAACTATAGCTTTTCCAGTAGTCTTGCACAGATGTGACAATTGGGCCATAAAGAAGGCTGAGAGCTGAAGGATTGATGCTTTTGAATTGTGGTGCTGGAGAAGACTCTCGAGAGCCCCTTGGACAGCAAGGAGATCAAACCAGCCAATCCTAAAGGAAATCAACCCTGAATCTTCATTGGATAGGCTGATGCTGAAGCTCCAATACTTTGGCTACCTGACGCGAAGAGCCGACTCATTGGAAAAAACCCTGATGGTGGAAAAGATTGAGGGCAAGAGGAGAAGGGGATGATGGAGGATGAGATGGTTGGATGGCATCATTGACTCAATGGACATGAGTCTGAGCAAACTCTGGGACATAATGAAAGACAGGGAAGCCTGGTGTGCTATAGTCCATGGGACTGCAAAAGAGTCAGACACAATGAGGGACTGAACACCAAACAACAGCGTCAGTGCTTAAAAGATATTAGTAGAATGAACAAGTGAAGGAATGAAGGTCTGCATGTATTCATTTGGAACATTTAGGAAATATTCTCCAACTCCCAGTCTAGGGGAGATGGCCTCCTTACATCACGAATAGCATTTTTACACACTGTGTTGCTCTAGTTCGCCATTGTTACCTAATTTTCACTTAACAGAAGCTCTCTGTTTTCAGCTCCTAGCATAATGCCTGGCACGAGGTCAGAACTCAATAAATATTTGTTGAATCAATAAATGTCATGCTTTATGTTGAAAGAGTTTTGGCTCTTGGAAGGGATGAAACAAACAAGGGCTTGTATTAATAAGACCTGGAGACTGGAAGGAAGACTGAGAAGTCTTCAGGTTTATTTCCTGAGTTAATCATTCCCGGTAATCATCTCCTTTGTTCCTTTTGTTTGTTTGTTTTTAAAGTCTTTTATTGTTTTTTTTTCTTTTTATTATTTGTTTATTTTCATCCATCTTTATTCGTTGGCCTGTGTGGGCCTCCCATTGCAGTGGCCTCTCTCACTGCAGAGCAACAGCTCTGGGCGAATGCATTCCAGAGCTCCAGCTCGGTAGTTGGACACACTGGCCCAGCCACTCTGCAGCTCGTGGGATCTTCCTGGACCAGGGATAGAACTAGTGTCCCTTGCACTACAAGGCAGACTCTACCCATTGGACCACCAGGGAAGCCCTTCCTTCATTCCTGAACACACGAGAGATTCCTTAACCTTGTGACTCCCAGGATTTTCATAGGAAACCTCTATTTACTGTCAAAAAATACAGACATTTGTATCTTCTCTTTCTTTCTTACTGATTTTCAAAGTAAAAAGAAAGAACGACTAGGCACGCCAAGGCTATCAATGCTTCTGGGCCAGAGGCATTACCGCATGTGTGGAGTGGACATAGATACCTGCAACTCCAGGTCCTGGCTGTGAATGAAAGTCACATTGTTCTATGTCTGCCTAAGTCTTCAACATGAAGATATAATCCCAAATTTCTGTGGTATAATATAGAGACATGGGGTTCATGTTCCCAATAATCTGTTCTCTATAAAATTCCAGATTCTCCCACCTTGGATGTTTTTTTGACAGGTAACAGTTCCGTTAGCACTCAGGGCTCAGCTTGTCATCAACATCAACAGCATCTGGATAAGATGCCTCTGCAAGCCCCACTCACTGTCTTTCTTTTAAATTAAGAAATTATGGAGTGGAAGTTTTATAATCAGTAGTGAAAAAGAGAGAGAGAGAGGAAGCCTGGTAGCCAGTCTTGGATCTGTCTTAACTGAGGTAAGACTTTTCCTGAAAACCTCTGCAACCCATCCTCTAGAGGTCTGGAGGTTGCAGCTGACAATGCACACATTGTCTTTTGAGCCAGTTTCAACTTGTGTAGCCAGGACTGATCAAGGACCTTCAATCATCGCTGACATGACAGTCACATGATGATCAGGATCAGAGATGGATAACAAACCAGATTTTACTCTATAGAATCAGGAAGGATATTCATGGTAGAATCAAGAATAACAAACCAGACTTTATTTACTCCATAGAATCAGGGAGGATGTTCATGGCATTTAATCTCCTTCTTCTCCTCTCTTCTTCCTGTGACCATCAGATGCCTGAATTCTTCCCCTAGCTTTGGTAAAAGGCAGCCATGATGGCGACATGTTTCAGAACCCTAGTCCTTGCTGTCTTATGACTGATCATCTGATGCTGCTTTCACTCTCCTGAACTCTGAGGTGTGCCTAGGACCACATTTAATCATATACATACTCCTTTATGGCATGTCTAACTTTGCTATTTAAATCTAAGGTTGTTGGACTTCCTTGCTGCTCAGTGGTAGAGTCTACCTGCCAATGCAGGAGATACAGGCTGGAACCCTGCTCTGGGAAGATCCCACATGCCTTGGAGCAACTGCACCCATGCACCACAACTATTGAGCCTATGCTTCAGGGCCAGGGAGTTGCAACTACTGAGGTCAGGTGCCCGAGATCCTGTGCTCTGCAACAAGAGGTACCATCACAGTGAGAAGCCCCATGCACTTCAACTAGAGAATAGCTCCTGCTACCCACAACTAGAGAGAAGGCCCACAAAGCAAAGAAGACCCAGCACACATTAAAAAGTAAAATTATATAAAAAATTAAGATTATTGGTACCATTAACAGGAATGATAGACTAAGAACGCCTCAAATTCCTCACCTTTGTAAAAACAAGAACACTGGCAAAATTGTCAAGATAACTTTTTCAGAGTTCTGGATATTAACCAAAAGCTTACAATAATCTAGAGAGTATTTTTCCAAGTAAAATGAATCTCAGAACTGCAGGTTTTGTGGTGTCTGAACTCCCTAGTTCTACTCTTTCCCCAGAGTCTTGATGCTCTTGAAAAACAACTGTGAAACAGCAGTGAAAACTAAGCAGCCCCAGGTGGTGCTAGTGGTAAAGAACCTGCTTGCCAATGCAGGAGATGTAAGAGACACAGGTTCGATCCCTGGGTCTGGAAGATTCCCTGGAGGAGGGTATAGGAACCCACTCTAGCATTCTTCCTGGAGAATTCCACAGATAGAGGAACCTGGTGGGGCTACTACAGTCCATGGGGTTGCAAAGAGTCGGACATGACCAAAGTGACTTAGCAGGCACGCACAGCGTCCTAAGGAAGAGGCAGAATGGGATTGCTGCTCTCCCAAAGTCCAGTTCCAAGCTCACTGCTATTATTTGACCTGTCTCGTAGTTCCTTAGAAATTCCCGCTCACAAGTCTGGTCTTTATTTCATCTGAGTCAGAGTTCACTCAGTACTATTTCCCTGAGGGCAGTGGTTTAACATCAGAAGCAGCTGCCTGATGTGGTGATAATACTTGGAGAAAACAACAAGATAAACAAAAATTCAAAGGAGGGACTTCCCCGGGTGGTCCAGTGGCTAAGACTCCACACTCCCAATGCAGGGGGCCTGGGTTCAATCCTTGGTTAGGGAACTAGATCCCACATGCTGCAACTAAGAGTTCACAAGCTGTGACTAAAAATCCCACGTGCTCACTGGATTTGCTCTGCCATGGCCCACACTCTGTCTGTGGAGTGTGCTTTCTCTGAATCTGAATAAATCCATTTCTTACCTAAAAAAAAAAAAAAAAAAACCCAAGTGCTGTAACTGAGACCAGCACAGCCAAATAAATAAGTCAAATATTTTACAAATAATGTAGAGGAAAAGTTGGAGAATGAGATATCCATAGGAACTTTGCAGAGCTCCGACATTCCTGGGAAACTAGAAGCCCAGGGACGTGTCTGAGAAAGACCTGAGAAAGATCAAAGTTCTCATCTCAGGCTGATGTTGAAACTCAACGGAAGCAGGGAGTAAAGTAAATACGAAATTGGAGCTGGCCTGTGGGAAATCTTCCCAGCAGGCACAGAGCCCCCAGCATGGCCGGGAAGATCGATTTGGTTTCAGACACTGGGGAATATATGTCAGGTTCATAACGAATCATTAAATGCACTAAGCAGAGACTTCAGTGGCTACACATGACAATAAATGCAGACTCCATAGGATTAGTTCAATAAACTGAAAGAAGCAACAATAACGAAAATAGCAACAATGAGCAGCAACAACAAAACCTGGATTTTGTGTACTTTTCTGCATGTTATATTTTACTATTATGAGAAAAACCCTGCCTATGACTCTGATCTTGCCTCTCCCAAGCCTGCCTCTCTCCTCCCTTCTCCTCTCAGCCAGAGCAATGTCCCCTCTGTCCTTATTTTCTCCAGGTTTATAACTCCCACTTACAACACAAACTGTCCTTGGCCCCCACCCCCAAGGCACTAGTAACGCCCTGGTTAGCAAATCAAATGAACTTGTCTCCTCAGTTCCATGGAGGAGTCTTTGCTCTTGACCTTGTGGTTTTCTTTCCCGCAGCTTCCCCAGGCCCTTCCCTCACCTGCTTCTGTCCTCTCTCCCCGTGACTTTCTGCTCTTGAAGTGCTGTGCTTCACAGGTTCCCCTCCTGTGTCTCATCCACGTCCTTGCCTACCTCTGCACTCAGAGCCCCCCCAAATGCATAGTATCCCTTCGAGGCTCCAAGTGCAGGTGTGCCCGAAGCTTCCTGCTCCATCTCCATCTTTATCTGGATGTTTGGTATCTTAATTTCAAATAACAGGCCTCACAATGACATAATTCTCTTTCTTGCTCCAACCTGATTCCTGGATTTCCTAACTCCGTAAAGGGAATCACTTTCCAGTTGACGTCTCAAGCTAGAAATGTAGACATGTCGTTCTGGTTAACCTGAGCACCAAGAGCTGCTATTATTATGCTCCCACTGTGCTAGGCACTTGTGACAGTCTGAATGTTGGTGTCTTACAACCCCCTTCAAATTCCTACTTTGAAAAATCTCATGCCCCACATGGTGTATTAGGTGGAGCCTCTGGGAGGTGATTAGGTCAAGAGGGCAGAGGCTTTGTGAATAGGATTAGTGTGTTTGTAAAAAAGACTGCAGCGATCTCCCTGGTACTTTAGTCCATGACATTGAATCTGCTGATATATGATCTTGGACCTCCCAGCCTCCAAAACTGTGAGAAGTACATTTCTCTTTATAAGTTGCCCAGTCTGAGATATGGGAGTGGCCAAAAAGTTCCGTATCTTTGTGGGCAACGGTCGGTATAGTCAAAGCTCTGGTTTTTCTGGTAGTCATGTATAGATGTGAGAGTTGGACCATAAAGAAGGCTGAGCACCATCGAATTGATACCTTTGAACTGTGGTGCTGGAGAAGACTCTTGAGAATTGCCTGGACTGCAAGGAGATCAAACCAGTCAATCCTAAAGAAAATCAACCCTGAAATTCACTGAAGGATGGATACTGAAGCTGAAGCTCTAATACTTTGGCCACCTGATGTGAAGAGCCGACTCACTGGAAAAGACCCTGATGCTGGGAAAGACAGAGGCAGGGGGAGATGGTTGGATAGCATCACCAACTCAACGGACACGAGTTTGAATGAACTATTACGGAGAGTCTTTGGGTTTCTTGACCTTGTGGTTTCCCCTTCCCCCCCACCTGCTTCTGTCCTCTCTCCCCGTGACTTTCTGCTCTTGAAGTGCTGTGCTTCACAGGTTCCCCTCCTGTGTCTCATCCACGTCCTTGCCTACCTCTGCACTCAGAGCCCCCCCAAATGCATAGTATCCCTTCGAGGCTCCAAGTGCAGGTGTGCCCGAAGCTTCCTGCTCCATCTCCATCTTTATCTGGATGTTTGGTATCTTAATTTCAAATAACAGGCCTCACAATGACATAATTCTCTTTCTTGCTCCAACCTGATTCCTGGATTTCCTAACTCCGTAAAGGGAATCACTTTCCAGTTGACGTCTCAAGCTAGAAATGTAGACATGTCGTTCTGGTTAACCTGAGCACCAAGAGCTGCTATTATTATGCTCCCACTGTGCTAGGCACTTGTGACAGTCTGAATGTTGGTGTCTTACAACCCCCTTCAAATTCCTACTTTGAAAAATCTCATGCCCCACATGGTGTATTAGGTGGAGCCTCTGGGAGGTGATTAGGTCAAGAGGGCAGAGGCTTTGTGAATAGGATTAGTGTGTTTGTAAAAAAGACTGCAGCGATCTCCCTGGTACTTTAGTCCATGACATTGAATCTGCTGATATATGATCTTGGACCTCCCAGCCTCCAAAACTGTGAGAAGTACATTTCTCTTTATAAGTTGCCCAGTCTGAGATATGGGAGTGGCCAAAAAGTTCCGTATCTTTGTGGGCAACGGTCGGTATAGTCAAAGCTCTGGTTTTTCTGGTAGTCATGTATAGATGTGAGAGTTGGACCATAAAGAAGGCTGAGCACCATCGAATTGATACCTTTGAACTGTGGTGCTGGAGAAGACTCTTGAGAATTGCCTGGACTGCAAGGAGATCAAACCAGTCAATCCTAAAGAAAATCAACCCTGAAATTCACTGAAGGATGGATACTGAAGCTGAAGCTCTAATACTTTGGCCACCTGATGTGAAGAGCCGACTCACTGGAAAAGACCCTGATGCTGGGAAAGACAGAGGCAGGGGGAGATGGTTGGATAGCATCACCAACTCAACGGACACGAGTTTGAATGAACTCAAGGTGATAATGAAGGACAGGGAAGCCTGGCGTGCTGCAGTCCCCAGGGTCACACAGAGTCCGACATGACTGAGCGACTGAACAACAAGCCACCTAGGGTGAGATATTGGGTTGGCCAAAAAGTCTGTTTGGGTTTTACTGAAAGATTTTATGGGAAAAACCTGAATGGCCAGCCTACTATTCTGTTACAGCAGCCTGAGTGAACTAAGACAGTCTTTTAAAACATACAGTACATATGTTGTTCACATATATTACAGAGGAGGCTCTGGAAATATTCACAGGCAGGGCAGCTGTTACCCAATCCAGTATTAAATAAAGTGGTGAGTATTAATGAAAGCCCAAGCCCTCTTTGCTTCTGATTCACATGCTCCTTCCCACATGTCTGAGCACTCACAGAGGCCATGTAGCCATGCCTGCCCCCTCTCTCTCCCCACCAGCTCCAGCTCCACATCGCCTCTCCCCCAAGCACACAGGCTCTTTCAGGCCCCTGGACCCGGGCACAGGCAGCTCTCTTGGTTTGAGATGCCCTGGTGACACCCCTCCCTGCTCATCTGGGAAAGCCCTGCTCACCCTTAAGCTCCAGTCAATGCTCTCTGAATATCCGTGACACAGGAGACTGTGTTATTCCCTCTGGAACAGGCCCTCTCTCTAGCGGCGACCTGTCTAGGGGACAGGCGACCTGTCAGCCATCTTATTGAGTCAAGATGTATCTCTGGAAATTCCTGTGGAAAGGCCAGCCCTGGATGGGTAACTGGTCAGTGCTTGCTGGTGCTTGGCATCCTGAGGCCCGGAGATGTTCTACTGCGGGATAGGAGAGTGAGGGACTGAAAACAGGGTGGCTGCCTTGCTTACTGGCCGTGGGCAGCCAGCTGCGGGTGACAGGGACCCTTCTCCTTGGCAGACGCCTTTCTCTTGCTGCCATATTCATGTTGACTCTCTATCCCATTCCATCCCCTCCATTCTTTTGGAACATAAAAGACTCCCCACTTTTGTGTTTTTCATTACCCGTAAAATGGGGATTGGGATACGCCACCCCAAATATGCCACTTTGGCATAAGAATTATTTTGAACTGAAGGCAAATGAGAAAAGACAGAGCTCTCTGTTCTTCCTCTGTCTGCTTAAAAGCAGGGCATAACTTTCCCTTGTGGGAGGGCTGCCCCTCCTGTAACAGAAAGAGAACAGCCGTGTCACTGGAGACAGAGACGGTGGCGACACCTCGCGAGCACCTCAACTTTGCCTTCCAGTAGCTTCCGCCATGTATGTCCTAGTCACTTCCCCACCACTTACTGACACTGGAAGCCCAGCCCCTCTTTCCTTTCTCTAGTCACTTCTCCACAATTTATCATGCTTTTGAAAAAGCATACATCTCTGAGTCTTTGGAGTTTTTATTCCTTTTCTGTGAACTTCATGTGCACAAAAAACTAAAAATATGAATGAAATGTGTACGCTTTTGCCCCTGTTGATCTGCCATTTGTCAGTTTAGTTCACAGACCTCAGGAGCTGAATCTAGGGGGGTAGAGGGAAAGATTTTCTTTCCCTCATACTTATAAACTATGAGACGAGCGTGACTGTGATAAACACACAGACATCTAAGCTGACGGTCAGGGAGTTACAATAACTTGTGGGAAGAAGAGTCAGGGCGACTCAGGGTTGAGTCAACCCCTTGTACCTTCCTTGTTCCTTTCTCTGCGTGTGCTTAGACCTCTGTTTTGCTGGTGTGCTGAAGCTGAAGTCGAAGGCAGGGCTGACACTTGCTCACATGGGCTTCCCAGGCTGAGTGTCAGCTTAGGAAAGAAACCAAACCTGGGAAGAGCCCTGAAAAATCCCCATCCCAGGCCGAGTCAGAATGCCTGGTGCTTTCTGGCGACAGAACTCCGGTGGCACCGAAACCTGGGCCAAGCCTCAGTACTCACTGAGTTTTAGTTGATGACATGAGACAGTTTGTAAAACCTGGCTGCATGGGGGTAGGTACCCAGGCCTGATGTGACAGGGCAGCTGAGACGTGGTTTAAGAAAAAGGGCTTCTGACCTGAATAGACATTTCACCAAAGAGGACCTACAGATGGCCAGCAGGCACATAAAAAGATACTCAACATTGCTAGTTACTAGAGAAATGCAAATCAAAACTACAATGAGCTATCACCTCACACTGGTCAGAAGGGCTATCATCAAAAAATCCACAAACAAAAAATTCTGGAGAAGGTGTGGAGAGAAGGGAACCCTCCCACATTGTTAGTGGGAATGTAAACTGGTACAGCCACTATGGAGAACAGTATGGAGGTTCCTTAAAAAACTAGAAACAAAGCATTTCTCAATTCTTTGAGAAACTGTCTGTAGGTGAATACTATATCTGTATTGTATGAACCCCAATCACAGCTCAAGAGGACAGTCTTGTTTTCAAGTGATAGGCAAGTCAGGGATCAAAACAGGTTCTGTTAAGAGACTTTTCAGGTTTGCCAACCCAAGAACCCAAGAAGGAAAAAATAATAGACTTAAAAAGAGTGCCATTAAAAACCTTATTGTGTTTCAATAATACCTCTGCTTGACTTGAGAAACTTGCCTGAAAGGCCAGGAAAGAACCTTCTATACTTTGGCTTAAACACAAAACAAAAGATCTGCTCACCTGAAAGCCAGAGTTGCTCCAGCCCTGGGCTGGGAGGGCTGTCACCCTCTGCAGCTCCACAGAATTATTGCTGCTCATGGATTTGGCTGGGCTCCGAAGTCCTTTCAGATGTTCTGGCTGGAGATCCGCTGTACCTGTGAAATAAAACACAGCCTCTGCTCAAGTCAGAATGCCACCTGCTGTCGTAGGAGCCTGGGCATTGCTTCAGTTTGGTAACTTGGATCAAACTCTCCTGGTTGGGGTGGAGTAGGAACGGCGAGGGGGCGGAGTGGATGCTTCCAAGTCAGGTCCACCTACCTCATTAAGCCTTCTGATTATCCCCATTCCTACCGGCCCATTTTCACTCAGGGGAGAAGACTGCTCTGCTGATCAAAGCAGAAAAGGACATTTTCACTACAGTCTAGAGTGAAAGAATCTAGTTCCTGTGCCCAACAAGCTAGTGTTGGGCACTGGGAGTGGTGAGGGGCAGGAAACATCAGGGCTGGCTGCTACCAAGTGACCAGGATTCTGTGCTAGATCTGTGCTCTGGACGTTATATATTGGTGGTCCTGGTTTTATCTTTGGAATGAGTGAAAACTGACCTGTCCCTGAACATCACCTCAGTTAACACCTTAGAGTAATAAAAGCTAATGTTTTGCTCAGGGCCGTTTGCTAATAAATGGTCAATGAGAGGTTAAATTCTTGTCTGCTGGATTTCAAAGTCTTCTTACTCTGTCTCTGTCAACCAACAGGGCTACTTTTAAAACATCCAACTCCTAGAGGGACTTCCCTGGTGGTCCAGTGGTTAAGACTTTTAAGAGTTTAAAAATAGCTCACCTCAAAACAAAAAAATCTTAAAAAAAATCCAGCTCCTAGAAATGTAAAGATGTAGCAGGTAAAAAAGTGACCAACTTGAAAGATTCTTTGCTTTATGAAATGTAGCAGCTGTAGGAGTTTTTCAAAACAGCAATTTCCCCTAGTACACTCAAAACGAACTACCATACATCTATATTAATTATTATAATTGTGTAGTCTGTGTAGAAATGTGAAAAACATTATGATAAGTTAAAAACTAAAAGTTATAAATCGAATGCTGCATATACAGTAGTCAGAGAATGGAAGAGAATATCACAAACTGCTAGTGGGTATTTCTGGATTGTAGCCTTTTTATTTAATCCTCCTCATGTTTTATTTGTTTGTTTTTGGAATTACACTGGGCCTTCATTGCTGCTTGCTGACTTTCTCCAGTTGTGGTGAAAGTGAGCTACTCTTGATTGCGGTGCATGGGCTGCTTATTGCAGAGGCTTCTTCTGTTGCAGGGCACAGGCTCTAGGTATGTGGGCTTTAGGAACTGCAGCATGTGGGCTCAGTAGGTGCAACTCCCTGGCTCCAGAGCTCAGGTTCAGTCATTACGGTGCAGGGATTTAGCTGTTCCACAGCACGTGAAATCTTCCCAGACCCGGGACTGAACCTAAGTCCCTGCATTGGCAGGTGGACTCTTTTCCACTGTACCACCAGGGAAGTCCTGGGGTTGTAGTTTCTATGGACGATTGCTATTTTCTCTTTCATCCTTTACTGAATTTTCTATAAAGAGTGTCATTACTATCATCATACTGAAAAAAAATATACATATATAAAATCACACGTGTATATATATATATATATATATATATATATATATATATATACATATGTGTGTATATGTGATATTACTTTCATTCTTTGTCTACTAAATGCAGCATTAAATTTATAAATGTTAGTTTTTAACTTCTCATAAATGTTTTTCACATTTTTACACAGACTACACAATTATAATTGGATCTACACTGCCTGGATTCAAATTCTGGCTCTACCACTTACAACAGCAAAGTACAACTCAGCTCAAGACCTAACCCCATCTGCTGTCTGTTCTTAGGCAACCCCAGAGTTAAGAATGGTTCTAGATTTGTAAATGGTTGAAAAAATCAAAGGGTGAATATTTCATGGTATATGTAAACCATATGAAATTCAAATTTCAGTGTCTCATAGGTAAAATTTTGCTCACACATCAATGTGACCATTCCTTTATGTATTGTCTGTGACTGCTCAAGACTCAGTCTAAGGCTTCCCTGGTGGTCCAGTGGGTAAAGAGCCCGCCTTGCAGTGCAGGGGGCACCGGTTAGATCCCTGGCCTGGGAAGATCTCACGTGCCGTGGAGCGGCTGGACTGGTGTGTCCAATTACGAGCCAGTGCTGTGGAGCACATGCACCCGGAGCCGCACACATCAAAGAATAAAGATGAATGAAAATGAATAGATAAAGGACCAATAAAAAAAGAGACCAAATTAAAACTATATATATATAAAGACTCAGTCTAGTTTACGACTAGGGAGGATGCTTATTCCCCAGAGAAGGTGAGGGGTGAAATTTCCTTCTTCTGTTTATGGTTGTAATATGCAGAAATGTGATTCAAATCTCTGATATTCTTGCAGGTATTGGTATATTTATCTTTTAAAATGTAACAACCTGCCCCTAGGCTATAGACGGCATGTTTGAAGAGATGTAAGCATATTTGAGAGCAGGTCATGCTACAAGCAAGATCACAGTCTCCGTTGACTGAAAGATATAATGACCAGCACATTTCATTCTCTGGCAATACCAGCTAAAATGAAAACCACCAGGGAAGTCCTGGGGTTGTAGTTTCTATGGACGATTGCTATTTTCTCTTTCATCCTTTACTGAATTTTCTATAAAGAGTGTCATTACTATCATCATACTGAAAAAAAATATACATATATAAAATCACACGTGTATATATATATATATATATATATATATATATACATATGTGTGTATATGTGATATTACTTTCATTCTTTGTCTACTAAATGCAGCATTAAATTTATAAATGTTAGTTTTTAACTTCTCATAAATGTTTTTCACATTTTTACACAGACTACACAATTATAATTGGATCTACACTGCCTGGATTCAAATTCTGGCTCTACCACTTACAACAGCAAAGTACAACTCAGCTCAAGACCTAACCCCATCTGCTGTCTGTTCTTAGGCAACCCCAGAGTTAAGAATGGTTCTAGATTTGTAAATGGTTGAAAAAAATCAAAGGGTGAATATTTCATGGTATATGTAAACCATATGAAATTCAAATTTCAGTGTCTCATAGGTAAAATTTTGCTCACACATCAATGTGACCATTCCTTTATGTATTGTCTGTGACTGCTCAAGACTCAGTCTAAGGCTTCCCTGGTGGTCCAGTGGGTAAAGAGCCCGCCTTGCAGTGCAGGGGGCACCGGTTAGATCCCTGGCCTGGGAAGATCTCACGTGCCGTGGAGCGGCTGGACTGGTGTGTCCAATTACGAGCCAGTGCTGTGGAGCACATGCACCCGGAGCCGCACACATCAAAGAATAAAGATGAATGAAAATGAATAGATAAAGGACCAATAAAAAAAGAGACCAAATTAAAACTATATATATATAAAGACTCAGTCTAGTTTACGACTAGGGAGGATGCTTATTCCCCAGAGAAGGTGAGGGGTGAAATTTCCTTCTTCTGTTTATGGTTGTAATATGCAGAAATGTGATTCAAATCTCTGATATTCTTGCAGGTATTGGTATATTTATCTTTTAAAATGTAACAACCTGCCCCTAGGCTATAGACGGCATGTTTGAAGAGATGTAAGCATATTTGAGAGCAGGTCATGCTACAAGCAAGATCACAGTCTCCGTTGACTGAAAGATATAATGACCAGCACATTTCATTCTCTGGCAATACCAGCTAAAATGAAAACTTGAGACTTACTTAAAGCAAATTGTGTATACAAAGTAGGATGCTAAAATGGAAAAAAAATTCCAAAAACGATAGTCATTTCCACAAAAGTTTTGACCTAAAATGCTATCTATCCTAAACATAAGGTGAAGAGGTTTTAGAACGAATGAAAACTCTGACTTTCTTGGCAGTGCAAGAATTAGCTTGATTCATGGGACTATCACTTGGTATGATGGAACCTTGGTAGAAGCTATGGCTCATTTTGCCCGATTTGGAAATACACACTGTGATCAGAAAATGAGGTGAAAGACCCTCTCAACTTTCCCAGACTGCATATTAAATCATTCCCCAGTCATGCAGAATTGGTATTTGTAAGGAATAATTTGCACCAAGGCCTGAGAAGCTGTCTCTTAATTCCTCTGCATCTGAGCCGTTATCTTTGCAGGTTCCCTCAAATTTGATTTTAAACTTTGAAATCACTGTATAGCAACCAAATCAGGAGACTTTTTAATCAAATGATTTCTATGTTCTATTCCATTCCATAAGAGTTGGCTTTTAGACCCAAAACTCATGGCTATATACATGCAAACTCATCAAAGACTTAAGAAAAATGGACCCCTCCAAACTCCCTTCAAATATATTAAAAATATGTGAGTAAAAAACTATAAATACATGACAGTAGACCTTGCCTCCTGTATGTAGTTCTATACTAAGGTCATTCTTTTCCTTTGGGTGACATAGTTCCAAAAAGAGTAAAATGAATTTTTAAAAATTGTCTGCAACAGTTCTCCCAAGTTGTGAACATGTATTATATGTTTCAGCATGATTTTTATCTACTCCTGCTGTCCTCCCTGGAAGGACATTTCATGTCCTACAGATTAACATTTTTTAATACATCTTGAAGTAGTTTAATAAGCCAAAAATATAATCCTGGGATGGCTGCAAAAGATTAATCTAATTAACCAGCTTGAATTAATCAGGTCATCCGAAAGAGAGAGAAAAAAGGCAATAAAGTGTATGCTTTTTTTTTTAACTTTTATTTTACTTTTAACTTTTACAGAGTTTTGTTGTTTACAGATATGTATGTTCCCAGATTACTCATATGTTTCCCCCCCACCATCCCACCCCTCCAGACTCACACAGCACCCCTGCAGGATCCCCTTTTCTCACAGAGCAATAGCAATAGCTATTTTCTTCACATATAATACAGGCTTTCATGCTACTTCCTTTATGCCTCCCACTCACTGTTCATTCCCCACAATGTCCATATGTCTACTGTCCATGTCTGTTTTTCCATTGCTTCGCTGTGTGTGTTATCATTACCATCCTACTAGATTCCATATATATGTGTTGGTATATTGTACTTGTCCTTCTCTTTTTGACTGACTTTTTAGGATACGTTCTAGATCCAGCCACCTCATTAGGGCTGATTCTTCTGCATTTCTTTTTACAGCTGTGTAGTATTCCATTGTATATATGTACCAGAGCTTCTTTATCCATTCATTCGTTGATGGACATCTAGGTTGCTTCCGTGTTCTAGCTATTGTATACAGACCTGCAATGAACACTGGGGTACAGGCGTTTCTTTCAGATTTGATTTCATCAGGGTATAAGCCTAATAGTGGGATTGCTGGGTCGTATGGTGCTTCTATTTTTAGTTTTTTAAGAAATCTCCAGACTGTCTTGCATAGAGGCTGTATCAATTTACATTCCCACCAGCAATGCAAGAGGGTTCCCTTTTCTCCACACCCTCTCCAGCATTTATTGTTTGTCTATTTGTTGATGATGGCCATTTTGATGGGTGTGAGGTGATATCTCATTGTAGTTTTGATTTGCTGCAGTAGGTTTTAAAAAGTTGAATGTAGGCTTAAATTTTTTTGATTCCAATTTGTGGTTATTAGATTGAGTATAAAGTTGCCAGTTTTCTAAGTCCCAAATAATAACTATTGACAAATTCATATACTTTGACTTAAATATTACAGGATAACTTTTAATACATTTTTTAATACATCTTAAAGTAGTTTAGTAAGCCAAAAATATAATCCTGGAATGGCTGCAAAATCTTAATCTAATTAATCAACTTGAATTAATCAGGTCATCCAAAAGAGAGAGAGAAGAAAAGCAATAAAGTGTATTTGAAATAGAAAATACTTTGAGATGTTTATCCAACAAAATTACCTTTGAAGCTAGAATTTACTTCAACACTCGCACCATACAGCTGGTACTAGGCAAGGCCGTGTATAGAATCTGCTGACTGGGTAATGCCTACCTATGATTTAAGATTACTTGGTGTTCTGGGTCACTTTAGCTATAATCTTGGAAAAGATGGTCTTGGTGCAAGGGTGGACCAGTAAAGGAGTGGGGAGGAGAGTTGGCTTCCTCTGAACATTGCCATGCTTCTGTTAGGTACCTATAGGGCTTCCATTTCATCTATGCAACAACTCTGAAAATGAGGTATTAATAATCACACTTCACAGATGAAACCTTGAGTCTCAGGCAACAAGCAATTTTTCCAAGAACATGACTAATATGTGGCAGCATTATAATTTGAGCCCATGCCTCTGAAACCTAGTCCTATCAAGAGCTAAGTTCTGGAAGAAAATAAAGCCTAAGTGAAGCACAACTGAGTTAATACCCAAAAGGGTTCATTCTATTAGTGGGGAAAACAAATCACAACCAAGATGAATGGAAAAAGGTCAATACAATGGGGAAACAAAGAACACCCAAGTGTTGACCTGTCATTTCTGATTCCACTGGAAGTGAATGCTTGGACCTGCAAGCAATTGGAAGGCAGGGGTGGGGCTCCTTACTCTCTATGCTTAGCATCACCAAGGACAAAGCAGGCTTGAGGCTGAGTAGCTTGTCTATTGACTGAAGGAGAAAACTGGAAAGCCCTGCATTCCAGGTATCCCAGGAATACATATGAGCTATACAATGAACTGTGAAGGAGGTCAGCTTGCATGACTGGCCCTGTGCAAGGACCCCAGGGCTGGGAGGAACGTGATGGAAGCAGAATCTAGGATGCACATTTTAAGGGTACACTAGCTCTCAGTGTTAGGGCTTCCCTGGTGGCTCAGACAGTAAAGAATCTGCCTGTAGTGCAGGGACCTGGGTTCAATCCCTGGCATGGGAAGAACCCCTGGAGAAGGGAATGGCAACCCAGTCCAGTATTCTTGCCTGGAGAGTCCCATGGACAGAGGAACCTGGTGGGCTACAGTCCATGGGGTCACAAAGAGTCAGACACAACTGACTAAGCACACGCACACACACACAACTCTTGCAGGTGCAGGGTCAGAACCTGAGAGTGAGAGCCTTCTTAAAACTTTGCAACCCAGGCCTCTTGCCCAGCTCACCCTATTCCTGGTCCTGCCACAAACAAGCCCTGGATCTGTTTTGGATCAGTATGAAGTAGCAGTTAAGCACGTAGACTCTGCAAACCCAGGCCCTGCCTCTTACTAACGCTATCTAGCTGGAACCTCAGGTAAGTTACTCAACAGAAACCTCTCTAAACCTCTGTTGTTACCTCCCAAACAAGGTTCGCCGTTGTCTACCTTCTAACAGGCCTGCTGGGAGGGTTTGATGAGGCACCACATGGAAGGCGTCTGGTGCTACACAGGAAAAACGCACACACTCAAGAATCCAGGGCAGACCTGCTGGCCGCAGCCCCAAAAGGCAGCCCAGGGGAAACTTTCTTTGTCTTTATTCACAGATGAGAAAACAAGACACAGTTTATGAGGGAATGATGGGTGGTTTTGGATGGTCACTTCAATAAAGCTGCTACTGGAAAAAAATGCTGCAGTCTCTGGATAAGGGAACACTCAAATTTATTTTCTTTTTTTTTTAAAGTATTTTATTTATGTATTATTTTGGGCTGTACTGGGTCTTCATTGGTACGTCCGTGCAGGCTTTCTCTAGTTGCAGAGTGCGGGGGCTCCTCTTTGTGGCAGTATGGGCGATTCTCAATGTGGTGGCTTCTCTTGTTGCAGAGCACAGGCTCAGTAGCTGTGGTGTACAAGCTTAGTTGCCATTAGACAGGTGAGATCCTAGTTCTCCTACCAGTGATCGAACCCATGCCCCTGGCCTTGGAAGGCAGATTCTTAACCACTGACTCACCAGCGAAGTCCCTCAAATGGGTTCTCTTCACCATTTTGCAACTGTGATGGCAAGAATCGTGAATGGATGTTAAGGCTGGTGGCTGGCAGAATTTGGTGAGAAGGACATTTATTTCTTCGCATCTCCCATAAAGTACATATTAATCAAAGAAAAAGAGTCAGAGAAACTTTACAATGGGGAAAGCTGGAAGACACCACCTTACCCAAATGGTCACTAGAAATGGTGATGTTCTGTGCCTCCTGATATGAGGTACTGAGCAGGACACAAATCATCTCTGAATTATTGCCTCAAATGTATAACCTAAGTCTAATGAGAAAGACATCAGGGTCCACTAATGAGGAATGTTTTACAAAATAACTGTCTTGTATTCCTCAAAATTGTTATAGTCATAAAAGACAGAAGCCAAAGAGACCATTCTGGAGTATAGATTACCAAAGATACTTGACAAATAAATGCTATGCATCATCCTGGAGTGAGTTCCGGACAAGGGGAAGGTTTGTTGTAAAGGGCAATGTAGAGACAAGTGACCAAGTTTGAATTTTGGTGATAGAAAGGCATCAGTCTTAAATTTCCTCATCTTGATAATGATACTGTGGGTGTGTAAGAGAATGTTCTCAGGAAATAGACCTTGGAGTATGTAGGAAGAAAGTGGTGTCATGTCTGTAATTTATTCCCTAATAGTTCAAAAACAAAGCAACACATAAATGTGTATGAGTATGAGAGAATAAATAAAGCAAATGAGGTGTTATGTTAATTGTTAATCTGAGTAAATGATGGAACCTTTTTGTTATTCCTGAAACTTTCCTACAAGTTTGAAGTTATATCAAAATAAAAAGATACAAAAAGATGCTTTGTGAGTTATTCCTATACGCAAATTATAAATTTAACCTCCGTGTCGTGTATGAGGACAGGGAAATTAATTTGTATTTGCTTGTATGTTTCCCCTTTACTTTTTGTTTTGCACAATAAAAAACAACAACAATCAATAACATAGTGCTTTTTTTCACATCTGTATGGAGCTTCAGAAACTGCTTTTTCTCCTGGAGAAATAGCTAATACACAAAATGAATAGTGTCAAATTGTGAAACTGGCGAGCCTCAGAAGTCAATTGCTTGACACCTCCTCCCAGGGGTAGGGAAGAAAGCAAGTGTCATGAGAGAGGAGATAGGCATGCATGAGGACAGCGAGCTGAGGAAGGGATGTTTCCAGTGCCATTGACCCAGGATACACAGCGGCTTCCCTTTTCCTCCTGGCATCTCCTCTGCCACCACTTTAAAGGGTGATTGTTGGTCCGTAGCCTGAAGAATGACTTCAAATGACATAAAAGCTGCTTTGAGGAGACATACAAGAAAATTCTAAGAACAATAAGAATCGTGCTAAAGGCCAAAGTTCCAGAAAGAACCCACAGTGAAAAGCAAAAGCAGAGAACTACTTCAACCAACCAACTCCATGGGACCCATGAGGGAATCCCAACAGCATTTGAGAGTTGAAATCAGCATATACATGGAATTCTTACAAAGCCTGTAGGTTAACTTTCCTGACCAGACGGTGACAACTTATGCCGTGAGCAGCACAGACACTGAGATCTCCAAAGTTAAATAAGGTGGAAACTGCTTTTTTCCAAATGAATTGGCTTCATAGCTGCCTTTCGTCCTCGTCTAACAACTGGTTATAATACCCCTCCCCACCTTCTGTTCCTGCAAGTAGTTTTGCCTTGTGCTTGAAATGAAAGGGTGGACTTTGGGGTTCAAGGACTGTGCAGTCCTGAGGGCAGGAGGTCTGGAGGTGCAGGAGACACTCACACTGTGCTCTCCTAACAAATGGATCTACCTTCCATCCTGAGACCCTATCCCTGAGGTCAGTGAAATGATGTTATGTTAATTGTTAATCTGAGTAAATGATGGAACCTTTTGTTATTCCTGAAACTTTCCTACAAGTTTGAAGTTATATCAAAATAAAGATACAAAAAGATGCTTTGTGAGTTATTCCTATACAAATTATAAATTTAACCTCCGTGTCGTGTATGAGGACAGGGAAATTAATTTGTATTTGCTTGTATGTTTCCCCTTTACTTTTTGTTTTGCACAATAAAAAACAACAACAATCAATAACATAGTGCTTTTTTTCACATCTGTATGGAGCTTCAGAAACTGCTTTTTCTCCTGGAGAAATAGCTAATACACAAAATGAATAGTGTCAAATTGTGAAACTGGCGAGCCTCAGAAGTCAATTGCTTGACACCTCCTCCCAGGGGTAGGGAAGAAAGCAAGTGTCATGAGAGAGGAGATAGGCATGCATGAGGACAGCGAGCTGAGGAAGGGATGTTTCCAGTGCCATTGACCCAGGATACACAGCGGCTTCCCTTTTCCTCCTGGCATCTCCTCTGCCACCACTTTAAAGGGTGATTGTTGGTCCGTAGCCTGAAGAATGACTTCAAATGACATAAAAGCTGCTTTGAGGAGACATACAAGAAAATTCTAAGAACAATAAGAATCGTGCTAAAGGCCAAAGTTCCAGAAAGAACCCACAGTGAAAAGCAAAAGCAGAGAACTACTTCAACCAACCAACTCCATGGGACCCATGAGGGAATCCCAACAGCATTTGAGAGTTGAAATCAGCATATACATGGAATTCTTACAAAGCCTGTAGGTTAACTTTCCTGACCAGACGGTGACAACTTATGCCGTGAGCAGCACAGACACTGAGATCTCCAAAGTTAAATAAGGTGGAAACTGCTTTTTTCCAAATGAATTGGCTTCATAGCTGCCTTTCGTCCTCGTCTAACAACTGGTTATAATACCCCTCCCCACCTTCTGTTCCTGCAAGTAGTTTTGCCTTGTGCTTGAAATGAAAGGGTGGACTTTGGGGTTCAAGGACTGTGCAGTCCTGAGGGCAGGAGGTCTGGAGGTGCAGGAGACACTCACACTGTGCTCTCCTAACAAATGGATCTACCTTCCATCCTGAGACCCTATCCCTGAGGTCAGTGAAATTCCTTTGCAAGCCTAGTGGCTGCTTGCTGTGCCAGGGGGCAGCATGCCAGCCTGAGGTCTGCAGCCCTGCACACATCTCAAGTGTTTGTGAGCTTAGGAAACTAGATCACAGTTGTTCCTGGATGGGCTGGACCCCAGCCCAGTCCCAGCAGCATGCTGCTGTGGCCGTGGGCTCCCACTGAGCTCTGACCCCTACAATGGGTCTGCACTGGCACCAGCACAGAGCTAGGGCAGAGGGAGCCCTGCATGCCAGGCCTCAGTGACAACATGGAGTCCATGAACGAGACCTGACTGCCTCCCTTCCGTGGGAGGGAGCGTGGGGGCCAGCCTGAAAGGCAGGATCTCAGCGCCACAGTGTAGGACCCAGCCTGGGAGGCCAAAGTTGGGTAAGTAAGTTTTCCCCTGCCTGATGGCATCCAAGGCCTCCTTCAGGGGGAACTGCTTGGTCTTTGTGAGGTTTACCTTGCATATTGTGGGCGAGTGGCGGTTCCAGTCTCACAGCGGACCAGGGCCTTGCCTGCCTGTCCTCAACACTCAGTGAAGCCTATGGCTTCTTGAAAGTGGGAGCTAATGTCATCTTATGACTGTCTTTGGGGACCCTTTGTAGAGTAGGTGGGCCAGGCAGGCCTTGGAGGTCTGCAGGAGACACTCAGCAGAGGTGTGATATGCAGATTGATGAGGACCACACAATTGAATGCATGGTGGCCACATCCAAGGCTGAGGAACAGAAGAACTGTAACAGGGCTGCCTTGCTCAGCAGCCAGCCGAGAGCTGATGTGAGCACTGGTTCCCACTCTGTCTACGGAGGGCTGTTTAGTTTCAACCTTGTCTTGTGAAGTGAGGTTTATGTACATGCAACACAGGATATTGCGATTAGAAAGTCTCTTATCCCCTTTTGAGGAAGTAGACCTATGGGGCTGGGGCCAGCAGTCAGCCAGGTGCCACCAGAACACTCAGCCTGCCTCTCTACCCTCTGGGCTGGGCCACTCGCTGCCCTAGAAACCCTAATTTATGTATTTGGCTGTACCTTGAGGCTTGTAGGATCTTAGTTCCTTGACCAAGGATTGAACCTGCATCCTCGACAGTGAAAGCATGGATTCCTAACTCACTGGAAAGTCAGGAAATTCCCCAGAAACCCTAATATTTTTTAACATCTCTGAAACTATATGTTACCCCAGGTAGTTCCTGCCCATGTGGTTAAATACAGCTTCCATACATATTTTATTATTTATGTTCAGAGTTGGGATGGATTTATTAGCAACAGCAAAGATTCTGCTACATAAAAAGGTTAAGGTTTTGGTATAGTAGTTTCCTCTTAAGTATGCACATCCTTAAAACAGTATGATCTGTCATTACTAGGTCAAGCTATGTGACTCGGAATTACAGAGATGCCACGTAATTGTCAGTGATACTGAACTTTAAAAACATAAGGATGTACCCCCAACATTGTAAATGGCCCTTAAAAGTTGCTCTAAGTCTAAAAGTAAATGCTGAAATCACATCCTGGGCTCACCTGTTCAGCCCATTTTCATCGCTACGCAGTTATCTCACATTTGGCACAAGCCTGAGATAGTGTTGAGGCTCTAACATCTATTGTAGAACATCTGAAAGTGGAGCATTATTTGTTACACTGCGCATGTCCTCTCCTACCTGCTCAGTGTAACAATCGCCATCCCACAACTCTATGTAAAAGTAAGCAAGAGAGCCTCTGTTCCTGAGTTTTTCTGTTAACTTTAGTTTCTCATCATTTGCTTTGTTAGCATTCCTGAGCATGACAGAGCACTCATCAAAACCAGTCATTTTGGGTAACTTCCACTCATTCACTCAATACAAATTTTAGTTACAAAAAGCAAAAAAGAAAGAAAGAAACGTCTTCTCACTGACTTTAGCGAGAATTGCAGGTGCTGAGATCCTGTTCTGCACTGCTCTGTCAATGGAGGAACAGGGCAGAACGCCTGCCCCCACCTCATTCTGAGGTTTAGGGTTACATGCAACACAGGATATTGCGATTAGAAAGTCTCTTATCCCCTTTTGAGGAAGTAGACCTATGGGGCTGGGGCCAGCAGTCAGCCAGGTGCCACCAGAACACTCAGCCTGCCTCTCTACCCTCTGGGCTGGGCCACTCGCTGCCCTAGAAACCCTAATTTATGTATTTGGCTGTACCTTGAGGCTTGTAGGATCTTAGTTCCTTGACCAAGGATTGAACCTGCATCCTCGACAGTGAAAGCATGGATTCCTAACTCACTGGAAAGTCAGGAAATTCCCCAGAAACCCTAATATTTTTTAACATCTCTGAAACTATATGTTACCCCAGGTAGTTCCTGCCCATGTGGTTAAATACAGCTTCCATACATATTTTATTATTTATGTTCAGAGTTGGGATGGATTTATTAGCAACAGCAAAGATTCTGCTACATAAAAAGGTTAAGGTTTTGGTATAGTAGTTTCCTCTTAAGTATGCACATCCTTAAAACAGTATGATCTGTCATTACTAGGTCAAGCTATGTGACTCGGAATTACAGAGATGCCACGTAATTGTCAGTGATACTGAACTTTAAAAACATAAGGATGTACCCCCAACATTGTAAATGGCCCTTAAAAGTTGCTCTAAGTCTAAAAGTAAATGCTGAAATCACATCCTGGGCTCACCTGTTCAGCCCATTTTCATCGCTACGCAGTTATCTCACATTTGGCACAAGCCTGAGATAGTGTTGAGGCTCTAACATCTATTGTAGAACATCTGAAAGTGGAGCATTATTTGTTACACTGCGCATGTCCTCTCCTACCTGCTCAGTGTAACAATCGCCATCCCACAACTCTATGTAAAAGTAAGCAAGAGAGCCTCTGTTCCTGAGTTTTTCTGTTAACTTTAGTTTCTCATCATTTGCTTTGTTAGCATTCCTGAGCATGACAGAGCACTCATCAAAACCAGTCATTTTGGGTAACTTCCACTCATTCACTCAATACAAATTTTAGTTACAAAAAGCAAAAAAGAAAGAAAGAAACGTCTTCTCACTGACTTTAGCGAGAATTGCAGGTGCTGAGATCCTGTTCTGCACTGCTCTGTCAATGGAGGAACAGGGCAGAACGCCTTGCCCCCACCTCATTCTGCTATACTCTTTTCTTTGCTCACCAATCTTCCTGGACCTCAGGGCTCTGTTCTGGCCTTGGAGCATTTTCACTTGAACTTGGAGCAGTCCCTGGACTGCTCTGTTCTCACAGTTCAACTCTCAGCTCTTTGAACCGCCCCATCTTCTGGTCAGCTCTCCTCTAGTTGAGGACACCGGCTGTCTCGGATATCACAGAATTGCCTGTGCCAGCACAGGGCCTGGCCTGGGGGCAGTGAGTAGGCAACACAGCTCTGTAGGGGCTCTGAAGGGCTGGTCTCATCTTTGAAACAGCATCCCCCTAAAAGGAACCAGACAGGTGCACCTACAACTTCTGCTAGAAACAAAGATGTTTTTAAACCTGAGGTTACATCTGAAAGTGATCTGGGGCTTCCCTGGTGGTCCAGTGGGTCAGGACACTGCCTTACAGTGCAAGGGGCGCCAGTTCGATCCCTGGCCTGGGAAGATCCCATGTGCTGTGGAGCAGCTTGACCGATGTGTCCAGCTACCCAGCCAGAGCTCTGGAGTGCATGCACCCAGAGCTGGTGCTCTGCAGCAAGAGAGGTCACTACGATGGGAGGCCCACACAGGCCAAAAAGAACAAAGATGGATGATAAATGAAAGACCAATAGAAGTGGCCAGAAAAAAGAAAAAAAAAGTTTAAAAGTGATCTGAAAAGGGCTTAAAAAGTAATCAAACTTAAGACAGTTTTAACTTTGTCATAAAGGACACTGTTTACTACAGTGGAAACAAATCAAGTCTATGAAAATTCATGAGTCCTTAACCATTCTTAGAAAAGAAAACTCTAGAAAATTCCCTCATGTTTTTCTGTTAACTTTAGTTTCTCATCATTTGCTTTGTTAGCATTCCTGAGCATGACAGAGCACTCATCAAAACCAGTCATTTTGGGTAACTTCCACTCATTCACTCAATACAAATTTTAGTTACAAAAAGCAAAAAAGAAAGAAAGAAACGTCTTCTCACTGACTTTAGCGAGAATTGCAGGTGCTGAGATCCTGTTCTGCACTGCTCTGTCAATGGAGGAACAGGGCAGAACGCCTTGCCCCCACCTCATTCTGCTATACTCTTTTCTTTGCTCACCAATCTTCCTGGACCTCAGGGCTCTGTTCTGGCCTTGGAGCATTTTCACTTGAACTTGGAGCAGTCCCTGGACTGCTCTGTTCTCACAGTTCAACTCTCAGCTCTTTGAACCGCCCCATCTTCTGGTCAGCTCTCCTCTAGTTGAGGACACCGGCTGTCTCGGATATCACAGAATTGCCTGTGCCAGCACAGGGCCTGGCCTGGGGGCAGTGAGTAGGCAACACAGCTCTGTAGGGGCTCTGAAGGGCTGGTCTCATCTTTGAAACAGCATCCCCCTAAAAGGAACCAGACAGGTGCACCTACAACTTCTGCTAGAAACAAAGATGTTTTTAAACCTGAGGTTACATCTGAAAGTGATCTGGGGCTTCCCTGGTGGTCCAGTGGGTCAGGACACTGCCTTACAGTGCAAGGGGCGCCAGTTCGATCCCTGGCCTGGGAAGATCCCATGTGCTGTGGAGCAGCTTGACCGATGTGTCCAGCTACCCAGCCAGAGCTCTGGAGTGCATGCACCCAGAGCTGGTGCTCTGCAGCAAGAGAGGTCACTACGATGGGAGGCCCACACAGGCCAAAAAGAACAAAGATGGATGATAAATGAAAGACCAATAGAAGTGGCCAGAAAAAAGAAAAAAAAAGTTTAAAAGTGATCTGAAAAGGGCTTAAAAAGTAATCAAACTTAAGACAGTTTTAACTTTGTCATAAAGGACACTGTTTACTACAGTGGAAACAAATCAAGTCTATGAAAATTCATGAGTCCTTAACCATTCTTAGAAAAGAAAACTCTAGAAAATTCCCTCATGTTTATCATTGTTTAAGTTGGTTTAATTCCTTACTGTGAAAGTTATGGAGAAAGGTAAGCATTTATATCATACCTTGAACTGCATTTCAAGGTAACCAAAGCTCCAGTGGATGAGAAGTTGTTACGCTTTATACAGTGCAAACATAAAAGGAATGATGGATTTGGAAAAGCCCGGTTTGGAAATCTCTTGGGCAAAGACGGCTTCCCTGGTGGCTCAGGTGGTAAAGAATCTGCCTACAATGCAAGAGACCTGGGTTGGATCCCTGGGTCAGGAAGATCCCCCGAAGAAGGGAATGGCTATCCACTCCAGTATTCCTGCCTGGAGAATCCCATGGATAGAGGAGCCTGGCGGGCTACAGTCCACAGGGTCGCAAAGAGTCAGGCATGACCAAATGACTAAACATACACAACTCTCAGTGTCGTGCAGCTGCAGGGTCAGGACGGTGAGCAAAGATGATGAGGTGTTTTTAAATGAGGGAACAGTAGGTGTGGTACTGGATGCTGAATGGAGCCAAGGTCATGGTACACAGGTGACACACTGGCACGGGGGACAGTGAAATAGCAGAATAAAGAGATCAGACTGATGTCACACCGCATGGACAAGTGGGTCCACCAGATATTATGAGCTTCTGATATGGGACAATGTGAAGTACACATTACTTCTGTTTTTGCATATGGGTGTCTTGGTGTATTTTTCTCCTAAAAGCTCTGAAGTTCAACTAGTGTAGTAGTGTAGTGTTAGTCGCTCAGTTGTTTCTGACTCTTTGCAGCCCAATAGACTGTAACCCACCAGGATTCTCTGTCCATGGGCATTCTCCAGGTAAGAATACTGGAGTGGGGCTTTCCTGGTAGCTCAGTGGTAAAGAGTTCACCTGCCAATGCAGGAGACATGGGTTCGATCCCTGATCAGGGAAAATCCCACATTCTGTGGAGTAACTGAGCCCATGAGCCCCAACTATGGAGCCTGTGCTCTAGAGCCTAAGAGCTGCAACTACTGAGCCCATGTGCTGCAACTGTTGAAGCCTGTGTGCCCTAGAGACTGAGTCCCACAGCAAAAAAAATCACCGCAACAAGAAGTCTGCTCACCTCAGCTACAGAGTGTCCCCCATTCCCTGCAACTAGAGAAGAGCCTGCAGCAGCAGTGAAAACTCAGAATAGCCAAAACAAAAAACAAAAAAACCAAACACAACTTAAAAAACAAAAAAAACACTGTAATGGGTTGTCATTTTCTACTCTAAAAGTTAGACTACCAGGTTCTAACCCATTTTTCCCCTCTTCAAGACTGATTCTTGAGCAGGGTATGCAAATCTCTCAAGAGTCTCAGTTTCCTAGATCTCTTTGGATTTTGTGAGGACCTAATAAGAATATTTGTGAAATTGTTGGAGCAGGGCCCGGCACTTTGAAGACCTGGTAAATTAGCTATTGTTGTAGTAACAGCTACACCATAATCGCTGTGTGCTTGGGTTTAGTCGCTCAGTCACGCCTGACTCTCCGTGATCCCATAGATGGTAGCTCACCAGGCTCCTCTGTCCATGGGATTCTCCAGGCAAGAATACTGGAGTGAGTTGCCATTTCCCATGCAGGGGACCTCCCCGGATTGGATAGGATTGAACCCAAGTCTGTTGCACCTCCTGCATTGGCAGACAGATTATTTACCACTAGCGCTACCTGGAAAGCCCTAATAGCTGTATGTATCTGTATGTCATCTCCCCTCGCCTGCCCTCATTCCAGTTCAGCCCATGAGATTTTAGACTTTCAGTTGGGTAAATTTGAGAGCCCCTCAGGGTGTCAGGATCCAGGTTCTAGACGCTTCCATTGATAACCCCTCTGTAGGACCTGAGTGAGGCAATCAATCAATGGCTCTGACCCTCAGTTTCCTGACCATGAGCCTGGGAAGAGAGGTAGGCAGGGTGGAGAGGACCTCAGATGTGGCTATAAGGAGCAGAAAGATGATGTAATAAAGGGATATTTAGGGGTCACACAGAATGACTGTGATTTAAAACTGGGGACACATCATGGAAGGTAAAAGTGATGTTTCTCCAATCAGTGGGCAGAATACTGGCCTTATCTTTCTTAACATCTTCCAGAATAAAACTAAAGGCTACCCTGATTCTACTCCTTTCGGGATTTAATGAACAAATATTTGTTTACTAAATCTTTTAAATTTGTTATGATTGTGATGCTTATTCCAGAATAAATATTCCATAGCGCTGTCACCTCATAAAACAGTACAATGTACTTAATTGCCTGAGTTGGTGATGCTATCTAACCATCTGCCATTATTGTACATTTCCATGATGGCAGAGACCATTGCTTTTGTGCATTGATGTGGCTCCAGCACCTACAACAGGGCCTCCCATGCAGTAAATGTTTGGTCAAAATTGGTTTAATTGTTCAAAAATTCTTACCAAGTTATCAGCTTGGTTATTGACTGTTTTTGTAAAACATGGGGCTCAGGTCCTGTAAAAAGGTCCTGATTTGTCTCCGTTGGAGACTGTTTTGAGTCAGGGACCTGTCAAAGCCGAGTAAGAGCTTTGTAAATGCATGCAATGTGCGCCACCCGCCTGTAGAAGGTTGGATTTTCCCCATAGTTCTCCTTGCGCTATGCAGTCACAGGAAGTGAGTAGGAACTCAGGTTCCAAGCCCTGCCTCTCTTTGTTCCTCCTGAATGAGGGCAGCTGATCACAAAGGAGCCTGTCAGTGTGGAGGCCTTGGTGTTCCAGAGTGCAGTGAGGAGGTGATCAGGGAGTGGAGACTGAGCACGGGCCTTGGCAGACCACAGGCACAGGGCAAGGGGTGCCCCAGGCAGAGTTGCTTTGTCCCTCCAGTGAACCATGATGGAGCACCTTCTCTGTCTGGGCCTATAGAAGCACACGAGCCTCAGAAGTTAAACACTATACTCCTGGTCACAGAGCTAGAACCTGCTGGAGCCAGACAGCACAATTTAGACTTTCTGCCTTGAAGACTTGAGTTCCCCAATTGCTCCTCTTCTGCTTTTGGCATCTTCAGCTCCCAAACATTCATTGAGACCCTGTCATGAAGCTCCAGTATAGCTCGTAGGCACTTGGGAGTCACAGTAAACAAAACAAAGGTTCATGTCTTAATATATGGGACACTGAAGCAAAAGAAGGCTCCAGAGACCAAGCCAAGGTTTTTGCCTTGCACTCTTGCCTTAGAGGCAGAGACAGAAGGCCAACTTTTTAAACTTCTATAAAGGCACTCTTTGCTTCTCCCCTATCCCATCCGAATATTCTGCACATTATCTGGTGTGAGAGAATCTGAAAGAAGGGTGCACACCGAAGAATTGATTCTTCCAAATTGTGGTGCTGGAGAAGACTCTTGAGAGTCCCTTGGACTGCAAGGAGATCAAACCAGTCAGTCCTAAGGGGAATCAACCCTGAATATTCATTGGAAGGATGGATGCTGAAGCTGAAGCTCCAATACTTTGGCCACCTGATGTGAAGAGGTGAGTCATTGGAAAAGACCCTGATGCTGGGAAAGGTTGAAGGCAAAAGGAGAAAGGGAATGACAGAAGATGAGATGGTTAGATAGCATCACCAGCTCATTGGGCATGAATCTGAGCAAACTCGGGGAAATAGTGGAGGACAGAGGAGCCTGGTGTACTGCAGTCCATGGGATCACAAAGAGTTAGACACAACTTAGTGACTGAACAACAGCAACATCTGGCCTCAGCATTAAAACTTCTCCAGGTGAAGCCTTACACAGAGCTAATCCTTGTAGCTCTGTGTGGTCTTTATCTCAATGCCTGGTTTAAGAATAATTCAAGCAAAACTAAACAAGTATAGGGCTTTTTAGTGGGGTGGGGGTGGGGGTTTGCAGGCTAGAGTGCCTTGAAAGGGAAGAAAAAAGGTAATAATAGAGGGCACTGGTTTGCCTGAAAGTGCCTGTGGCATCACTACAGATCGGACTGGAAGAATAGGAATTAAATTCATCATAGTGATTATCTCCTTAGAGTAAGACAAAGAAGGTTAGGTCCGTGGCATAGGGTCCCTTGGCAAGAGAGTTGGTTATCTGTGTGCATTATTTTGATAATTTAACAGAGGTATGGTATAAAGCAAATTGGATTGAAAGTCGCCAGTTCTGGTTGTTGGGAATATGGTTGTTTATCATTCTACTCCTGTGCTGAGTGATGACTATATAGACTAGAATGAGGTGGTCGTGATTAACAACCAGATTATCTGGGCTCATTTCCAGCTCTCTCGCTTACTAGCTGTGTGTTCCCGGACAATTACTCAGCCAGCCTTTCTTGATTCATATGTTATGAAGACTGAGTGAATTGATACAGAAAGCATTTGGACTAATGGTTGGCACATAGTCATAATTATCAAAGCATTAATTGTACTGTTCTTATAGTAAGAATACAGATATAAATAATTATAAAATAATCAACAAAAAAGATGCATAGGCTTTTCTAAATGCACCTGCCAGTGCAGGCGACATGGGTTTGATCCCTGGGTCCAGAAAGATCCTTGGAGCAACTTAAGCTCATGTGCCACAACTACTGAGCCTGTGCTCTTGAGCCCAAGAGGCATAGCTACTGATGCCGTGCACTCTAGAGCCCATTCTCTGCAACAAGAGAAGCCACTGCAAGGAGGAAACTGAGCAGCACAACTGGAGAGTAGCCCCCTACTCGTCGCAACTTAAGAGAAAAGCCTGAGCAGTGAGGAAGACCCAGCAGAGCCACAAATAAATAAATGAAACTATTAGAAAAAGAAGTTCTGTTAAGGCCCAGGACTTCCTCAAAGCGGGCCTAATGTGTGGAATGCATCAGGAGACTCAGATCATGAGTGAGAAGCAGAGACAAGCTCTGAAATACGGATGCTCAGGGCATTTGTTTGAGTCCACTCAGTGACATCCAGGAAAAGAGAGACTTTCTATGTGCTTCCGAGAAGAATTAGTAATTTATAAACAGGAAGTATTAATTCCAAGAACCAAGGCACTAGGTTGTTTTCACATCCTTCAGTACCATAAGGATTTTTCTCTTTTTAAATTTCCTGCTGCTCTTCATTTGCTTTCTAATTATAACCCACACGTGCAGTGGATTAGCCTCACTGCAGATGTGGGTTATTTAAATACATGTACATTTTTAAAGTTCAGTAATAATTTTCTCCTTTAGTTTATAAACCAAACACATTTCTGCTATCTTTACTGACAGTAAATTATAACTTATGTCTATTGCCTCTAGGTCAAATGACTTTTCCCAACAAGTTTATTAATTTATGATTTCACATGTAAAATAGAAAAATAACACAAATTTTAGTCTTTAAAGGAAAAAAAAAACTGTGAACCCATGTGTGGCTGTTAGTGTAATGGATGTCACCTTGGGCTCATTAAGTTGTTCCTGTCCTTCTGCTGACCTGAACCAGGACTTTACGGTACAGTGAATCACTTCTATGCCATCAATCGCTTTGTAGTTAATAGATATTGTTTATTAACCGTCAGAACCAGGTGGCTTTTATGCCTTGTAGTCCCCTAACAATGATGAAGGCCTTTGAGAACATATTCCCAGTATCTATGAGACTAGTTACACATTCAGTCATTTGACTCAAGAACACACATTGTTTCCACTTACCTACTTCTACTGTTTGTTCAGTTGCTAACTCATGCCTGACCTTTTTGTGACTCCACGCACTGTAGCTTGCCAGGCTCCTCTGTCTATGGGATTTCCCAGTCAAGAATACTGGAGTGGATTGTTGTGCCCTCCTCCAGGGGATCATCCTAACCCAGGGACTGAACCAGCATCTCCTGGCAGTTGGAGTCTTTACCAATGAGCCATCAGGGAAGCCCACTTACCCCAAACCTTAGGTTAACTATGAAATTGTCCTACCGGCCCCTGGGGGTTTAGAATGGATCTGTGAATGCTTCCAGGTTGTAGACCACCCAGTCCCACCCTAGAGTTACCCTGTAATAAACCTATCCATTGTTTATGTGGTTACAAGATACCTTTGCAGTTGGGTGGGCACTGCTCATTCCCTCCTCCCTCCAGCAATCCACATAGACCAGCTCACGATTCTCTTTGGAGCTCACGTCTCTTTGTGCATTTTAATTTTCTTCTCTCCTCACTGCCCTCTCAGATCGCCACACTGTTTCCTCACAGGTTCTGCTCTTAAGCCTGACTTTCATTTCTCAAGCGACTTGAACTGTCTAAATAAATATCTAGGTTACTGGTTATTTGTCACTGGTAGACGCATTTCAGATGTGCAGGGCACTCAGTGTCAATCTGTGGATAACGACCTCAGATCTGAGCAGAAAGGAGTTCAGATCTTAATGAAATAAGTGGTTCCACTCTTTAAATTCACTTACTCTGCAGGCCACTTCTCCACATTCTGATTACACCAAAGGAGCCTCAACCACTGAGGTCACCAGTAATTCCTTCTTGACGCAGATCCATGAGTTTGGGCAGTCCTGATTCTGATGCTGAATCTTGGCCTGCTTGGCTGACCTGAACCAGGACTTTACGGTACAGTGAATCACTTCTATGCCATCAATCGCTTTGTAGTTAATAGATATTGTTTATTAACCGTCAGAACCAGGTGGCTTTTATGCCTTGTAGTCCCCTAACAATGATGAAGGCCTTTGAGAACATATTCCCAGTATCTATGAGACTAGTTACACATTCAGTCATTTGACTCAAGAACACACATTGTTTCCACTTACCTACTTCTACTGTTTGTTCAGTTGCTAACTCATGCCTGACCTTTTTGTGACTCCACGCACTGTAGCTTGCCAGGCTCCTCTGTCTATGGGATTTCCCAGTCAAGAATACTGGAGTGGATTGTTGTGCCCTCCTCCAGGGGATCATCCTAACCCAGGGACTGAACCAGCATCTCCTGGCAGTTGGAGTCTTTACCAATGAGCCATCAGGGAAGCCCACTTACCCCAAACCTTAGGTTAACTATGAAATTGTCCTACCGGCCCCTGGGGGTTTAGAATGGATCTGTGAATGCTTCCAGGTTGTAGACCACCCAGTCCCACCCTAGAGTTACCCTGTAATAAACCTATCCATTGTTTATGTGGTTACAAGATACCTTTGCAGTTGGGTGGGCACTGCTCATTCCCTCCTCCCTCCAGCAATCCACATAGACCAGCTCACGATTCTCTTTGGAGCTCACGTCTTTGTGCATTTTAATTTTCTTCTCTCCTCACTGCCCTCTCAGATCGCCACACTGTTTCCTCACAGGTTCTGCTCTTAAGCCTGACTTTCATTTCTCAAGCGACTTGAACTGTCTAAATAAATATCTAGGTTACTGGTTATTTGTCACTGGTAGACGCATTTCAGATGTGCAGGGCACTCAGTGTCAATCTGTGGATAACGACCTCAGATCTGAGCAGAAAGGAGTTCAGATCTTAATGAAATAAGTGGTTCCACTCTTTAAATTCACTTACTCTGCAGGCCACTTCTCCACATTCTGATTACACCAAAGGAGCCTCAACCACTGAGGTCACCAGTAATTCCTTCTTGACGCAGATCCATGAGTTTGGGCAGTCCTGATTCTGATGCTGAATCTTGGCCTGCTTCGGCTGCCCTGAACTTCTGCTGCCCTTTCCTGGTATTCCTCCTCCCTCGGCCACTCCCCCTTAGCTGTGTTCCTCACTGTCCCTTCCTCCACCCACCAGCAGGCTGTTAGCATCCCCAAGGCTTCTACCACAGGTGTGTGATTTACAGTTTCTCCGATGAGGTCTGTTCTGAATGGAATCTCTTGAAGTCACCCCAACACTCTGCATGCATGTTGTGATTTTGTGATTTATAGTAACACATACATATTTAGTCTTCCCTCCCCTTGCCTGGCATAGAGCTCCTGGAACTCTTGTAAATTCCTAAGCACGAAGAGCGTCTTTTGTTCTATGGGGGCAACGCTGGGTGGGCCCCTGGATGGAGGCTGGTCACCAGAGAGATCAAGCCATGGAGACTCTTGGGGATTTTTCAAATTAATCCAACCTGATGAAAGGGCCATGGGAACCTGCGCTGACCAGAAGCATGAGGGACAACGTGGACTTGTGACTGGCAGCTGAAATGGGAGTGAGGAGGTCAAGTAGGACTGGGTCCTTGACCTGTGGGATTTGATGCCATCTCCAGGTAGTGTCAGAATTGAGTAGAATGGTAGAACACCCAGCTGATGTCTGACATCTGGTGTCAGGAATGTTATGAGAATGGTGTTCATGTGAAAAGAAACACAGTAGAATTTTGTTTATTCACATGTCCGCATATGCAGTTCCGGAGAAAGCATTCTGAGCTTTCATTACCATTCTTAAAGATCCATGAGCCCGTAAGAACTAGTGAAGAGAGAGTAGGATGTGAGGAAAGGACGCAAAGGAAGTGCAAGCTTGCAGAAGGCAAATGCTCCACACCCATATTTGGAGTCATCGCCACTTGGCTGTCTCACAGGCACTTCCAACTCAGCATGACCAGCCCTGAAACCAACCACCCAAACAGGTTCCCGTTCCTGTCTTTTTTCATCTGTATGCGGTACTGCCATTCACCCTGTTTCCCATCAGAACCTTGGGGGAAAGTTTAGGTTGTTAGTTTCTTCTCACATCTTACACTTAATCACCTTTAATACCTGCCCAGTTCAGATATTCACCTCCTGTCACCTAAACCATAGCCATAATTTTCTTCCCTCTTGTTCTTTTCTATAACAGTTTATTTTCTGTGACTGCCCAAGAAGTGTTTCACATGTGACATTTCATCATGTTCCTCAACCCCCAGTATTCCTCAATTGCTCCCCATTGCTCACAGGGAAAAAACCAAAAAAGCACCTAAGCCAAACAGGCAGTCTTGGTCCTTGCCCCTCAGAGGGCATTATCTTTCATCCTTCAACAACACTGTGATCAGTCATGCTAAACTCCTTGAGGTCATGCTAAAGATCCCCTGAGATTATGCTAAACTTTCCCACAGTGCTCTGCACATGTGATTTCTCTGTATGGAACATCACCTCCACGCCCTCACTTCCTCCTTTATTGTCTTTGTGCAATCTACCAGGCAAAGCTCACCCCCACTTCAAGCCTCTCACCTCAAGGACCTCCTCCTTTGTGATGTCTTCTTGGCTTCCCTAGGTGACATGGGTCAGGCTCCTGGGACCCACTCAGGTATGCCTCCTTAGTGACCCACTTCCAACTTTCACACCCCTCTTGTACTGCATTTTCATTTTATACTGCATTGACCTTCTGCATTACTAATTATTTGTACAAGGCAGCGTACTGGCTCTATGTATAGAGAACCAAAACAAGATCAAAGGAAGGAAAGTTTAGATAGAGATTTTGGCACCCAATGATTCTAAGCTACAAAGGAGTAAAGGGTGGTCCCATGGTTAAGAATCTGCCTGCTACCGCAGGGGACAAGGGCTCAGGATCTTACATGCAGTGTAACAACTAAGCCCACACAACTAGAGAGTCCATGTGTTGCAGTGAAAGAACACACATGACGCAGGGAAGATCCCAAGTGCTGCCATTTCAGACCTGACGGAGCCAAATAAATATTAAAAAAAAAAAAAAAAAAAAAGAGGGTGAAGGGCTCTATGGAGAATTTTGAAATCCACATGTGGAGTTCACTCCACTTAATTTCATTTGTACCATTGATTTCCTCTGTTACATGTTGAGATTTATTTGAGGCTGTGGGGATTAAATAGGATTAGTCAAGTGGTATTGTACCCAGAGCTAAATGCACTTTGTAGTGATTATCTACTTTTCTTCTTATCTTTTGTCAGTCTCAAAAATCCCTGGACGCAAAGGCTGTGTCTTTTCAAATGTTTCTCCCCTGAGCCTAGCGGTAGGCAGCGAATTTTCTAAGTTCTCCATCGGCGGGAGGCGGGACTGCCTTTTGCTGTTAGAATCCGGTGAGTTTTTTGAGTGAATGTGCAAAATAATGAACTGCAAAGAATTCTGATAATTTTTATAGAGATCATTCATCATGACTCTGAGTAAGCAGGATGCCTACCAGGCACTAGACACAGAGAGTGAGCCAGTTAGTGATTCTGGGTAAGCCTGGCTCCCAGGTCTGCTGGAGGCCATGCAGGTGGCTAAGAGTGGGCGTGCCCCATGGTGGGCGTGGTCTGCGTGGCTGGCCGGGTGGGTGGTACCTGGATATAAGTGAGTTCCTGGACACCCCTTAAGCCCTTAGAAAGGGTTGGGGGGAAGACTTGCTGACTCATTACGTCTGGAATTGAGATTCTCAGAACTGACTCAAGCGAGAAGTGCAGTTTCCTATACTGCGGGAGGCAGGGGAACATGATGGTGTAGAAAACAGGCTTCAGCCCCTCACCAGCTTTGTGACCCGTGCTCCTCACCGTCTGTCTTGGGTGACTTAGAGGACTTTAAGAAGATATAGGCAATAAGCGGTACTTGTTCTGTATTGAAATCCCATTAATAAGTATCCGACCAGACCACTCTACCAAAAACCCAACCAAACAGAAAAAGCCCTCCGGGCCAAATCCGAGTCTTTCCCTAAATCTCATTCTTCTTAATTTCTCTGGCCCCTGCCTCTGTTAATGGTTTCCTTGACCCTGTCTCCTGATTCTCTTCATTCCGACTGCTCCCTCTCCCTCCCCTGAGGTGAGGGGTGATATGATCTTACTCTCTAGATTCCTAGCATCTCCCTCCCCCTACCTTTAAGACACTTTCCAAATCAGTATTTTTTGCCTGTGCTCGCATCCTAATCCTGTTCTGATCTTCATGTGTCACCTTTCTGGTCAAGATTCCTCCCCTGTTAGAAGGCGTGATGGATCCCATGCCCTTTAATAAGTCTTCCAGCTCTAGACTCTGGTTTGGGGCAGCCAGATAAGAACAGATAAACATTTAAAAAATGCACATTTCATATGATCCAACATTCCACATGTAAGAATCTATCTTACAGAAATACACAAACCGTCAGGGACAGATGGTCAAATACATTCATGGTGACTTATTATAAGAAAAACATTAGAACAGCTTATAGAGGAAATGGTGAATTGTGGTATTTTCATACCATGAGAGAGTAAGTAGAAGTCAGAACATATCTATCTTTTTATATGCGTTAGAATAGATACCCTTTTATATCAGTCCTTAGAGACAATGCAATAAGGACTGATAGAAAAGGATTCTGCAGAGTGTGTTGGACAAAAAAGTGAGTTGCAGAACTTTAGATTTGTACTATTATCCCATTTGTGGGGGTGTGTGGGAGAAAGCATGCATCTGAAAATCGAGGCTTAAACCAGAGTACCTAAATTCAAATGTCTTCTTTCTTTTGTTTCTTTGGAGGGACCTTTGTAAAAACTTTTTTTGTTTAACTTTTTATTTTGTATTGGGGTAGAGCTGATTTACACTGTTGTGGTAGTTTCAGCTGAACAGTGAAGGGACTTGGCCACACTTATACACCTATCCATTCTCCCCCACATTCCCTTCCTGTCCAGGCTGCTACCTAATGTTAAGCAGAGTTCCCTGTGCTACATAGTAGGTCCTTGTTGGTTACCCATTTTAAATATAGCAGTGTGTACCTCAATCCCAAACTCCTGAACTCTATCCCTTCTCCTCATCCTTCACTTTGGCAACCATCAGTTCCTTCTCTAAATCTGAGAGTCTGCTTCTGTTTTGTAAATAAGTTCATTTGTGTCATTTCTTTTTAGATTCCACATATGAGGGAGGTCATACTAAAATGTTTTTGAGACTAAGGTCAAAACTATGACATAGATTAGATTCTAGGAGTGAAATTTGATTAAGCCCTAGATCTCCCCCCATTGTTTGTATTTTTTGCCTGTGCTCGCATCCTAATCCTGTTCTGATCTTCATGTGTCACCTTTCTGGTCAAGATTCCTCCCCTGTTAGAAGGCGTGATGGATCCCATGCCCTTTAATAAGTCTTCCAGCTCTAGACTCTGGTTTGGGGCAGCCAGATAAGAACAGATAAACATTTAAAAAATGCACATTTCATATGATCCAACATTCCACATGTAAGAATCTATCTTACAGAAATACACAAACCGTCAGGGACAGATGGTCAAATACATTCATGGTGACTTATTATAAGAAAAACATTAGAACAGCTTATAGAGGAAATGGTGAATTGTGGTATTTTCATACCATGAGAGAGTAAGTAGAAGTCAGAACATATCTATCTTTTTATATGTGTTAGAATAGATACCCTTTTATATCAGTCCTTAGAGACAATGCAATAAGGACTGATAGAAAAGGATTCTGCAGAGTGTGTTGGACAAAAAAGTGAGTTGCAGAACTTTAGATTTGTACTATTATCCCATTTGTGGGGGTGTGTGGGAGAAAGCATGCATCTGAAAATCGAGGCTTAAACCAGAGTACCTAAATTCAAATGTCTTCTTTCTTTTGTTTCTTTGGAGGGACCTTTGTAAAAACTTTTTTTGTTTAACTTTTTATTTTGTATTGGGGTAGAGCTGATTTACACTGTTGTGGTAGTTTCAGCTGAACAGTGAAGGGACTTGGCCACACTTATACACCTATCCATTCTCCCCCACATTCCCTTCCTGTCCAGGCTGCTACCTAATGTTAAGCAGAGTTCCCTGTGCTACATAGTAGGTCCTTGTTGGTTACCCATTTTAAATATAGCAGTGTGTACCTCAATCCCAAACTCCTGAACTCTATCCCTTCTCCTCATCCTTCACTTTGGCAACCATCAGTTCCTTCTCTAAATCTGAGAGTCTGCTTCTGTTTTGTAAATAAGTTCATTTGTGTCATTTCTTTTTAGATTCCACATATGAGGGAGGTCATACTAAAATGTTTTTGAGACTAAGGTCAAAACTATGACATAGATTAGATTCTAGGAGTGAATGATAAGGCCTCATTTTAAAGTATTACATTTCAAATAATTTAAAGACTAATCTCACGTTAAATCTTTATGGGGCTGGAGGTGATAAAGTTCCTGGATTGGAAAGGAATCTAGAACTGCAGGGTCTTTGAGTCTAGGATGGCAGAAAAGAAAGCAAAATTCTTGGAGGTGTTCTCTTTAGGCATCTGCATTCTATTCTAAGAACCATGGAAGCCGCGGGGAGATTTTCATTAAAGGAGAAAGTATGGGGAGTGGTCATTCTAAAAAAAAAAGCAAACATTACAGAGCCGCGAAGATGATTTCGCTGCCATTTACTGAGATAGACCATATTAGAGTTTAATGGATGAGGTGGGGTGGGATGTGCAGAAGGGTCTTGGAAATACTTGGGATTTTCCATAAGGCCTCTAAGCATATGGATGTAGAAAAGAGGACAAGGAAGTTTGAATGAGTTCTGATTGTGGCTCTCAGGAGTCAAGCTGGAGATAGAAATGTGAGTTGCTTACATATAGACGTGTAGAGTGAATGGGATGAACATGGTTCAAAGTTAATGCCAAGAGCTCTGACATTATAGGGATTAAATGAATGACACACTTAAAGCCCCCAACACAATACCTGGAACAAAGTAGGCACTCAGTAACAGTTAGTACCCTTCCTTCCAAGAAACACTTGTCTTTTTTGGCCATCTGCACCGCTTGCAGATCTTCCCAGGCCAAGGATCACATCTGGGCCTGGGGCAATGAAAGTGCCAAGTCTTAACCCTGAGACCTCCAGGACATTCCCAAGAAACACTTTTTAAATGAGCTGATTGTCAACAAGTAATCCCAAACAAGATTGACCTTTAGAACCTCCCTGGTTGGGCTTCCCAGGTGGGAATGATAATGTTAAAATATCCCACCTGCCAATGCAGGAGACGTGAGATGTGGGGTGGATCCCTGGGTCAGGGAGATTCCCTGGAGGAGGGCATGGCAATCCATTCTAGTATTCTTGCCTGGAGAATACTATTGACAGATGAGCCTGGAGGGCTACAGTCCATGGGGTCTCAAAGAGTAGGACATGACTGAAGCGACTTAGCATGGACCTGCAGTGGCTAGGAATCTGCCTGCCAGTGCAGAGAACAAGAATTAGATCTCATGTCTGGGAAGATTCCACATGCACTGGGCAACTCAAGCCTGTGGGACACAGCTACTGAAACCTGGGTGCTCTAGAGCCTGCACGCCACACCTACTGAGCCTGTGGACTGAACTACTGAAGCCCATCCACCTGTAGCCTGTACTTGCAACAACTGAAGCCACTGCAATGAGAAGCCTGTGTACCACAATGAAAGAGTAACCCCTTCTCACTGCAACTAGGAAAAACCTGTGGGCAGCAACCAAGACCCAGTGCAAAAATAAATAAATAGTATTAATTAAAAAAAGTCTGACCTTCAAGGATAAACCTGCAAATAGGGTCAGAGGGCTAACTGAGACTACTAGCCATTGCACACTTGTTGAATTACACAAACAAAAGCATTTCAAGGAAGGAAATTCTGCTGTCTGTACTCACCATAAGAATTGCAGATGGTTTCCGTTGACTCTTCTCCAGTGTGTCGGATGAAGGGCCAGACGCCAAGTTCTCTCCCCCATTCACCTAGGTGAGTGCTTTAAGAGTCCTGCTGACTGGGCGTGGATAAACCCATTTTAAAGAATCTACTTCCGTCTTTCACTCTGCCCCACCTTGATCTGTCCCACCCTTGACACTAGGGTAGATCTCAAAAGGACAGACAATAGGAGCTTCTAGATTTTCAGTTTGCGGAAAAAATCATCTGTAGTAACTACTAGAGAAAATTTCTGGTTTGGAAATTTGCTGAAGAAGAAATTCATCCTAGTCATTCCAATCCCATCATGCCCCTTTCTTCAATTATGAGGATCCATTTGCTTTATTCTTGGGAAGATCTGGCTTATCACTGTTTTTGTGTTACTGAAGTTTATTGACTAAAGGATTTCAGACATTGTTCTGAAGGTGAGTGAAAGCAGAAAAATTATTCTTTTCTTGAGTTATCCGGGGAGGGCATGCAATCTTTAGTATTCTTGCCTGGAGAATACTATTGACAGATGAGCCTGGAGGGCTACAGTCCATGGGGTCTCAAAGAGTAGGACATGACTGAAGCGACTTAGCATGGACCTGCAGTGGCTAGGAATCTGCCTGCCAGTGCAGAGAACAAGAATTAGATCTCATGTCTGGGAAGATTCCACATGCACTGGGCAACTCAAGCCTGTGGGACACAGCTACTGAAACCTGGGTGCTCTAGAGCCTGCACGCCACACCTACTGAGCCTGTGGACTGAACTACTGAAGCCCATCCACCTGTAGCCTGTACTTGCAACAACTGAAGCCACTGCAATGAGAAGCCTGTGTACCACAATGAAAGAGTAACCCCTTCTCACTGCAACTAGGAAAAACCTGTGGGCAGCAACCAAGACCCAGTGCAAAAATAAATAAATAGTATTAATTAAAAAAAGTCTGACCTTCAAGGATAAACCTGCAAATAGGGTCAGAGGGCTAACTGAGACTACTAGCCATTGCACACTTGTTGAATTACACAAACAAAAGCATTTCAAGGAAGGAAATTCTGCTGTCTGTACTCACCATAAGAATTGCAGATGGTTTCCGTTGACTCTTCTCCAGTGTGTCGGATGAAGGGCCAGACGCCAAGTTCTCTCCCCCATTCACCTAGGTGAGTGCTTTAAGAGTCCTGCTGACTGGGCGTGGATAAACCCATTTTAAAGAATCTACTTCCGTCTTTCACTCTGCCCCACCTTGATCTGTCCCACCCTTGACACTAGGGTAGATCTCAAAAGGACAGACAATAGGAGCTTCTAGATTTTCAGTTTGCGGGGAAAAAAATCATCTGTAGTAACTACTAGGGAAAATTTCTGGTTTGGAAATTTGCTGAAGAAGAAATTCATCCTAGTCATTCCAATCCCATCATGCCCCTTTCTTCAATTATGAGGATCCATTTGCTTTATTCTTGGGAAGATCTGGCTTATCACTGTTTTTGTGTTACTGAAGTTTATTGACTAAAGGATTTCAGACATTGTTCTGAAGGTGAGTGAAAGCAGACATACTCTAACTTGATGTTCGAATTTGGGCTTTAGGGGAGTTCCCTGGTTGTCCACTGGTTAGGGCTGGGTGCTTTCACTGCTGGGGCATGGGTTCAATTCCTGGTAGGGGAACTAAGACTCGGCAAGCCCTGAAGCAGTGGGGAAAAAAAAACGGGGCTTTAATAAGTGGGAAGATATGGGAAGAGCTTTGAGGTGAGGGAGAGGAGCAAGTGGGAAACCCCAGAGCTCTAGCTGTGTCTGTATTGTTCACTTGGAGATGCCTACCAGATGCCCATGTGGAAGAGTCATGGAGGCAACTGAATTTATGAGGCTGGAGCTAGGGCAAAGTCAGAGTTGAAGAAAGAAATTTAGACTGATTTACATTGGGTGTGAGACTGCAGTACTATTGTATTTGTGTGTGTCTGTGCACTTGATCAGTCGTGACTGACTCTTTGTGACCCCATGGGCTGTAGGCTAGGCTTCTCCTTAGATTCAGAGCTCTTGTCTACACCCCTGGCCATGCAGTCCAAGGGCCCTCTGTAGTCAATGCAGGTCCTTGGGCTCAAGAAGGCTGCCACAGCTGTGGTGCACTGCTCACAAGGTAACTCCTACACAAGGTGAATGGGAGACCCCTGGAGACGATCAACCACGCATGTTGGAATACCAGCTACTGGAACCTGTTCTGCTCTGGACAAGGAGCAATTTGCCAGTGTGGACCGTCTCTGAGTGAAGGATGGTGGTCATGTAGCCCAGATTTACACAATCTGCTGGTGCATGTCCAAAGCCTTGGTGGCCTACTAGCAGAAATAACACGTTTGAAAAAAAAAAAGAAATACGTGTTTGAGGCTTCCAAGGAGAAGATTAAAGACATCCAATATGACAGATCCTGAGAATCCAGGAAGTTTGGAGGTCCCGGGGCCTGAGCTCTCTACCAAAAATCCTACCAGTAAGCCTATCATGAGGGTCAGGGCTCATCTTGATAATAAAAAATGTTGTGGAATTTAAATTTTTTTTTTTTTAAAGAATCTTCAATTTCAGTCAGAGATTAGTGGAAATAGGATATGTTCCCCCATCCAAGACCAGGGATCCTCTGAAAGGTATTTAAAGCCATAGAATACAATGAAGTCAACTAGTACACAGACAGAGCAGGAAAAGATTCCAAGGAGAAATGGCTGAGATATTCTGACATTAGGAAGGTAAGCAGGATTTCCTTGATGGTCCAGTAGTTAAGAACCATCTGCCAATGCAGGGGGCATGGGTTCCGTCCCTGGTTGGGGAAGATCCCACAAGCCACAAAGCAACTAAGCCTGGAGCCCGGAGCCCATGTGCCCTAGAACCTCCACTCTGCACCAAGAGAAGCAACCTCAGAGAGAAGCCCCCTGGAACTGCAACTAGAGAGTAGCCCCCACTCACCACAACTAGAGAAAGCCCACATAGCAACGAAGACTCAGCATAGCCAAGAAAAATAAAATAAGAAAATAAAGAAATAAGTAAGAGGTTGAGTAAAACCTCCTTTGCTCTAGAGACTGAGATGGTGCAGGTAGTGAGGGAGAAGAGGAGCCAGGAGAGGGCAGAGTCAAGAAACCAAGAGAAGAAAAAGTCTTCGTGGATCTGCATTTGTTATCATCTTCCAGGGATTTACTAGACACAACATTTAGATTCCTCTCTACGGGACTATTCCTGTTTTTTCATTCATTCATTTTTTTTTGGGGGGGGGGTGTGGGTTGGGGAGGGAGGGGTGTGGGCGGGCCACTTCTGGTGTTTCATTTGTCTGTTTTTCATCCGTCTTTGTTCTTTGGCCTGTGTGGGCCTCCCATCGCAGTGGCCTCTGTTGTCGCAGAGCACCGGCTCTCGGCACATGCGCTCCAGAGCTCTGGCTCGGTAATTGGACACATCAGTCCAGCCGCTCCGTGGCATGTGGGATCTTCCCAGGCCAGGGATCCAACCGGCTCCCCTTGCACTGCAAGGCGGTGTCCTTACCCACTGGACCACCAGGGAAGCCCCATTTTCTTTTTTACAACTCCAACAATATACTAAGCAAGATTTTCTAAGTTTGAGAGTACAGAAATGTAAGCCTATCATGAGGGTCAGGGCTCATCTTGATAATAAAAATGTTGTGGAATTTAAATTTTTTTTAAAGAATCTTCAATTTCAGTCAGAGATTAGTGGAAATAGGATATGTTCCCCCATCCAAGACCAGGGATCCTCTGAAAGGTATTTAAAGCCATAGAATACAATGAAGTCAACTAGTACACAGACAGAGCAGGAAAAGATTCCAAGGAGAAATGGCTGAGATATTCTGACATTAGGAAGGTAAGCAGGATTTCCTTGATGGTCCAGTAGTTAAGAACCATCTGCCAATGCAGGGGGCATGGGTTCCGTCCCTGGTTGGGGAAGATCCCACAAGCCACAAAGCAACTAAGCCTGGAGCCCGGAGCCCATGTGCCCTAGAACCTCCACTCTGCACCAAGAGAAGCAACCTCAGAGAGAAGCCCCCTGGAACTGCAACTAGAGAGTAGCCCCCACTCACCACAACTAGAAAAAGCCCACATAGCAACGAAGACTCAGCATAGCCAAGAAAAATAAAATAAGAAAATAAAGAAATAAGTAAGAGGTTGAGTAAAACCTCCTTTGCTCTAGAGACTGAGATGGTGCAGGTAGTGAGGGAGAAGAGGAGCCAGGAGGGCAGAGTCAAGAAACCAAGAGAAGAAAAAGTCTTCGTGGATCTGCATTTGTTATCATCTTCCAGGGATTTACTAGACACAACATTTAGATTCCTCTCTACGGGACTATTCCTGTTTTTTCATTCATTCATTTTTTTTTGGGGGGGGGGGGTGGGTTGGGGAGGGGGGGGTGTGGGCGGGCCACTTCTATTGGTCTTTCATTTGTCTGTTTTTCATCCGTCTTTGTTCTTTGGCCTGTGTGGGCCTCCCATCGCAGTGGCCTCTGTTGTCGCAGAGCACCGGCTCTCGGCACATGCGCTCCAGAGCTCTGGCTCGGTAATTGGACACATCAGTCCAGCCGCTCCGTGGCATGTGGGATCTTCCCAGGCCAGGGATCCAACCGGCTCCCCTTGCACTGCAAGGCGGTGTCCTTACCCACTGGACCACCAGGGAAGCCCCATTTTCTTTTTTACAACTCCAACAATATACTAAGCAAGATTTTCTAAGTTTGAGAGTACAGAAATAATGTCCACTTACCCTTGACAGGCACTTAGTATTCATGAATTTAATGGTCACAACTTATCCAAAGGAAGAAATAAAGCCTGGATTTGGATCTGGCTCCTGAGCCTAAGATTTTATTTTATTCTTTTCAAGAGCTGATAGATTGTTTATGATTCCCTTTAAATTCTTTTCCTCTGGAGCTTTATTAAGATACAATTCATTTACAACATTTTGTAAGTTTACATGATGATTTGATATATGTATATGTTGCAAAATGATTACCATCAAATAGTCAGTTACATGTATTCCTCATGTAGGTAGAATGTGTGTATGTGTGTGGTAAGAACATTTAAGGTGTAATCTTTTAGCAAATTTTAAGCATCCAGTACTGTGTTATTTGTACGTTAGATCCCCAGAACTTATTCATCTTATAACTGGAAGTTTGTACCCTTTGACCAGCATCTCTCCATTTCCCCTACCACTAGCCTAGGCAATCGCCAAATCTTCTCTCTCTTTCTGTGAGTTCCATGAGTTCAACGCTTTTAAATTCCACATGTAAGTGATATCATATAGTATGGGTCTTTCTCTGTCTGATTTACTTCACTCAGCATAATGCCATTACAATTTACCTATGTTGTCATAAATGGCAGAATTTTCTTTTTTAATGGCTTAATAATATTTTATCACATGTATAGACACACTGTTTTTTCATTCATTCATCCATTGATGAACTCTTAGGTAGCTTCTATGTCTCGGCTGTTGTAAATAATGCTGCAATGAATATGAGTGGAGTGTGTATGTGTGTGCAAATGTTTCTATTTCAACTCTAGTTTCCTCACTTACATAAATATATGTTTATTTGTATACTGTTTATGTTGCATAATGTTCTTTCTGCTGTGGGTTACCTTGACAAAGACTGTTCTCAGTAAACACTCATTTGATTTAGACCTAGTTCCAATAGGGATAAACTTCCACACAGAAGTGCACCTTTTTTTTTCCCTTGTCAATGACAAAAATTTTGAACATATTCATAGATATGTCCTTGTTGATAATTTTGGGAGAAATAGATGGTGAATTTGTGAGGGTTTACTGAATTAAAAATATAAATACATAGGATATAAGTATTTATCATAAGGAGCCTGTGGTTAATTGGTGGTGGGCCCTCTGTGGGCCCTTTCAGTCTTGAAGTACATGCTGTTCAGTTCTAGAATTTTCTCGTATTACTTCTTTGGTAATTTCCTTCTTTCTGTTTCTTTTATTTGCCTTTCTAAAACATTTATTTGGATATACCCTTCATGAACCAGTTAGCTAATTTCTCATTAGTTCTTTCCTAGTGATGTTGTGTTTTGCTGCACCTTCGGAAGTGTTTCCACATCTTTATCATAAAATACTTCAACTGGGCATTTTATTTCTTCTAACACTCTTCTCATATCCAATACCACCACCCTTCAAACTTTTTTTTCATGTTCCTTTTTAGAAACACAGACTATAAACTTCAAGAGCTTCTCAGTGTTTTTTTCTCCCTCTTTAGGTAGGGCAAGATGCTACAGCTGTCGGGAGTTAGGTATTCCCCTTTCTCCTGGTCAGTTAGGTCAGTCAGGCTCTGATCAGATTCCAGCAGATTCGGATTTGGTTAATTAGTTTTTCCTAACCGTGGGCCTTGGTGAAGAACAGAGTGCTGCTGCAAGTTTCAAAATGGTGTCCTTGCCTCTCTTCCTGCTGGAAGCTCTGGGAGATTTTTTCCCATTATTTACTGTTATTGTGTGGTTGAGTTCTTCAAGGTGAAACTGAAAAATCGTAGAAGTCTTCCCGACTGGCTCCCCTGGGGTTTTGAACTCCCTAGGAATCAGGCTTTCCCGCGTTGGGTTAGTCTCCCTCCCAGCAGCCCCAGTTCTGGTTTCTGTGGCTGCTTCTGCTCCTGCATCTCTGCCCTGGTAAGCATACGTTCCCATTTTACATATCTTGTTTCATGGTTGCAGTGTTTTCTTATTTCTAAAATATATGTTTGTATATATTTATATATATACACACACATAACTTCCTTCTTGCCTAGTCTCTGTGTCCTCTGTTTTGTTCTTTTTCTGTTTGAGAATGTTATGCTGTCATGTAATATCAAAAATTATTTGTAACTGTTGGCTTATGACTTTAATTGAATTTTGCACTCCCTAGACACTGCACCCCTCCCTCTCTCATTTGTTTAGGTTTTTACTTAATCTCACTGATACTTTAGAGTTTTCTCCGTAGAGGCCTTGCATACCTTTTACTAAATTTATTCCAAGATAATTTGGTATTTTTAATTTGCTTTTGAAAATGATATTTTCTTTTTGAAAGTGTTATTTTTTTTTTAAATTTTATTTATTTATCCATTTAGGTTTGGCTGTTCTCGGTTTTCACTGCTGCCGCAGACTCTTCTCTAGTTGTAGGGAGTGGGGGCTACTCTCACGTTGAGGTGAGCAGGCTTCTTGTTGTGGTGACTCTCTTGTGGGACTCAGATTCTAGGGCACACAGGCTTCAATAGTTGCAGCACATGGGCTCAACAGTTGTGCCTCCGAGGCTCTAGAGCACAGGCTCAATAACTGTGGCTCACAGGCTTAGTTGCTCCTCAGCATGTGGGATCTTCCCGAATGAGGGATTGAACCTGTGTCTCCTGCATTGGCAGGTGAACTCTTTACCACTGAGCTAACAGGGAAGCCCTGAACGTGGTATTATTTTAAAAGATTCTTTCTAATTGTTTGTTGTAATTATATAAGAATATAATTTATGTATGTTGGCTTTTAAATTCTATTAATTTACCTGTTTTCTTTTGTGATTTCTTCCTATGCATTCTGTTGTCTGCTAATTAAAATAATTTTTGCTGTCCTTAGTGAGAAAAAAAAAAAAGCCCTGCATTTCTCTGAATGTATTTCCAAGTGCATTCTGATAGTCTCACTTATCTGAAGCTGCTCTAGTCATAATTCCCAGGATCTTCATGTTGGCAACACCTACTACTCTGTATGTCTTCCTTTTTTTTTTTAATAAACTTTTATTTTACTTTTAACTTTTACCGAGTTTTGTTGTCTGTATGTCTTCTTTATCTCCCAACCTCCATTCTACTTTTTGAAGGACTTTCTTTTGGCTTCTATGACTCCTGACTCTTCTGGATTCTGTACTTCTTGCTCCTCTTTCTCAGTTACCTATGTTATATATAAATAGTAATCTTCAAACTTTGGGCTACATAGAGTTGTGTGTTTTGTTAAGGATTAAGAAGAAAAAGAAAAGACATAACTGGGCCCAACCGGAGACATTCGAAGTCAGAATGGGTGGTCAGGGTACTCATTTCCCATTGTGTGTTTTTTTTCTTTTTAATTTAATTTATTTATTTATTTTGTCTATTCTGGGTTTTCACTGCTGCTGCAGGCTCTTCTCTAGTTGCAGGGAGTGGGGCTACTCTCTAGTTGAGGTGAGCAGGCTTCTTGTTGTGGTCACTTCTCTAATTGTGGAACTTGGGCTCTAGGGCACATGGGCTTCAGTAGTTACAGCACATGGGCTCAATAGTTGTGACTCTGAGGCTCTAGAGCACCGATTCCACAGTTGTGGCTCATGGGCTTAGTTGCTCTGCAGCATGTGGGATCTTCCTGAATCAGGGATTGAACTCATGTCTCCTGCATTGGCAGGCAAATTCTTACCACTGAGCTACCAGGGAAGCCCTACCATTATGTTTTTTTGTTTTTTTTTTTTTTTTTAATTTATTTATTTATTTATTGATTTTTGTACATGTATGTTCCCAGATCAATCAGATGCATATCCCTTGACCCTCCCCCCACCCAGGTTCCCCCCCCATCCCTCCAGACCATTGCTCCAAGTGGTTGTAGGTACTCCTATTCCCCTAGCACAATGACAATAGCTATCTTTTCTACACATGACAGTATAGGTTCCCATGTTACTCCCTCCCATTGTTCGGTCTCCACAATGTCTTTATGTCTATTCTCTGTTTTTTCATGAGTTCACTGTGTATGTTATCATGACCATCTTACTAGATCCCATATATATGAGTTAGTATACTATACTTGTCTTTCTCTTTTTGACTTACTTCACTTTTGATGATAGGTTCTAAAGCCAGCCACCTCATTAGGACTGAGTCTTCTGCATTTCTTTTAACAGCTGAGTAGTATTCCATTGTATATATGTACCAGAGCTTCTGGATCCATTCATTTGTCGATGGACATCTAGGTTGCTTCCATGTTCTGGCTATTGTATAGAGAGCTGCAATGAACATTGGGGTACAGGTGCCTCTTTCAGTTTTGATTTCATCAGGATATAGGCCTAATAGTGGGATTGCTGGGTCATAGGGTGCTTCTATTTTTAGTTTTTTAAGGAATCTCCATATTGTCTTCCATAGAGGTTGTATTAATTTACATTCCCACCAGCAATGCAAGAGGGTTCCCTTTTCTCCACACCGTCTCCAGCATTTGTTGTCTGTCGATTTGTTGATGATGGCCATTCTGACAGGTGTGAGGTGGTATCTCATTGTGGTTTTAATTTGCATTTCTCTGATAATAAGCGAGGTTGAGCATCGTTTCATGTATTTTTGGACCATTTGTATGTCCTCTTTGGAGTGGCGTCTCTTTAGATCTTTTTTCCATTTTTTGATTGGGCTGCTCATTTTCCCTGTGCTGAGTTGTCTGAGTTGCTTGTAGATTTTGGAGATTAATTCTTTGTCTGTTGTTTCATTTGCTATGATTTTCTCCCACTCTGTGGGGTGTCTGTTGAACTTTTTTGTAATTTCTTTTGCTGTACAAAAGCTTTTAAGTTTCATAAGGTCCCATATGTTCATTTTTCTTTTCAGTTCTGCTATTTTAGTTGGTGGGTCAAAGAAGATCTTGCTTTGATTGATGTCCTTGAGGGTTTTGCCTATATTCTCCTCTAAGAGTTTGATGGTTTCTGGTCTTACATTGAGGTCTTTAATCCATTTTGAGTTGATCTTAGTGTATGGCGTCAGGGAATGTTCCAATTTCATTTTTTTGCATGTAGCTGTCCAATTCTCCCAGCACCACTTGTTAAAGAGGCTGTCTTTGTCCCATTTTATAGTTTCTCCTCCTTTATCAAAAATAAGGTACCCATAGGTGCGTGGGTTGATCTCTGGGTTCTCAATCTTGTTCCATTGATCTATAGTTCTGTTTTGTGCCAGTACCATACTGTCTTGATAACTGTTGCTTTGTAGTAGAGTCTGAAGTTGGGGAGGCTGATCCTCCAACTCCATTTTCTTCCTCAGGATTGCTTTGGCTATTCGAGGTCTTCTGTGTTTCCATATGAACTGTGTTATTATTTGGTCTAGTTCTGTGAAAATGTCAGTGGTAGTTGAATAGGTATTGCATTGAATCTGTAGATGATATTTGGAAGTATGGTCATTTTCACAATATTGATTCTTCCAATCCAGGAACATGGAATATCTCTCCATCTGTTTAAGTCTTCTTTAATGTCTCTCATGAGTGTCTTGTAATTTTCTGTGTACAATTCTTTTGTTTCTTTGGGTAGGTTTATTCCTAGATATTTGATTCTTTTGGTTGCAGTGGTGAAGGGGATTGCCTCTTTGATTTCATTTTCTGATTTTTCATTGTTTGTGTATAGGAATGCCAGTGACTTCTGTGTGTTGACTTTATATCCTGCAACTTTGCTGAATTCATTGATTAGTTCTAGTAGCTTTGTAACCGTGTCTTTGGGATTTTCTATGTATAATATCATGTCGTCTGCAAAAAGAGAGCTTGACTTCTTCCTTTCCAATCTGGATTCCTTTGATTTCTTTCTCTTGTCTTATTGCTGTTGCTAGGACTTCCAGGACTATGTTGAATAGCAGTGGCGAAAGTGGGCACCCCTGTCTTGTTCCTGATCTTAGAGGGAATGCTTTCAGTTTTTCACCATTAACAATAATGTTCGCTGTAGGTTTCTTATAGATGGCTTTTATTATGTTGAGATAGGTTCCTTCTATGCCCATTTTCTGAAGAGTTTTGATCATAAATGGATGTTGTACTTTGTCAAAGGCTTTTTCTGCATCTATTGAGATGATCATGTGATTTTTGTCTTTCAACTTGTTGATATGGTGTATCACGTTGATTGATTTGCGGATGTTGAAGAAGCCTTGCATGCCTGGGATGAACCCAACTTGATCGTGATGTATGAGTTTTTTGACATGTCGTTGAATTCTGTTTGCTAGGATTTTGTTGAGGATCTTGGCATCTAAGTTCATCAGTGAAATTGGCCTATAGTTTTCCTTTTTTGTGTTGTCTTTGCCTGGTTTGGGTATCAGGGTGATGGTGGCCTCGTAGAATGTGTTTGGGAGTTTTCCTTCCTGTGCAATTTTTTGAAAGAGTTTTAGAAGGACAGGCATTAGCTCTTCTTTAAATGTTTGGTAGAATTCGGCTGTGAAGCCATCTGGTCCTGGGCTTTTATTTTTGGGTAGATTTTTAATCACAAAGTTGATTTCTGAGCTTGTGATTGGGTTGTTCAAAGTTTCTGTTTCTTCCTGGCTCAGTCTTGGGAGATTAATCCTGTCCAAGAAACTGTCCATTTCTTTAATGTCTCTCATGAGTGTCTTGTAATTTTCTGTGTACAATTCTTTTGTTTCTTTGGGTAGGTTTATTCCTAGATATTTGATTCTTTTGGTTGCAGTGGTGAAGGGGATTGCCTCTTTGATTTCATTTTCTGATTTTTCATTGTTTGTGTATAGGAATGCCAGTGACTTCTGTGTGTTGACTTTATATCCTGCAACTTTGCTGAATTCATTGATTAGTTCTAGTAGCTTTGTAACCGTGTCTTTGGGATTTTCTATGTATAATATCATGTCGTCTGCAAAAAGAGAGAGCTTGACTTCTTCCTTTCCAATCTGGATTCCTTTGATTTCTTTCTCTTGTCTTATTGCTGTTGCTAGGACTTCCAGGACTATGTTGAATAGCAGTGGCGAAAGTGGGCACCCCTGTCTTGTTCCTGATCTTAGAGGGAATGCTTTCAGTTTTTCACCATTAACAATAATGTTCGCTGTAGGTTTCTTATAGATGGCTTTTATTATGTTGAGATAGGTTCCTTCTATGCCCATTTTCTGAAGAGTTTTGATCATAAATGGATGTTGTACTTTGTCAAAGGCTTTTTCTGCATCTATTGAGATGATCATGTGATTTTTGTCTTTCAACTTGTTGATATGGTGTATCACGTTGATTGATTTGCGGATGTTGAAGAAGCCTTGCATGCCTGGGATGAACCCAACTTGATCGTGATGTATGAGTTTTTTGACATGTCGTTGAATTCTGTTTGCTAGGATTTTGTTGAGGATCTTGGCATCTAAGTTCATCAGTGAAATTGGCCTATAGTTTTCCTTTTTTGTGTTGTCTTTGCCTGGTTTGGGTATCAGGGTGATGGTGGCCTCGTAGAATGTGTTTGGGAGTTTTCCTTCCTGTGCAATTTTTTGAAAGAGTTTTAGAAGGACAGGCATTAGCTCTTCTTTAAATGTTTGGTAGAATTCGGCTGTGAAGCCATCTGGTCCTGGGCTTTTATTTTTGGGTAGATTTTTAATCACAAAGTTGATTTCTGAGCTTGTGATTGGGTTGTTCAAAGTTTCTGTTTCTTCCTGGCTCAGTCTTGGGAGATTAATCCTGTCCAAGAAACTGTCCATTTCTTCCAAGTTGTCCAGTTTGTTGCCATAGAGTTGCTCATAATAGTCTCTTAGAATCCTTTGGATTTCTGCACTATCTGTTGTAATCTCTCCTTTTTCGTTTTTGATTTTGTTGATCTGGTTCTTCTCTCTCTTTTTCTTAATGAGTCTGGCCAGTGGCTTGTCAATTTTGTTTACCTTTTCAAAGAACCAGCTTTTTGTTTTATTTATCTTTGCTATTGTTTCTTTTGTTTCTTTCTCATTTATTTCTGCTCTGATCTTTATGATTTCTCTTCTTCTGCTGGCTCTGGGATGTTTTTGTTCTTCTTTCTCCAACTGTTTTAAGCGGAGGGTTAGGTCATCTGCTTCATATTTTCCTAGTTTCTTGAGGTGGGATTGTATTGCTATAAATTTCCCTCTTAGAACTGCTTTTGCTGTATCCATAGGTTTTGCACTGTCGTGTGTTCATTGTCATTTTCTTCTAGGAATTGTTTAATTTCTCCTTTGATTTCCTCAACGATCAGTTGATCTTTTAGGTATGTATTGTTTAATCTCCATGTGTTTCTGTTTTTAGGGGTTTTTTTCTGGTAGTTGATCTCCAGTCTCATTGCATTGTGGTCCGAGAAGATGGTTGATATAATTTCGGTTTTCTTGAACTGACTGAGGTTAGATTTGTGGCCCAAGATGTGGTCTATCCTGGAGAATGTTCCGTGAGCGCTTGAGAAGAAAGTGTATTCTTCTGCCTTTGGATGGAACGTCCTAAAGATATCGATGAGGTCCATCTTTTCCAGTGTGGCATTTAAGGCTTGTGTTTCTTTATTAATTTTCTGTTTTGTTGATCTGTCCATTGGTGTGAGAGGAGTGTTAAAGTCTCCTACTATTATTGTGTTATTGTTGATTTCTTCTTTTATGTCTGAAAGTACCTGTCTTATGTATTGAGGTGCCCCTGTGCTGGGTGCGTAGATATTCATGACTGTTATGTCTTCCTCTTGGATAGATCCCTTAATCATGATGTAGTGACCTGCCTTGTCTCTTAGAATCTTCTTTACTTTAAAGTCTATTTTGTCTGATATAAGGATTGCTACTCCAGCTTTCTTTTGATTTCCATTTGCATGAAATATCTTTTTCCAGCCTTTCACTTTCAGTCTATGAGTGTCTCTAGGTCTGAAGTGGGTCTCTTGTAAACAGCATATATATGGGTCTTGCTTCTGGATCCATTCAGCCAGCCTGTGTCGTTTGGTTGGAGCATTTAGTCCATTTACATTCAAAGTAATTATTGATACGAATGTTCCTATTGTCATCTTCTTAGAAATTTGGGGTTTGATTTGTAAGGCTTCTCCTACTCTTGTATTTACTGGCTATATCAGGTCCTTTAACACTTGTTGTAGGGCTGGTTTTGTGGTACAGAATTCTTTTAGTTTTTGCTTGTCTGTGAAGCTTTTGACTTCACCATCGATTTTGAATGAGATTCTTGCTGGGTAGAGAATTCGTGGTTGCAGGTTATTCTCTTTTAGCCGTTTAAATGTATCTTGCCATTCTCTTCTGGCCTGTAGGGTTTCTGTCGAGAGATCTGCACTGTCGTGTGTTCATTGTCATTTTCTTCTAGGAATTGTTTAATTTCTCCTTTGATTTCCTCAACGATCAGTTGGTTTTTTAGGTATGTATTGTTTAATCTCCATGTGTTTCTGTTTTTAGGGGTTTTTTTCTGGTAGTTGATCTCCAGTCTCATTGCATTGTGGTCCGAGAAGATGGTTGATATAATTTCGGTTTTCTTGAACTGACTGAGGTTAGATTTGTGGCCCAAGATGTGGTCTATCCTGGAGAATGTTCCGTGAGCGCTTGAGAAGAAAGTGTATTCTTCTGCCTTTGGATGGAACGTCCTAAAGATATCGATGAGGTCCATCTTTTCCAGTGTGGCATTTAAGGCTTGTGTTTCTTTATTAATTTTCTGTTTTGTTGATCTGTCCATTGGTGTGAGAGGAGTGTTAAAGTCTCCTACTATTATTGTGTTATTGTTGATTTCTTCTTTTATGTCTGAAAGTACCTGTCTTATGTATTGAGGTGCCCCTGTGCTGGGTGCGTAGATATTCATGACTGTTATGTCTTCCTCTTGGATAGATCCCTTAATCATGATGTAGTGACCTGCCTTGTCTCTTAGAATCTTCTTTACTTTAAAGTCTATTTTGTCTGATATAAGGATTGCTACTCCAGCTTTCTTTTGATTTCCATTTGCATGAAATATCTTTTTCCAGCCTTTCACTTTCAGTCTATGAGTGTCTCTAGGTCTGAAGTGGGTCTCTTGTAAACAGCATATATATGGGTCTTGCTTCTGGATCCATTCAGCCAGCCTGTGTCGTTTGGTTGGAGCATTTAGTCCATTTACATTCAAAGTAATTATTGATACGAATGTTCCTATTGTCATCTTCTTAGAAATTTGGGGTTTGATTTGTAAGGCTTCTCCTACTCTTGTATTTACTGGCTATATCAGGTCCTTTAACACTTGTTGTAGGGCTGGTTTTGTGGTACAGAATTCTTTTAGTTTTTGCTTGTCTGTGAAGCTTTTGACTTCACCATCGATTTTGAATGAGATTCTTGCTGGGTAGAGAATTCGTGGTTGCAGGTTATTCTCTTTTAGCCGTTTAAATGTATCTTGCCATTCTCTTCTGGCCTGTAGGGTTTCTGTTGAGAGATCCGCAGTTAAACGTATGGGGTTTCCTTTATATGTTATTTGTTGTTTGCTCCTAGCTGCTTTTAGTAATCTGTCTTTATATTTAGTCTGCGTTAGTTTGATTAGTATGTGCCTTGGTGTGTTTCTTCTGGGGTTTTTCCTGTATGGAACTCTTTGTGCTTCCTGGACTTGGCTGACTATCTCCTTTCCCATGCTGGGGAAGTTTTCAACTATAACCTCTTCAAGAATTTTTTCATAGTCTTTCTTCTCTTCTTCTTCTTCTGGAACTCCTATAATTCTAATGTTGGTGCGTTTAATATTGTCCCATAGGTCTCTGAGGCTATCCTCAGTTCTTTTAATTCTTTGGGCTTTGTTCTGTTCTTCAGCACTTATTTCCACCATTCTGTCTTCCAGCTCACTTATCCGTTCTTCAGCCTCTGATACTCTACTGTTGAGACCTTCTATAGTATTTTTGAGTTCAGCAATTGAGTTGGTGGTCTCTATTTGCTTATTTTCATTTCCTGCATGTCTTTTCTCAATGCACTAATTTCCTCTAATATTCTGTTTTCGGTGTTTTGCATCCTCATTAGTATAGTTTTTCTGAATTCTCTTTCAGACAGCTTGTCTAGCTCCTCCTCTGTCATTTGAAGTGGTGTTTCTCTAGCTTGGTCCTTCATTTGTACAGTGTTTCTCTGACGTTTCATTATTAGGTTAATTTTTGTTTCTTTGTGTGTGTCTGTGTGTATGGAGTTCTTAGTCCCACCAGGCTTCTTGGTTGAATTCTCCCTTCCTTTGGGTTTTTGTCCTTGTAGAAGGGTTCAGTGGCTTGTGTCTTGGGTGGTGATAGACCTTGTTTACAGGTGAATAATCTGTAGTGTTGTATGTTCTTTGATAATCAGTGTGGGTCTTGGAATCCGGGCTTCCGCTTGAAGATCCTTGGTTTGATGATTGGTCAGGAGTGTAGGCTCTATGTCTGGTTTGCTATGGTGTTCTGTGATACTAGTTCACACTAGCATCTGAGGAACAAGAGGTGCATCCCTGATGGGTGACAGTCATAAAAGCTTCGTGGTTGCAGGTTATTCTCTTTTAGCCGTTTAAATGTATCTTGCCATTTTTTGGCCTTAGGGTTTCTGTTGAGAGATCCAGTTAAACGTATGGGGTTTCCTTTATATGTTATTTGTTGTTTGCTCCTAGCTGCTTTTAGTAATCTGTCTTTATATTTAGTCTGCGTTAGTTTGATTAGTATGTGCCTTGGTGTGTTTCTTCTGGGGTTTTTCCTGTATGGAACTCTTTGTGCTTCCTGGACTTGGCTGACTATCTCCTTTCCCATGCTGGGGAAGTTTTCAACTATAACCTCTTCAAGAATTTTTTCATAGTCTTTCTTCTCTTCTTCTTCTTCTGGAACTCCTATAATTCTAATGTTGGTGCGTTTAATATTGTCCCATAGGTCTCTGAGGCTATCCTCAGTTCTTTTAATTCTTTGGGCTTTGTTCTGTTCTTCAGCACTTATTTCCACCATTCTGTCTTCCAGCTCACTTATCCGTTCTTCAGCCTCTGATACTCTACTGTTGAGACCTTCTATAGTATTTTTGAGTTCAGCAATTGAGTTGGTGGTCTCTATTTGCTTATTTTTCATTTCCTGCATGTCTTTTCTCAATGCACTAATTTCCTCTAATATTCTGTTTTCGGTGTTTTGCATCCTCATTAGTATAGTTTTTCTGAATTCTCTTTCAGACAGCTTGTCTAGCTCCTCCTCTGTCATTTGAAGTGGTGTTTCTCTAGCTTGGTCCTTCATTTGTACAGTGTTTCTCTGACGTTTCATTATTAGGTTAATTTTTGTTTCTTTGTGTGTGTCTGTGTGTATGGAGTTCTTAGTCCCACCAGGCTTCTTGGTTGAATTCTCCCTTCCTTTGGGTTTTTGTCCTTGTAGAAGGGTTCAGTGGCTTGTGTCTTGGGTGGTGATAGACCTTGTTTACAGGTGAATAATCTGTAGTGTTGTATGTTCTTTGATAATCAGTGTGGGGTCTTGGAATCCGGGCTTCCGCTTCGAAGATCCTTGGTTTGATGATTGGTCAGGGAGTGTAGGCTCTATGTCTGGTTTGCTATGGTGTTCTGTGATACTAGTTCACACACTAGCATCTGAGGAACAAGAGGTGCATCCCTGATGGGTGACAGTCATAAAAGCATGCAGATGTTTTCTAACATAATCATAAGATACACATACATATACAGCAATCCCCACAACTGACCAGTTTTACAGAGATAAGGCGCAGGAAATCTTTCTAGCAACTCATGCAATCACAGATGATACTTGCCCGTTAAGCTTTGAATTAATTAAAATAGTGCCTGAATAATAGATCTAGCACAAGGTTCTGGCTTGGATAATTACAATGAAAGCAATTTTAAATTAGGACATGTGCTCGGGGTGACAAGGAGGAGAGTCTATAAGTAATAAAAAGGAAACGATTTGTCTTGGAAGTATTTTATAGGATTAGGTAGCAAAGATTAGTGTGTGTACTGTTTAGTGCATTTGGAAGTGAATAGTGCAGACAGAAAGATAGGAAATAATTTGTCTAGAGGATATTGATAGCTAGGAAGATGTTTTACATTTAGAACATAGAGAAAGAAAGCAGTGGGAAAGAGGAAAGAGAAAAGAAAATTAGAGGTTTTAAAGAATTAAAATTAAAGTTAAAAAAATATAATAAAAGTCAAAAGAAGGTTAAAAATTAAAAAGAGCAAAAAAAAAAAATTAATGAGACTGAAAAGCAAAGAAAAAACACATAGAATAAATCAAACAAATGAAAACTACAAAAAAAAAAAAAAAAAAAAAAACAAAAAAAACCCCCAAAAAACAAAGAAACTAATAAACCCCAAACCAATCAATTGAATAAGCAAAATAGTCCACCACAAACAAGCAGAAAAAAATGAAAAAAGAAAAAAAAAAAAAGTTAAATACTGTCTTTAGGGTTTCTTTTTTTTTTCTTAGTCCCACCAGGCTTCTTGGTTGAATTCTCCTTCCTTTGGGTTTTGTCCTTGTAGAAGGGTTCAGTGGCTTGTGTCTTGGGTGGTGATAGACCTTGTTTACAGGTGAATAATCTGTAGTGTTGTATGTTCTTTGATAATCAGTGTGGGGTCTTGGAATCCGGGCTTCCGCTTGAAGATCCTTGGTTTGATGATTGGTCAGGGGGTGTAGGCTCTATGTCTGGTTTGCTATGGTGTTCTGTGATACTAGTTCACACACTAGCATCTGAGGAACAAGAGGTGCATCCCTGATGGGTGACAGTCATAAAAGCATGCAGATGTTTTCTAACATAATCATAAGATACACATACATATACAGCAATCCCACAACTGACCAGTTTTACAGAGATAAGGCGCAGGAAATCTTTCTAGCAACTCATGCAATCACAGATGATACTTGCCCGTTAAGCTTTGAATTAATTAAAATAGTGCCTGAATAATAGATCTAGCACAAGGTTCTGGCTTGGATAATTACAATGAAAGCAATTTTAAATTAGGACATGTGCTCGGGGTCACAAGGAGGAGAGGCTATAAGTAATAACAAGGAAACGATTTGTCTTGGAAGTATTTTATAGGATTAGGTAGCAAAGATTAGTGTGTGTACTGTTTAGTGCATTTGGAAGTGAATAGTGCAGACAGAAAGATAGGAAATAATTTGTCTAGAGGATATTGATAGCTAGGAAGATGTTTTACATTTAGAACATAGAGAAAGAAAGCAGTGGGAAAGAGGAAAGAGAAAAGAGAATTAGAGGTTTTCAAGAATTAAAATTAAAGTTAAAAAAATATAATAAAAGTCAAAAGAAGGTTAAAAATTAAAAAGAGCAAAAAAAAAAAATTAATGAGACTGAAAAGCAAAGAAAAAACACATAGAATAAATCAAACAAATGAAAACTACAAAAAAAAAAAAAAAAAAACCAACAAACATAAAAAGCCCCCAATAAACAAAGAAACTAATAAACCCCAAACCAATCAATTGAATAAGCAAAATAGTCCACCACAAACAAGCAGAAAAAAATGAAAAAAGAAAAAAAAAAAAAGTTAAATACTGTCCTTGGTTTTTATCTTCATATCTGCCTATCGGAAACCAATCTGCTCTTGATGGTGGTGTCTTGATGGCGTGGTCTTTCCCTTACAGTGCCGGTTGCTGTGGTTTCTGTTTTTGTGTTCAGCAAAATGAGGGCCTTGCTGCCATACTGGGTGCTGGCCGGGACGATGGGCTGATCCCAGTCAGTCGGGCGGAGGCCGCGGCGCGCGCAGTCCCGTGTAGGAGGGGGGTGCCCCGGCTCGACCGCGCACTGGCCAGCAGTCTCCAATCCCCGCTCTTTCCCCGGCCTCCTCCGCTGCTGCAGCAGCTCTAGGGGAGCGCGGGCTCCTCCACCACTGCCGGTTATGTGTCCAAGTACCAAAGGCGGACGCGAGCTTTCCCGTCTAACTCGTGCCCGGTCCCTGGTCAGCAACCCGTGGACGACTTCCTCTCTCCGTTCAGCAAGCCCTCCAGTTGGAGTGGCTGAACTTACCCGCCTCGCGGCTCCTCGCGGCGTCCGCGGCTCCTCGCGGCGGGCGGGTTCCGGCGGCTCCTCGCGGCGGGCGGGTTCCGGCGGCTCCTCGCGGCGGGCGGGTTCCGGCGGCTCTACCATTATGTTCTAAAATAAATGGAACAAGTGAGAATTCCCTAGGGCTCCAGTGGTTAAGGCTCCATGCTTTCACTGTTGAGGGCACAGATTAGGGAACTACGATCCCTCAAACTGCATGACTGGGGAAAAATACAATAAATAAATAAGAGAATAGCACAAGTACTGACACAGATCAACATTTGAAGCCTAGAGCCATCCAGAACTTTAAACATTACTTTTTCATAGCTTAATTATATAATAATAAAATCAACACAATATTGCTTTCATACTTTGTATGTTACCATAATCCCATTTATAAAATGTCTTAATTGGATGTATGATAATCTCATTTTAGATTTCTATGATTTGAGTTGAGTTATCAAGGATACAAGAAAGTACACATTCCAAAAGAAAAATCATATAGATACATTTCCTTGTTTCCATCCTATGCCTAAAAATAGAAGCAGCTGCAACCTTGGACCTGGGGTCAGATGACCCAGTTCAAGTCCACTGTACAGATATGATTTTGCTGTTCTGGACATGTCATTTAATCTTTTTAGACCTCAGTTTAGTCACATCCACATCATGAGGACTGTCATAATCCCTGTCTAGACCCGACTCATTGTTCTATTGACCTTCTTCCATCTCTGCTTGGCATTCTTTGTTGTTTCAAGGTCCCAGGGCAACTGTTGGAAATGTAGCCATTCATCAGTTTCTATCTCTGGAGGAGTCAGTCTCTGTATCCAAGACATTGTTTTGATACCTATGTTTGTCTGGCATAATTATTTGAATATATTACTGAAAGATTACTTTGATAAAAGAAGAGAGACTGGAGTTTCATAGTCTTCATAGTTTCATGATCCAAAGGTTCAAACTTTTTTTTTTTTTTTAATTATATCTTTAATCCACACCTGCTGGGGAAGAGACGCCCAGGCCTCCATGCCTGCCAGCCTCTCCCGGGGCAGCTACAAAGCCTAAAAGTGTCTAAATAAAAAAAAGAAAAAAGAAAAAAAAAAAAGACAAACTTAAAAAAAACAACATTTTTTGTTGGGGTACAGTCAATTAACACTGTTGTGATAGTTTCAGGTAAACAGTGAAGGGACTCTACTATACATATGTGTGCATACGTTCTCTCCCCAGCCCCCCTCCCATCCAGGCTGGCACATAGCACAGAGCAGAGTTCCATGTGCTGTACAACAGGTTTTCGTTGGCTATCCATTTTAAAGATGGCAGTGTGTACATGGCATTTCCAAAGTCCTTAGCTATCACCTTCCCACCTCCAATGAGTTTGTTTTCTTTTTTGCATGACTACATAAAACAAAACTTAGGCTCATTTCTAAGAAAAAGGTTTGACAAATCTCAAAAAAGTATATGTTCATCTTTTTATGGGTCAGTTTGTGTGTTTGTGTGCATGTGTGTGTAGGAAAACACTCTGCAGTGTTCTGATTATGGTGTGGAAAGTGACTGGATGAACAAATGCAAAAATAGAAAGCCTGTTTCTTAAAAAACTACTCTGAACAGATCTGATTGAAGTTTTTGTTTTTCCCTCCCTTCCTCTCAGTCTTTCAAATGAGCCATTGTTAGCAAGTTACCATAAACACAGTTTGTACTACTTGGCATTTTTATCAAGTCCTAGCTCTCTCCTTTTAGATGACTTGACCACTGTCTTCCACGAGAAGTGTGCTCAAAGCAAGTATGACAGTATTCCAGAGCTTTGCTGTCCAATGTGGTAGCCTAGAATCCCCTAAAGGCTATTTAGATTTGAACTTAATGCTAGTGAAATACAATCAAGAAATTTATGTCCTTGGTCAGGTTAACCACATTTAAAGGGTCAATAAGGCAGAGGTGGCTAGTGGCTAGCAAAAGCATGTAGTCAGACATCAGAAGATTACTGCTAATTACAGAAACCAGACATCTCAGGTTAATCATTCTTGTGCTTTCTGTGTATGGGATAAGAAACTTTTTTTTTTAATTATATCTTTAATCCACACCTGCTGGGGAAGAGACGCCCAGGCCTCCATGCCTGCCAGCCTCTCCCGGGGCAGCTACAAAGCCTAAAAGTGTCTAAATAAAAAAAAGAAAAAAGAAAAAAAAAAAAGACAAACTTAAAAAAAACAACATTTTTTGTTGGGGTACAGTCAATTAACACTGTTGTGATAGTTTCAGGTAAACAGTGAAGGGACTCTACTATACATATGTGTGCATACGTTCTCTCCCCAGCCCCCCTCCCATCCAGGCTGGCACATAGCACAGAGCAGAGTTCCATGTGCTGTACAACAGGTTTTCGTTGGCTATCCATTTTAAAGATGGCAGTGTGTACATGGCATTTCCAAAGTCCTTAGCTATCACCTTCCCACCTCCAATGAGTTTGTTTTCTTTTTTGCATGACTACATAAAACAAAACTTAGGCTCATTTCTAAGAAAAAGGTTTGACAAATCTCAAAAAAGTATATGTTCATCTTTTTATGGGTCAGTTTGTGTGTTTGTGTGCATGTGTGTGTAGGAAAACACTCTGCAGTGTTCTGATTATGGTGTGGAAAGTGACTGGATGAACAAATGCAAAAATAGAAAGCCTGTTTCTTAAAAAACTACTCTGAACAGATCTGATTGAAGTTTTTGTTTTTCCCTCCCTTCCTCTCAGTCTTTCAAATGAGCCATTGTTAGCAAGTTACCATAAACACAGTTTGTACTACTTGGCATTTTTATCAAGTCCTAGCTCTCTCCTTTTAGATGACTTGACCACTGTCTTCCACGAGAAGTGTGCTCAAAGCAAGTATGACAGTATTCCAGAGCTTTGCTGTCCAATGTGGTAGCCTAGAATCCCCTAAAGGCTATTTAGATTTGAACTTAATGCTAGTGAAATACAATCAAGAAATTTATGTCCTTGGTCAGGTTAACCACATTTAAAGGGTCAATAAGGCAGAGGTGGCTAGTGGCTAGCAAAAGCATGTAGTCAGACATCAGAAGATTACTGCTAATTACAGAAACCAGACATCTCAGGTTAATCATTCTTGTGCTTTCTGTGTATGGGATGTAAGAAACTGGAGCCATAGGAAAAATTTCCCTTAGATATGCATCTTAACTCTTTAGGGGCCATTATATTTAAAGCACAGAATGCTTCCTGATTTACTGCCACCCCCCCATCCTGAATTTCCCTCAGGGCATACTGTCCCCGGCAATTGCAGTGGCTAAGGGCTTGATGTGTAGAACTGGAATGGCAAGTAACTTTTTATTTTTCCCAATACTAATTTCATCTTTCTTCATCTTCTCTTCTCTACTGCCTTTGCAGACTGTTCTCAGCCATGTACACCCTTTGGGGACCTTGAAATTCTCCTAACCTGACTCAGTATGGTCCCCAAATTGTCACCTTTGCCTGAATTCTAAGTCTCCAATTTTGTGAAACCTACTTGTTCTCAAAGGCCCAAGAGGTAATGAATAGTCCATTCAGCAGACTCCTACAGCTCTTTGAAATAAGGATGGTTTCTGTATTGGGTGACCACCGTGTTCCCGGCACTGTAGCAGGCTCTCTATGTGCATGCTTCATTTATTTCTCTCATTAGGAGAAAGGCCCTCACACTTACGTGAGGTCGATATGAACTTTAGTCTGTTTTCCAGATGAGAAACGGGAGACCCAGAAAGACTGAGTCACCTGCTAAAGCTGGTATAGAAAAGACTCTCCAGCCAAGCCCCTCGCCCCTGCAAGAATAGTTCTGATCGTGTTATGACCTGTACTGTTGCTATGCATTTATCCAGTGAGCTGTAATCTTCAGGAATGGGATCATGTCACATTTGTCTTTATATTCTTTATAATTCCTGGCACAGCCCCTTTTACGCAGCAAGGGTGCACTAACTGGATGGTGGAGGTGTACTTAGAGTGCCTAACCGTTGCACTTAGAATTCTCAAGGCTTTTCACATCCTTTGACAGAGAAGCACATTTTAGTAAGATCTGTGTGAGAAGTGAACCGAAAGCATAATTTGCCAAGAAAACTTTTTATTTTTTGGTTTCAGGCATTTAAAGGGTCAATAAGGCAGAGGTGGCTAGTGGCTAGCAAAAGCATGTAGTCAGACATCAGAAGATTACTGCTAATTACAGAAACCAGACATCTCAGGTTAATCATTCTTGTGCTTTCTGTGTATGGGATGTAAGAAACTGGAGCCATAGGAAAAATTTCCCTTAGATATGCATCTTAACTCTTTAGGGGCCATTATATTTAAAGCACAGAATGCTTCCTGATTTACTGCCACCCCCCCATCCTGAATTTCCCTCAGGGCATACTGTCCCCGGCAATTGCAGTGGCTAAGGGCTTGATGTGTAGAACTGGAATGGCAAGTAACTTTTTATTTTTCCCAATACTAATTTCATCTTTCTTCATCTTCTCTTCTCTACTGCCTTTGCAGACTGTTCTCAGCCATGTACACCCTTTGGGGACCTTGAAATTCTCCTAACCTGACTCAGTATGGTCCCCAAATTGTCACCTTTGCCTGAATTCTAAGTCTCCAATTTTGTGAAACCTACTTGTTCTCAAAGGCCCAAGAGGTAATGAATAGTCCATTCAGCAGACTCCTACAGCTCTTTGAAATAAGGATGGTTTCTGTATTGGGTGACCACCGTGTTCCCGGCACTGTAGCAGGCTCTCTATGTGCATGCTTCATTTATTTCTCTCATTAGGAGAAAGGCCCTCACACTTACGTGAGGTCGATATGAACTTTAGTCTGTTTTCCAGATGAGAAACGGGAGACCCAGAAAGACTGAGTCACCTGCTAAAGCTGGTATAGAAAAGACTCTCCAGCCAAGCCCCTCGCCCCTGCAAGAATAGTTCTGATCGTGTTATGACCTGTACTGTTGCTATGCATTTATCCAGTGAGCTGTAATCTTCAGGAATGGGATCATGTCACATTTGTCTTTATATTCTTTATAATTCCTGGCACAGCCCCTTTTACGCAGCAAGGGTGCACTAACTGGATGGTGGAGGTGTACTTAGAGTGCCTAACCGTTGCACTTAGAATTCTCAAGGCTTTTCACATCCTTTGACAGAGAAGCACATTTTAGTAAGATCTGTGTGAGAAGTGAACCGAAAGCATAATTTGCCAAGAAAATCTGAAAATGATTTTATATTGGCTCTGAGGTTAGGGAAGAAGGGAATGCTTCTGTGGGTGGGGAGCCTCAGGAAGAGGTCCTCTTACGTTGGGTTCAAAGCCAAGTTCTTTGCTGCGTGAGGTCCTCTTCTCCTGGGGTTGAGACTGAACCCCCCCAATTATAGGTGAAGTTGTTGCTCATGCTGGTAAACTGAGCAAATTGGCTGCCTGGAGATGATGTGCTTTATTAATCCACCATCAGGCTGTTGTTGGGGAGGGAAAAATATGCCCCTCTATCTCCTTCTGGCTGTCTCGTGGCTAGACTAATAATAAAACTGTCACAAGATAGTAACAGGAGGAAAATAAATTAATTCATTTTCGTGGAGGTCTCAAGGAAACAGAACCTAAAAAGTGGTCAAAGCAGGCAGCTTTTGTACTTTTTAGACAAAAACAATAAATTTGTGAGGAACTGACAGAGTAAGATGTTTTGGTTTGGGGTCCTTGGTTAGTAAATAAGCTAAACAGAGTTTGGGCTGAGGTAGTAAATTAAAGACCTAGCTGGGTGTGTTTATACAGCTTCCAGGTTCAAATTCTCCATCTCTGGGGATAAGGGTGAGCTCTACCTCCAGATGTAGGGAGGGCACTTTTCACATAGAGAATGTATTTCCTGTTTTCAGGGTGGCAGAGAGGAGGGTCAAAATGTCTTTCTTGCATCAACTGTTAAGAAACTGTTTCTAATGCAATGTTTAAAGGTTCCTTTCCTTTTACAATTATTGCAAAATATTGGCTGTATTCCTGTGTTGTACAATACATCCTTGAACCTGTCTTATACCTAGTAGTTTTTGTCTCTGCCCCACACCCCCTCCCCTCCTGCTAGTTTGTTCTCTATATCTGTGAGTCTGCTTTTGTTTGTTTGTTATGTTCTCTCATTTGTTGTGTTTTTTAGATTCCACGTATAAGTGTTATTATACAGTATGGGTCTTTCTCTGAGTTATTTCACTTTGTGTATGTTAGAGTGCCTAACCGTTGCACTTAGAATTCTCAAGGCTTTTCACATCCTTTGACAGAGTTTGGACTGTGTGAGAAGTGAACCGAAAGCATAATTTGCCAAGAAAATCTGAAAATGATTTTATATTGGCTCTGAGGTTAGGGAAGAAGGGAATGCTTCTGTGGGTGGGGAGCCTCAGGAAGAGGTCCTCTTACGTTGGGTTCAAAGCCAAGTTCTTTGCTGCGTGAGGTCCTCTTCTCCTGGGGTTGAGACTGAACCCCCCCAATTATAGGTGAAGTTGTTGCTCATGCTGGTAAACTGAGCAAATTGGCTGCCTGGAGATGATGTGCTTTATTAATCCACCATCAGGCTGTTGTTGGGGAGGGAAAAATATGCCCCTCTATCTCCTTCTGGCTGTCTCGTGGCTAGACTAATAATAAAACTGTCACAAGATAGTAACAGGAGGAAAATAAATTAATTCATTTTCGTGGAGGTCTCAAGGAAACAGAACCTAAAAAGTGGTCAAAGCAGGCAGCTTTTGTACTTTTTAGACAAAAACAATAAATTTGTGAGGAACTGACAGAGTAAGATGTTTTGGTTTGGGGTCCTTGGTTAGTAAATAAGCTAAACAGAGTTTGGGCTGAGGTAGTAAATTAAAGACCTAGCTGGGTGTGTTTATACAGCTTCCAGGTTCAAATTCTCCATCTCTGGGGATAAGGGTGAGCTCTACCTCCAGATGTAGGGAGGGCACTTTTCACATAGAGAATGTATTTCCTGTTTTCAGGGTGGCAGAGAGGAGGGTCAAAATGTCTTTCTTGCATCAACTGTTAAGAAACTGTTTCTAATGCAATGTTTAAAGGTTCCTTTCCTTTTACAATTATTGCAAAATATTGGCTGTATTCCTGTGTTGTACAATACATCCTTGAACCTGTCTTATACCTAGTAGTTTTTGTCTCTGCCCCACACCCCCTCCCCTCCTGCTAGTTTGTTCTCTATATCTGTGAGTCTGCTTTTGTTTGTTTGTTATGTTCTCTCATTTGTTGTGTTTTTTAGATTCCACGTATAAGTGTTATTATACAGTATGGGTCTTTCTCTGAGTTATTTCACTTTGTGTATGTTTGTGTGTGTGTGTGTGTTAGTCGCTCAGTTGTGTCTGATTCTGTGATCAGAATCTTAGCTGGGCTCCTCTGTCCATGGGCTTCTCCAGACAAGAATACTGGAGTGGGTTGCCATTCCCTTCTCCAGGGAATCTTCCTGACCCAGGGGTTGAACCCAGGTCTCCTGCATTGCAGGTAAATTACCACTGAGTTACCAGGGAAGCCCCAGTGTAGAATAAAGTGGGAAGATTTTTTTTTTCCTTTGTTTTGTATTGTGAAAGCTACAGGTTGCCTTTGGCCACAGATAAGAAAGAATTAATTCATTAGACCCAGATACAAATGGGAATTTCTTATACAAAAAGATGGCAAATCATCAAATCAGTGAGGAAAACTTGGTTTTATTTAGTGCATAGTGCTGGATAAACATATAACCTTGCCTGAAACAATTCTCTCTTTGCTAGTAGCTTTCTTGTCCTGCCCTGTTCTGCATATGAAACTCTTATTTTCTAAGCTCTTCAAAGCTCATTTCTATCTGCTAGTGATATGCTGCTGATTCATGAACCATCGGTTAAAGCCAATAAGATCTTTAAAATTTACTCAGTTGAATTTTTTTTAATTTTTTTTTTTTATTTTTAACAATCATCACTTCCCCTGGTGGTTCAGAGGCTAAGGCTCTGTGTTCCTGATGTAGGAAACCCAAGTTCGATCTCTGGTCAGGGAACTAGACACCACACACCACAACTAAGAGTCCGTGTGCCACAACTAAACATCCTGCACTAACGAAAGATTCTACATACTGCAGTGAAGATTTAAGATCCCCTGTGCTACAGCTAAGACCTGGAACAGCCAAATAAATCAAGATTATTTAGTCTTCTGCTGATGAACATTTGAGGTGTCAGTTATTTATATCATGAACAAAGTTGCTAAGAAGATTCTTGAGTATATTTTGGTGCACAAGTACTAAAATGCTTAGGGTATATATATATATATATATATATGTTTAAAAAGAGACTGATGTGTGTTAAATTTGTCAAGATAGTGCATCTTTTCATATGCTTATTGGAAATTCTGAAAAATATCTGTTCATGACTCTTGAACCTTTTTCTGTTGGGTTGCTAGTCATTTTATTAATTCGGAAGAATTCTATAGTTAGGTGTAGCATTATAGTGAAGTATTGCACTTTTGGAACTTTTTGCATTGTAAGAATATTAACTATTTAAAAAACCAAAAAATAGTTTACTGGTAGTTTTAAATGTTGCTGTGCTTAAAAATTATGATGGAGGAAAAAGTTTTAGTCAGCCTTCTTAGGGTTTCTTGGTGAGTCTGAAAATTAAACCAACAAAAACAGATTAACAGGAGAAAAGTGTACACATTTTATTGAATTTTTGCAAGTTCATTAAAGAATGAAGATGTGAAGAAATGAACAGAGCGGGAAGCTTTCATATCTTTTAGACAAGGAAACAATAAATATGTGAACAATTGATAAGCAAAAGAGTTTGGGTTATGGAGTAGTCCAGCTAGTGCTAAGTTAGTCCTTCTCATCCTTAACTAGGAAGATAAAAGTTGACAAGGTTTGTTTGCAGATCGCTTTGGTTGGTGTCTGGGCTGTCAAGTATCTGTCTCCAGTCAAAGGAGAATTTATTTCTTGCCTTTGGGCAGAAAAGGGTAAGCCTTTCTGCATTTCCTGCTGCTTAATGGCTATCAGCTCAAAATAATTTTTATGTCAGAGAGGTATATTTTAGGGTGACATATTCTGATTTCCTCAAAACCATCTGGAATGTTAAAAATGCATATTTATAGACCTCAGCTCCAGATAGTCCAGTCTGTGAGATTTGAGGTGAGACACAGCAATGTGTATTTCTAATATTTGATCAACTTGAGTCTGGCTATCCCTAGAGAAGCATTGTCTCAGTGGGTGTATAGGGGAGAACTGGGAATTTTTCACTGTGAAAAAGGGGAAGAGAGAGGATGTGAGCTAATTCAGAGAAATTCTGTGGTGAAAAGAGGAGTTTGGGGGCCGAGGTTGGTGGCTCAGCAGTAATGAATCCTCCTGCAATGCAGGAAATGTAGGTTTGATCCCTGAGATTGACAATGAAGTAGGTCAGGAAGATACTCTGCAGGAGGGCATGGCAGCCCACTCCGGTATTCTTGCCTGGAGATCCCATGAACAGAGGGGCCTGCCGGGCTATAATCCATGGGATGGCAAAGAGTTGGACATGACTGAAGAGACTTAGCAGGCAAATCAACTATACTCTAATATAAAATAAAAAGTTTGAAAAAATGCTTTGAAAGTACTAGTTAGTGGGGTGGGATCATCAGAGATAGTTTTGTAAACACCTCTTCCACTCTGACATAATTTTATTTCATTCATTCGATAAGCTTTTACTTTATTTGTTCACACCTATTCTGGGCTAGGTGTATGGACCAAGACAGGCAGTTCCTGGTCTTGGAGAGGCAACATTTCAGGAGGAAGAGATAAACAGTGCCATGATCAACCAATAAATGAATAAGAAAAATAGCAGGTGGTGATCCTGCTAGCTCTAAACTTAAAGTAGAAAGGGAAGACTTTGAGTAGGTGACACTGTAGCTCAGGTAGGAATTAAATATGGAAGCGGTGAGATGGGTGGGGGCCAGCAGGGAGAAGAGGGGCAGGAATGAGGTGGGAGGCAGGCAGAGCAGTGAGAGTGTTGCAGGCAAAGGAAACAGCTAGTTGCAGACACTCTCAAGGTGGGTGGAAGTTTAGGTGGTGGGAACAGAAAGGCTGGAACCCAGTGGGGGAAGGGAGATTGGCAATGAAGTGGGGGAGGAAATCAGCCAGATCCTCAAGCTGAGCTGAAAAATCTTATCTTATTCAATGTGATGGGCCACCTACTACTGGATTTTAAGGTGGGGAGTAGAAGAGATTTGATTTGCATTAGTGGCTGAGACTTGATTTACATCTGGAGTTGGAGGCAGGAGACTGCTGGGAGCGGATTGTACTGAGTCAGGACTAGGGACTGAGCAGTGTAGATGGCAGTAGGAGCACAGAGGTGAGAGAGGCTAAGGGTCTGGTCACGCTGGTGGAGAAGGTAAGACCAGCTAACTGGAGCAGATGTTGACTGGGAAGGGAAGGGGAGAGAGCCGTGCTCTCCCCCTCTAATCTCTGACTCTATCTCTCACCTTGAGCAGCTACCAGACCCTGTCCGCTCACTTCCCCAGGGCCTCAAGTCTGCCTTCTCCTGAGAGAAATTGCAGGAGGGCATGGCAGCCACTCCGGTATTCTTGCCTGGAGATCCCATGAACAGAGGGGCCTGCCGGGCTATAATCCATGGGATGGCAAAGAGTTGGACATGACTGAAGAGACTTAGCAGGCAAATCAACTATACTCTAATATAAAATAAAAAGTTTGAAAAAATGCTTTGAAAGTACTAGTTAGTGGGGTGGGATCATCAGAGATAGTTTTGTAAACACCTCTTCCACTCTGACATAATTTTATTTCATTCATTCGATAAGCTTTTACTTTATTTGTTCACACCTATTCTGGGCTAGGTGTATGGACCAAGACAGGCAGTTCCTGGTCTTGGAGAGGCAACATTTCAGGAGGAAGAGATAAACAGTGCCATGATCAACCAATAAATGAATAAGAAAAATAGCAGGTGGTGATCCTGCTAGCTCTAAACTTAAAGTAGAAAGGGAAGACTTTGAGTAGGTGACACTGTAGCTCAGGTAGGAATTAAATATGGAAGCGGTGAGATGGGTGGGGGCCAGCAGGGAGAAGAGGGGCAGGAATGAGGTGGGAGGCAGGCAGAGCAGTGAGAGTGTTGCAGGCAAAGGAAACAGCTAGTTGCAGACACTCTCAAGGTGGGTGGAAGTTTAGGTGGTGGGAACAGAAAGGCTGGAACCCAGTGGGGGAAGGGAGATTGGCAATGAAGTGGGGGAGGAAATCAGCCAGATCCTCAAGCTGAGCTGAAAAATCTTATCTTATTCAATGTGATGGGCCACCTACTACTGGATTTTAAGGTGGGGAGTAGAAGAGATTTGATTTGCATTAGTGGCTGAGACTTGATTTACATCTGGAGTTGGAGGCAGGAGACTGCTGGGAGCGGATTGTACTGAGTCAGGACTAGGGACTGAGCAGTGTAGATGGCAGTAGGAGCACAGAGGTGAGAGAGGCTAAGGGTCTGGTCACGCTGGTGGAGAAGGTAAGACCAGCTAACTGGAGCAGATGTTGACTGGGAAGGGAAGGGGAGAGAGCCGTGCTCTCCCCCTCTAATCTCTGACTCTATCTCTCACCTTGAGCAGCTACCAGACCCTGTCCGCTCACTTCCCCAGGGCCTCAAGTCTGCCTTCTCCTCCTCTACTCCTATCCATCTTGCTGACTAAACGATTTTTTAAAATCAGTGATACTTCTGGACAAAGCTAATCACCTCCCTCCTTAAAATTCTTAGGTGAGACCCTAGTTGTCCTTAGATCAAAGGCCAAACTCCTTAGGGAAAGGGAAATGAAGTATAGGTCTCCTCCCTTGACCTCTCAGGTAATCCCTTCCAGAATTCCGTATGAAAGTGATTATCCCCGTTTTACACGTAACACACTAAAATAAGAGGTGAAAGAATTTGCCCAAGATTACAGGGTCACAGAGCCATTAGATGGCAGGTGCTGGTTCACAAGAAGCCAGTGGTTTCCAAATTAGTCTGCAACAGGGGTCATTGTTGAGGGGTGGGGGCCCCCTGGGGCAATAATTTCTGAATATCCGGGGGAGGATGTGACCTAAAATTTAAAAAATTTTTTTAGAATATATTTACACTTACATCAAAATTGAGTGGAAGCACACAGAGTTCTCATACATCCTGTTTCCCAACATATGCACAGCCTTCCCCATTATCAACATTTCCTGACAGAGTGGTGCATTGGTTACAATTGATGAACATGCATTGATACATCATTATCACTAAGAGTCCACAGTTCGCAGTAGAGTTCACTCTTGGTGATGTACCTGCTGTGAGCTTGGACAAATGTACATTAACATGTATACACCATTATAGTATCATACAGAGTAGCCCTAAAATGCCTCTGTGTTTTGTCTATTCATTCCACCACGCTTGCCCTGACATCCACTGATCTTTTCTGTCTCATAGTTTTGCGTTTTCTAGAGTTCATATAATTATACTCATGGAGTATGTAGCCTTTTCTAATTGGTTTCTTTCACTTAGTAATATGCATTTAAGATTCTTTCAGGTCTTTTCATGGCTTGACATCTCATTTCTTTTCAATGTTGAATAATATTCCATTTTCTGCACATACTAAAATTTATTTAATTCATTCACCTAGTAAAGTATGTCTTGGCTGCATCCAAATTTTGTCAATTAAGAATAAAGCTGCTATAAGCATCCACATGCAGTTTTTCTTATGTCGACACAAGTTTTCAACCCCTTTGAGTCAATACCAAGGAGTGGGATTACTTGGTTGTTTGGTAAGAATATGTTTAGTTTTGAAAGAAATCACCCAAGGGGCTATCTCTTTTTACATTTCCTCTTGCTCTACATCTGATGAATATTTGATGGTTTCAGTGTTTTGGATTTTTACCATTTTAATAGGTATATAGTGGTATCTCATTTTAATAAGTAAGTCTCTAATGACATGTTATATGGAGCATCATTTCATGCACTTATTTACCACCTACAGATCCTTTTTGGTGACGTGTCTGTTAAGGTCTTTGACCCACTTTATTTTTTTTGGCCTCTTTTATTGGTTCTTTATTTATGTATTTTCATCCGTCTTTATTCTTTGGCCTGTGTGGGTCTATCATTGCAGTGGCCTCTCTCATTGCAGAGCACTAGCTCTGGGCACATGTGCTCCAGAGAGCTGGCTTGTAACTGGACATATCCATCCAGCTCTGTGGCACATGGGATCTTCCGGGGCCAGGGATTGAACCGGTGCCCCTTGCACTGCAAAACAGACTCTTTACTCAGGGAAGCCCCGGCCCTCTTTTTAATCTGTTATTTATTTTCTTACTTTAGAGTTTTTTGAATATTTTAGATAATACTCCTTTATCAGCTATGTCTTTGGCAAATATTACATCCCAGTCTGTGACTTATCTTTTCATTCTTTCCACAGAGTTTGCCACAGTGCAGAAAAATTTAATTTCAATGAAGTCTAGCTTATCAATTTGTTCTTTCATGGATCATGTCTTTGGTGTTGTATCTAAAAATTTATTGCCAACCCAAGGTCATCTAGATTTTCTCCTATGTTATCTTGCAGGAGTTTTACAGTATTGTTTTCCATATTTAGGTCTGTGATCTGCTTTGAATTATTTTTTGTGAATCTTTACATCTAGATTCCTTTTCTTTTTGTAAGTGGATGTTAAGTTGTCCAGGCATGATATGCTGGGTATGTTTGTTGTTTTGACCACACTCAGGCACATCTACAACTGTGGCCATTTTCTGCACTTGATACCAAGGTATGTCTTGGCTGCATCCAAATTTTGTCAATTAAGAATAAAGCTGCTATAAGCATCCACATGCAGTTTTTCTTATGTCGACACAAGTTTTCAACCCCTTTGAGTCAATACCAAGGAGTGGGATTACTTGGTTGTTTGGTAAGAATATGTTTAGTTTTGAAAGAAATCACCCAAGGGGCTATCTCTTTTTACATTTCCTCTTGCTCTACATCTGATGAATATTTGATGGTTTCAGTGTTTTGGATTTTTACCATTTTAATAGGTATATAGTGGTATCTCATTTTAATAAGTAAGTCTCTAATGACATGTTATATGGAGCATCATTTCATGCACTTATTTACCACCTACAGATCCTTTTTGGTGACGTGTCTGTTAAGGTCTTTGACCCACTTTATTTTTTTTGGCCTCTTTTATTGGTTCTTTATTTATGTATTTTCATCCGTCTTTATTCTTTGGCCTGTGTGGGTCTATCATTGCAGTGGCCTCTCTCATTGCAGAGCACTAGCTCTGGGCACATGTGCTCCAGAGAGCTGGCTTGTAACTGGACATATCCATCCAGCTCTGTGGCACATGGGATCTTCCGGGGCCAGGGATTGAACCGGTGCCCCTTGCACTGCAAAACAGACTCTTTACTCAGGGAAGCCCCGGCCCTCTTTTTAATCTGTTATTTATTTTCTTACTTTAGAGTTTTTTGAATATTTTAGATAATACTCCTTTATCAGCTATGTCTTTGGCAAATATTACATCCCAGTCTGTGACTTATCTTTTCATTCTTTCCACAGAGTTTGCCACAGTGCAGAAAAATTTAATTTCAATGAAGTCTAGCTTATCAATTTGTTCTTTCATGGATCATGTCTTTGGTGTTGTATCTAAAAATTTATTGCCAACCCAAGGTCATCTAGATTTTCTCCTATGTTATCTTGCAGGAGTTTTACAGTATTGTTTTCCATATTTAGGTCTGTGATCTGCTTTGAATTATTTTTTGTGAATCTTTACATCTAGATTCCTTTTCTTTTTGTAAGTGGATGTTAAGTTGTCCAGGCATGATATGCTGGGTATGTTTGTTGTTTTGACCACACTCAGGCACATCTACAACTGTGCCACAAAGATCAGCCATGCCTTCCGTCTCTGAAGTGGTTTCTTGGAGGACTGCATGGTCTGGGAATGGACTGTGTATCTGCTCAAGCACTTCCAGCTCTCCTGAAGAGATAAACAACACAGCAGAGAGTCAGGGGAGCACTTGGCTGGGGAGGAAACCCAAAGGGCCTTAGGGTCCCGGAAATGTTCTGTCTCTTGATCTAGATGGTGGAGACATGTCTGCTTTATGAATGTTCTATTGCAATTTTGAAAATCATAGGGGGCAGTACAGTGTACAGGTTAAGAGACAGGCCTCTGGGCTCAGGTACTTCTGGGTCTGAACCCCAGCTATGTGACTTGCATAGGTCACTTCCCTGTCTCCAAACATCAGTTTTCTCACTTTTAAAATGGGTATCATAGCTTCTGCCCTCGTGTGTGTGTGTGTGTGTGTGTGTGTGTGTGTGTGTGTGTGTTAAGTCGCTTCTTCAGTCGTGTCAGACTCTTTGCGACCACATGGACTGTAGCCTGCCAGGCTCCTCTGTCCATGGGATTCTCCAGGCAAGAATACTGGAGTGGGTTGCCATGCCCTTCTACAGGGGATCTTCCCAATCCAGGGATCGAACCCAGGTCTCCCACATTGCAAGTGGATTCTTTGCCTGTCTGAGTCACCGGCACCACATGGAGTTTCTTGGTTATATGTAACGTTTACCAGGTCATAAGCTTAAAAATTCAGTAACTTGTAAAAGAATTAATTCTTTGCCTATATTATCACTGAAGACAAGGAGAATACATTTTATCAGGGACATTTGTTAGTGGAAAGGAGGTTGGCAAATATTACATCCCAGTCTGTGACTTATCTTTTCATTCTTTCCACAGAGTTTGCCACAGTGCAGAAAAATTTAATTTCAATGAAGTCTAGCTTATCAATTTGTTCTTTCATGGATCATGTCTTTGGTGTTGTATCTAAAAATTTATTGCCAACCCAAGGTCATCTAGATTTTCTCCTATGTTATCTTGCAGGAGTTTTACAGTATTGTTTTCCATATTTAGGTCTGTGATCTGCTTTGAATTATTTTTTGTGAATCTTTACATCTAGATTCCTTTTCTTTTTGTAAGTGGATGTTAAGTTGTCCAGGCATGATATGCTGGGTATGTTTGTTGTTTTGACCACACTCAGGCACATCTACAACTGTGCCACAAAGATCAGCCATGCCTTCCGTCTCTGAAGTGGTTTCTTGGAGGACTGCATGGTCTGGGAATGGACTGTGTATCTGCTCAAGCACTTCCAGCTCTCCTGAAGAGATAAACAACACAGCAGAGAGTCAGGGGAGCACTTGGCTGGGGAGGAAACCCAAAGGGCCTTAGGGTCCCGGAAATGTTCTGTCTCTTGATCTAGATGGTGGAGACATGTCTGCTTTATGAATGTTCTATTGCAATTTTGAAAATCATAGGGGGCAGTACAGTGTACAGGTTAAGAGACAGGCCTCTGGGCTCAGGTACTTCTGGGTCTGAACCCCCAGCTATGTGACTTGCATAGGTCACTTCCCTGTCTCCAAACATCAGTTTTCTCACTTTTAAAATGGGTATCATAGCTTCTGCCCTCGTGTGTGTGTGTGTGTGTGTGTGTGTGTGTGTGTGTGTGTGTTAAGTCGCTTCTTCAGTCGTGTCAGACTCTTTGCGACCACATGGACTGTAGCCTGCCAGGCTCCTCTGTCCATGGGATTCTCCAGGCAAGAATACTGGAGTGGGTTGCCATGCCCTTCTACAGGGGATCTTCCCAATCCAGGGATCGAACCCAGGTCTCCCACATTGCAAGTGGATTCTTTGCCTGTCTGAGTCACCGGCACCACATGGAGTTTCTTGGTTATATGTAACGTTTACCAGGTCATAAGCTTAAAAATTCAGTAACTTGTAAAAGAATTAATTCTTTGCCTATATTATCACTGAAGACAAGGAGAATACATTTTATCAGGGACATTTGTTAGTGGAAAGGAGGTACAATTCTTTCTTGCAAGTCTGAGATTCTCTCAGTGTACATTCCTGAAGCGATGTCAGCCTGCTGGTGAGGAGAGGAGGACCCTGCTCTTTTGCCGCACTACTCTTGTGACCTTTTGGGGCAAGGCACTGAACTTTTCAGTTCAACTTTCCTTTTCTGTAAGACAAGGGTGATGCTCTCTGGAGGTGCTGTTGATGAGATGATCAGTACAAAATAAAAAATGGAAAGCATGATTTACAGTTGTGCTTTGCTGTTGGTTGCCTTTTCTTTCTCCAGAGATCCATCTACGGAGAGGGCATTAGAGAGTCCCGTGGCGCCCTCTAGCCGGCGATCTGCTATCCCACCCTCTGGGGAAATTGATGGTGGCGTACCACGTGGAGGGACTTGGGACTCTTCTTTTTTCTGATTACACCTGGAAAATTCCATGAACAGAGGAGTCTGGCGGGCAGCAGTCCCTGGGGCCGCAAGAGTTGGACATGACTGAGCGACTGAACCACCCATTGCTGCTCTCTGGACTGGAAGAGCTCACTGGAGGGGAGACTTTCACACACCCTGGGCGTCAAATCTCTTCCTCATGAGGGATTTCCTGATGGGTTTAAGTGCGTCTCTGAAGCAGTGAGTAATGTCCAAGAACAAACTCTGTCTTTCACAGTTGCTCAGTGTGGGGCGAAAGGAACTGTGTTCTCTGGAAGTTGGTTAAAAAGAAACAGTTCAGGAAATAGTTTTAGAGCACTGTTGCGATTCTGGTAAGGCTCGGAGGAGCAGCAGGGTTAGGGAAAAAGGGAAAGAACTCTGGATTTTAAAAGCATCATTAGGTGTATTTGTTATGCTTTCTCTCAGAAAGAGTACGTGTAATGGAGTGGGTTGCCATGCCCTTCTACAGGGATCTTCCCAATCCAGGGATCGAACCCAGGTCTCCCACATTGCAAGTGGATTCTTTGCCTGTCTGAGTCACCGGCACCACATGGAGTTTCTTGGTTATATGTAACGTTTACCAGGTCATAAGCTTAAAAATTCAGTAACTTGTAAAAGAATTAATTCTTTGCCTATATTATCACTGAAGACAAGGAGAATACATTTTATCAGGGACATTTGTTAGTGGAAAGGAGGTACAATTCTTTCTTGCAAGTCTGAGATTCTCTCAGTGTACATTCCTGAAGCGATGTCAGCCTGCTGGTGAGGAGAGGAGGACCCTGCTCTTTTGCCGCACTACTCTTGTGACCTTTTGGGGCAAGGCACTGAACTTTTCAGTTCAACTTTCCTTTTCTGTAAGACAAGGGTGATGCTCTCTGGAGGTGCTGTTGATGAGATGATCAGTACAAAATAAAAAATGGAAAGCATGATTTACAGTTGTGCTTTGCTGTTGGTTGCCTTTTCTTTCTCCAGAGATCCATCTACGGAGAGGGCATTAGAGAGTCCCGTGGCGCCCTCTAGCCGGCGATCTGCTATCCCACCCTCTGGGGAAATTGATGGTGGCGTACCACGTGGAGGGACTTGGGACTCTTCTTTTTTCTGATTACACCTGGAAAATTCCATGAACAGAGGAGTCTGGCGGGCAGCAGTCCCTGGGGCCGCAAGAGTTGGACATGACTGAGCGACTGAACCACCCATTGCTGCTCTCTGGACTGGAAGAGCTCACTGGAGGGGAGACTTTCACACACCCTGGGCGTCAAATCTCTTCCTCATGAGGGATTTCCTGATGGGTTTAAGTGCGTCTCTGAAGCAGTGAGTAATGTCCAAGAACAAACTCTGTCTTTCACAGTTGCTCAGTGTGGGGCGAAAGGAACTGTGTTCTCTGGAAGTTGGTTAAAAAGAAACAGTTCAGGAAATAGTTTTAGAGCACTGTTGCGATTCTGGTAAGGCTCGGAGGAGCAGCAGGATTAGGGAGGAAAAAAAGGCAATCCCTCGAAAAGAACTCTGGATTTTAAAAGCATCATTAGGTGTATTTGTTATGCTTTCTCTCAAGTCAGAAAGAGTACGTGTAATGGAGTGAGAATCTGTTAATCATAGTTTAAGGCTATTGCAGCTGTCAGCTTCCAGCAGCTGCTCATTATCTATCAGGATAAAGGTGTCCCATGTAAAAGGTTCCACTGAGGTTGAAGGTCTGTGACTCACCCATATCCACAAAGTGTTTCTGGCTCTAAGTTTTAGGTTTTAGAAATAGCTCAATCAAAAAAAAAAAAAAAAAAAAGGAAAGAAAATAAAAAAGAAATAGCTCAATCAGATCTTACATGAGGAAAAAGTCATGCTGTTGGAACATAGGTTTAAGGCACGATGAAGCTTTGTGGGGGTTCAAGTAGCCACTAATGCTACAGATCACATGCTCTCAGAGTTGGCAGGAAATCACAGGTCATGATCAGAGCAGGTAGTCTCTTTACGCCCAAATCCCTGGATCTCAAGGGCAAGGGGCATCAAGTCATCCGTAGAGATTGTGTTTTAAGTGAAACCAGACTTTCTCAGCCTCCTCACTAGTGGATTTCAGGCTCGATAATTCTGTGTGTGGGGTCCGTTCTGTGCCTCGTAGAATGTTGGCAGCATCCGTGGCCACTCCCCTCTAGAGGCCAGTAGAACCTCCCCTACCCAACCTTGTGACCATCAGAAATGTCTCCAGGCATGGCCACATGTCTCCTCAGAGGCAAAGTCCCCTGGTTGAGAATCACTGCAGAAAGACTAAAGATAGAATATCATGTGAAACTGTGTTTTTAATTTTATTATTGGGAGAACTCTTTTAGCTGGAGCGTCTTAGGGAGCCCAGGGTAAGAGGAGGAAGAAAGTCATCCTAAGCCAAGGGAGACTGCAGCATTACTGTTCTGGGTTGGTTCTTGGAGACGATTGGTTAAAGCTCCACTTTACAGATGAGCAAATTGCACTTTACAGGGAGGCAGATCATTTCTCCAGGCAGAGCTTGGGGTCATGGAAGTTTTGCTTTTTCCCTTATCCAAAATGAAATCCACTTGAAAAATTAAAGGGGAAATCCTGCCTTTAAAGGCACTATTTTATTTTCTCCTTCATGGTGTTGGCAATGGAGCTCACAGCTCTGAAACATGTAAAGAAAGTACTGTTTCATGCATGGTTTTCTGTGTGACTATGATGGGAAACTCAGTATAATATTCGCTGATCACTGAGGACTATCGAACATGCCAGCCTGGAGCAAAGGGCTTTAAACTTTGTGTATCATTTAAGTGTTGCAGCAATCCAATCGGTAGATATTCTTACTATCCCCGTTTAGAAATGAAGGTTTAGTGAGGTTGGGTTACCAAGGGCCAGGCCTTATATATGATAGACCTGGGGTACAAATTCAGATGGTGGGCTCCAGATTCCACTCTTTTAACCACTAGACTCAGTGGTCTACCAGGGGAGGACAAGTTTTCTAACACGTGAGACTGGTTATAGGAGGTAGACTGGGTTCCTGCATGGAGAAGGTCAGAATGAGGTTGAAGGGGGTTTTCGTATTGGGTGCAAGATGTTTTTATATTTTTGGAGGACTCCCCCAACTCAGTTCTGAGCATTTGTGCAGTGGGGGATAAAGACAGAAATACAGTTGATTCCCATGACTAAGATTCTGTGTTTGCAAATTTGCCCATTCGCTAAAATTCACTCGTAACTCCCAAATCAATACTCTTGGCCTTTTTGCAGTCATTTGTGGATGTGTGTGAACTGGAGAGAAATTTCAATAGCATGATCCCAGCTTAGGTCAGATAAGATGACCCTTCTTGTTTCAGCTCTCATAGTGTGAGCAAGTGTCTTTTTCCCAATCTTTATAGTGCCACTTGTTTTTTTTTTGCATTTTTTATACAAAAATGATTTTCTTCTTTTTTTGGCTACCCTGTGCCACTTGTGGGATCTTAGTTCCTTGACCAGGGGGTTGAACCCAAGCCCTTGACTACTGTCAAAGTCCACTGGACTTCCAGGGACTTCTGATTCTTTTTAAATTTTTATTGGTGATTTTGATATTTAATGTAGACCTGAAGCACAGTACTGAAATTGCTATTTAGGGCTGTGACATGTCAGAGAAAAGATATGTGTTAGATAAGCTGCTTCCAGGCATGATTTGTAGTGCTTTTGACCATAAATTCAATGTTAATGAATCAACAGTAGAGATTAAATAAAGAGTCTTTAAGCAGAAGCACATACAAAATAACGCTGTGCATTGATTGAATGATGAAAATGTGACCAGAGTTTCTTAGGAACTGAACCATGTGTTTTTCCTAAGAATAGCTGGTTCAGTATTTGCTAATTCAATTTTTGCAGTGAATTTAGACAACTATCAGAAATAATAAGAATCAACTGTATTGAGGCTAAAGCTGAAAAATATTCATTTTCAGTGGCAGTATGTGGAGGCTTACCAAATGTGTTGTACCCTTGGGGGAAAATGTGCTGACAAATTTGGTGCATCTTTGTGACTATAATAAGTATGCAAGGATAACTACGTTTTTTACACTTGATGGCTTAGAAAATGTTCCTTTCTAGGACATCGAGAAGGTTTTATTTCATTTTTCCCCAGAGAGTAGTTGTCATTTTTCCCTCATGTATCTTCCTTTGCTTGTGAAACGCATCTACTGATTGTGGGAAATCCAAGTTCAGTCCCCATTTTGTACTGGAAATGCATCACTGTGGGCTTAGTAGATGCTCAAGAAAATGTCATGTATTCAAGTGGTCTGAATTGCAAAAGCATTCGGAAGTCATCCGGGTGTGAAGGACTAAAGAAGCAGTTGGAGAACAAATAGACAGGTCTGAGGAAACTGGGATGGCCTTCCTGGTCTTTTATTCTTCGGGTTAGCTTGTAACTTTAAGAAAAAACACTTTCCCAAGTGCTTCTGTGTTGTTCAGTCCGCCCTGTCGGCTGTAGCAGTCACCGGCTTGTTCTTTTCTGGTTGAATAATTGATTGATTCATGACTTGTTTGAAACTTGTGCCCTGCTGTTTCTGACCAGACTTTTGAGGTTTGGTCTCTCCTAAGTAACAGGGCATCTCTTTGATGATGTGCAGATAAGAAGACGATACATGAGGGAAATACTTGCACCCTTCGTTCCTTCTGCAGATATCACCTTGGGCTCATTTCCCAGGCTTGCCCCTTTCCCCTTCCTGTTCCCAGCCACCGGCCGGAGATGGGATGCCTTTAAGTCTCCTCTCTAACAGGGTCTCCACCTAGCGGTGGGCTCAACTCTAGCAGGACATCCTGTTTTCTGCAGCCTTGCAAAGGCACAGCCTCTGTGAACCTGGAGTGAGAAAACTTTAAATTTTAAGGACAAAATCACAGGACTTTTAAATAACTTTATGTTCTGTAAGAATTAGCTTTGAAGATGTGACCTCATTGCTACCATTATGTTTTAGCAGCAGGATTTAGTAGAAGTATTGTTTTCGAGAAAGTCTTCTAGTCTTTCTAGTATGTTCCTCATGGGACAGAAATGGTGTCCCTCACAAAATGATCACTCACAGTGTGTTAAAGGGATTGTACCCTTGGGGGAAAATGTGCTGACAAATTTGGTGCATCTTTGTGACTATAATAAGTATGCAAGGATAACTACGTTTTTTACACTTGATGGCTTAGAAAATGTTCCTTTCTAGGACATCGAGAAGGTTTTATTTCATTTTTCCCCAGAGTAGTTGTCATTTTTCCCTCATGTATCTTCCTTTGCTTGTGAAACGATCTACTGATTGTGGGAAATCCAAGTTCAGTCCCCATTTTGTACTGGAAATGCATCACTGTGGGCTTAGTAGATGCTCAAGAAAATGTCATGTATTCAAGTGGTCTGAATTGCAAAAGCATTCGGAAGTCATCCGGTGTGAAGGACTAAAGAAGCAGTTGGAGAACAAATAGACAGGTCTGAGGAAACTGGGATGGCCTTCCTGGTCTTTTATTCTTCGGGTTAGCTTGTAACTTTAAGAAAAAACACTTTCCCAAGTGCTTCTGTGTTGTTCAGTCCGCCCTGTCGGCTGTAGCAGTCACCGGCTTGTTCTTTTCTGGTTGAATAATTGATTGATTCATGACTTGTTTGAAACTTGTGCCCTGCTGTTTCTGACCAGACTTTTGAGGTTTGGTCTCTCCTAAGTAACAGGGCATCTCTTTGATGATGTGCAGATAAGAAGACGATACATGAGGGAAATACTTGCACCCTTCGTTCCTTCTGCAGATATCACCTTGGGCTCATTTCCCAGGCTTGCCCCTTTCCCCTTCCTGTTCCCAGCCACCGGCCGGAGATGGGATGCCTTTAAGTCTCCTCTCTAACAGGGTCTCCACCTAGCGGTGGGCTCAACTCTAGCAGGACATCCTGTTTTCTGCAGCCTTGCAAAGGCACAGCCTCTGTGAACCTGGAGTGAGAAAACTTTAAATTTTAAGGACAAAATCACAGGACTTTTAAATAACTTTATGTTCTGTAAGAATTAGCTTTGAAGATGTGACCTCATTGCTACCATTATGTTTTAGCAGAAGGATTTAGTAGAAGTATTGTTTTCGTAGAAAGTCTTCTAGTCTTTCTAGTATGTTCCCTCATGGGACAGAAATGGTGTCCCTCACAAAAATGATCACTCACAGTGTGTTAAAGGGAGGAGCCCACACAGAAGCCAGGTAACTGGAGAGGCCAGCTGGAGTCAGCCATCCATGCTTGTAAGCAGCATAGAACTAAGTTGAAAAGAACAACAGACTATAGTTAGCAATATTTTTATTAATAATAGGAGAACATTTCTTTGGCTGTGATGCATGGTATATGGAATCTTAGTTCCCCAGGCAGGGACTGAACCTGAGTTCACCAGCGTTGCAAATCAGATTCTTTTTTCTTTATTTTTTTGAGAGGAAAGTAAAGTTTATTAGAGTGGGAGAAGGGACAGTCTCTGCCAGTACAGCGGGCCGGTTTAAGGGAGAAAGTGGGAGACACTGTGAGAACAGCAGTCCTCATAGCTGGCCAGCTCAAGGGAGAGCTGACATTGTTAAAGTGGAAGACGCAGCTACAACAACAGTTGGGTCCAAGGGAGAACCAACCCTAAGCAGGGGTCTTTGATCTATTTTATACCTGAGATCTAAGGAATGGCATAGGGGTCTTAAGGATCATTACTGAGCAAATCAGATTCTTAACCACTTGACCAACAGGGAAGTTCCAGCAATATATATTTTTTCTTTCTGCCTTGTTCCAGCAATATTTCTAATAGAAAAAAAAATTGCCTTAAGAGTTTCAAGGCAATGTAGCCTGCGCCCCCCCTTCCAAAATGAAACAATGAAAAACAAACCAAAACCCCGCTCCAAACCCTAAACCCCAAGCCCACAAACCCTAAAGCAGGATGGGTGTCTGTGTACAGGGGAGGGGGTGAAGTGGGGAAGGGGGTTACAGTCTAATTACTCTGCCCCAACAGATAGATCTGGGAAGAGTGAACCGTCCCCCGCCCCAGCCCCTGCATCCTACAAACTGTCCTACGAGAAAGGAAGTTGCCCCCAGGATCAAATGGGTGGTAGACCAGAGTTTACAGTTCCCCCTGGGAGCCATATCACCATATTGAGAACACATGAGCTCTTGGAGGGGCTGTGAAAAACCTATTAGCTATTACAAAGGCTTGTGGTCCAGAAAGTACATCAACAAATATGCCGTATGTGTTGTACTACAGTTTCTTTTCACAGATGGGGGATGATCAGGGGAAAGATGTCTCAAAAAACTCCTTAATGGGGGGTATTAATACAAAGAGAGATTGAAAAACACCGTCCAATCGCACTTATTGGGCAGCACTTTGAAAACTTCCATGAAAATGGTTTCAGATATCTCTTACATGAAATCGTGAACCTTAGGTGCAGATGTGGCACTCTCTGGAATGTTATATATATATATATATTTTTACAAATAGATAGTAGCCAGACAGCAAGGTTTGATTTTATTCTTTAAGGAGGGAATCAGCAGGGAGACCAAAGCACAGCTTCAGAGCACTTGAAGGATGCCCACCTGTCCTAAAGGTCCAGCCCGGCCGTGTCTTCTGTAGGAAGGCTTCTTGCTTCCCCCGCTTTTGGAACAAAGGGACAGCTGGTGCCTGGTCCAGAAAGCGGTCTCCACAGGGCCTGCTGGGAGGACAGAATGGGGCCCCCAGCTGGGCTCTGTGTGGGGATTTTGGGAGAAAGTGTCTCTTGCTTGTAGGCCAAATTTGAGAAGGGCGACTGAAGCCCCACGATGTGCAACTCTGGAGAAGTCACTTTTGGGCAGAGAAATGGTGCCTTCAGGGAAGATGCCCTTTGCTGGCCTGGAGCAGACCCTCACGCTCTACAGTGCACCATTTTTAATTTAAAGTTTGGCCTCTTTTATTGTTTTTTTTTTTCTTATTTATTTTTATCCATCTTTGTTCTTTGGCCTGTGTGGGCCTCCCATCTCAGTGGCCTCTCTCATTGCAGAGCACTGGCTCTGGGCACATGCGCTCCATAGCGCTGGCTCAGTAATTGGACACACCAGTCCAGCCGCTCCGCGGCACATGAGATCTTCCCGGGCCAGGGATCGAACTGGTGCTCCTTGCACTGCAAGGCGGTGTCCCTACCCACTGGACCACCAGGGAAGTCCTTCAGTGCACCTTTCTCCCATTTTCCAGCTCTGGGGTGGTCACCCACTCGTGGTGAGAGGCCTTGGGCAGCCAGGACCTGCTCCCTGGTTTCGGTAGGGTCTCAGGTGCACGAGGTGCCATTTTGGGCCTCAGAAAGTACATCAACAAATATGCCGTATGTGTTGTACTACAGTTTCTTTTCACAGATGGGGGATGATCAGGGAAAGATGTCTCAAAAACTCCTTAATGGGGGTATTAATACAAGAGAGATTGAAAAACACCGTCCAATCGCACTTATTGGGCAGCACTTTGAAAACTTCCATGAAAATGGTTTCAGATATCTCTTACATGAAATCGTGAACCTTAGGTGCAGATGTGGCACTCTCTGGAATGTTATATATATATATATATTTTTACAAATAGATAGTAGCCAGACAGCAAGGTTTGATTTTATTCTTTAAGGAGGGAATCAGCAGGGAGACCAAAGCACAGCTTCAGAGCACTTGAAGGATGCCCACCTGTCCTAAAGGTCCAGCCCGGCCGTGTCTTCTGTAGGAAGGCTTCTTGCTTCCCCCGCTTTTGGAACAAAGGGACAGCTGGTGCCTGGTCCAGAAAGCGGTCTCCACAGGGCCTGCTGGGAGGACAGAATGGGGCCCCCAGCTGGGCGCTGTGGGGGGATTTTGGGAGAAAGTGTCTCTTGCTTGTAGGCCAAATTTGAGAAGGGCGACTGAAGCCCCACGATGTGCAACTCTGGAGAAGTCACTTTTGGGCAGAGAAATGGTGCCTTCAGGGAAGATGCCCTTTGCTGGCCTGGAGCAGACCCTCACGCTCTACAGTGCACCATTTTTAATTTAAAGTTTGGCCTCTTTTATTGTTTTTTTTTTTCTTATTTATTTTTATCCATCTTTGTTCTTTGGCCTGTGTGGGCCTCCCATCTCAGTGGCCTCTCTCATTGCAGAGCACTGGCTCTGGGCACATGCGCTCCATAGCGCTGGCTCAGTAATTGGACACACCAGTCCAGCCGCTCCGCGGCACATGAGATCTTCCCGGGCCAGGGATCGAACTGGTGCTCCTTGCACTGCAAGGCGGTGTCCCTACCCACTGGACCACCAGGGAAGTCCTTCAGTGCACCTTTCTCCCATTTTCCAGCTCTGGGGTGGTCACCCACTCGTGGTGAGAGGCCTTGGGCAGCCAGGACCTGCTCCCTGGTTTCGGTAGGGTCTCAGGTGCACGCAGGTGCCATTTTGGGCCCTTGGGGAGAACTAAGTGCTTTAAGTACCTGTCCTTCCAGGGAAAGAGGGGACCTTGGCTAACCCTGGCTCTGGAGATAGAAAGCGGGCCCTTCCTATGCTTCATCTCTGCCAGTTGCTTCTCTAAACCTGTGCATGCCGGACAGGCTCTGGTTAGAAGGAGCTGGCCAGGTAGGATCTCATCTATTCACTCGTCATGAAAGCACACTGCCAGGAGAGGGCGCTGGTGGTCAAAGCTGAGAGGGAGCCAGGGAAAAGCTGGGAGGGTCTCTTTAAGGGCCTAGAGAAGAGACAAGCTCCCTCTCAGAGACACCTTAGGGAGGTTTGCTTACACATCAGAGGCCAGGAAGCTGGTAAAACATCCTTCTGTTCTGACCTGGGCGCTTACCAGGGACCTATGTCACAGCCAGACTGGCCTAGGCTGGAAGGTGAACTTCCCCCTGGGTCTCTCTGGCTGTCACTGTGGAAAGGTGACCCTGCCCTGGAGGCAGCTGGGAGGTGCCCAGAGGCTCCCTGAACCTTTGAGTTCACTTGCAGGCTGTGGAAAGGCAGCGTGGGCTGTGTCTCACTCTCCTCTCTGATGGAGGCAGCTGTAATTGAGGAGGTGGAGTATTCTCTCTACTTGACTTCAGGGCTTCTGAATACATTTCCAAATATCCCTCGAAGCGAATTACTTGGGAAGGACGTCGCAGCCGGCTGCCGAGGACCTTGCCTCTTACCACCAAGCCCGACCGGCTGGTGGAAAGGCAGCGTGGGGTCAGGCACCGCTGCAGAGGAAATTGTATTACAGCTGCAGCTGGACTGATGAGAAATACAGAGAGCGTGGTGCAGTGGAGCTGGAAATGAATGCTACAAGGCTGTGGCTGGTTTCTGTTAGCATTGCAAATAATGTTGCAAATATGTATGTGCTGATTCGTGTGTATTTCATGCTTAGTTTTAAGAGCATGGGAGGGTTTTGGGGGAAAGTGTTGGATCACAGATGTCATCTAACCTCATTTTACTGATGGTGAAAGTGAGGCTCAGGGCGACTAGAGGAGGGCCTGGGGTTTCACAGCCAGCTAGCTGCTGAGTGAGAATGAGAACCCAGAGACGACTGGGCTCCCAGCAGCTTCCCTCAGGAGAGGGTATGTGGTGGAGTGGAGACATGAGAAAGGACCGTGGGCAAACCACTCATGTCCCCGTGCCTCAGTTTCTCCATCTTGCTAGGGTGCCATTTCTCAGATACCAGCTCTCACCTTCCATGATCGTAGGTTCCTTCCTGTACAGGTTTGGGATTTTCCATTTTCTAAAACCCAATTATTGACTGATTCCTTAAAATCAAATGCTGTCAGCTAGCATTACTTTTATTTGCAGATCATTAAAAGTAAGGATAACTGGGCTTCTCTGGTAGTCCAGCAGGTAAAGAGTCTGCCTTGCAGTGCAAGGGGCACTGGTTTGATCCCTGGCCTGGGAAGAGCCCACGTGCTGCGGAGTGGCTGGACTAGTGTCTCCAGTTAGAAGCCAGCACTCTGGAGCACACGTGCCCAGAGCCAGTGCTCTGCAACGAGAGAGGCCACTGCGATGGGAGGCCCACACAGGCCAAAGACTAAAGATGGATGAAAATAAATAAATAAAAAATCAATAAAAGAGGCCAAAATTTAAAAAAAGAATAAGGATAATTCCTTGGTTGATTTCAGAATGATTCATTATATAGCGAGTCAAAAAGTTAAAACTTGCAATTCACCCAATTAATTATGAAACTACCAATTAAGGGAAAAACAATTAACATGCGGGTTCCTTCCCTCATGAAATAGAAATGCAAATATTTTGCCCAATAATCTTCAAGTTAGCATCATGGTAAAAAGCAGTGTCAAATGTGACATGTATGGTTCACCTGAGTAGGTGTATTATATACAAACTTTAATGAATTAATAAAAAATTAAATATTAATACACTCGATAGTAATAAATATTGGCTTTGCAAGATGCATAGTCGGTATGTGTTGGAAGGAGAATTTCAAATGCAAGGCAGTCCTCTGGCTCTTTAGTTATGTTTTATCTCATGTTATATGGTATCATAGATTAATTATGTTACACCATTTTTTTTTTTTTTTTTTTAGGAACATTTTTTTTTTTTTTTTTAAACCTTTATTTTACTTTTAACTTTTACAGAGTTTTGTTGTTCACAGACATGCATGTTCTCAGATTAGTCACATGTATATCCCCCCCTTCCCTCCCCTCCCGACCATCACACAGCACCCCTGAAGGATCCCCTTTTCTCACAGAGCAATGACTAGAGCTATTTTCTTCACTTATGATAGTACAGGCCTTCATGCTACTTCCCTTACGCCTCTCACCCACTGTTCCTTCCCCAAAATGTCCATATGTCCACTGTCCATGTCTGTCTTTCTGTCGCTTCACTGCATGTGCCATCATCACCATCCTACTAGATTCCATATATATGTGTTAATATACTGTATTTGTCCTTCTCTTTCTGACTGACTTTACTTTTTAGGATACGTTCTAGATCCAGCCACCTCATGAGGGCTGATTCTTCTGCATTTCTCTTTACAGCTGTGTAGTATTCCATTGTATATATGTACCAGAGCTTTTGGATCCATTCGTTCGTCGATGGGCATCTAGGTTCCTTCCATGTTCTAGCTATTGTATAGAGAGCTGCAATGAACATTGGGGTACAGGTGCTTCTTTCAGTTTTGATTTCATCAGGGTATAAGCCTAAGAGTGGGATTGCTGGGTCATATGGTGCTTCTATTTTTAGTTTTTTAAGAAATCTCCAGACTGTCTTCCATAGAGGCTGTATCAATTTACACTCCCACCAGCAATGCAGGAGTGTTCCCTTTTCTCCGCAGCCTCTCCAGCATTTATTGTCTGTCGATTTGTGGATGATGGCCATTCTGACGGGTGTGAGGTGACATCTCATTGTAGTTTTGATTTGCATTTCTCTAATTATTAGTGAAGTTGAGCATCGTTTCATGTGTTTTTGGGCCATCTGTATGTCATCGTTGGAAAGGTGTCTGTTTAGGTCCTTTTCCCATTTTTTGATTGGGTTGTTCGTTTTTCCAGTGCTGAGTTGTCTGAGTTGCTTGTAGATTTTGGAGATTAATTCTTTGTCTGTTACACCATTTTTAAATAATTTAATCCAAATGTAAAGATCTCCAGAAAAGATTCTGTTAGTTCCCTTGGCCACTCATTTCAGTACTGTAACAGTCTTGCCCATTACCAGGTCTTCTCTGGGTCTCTCCAGCCTGAATTTCTCCTGTGATGTCTGGGCTCCAAGGGCAGCTGAGGCCCGTTCTGTTTGACTTCCTGCATGGGCTGGTGCTCAGGGCTGTTTAGGACCAGGGATGGTCCCTGGAGGTGCCAAATTTAGCAGCAGATCCTAGTTGGAATCAGCCCAGATTTCTGCTAGAAGGAAGGTCAACATTGGGCACTTGGGAGCAGGGCCTCTTTAGGACAGGGAATAAGAGGCAAAACTGCCCAGCCTGCAGGCATGGGGTTAAAGAAAAGGTACAGATTACTAAGTAAGCATTCAGCTTCAGTCTCTGTGAGCCCAGAAGACCGCCCCCTCTCTGTCTTCTCATCTGTAAAATGAGAAGGCTGAACTGGGGGGTTTCTAAGACTTATTCCACTATGAGTGGTCTGGGTTGATTTTGAGTGGGCAGGAATGGCCACTTGTTTATAATCAGGTCTCTCATCCTGTATGTCTTATTTGGTCTACTGTATTTGTGAGAGATGGGGTCTTGCCAATTGCAAAAGGACTGTGCGTGAGATCTAGGAGGCGAAAAGACCTGGGCGTGTGTGCCAGGTACCATAGATACCACAGTGAAATCACAGGTACTCATGCTTGCAAGGGTGTGGACTCGAGAGTTATCTTTGCGTGTGCTTAGCGCGCCTCCTGCCGGCCACGTAAGAAATGTTCAGTATGGGTCCAAGGATGGGGGATTGACTTTCCATTGTAGAGCTTTGGTACCTTATGAGTTCTGTGCCATATGAACGTATTTTTTGTGAATAGTTTTAAAGAGGAAAAGAGAAGTGCTGTGAACACTCACCTGCTTTTTCTTGTCGTTTGTGTCTCTGGTGGAGGAGGGGCTGGGGAAGCCGGTGGCAGCCTGTGATGACCCACAGAGGCCGCGTGGTGGCAGTGTTTCACCTTGATTGGCCCAAGGTACCCTGTCCCTGTTTTAATAAACTCCCCACTGCGCATTGGAGTAGGGGTGGGGGTGGGGTCCCTCTAGGTTCAATTTATGAGTCTCAAGTGAAGATGCTAAATAAGATTCTGAGTGGAATATAATGGCTGTAACAGATATTCCCTGGCTCCTCCCTGTCTTCTTTCCTTTTAGAAAGTCTCCTGGCTAAGAGCCCCTTAGCCTCAGGCAGCTGGGTGTATAGAATCCAGGGAGAAGCTGGGCTGACTTAGGTACACTGGATATGAGGTTGAAAAGGCAAAGAGCAAGGATTTCTCAATCAGGCAGGGGAGGATCTGGGACTAGGTGAGCCTCCAGAACCTAGGGAAGGGACTGGCTGTAATGAAGAGCTTGTGGTTTTCTTTCACTTATCAGCTGGATTGCCCAGGACCTTTCTTTCCAACGGGTCAGGGCAAGCAGGGAGCGTCTTCCACGAGAATTTGCGGAGGGCGAGGTGTGAAAAGTGAGGGGAAGCTGCTGCAGTGAGGTGTGTGGGGATTTCCAAAACCGTCCTAGGCCAAATTCCTCTTAGGTGAGATTACTGTGCTAATCCATTTGTGAGGTTCCAGGGTCCCCCGATCATGGCTGCCTTAGGATCACTGGGGAAATTAATTAAATAACCAGATTCTGAGACCCTGCCATTGCTTTGTTTTGGGGATGAATTGAGAAGAAATGGTCTTCCTGCTCTTCCTCTCCAATTTTATTGAGATATAATTGACGAATAACATTGTGCAAATTTAAGTACACATGATGAGTTAATGTATGCATATATCATGAAACGATTACCAGAGTGTTTAGGTAACATACATCTCCTCACGTAATTATATTTTTTATGGTGAGAACTTTTAAGGTCTGAACTTTTAAACACAGTGTTAACTATTAGTCACCACTGGATGGTTCTACCAACAACTCCCTGGCAACCACCAATATACTTTCTGCTCTCATGAGTTCAGTGTTTTTAAATTCCACATGTGACTGATATCGTACAGTATTTCTTCCTCTGTCTGACATTTCATTCAGCGTAAGATATGTATGTCACACTTTCTTTATCCGTTCATCCATCAATGGATACAGAATGGTTCTGTCTTGTATTGAAAATAATGCTGCAGTGAACTTGGGTTGCAGGTATTCTTTGAGATAATGATTTCATTTCCTTTGGGTGTATATCCAGGAGTGGAAATTGCTGGATTCCAGTAGTAAAAACTGGTTTTTGAATTAGGTATAGAGGAGACAGATGTAACAGTGTGGGAAAACCCTGGACAAAGTCTCCAATTTAGATAGCTTCTTCAGACAGTTTAAACTCTTGCTCTACTTTCAAGAAATGGAGATTGGAAATCATTGTTAGTACATAGAGGTGTAACTTATGAGAGAAAGACTATGTAGATTCTACCAGAAAGGCTTTTGGGTCAACATCAAGATTGGGGAGTGAAAGGGTATTCATATGTATTGAGTTGAAATAGAATATTTGAGGATTCCCACCTGTGACTACATTTTTTTCCAATTAACTGCCCACTGCAGGTGGGTAGTTTTTAATATAAGGATTCTACGTCAATAATAATATCTTACCTCAGAGGATGGATATGGGGAAGAAAGGAGATCACACAAATCTTCCAACCCACTGCCTGATACACAGCACACGCTCAATAAATACAAGTCCTTATTCTCCTCTCTTTCCTTCCAGTGACAGGGAACCACAACTTTCCAAGACAGTTGCTTCCATTTCCAAACAGCTTTATATGGTGGGAAGCTCTTCCAAAGCCTTCTCATTTCGCTTAGCCTTAGTTTTGTCTGTTGGTTGTGCAAAGAACCAAAGGCAGTCCTACTGGTGTTGAAAGACCCACTTTTGTGTCTAGTAGGAAAAGTGAACCTTCTCTTCGCTCATTTTAGGCATTCCTCTCTGAAGTCACCCCGCTCCACTCGCCTGGTACCCCAGATGAATGCGACATTCTATACGAGACACGGTAGGGCTAGTCCACCTCTTCACTATTATTCTGTCCCCACCCCCACAGGGCCATCTGTCATGACTGCGTGTTGTGACAGTGTCAGATGTTGCTAATACAGCCCTTGCTGCTCAGGTCCTTTCCTTCGAGACAGCCACGAAGCCAGGCCTTCTCTGTCCTGAAATTGTATCAATACATTTGATTTTTTTCAGCCTGTATGTGGAAATTCATATGAATTACATTTCATCTTGTTGGCTTCTGCCTGGCTTTCTAGCTTGAGTGCTTTCCCTTAGTGTTTTAATGAAGTCATTTAACATAATAACTATTTCTTCCAGCTTAATGTTGTCAGTTAATGTGGTACGAGGGCCTTCTAGGTCTTTTTTCAGGTTGCTGGTAAATATGACAGACAGTAAAGGGATTGAGACATGGTCGTGTGACACTGATAAGAGGTCCTACCCTTCCCTTGCATTCATCTGATATCCAATTCTACAAATAGTTGTTAAGCTGTACATGTCAGGCATTGTTCCAAATGCTGGGGAACAGCAGTGGACAAGAGGGGGAGAAATTCTATCTCTATGAAGCTTATATTTTAGTGGACGTTGTTTTTTACTAAGTTCTACTTCCATCATATATATGTATGCCGTTGTCCTTATTTAACACACATTTGTCAATGTTAAGGATTTGTTGAGTAACTTGTTTTAAGATGAGCACTGTTTCTAGTCTTGCGTGTGTGTGATAAATAGGTGGAAACTGCTGTAGAGCACATAGGCCAGGTGTCCGGTCACTAGACTGGTAAAATGCTCGTTAGCATACTCTTGGGATTCCCTCTCCTTACTGAATCATCCATAAACTTGAAACATTTGTAGTCTGAGCAGAAATAACTCCAAACTTCCATTTTCGAGTTGGGGAAATATCTGTTGGTCTGCTCTCTGTAGCTGATCCTTGGGGGCGCTGCTGAACACAGATTTCTCCCATCCGTTTGACCGTGTGGCCCCTGGTCTATCACCCGGTGTACGTTGGTGCCCTTCAGAGGAAGGTGGGCTTTCCCCGCTCAGTGCCTCACAGAGTGGGTTCTCTGGAGCAGTTCTCAGTCCTAAGTCCTTTTCCTCTAGGGCTGACACTGTGAATGACACCCTTGGAACCTCCCCTGAGGATCTGAAACCCTGTCTCTCTCTAGTTCTGAGAATATTTTGGATAAGTGGTTGAAGAGACTGAGGAGACCAGGTGTTGAGGTGGTTTTCCTTTGCAGTCCTCAAAATCGGAAAAATAAATTCCTTTCCCTTGGTGAGAAAATGTCAAGTGAAAAAAAATGGTTTCCTTCCTAAGAAAGGGGCTAGGTGATGAGTCACCACTTTGGGGTGCTAGTGACCACTGATTGCCCCTGACCATCCGTGCAATTTCCTTAGTGTTTTAATGAAGTCATTTAACATAATAACTATTTCTTCCAGCTTAATGTTGTCAGTTAATGTGGTACGAGGGCCTTCTAGGTCTTTTTCAGGTTGCTGGTAAATATGACAGACAGTAAAGGGATTGAGACATGGTCGTGTGACACTGATAAGAGGTCCTACCCTTCCCTTGCATTCATCTGATATCCAATTCTACAAATAGTTGTTAAGCTGTACATGTCAGGCATTGTTCCAAATGCTGGGGAACAGCAGTGGACAAGAGGGGGAGAAATTCTATCTCTATGAAGCTTATATTTTAGTGGACGTTGTTTTTTACTAAGTTCTACTTCCATCATATATATGTATGCCGTTGTCCTTATTTAACACACATTTGTCAATGTTAAGGATTTGTTGAGTAACTTGTTTTAAGATGAGCACTGTTTCTAGTCTTGCGTGTGTGTGATAAATAGGTGGAAACTGCTGTAGAGCACATAGGCCAGGTGTCCGGTCACTAGACTGGTAAAATGCTCGTTAGCATACTCTTGGGATTCCCTCTCCTTACTGAATCATCCATAAACTTGAAACATTTGTAGTCTGAGCAGAAATAACTCCAAACTTCCATTTTCGAGTTGGGGAAATATCTGTTGGTCTGCTCTCTGTAGCTGATCCTTGGGGGCGCTGCTGAACACAGATTTCTCCCATCCGTTTGACCGTGTGGCCCCTGGTCTATCACCCGGTGTACGTTGGTGCCCTTCAGAGGAAGGTGGGCTTTCCCCGCTCAGTGCCTCACAGAGTGGGTTCTCTGGAGCAGTTCTCAGTCCTAAGTCCTTTTCCTCTAGGGCTGACACTGTGAATGACACCCTTGGAAACTCCCCTGAGGATCTGAAACCCTGTCTCTCTCTAGTTCTGAGAATATTTTGGATAAGTGGTTGAAGAGACTGAGGAGACCAGGTGTTGAGGTGGTTTTCCTTTGCAGTCCTCAAAATCGGAAAAATAAATTCCTTTCCCTTGGTGAGAAAATGTCAAGTGAAAAAAAATGGTTTCCTTCCTAAGAAAGGGGCTAGGTGATGAGTCACCACTTTGGGGGTGCTAGTGACCACTGATTGCCCCCTGACCATCCGTGCAGCAGTGGTGGTAATGGTAGCTGTGCAAGGTGGATGATGCAGATGGGCCAGTGTGGAAGACATTTCAAAACTTAACGTATGAAGTGCGTTTTCTCAGAGATCTCTGAGCATCTGTCAACATCTTTTAGCCTTTTAATAGTAGAAAAAAAGTCTTCAGTGGGTTACCCCAAACATATGCAGTACCTTGTTTGATCCCCCAAATACCTTACAAGGGTATTTTGACCATTTTGGTTACTTCATGGATGAAATGATATACACTGTGAAAGGTTTCCCCATAGGCAAGTGTGTGCCCTCAGTCCCTTTAGTCACATCTGACCTGTGACCTCCTGGACTGTAGCCCCCCAGGCTCCTCTGTCCATGGGATTTCCCAGGCAAGCATACTGGAGTGGGGTGCCAGTAACCCCTCCAGGGGATCTTTGTGACCTAGGGATTGAACCCATGCCTCCCGCATTTCAGGCAGTTTCTTTACTTCTGAGCCACCAAGGAAGCCCATATGATGGGAAAGAAGGATCATCAGTGATCAGGCAGCTTAGTTTATTTTACTGAATTTAAAACCTAGGTTCAGGGAGTTTAAATGACAACTAGGCAGTGAAGGGACGGGTAAAATGACGTGGTCTTCTCATGTGCATGCATAATTAGTCGTTCCGTCACGTTCGACTCTGTGTAACCCCATGGCCTGTGGCCCTTCAGGCTCCTCTGTAACCCAGAGCTTTTAAAAACTGGTTATTCTAAAAAACAATAACAACAACAAAACAAACCAACAAACCCAAAATAATCAAACAAAAAACCCCAACCAACCAAACAAAAAATAGTTATTCTATTATATATAAAATAGTTAACCAAAAGGACCTACTCTATAGCACAGGGAATTATATTCAAAATTTTGTAATGTCCTATAAGGGAAAAGAATCAGAAAAAATTGGATAAGTGTGTATGTGTAGCTGAATCACGTTGCTATATACCTTAAACTAATACAACATTGTTAATCCACAATTAACAATCCATTGTTAATTCATTGTACTTCAATTAAAAACAAAGCTGATTATTTATGACTTTAACCTAGAGGTTTTTATTATTCTTAGAACAGTGAAAATTATTGACGTGCTAGCAACACTGGGAGGCTTCCCAGATGGTTTAGTGGTAAAGAATCCGCCTGCCAATGAAGGAGATGCAGGAGACACAGGTTCAATCCCTGGGTCAAGAAAATACCCTGGAGAAGGAAATGGCAACCCACTCCAGTACTTTTGCCTGGAGAATCCCACGGACAGAGGAATCTGGTGAGCTGTAGTCCAGGGGGCCGCAAAGCGTCAGATACAAATTAGTGAGTGAGCACCCACAAGCATGCACACGACATACTTTTCTGCTATTAACAGCTATAAAACTAAGCAAAATATATGAGCAGCTATTCTCAGGCATTGGGCAGTGGATGTCACAGGGCTGCAGTTCGTGAGTGAAGGGAAGTACACAAGATGAAGGTCAGTTTCCTGCTGACTTTTTGCCTGAGGCATTTCCTGTGCTGTTTAGAGTTTGGCTAGGGCAAGGACATAGTCAATAGGTCAGAGTTGCCGAGGCTGTGGAACTTGCAAGTCTGGGTACCAGACAGAAGGCAGCCGCAGAGAAATAGCCCAGGAACTCTTGGCAGGGACTTCCTTCATGTTCTTTGCCAAATCTTTAGCTACATAAGCACTGAATGAGACTCTACAAAGTCAACTGAGAACAGCTTGTAGAGGACTAAAAGGTGAACAGTGATTTTAGAAGTTGCATGTGTTAGGGAGATTTGGGGATTCTGATCCAGCCAAAGTAAAGCTGGATATTTATTTGAGACCCCAGAAAGGCTCATCTCTGGAGGAAGAACTGTGTCCTGAGAATAAGGAACATGCCATAGCATTGACAGCAAGGATGAAATAGACCTGCCTTAACAAGGCCATGACCCAAGACTCAACAGGATCAAAGTGACCTGTTAGCATTCAAACTGCTTGTCAGAACAAATAGTCGAACTTCTTAGATGGACACAATAAAATTCAGAGTCTCTATAATACAGCATTCACAATGTTCAGCACGTAAGAAAAGATGTCTACATGGGCAAAGAATAAAGTTAAATATGTCCTTATGCTTTGAAATCCCAAGCTTTTTCTCTCAGTTGGCTTTTTTCCTTTGGGACTGTTTCAGTTTAACTTCAGTGATTAATGGACCATGAAACGTCTGGGCTTTAGCAATGGGATTGAATTTCTCTCTTTTTATCCCCCCACCTTTTTTTTAAAAATTGAGGTATAATTGACGTATAACATTGTTAGTTTCCAGTGTACAACATGATTTCATATCTGTACTGTGAAATTTGTGAAATGATCACCATAGTAAGTCTAGTTAATATTGGTCATCTTATGTATTCACAGTTTTTTTTTTTTTTTGTGGTGATGATAGCTTTTAAGATCTTCTCTTAGCAACTGTCAAATATACAATACATTATTATTATTATCTGTACCGTGTTGTATGTTGCATCCCCAGAACTTACTTATTTTATAATTGAAAGTTTGTACCTTTTGATTCCCTTCACCCAGTTCACTCATCCTCATAATTGGATTTCTGATCTAGAGTCACAGGTTGTTTTAAAATTGCCCTTAATGTCTTGTTTGATTCTTGGAGAAGTTGTCCTGCCCATATGGGGAGAAGTGTACCTTTATAAACAGGCAAGCCTCCCTACCTCAGCGATGTTGGGGTTCAGTTGGAGGATGACATTTTGAAATATACCTGAGTTCCTTCTCTTTCTTCTTTAAAAAAATTATCTTATAGGTCTGTGCTTTTGTTTTCAATAGGGAACTTTGTGGATGGGGGTGGGGTCGTGGACAATGCAGGGCAGAGAATTTTATGATGTACGTATTGGGGAGAATATTCTAGACCACATTGAGCATCTGGATGACTGATAATAAGCTAGGGAGGAACTGAAAAATCTCAGAAAAAAATTGTACAATATCCAGGAGAAATATCTTCTAGCTCTTTGATTCATGACAAGAACTTATAGGCCTATTTCTTAGACAATTTCAACTTGTATTGCATGCCCAATTATTTCAATTTTAACCTATAAAAACTGATTTGAAAACTTTCTAATTGTGTAAGAAAACTAGCAATTAGATGGACACAATAAAATTCAGAGTCTCTATAATACAGCATTCACAATGTTCAGCACGTAAGAAAAGATGTCTACATGGGCAAAGAATAAAGTTAAATATGTCCTTATGCTTTGAAATCCCAAGCTTTTTCTCTCAGTTGGCTTTTTTCCTTTGGGACTGTTTCAGTTTAACTTCAGTGATTAATGGACCATGAAACGTCTGGGCTTTAGCAATGGGATTGAATTTCTCTCTTTTTATCCCCCCACCTTTTTTTTAAAAATTGAGGTATAATTGACGTATAACATTGTTAGTTTCCAGTGTACAACATGATTTCATATCTGTACTGTGAAATTTGTGAAATGATCACCATAGTAAGTCTAGTTAATATTGGTCATCTTATGTATTCACAGTTTTTTTTTTTTTTTGTGGTGATGATAGCTTTTAAGATCTTCTCTTAGCAACTGTCAAATATACAATACATTATTATTATTATCTGTACCGTGTTGTATGTTGCATCCCCAGAACTTACTTATTTTATAATTGAAAGTTTGTACCTTTTGATTCCCTTCACCCAGTTCACTCATCCTCATAATTGGATTTCTGATCTAGAGTCACAGGTTGTTTTAAAATTGCCCTTAATGTCTTGTTTGATTCTTGGAGAAGTTGTCCTGCCCATATGGGGAGAAGTGTACCTTTATAAACAGGCAAGCCTCCCTACCTCAGCGATGTTGGGGTTCAGTTGGAGGATGACATTTTGAAATATACCTGAGTTCCTTCTCTTTCTTCTTTAAAAAAATTATCTTATAGGTCTGTGCTTTTGTTTTCAATAGGGAACTTTGTGGATGGGGGTGGGGTCGTGGACAATGCAGGGCAGAGAATTTTATGATGTACGTATTGGGGAGAATATTCTAGACCACATTGAGCATCTGGATGACTGATAATAAGCTAGGGAGGAACTGAAAAATCTCAGAAAAAAATTGTACAATATCCAGGAGAAATATCTTCTAGCTCTTTGATTCATGACAAGAACTTATAGGCCTATTTCTTAGACAATTTCAACTTGTATTGCATGCCCAATTATTTCAATTTTAACCTATAAAAACTGATTTGAAAACTTTCTAATTGTGTAAGAAAACTGGAGATGTATGAAGAAACATTTTTGCAGTTTCTATTTTTATATATAGCTCGTCGATCAGTTAGCCTTTCTAGGAAAAATGATCCTTAATAAAGATTTTTTCTCTTGCCCTAAAATATAAAGTTGCTTTCTAATGAAGAAGGAAACAGGTTTCTGTTGGAGACCTTTTTATTCAGGTTTCTGATGGGGAGATTGACTTCTCTTGGAATATGCACATTTATTCAACGGGGGAATAAAATCAACATTATTATTTTAAAACAGGAAACGTCTTAAATCATGAAACCTGTAATTCATAGGTCTTAATCTTTCACTTTGTTTCCAGTGGTTGATAGCTCATTCTGCAAAATTATGCCTCTGTGCCCTTGGAATGCTCTGCAGTTAATTAATAATTTATGCTGGGTGAAGTGATATGCAGAACGGGGACAAGTGCATCCCACGCTGGGACTGCTTTGGCTGCTGAAATCGTCAGAGTGGCTTTCTTGGTGGAAAAGCTCTGTCGAGAGGGTATCCCAGAGTCTGAAGGGCAAAGCTTAAAGTGATGGACATGTGGGCACTTCTTTCTTCTCTCAGCTGTCAGTTTGACGAGGTTTCTCCCTTACAGGTGGATCAGATGGTATTCACAGACTCTGACCATCCTTCTGTGGACTGTGTGCATTCTGAAACATTTTATAAGCTGAACCTTTAAGCAAATGCCTTGGGGGAAATTAGCATACAGTTGAGAAAGAGATTTTAAACACATGAACAGGATTGATTAGCTTTCCTTTTGATTCTTGGGCCACTTCCATTTTAGTTTCAGTAAATGAGGAATTTTTTAATGAGTTATGTGATATTTACTGAAGGTTGTGATTTTGGCAAACACTAAATAGAAGAAAAAATTCTTTTCCCCTGCCTTCCCCTACCCATCTTTTTATTATTTGGGCAGTGTTCTCAAATTGTTGGCCCAAACAGGTAACACCACTGAAACCACAGAACTCAGATGGAATTTGAACCCAGCCCAGACTCTGATAGAGACTTGAACCCATGGGCTGGGGCTTGAACTCATTGTCTTTTAATTCGAATGGCCCATCCTGTCTCAGGACTTAATGAAGCTCAGGTTCTGTATGTCTCTCATCATCACAGAAAGAATTCAGTGAGACAAAGTAATAGGTAAGAAGTGGATTTATTTATAGATATGTGTTCCATAGGCAGAAGGCAGTGCATCTCAAAAAGCAAGAGTGGCCCTGAAATACATATGAGGTGCCTAGTTTGTATGGGCTAGTTAATTTCATAGGCTAACAAGTGAGGGGTTATCCACTGTTGGAGACCTTTTTATTCAGGTTTCTGATGGGGAGATTGACTTCTCTTGGAATATGCACATTTATTCAACGGGGGAATAAAATCAACATTATTATTTTAAAACAGGAAACGTCTTAAATCATGAAACCTGTAATTCATAGGTCTTAATCTTTCACTTTGTTTCCAGTGGTTGATAGCTCATTCTGCAAAATTATGCCTCTGTGCCCTTGGAATGCTCTGCAGTTAATTAATAATTTATGCTGGGTGAAGTGATATGCAGAACGGGGACAAGTGCATCCCACGCTGGGACTGCTTTGGCTGCTGAAATCGTCAGAGTGGCTTTCTTGGTGGAAAAGCTCTGTCGAGAGGGTATCCCAGAGTCTGAAGGGCAAAGCTTAAAGTGATGGACATGTGGGCACTTCTTTCTTCTCTCAGCTGTCAGTTTGACGAGGTTTCTCCCTTACAGGTGGATCAGATGGTATTCACAGACTCTGACCATCCTTCTGTGGACTGTGTGCATTCTGAAACATTTTATAAGCTGAACCTTTAAGCAAATGCCTTGGGGGAAATTAGCATACAGTTGAGAAAGAGATTTTAAACACATGAACAGGATTGATTAGCTTTCCTTTTGATTCTTGGGCCACTTCCATTTTAGTTTCAGTAAATGAGGAATTTTTTAATGAGTTATGTGATATTTACTGAAGGTTGTGATTTTGGCAAACACTAAATAGAAGAAAAAATTCTTTTCCCCTGCCTTCCCCTACCCATCTTTTTATTATTTGGGCAGTGTTCTCAAATTGTTGGCCCAAACAGGTAACACCACTGAAACCACAGAACTCAGATGGAATTTGAACCCAGCCCAGACTCTGATAGAGACTTGAACCCATGGGCTGGGGCTTGAACTCATTGTCTTTTAATTCGAATGGCCCATCCTGTCTCAGGACTTAATGAAGCTCAGGTTCTGTATGTCTCTCATCATCACAGAAAGAATTCAGTGAGACAAAGTAATAGGTAAGAAGTGGATTTATTTATAGATATGTGTTCCATAGGCAGAAGGCAGTGCATCTCAAAAAGCAAGAGTGGCCCTGAAATACATATGAGGTGCCTAGTTTGTATGGGCTAGTTAATTTCATAGGCTAACAAGTGAGGGGTTAATCCAACTCTTTTGGAAAAGGGGTGGAGATTTCTAGGAACTGGACCACTGCCCACTTTTCGGTCTTTGATGGCTGGTCTCAGGTTTGTCATGGTTCCTTTGAGTATATCATTTAGCATATGCTAATATATTACAGTGAGTGTATAATAAGGCTCTAAGTCCACTGGAGGTTGCTGTTCTGCCATCTTGGATCTAGTTGGTTTGAACTGGTTTTTGTCATGTCATATGGCTATGTTATTTTTTTTTTTTTAACCTTTATTTTGCTTTTAACTTTTACAGAGTTTTGTTGTTTACAGATATGTATGTTCCCAGATTATGTTATTCTTTTAAAGGTTGTTCTCTGACCCCCTTCCTTCTGTTTCACAGCAGCCTTCTTTAGATGAGCACCTGACAGACTGGCTCAGACTCCCACAGCTGACAGTCAGCCCTGTGTTGAGTCTTCTCTGTGGAAACACCCGTCAGATGGAAGGACATGAAGCTCCAGATGAGCCAGGTCACTTAGTCTGAATCTCACAAGTGAAGGGTGGTTTTTTTAAAATACAAAAGTAACTTCATTGCTTTATTAAAAATTACAATGCTTATTAAAAATTCTATGCAAGGCTGATGGGAGGAGCCCCAGGGATGATCAGGTAGGAGGGATTGGAGGAAGGTGGAGGCTGGGCAACTGGCTGGGCGACTGGATGACTGAGGGGCTGCTGGAGAAGGGGCCATTACCGAATGGGGGCTTCGGAGGTTGGCCCAAACAGGTAACACCACTGAAACCACAGAACTCAGAGGGAACCCAGCCCAGACTCTGATAGAGACTTGAACCCATGGGCTGGGGCTTGAACTCATTGTCTTTTAATTCGAATGGCCCATCCTGTCTCAGGACTTAATGAAGCTCAGGTTCTGTATGTCTCTCATCATCACAGAAAGAATTCAGTGAGACAAAGTAATAGGTAAGAAGTGGATTTATTTATAGATATGTGTTCCATAGGCAGAAGGCAGTGCATCTCAAAAAGCAAGAGTGGCCCTGAAATACATATGAGGTGCCTAGTTTGTATGGGCTAGTTAATTTCATAGGCTAACAAGTGAGGGGTTAATCCAACTCTTTTGGAAAAGGGGTGGAGATTTCTAGGAACTGGACCACTGCCCACTTTTCGGTCTTTGATGGCTGGTCTCAGGTTTGTCATGGTTCCTTTGAGTATATCATTTAGCATATGCTAATATATTACAGTGAGTGTATAATAAGGCTCTAAGTCCACTGGAGGTTGCTGTTCTGCCATCTTGGATCTAGTTGGTTTGAACTGGTTTTTGTCATGTCATATGGCTATGTTATTTTTTTTTTTAACCTTTATTTTGCTTTTAACTTTTACAGAGTTTTGTTGTTTACAGATATGTATGTTCCCAGATTATGTTATTCTTTTAAAGGTTGTTCTCTGACCCCCTTCCTTCTGTTTCACAGCAGCCTTCTTTAGATGAGCACCTGACAGACTGGCTCAGACTCCCACAGCTGACAGTCAGCCCTGTGTTGAGTCTTCTCTGTGGAAACACCCGTCAGATGGAAGGACATGAAGCTCCAGATGAGCCAGGTCACTTAGTCTGAATCTCACAAGTGAAGGGTGGTTTTTTTAAAATACAAAAGTAACTTCATTGCTTTATTAAAAATTACAATGCTTATTAAAAATTCTATGCAAGGCTGATGGGAGGAGCCCCAGGGATGATCAGGTAGGAGGGATTGGAGGAAGGTGGAGGCTGGGCAACTGGCTGGGCGACTGGATGACTGAGGGGCTGCTGGAGAAGGGGGCCACCTGGGTGCCAAGAGAGGACTGTTTGCTCTGTAGCAGTAAGAGGGAGGGATCCTTGGAGATCGGAGGATCCATGAGGGGAAGCCTCTGAGATTCCCCTTACAGCTGGTTCTGGAGAGCCTCCTGGAGACCTGGGCCTGGCCCTCCACCCCTGGGGTCCCCTGGGCCCTCTTCACCCTCCCAGACAATCCCTCTGCTCTCCAGGGTGGCCTCTGCTCTTCAGGACCCTCTCTGCCCAAGTGGGTCTTGCAGGCCTGAGAGGGAGCAGGGGGGACCCAAAGGTGGGTCAGTGAGGGAGGGTGTTCCCCTGCCTACTCAGCCCAGAGGAGCTCCCTGAGGACCCTGGCTAAGTCTTCTGCCCTCCAGGACCCTCTCTGTAGTCCATGCACCCTTGGTTCTCCAGAGCATTGTTTGTCCCTTGGGGTGGGCTCACTTGGCTGGGGTTCAATCCCTGGCACGGGAAGATCTCACATGCTGTGGAGTGGCTGGACTGATGTGTCCAACTATTGAGCTGGAGCTCTGGAGCGCATGTGCCCAGAGCCAGTGCTCTGCAGTGAGAAAGGCTACTGCTATGGGAGGCTCACACAGGCCAAAGAACAAAGATGGATGAAAATAGATAAATGAAAGATCAATAGAAGTGGCCAAAAAAGATAAAAAAAGAAAAAATTTTTTTAGAAAAATGGAAAACTTGGAATAAATGGGGCAAGTTCTTAAAAAAGTGATGGTGATGGTTTAGTCGTTTATTTGTGTCTGACTCTTGCAACCCTGTGGACCGTAGGCCGCCAGTCTCCTCTGTCCATGGGATTTCCCAGGCAAGACTACTGACATGGATTGCCATTTCCTTCTCTAGGGAATCTTCCTGACCTAGGAATTGAACCCAGATCTCCTGAATTGCAGCTGGATCCTTTACTGACTGAACTACCCTTCCCTAAGAGGGAAACCCTCTTAGAAAAGTACTGTCTTCCAAAACTGATCCATGAAGAAATAGAAATCATGAACAGATAAATCACAAGCACCATTGAAATTCTGATAAAAAATATTCTAACTAACAAAGGGCCAGGGCCAGATGGTTTCACAGGCAAATTCTATCAAATGTTGAGAGAAGAAATAAGACCTATACTGCTCAAAGTGTTCCAAAAAATTGTGGAGGGAAGAACACTCCCAAACTCATTCTCTCAGACCACTGTCATTCTGATAGCCAAACCAGACAAAGATATCACAAAAAGAAGAAAATTACAGGCCAATATCATCGATGAACAGAAGAGCAGAAGCTATAAAACTCTTAGAGGAAAACATAGGCAGAACACTCTTTGACACAAGTTACAGCTATATTCTCTTTGGGGGGTTCCCCAGTGATGCTAGTGGTAAAGAGCCTGCCTGCCAATTCAGGAGATGGTAGAGACACAGGTTCTATCCCTGGGTTAGGAAGATACCTTGGAGAAGGGTATGGCAACCAGCTCCAGTATTCTTGCAGTGGAGCCTGGTGAGCTACAATCCATGGGATGACAAAGAGTCGGACACAACTGAAGCGAAAACTTAGCACACACACATCCTCTCTGACCCGCCTCCTAGCGTAATGAAAATAAAAGCAAAAATAAACAAGTGAGACCTAATTAAACTTAAAAATTTTTGCACAGCAAAGGAGACTATAAACAAGATGAAAAGACAACATTCAGAATGGGAGAAAATAATTGGATATGAAACAACTGACTAAGGATTAATGTCTAAAATATACAAGCAAATTATAGGCCAATTTCACTGATGAATCTAGATGCCAAGATCCTCAACAAAATCCTAGCAAACAGAATTCAGCAACACATCAAAAAGCTCATTCATCACGATCAAGTTGGGTTCATCCCAGGCATGCAAGCAACATGTGTTTTTTTTGGACTCTTGCAACCCACTAGGATCTCCTGAATTGGCAAGCTCTGAGGATCCTTTCCCCAATTTGACCTAGGAATTGAACCCAGATCTCCTGAATTGCAGCTGGATCCTTTACTGACTGAACTACCTTCCCTAAGAGGGAAACCCTCTTAGAAAAGTACTGTCTTCCAAAACTGATCCATGAAGAAATAGAAATCATGAACAGATAAATCACAAGCACCATTGAAATTCTGATAAAAAATATTCTAACTAACAAAGGGCCAGGGCCAGATGGTTTCACAGGCAAATTCTATCAAATGTTGAGAGAAGAAATAAGACCTATACTGCTCAAAGTGTTCCAAAAAATTGTGGAGGGAAGAACACTCCCAAACTCATTCTCTCAGACCACTGTCATTCTGATAGCCAAACCAGACAAAGATATCACAAAAAGAAGAAAATTACAGGCCAATATCATCGATGAACAGAAGAGCAGAAGCTATAAAACTCTTAGAGGAAAACATAGGCAGAACACTCTTTGACACAAGTTACAGCTATATTCTCTTTGGGGGCTTCCCCAGTGATGCTAGTGGTAAAGAGCCTGCCTGCCAATTCAGGAGATGGTAGAGACACAGGTTCTATCCCTGGGTTAGGAAGATACCTTGGAGAAGGGTATGGCAACCAGCTCCAGTATTCTTGCAGTGGAGCCTGGTGAGCTACAATCCATGGGATGACAAAGAGTCGGACACAACTGAAGCGAAAACTTAGCACACACACATCCTCTCTGACCCGCCTCCTAGCGTAATGAAAATAAAAGCAAAAATAAACAAGTGAGACCTAATTAAACTTAAAAATTTTTGCACAGCAAAGGAGACTATAAACAAGATGAAAAGACAACATTCAGAATGGGAGAAAATAATTGGATATGAAACAACTGACTAAGGATTAATGTCTAAAATATACAAGCAAATTATAGGCCAATTTCACTGATGAATCTAGATGCCAAGATCCTCAACAAAATCCTAGCAAACAGAATTCAGCAACACATCAAAAAGCTCATTCATCACGATCAAGTTGGGTTCATCCCAGGCATGCAAGGATTCTTCAACATCCGCAAATCAATCAATGTGATACACCATATCAACAAATTGAAAGACAAAAATCACATGATCATCTCAATAGATGCAGAAAAAGCCTTTGACAAAGTACAGCATCCATTTATGATAAAAACTCTTCAAAAAATGGGCATAGAAGGAACTTATCTTAACATAGTGAAAGCCATATATGAGAAGCCCACAGCGAACATTATCCTCAATGGTGAAAAACTCAAAGCATTCCCTCTAAGATCAGGAACAAGACAAGGGTGTCCACTTTCACCACTCTTATTCAACATAGTCCTGGAAGTTCTAGCAACAGCAATAAGAGAAGAGAAAGAAATCAAAGGAATCCAGATTGGAAAAGAAGAAGTCAAACTCTCCCTATTTGCAGATGACATGATATTATACATAGAAAATCCCAAAGACACTATTACAAAACTACTAGAGTTAATCAGCGAATTCAGCAAAGTCGCAGGATACAAAATCAATATACAGAAATCACTGGCATTCCTATACACAAACAATGAAAAATCAGAAAACAAAATCAAAGAGGCAATCCCCTTCACCATCGCAACCAAAAGAATCAAATATCTAGGAATAAACCTACCCAAAGAAACAAAAGAACTGTACACAGAAAATTACAAGACACTCATGAGAGACATTAAAGAAGACTTAAACAGATGGAGAAATATTCCATGTCCCTGGGTCGGGAGATTCAATATTGTGAAAATGACCATACTACCAAATGTCATCTATAGATTCAATGCGATCCCTATCAAACTTCCAATAACATTCTTCACAGAACTAGACCAAAGAATCACACAGTTCATATGGAAACACAAAAGACCTCGAATAGCCAAAGCAATCCTCAGGAAGAAGAATGGAACTGGGGGAATCAGCCTCCCCAACTTCAGACTCTACTACAAAGCAACAGTCATCAAGACAGTATGGTACTGGCACAAAAACAGAAATATCGACCAATGGAACAAGATCGAGAACCCAGAGATAAAGCCACGCACCTATGGGTACCTTATTTTTGACAAAGGAGGCGAACATATAAAATGGGACAAAGACAGCCTCTTCAACAAATGGTGCTGGGAAAATTGGACAGCTACGTGCAAGAAAATGAAGATGGAACATACCCTGACACCATACACAAAGATCAACTCAAAATGGATTAAAGACTTAAATGTAAGGCCAGAAACCATCAAACTCTTAGAGGAGAATATAGGCAAAACCCTCAAGGACATCAATCAAAGCAAGATCTTCTCTGACCCACCTACTAGAATAGTGGAACTCAAAAGACAAATGAACATGTGGGACCTAATGAAACTTAAAAGCTTTTGTACAGCTAAAGAAATTACAAAAAAGCTGAACAAGACAAGGGTGTCCACTTTCACCACTCTTATTCAACATAGTCCTGGAAGTTCTAGCAACAGCAATAAGAGAAGAGAAAGAAATCAAAGGAATCCAGATTGGAAAAGAAGAAGTCAAACTCTCCCTATTTGCAGATGACATGATATTATACATAGAAAATCCCAAAGACACTATTACAAAACTACTAGAGTTAATCAGCGAATTCAGCAAAGTCGCAGGATACAAAATCAATATACAGAAATCACTGGCATTCCTATACACAAACAATGAAAAATCAGAAAACAAAATCAAAGAGGCAATCCCCTTCACCATCGCAACCAAAAGAATCAAATATCTAGGAATAAACCTACCCAAAGAAACAAAAGAACTGTACACAGAAAATTACAAGACACTCATGAGAGACATTAAAGAAGACTTAAACAGATGGAGAAATATTCCATGTCCCTGGGTCGGGAGATTCAATATTGTGAAAATGACCATACTACCAAATGTCATCTATAGATTCAATGCGATCCCTATCAAACTTCCAATAACATTCTTCACAGAACTAGACCAAAGAATCACACAGTTCATATGGAAACACAAAAGACCTCGAATAGCCAAAGCAATCCTCAGGAAGAAGAATGGAACTGGGGGAATCAGCCTCCCCAACTTCAGACTCTACTACAAAGCAACAGTCATCAAGACAGTATGGTACTGGCACAAAAACAGAAATATCGACCAATGGAACAAGATCGAGAACCCAGAGATAAAGCCACGCACCTATGGGTACCTTATTTTTGACAAAGGAGGCGAACATATAAAATGGGACAAAGACAGCCTCTTCAACAAATGGTGCTGGGAAAATTGGACAGCTACGTGCAAGAAAATGAAGATGGAACATACCCTGACACCATACACAAAGATCAACTCAAAATGGATTAAAGACTTAAATGTAAGGCCAGAAACCATCAAACTCTTAGAGGAGAATATAGGCAAAACCCTCAAGGACATCAATCAAAGCAAGATCTTCTCTGACCCACCTACTAGAATAGTGGAACTCAAAAGACAAATGAACATGTGGGACCTAATGAAACTTAAAAGCTTTTGTACAGCTAAAGAAATTACAAAAAAGCTGAACAGACAGCCCACAGAGTGGGAGAAAATCATAGCAAATGAAACAACAGACAAAGAATTAATCTCCAAAATCTACAAGCAACTCAGACAACTCACCACCGGAAAAACGAACAACCCAATCAAAAAATGGGAAAAGGACCTAAACAGACACCTCTCCAACGATGGCATACAGATGGCCCAAAAACACATGAAACGATGCTCAACTTCACTAATAATTAGAGAAATGCAAATCAAAACTACAATGAGATATCACCTCACACCCGTCAGAATGGCCATCATCCACAAATCGACAGACAATAAATGCTGGAGAGGCTGCGGAGAAAAGGGAACACTCCTGCATTGCTGGTGGGAGTGTAAATTGATACAGCCTCTATGGAAGACAGTCTGGAGATTTCTTAAAAAACTAAAAATAGAAGCACCATATGACCCAGCAATCCCACTCTTAGGCTTATACCCTGATGAAATCAAAACTGAAAGAAGCACCTGTACCCCAATGTTCATTGCAGCTCTCTATACAATAGCTAGAACATAGAAGGAACCTAGATGCCCATCGACGAACGAATGGATCCAAAAGCCCTGGCACATATATACAATTGAATACTACACAGTTGTAAAGAGAAATGCAGAAGAATCAACCCTAATGAGGTGGCTGGATCTAGAACGTATCATCAAAAGTGAAGTTAGTCAGAAAGAGAAGGACAAATACAGTATATTAACACATATATATGGAATCTAGTAGGATGGTGATGATGGCACATGCAGTGAAGCGACAGAAAGACAGACATGGACAGTGGACATATGGACATTGTGGGGAAGGAACAGTGGGTGAGAGGCGTAAAGGAAGTAGCATGAAGGCCTGTACTATCATAAGTGAAGAAAATAGCTCTAGTCATTGGTGCTGGGAAAATTGGACAGCTACGTGCAAGAAAATGAAGATGGAACATACCCTGACACCATACACAAAGATCAACTCAAAATGGATTAAAGACTTAAATGTAAGGCCAGAAACCATCAAACTCTTAGAGGAGAATATAGGCAAAACCCTCAAGGACATCAATCAAAGCAAGATCTTCTCTGACCCACCTACTAGAATAGTGGAACTCAAAAGACAAATGAACATGTGGGACCTAATGAAACTTAAAAGCTTTTGTACAGCTAAAGAAATTACAAAAAAGCTGAACAGACAGCCCACAGAGTGGGAGAAAATCATAGCAAATGAAACAACAGACAAAGAATTAATCTCCAAAATCTACAAGCAACTCAGACAACTCACCACCGGAAAAACGAACAACCCAATCAAAAAATGGGAAAAGGACCTAAACAGACACCTCTCCAACGATGGCATACAGATGGCCCAAAAACACATGAAACGATGCTCAACTTCACTAATAATTAGAGAAATGCAAATCAAAACTACAATGAGATATCACCTCACACCCGTCAGAATGGCCATCATCCACAAATCGACAGACAATAAATGCTGGAGAGGCTGCGGAGAAAAGGGAACACTCCTGCATTGCTGGTGGGAGTGTAAATTGATACAGCCTCTATGGAAGACAGTCTGGAGATTTCTTAAAAAACTAAAAATAGAAGCACCATATGACCCAGCAATCCCACTCTTAGGCTTATACCCTGATGAAATCAAAACTGAAAGAAGCACCTGTACCCCAATGTTCATTGCAGCTCTCTATACAATAGCTAGAACATAGAAGGAACCTAGATGCCCATCGACGAACGAATGGATCCAAAAGCCCTGGCACATATATACAATTGAATACTACACAGTTGTAAAGAGAAATGCAGAAGAATCAACCCTAATGAGGTGGCTGGATCTAGAACGTATCATCAAAAGTGAAGTTAGTCAGAAAGAGAAGGACAAATACAGTATATTAACACATATATATGGAATCTAGTAGGATGGTGATGATGGCACATGCAGTGAAGCGACAGAAAGACAGACATGGACAGTGGACATATGGACATTGTGGGGAAGGAACAGTGGGTGAGAGGCGTAAAGGAAGTAGCATGAAGGCCTGTACTATCATAAGTGAAGAAAATAGCTCTAGTCATTGCTCTGTGAGAAAAGGGGATCCTTCAGGGGTGCTGTATGATGGTCGGGAGGGGAGGGAAGGGGGGGATATACATATGACTAATCTGAGAACGTACATATCTGTAAACAACAAAACTCTGTAAAAGTTAAAAGTATAATAAAGGTTTAAAAAAAATAAAAAAAAAAATAAAAATAAAATAAAATATACAAGCAGCTCCAGTCATTGCTCTGTGAGAAAAGGGGATCCTTCAAGGGTGCTGTGAGATGGTCGGGAGGGGTGGGAAGGGGGGGATATACATATGACTAATCTGAGAACGTACATATCTGTAAACAACAAAACTCTGTAAAAGTTAAAAGTAAAATAAAGGTTTAAAAAAAAATAAAATAAAATATACAAGCAGCTCCAGTCATTACTCTGTGAGAAAAGGGGATCCTTCAAGGGTGCTGTGTGATGGTCGGGAGGGGTGGGAAGGGGGGGATATACATATGACTAATCTGGGAACATACATATCTGTAAACAACAAAACTCTGTAAAAGTTAAAAGCAAAATAAAGGTTTTTAAAAAAATATATACAAGCTGCTTAGGCAACTCAGTACCCAAAAAAGCAAATGATCCAAGTGAAAAGTGGACAGAAGACCTAAACAGACATTTCTCTAAAGAACACATACAGATAGCCAACAAATACATGAAAATATGCTCCATATCACTCATTCTTAGAGAAATGCAAATCAAAACTACGATGAGTTATCACCTCATGTCTATCAGAATGGCCATCATCAAAAATCTACAAAAATAAATTATGGAGAGGATGTAGAGAAAATGGAACCTTTTGTACTGTTTCTGGGAAAGTATATTGATACAGTCACTATAGAGAGCAGTACAGAAATTCCTTAAAAAATTAGTAATAAAACTTCCATATGACTCACTAAAATCCCACTCCTGAACATATACTCTGAGAAGATCATAATTGAAAAAGACACATGTTCATTGCTGCACTATTTACAATAGCTGAGACATGGAAGCAACCTAGATGTCCATTGACGGAAGAATGAATGAAGAAGTTGTGGTACATATACACAATGGGATATTACTCAGCCATAAAGATGAATGCATTTGAGTCAATTCTATTGTGGTAGATGAACCTAGAGTCTGTTATACACAGTGAAGTAAATCAGAAAGAGAAAAATATCATATATTAACACATATATGTGAAATCTAGAAAAATGGTATTAATGAACCTATTTGTAGTGCAGCAATAGAGATGCAGACATAGAGAACAGACTTGTGGACAAAGTGGGGAAGGAGAGGGTGGGACAAATTGAGAGAGTAGCACTGAACATATTCCTTATGATATGTAAAATACATCTCTAATGGGAAGCTGCTTATAGTGACAGGAAGCTCCACACAGTGTCCTTTGACAGCCTAGGGGGTGGAATGGGGTGAGAGTTGAGGGGTTGGAGGGAGGATCAAGAGGGAGAGGACATATATATACTTATGGCTGATTCATGTTATGTGACAGAAGCCAACAATCTTGTAAAGCAATTATCTTCCAATTAAAAATAAATTGTAGGGCTTCCCCGGTGGTCCAGTGGGTAAGGATACCGCCTTGTAGTGCAAGGAGCACCGGTTCGATCCCTGGCCTGGGAAGACCCCACGTGCCGCGGAACACGATGTGTCCAATTACCGAGCCGGAGCTCTGGAGCGCATGCGTCCAGAGCCAGTGCTCTGCGACAAGAGAGGCCACTGTGATGGAAGGCCCATACGGGCCAAAGAACAAAGATGGATGAAACTAGACAAACAAAAGACTAGTGGAAGTGGCCTGCCCACCCGCCTCCCTCCCCACCCCTGCCAAAATAAATAAATAAATGTTTAAGAAAATAGATAAATGAAAGACCAGTGGAGGTGGCCCACTCGCCCCCTTCCCTCCCCAACCCGCCCCCCTAAACAAAAAAAAAATGTAAAAAATCCTGTGCAGTACAAGTAACAAAAAAGAAAGTAAAAATCAAAAGGCAAACACTCCACTCCCCCAATTCCCATCATCTATATGTGAGAATCACCAAACTTTCTGCAAATGTCTAGACAGTAAATATTTTTGCCTTCGAAGTCCCAGTGGTCTCTGGTATTACAACTGAATTCTGCCCTTCTAGCAGAAAGCAGCCACGGCAACGTGGAAATGAGGACATTTGCCTGTGTTCCACTAAACCTTTATTTAGAACCAGATTTGGTCTTGTAAACTATAGTTTGTTACTTCTTAATTTAGAATAAGTCTCATTTGTGTTAGGCACACATGACTTCCCTAGTCTGTCTTTTTTTTTTTTTTCCTTCCCACTTTTATGATTAGTGCAGCAATAGAAGATTTTTGTGAAATCTAGAAAAATGGTATTAATGAACCTATTTGTAGTGCAGCAATAGAGATGCAGACATAGAGAACAGACTTGTGGACAAAGTGGGGAAGGAGAGGGTGGGACAAATTGAGAGAGTAGCACTGAACATATTCCTTATGATATGTAAAATACATCTCTAATGGGAAGCTGCTTATAGTGACAGGAAGCTCCACACAGTGTCCTTTGACAGCCTAGGGGGTGGAATGGGGTGAGAGTTGAGGGGTTGGAGGGAGGATCAAGAGGGAGAGGACATATATATACTTATGGCTGATTCATGTTATGTGACAGAAGCCAACAATCTTGTAAAGCAATTATCTTCCAATTAAAAATAAATTGTAGGGCTTCCCCGGTGGTCCAGTGGGTAAGGATACCGCCTTGTAGTGCAAGGAGCACCGGTTCGATCCCTGGCCTGGGAAGACCCCACGTGCCGCGGAACACGATGTGTCCAATTACCGAGCCGGAGCTCTGGAGCGCATGCGTCCAGAGCCAGTGCTCTGCGACAAGAGAGGCCACTGTGATGGAAGGCCCATACGGGCCAAAGAACAAAGATGGATGAAACTAGACAAACAAAAGACTAGTGGAAGTGGCCTGCCCACCCGCCTCCCTCCCCACCCCTGCCAAAATAAATAAATAAATGTTTAAGAAAATAGATAAATGAAAGACCAGTGGAGGTGGCCCACTCGCCCCCTTCCCTCCCCAACCCGCCCCCCTAAACAAAAAAAAAATGTAAAAAATCCTGTGCAGTACAAGTAACAAAAAAGAAAGTAAAAATCAAAAGGCAAACACTCCACTCCCCCAATTCCCATCATCTATATGTGAGAATCACCAAACTTTCTGCAAATGTCTAGACAGTAAATATTTTTGCCTTCGAAGTCCCAGTGGTCTCTGGTATTACAACTGAATTCTGCCCTTCTAGCAGAAAGCAGCCACGGCAACGTGGAAATGAGGACATTTGCCTGTGTTCCACTAAACCTTTATTTAGAACCAGATTTGGTCTTGTAAACTATAGTTTGTTACTTCTTAATTTAGAATAAGTCTCATTTGTGTTAGGCACACATGACTTCCCTAGTCTGTCTTTTTTTTTTTTTTCCTTCTCACGTATGTCTTTGTGAATATATCCATAGAGGAAAAAGGAGAGAATTAATTTTACATAAATGAAAGAACTTCCATAAAAATGAAACATACATTTAAAACATATTCTGTTCAATTTTACTTGAATTTAGCAGAAGAAATGAAGGGAAACTGCTGAACCTCAGACACACATCTCTTCACCATATGTGATAATAGTTCCTAAAATAGTGTCTTTGAAATTAAGGGGGAAAAGTTGATGAAAATTTTGGGGATCCTTTTGCTTTTTCGAATTCTAGTCTTCAAGTTTGGATGGAGCAGAGGGCTCCTACTGTGAGGCATGAGGAAATGTGCATTCTTCCAGGTCTCTGAGTTCTCATTACTCATTTGATTGTTTTTAAATCATTGAAGCTGATGATTTTCATCCTATTCCCTAACCATAGTTACCTTCATCCTTAGTCTTAGATGTTTAAATAGACAGGTTGGTGCTTACCATTAATTTTTTTTTTTAAGTTTTCTTTCTTTCTTTTTTAAAAAAATTTGGCCTCTTTTATTGGTTTTTCATTTATTTGTTTTCATCCATCTTTGTTCTTCGGCCTCTGTGGGCCTCCCATCACAGTGGACCCTCTTGTTGCAGAGCACTGGCTCAGGACACATGCACTCCAGAGCGCTGGCTGCTAACTGGAGACAGCAGTCCAGCCACTCCACGGCATGTGGGCTCTTCCCGGGCCATGGATTGAACTGGTGCCCCTTGCACTGCAGGGTGAACTCTTTACCCACTGAGCCGCCAGGGAAGCCCTACTATTTTTTCTTAAATCAAGCATTCCCATCATCTATATGTGAGAATCACCAAACTTTCTGCAAATGTCTAGACAGTAAATATTTTTGCCTTCGAAGTCCCAGTGGTCTCTGGTATTACAACTGAATTCTGCCCTTCTAGCAGAAAGCAGCCACGGCAACGTGGAAATGAGGACATTTGCCTGTGTTCCACTAAACCTTTATTTAGAACCAGATTTGGTCTTGTAAACTATAGTTTGTTACTTCTTAATTTAGAATAAGTCTCATTTGTGTTAGGCACACATGACTTCCCTAGTCTGTCTTTTTTTTTTTTTTCCTTCTCACGTATGTCTTTGTGAATATATCCATAGAGGAAAAAGGAGAGAATTAATTTTACATAAATGAAAGAACTTCCATAAAAATGAAACATACATTTAAAACATATTCTGTTCAATTTTACTTGAATTTAGCAGAAGAAATGAAGGGAAACTGCTGAACCTCAGACACACATCTCTTCACCATATGTGATAATAGTTCCTAAAATAGTGTCTTTGAAATTAAGGGGGAAAAGTTGATGAAAATTTTGGGGATCCTTTTGCTTTTTCGAATTCTAGTCTTCAAGTTTGGATGGAGCAGAGGGCTCCTACTGTGAGGCATGAGGAAATGTGCATTCTTCCAGGTCTCTGAGTTCTCATTACTCATTTGATTGTTTTTAAATCATTGAAGCTGATGATTTTCATCCTATTCCCTAACCATAGTTACCTTCATCCTTAGTCTTAGATGTTTAAATAGACAGGTTGGTGCTTACCATTAATTTTTTTTTTTAAGTTTTCTTTCTTTCTTTTTTAAAAAAATTTGGCCTCTTTTATTGGTTTTTCATTTATTTGTTTTCATCCATCTTTGTTCTTCGGCCTCTGTGGGCCTCCCATCACAGTGGACCCTCTTGTTGCAGAGCACTGGCTCAGGACACATGCACTCCAGAGCGCTGGCTGCTAACTGGAGACAGCAGTCCAGCCACTCCACGGCATGTGGGCTCTTCCCGGGCCATGGATTGAACTGGTGCCCCTTGCACTGCAGGGTGAACTCTTTACCCACTGGACCACCAGGGAAGCCCTACTATTTTTTCTTAAATCAAGATTTCTCCATTGTCTGTGCCTTTTTTTTTTTTTAATTTTGATTCTTATTTTATTGAGTTGGGTTTATTTCCCAGTAATACATTTCAAGAAGAACTTACAGGAATTTTATTCCCCAATTCACCCTTTAACATCATACTTGAAGGACAAGGTATCTTGCTGGAAAGTTCCTGGAGTTATATTTTCTATTGTGTTGATAGAAAAAATTTGTTTTCCTTTCTCTTTTTTAAAATTTTGGCCTCTTTTATTGTTTCTTTATTGGCCTCTTTTATTTTCATCCATTTTTGTTCTTTGGCCTGTGTGGGCCTCCCATTGCAGTGGCCTCTCTTGGTGCAGAGTAACGGCCTTGGGCGCACGCACTCCAGAGTGGCGGCTGGTAATTGGGCACAGCAGTCCAACCGCTCGGCAGCACATGGGATCTTCCCGGGCTAGGGATCGAACCAGTGCCCCTTGCACTGCAAGGTGGACTTCTTTACCCACTGGACCACCAGGAAAGCCCAAGTGTTGTGTAATTTTTAACATCACAGCTTCTTCACTCTTTTGTCTGAGTGTCTTTTGCGATCAGGAATCCCACTTTCTCCTCCTTGAAGTGCTGTTTGGGTGCTACAGTTCTTCTCTTATTTCCTGTTGGAAAATACATATCTCTGTATTCATGCTGGAGGATTATTTGGCTGTGTCTGTCACACTTGGGGTAATTGCTCCTGTTCTGAGAGTATTACTATAGGCGTTGCTCATGGGCCTCTGGCATTGGATGTTGTCTTTTGGAAGCCTGAATGCAGCTTTGCTTAATCCCTTAGGGCAGCAGCCCTCAATCTTTTTGGCACCAGGGACTGGTTTTGTGGAAGATAACTTTTCCACACATGGGAGTTGAGGGAGATGGTTTTGGAATGATTTATCATGCCACCACTGATCTGAAAGGAGGCGGAACTCAGGCAGTAATGCAAGTGATGGGGAGTGACTGTAAATACAGATGAAGCTCTACTTGCTCATCCCCCCACCTCCTGGTATGTGCCTGCTTCCTAAGAACACGGACCAGAACTGGTCCATGGCTGGGCTGCAGACCCCTGCTTAGGTATCTCCTCCTTCTGCCAGAGGAATCCTTCTTTACTATTGGAATTAATATCTTTTGAGAAGGTCTCAATACTTTTGTGCCCTTGGTGCATTGTCTGTGCCTTTTTTTTTTTTAATTTTGATTCTTATTTTATTGAGTTGGGTTTATTTCCCAGTAATACATTTCAAGAAGAACTTACAGGAATTTTATTCCCCAATTCACCCTTTAACATCATACTTGAAGGACAAGGTATCTTGCTGGAAAGTTCCTGGAGTTATATTTTCTATTGTGTTGATAGAAAAAATTTGTTTTCCTTTCTCTTTTTTAAAATTTTGGCCTCTTTTATTGTTTCTTTATTGGCCTCTTTTATTTTCATCCATTTTTGTTCTTTGGCCTGTGTGGGCCTCCCATTGCAGTGGCCTCTCTTGGTGCAGAGTAACGGCCTTGGGCGCACGCACTCCAGAGTGGCGGCTGGTAATTGGGCACAGCAGTCCAACCGCTCGGCAGCACATGGGATCTTCCCGGGCTAGGGATCGAACCAGTGCCCCTTGCACTGCAAGGTGGACTTCTTTACCCACTGGACCACCAGGAAAGCCCAAGTGTTGTGTAATTTTTAACATCACAGCTTCTTCACTCTTTTGTCTGAGTGTCTTTTGCGATCAGGAATCCCACTTTCTCCTCCTTGAAGTGCTGTTTGGGTGCTACAGTTCTTCTCTTATTTCCTGTTGGAAAATACATATCTCTGTATTCATGCTGGAGGATTATTTGGCTGTGTCTGTCACACTTGGGGTAATTGCTCCTGTTCTGAGAGTATTACTATAGGCGTTGCTCATGGGCCTCTGGCATTGGATGTTGTCTTTTGGAAGCCTGAATGCAGCTTTGCTTAATCCCTTAGGGCAGCAGCCCTCAATCTTTTTGGCACCAGGGACTGGTTTTGTGGAAGATAACTTTTCCACACATGGGAGTTGAGGGAGATGGTTTTGGAATGATTTATCATGCCACCACTGATCTGAAAGGAGGCGGAACTCAGGAAGTAATGTGAGTGATGGGGAGTGACTGTAAATACAGATGAAGCTTTGCTTGCTCATCCACCACTCACCTCCTGGTATGTGCCTGCTTCCTAAGGGAACACGGACCAGAACTGGTCCATGGCTGGGGGCTGCAGACCCCTGCTTAGGGTATCTCCCTCCTTCTGCCAGAGGAATCCTTCTTTACTATTGGAATTAATATCTTTTTGAGAAGGTCTCAATACTTTTGTGCCCTTTGGTGCTTCAGGTTTAGTTCTTTTGTGTTGGGAAAATTTTCTTCTACCTTTTTTTTTGACTATTTTCTCTGTTCCATTTATTGAGTTCTCTATCTTATGCACACCAGCTATTTTCTCTGTTCCTGTATATCCTCTCAGTTGCTTTTATACTTTTGCTTTCATTTGTATTGAAGATGTCACCCCAAAATATGCCTCTTTGACAGTATTGTTTTGAGCTGAAAGCAATGGAGAAGTAGCAGAAATGCAGAAAAGGTTTCTTCTTTTCTGCCTAAACATGGGGAATAAAGTGTTCTTTAACTGGAGACATATACTTAGCCCAGAGGATCCTGCAAATAAACTTTGGTAGATTAACCTTTATCTTTCTACTTAAGGAGGAGAAGGACTAGCTAGCCCTAGTTAGACTACTCGTAGCTCAAATTCCTAGTATAGTCAATTGTTCATAAATTTATTGTGTCTTTGCTAGAAGTATAAAGTCTTCTTCCTTTGGTCATTTTTCTGGGTCAGTTGTGAAATTGTCCATGTACACATAAAAATTCAGTAAAATGTATATGTTTTTCTCTTGTTAATCTGTGTTTGTCATTTTAACTTTCAGACCTAGCCAGGAACCTAAGAGGGTTGAGAAAAACTTTCTTCTCTTCTTTCTTCTCTTCTTCACTTCGCTCTATTGCTTCATTTTCACCTTGAATTATTGTTTTATTGAATTCATGCTTTTCTAAAATTCTTTTGTAGCAAAAAGCATTCACAGAGAATTTGTCCTGTCTGTTTTGAATTATGTTCTCTTTCTTTCTTTCTGACTATACCCTTCATCTGCCTCTCCTCTCCTTTTCTTACTTCCTCCTTCCCTCTGTCCCTATTTCTTTTTGTTTCTTATGCTTTAGTATTTGCTTGGCTGCCATACCATTTCTTTTGATCTTGATTCACCTTGCACAGCCTTGCCCACTTTCTAGTCAGTTATGCTTTAGTATTTGCTTCTATACCATTGAACTGGTCCATGGCTGGGGGCTGCAGACCCCTGCTTAGGGTATCTCCCTCCTTCTGCCAGAGGAATCCTTCTTTACTATTGGAATTAATATCTTTTTGAGAAGGTCTCAATACTTTTGTGCCCTTTGGTGCTTCAGGTTTAGTTCTTTTGTGTTGGGAAAATTTTCTTCTACCTTTTTTTTTGTCTATTTTCTCTGTTCCATTTATTGAGTTCTCTATCTTATGCACACCAGCTATTTTCTCTGTTCCTGTATATCCTCTCAGTTGCTTTTATACTTTTGCTTTCATTTGTATTGAAGATGTCACCCCAAAATATGCCTCTTTGACAGTATTGTTTTGAGCTGAAAGCAATGGAGAAGTAGCAGAAATGCAGAAAAGGTTTCTTCTTTTCTGCCTAAACATGGGGAATAAAGTGTTCTTTAACTGGAGACATATACTTAGCCCAGAGGATCCTGCAAATAAACTTTGGTAGATTAACCTTTATCTTTCTACTTAAGGAGGAGAAGGACTAGCTAGCCCTAGTTAGACTACTCGTAGCTCAAATTCCTAGTATAGTCAATTGTTCATAAATTTATTGTGTCTTTGCTAGAAGTATAAAGTCTTCTTCCTTTGGTCATTTTTCTGGGTCAGTTGTGAAATTGTCCATGTACACATAAAAATTCAGTAAAATGTATATGTTTTTCTCTTGTTAATCTGTGTTTGTCATTTTAACTTTCAGACCTAGCCAGGAACCTAAGAGGGTTGAGAAAAACTTTCTTCTCTTCTTTCTTCTCTTCTTCACTTCGCTCTATTGCTTCATTTTCACCTTGAATTATTGTTTTATTGAATTCATGCTTTTCTAAAATTCTTTTGTAGCAAAAAGCATTCACAGAGAATTTGTCCTGTCTGTTTTGAATTATGTTCTCTTTCTTTCTTTCTGACTATACCCTTCATCTGCCTCTCCTCTCCTTTTCTTACTTCCTCCTTCCCTCTGTCCCTATTTCTTTTTGTTTCTTATGCTTTAGTATTTGCTTGGCTGCCATACCATTTCTTTTGATCTTGATTCACCTTGCACAGCCTTGCCCACTTTCTAGTCAGTGTAATGTACTATACATGAATTCTTCTGAAATTTCTTCTTTATCTAAGACCAATTTGTCTTTCTGACTTGAAGTCTGAAGATTGAATATTGTCTTCCATGTTCTCTTGCTACTTTGGCATAACCAGGACATGGAGTTAAAGATATATCAACTGGGGGAAAAATGCACAACCTATTAGTTGAGAACTACTATTATTACTATTTAAATATTTATTTGGCAGCACTAGGTCTTACTTGTGGCACTCATGTTCTCTAGTTGCAGTGCTAGGGCTTGGTTCCCCCATGGCATGTGGGATCTTTGTTCCCTAACCAGGGATTGAACCCTCATCCTCTGCATTGGCAGGTGGATTCTTAACCACTGGATCACCAGTGAAGTCCTGTGAATTATCTTCTTAGTGAACTTTCTGAGGACTTAAGCCCAGGGAGGAGGGCAGGGATGAGCAGCCTTTCAGCTCTGAGGGACTGCTCTGAAGAGGCAAGAAAGGGGCAGGATATGTATGTAGGAGTTTTTGTAACACCAACTAGGCAGCTGAAACAGTAAATGATTACTGTTAAAGAAGATCAGATATCTTAAGTTTATGAATTTAGTGCTTTTCTATATATAAGGAGATGCAGGAGTTGGGACTCATTGAAATCATTTCTTCTATATACACCTTAACTGTCTACAGCCAGTATCCTGCTCTTTCCTAACCTGAATCACCTCAGGATGCATCCTTGGGGGAGACTACAGTGACTGGTGGCCTGGTGGTAGGCAGCCTTTATCTCCAACTTGAGTTCCCTCAGGGCTCATCAACTGGGCAGCTGTCATGACTGATGACTTGTGGCCTGCAACATCCTTCGTTTGTTGATAGGGTTGGTGGCATTCTTTGTCCCCAGGGGTGTGTCTGGGGCTGTGGAGGGATGTTTTGCTGGGGCTGTGAATCCTTTCTTGGAGCCCTGAGTTTGTCCTACACCAGGGTCTACTCTGCCTAGGTCAGTTCTACTCCCAAAGAGCATGGAAACCCCAGGCTTTAGAGTTACCCCTACTTTACCCTCATGGTTTTTCTCGCCCCTTCTCAGATTCTGACCTCTTTTCAGTTAAGTTCAGTTGTGAAGTCATATCTGACTCTTTGTGACCCCATGGACTCTAGCATGCCAATCTTCCCTGTCCTTCACCATCTCTGGGAGTTTGCTCATGTCCATTGAGTTGGTGATGCCATCTAACCATCTCGTCTCCTGACCTCTTTAGTGGCAGGCAAATGCTTCTGCTCTGGAGGATTCCCACCTGCATTTTCCAGGGTTGCCTGAACATCTACTCAATATGCTTCTGTCTAAATTAGTGGGTATATGCACACATTTGAGAAGTTTGTCTACTCATCTTCATCCTTTAGGATTATTTCTAAGAGAGAGGAATTAAGTTAGGAGCCTATAATAATTCTTTCTTGTGCAGTAAATGTCAAATCTCAGTACCTTAGAAAACAAATATTTTCATGCTCAGGAGTCTACAAGTAAACTCTGGCTTGTCTAACCTGGGCCACACTTGACTGGACTCTAGGCTTCCTGTCTGCTTCAGAGATGGTCTATATCTTCACTTTGGGGACCAAGATGAAAGAGAGCAACTATGTGGTAGGATCGCATAAGTTGAGTTATACAAGCACTTTTAAAGCCTTTGCTTATGTCATGACCGATGACATATTTTATGGCCAAATCTAGCCCCAGTGGGTGGTCAGTAGCATCACATGGCAAAGGACAAGGATGAAAATATGCATAAACAGAAGTAAAGAACTGGAGATCTTTTTCCAATCTATCTGAGAGACTCCCCTCTCTCCTCAAGTCTTTTGGAAATCTCCGATTTTTTTCATTTGCTACCACTTTTAAAATTTAGGGTGAAAAGTTATGTCGTCTTTCCTTGATTAGAATTTGGGTATATTTAAAAATTATTTTATTAAGTTTTTTCTATTTTACTAAGAACTAGTGGAGGACAGATCTTTGATCCAGCCTCATTCTGACATGTTTACCCAGAAATCCCTTTATAGCCTTTGTAGGGGCTACTGAGCTTCTTTAGAAAGCAAACTCTGATTTTTAATTATAATAACCTGTATTGCAAACCTGACTCTCTTCTGTTCTAATTGGGTCTCCAGGTCTGTGCTTTTCTACTCTGCCTAGGTCAGTTCTACTCCCAAAGAGCATGGAAACCCCAGGCTTTAGAGTTACCCCTACTTTACCCTCATGGTTTTTCTCGCCCCTTCTCAGATTCTGACCTCTTTTCAGTTAAGTTCAGTTGTGAAGTCATATCTGACTCTTTGTGACCCCATGGACTCTAGCATGCCAATCTTCCCTGTCCTTCACCATCTCTGGGAGTTTGCTCATGTCCATTGAGTTGGTGATGCCATCTAACCATCTCGTCTCCTGACCTCTTTAGTGGCAGGCAAATGCTTCTGCTCTGGAGGATTCCCACCTGCATTTTCCAGGGTTGCCTGAACATCTACTCAATATGCTTCTGTCTAAATTAGTGGGTATATGCACACATTTGAGAAGTTTGTCTACTCATCTTCATCCTTTAGGATTATTTCTAAGAGAGAGGAATTAAGTTAGGAGCCTATAATAATTCTTTCTTGTGCAGTAAATGTCAAATCTCAGTACCTTAGAAAACAAATATTTTCATGCTCAGGAGTCTACAAGTAAACTCTGGCTTGTCTAACCTGGGCCACACTTGACTGGACTCTAGGCTTCCTGTCTGCTTCAGAGATGGTCTATATCTTCACTTTGGGGACCAAGATGAAAGAGAGCAACTATGTGGTAGGATCGCATAAGTTGAGTTATACAAGCACTTTTAAAGCCTTTGCTTATGTCATGACCGATGACATATTTTATGGCCAAATCTAGCCCCAGTGGGTGGTCAGTAGCATCACATGGCAAAGGACAAGGATGAAAATATGCATAAACAGAAGTAAAGAACTGGAGATCTTTTTCCAATCTATCTGAGAGACTCCCCTCTCTCCTCAAGTCTTTTGGAAATCTCCGATTTTTTTCATTTGCTACCACTTTTAAAATTTAGGGTGAAAAGTTATGTCGTCTTTCCTTGATTAGAATTTGGGTATATTTAAAAATTATTTTATTAAGTTTTTTCTATTTTACTAAGAACTAGTGGAGGACAGATCTTTGATCCAGCCTCATTCTGACATGTTTACCCAGAAATCCCTTTATAGCCTTTGTAGGGGCTACTGAGCTTCTTTAGAAAGCAAACTCTGATTTTTAATTATAATAACCTGTATTGCAAACCTGACTCTCTTCTGTTCTAATTGGGTCTCCAGGTCTGTGCTTTTCTCTCGGATGTTAGACCCACAGTAAATGGTTTTGGATTTGGCTTCTCTGGTTTCCTTGACATCTCCTCTTTTTGGCTACAATCTTTATATTTTAAAACTAACACTAGGCATCTGCAGGGTAGAAATAAATTAGATTGCATTTAAAGGGGAAATAAAGTGAGAATAATGACTTTAAAATTTTTTTTAGAAAAAATTATTTTTATTTTCCCTTTACAGTGTTTTGTTATTTACTGCTATACATTAACTCAATTCGGTCATAGGTATACACTTGACCCCTCCCACTTGAACTTCCCTTCCATCTCCCGTGCCATCCCACCCCTCCTAAATTTTTTTTCTTTAACAATGAGTCACTTGAAAGTTTATTAAAGGTTCTGTGTGCCAAGTTGACATACCAGTACTGATGATCAGGCCCCAAACTGGGCTTTTCCAGTGGTGGGACTTCAAGGTCTAGGGTCAGAGCTGTTGACGGGCCTGGCATAAGGGAACTGGAAGTAATCACTACACATAGATTTAATATTAGTGGTAAAGAATCCTCCTGCCAATACAGGGAGCGTAGGTTCCATCCCTGGATCAGGGAGATCCCCCTGAGAAGGAAATGGCAACCCACTCTGGTACTCTTGCCTGGAAAGTCCCATGGACAGAGGAGCCTGGTAGGCTATAGTCCACAGGGTCAAAAAAGACTGAGTGAGTAAATAACAACAACAGTGATATGAAAGAAGGATTTAGCATTTCCATTGAGAGTTTGGAGAGTCTAATTCAAAGTATCTTCAGAAAAATCCCCTAGGGCACTGCCAGCATGGACAGTGATGCCCTGATGAAACTGGATGGAGGCTCTGGAAACTTTGTGTTCAAATTTGACCCATTTCCCTGTTTTCAGTCCCCTGATCCACTGGGTCTGTATCTAGGCTGTCCCAGGCACACATTTCTGCTGCTTTTTGTAGTCTCTCTCTCTAGGCATTTGGTTGTCATCTTTTTCAGCTACATTAACTCCTCATCTACTTCTTATCTCCCAAAAATACTGGTCTTGTGACTTCATAGTGAAAAAATTCCTTGAATTCCTTAAATTTTTTGCATTTCAGTGGCACTTCAGAAGAGAGCAGAGGCAAATGTATTTATTCAGGCTACCGTGTTTAACCAGGCTGTTTCTTTTATGTCCCTCCTTCCTGTACTCCTTCTTAGAATGTCTTTGACCCTGACATTTAATCACCTCATAACTGTCCTATAGAGTCCATTTGAAATCTTCCTTTTTCCTCTGTTTATTTTCAGAAACTTTGATTAAGCCCTAACTATGAGTGAACTGGGGCTTCCCTCGTGGCTACGAGAGTAAAGAATCTGCTTGCAGTGCAGGAGATCTGGACTCAATCCCTGGATTGGGAAGATCCCTTGGAGAAGGGAATGGCTATCCAGTCCAGTATTCTTGCCTGGAGAATTCTGTAGACAGGGAAGCCTGGTGGACTATGGGGTCCATGGGGTTGCAAAGAGTCCATGGGGTCACAAAGAGTTGGACATGACTGAACAACTAATACTTTCACTTTTTTCACGAACAAGCTGATGTATTGGTCATTGAGATCACACAGATAAAAACACACAGTTCCTGTTCTTGCACTTTCTGTTTAATGGAGAGACCTTCTGGTGACTAAGCATTTTTTAGACAGTGGAGAATGGGATTAATTGAGGTAAGTGCATGAGAGCCTAAGGAGAGTGTTTAAATCTGCCCAGAAGAGGCACAGAAGCTTCTGATAGGGGGAAGCGTTTGGGTGCACCTTAAGATGTTTTGGTCCTGCAGAGGGACCAGCACAAGTTAACAACCAGACAGTGAGAGAAAGCAAGGGTTATAGAATGTGAAAGTCATTTCCTTCCTTTGCATTTTCACTGTCATTTTAAAAATTATTGCTTCACCATTTTTATGTGTGAAGCCCAAATGTTGCCAAGTCCTCTGGTCTCTGTTTCTTTCATATTCAAGCACAATCCTCCAAATAGAGTTTCCAAGGTTTACATATCCTGGAGGAAAAGGGGCTCTGTTTGTCCTGCTGATCCCAGCCATTGGCCCAGTCCCCTTCTTTTTTTTATCCTGAGCACTCTATAGAGGACTGTGGTGTGCTACAGACTTCTGCTAGGGGCTTAAGAAAAAGAGCTGGGCCAGAAGCTCAGTCTATGAACCCAGAACAAGTCTTTTCTTTCTCCAAGGATCTCTGCCTGCTGCTATGTTGTTGGGGATCATTCTCCCTTCTGTGTCACTTCTATCCATATTTTTTCTTTCCTTAATTCCAAGTATCCCCTAAATTTCCTTTTGAGCTTTGAGGGGAAACCACCCAAAGTCCTACTAATTTATTAGACAGCCTATTTCAATTTTCCTAGTTGAAATTAATTGTTTCCGCCTGTGGTTTTCTGAAGGATTGTCTCTCTCAATTAAGCAAATGTCACCCACCACTATTTAGCTCTGAACTTACCAGTCTTCCCCATCAAATATAAGCCTCCTGAGGTTGGGAACCGTGACTCATTCATGTTTATATAATGAAGTATAATGTTTCACTCAGGGTAATTATTCAAATAAATCATTCTGCACACATCGCCAAAACCCCAGGGCTTAGCAAATATGAGATTGCATTTATCCCTGCTTGGTGGTTTCTTCAACCTCGCAAGACATTTTGATTCTTCAGCTCTTTCTAGTTGAGATTCTTCCAGCTGGTGATGAGTGAGAAGGTCAGTGGAGCAGGAGACTTGAGATTTAGCAACCTGCACGGGGGTTCCCAACCCCTGGACCACAGACCAGAATCGGCTCGTGGCCTGTAAGGAACCAGGCCACACAGCAGGAGGGGAGTGGTGGACAAGTGAGCGAAGCTTCATCTGTATGTCCAGTCACTCCCCATCACTTGCGTTACTGCCCAGCTTTGTCTCCTGTCAGATCAGAAATGGCATTAGAGTCTCATAGGAGTGTGAACCCTACTGTAAATTGTGTATGCAAGGGATCTAGGTTGTGTCCTCCTTATGGGAGTCATCCAGAAGCCATCTGTCACCGCCCCCCCTTCTCCTGGTCTGTGGAAAAGTTGTCATCCATGGAACTGGTCCCTGGTGCCAAAAAGGTTGGGGACTGCCACTCTGCAGGACAGTGCCCATTTGGAATCCTGTGCTTCCTCTCCTCTCCCTATAGTATCCATAATAGTCCCAGGATGTGGGGAAGGCTCTCCCAGCCCCAGGAGTGGCATCAGCCCTGGGCGAGAAACCTTACTTGTCCAGGTCTACAGAGGTCAGTGACCTCAAGTGGGATGTTGTTGGAATTTTGGGTATGTATGAGACTGGGTTAAGGGGCAGTTGGTAATTGGTGTAGATAGTCTTTTCTTCAGGGGACTGAGAGGTTATGGGACCTTCACCTCTGCTTTTTTCTCTGGAATATTTTGTTCTCAACAATGACCTGAGGAATTAAAAAAAATATTCCCTCATTGATCACTGACACAGGATTTAGTTTGGCTAGATCTATAATAAAGGATTCTTGAGTCAACTAGGCTGGCCAGTGGTTCTTCCCATGCGGGACACTAAGGACAGTTTCATAAGTCCTGAAAAATTATCTTGTGAGTGGAGTGTTCTCATTATAATATTTCTTACTGGTGTGTTTTCAGATCAATAGCCACCCATCCACATGATGTATAAGTAATGATTATTTGCAGTCATTCTTTTGTTAGAAATAAGCTAAGTTTTATGCTGTCCTTTCTCTTCCAGTTAGCAGCCTTAAGAATTTTGAAAATTCTTTTGAAAAGGACTTTCTTAGAAATAGAAAAATAACTTTGATAAATGCTTGAATCTCAAGCAGCATGAGACTTCTGGGTTATTTTCTTTCTTCTCGACAAGTTATATGTTAACTTCTGAGTGGGGTTTTAGATTTCAGAAATCGAATTTTTTCTCCCCTTCAAACAGCCATATGTTTTGTAGATTTCTTAGAACAAGTTGGAGATGTGCTTGGCGACTGGTCATTCTCATGGGAGGTAGTCCCACAGGCCTGGCATTGTCCTAGGCTGACATCTAGCAGAAGGTCCTGGGGAGCCCTGCTGCAAATGTGAGAGTGTGAGGTGAAGCTGCAGAAGTGCTGGTGCAGTCAGGCCTGTCCCCAGCTGTCCTGGAGCTCGCTTGTTTTCCATTATTTTTCGGACTGAAGAAGCTGGTTCAGATTCCCCAGATGTGCTCAGCTTTGGAGAGAAAAACAGGTTTCTGGCTAAAATGTCATCCTTTCTAAAGTGAGTAACAACAACATGTCCTCTTTGTGTTGACTCACAATCAAGTGATAGGGCAATTTGTTCTAGCTAGAACTCCTGAAGAAAAAATTGCTTGATGGTGCTTGTTAAACATGTTAAGGCAGACTTAGTTCAGGATCAGCACAATAGCTACGGGGACCACTGCAGTGGGATTTAACAGTGGGGGAGAGAGATTAGGCTCAACTCTGAATACTGTCTGGGCAAGTGGGAATTCATAGCTAAGGAGCAGGGTGTGGGTCAGTGTGTGGAAAATTACTAAGGAAACATCAGAGGTAAAGGGCAATTGTAGCTAAACCTGTGGAAGAGAGGCCGTGCTGAGCAGACATCATGTAGAGGATGGTGGAGGGAGAGAACCTGATCATATGTGGAGGGTAGGGGGTCCTGGGTAAACTATTTAGCAGGGTTCTTTCTGAAACTAGGTTTTTTTGTTTTCTTTTTAAAGATTTATTTGTTTATTTATTTTGGTGGGGGTGGGGTTGGGAGGGAGGGGAGCAGGCGGGCCACTTCTATTGCTCTTTCGTTTCTCCATTTTCATCCGTCTTTGTTCTTTGGCTCCTGTGGGCCTCCCATCGCGGTGGCGTCTGTCGTCGCAGAGCGCCGGCTCTGAGCTCATGCGCTCCAGAGCTCCAGCTCGGTATTTGGACACACGGGTCCAGCTGCTCCGCGGCACATGGGATCTTCCCAGGCCAGGGATCGAACTGGCACCCCTTGCACTGCCAGGTGGTGTCCTTACCCACTGGACCACCAGGGAAGCCCTGAAACTAGGTTTTCACTGTGGAGGTGCAGAAATGGGCCCAGCAGAAGGTTCAGGAGCCTGACTAAAGCTTGCTCAAGGGAAGAATCTCTTTTAGAAACGGACTTGAGAATTATAGCAATCTTTATACAAGTTAAAATTCCTCTTCTGTGAGATATCAGTGTGTGAAAGTTTTCTGTGGACTAACCATGAGATTCCACTTCTATGATGAGTGCCTTGTGAGTCTTTCACTTTGAGATAAGTAGCAGAAGCTGGAATACATAAGGGGTGAAGAGGTATGTGTTAGGGCTTTTTATTTTTCTTGTGAGACACGGAACCCATTCTCTCTTTCTCTGACTCCGTCTTTGTCTCTTTTTCCTCTCTGTGAGCCTTCTCAAGTTCGCTGACATGGTTGTTGGCTGGGAACTGGTAAGTTCAAAATCTGTAGTCCAGGTTGGCAGCCTGGAAAATCAGGCAGGAGCTGATGGGAGTGTTTTTGTCTCTGGGAAACCTTAGTTTTCACTCTCAAGGCCTTCAATTGGACAAGCGTGTGTGCTAAGTGTCTTAAGTTGTGTCCAACTCTTTGTGATTCTATGGACCATAGACTTCCAGGCTCCTCTGTCCATGGAATTCTCCAGGCAAGAATACTGAAGTGGGTTGCCATTTCCTACTCCAGGGATCTCCCCGAGCCAGGGACTGAACCTGCATCCTGCATTGGCAGGTGGGTTTTTTACCACTAGGACTACCTGGGAAGCCTGATTGGATGAGGCCCACTAATATTTTGTGGGTGATCTTTTTTACTTAAGTCTCTTGATCATAGATTTTAATCACATCTACAAAATAACCTTCACAACACCCCCTAGAATAGTATTTAAATAAGTAACTGAGTACCACAGCACAGCCAAGTTGACACATAAAAGTAACCATTGCTGGAGGTAAAGCTGGAGTGAGGCAGAAAGGACCTGAGGGAGAGGGAAGTTCGATCTCAAGTTGGATGATTCTGGTGTGGCAAGGTGGCAGAGGGAGAATGAGTGAGTTGACATTGGGGACATAATTCTGGATGCACATGTCAGTTCAGTGGTTATGAGATATTGTCCACTGCAAGTGAGTCCCTGCACCTGGGGACCAAGGGTGCAGAAATGGGCCCAGCAGAAGGTGACTAAGCTGCAAGGGAAGAATCTCTTTAGAAACGGACTTGAGAATTATAGCAATCTTTATACAAGTTAAAATTCCTCTTCTGTGAGATATCAGTGTGTGAAAGTTTTCTGTGGACTAACCATGAGATTCCACTTCTATGATGAGTGCCTTGTGAGTCTTTCACTTTGAGATAAGTAGCAGAAGCTGGAATACATAAGGGGTGAAGAGGTATGTGTTAGGGCTTTTTATTTTTCTTGTGAGACACGGAACCCATTCTCTCTTTCTCTGACTCCGTCTTTGTCTCTTTTTCCTCTCTGTGAGCCTTCTCAAGTTCGCTGACATGGTTGTTGGCTGGGAACTGGTAAGTTCAAAATCTGTAGTCCAGGTTGGCAGCCTGGAAAATCAGGCAGGAGCTGATGGGAGTGTTTTTGTCTCTGGGAAACCTTAGTTTTCACTCTCAAGGCCTTCAATTGGACAAGCGTGTGTGCTAAGTGTCTTAAGTTGTGTCCAACTCTTTGTGATTCTATGGACCATAGACTTCCAGGCTCCTCTGTCCATGGAATTCTCCAGGCAAGAATACTGAAGTGGGTTGCCATTTCCTACTCCAGGGGATCTCCCTGAGCCAGGGACTGAACCTGCATCCTGCATTGGCAGGTGGGTTTTTTACCACTAGGACTACCTGGGAAGCCTGATTGGATGAGGCCCACTAATATTTTGTGGGTGATCTTTTTTACTTAAGTCTCTTGATCATAGATTTTAATCACATCTACAAAATAACCTTCACAACACCCCCTAGAATAGTATTTAAATAAGTAACTGAGTACCACAGCACAGCCAAGTTGACACATAAAAGTAACCATTGCTGGAGGTAAAGCTGGAGTGAGGCAGAAAGGACCTGAGGGAGAGGGAAGTTCGATCTCAAGTTGGATGATTCTGGTGTGGCAAGGTGGCAGAGGGAGAATGAGTGAGTTGACATTGGGGACATAATTCTGGATGCACATGTCAGTTCAGTGGTTATGAGATATTGTCCACTGCAAGTGAGTCCCTGCACCTGGGGGACCAAGGCAGTAGGCATTTGGATGGGCCGAGGGAATGGAGGTGGCAGCCACAGCACTGAGATGTGAAATCTGAATGGTCGAAAGACATTTTGCTGGAAAACAAAAGACAGGAAAAGCCATTTTTTTTTAGCTTGTAGTTTATCTGTAAAAAAGACAAAGCAGATTCACTAGCATCCCTTTGAAACCAGAGGGAAGGAGACCTTAGTGAATATCTTAATGGAATCAAGAGATAGGCACTGAAGGCTAATTGCATAGAGGCCATTAGTTCTCATCTAAGGTGTGTGATCATGTCATTGTCAACTGCCTTATCATTGTATGTTAGTAAATACAAAAATATTATCAAAGATTCCCTCAACCCTGATGTTCTTGTAAGGTTACTGTTACTGCTGAGAATTCTCCTGCCAGGAAGACTTTTCAGAGACCCAGACATCTAGATTTGGGAGGGATTCTGCTGTTGGCTCCTACATGTAAAAGCTAAGGCATTAAATTCATCATCATGTATTTGATGAAGTAAGTCTAATGGGACAGTGGGAAAGATTTATGCTTCAATTATTAATATTTGTGCTATCGATACATTTAACAAAACTCATTCCCCTTCGATAAAAGGCAGCCATTAACCTCTTTTAAACTAAGTGATATCAACTCAGATAGTTTATGTTGACTCTTCAGTGTTTGCATAATGTTGAGATTTCTTGTGTCTTCCTGTACAGTGTCTTCCCTCCCCAGTTGTGGAAACATTTGGTTTTCTTGTCTAATGAACAGGAGAAAAATAGAATGTCTTATTTCCTCATCTTCTTGTGGTAATCCTTTCTGGAAACAACTTTTAAGTCAGAAAACATCACATGCGGTAGTCATCAAGCATTTAGTTTCTGGTAGTCATCCCAAATGCATGTACATTGCTGGAGGTAAAGCTGGAGTGAGGCAGAAAGGACCTGAGGGAGAGGGAAGTTCGATCTCAAGTTGGATGATTCTGGTGTGGCAAGGTGGCAGAGGGAGAATGAGTGAGTTGACATTGGGGACATAATTCTGGATGCACATGTCAGTTCAGTGGTTATGAGATATTGTCCACTGCAAGTGAGTCCCTGCACCTGGGGGACCAAGGCAGTAGGCATTTGGATGGGCCGAGGGAATGGAGGTGGCAGCCACAGCACTGAGATGTGAAATCTGAATGGTCGAAAGACATTTTGCTGGAAAACAAAAGACAGGAAAAGCCATTTTTTTTAGCTTGTAGTTTATCTGTAAAAAAGACAAAGCAGATTCACTAGCATCCCTTTGAAACCAGAGGGAAGGAGACCTTAGTGAATATCTTAATGGAATCAAGAGATAGGCACTGAAGGCTAATTGCATAGAGGCCATTAGTTCTCATCTAAGGTGTGTGATCATGTCATTGTCAACTGCCTTATCATTGTATGTTAGTAAATACAAAAATATTATCAAAGATTCCCTCAACCCTGATGTTCTTGTAAGGTTACTGTTACTGCTGAGAATTCTCCTGCCAGGAAGACTTTTCAGAGACCCAGACATCTAGATTTGGGAGGGATTCTGCTGTTGGCTCCTACATGTAAAAGCTAAGGCATTAAATTCATCATCATGTATTTGATGAAGTAAGTCTAATGGGACAGTGGGAAAGATTTATGCTTCAATTATTAATATTTGTGCTATCGATACATTTAACAAAACTCATTCCCCTTCGATAAAAGGCAGCCATTAACCTCTTTTAAACTAAGTGATATCAACTCAGATAGTTTATGTTGACTCTTCAGTGTTTGCATAATGTTGAGATTTCTTGTGTCTTCCTGTACAGTGTCTTCCCTCCCCAGTTGTGGAAACATTTGGTTTTCTTGTCTAATGAACAGGAGAAAAATAGAATGTCTTATTTCCTCATCTTCTTGTGGTAATCCTTTCTGGAAACAACTTTTAAGTCAGAAAACATCACATGCTTTGCTGTCGGTAGTCATCAAGCATTTAGTTTCTGTAGTAACAATGGACATCGAATCCTGATGGGGCACCCTAAAATCTGTATGCTGCTATGTAAAACTGCCCAGATTTCTGTTAGAATATGAGATCTATTTCAGGAGTGCATATGATTTTTGTAAACTTTTATTCTGGTTAAAAATTTAAAAGAGAGCTACTTGTAATGTCTTTAGCATGAATTTAAGCTATGGTAGGCCTATAAAACAATCATTGAGATGCTATTAAAAGTATATGAATAATAAAACAGCTACAATAAGAAAAGCTTTAAAAGCTTGATCTTGGTGGTCCCCTCCCCACCCTTTTGCAGAAAGTCTTTGGAGGTCTGTAGTAGAGGTAGTTTGGCTGTACTCTGGATGCATCCGGGGCAGCTAAATGCTATTTGGGGATAAAGGAAACTGCACTTCCATTTATTCTTATTGAGAGTAAAGACTTTGGGACATTATCATAATGCAGTAATATTCCTAGGAGAACACCTCACGCTACTTTGTTTATATGAGATATTTATAAGGATGCAAGCTTTATGAAATTGTTTGGTTGGTAAAGGTCAAAGGCACTAGTGGCCCAGGGCCATGGGGGTGTAATGGAACCACTCTGGGATTTTGGAGGAAGTAATTCTGGATTTGAATTGAGTTCTGCTCTTTAGGAGCTTTGTAACCTTGGACAAATTACTCAGATTCACTGGGTCTTAGTTTCTCCTTTTATAAAAAAGGAATGAATAACAATACCTATAAAGAAGAGTTACTGAGAGTATCTGGAGATGACTCATACGAGGTATAGAGAACATCGTGAATAACATAGCTGTTGTTTAGTTATATTAGTTCCTTTTCCCCTTCTGCTATTTTGAGATTATTAGTGATCTAATATGATGTCCCTGATCTTTACTGGATATTAACTGCCTATTAGACTTGTTTTTATAGCTATAAAATGGAGCTGACAGTTGAGATCACAATAAATGTCTTGGCTTCTTTCATGCAGTATTTTTGAGAGGCTCATGTATGTTGTGGCCTGTGATAGTGCTTCATTCATATTTCTGCAATGTAGTCAATCATATGAACATACTACCATTATGTGTACGTCTGCTGTTGAATATTTTGGTAGCTTTTAGTTTTACCTATTAAAAAAAGTGCTGCTGTGAGCATTTTAGTACATTTTTTTTTTTTTTTTAAAGATTTATTTATTTTTTTTGGGGGGGGGTCAGGTTGGGGAGGGAGGGGAGCAGGCGGGCCACTTCTATTGGTCTTTCGTTTCTCTATGTTCATCCGTCTTTGTTCTTTGGCTCCTGTGGGTCTCCCATCGCGGTGGCATCTGTTGTCACAGAGCGCCGACTCTGGGCGCATGCGCTCCAGAGCTCTGGCTTGGTAATTGGACACATCAGTCCAGCCGCTCCGTGGCACGTGGGATCTTCCCAGGCCAGGGCTCGAACCGGCGCCCCTTGCACTGCAAGGCGGTGTCCTTACCCACTGGACCACCAGGGGAAGCCCCTAGTACATCTTTTTTGATGACCGTGTGTATGCATTTCTGTTGGGAGTACATATGCCTTGGAATGGAACTGCTGACTTACTGAGTATGTACATGTCTAATATGAGTAGATTGCTAAACAGTTTTCCAAAGTGGTTTCACCATACGATGTACCACACTTGTACCCCTACAGATTTTCAGTTGCCAATGGAACCACTCTGGGATTTTGGAGGAAGTAATTCTGGATTTGAATTGAGTTCTGCTCTTTAGGAGCTTTGTAACCTTGGACAAATTACTCAGATTCACTGGGTCTTAGTTTCTCCTTTTATAAAAAAGGAATGAATAACAATACCTATAAAGAAGAGTTACTGAGAGTATCTGGAGATGACTCATACGAGGTATAGAGAACATCGTGAATAACATAGCTGTTGTTTAGTTATATTAGTTCCTTTTCCCCTTCTGCTATTTTGAGATTATTAGTGATCTAATATGATGTCCCTGATCTTTACTGGATATTAACTGCCTATTAGACTTGTTTTTATAGCTATAAAATGGAGCTGACAGTTGAGATCACAATAAATGTCTTGGCTTCTTTCATGCAGTATTTTTGAGAGGCTCATGTATGTTGTGGCCTGTGATAGTGCTTCATTCATATTTCTGCAATGTAGTCAATCATATGAACATACTACCATTATGTGTACGTCTGCTGTTGAATATTTTGGTAGCTTTTAGTTTTACCTATTAAAAATAGTGCTGCTGTGAGCATTTTAGTACATCTTTTTTTTTTTTTTTTTTAAAGATTTATTTATTTATTTATTTTGGGCGGGGGTCAGGTTGGGGAGGGAGGGGAGCAGGCGGGCCACTTCTCTTGGTCTTTCGTTTCTCTATGTTCATCCGTCTTTGTTCTTTGGCTCCTGTGGGTCTCCCATCGCGGTGGCATCTGTTGTCACAGAGCGCCGACTCTGGGCGCATGCGCTCCAGAGCTCTGGCTTGGTAATTGGACACATCAGTCCAGCCGCTCCGTGGCACGTGGGATCTTCCCAGGCCAGGGCTCGAACCGGCGCCCCTTGCACTGCAAGGCGGTGTCCTTACCCACTGGACCACCAGGGGAAGCCCCTAGTACATCTTTTTTGATGACCGTGTGTATGCATTTCTGTTGGGAGTACATATGCCTTGGAATGGAACTGCTGACTTACTGAGTATGTACATGTCTAATATGAGTAGATTGCTAAACAGTTTTCCAAAGTGGTTTCACCATACGATGTACCACACTTGTACCCCTACAGATTTTCAGTTGCCATGTTTGGTCATCAATTGTTTTTATTTAAATTACCCTGATATGTTGGCTGGTGATATCTACAATGATTTTGATTAACAATTTAGTTTCTAAGTTGTGTCTGACTCTTTTGCGACCCCCATGGACTGATTTACCTGATGATTAATGACCTTGGACACTTTTTCATTTGGCTATTATTGTTCATTTACATTTCTCTCTTTATCTGTTCTTCCTTTCTCCCTGTCTCCTTCCCTCCTATACTCATTGGTTTTGTGCTACTGTTCTATATATTATTAGCCTGAACTTAGGCTACTTGTTAGGATTGGGAAGGATTGCCTTGGAGAGAACAACCCAGTACTTGTGGGAAAGTGCTTATCTGGGATCAACTTTCAAGTACTCCACCTGTCCTTGTGACCTTGGTGGTTGTTGGATCATGCCTTGGATCACTCTCTCTCTCTTTGGTTGGTAAAATAAAGGTACTTAAAGTGATTTATAAAGACACTTTCATCTGTGGTATTTTGCAATTGCACATATTTTGGCAGAATGTTTACCATGTTCTTACTGCCTTTTGAAATCCCACCCTAAAGTAATCTGGAGAGTCTCTCGATGATAATAGAAATCAGAAGCCATATGGGTTGAAGTAGAAACTGGAAGCCCTCAAAGGTAGTTATAGTTCAAAATTTTCTTAAGAATCCCGGTCATATTATTCAAGGTGTACTGAGATTCTGAATTACCTCTTTGGCTCCAGCCTCTTCTTTGCCTTCTCCATCTCTGTTTGTTCATACTTGGACTGTAGACCCTCAGCCAAACATGCCACCTAAAGTTGCTTGTTAACCATCAGAGGGTGGAGGGATCAGTGATGGATAGGGGGATACTGGGTGGCTCCAAGATCCCCCCTCTTCCAGCACCCTCACTATTTTCCACTAGGGGCGACCACCAGGCAACTTAGACTGAATTCAGTCACTGCTTGACAGAATAGAATTTTCTCGAATGAGTGTTTTTTTCCAAAAAATGCATAAGCTTTGCGGTTTTTTGTTTTGTTGCTTACAAGTATTTTATTATATATCAAAATTCTAAGACCATAGAAAAATGTTAACAGCATCATTATTCTATGCAATCATTTTAAAGATACATATAAACATACTGTACATCTATAGTGATTAATTTAACCAGTTCCCTGTGTAGACATTTAAATTGTTTAGTTTTCTTGTATAGGAAACTATAAACATCCTTTTAGCTAATTCTGTATGTACGAGTCTAATATTTAAAACTTTTTATTATGGAAAATTTCAAACATACACAAAAGTGGAAGGAGGAGTGTAATAAATCCCCATGAATCCATCAATTAGCTTCAAGAATGATCAACATCTGGCCAACCTCATATCATTTGGTTGTCCTCCTTTCCATTTTTGGAAGCAAATCTCAGACATCCTATGATTTTATCCTTAGATAATTCAATGTGTACTTCTAAACAGTAAGAGCGCTTTATAGAAATTATGGTTGTCTCTGATGTTTAAACCATATATGTACTATAGAAAAAATTGAGGAAACCAGGTAAATATAACATTTTATTGCTGTGTAGGAGCTTACCACCAACTAAAGACACTTTCATCTGTGGTATTTTGCAATTGCACATATTTTGGCAGAATGTTTACCATGTTCTTACTGCCTTTTGAAATCCCACCCTAAAGTAATCTGGAGAGTCTCTCGATGATAATAGAAATCAGAAGCCATATGGGTTGAAGTAGAAACTGGAAGCCCTCAAAGGTAGTTATAGTTCAAAATTTTCTTAAGAATCCCGGTCATATTATTCAAGGTGTACTGAGATTCTGAATTACCTCTTTGGCTCCAGCCTCTTCTTTGCCTTCTCCATCTCTGTTTGTTCATACTTGGACTGTAGACCCTCAGCCAAACATGCCACCTAAAGTTGCTTGTTAACCATCAGAGGGTGGAGGGATCAGTGATGGATAGGGGGATACTGGGTGGCTCCAAGATCCCCCCTCTTCCAGCACCCTCACTATTTTCCACTAGGGGCGACCACCAGGCAACTTAGACTGAATTCAGTCACTGCTTGACAGAATAGAATTTTCTCGAATGAGTGTTTTTTTCCAAAAAATGCATAAGCTTTGCGGTTTTTTGTTTTGTTGCTTACAAGTATTTTATTATATATCAAAATTCTAAGACCATAGAAAAATGTTAACAGCATCATTATTCTATGCAATCATTTTAAAGATACATATAAACATACTGTACATCTATAGTGATTAATTTAACCAGTTCCCTGTGTAGACATTTAAATTGTTTAGTTTTCTTGTATAGGAAACTATAAACATCCTTTTAGCTAATTCTGTATGTACGAGTCTAATATTTAAAAACTTTTTTATTATGGAAAATTTCAAACATACACAAAAGTGGAAGGAGGAGTGTAATAAATCCCCATGAATCCATCAATTAGCTTCAAGAATGATCAACATCTGGCCAACCTCATATCATTTGGTTGTCCTCCTTTCCATTTTTGGAAGCAAATCTCAGACATCCTATGATTTTATCCTTAGATAATTCAATGTGTACTTCTAAACAGTAAGAGCGCTTTATAGAAATTATGGTTGTCTCTGATGTTTAAACCATATATGTACTATAGAAAAAATTGAGGAAACCAGGTAAATATAACATTTTATTGCTGTGTAGGAGCTTACCACCAACTTAGTGGGTTAACTCAACATATAGTTGTTAGCTCACCATTACCATAGGTTAAGTCCAGGCATAGTTTAGATGGACTCTCTGCTTCAGGGACTCACCAGGCTGTAATCAAGCTAGAGCTGTGGTTCTGCTCTGTGCTCAGGGTCCTCTTTAAGCTCATCAGGTTGTTGGAAGAATTTGGCTCCTTGTAGTTGCAGGACTGAGGCCCTTTGCTCCTAGAGGCCACCCACAGCTGCCTGCCACATGGTTCTCTCCAGAGGCCACCTCACAGCCTGCAGCCTGCTTCTTCAAGCCATCAAGGGATAAAGGTCTCTGATGGTAGTGAGGGCCTGCTCCTTCTATTTAGGACTTTCACCCAATTAAGTCAGGCCCATCCAGTAGAATCTTTTGATGAAAGAAAGAATCAATTGATTTGGCAAAATTCCTTCACTTGTGCCATATTCTATTGGCTAGAAGCAAGTCTCAGTCCTGCTCATACTGTAGGGGTACAGACTATATAAAGCCATGAACAATAACCAAGAAGAAAATAATACCTGGTATTCTATGCTATTTCTATTCACAGTAGGAGTTGGCAATATTTTTTCCCTGTAAAGAATGGTAAATATTTTACATACAGATGGCCCCAAAACACATGAAACGATGCTCAACTTCACTTATAATTAGAGAAATGCAAATCAAAACTACAATGAGATATCACCTCACACCCGTCAGAATGGTCATCATAGTTTAAGTTATTTCTTGTATAGGAAACTATAAACATCCTTTAGCTAATTCTGTATGTACGAGTCTAATATTTAAAACTTTTTATTATGGAAAATTTCAAACATACACAAAAGTGGAAGGAGGAGTGTAATAAATCCCCATGAATCCATCAATTAGCTTCAAGAATGATCAACATCTGGCCAACCTCATATCATTTGGTTGTCCTCCTTTCCATTTTTGGAAGCAAATCTCAGACATCCTATGATTTTATCCTTAGATAATTCAATGTGTACTTCTAAACAGTAAGAGCGCTTTATAGAAATTATGGTTGTCTCTGATGTTTAAACCATATATGTACTATAGAAAAAATTGAGGAAACCAGGTAAATATAACATTTTATTGCTGTGTAGGAGCTTACCACCAACTTAGTGGGTTAACTCAACATATAGTTGTTAGCTCACCATTACCATAGGTTAAGTCCAGGCATAGTTTAGATGGACTCTCTGCTTCAGGGACTCACCAGGCTGTAATCAAGCTAGAGCTGTGGTTCTGCTCTGTGCTCAGGGTCCTCTTTTAAGCTCATCAGGTTGTTGGAAGAATTTGGCTCCTTGTAGTTGCAGGACTGAGGCCCTTTGCTCCTAGAGGCCACCCACAGCTGCCTGCCACATGGTTCTCTCCAGAGGCCACCTCACAGCCTGCAGCCTGCTTCTTCAAGCCATCAAGGGATAAAGGTCTCTGATGGTAGTGAGGGCCTGCTCCTTCTATTTAGGACTTTCACCCAATTAAGTCAGGCCCATCCAGTAGAATCTTTTGATGAAAGAAAGAATCAATTGATTTGGCAAAATTCCTTCACTTGTGCCATATTCTATTGGCTAGAAGCAAGTCTCAGTCCTGCTCATACTGTAGGGGTACAGACTATATAAAGCCATGAACAATAACCAAGAAGAAAATAATACCTGGTATTCTATGCTATTTCTATTCACAGTAGGAGTTGGCAATATTTTTTCCCTGTAAAGAATGGTAAATATTTTACATACAGATGGCCCCAAAACACATGAAACGATGCTCAACTTCACTTATAATTAGAGAAATGCAAATCAAAACTACAATGAGATATCACCTCACACCCGTCAGAATGGTCATCATCCACAAATCGACAGACAATAAATGCTGGAGAGGCTGCGGAGAAAAGGGAACACTCCTGCATTGCTGGTGGGAGTGTAAATTGATACAACCTCTATGGAAGACAGTCTGGAGATTTCTTAAAAAACTAAAAATAGAAGCACCATATGACCCAGCAATCCCACTCTTAGGCTTATACCCTGACGAAATCAAAACTGAAAGAAGCACCTGTACCCCAATGTTCATTGCAGCTCTCTATACAATAGCTAGAACATGGAAGGAACCTAGATGCCCATCGATGAACGAATGGATCCAAAAGCTCTGGTACATATATACAATGGAATACTACACAGCTGTAAAGAGAAATGCAGAAGAATCAGCCCTCATGAGGTGGCTGGATCTAGAACATATCATACAAAGTGAAGTCAGTCAGAAAGAGAAGGACAAATACAGTATATTAACACATATATATGGAATCTAGTAGGATGGTGATGATGGCACATGCAGTGAAGCGACAGAAAGACAGACATGGACAGTGGACATATGGACATTGTGGGGAAGGAACAGTGGGTGAGAGGCGTAAAGGAAGTAGCATGAAGGCCTGTACTATCATAAGTGAAGAAAATAGCTCTAGTCATTGCTCTGTGAGAAAAGGGGATCCTTCAGGGGTGCTGTATGATGGTCGGGAGGGGAGGGAAGGGGGGGATATACATATGACTAATCTGAGAACATGCATATCTGTAAACAACAAAACTCTGTAAAAGTTAAAAGTAAAATAAAGGTTTAAAAAAAAAAAAGAATGGTAAATATTTTAGACTTCATATGCCAAATGGCCTTTGTTACAGCTGTTCTACTATTCAGTAAAGTTGTCACAGGCAGTAGGTAAATGAGTACATAAAATTATTTACCAAGACAGTGGCACATTTGGTCGGTGGGCTGGTGCGTGCTGACCCTGACTTAGGATATATGATGTTCTAATATGATTTTTCTCTCTTTAAAAATAAACACTCATGCACAATGCCATGTAGTATGTATACTTTTGAATAATCTGCTGAGTTGGGATCATGTCTTATGGGCACTCATAGAGACAGTTATCTAGAAATAATATCTAGATTGGGGTTGACATAAACCCACAGCTATATATAAAATAGATAACCAACAAGGATCTATCTGAGCTAGGGAACTTTACTCAATACTCTGTAATGACCTATATGAGAAAATAATCTAAAAAAGAGTGGACATATGTACATGTATAACTGATGTATGGCAGAAACTAAGACAACATTGTATATCAACTAGATTCTAATAAAAGCTAATTAAATAAAAAGAAATAGTGATCTAAAAATTTGTTCATATATTTCTTGTAGAACCACTTTGAGGACATTAGTCTTTTTTTTCTTTTTTAATGAACTCTTGGTCGGTTTTTTAAAAAATTTTAAATTTTAGTTATTTTTGGTTATTCTGGGTTTTCGCTGCTGCCACAGGCTCTTCTCTAGTTGCTGGGAGTGGGGGCTACTCCCTAGTTGAGGTGAGCAGGCTTCTTGTTATGGTGACTTCTCTTGCTGTGGACTCAGGCTCTAGGGCACATGGGCTTCTGTAGTTGAGGCACATGGGCTCAATAGTTATGGCTCCAAGGCTCTAGAGCACAGGCTCCATAGTTCTGGCTCGTGGGCTTAGTTGCTCTGCAGCATGCGGGACCTTCCTGGATCAGGGATGGAACTTGTGTCTCCTGCATTGACAGGTGAACTCTTCACCACTGAGCTACCAGGGAAGCCTGAGGACATAAGTCTTAACATGACTCAATAATTCCTACCAGAGAGATGCATGTGAAGGTCTTTATTTGAAGCTTAGAGAAAACAGAAATTTTGCTTCTTCTGACTGATTCTTCCTATTACACACATTATGTAAGTCACATTTCCTTTTCTGTTTTGGCTTTCAGGAAGCTCAGAGTTTAACTTCAAATGCAATTATTGAAACTCTAAAGGCCTGAAAGATTGTGTACTGGACTTATCTGCCCAGGCATTGATGTTTTGTCCTTATTTTAGTTTCCTTCATTTCTTTCATCATGTAAACATCATATTTAACATTGAGTAAAAATATGAACTTCTAGTCTTTAGATTCAAAAGAATTATTGAATTAATATTAACAATAGCTGCAAATTAGAAACAGACCAAATATCCATCAAGAGTTAATAAATTGTGGTGTCATCTGTGATGGAATTTTACACAGTGACAAAGTAGACCAAACTACTGATACATGCTATAGCATGAAAAGACCTCTCAGGCGTGGTGCTGAGTTGAAGAGGTCAGACGTAAGAGAGTATGCTGTGTGTGGTTCCATTGAAACGAAGTCCAGGAACAGGCAACAGTAATGGAAGTGATGGAAGTCAGAAGGGGATGCCATGGACAGTGGTGATTTCCTGGGAAGCAGCAAGCGGAAACCTTGTAGGGTGCTAGAAATATTCTAGATCTTGAACTGAGCCATTGTTATTGGGCATCTGGACCAGTAGAAAATCATCAAGGTATAGACTTAGAATTAGTATACTTTATTCACTTCACTGTGTGTATATCTAGCCCCCACTCACTGCCCCATGAACTGCTAATAATACAGTTTCTTGCTTATTTCTCTTCCATATTTATGTCCAGGTCTATTGGAAAAGGACTTTAAACTTTAAAGAATCCTTAACTTTAAAGTGGATGATCTCAAAGGTCCATAACTTTTTTATTTTCAAAAGTTCACAGGTTAGCAGAAAATGTACATTTTTTATTATATCACCCCTCCTTTTTTTGGCTTCTTTTACTGTTTTCTTTTTTATTTATTTATTTCTCATCTGTCTTTATTTTCTGGCCTGTGTGGGCCTCCCATTACAGTGGCTTCTCTTGCCACAGAGCACCAGCTCTGGGCGCATGCCCTCCTCCTGGACACATCGGTTCCACCACTCTGGTGCATGTGGGATCTTCCCAGGCCAGGCTGGTGCCCCTTGCACTGCAAGGCGGACTCTTTATCCACTGGACCACCAGGGAAGCCCTACCACCCCTCTTAAATGCATAGCTAAAAAAATAGCTAAGGACAACTTCTCAACTACGAAGGCGAGTCAGTGTCTATGATTGTACTGTTGGCCTGCCCCGTAGCATGGCTGGCAGGATGTATAGGGGCTAGAATTGAGCCCTGGGCTTCTTGCTAAGCTCAGTACCTAAGAGTCGTGTCCACCCACAATGACACCTTTTCTAATCTGTACAATTTTTCTGATTTGGACTTAGCATAGGTTCGTAGCAGCTCTAGACAAAGATTGTATTTATGGTGTAAAGTTAATTTTTAGGGTTAAGAGTATATTTGGTGATCTTGGGAATAGAAGCCAGTTTTTGCCTTGGACTTTGCAACTTAAGGAATGTTTTATAAAATAGTATAGCAAGAATCAATATCAATATTAATTTCCTCTCCTTACATTTCATGTGTACATTCTACTTAAGGATGTTAAGAATGCAACCTCTAGTTGGCCTAGTAATGGCTTAATGGGACAGAGCCATATGGAGTTTGGGAGGAGAATGAATTTTTGCTGACCTAAGAGATCCTTACTTTTAGCTGAGGCCCCTTAGAAAGACTGAGCTCATGTTGACTTTTAAAGAGGTCAAGGTGGCCATTACTCAGAGGAAAGCATGTGAGGAAAATATGGAAGTATCTAATCAAATCTATCCCAGCTGAAGCACCGATGTCCAGGAACGGGCACAGCAACAAAAACCAAAAGCAGATTGAGATCTAAAAAGACACTTAGCATTTTTTAAAAGCTAAGATATAAATTTCAGGTTATATAATCTAGATAGATACCAAAAAGACCTACCTCTTAGCCAGCTAAACCAGAGCAAAATGATAATGAAATATTAATACATACTGAACTGATGCTCAAGTTTACATTGGTATTTGCTTATATGAGACAAACTAGAATTATAGGCAAGTATATTATTTTCTCCATCACAATAAAAGAAATGGTAATAGTGGAAGAAATCCCCAAGAATACATTTCAATAGGTCCAATTAATGGCTGGTTATAAGACTTTCATGTTAGGTTAAAAAAAAAATCTGATGATTCTTTTGGGCACTTAGGTAAAATTTGCATTTAAATCTATATAGGGACTTCCCTGGTGGTCTGATGATTAAGAGTCCACCTGCTAATGCAGGGGACATGGGTGTGATCCCTGGGTTGGGAAGATCCCTGGAGAACAAAACGGCAATCCACTCCAGTATTCTTGCCTGGAAAATCCCATGGACAGAGGAGCCTGGCAGGCAACAGTCCAAGGGTTGCAAAAGAGTTGGACACGCTGAGCAATTTGAGCAACCATGCCCCATGTTCCTTGGAGACCGCCTCACACCTGACCCTCTCCTATTTCCTTTATTTCTTACTATTATCTTCATTTTCATTCTAAACAATGTTATTTTCTCAGGTTCAATCTAAACAAACATGAATTAACCTTACTGAAGCTGTGGATTCATGTAAATTAATGAAAGACTGAAGAACAACCCATGGATGATATAGATTAATAATTCCCTGCTTCAGTCAAATTACAATGTAATTGTAAATTCATGGTTTTCTTAACTTTTACTGATCAGGGTAAATTATTCCATTGCAGGAAGTTTTGATTCTAAAGTTGATTCCAGAGTCTTTCAGCAGCTTTAGAGGTTTCATCTGTTTTACTATTTAGCTGAGGCCCCTTAGAAAGACTGAGCTCATGTTGACTTTTAAAGAGGTCAAGGTGGCCATTACTCAGAGGAAAGCATGTGAGGAAAATATGGAAGTATCTAATCAAATCTATCCCAGCTGAAGCACCGATGTCCAGGAACGGGCACAGCAACAAAAACCAAAAGCAGATTGAGATCTAAAAAGACACTTAGCATTTTTAAATGCTAAGATATAAATTTCAGGTTATATAATCTAGATAGATACCAAAAAGACCTACCTCTTAGCCAGCTAAACCAGAGCAAAATGATAATGAAATATTAATACATACTGAACTGATGCTCAAGTTTACATTGGTATTTGCTTATATGAGACAAACTAGAATTATAGGCAAGTATATTATTTTCTCCATCACAATAAAAGAAATGGTAATAGTGGAAGAAATCCCCAAGAATACATTTCAATAGGTCCAATTAATGGCTGGTTATAAGACTTTCATGTTAGGTTAAAAAAAAAATCTGATGATTCTTTTGGGCACTTAGGTAAAATTTGCATTTAAATCTATATAGGGACTTCCCTGGTGGTCTGATGATTAAGAGTCCACCTGCTAATGCAGGGGACATGGGTGTGATCCCTGGGTTGGGAAGATCCCTGGAGAACAAAACGGCAATCCACTCCAGTATTCTTGCCTGGAAAATCCCATGGACAGAGGAGCCTGGCAGGCAACAGTCCAAGGGTTGCAAAAGAGTTGGACACGCTGAGCAATTTGAGCAACCATGCACACATGTTCCTTGGAGAGCGCCTAATACCTGACTCTCTCCTATTTCCTTTATTTCTTACTATTATCTTCATTTTCATTCTAAACAATGTTATTTTCTCAGGTTCAATCTAAACAAACATGAATTAACCTTACTGAAGCTGTGGATTCATGTAAATTAATGAAAGACTGAAGAACAACCCATGGATGATATAGATTAATAATTCCCTGCTTCAGTCAAATTACAATGTAATTGTAAATTCATGGTTTTCTTAACTTTTACTGATCAGGGTAAATTATTCCATTGCAGGAAGTTTTGATTCTAAAGTTGATTCCAGAGTCTTTCAGCAGCTTTAGAGGTTTAATCTGTTTCCATAATGTATTTTGTTCATTTTGGCTAAAATGATTTAGTTATTTGAAAACATATCAAGTTTAAAACATAAATATTGAATGTTCCTTTTTTTTGGTATGTTGAATTCTGTATGAGCTATTACTTTTAGTTTAACAAGTTAACAAATATTGAATGGAAGGCACTGTGCCAGACCCTGCAGAGAGATTTAAGGGCAGATGTCATTTCAGTTTATGGGGATAGTTGAACATGAATAATGTGTTTCTAACTTATGTTTTTGATGTTTTAACTATTATCTTTAATATGTTGTTGGGAATAGGTATTCCTTGTACACAGAAAAAAATTTGAAAGATACAAAAGGGCAAAGGTGAAAAGAAAGACGATTCCTCCCTCCCTTTGCACTGCCGGGTTCCCAGTTAACTGCCTTGGAGGCAACTCCTCTCTTCTTCCTAGATATGCGCATGTGTGTTTGTGTGTATTCTATTTTTTACACAAAAGGTATCATAGCACATATGCTGTTTTGCACCCTGCTTTTTCTCCTTTAACTTGATAAAGTCTTGACATATGGGATATGTTGACATGTCTCAGTCTTTCTGACAGCTATGAACTGTTTTGTTGCATGATGGTGTCATACTCTGATTAACTGGCTACTCATTGATGACATTTAAGTTGTTTTCGGTCTATCATAAACAAGTCTGCCATGAACTCCTAGGGAAATACATTGTTTTTCCCTATACTTAACTTATTTTACCTTGTTTTGCATATAGTGTAATACAAAACTGTATCTTTACTCCGTAAACATTTTCATCAATAAAACACTGGATAAACACAGAATTTCTTTTCCCTCTTTTGGTTTTAAAAATTTCAGCTTCTCAGTTTCATTGGAATAAAGATTGCATTGAATTATTTTTTAGTTTTGGATTTCTGTGAAAGTTTAACTCAGACTGTCTGAATTCTGGAAGCCCCAAGCTGTGTCAGAGAATCCACATCTAGCCACCAGCTTGGTAAGCCAGTGCTTCTCAAACTATCTGTGATAAAGAATCAATTCTTTCTTTCTTTCTTTTATTATAGTTAGTTGCTCTGTCCTGTCCAACTTTTTGTAAGTTCACCAGGCTCCTCTGTCCATGGAATTCTCCAGGCCAGAATACTGGACTTGGTAGCCATTCCCTTCTCCAGAGGATCTTTCTGACCCAGGGATGGAACCCAGGTCTCCTGCATTGCAGGTGGATTTTTTACCCTCTGAGCAATGTTATTTTTACAGTTTCCAATTCATTATTGACCAGGGCCACCACATATTATCCCATGAGATTCAAGTTGGCCTCTACCCTGCTCAAACAAACAGGGTTACTTTCTTTTTTTTTTTTCTTTTATTTTCTTTTTAAAACAGGGTTACTTTCCTGAATGTATGTTAAAGTTAAAGTTTCTGGTCACTCACTTTTTTTTTTTTTTAAAGTACAGTTGGTGGAAGAATCTCTTTCTTGAGTGGGCAAAGGCAACACTGAATAAAGCAGAAATTTTGTTCTCCATGCCTTAAATGCATTCTTTCCTGGGAACTTCATTCTCTAAAAATTAGTTCAATGGAAAAAGTCACCTTGGCTAAACATGTATTCATAATAATGATGATCAAGGCCTCTCATTCTCTCATAGCACATATGCTGTTTTGCACCCTGCTTTTTCTCCTTTAACTTGATAAAGTCTTGACATATGGGATATGTTGACATGTCTCAGTCTTTCTGACAGCTATGAACTGTTTTGTTGCATGATGGTGTCATACTCTGATTAACTGGCTACTCATTGATGACATTTAAGTTGTTTTCGGTCTATCATAAACAAGTCTGCCATGAACTCCTAGGGAAATACATTGTTTTTCCCTATACTTAACTTATTTTACCTTGTTTTGCATATAGTGTAATACAAAACTGTATCTTTACTCCGTAAACATTTTCATCAATAAAACACTGGATAAACACAGAATTTCTTTTCCCTCTTTTGGTTTTAAAAATTTCAGCTTCTCAGTTTCATTGGAATAAAGATTGCATTGAATTATTTTTTAGTTTTGGATTTCTGTGAAAGTTTAACTCAGACTGTCTGAATTCTGGAAGCCCCAAGCTGTGTCAGAGAATCCACATCTAGCCACCAGCTTGGTAAGCCAGTGCTTCTCAAACTATCTGTGATAAAGAATCAATTCTTTCTTTCTTTCTTTTATTATAGTTAGTTGCTCTGTCCTGTCCAACTTTTTGTAAGTTCACCAGGCTCCTCTGTCCATGGAATTCTCCAGGCCAGAATACTGGACTTGGTAGCCATTCCCTTCTCCAGAGGATCTTTCTGACCCAGGGATGGAACCCAGGTCTCCTGCATTGCAGGTGGATTTTTTACCCTCTGAGCAATGTTATTTTTACAGTTTCCAATTCATTATTGACCAGGGCCACCACATATTATCCCATGAGATTCAAGTTGGCCTCTACCCTGCTCAAACAAACAGGGTTACTTTCTTTTTTTTTTTTCTTTTATTTTCTTTTTAAAACAGGGTTACTTTCCTGAATGTATGTTAAAGTTAAAGTTTCTGGTCACTCACTTTTTTTTTTTTTTAAAGTACAGTTGGTGGAAGAATCTCTTTCTTGAGTGGGCAAAGGCAACACTGAATAAAGCAGAAATTTTGTTCTCCATGCCTTAAATGCATTCTTTCCTGGGAACTTCATTCTCTAAAAATTAGTTCAATGGAAAAAGTCACCTTGGCTAAACATGTATTCATAATAATGATGATCAAGGCCTCTCATTCTCTCTTTAAACAAACTCAGAATTGAGATTAATCATGGAAAAACCCATTACATTGACTGAATTAAACTGCAAATCACTAGAGACTCCACTAAGAATATACTAATAATAGTATCTTAAAAATCTTAGAGATTCTTGTGAGTCTCAGGACCCAAGAGGTCCTGGTTTCCTGTAACAAGAGATTAGAGTATGAAACCCTCCAAGGGCTCACTGTGTAGCTTGCTGACCACTTGGCTAAACTGGAATCCAAACTTCAGGAGGAAAATATAGCCTTTTCTATAGCAGAAACATCACCAAGTGAAAAAGATTCTCACCTTTAACAGTCATGTAGCTTCTGTTAATTTCTTTCATATCATGAGATAAAGAAAGATGTTAATAAATAAATAAAAATTCTCTGTAGTTTTTCACATAAGAAGCCCGAGTGCTGTTCTTTTTCTTTTTCTTTTTTTGTCACTTGGAGGCCAGAGGCCAAATTCGCACAATGTTCTGACTTGTCTGCCTCCACCCCCAGCAGGGAATGACATTTTTTCCCCTTAACTCCCTGCACAAAACTGCTCAGTGGGATTTTCCCTCTACAGAGAGAGATATGAGCAGCAGAGTATATGTATACAATTATTTTAAGTTTCTAAATGCATACACTCCTCTAAAGGGCATTTCTTTAAAGGCAATTCTTTTTCCTTTTTTAAAAAGAGAATTTAAAAGCAATGATGAATAAAATCCAATGCTTAAGAAAAATTGGGAAGATGGGGATGGGGAGGGGAATTATGTCTTTTTGAGAGACTTATATAAATAAAATATGTCACTCATAGGATTCCATGAAACTCAAGAAAACAGACTTTGTAGCAATAAAAAAGTTACCCGTCTTCTGACTGAGCCAGTGGCCTGCATGCAGAAAGGCATGCATTGGTAGTAGTTGCACAATAGCTTGTCCTTAGTTGGACATTGGGAGCATCATGAAGGACTTCTTTTTTGCTTAAGGATCAGTTTGATTCTACTGAACTAATGAGGCCCTTCTGTGTATTCCTAGCACCCAGGAAAGTGCCAGCTCATGATAAACACTTGTGACTTTTGAAAGAATAGTTGTCTATTTTCTCTTACCTTTTCCAGGAGCTGGAAGCTGAATCAATCAGCCATTTGGTCTAGTGGATAGAAAACTCATACATGTTTGTTTACTGCTTATCACCAGGGCTTCCCTGGTGGCTCAGACTGTAAAAAATGCACCTGCAATGTGGGAGACTTGGATTTGATCCCTGGGTTGGGTAGATGCTCTGGAGAAGATAAAGCTACCCACTCCAGTATTCTTGCCTAGAAATTCTGTGGCTCGTCCATGGGGTGCCAAGAGTTAGGACATGACTGAGTGACTTTCAGTTCTAATACCATAAGAGTGATGATCCTATATCTCTACTTGCTCTTTTTGTTTGTTTATTTATTTTTTTCATTGCTGCTACAGGCTCCTCTCTAGTTGCAGGGAGTTGGGGCTACTCTCTAGTTGAGGTGAGCAGGCTTCTTGTTGCAGTGACTTCTCTTATTGTGGAACTCAGGCTCTAGGGCACATGGGCTCAATAGTTGTGACTCTGAGGCTCTAGAGCACAGGCTCAATAGTTGTGGCTCATAGGCTTGGTTGTTCCACAGCATGTGGGATCTTCCCAGATCAGGGATCCAATCCATGTCTCCTGCATTGGCAGGTGAACTCTTTACCACTGAGCTACCAGGGAAACCATACTTACTCTTTCAATTAAGTGTTAGTCCCACATCTCCAGTTTCTTATCAATATTAGGATATTTTACCATTTTCTTAAACTCAATTATTTCTGAAGGAATTCATCTTCCTCAAACCAGTCTCACCTCTTCTAAATGCATACACTCCTCTAAAGGGCATTTCTTTAAAGGCAATTCTTTTTCCTTTTTTAAAAAGAGAATTTAAAAGCAATGATGAATAAAATCCAATGCTTAAGAAAAATTGGGAAGATGGGGATGGGGAGGGGAATTATGTCTTTTTGAGAGACTTATATAAATAAAATATGTCACTCATAGGATTCCATGAAACTCAAGAAAACAGACTTTGTAGCAATAAAAAAGTTACCCGTCTTCTGACTGAGCCAGTGGCCTGCATGCAGAAAGGCATGCATTGGTAGTAGTTGCACAATAGCTTGTCCTTAGTTGGACATTGGGAGCATCATGAAGGACTTCTTTTTTGCTTAAGGATCAGTTTGATTCTACTGAACTAATGAGGCCCTTCTGTGTATTCCTAGCACCCAGGAAAGTGCCAGCTCATGATAAACACTTGTGACTTTTGAAAGAATAGTTGTCTATTTTCTCTTACCTTTTCCAGGAGCTGGAAGCTGAATCAATCAGCCATTTGGTCTAGTGGATAGAAAACTCATACATGTTTGTTTACTGCTTATCACCAGGGCTTCCCTGGTGGCTCAGACTGTAAAAAATGCACCTGCAATGTGGGAGACTTGGATTTGATCCCTGGGTTGGGTAGATGCTCTGGAGAAGATAAAGCTACCCACTCCAGTATTCTTGCCTAGAAATTCTGTGGCTCGTCCATGGGGTGCCAAGAGTTAGGACATGACTGAGTGACTTTCAGTTCTAATACCATAAGAGTGATGATCCTATATCTCTACTTGCTCTTTTTGTTTGTTTATTTATTTTTTTCATTGCTGCTACAGGCTCCTCTCTAGTTGCAGGGAGTTGGGGCTACTCTCTAGTTGAGGTGAGCAGGCTTCTTGTTGCAGTGACTTCTCTTATTGTGGAACTCAGGCTCTAGGGCACATGGGCTCAATAGTTGTGACTCTGAGGCTCTAGAGCACAGGCTCAATAGTTGTGGCTCATAGGCTTGGTTGTTCCACAGCATGTGGGATCTTCCCAGATCAGGGATCCAATCCATGTCTCCTGCATTGGCAGGTGAACTCTTTACCACTGAGCTACCAGGGAAACCATACTTACTCTTTCAATTAAGTGTTAGTCCCACATCTCCAGTTTCTTATCAATATTAGGATATTTTACCATTTTCTTAAACTCAATTATTTCTGAAGGAATTCATCTTCCTCAAACCAGTCTCACCTCTTCAGATTTCCATTGATGAAAAATCACCATCCTAGTTATCTAGTAGTACTGAGTCACTCAGTTGCTCAGTTGTGTCTGACTCTTTTCTACCCTATGGACTGTAGCCTGCCAGGCTCCTCTGTCCATGGAATTGTCCAGGCAAGAATACTGGAGTGGATTGCCATTTCCTTTTCCAGGGGATCTTCCTGACCCAGGGATAGAGCCCAAGTCTCCTTTATTGCAGGCTAATTTTTTTTTTTTTTTTATTTATCTTTTGGTGGGTGGGGTGGGGAGGGAGGGGGATGGGTGGGCCACTTCTATTGGTCTTTCATTTCTCTATCTTCATCCGTCTTTGTCCTTTAGGCTCCTGTGGGTCTCCCATTGTGGTGGCCTCCATTGTCGCAGAGCGCCAGCTCTGGGCACACACGCACCAGAGCTCCGGCTCGGTAATTGGACGCATTGATCCAGCCGCTCCACGGCACGTGGGATCTTCCCAGGCCAGGGCTCGAACCGGTGCCCTTGCACTGCAAGGCGGTGTCCTTACCCACTGGACCACCAGGGGAAGCCCAGGCTAATTCTTTATCATGTGAACCACCAGGGAAGCCCAGTTACCCTAGTGCAGAGTTTTGGAAATGGATGACTCTCTGGATCAAACCTGTCATTGAATCTCTTAAGAAGTCTATCATCCAGCTTTTCCTCTAAGGTTTTCTTATTACCAAACTAGTTAATTCTCTTACCTCTTCATTCCAAAATTCTTGCCATAGCTTCTTCCCTGTACTTTCCAATTATTGATGCCAAATTTATCTTCCTAGAGATGATATTGCAGAATTCACCTGATTGGAATCCATTGTCATGATGTTCAACACTCATCTGCTCAAAATCCATTGTCCAAGGTTTTGCACCATCTAATTAACTTTTTTTTTTTTTTTTTTGCTGGCTTTCAACATCCTCCACTTATTATTTCCCAAAATATAGATACCTTCAGTTTTAGGCAGAGTTACTTCCTTATCAACCACTGTGATATTGTGATTTATGATAAGAAATATATATTTGGTCTTTGACTCCATTCTTGGCACAGAACTTCTAAAACCATTAGAATTTCTTAAGTGATAAGAGTGATAAAGATGTCTTTAGTTATATTAGTGAGGTGACTTTTGGAAAGCACTCCAAGATAGGGACTTGTTTCCAGGGGAAAGAACACACAATTGGAAGATTGGAACTTTTGGTCCCACTCCACTCCCTGACCCCTAGAGATGGGAGAGGAGTTGGAAGCTGAATCCATTGCCAGTGGCCACTGGCTTAATCCTGCCTGTGTAATGAGGCCTTGATAAGAACCTGAGATGATGGGGCTCAGAGAGTGTTCACAATGGTGAACATGTGTAGGTGATGGGAGAGTGGCCTGCCTTAAAAGGGCATGATAGTTCTGCACCTCTTCCCTGCTACCTTGACTGTGTTTCTCTTTCACCTCGCTGTTCCCGAGTTCCATCCTTTTATAATAAACCTGTGATCTAGTAAGTAAAATGTTATTCTGAGTTCTGCAAGCTTCTCTAGTAAATTAAACCAGAAGCACAGGTGATTGATTACTGGACTTGTGATTCACTCTGAAGTGAGTAGGGGGAGTAGTCTTATAGGACTGAACCCTTAAACTCTGGGATCTGATGTTGACTCCAGGCGGAGAGTGTCAGAATTGAGTAAAATTATAGAACATTCAGCTAGAGTCAGAACATGGACTGTGTGGGGAACTCCCTCCCCTCCAAAGGTGGAATCAAGTGAAGAACTCTCTGAACTACCCACCAGAACCTTCTTTCATTCTGCGTTTACTCATATCCTCTCCATCCCTCCCTCCCAAATTTTCACCCATAGCACACATCCAAATGATACACATCATCAAAATCCAGCTCCAACTCCTCTTCCTCCAGGCAGCCTGGAGATCTGTCCAGAGGCGAGACAAGGACAGTGAGGAGATTCGAGATTACTTATAGCAGCCACAACACTGACTAGCATTTGCTGGGAGCCCAAGGGATCACAAAGTACTTCTTCTCATAGTTCTTCTTTAACTAATTTCTCAAGGACTGGTTGATGTTTGGAACTAGGAATGTCTGGCACAACCAAAAGTCAGCTTTGGGGTCATGAAATTATTCTTAGTCTTTATGAGGACTACCAAGTAGAGAAGTTCTTGTGCTGGATATCTTCAGAACTCTAGTCCTATGTGAATGAGATTTCAGTGGGTTAAGTTACAAAAAGGCAGAAACTTTAAGAAGTGTCATTGGATGTCCAGCAAGATGAAACTATTTTTGAGGATAGAGAAACTTGATATGGGAACTTTTCAAAGTGGTTGAAAGGTATCAGAATGGCAAAGGTAGCCCTAAGACAGACCCAGTGGGAGGAAAGGTTATCAGCAAGTTGACTAAACTAATCTCATTATGAGAATCAAAAGAGATGAGGTCAGAATGTTATGGAAAGGAATATGTGCGTCTGGCCTCTTGGTGTTCAAAAGCTAATAAACGGACATATTGGTAGAAAGGAAAGTTTGTTTTATTTCACATGCCAACCACCAGGGATAGGTGGTAGACATATGTCCAAAGTCTGACTTGCCCCCCTGCCTCTGCCCCAACAAGCAGGGGGTGAGAGCTATTTTTTAAAAATTTATTTATTATTATTATTATTTTTTACAGTTTTGTTGTTTACTGCCACATATTAACCAGAATCCGGAGAGCTTTTATAGACAGGTTGGGGATGGCGGCAGGGCGCTACATGTCAAAACAGCACAGTCATCTCTAAGTCATCTTCGAAATGGTCATCTGTGGTCTGACCCGCATCATCTCGATTGTTTTAGGTACAGTTAATCTCCAATTCCGGGGTCCATTTGTTCCCATTTCTTTGCAATCAATTCTCGGAATTGTGGCAGCTCATGTCCTGGGTACAGCCTGGTCATCCTGTAGTTAACTTCTGCACCTGGTGTTTTGGTATCTATAAGACAGCTCACAGGATATGGCTCATAATATTGCCTACAGCCCGTGAGAGAGAACTAAAGGTTCTTGACCTAGTTTAATGACTACATTATTATTATTTGTCTCCACTGACTATTTTCGTTTGTTTTCAGCATTTCTCACTTTTCTGATTAAATTTATTCTTTGGCTATAGTTTTCCACAGACAAAAGCAGGTGGAAGACATGGTTGGGGGCAAGGATCATAGGGTCTTGCTCCATTTCAAGAGGGAAGACCCTTGCATAGTGTCAAGGGGGTATGAAGGAAGTAGTGCTCCTGAGCCCATGAGGAGCAGCCAGCTGGATGCCCCTGTACCAGGATTCTGCCAGGTGTGTACTTGTGGGCACAGAAAAGTTTTGCTGGGGTTTTCAGAGCCCCAGCAAACTGAGCTCAGTTCTTTGTCAGTTTGGTATGAGGACCACCACATGACTCAGAAGTGACCTGAGCTGAGGACACAATGCAGGTGGCAGTGGTGGTGAGTCAAACTCCTTTACCAGCTTTCTGAATACTGTGGTGACCAGGACTGGGTCCTGACTTTCCATGTGGAAGGACCTGGACTCCAGCCATCTTGTTTGAAGGTGGAGCATGTATTGGATTGATTAGTGCTTTCTATAACATTAAGAAAACATCTGGCAGATACACACTACTCTCTATAAAGTAGATAAACAACAAGTATTTCCTGTATAGCACAGGAAATGATATACAATATCTTGCAATAACCTATAATGGAAAATAATCTGAAATAGAATATATATATTCTTTTTAAAAACCGTTAATTTATTTAGTTTTTGGCTATTCTGGGTTTTCACTGCTGCTGCAGGCTCTTCTCAAGTTGCAGGGAGTGGGGGGATACGCTGTAGTTAAGGTGAGCAGACTTCTTATTGTGGTGACTTCTCTGTGAAACTTGGGCTCTAGGGCACATGGGCTTCAGTAGTTGCAGCACAAGGGCTCAATAGTTGCAGCTTCGAGGCTCTAGAGCACAGGCTCCATAGTTGTGGCTCACAGGCTTAGTTACTCCACAGTATGTGGGGTCTTACCAGATCAGGGATCAAAATTGTGTTTCCTACATTGTCAGGCAAACTCTTTACCACTGAGCCACCAGGGAAACCCAGAAAATATATATTCTTTATTATTTAATATATATTCAGGTGGTTCCATGGGTAAAGAATCTGCCTGACTAATCTGGGAACATACATATCTGTAAACAACAAAACTGTAAAAGTTAAAAGCAAAATAAAGGTTTTTTTTAAAAAAAGAAAGAATCTGCCTGCAATGCAAGAGACATAGGAGATGCAGGCTTGATCACTTGATCAGGAAGATCCCTTGGAAGAGGGCATGATGACCCATTCTAATATTGTTGCCTGGAGAATCCTATGGACAGAAGAGCCTGGCAAGCTTTAGTCCATGGGGGTAGAAAAGAGCTGGACATGACTGAAGCAACTGAGCATGCCTGCATGCTTATGTATGTGTGAATAACGAAATCACTTTGCTGTACACCTGAAACTAATACAATATTGGAATCAACTATACTTCAATTAAAAAAAATTTCTTCCAGTAAAAAAAAAAAGAGAAGATGCCTGTAATCCCCATCAAAGCACATGGGTATGAATGGAAATTATAGGACCTCTCAATATCTTTATGCTATCTTCCAGGGCTTCTTTTTGGTGACCAGGACTGGGTCCTGACTTTCCATGTGGAAGGACCTGGACTCCAGCCATCTTGTTTGAAGGTGGAGCATGTATTGGATTGATTAGTGCTTTCTATAACATTAAGAAAACATCTGGCAGATACACACTACTCTCTATAAAGTAGAACAGAAAGTATTTCCTGTATAGCATAGGAAATGATATACTTTTTAATAATAATGGAAAATAATCTGAAATAGAATATATATATTCTTTTTAAAAACCGTTAATTTATTTAGTTTTTGGCTATTCTGGGTTTTCACTGCTGCTGCAGGCTCTTCTCAAGTTGCAGGGAGTGGGGGGATACGCTGTAGTTAAGGTGAGCAGACTTCTTATTGTGGTGACTTCTCTGTGAAACTTGGGCTCTAGGGCACATGGGCTTCAGTAGTTGCAGCACAAGGGCTCAATAGTTGCAGCTTCGAGGCTCTAGAGCACAGGCTCCATAGTTGTGGCTCACAGGCTTAGTTACTCCACAGTATGTGGGGTCTTACCAGATCAGGGATCAAAATTGTGTTTCCTACATTGTCAGGCAAACTCTTTACCACTGAGCCACCAGGGAAACCCAGAAAATATATATTCTTTATTATTTAATATATATTCAGGTGGTTCCATGGGTAAAGAATCTGCCTGACTAATCTGGGAACATACATATCTGTAAACAACAAAACTGTAAAAGTTAAAAGCAAAATAAAGGTTTTTTTTAAAAAAAGAAAGAATCTGCCTGCAATGCAAGAGACATAGGAGATGCAGGCTTGATCACTTGATCAGGAAGATCCCTTGGAAGAGGGCATGATGACCCATTCTAATATTGTTGCCTGGAGAATCCTATGGACAGAAGAGCCTGGCAAGCTTTAGTCCATGGGGGTAGAAAAGAGCTGGACATGACTGAAGCAACTGAGCATGCCTGCATGCTTATGTATGTGTGAATAACGAAATCACTTTGCTGTACACCTGAAACTAATACAATATTGGAATCAACTATACTTCAATTAAAAAAAATTTCTTCCAGTAAAAAAAAAAAGAGAAGATGCCTGTAATCCCCATCAAAGCACATGGGTATGAATGGAAATTATAGGACCTCTCAATATCTTTATGCTATCTTCCAAGGCTTCTATGGTTGGAATGATGGTGTCCTGGCTGGCAGGAACCATCAGAACTCATCCTTTGGCTGTGGCCAGGGCCTGGTCTTGGAACAGTTGTATAACACTCCTGCCTCAGAGCTACTGCTTTAGTTAGGGTAAGGTAAGCTCCTGTAACAAATTAGACTCCAAATGACATAATGGCTCAAATGCTATGTTGGCTTATTTCTTGTTCATGTAACAGTCTAAAGGGACTGTTCCTGGTCAGTGGGCTTCTTTCCTTCATGCAGTGATTTAGGAATCAGTGTCTTTCATCATCTAGACCCTTGAAATATCTGCATTCAGGTAGAGGAATTCAAGGGAAAGAAAAAACAATGGAGAAGCACCTCCATAAAGGCTGGCCCTGAAGTGGCACATGTAATTTCTACTCATATTCCATTGGTGAAGACTACCCTTAGGTTCACTTAGCTGCAAGGGAGTCTGAGAAATGTGTAGCCATATGTCTATTATAGTCTTGTTAAAAAGGAAAGAGGGTATGTGTTTGCATATATGTCTAGTGGTTTTCGCCACAGGGTGATCTAGGTTCTGGTTCCAGCAGGGAATTGAAGCAGCCTTGCCTGGGTCAGAGGATGGAGTTCCCAGGGAAAAGGCCTGAACTTATGGTTCACCTGGGCTTGTGGGGTTTCCAAGGTTGTGTGGGTCATTCCTGGGGCTGAATTACAGTGGGGATTGTCCAGACTCAGACGCTGGGCAATTTAATTACTCAAGGAACACTCTGCTGAGAATAAACATGCTCCAAAATGGGCTGCAGGATGCTTTTATGTGTATTTATAGACATATAAAATAATTTGCATTTACCATTGTACTGATATGTATAGGTCATTTTTTGTGGCAGCTAATGAAGCAGAAAGAACCCTGGTCTAGGAACATCATGGAAAACGGACATCCTGGGTGTTAGTCTAAACTTGTGGCCCTCAGTAAGTCCTTTACCTCCTTGTGCTTGAATGTGCTCGAATGTGCTCATGGAGGTGATATATTATAAGAGCTCTGTATGGGCACAATAATGCCCCCCACCCCAAGATGGCCTCATCCTTATCCCTGGAAACTGTGAGTATGTTACATTATGTGGCAGAAGAGACTTTGCAGACATGACTGAATTAAAAATCCTGTTAAGGGGTTGTCCTTTTATGTGAGTAGGCCCAGTATCCTCACTGGGTTCTTATGGAGGTCAGGGGAAGGATGATTAGAATCAGATGTGACTGTGGAAGCAGAAGTTGAAGTGATGTCCTTTGAAAATGGAGAAGAAAACTTCGAGCCCAAGAACACAGGTGGCCTCTTGGAGCTGGAAAAGGCCAAGAAATGGACTCTCCCCTAGAGCCTGGAGAAAAAGGCAGCTGTGCCAACACCTTGATTTTAGCAAGTAAGAAGAACCATAGTAGGCTTCTGATCTCTGCAACTGTAAGATAATACATTTGCATTGTCTTGGCCATGTTGTGGTTATTCATTACAGAAGCTATAGGAAATGAATACAAATGCTAGGATGATTTCATATATGTTAGATTTCATGTTTTGGACTAGAATAAATAGCTTCAAAGGCAGGGACTACTTTTAATCCTCCATGACTCCAGCACAGAGTTATAGTAGCTCGGTAAATGTTATTGACTCTTCTCAGCTTTATTGAGGTATAATTGACAAATATTTACACATAAAATTTTAAGATATTTAAAGTGTGCATGTTGATTTGATATACACTGTGGAAAGGTTTCTCCTTTTCATATACTTGTATGTGTGTGCATTCTCAGTCACTTCGTCTGACTCTTTGTGACCCCATGGACTGTAGCGCACCTGGCTCCTCTGTCCATGGGATTTTCCAGCAAGAATACTGGGGTGGGTTGCCATTTCCTTCTCTGGGGATATTCTTGACCCAAGGATGGAACCTGTGTCTCCTACATTGCGGGTGGATTTTAGTGACTGTAATTATACAGTTAGGATTCCAAAGAAAGCAAGGTTTTGTTGTTATTTAGTCATTAAATCATGTCTGTGCAATCCCATAGACTGTAGCCCACTAGGAGCCTCTGTCCATGGATTTTCCAGGCCTGAATACTGGGGTGGGTTGCCATTCCCTTCTCCACCCATCTACTTAATTAGCACATTTATCACCTCACACATTTACCTTTGTTTCTTTCCCTCCCTGACCTTTCTTTTTTGACAGGAGCACTGATGTTCTACTCTCTTGCAAATTCTACAATACCATGTTATCAATATAGTCGCTATGTCATACATTAGATCCTCAGTTCTAGTTTATCTTAGAGCTGAATGTTTGTACCCCTTTACTGAGCTCTTCCTATTTCCCCCCCGGACACCCCCTTTTGTGGTGGAATTGAAAAAATTTTGTCTTTATTCCCTGTTTCTGATACACAGCTCCTAAAAGCTTGAAATTTGAGTGATGAGAGTGTCTCTGGAGTGCGTTAATGAGATGACTCTTGTTGAGGGGCTGCTTGGTTCAGGAGCGGGGCTGGTTGCCTAAGAAGCCAGCTGTGATTAGAAGCTTGAAACTTCCAGACCCACCTCTCAGTCTCTGGAATTGAGTTAGCCATCAGTAGCTGTAATCCTGTCTAACAAAGCCTTCAAGAAACCCCAAAGTGGTACTGTTCAAGGAGCTCCCGAGTTGGTGAACACATCCGTGTGTTGGAACTGTGTACCCCAGCTCCATGGGACAGGGGCTTCTGTGTTCTGGACTCCTCTGGACCTCACCCTAGTACCTCTTCATCCAGACATTCGTCTGTACTTTCATACTAAACTGTTATGGCCAGTATAGCATTTTTCACAAGTTCTGTACTGCCGTGCATGGTGATTTGATATACACTGTGGAAAGGTTTCTCCTTTTCATATACTTGTATGTGTGTGCATTCTCAGTCACTTCGTCTGACTCTTTGTGACCCCATGGACTGTAGCGCACCTGGCTCCTCTGTCCATGGGATTTTCCAGCAAGAATACTGGGGTGGGTTGCCATTTCCTTCTCTGGGGATATTCTTGACCCAAGGATGGAACCTGTGTCTCCTACATTGCGGGTGGATTTTAGTGACTGTAATTATACAGTTAGGATTCCAAAGAAAGCAAGGTTTTGTTGTTATTTAGTCATTAAATCATGTCTGTGCAATCCCATAGACTGTAGCCCACTAGGAGCCTCTGTCCATGGATTTTCCAGGCCTGAATACTGGGGTGGGTTGCCATTCCCTTCTCCACCCATCTACTTAATTAGCACATTTATCACCTCACACATTTACCTTTGTTTCTTTCCCTCCCTGACCTTTCTTTTTTGACAGGAGCACTGATGTTCTACTCTCTTGCAAATTCTACAATACCATGTTATCAATATAGTCGCTATGTCATACATTAGATCCTCAGTTCTAGTTTATCTTAGAGCTGAATGTTTGTACCCCTTTACTGAGCTCTTCCTATTTCCCCCCCGGACACCCCCTTTTGTGGTGGAATTGAAAAAATTTTGTCTTTATTCCCTGTTTCTGATACACAGCTCCTAAAAGCTTGAAATTTGAGTGATGAGAGTGTCTCTGGAGTGCGTTAATGAGATGACTCTTGTTGAGGGGCTGCTTGGTTCAGGAGCGGGGCTGGTTGCCTAAGAAGCCAGCTGTGATTAGAAGCTTGAAACTTCCAGACCCACCTCTCAGTCTCTGGAATTGAGTTAGCCATCAGTAGCTGTAATCCTGTCTAACAAAGCCTTCAAGAAACCCCAAAGTGGTACTGTTCAAGGAGCTCCCGAGTTGGTGAACACATCCGTGTGTTGGAACTGTGTACCCCAGCTCCATGGGACAGGGGCTTCTGTGTTCTGGACTCCTCTGGACCTCACCCTAGTACCTCTTCATCCAGACATTCGTCTGTACTTTCATACTAAACTGTTATGGCCAGTATAGCATTTTTCACAAGTTCTGTGAGCTGCCTAGCAAATTATCAAAACCAAGAGGGAGAAACTAGGGAGAGCCCCTGACTTTGTAGCTAAGTTAGAGAAGTGAAGGTTATCTGAGGACTTGATACTTGTGACTGGTTTCTGACATGAGGGCAGTTTTCTGGAACTGAGCCCCTTAACCTGTGGAGTCTGAAACTGACTCCAGCTAGTGGCAGAATTGAGCTGAACTGTAGGACCCTCAGTTGGTATCAGGGAACTGGTGAATTGATTGATGTGTCCCAGTTGGCCTCTCTCCCTAGACATGGTCTCCACCCTGAGCTCTGGTTCTGATGCTTAAACCTCTCACCCACATTCAAAGTTTTGTTACTTTGCCCAGTTGCTGGCCCCTGTACACCTGAGCTTCCACCTGTCTCCTGTCAAGCCTTCTTGAACCTAGGATCTTGGCTTTGACTCTCAGCCCTGTGGCTAGATCCCTGCTGCCTTATGATAGACATCCACGAGGATGACTCCCAGTGGGTCTTTAAGCTCTATCCACAATCCAATTTCTAACCACTGTCCTCTGTTCATATCAATGGAACAATTTTTCCCTTGATTAAACTACATGATGCCTCCTACTTCATCACAGCTCTGCCACCTCACACCCAGAGAGAACATTCAGCTTTCTAAAGAGGACTCCAGTGCTTGTGGAGGGCTCGCCCACTGGAGCCTTGGCCCCTGGAGGGCAAGGTCAGGTCCTGGTTCTGGACCCTAACACTGTGTCCTTGGGCAACAGGACTGTGCCCCGCTGGATTCTGAGAAGTGATGTCAGCAGTGAGCTTGGCCATCCCAGGACCTAATTAAATTAAACTGTATAGTGCCAGGGCTTGGCATGTGGTTCAGCTTTGAGGGTCACAGGGCTGTCGTTGCAAGCCCAAGATATAAGCAGAAAGGGACAGGAAGTTGTCAGAAAAACAGAGATTAAGAAGAGGGAGAGATATGGAGCAAATGTACACACTGAAGGGAATGCCTGCCATCCGTGGGACCTATTTTACTTGATACCTGATTGATGAGCTGTCATTGGAATAGGAGCCCACAAACTTTTCTCAGAATGGAAGAACATAATTGTAAATGCAACCTCGGGGCTCTTCAGCAAGCTGAATGGAAGAGGGAGAGAATATGGGGTGTGGCTTCAGGGAAACCTGAGTTTGCCTCCCAGCTCTGCTCCTTGTGAGCGGAGTAAGCTGGGACAAGCTACCTGACCTGTGAAGCCTGTTTTCTCAGTTCTAGTGTGAGGATACCAATGAAACGATCTATGTAAAACACCCTTGGCATAAAGCAGGTGCTTCACAGACAATGAATTTCTGAGCCTTCTTCCTTGTTACGTGTCACTGTCACAGCACCGGAACCCATAGTCTTGGTGGCTTTGCAGAACCATATGCTGCTTTTCCAGCATGGTGACTTGAAGTGGCAGGTTGTTACAAGTTGCCCGGTATCCAGGTGTCCTGAGACCAGCCTGTATGTGGCTGCTACCATTGATGGAATTGCTCAAATTTCTCTTAAAAGAAGGAGTTGCATACAAATGTGCTCCTCAGTGTGAGTGGGCATATTTAGGTCCTCGTAGGTGTTTAACACCCAAGTGCATCATCATTGGAAGTAGGGGGAGAATGGAGAAGCCAGCAGCCTCTACCCTCTGCCTCACCCTCCGCCCCTGCTGGAGAAAGATCTAAGGAATCTCCTTAGAAATCAGGTGGATCTTTCCAAGAGTGGCAGTTTACATAGCAGCCTTTTTTTTTTTTTTTTCATGCACGTGTGTGCACATAAATTATCCAACAGATGTTTACTGGACTTCTGCTACACACCAGCCACTGTGTGAGGGATGCAATGGTGAGCAAGACACATACCATTCTCTCCCCTTACCTGAAAACAGAGAGCAGAAAAACTGTCTATAGGTTACAATCTAGAGTCAGATGGAGAGCTTTCAGACCCAGAGGAAAAAGAGGTTATTACTTATGAAGGGGGCACCCTTTGTTATTTGTTAACAGAGCACCCTTTTGCAAAATTCATTTTCTCATCACAAAACATGTGATCAAAGATAATTAGTCATTTGAATTTGAGGCAAGTAAGCAACTGTCTATTGGCAAGAATTTGTGGGATTCTGATTTGGAGAGATCTGTGATGCCAGAGTAGACCAGGCCCTGGCGAACACTGCTTGACAGTCAAGGGGGGCTGCTCTGTTACAGGGCCTCCAGAGGACTAGGCTTTGACCGTTTGACTTTTTTGATGGAAAGGAAAGAAAAGTAATAACCTGTCTAATGGCTAAAACCCAGATGTGGGATTTATGTCTCATAAATCCTAGCCTTTCTCTGCCAGTGACCCAAAGTGGAGCTTAAGTCACCATCACCCTCACTCGGGTTTCCCTTCCTGCATCAGGAGAATAAAAATCACAGACCTAAGAGTCAGAAGACATATATTCCAATCCTGATTCTACGACGTAGAACTGAGAAGTTTGATTTTTGAAGCCTCTATTTCCTTTTAAGTCACTAAAGTCTCTCTGCAAGAAGCTGTAGTCGTGGAAATCAGAAAAAACACTTAACCCTTCAGCCTCTTGTAGAATAACCCCCCACATCATGCTTGTTGAACACGTGAATGAACCACACTAGAGTTTGGTTTCATGTACTTCAAGTGCCTTGAACTCGTGGATACGTGTGGATACGCGCCTACAGTCATCAAAGGCACTGCCTGGGTTCCTTGCAGTGGTGGGAGTGTCGGTGAGCTTCAGTGTTTCCTTGGGAGCATGTACACGGTCAGCTCTTGTGTATTTTATGTGGATTAACTTCTCTCAAAGGTATTTTCCAACATTGCTTCCTTCATCTTGTGGACTCCACCAGAGTGTCTCCAGGTTTTTTTTGTTTTTTTTTTTTCTGCCAAAGAACTGAACCAAATTTAAAGCCTGCTTTTGCATTGGCCATCTCTTTGATTTTGGATGTGTCACTACATCTCCTAGAGCCTCAGATTTTTCATCCACTGCATGTGGAGGATATCCCGTGTTGCTTCTGTTTCTCCCAGAGCAGGGTAATAGTGAGAATCAAAGGAGGTGATTTTTTCTGTGTGTGCAAAAACTCAGAAGTAACTATAGGAACCAAATGTAGAATTCTTATAATTGTTACTTACCAGCATCATCAACAACTTGGAGAGTTATATTTGTCTCTCTCACCAGCCATGTCACAGATACCTACTGGGGTTATGTAGAGAAACAGAGAATTAGAAACGCTGAAAGTCAAGGCCAAATACCTCATCGTGTCTAGGGACTTCTTCCCTGCTCCTTGATGTCTTACTGACTTATTTGATCTAGGGAGGCAGAGGGTCTCTTCAGGAACTGCAGGAAGTCTAAAGTGAATATGTACCATTTTATATTCATTCACTGGTTTGTTTTTCTATCCATCAAATGATTAAATCTCAGTTGTATATAAAGATGAATCAAACATGAATTTGCTCTTGTGATTCTTTCAAAATAGTAAGAGAACTAGTGCTCTTAGCTCAAAGCTAGTAATACAAAGTAAGAAATGAAAGGTGTGACTCTCCTAAGAGCAGTCTAGTTCCTTGCTGTGGTTGCACTGAGGCAGGCAAGAGAATTTATCACCAAGGGGCAGGGAGGCTTATTGTAAAAAAACAGTTTCTAACTGAGTCTTAGAGAATGAAGAGGAGCTGAACTTAGAGGATGCGGTGGGGAGGGAGGGCATCCAGGCAGAGGAATGACCGGAGTAGAGACGGGCAGGTTCCTCTTGTGACTTTGAAGTCTTTTTCACCACCAGCATGGTATGAAGATTACCTTTTTTTAATCTTTGTGTTTGTTTTTAATATTTTCCTTTGAGCACCCTTTGGTTTCTAGAAATAATCAGCTGTCTCACCATGCAGTAGATCGGAGCTTGAGAAACTTCTGGCCCATAATAGCATAACCCTGGCTTCACATTATGTAAGAAATCCATCAGAAATTCTTCTGGAAGCTCACTTCAAAGCCCTCTTCTGTTGACCAAGCCCTGGGAGGTGCCATGCTCAGTCATCACTTCTTGGTTATTGGAATTTCCTGTCTTGTTATAAGATCAAAGGAAAGGGTAATTCCAATGTACAAGCAAAAATGAAGCTCTTTGATTGTTGGTCACTGATGTGGAGCAGAGATTCACTTAAGGAGGTCAAGAAACAGTCATTTCAGAGTATGGGAGGATTCCTCAGCTTGTCTGAAACACCAAGAGCAGGTGGAAAGCCCAGCTTGGGCCACTATAGTATTTCAGATGACCAAGCATTGGTTTTGTGACCAGACTGGCTGGAAGCCAGGATCAACCCTTGAGTTAGGTTATACTCTATGGTCTCCTCTCCATTCACATCCAAGCAGTAAGGGACTTCTTCCTGCTCCTTGATGTCTTACTGACTTATTTGATCTAGGGAGGCAGAGGGTCTCTTCAGGAACTGCAGGAAGTCTAAAGTGAATATGTACCATTTTATATTCATTCACTGGTTTGTTTTTCTATCCATCAAATGATTAAATCTCAGTTGTATATAAAGATGAATCAAACATGAATTTGCTCTTGTGATTCTTTCAAAATAGTAAGAGAACTAGTGCTCTTAGCTCAAAGCTAGTAATACAAAGTAAGAAATGAAAGGTGTGACTCTCCTAAGAGCAGTCTAGTTCCTTGCTGTGGTTGCACTGAGGCAGGCAAGAGAATTTATCACCAAGGGGCAGGGAGGCTTATTGTAAAAAAACAGTTTCTAACTGAGTCTTAGAGAATGAAGAGGAGCTGAACTTAGAGGATGCGGTGGGGAGGGAGGGCATCCAGGCAGAGGAATGACCGGAGTAGAGACGGGCAGGTTCCTCTTGTGACTTTGAAGTCTTTTTCACCACCAGCATGGTATGAAGATTACCTTTTTTTAATCTTTGTGTTTTTTTTTAATATTTTCCTTTGAGCACCCTTTGGTTTCTAGAAATAATCAGCTGTCTCACCATGCAGTAGATCGGAGCTTGAGAAACTTCTGGCCCATAATAGCATAACCCTGGCTTCACATTATGTAAGAAATCCATCAGAAATTCTTCTGGAAGCTCACTTCAAAGCCCTCTTCTGTTGACCAAGCCCTGGGAGGTGCCATGCTCAGTCATCACTTCTTGGTTATTGGAATTTCCTGTCTTGTTATAAGATCAAAGGAAAGGGTAATTCCAATGTACAAGCAAAAATGAAGCTCTTTGATTGTTGGTCACTGATGTGGAGCAGAGATTCACTTAAGGAGGTCAAGAAACAGTCATTTCAGAGTATGGGAGGATTCCTCAGCTTGTCTGAAACACCAAGAGCAGGTGGAAAGCCCAGCTTGGGCCACTATAGTATTTCAGATGACCAAGCTTTGGTTTTGTGTGACCAGACTGGCTGGAAGCCAGGATCAACCCCTTGAGTTAGGTTATACTCTATGGTCTCCTCTCCATTCACATCCAAGCAGTAAGACAAGCATAACAGGAATGCTTTTACTTTTACCTGGGTATGTGGATTTCTAAGGTTGGGGTCCCTGAGAACTTAAGATGATGATTTCTAGATTTTATGGACTGGTAAATGAAAAAACTTGGGTCTGACATAGAGTTGTTAACTTTTTACTTGACCAAATGAAGGACATATGACTAAAAGGACCTTGGTAACTACAAAATGGTTGTCATCTTTTTAAGAGGAAAAAGAACTTTTATGCCAGTTATTAAGAAGGGCATCACCTCGAAATAAAAATGCTCCATCCTAAGAAAACTTAGTTGCTACTCTTCCATCTATGCTTTGTTTTAGAATGTTTTAAATAGCCTCATGGTGAGCCCAGGTCATGGGACTGAACTTTAGGGACTCCATGTATGTATTAGATGAGAACTTACTTCATTTGTCTGCTTAGAAAAGATCCTGTGTGGATGAAGGAACTTCATGCAACCACGGATGGTTTTGAACGCAGTCACGTCAACTCCCACAAGGTGTATTTTGTTCTGACATCCTATTTCCTGGCATTTGGTGAGAGGATGATGTGTCCAATTCACTCTTATTCTGACTCATTTGTGGGAAGGGAAATTTAATTCTCTGGGAACTCTTGTTTGTATTAGTATTAAATCATTTGTCTGCTGCTTAATGATTTATACACACAGTGCAAAGAGGCCCTAGCATTGCTTTCCTGATTGTTCCATCTCCCACCCCTCCCTCATTCCACTCCAGGTTGATGAAATAATTTAGTTTTGTGTCTTAGGGAATCCACCCAAGACACTGTTCTTTATCTTACTCATTCCTAATACACTCTATTGGGGAACTGGGCTTTTAGCTGAGTCTATAGCCTTCTCAAGGATGTTTAGCTGGGTATTATGTGGTGTTTTGTGCTGTTAACATGCTAAACTATTTTGCTTCTTTAACTCAGCAATCAGACTCTTCCCAAATACGACGCACCTCATTTGGATCGTAAATAGTGATCCTCTGATTTATTTTTCTAGAGTTCATAAGCTAAATGTGGATGGGCCTTTGGTGCTCATTAAAGCAGAGACCATTCATTTGAAGGGTTACTGCCTACGTTGTGCTGATGGGACCTCATATTCTTACACTTGCCCACACTAGCCATCCATAATTTAGTATCACGCTCCCATTCACGTACTGTTTCAGCATTTGCCGTGCTTATGAGTAATTGACAATGTATGATGGTAACAGTAAATCAGACAGGCTGGGCCCAGCCCTTTTATGGTCAGTTTCACTGTCTGCCAGAGAGGAAGACTGGAAACCAGTGACGGGTGTTAACTGGGGGCTTTTCAGACCATAAAGTTAGAAAGCACATTTGTTGGCTTGTATTATTAATACATTTTCCAGTGACTGTTTAAAGTAGATATCTTTGGTTGGATAAGGAGTCTTGAAAAAAAAAAAAAAGTTTCACCATTATGCATACTTTAGTGATTACTGCAGTTGATTTCAAAGGAATGACTTATTCTGACAAAGTCAGTGAATTGGAGTTGTAATGAATCTAACAGGCCATGTGATATAGGAGGCTTCAGGCTGTGTGATGTGGCACGAATGTCACAGAGCCAGAGAGATTAGGATTTATTTTCTTGAAATGCAAATACGGAACAGGGTGGCTCAGGATACAACACTCAGAGTTGAGCATGGCGTGACTCGAATTCTCTTATAGAGCGTCCATTGCCTGGGAGCTGTATCGTGAGAGACTCACCTCAGAATTCCACTATTGATCAAGCATATCCCGCCTTAGCTCAAAACTGAGTGCTAACAAATGCACTTTAGCTTGGCTGCTTTCTTTTCTGTTCCACATGTGCATTGCATCAAATTTCCTGGCAAAAATGTTATTTCGAGGTAATGTGTATAATAAAATGTTCTCTTGGTGTCACAGCAAGAAAACCGAAAAAACAAACAACAAAACTGAGTGCTGTGTCTTCATAATAATTCTTCCTGACGTTGGGAGAGAGATGTAAGGGTCAAAGTATGCAGGAGGAAACACTTCTACAGAATCTCTGAGGAAAAGGTACCCTCTGGTGCTTGAAAAGTCCAGTGCTATGAAATACAAATCTTTAGGAAGATGGGTTCTGTTGGATTAAAATCTAGAGGCAGGTCAACTGCTGGGTTGTATTTTCTGCCTATGCTGTTTATGCACCAATCACATGACTTCGGTCAAGTTATTTAACCTCTTAGAACATCAATTTTTTTCCTGCCTCAAAATGGGCCTTTGGTGCTCATTAAAGCAGAGACCATTCATTTGAAGGGTTACTGCCTACGTTGTGCTGATGGGACCTCATATTCTTACACTTGCCCACACTAGCCATCCATAATTTAGTATCACGCTCCCATTCACGTACTGTTTCAGCATTTGCCGTGCTTATGAGTAATTGACAATGTATGATGGTAACAGTAAATCAGACAGGCTGGGCCCAGCCCTTTTATGGTCAGTTTCACTGTCTGCCAGAGAGGAAGACTGGAAACCAGTGACGGGTGTTAACTGGGGGCTTTTCAGACCATAAAGTTAGAAAGCACATTTGTTGGCTTGTATTATTAATACATTTTCCAGTGACTGTTTAAAGTAGATATCTTTGGTTGGATAAGGAGTCTTGAAAAAAAAAAAAAAGTTTCACCATTATGCATACTTTAGTGATTACTGCAGTTGATTTCAAAGGAATGACTTATTCTGACAAAGTCAGTGAATTGGAGTTGTAATGAATCTAACAGGCCATGTGATATAGGAGGCTTCAGGCTGTGTGATGTGGCACGAATGTCACAGAGCCAGAGAGATTAGGATTTATTTTCTTGAAATGCAAATACGGAACAGGGTGGCTCAGGATACAACACTCAGAGTTGAGCATGGCGTGACTCGAATTCTCTTATAGAGCGTCCATTGCCTGGGAGCTGTATCGTGAGAGACTCACCTCAGAATTCCACTATTGATCAAGCATATCCCGCCTTAGCTCAAAACTGAGTGCTAACAAATGCACTTTAGCTTGGCTGCTTTCTTTTCTGTTCCACATGTGCATTGCATCAAATTTCCTGGCAAAAATGTTATTTCGAGGTAATGTGTATAATAAAATGTTCTCTTGGTGTCACAGCAAGAAAACCGAAAAAACAAACAACAAAACTGAGTGCTGTGTCTTCATAATAATTCTTCCTGACGTTGGGAGAGAGATGTAAGGGTCAAAGTATGCAGGAGGAAACACTTCTACAGAATCTCTGAGGAAAAGGTACCCTCTGGTGCTTGAAAAGTCCAGTGCTATGAAATACAAATCTTTAGGAAGATGGGTTCTGTTGGATTAAAATCTAGAGGCAGGTCAACTGCTGGGTTGTATTTTCTGCCTATGCTGTTTATGCACCAATCACATGACTTCGGTCAAGTTATTTAACCTCTTAGAACATCAATTTCCTTGTCTCTAAAATGGGGAGGAACTCCCTGCCTCAAAATGATGTTTTGAAGAGATTTGACACACACAAAACACGTGGATAAGTGATAAATACTTTTAAAAAATCATTTAAATTTTTTTAATGAAACAATATAGAATTTATCCATTCCTCTCTTCTATCAGAATATATTTGAGTGCCTTTTTTGTCTCAGGCACTAAACTAGGTGCTAAGGATACTCTAGGTAAAAAGCCAATGTCATGGAAATATTTCTTGTAATCAGGGGCTGTGTTCAAATAGTAAACTTAAACATCACTGTTCCATATAGTCAGCAGTAAAAACAGATTCTACTGCATCAGAATATCCCAGCTGTCTCCGAAACCTCATTCTTTTTGGTTTCATTGCTTGTAGGCTCTGAACCATTCATGGGGGATTATCACTTGCTTAAAGTGCTAAATGATTTTAGTTTCTTCCCCTGGACTTCTGGAGAAGAAGTAGAGTCATAAGCCAGCTACTAGATCTATAGATTCAGAAATCTTTTGGCATCTTCTAAGAGCAGTGTGACGGTCACAGGATAGAGATAGAATCTTGTATTTTGTACCAAGAATGTTGTGCAATTTAATTAGCACCATAGTTGATAGGGCTGTTTTCTGTCAATATGAAGTGAAATAACTGGAATCTGTGAGTACAAATAAAATAAGTTCTACAGGTAAATTTGATTTTTTGCTTCTTGCTTTTCAGGCCAGAGATACTTTTTTTTGTATTGATGTATAAAATTAAGACCTGTAATCTTGCTTGAGCTAATAATGCCTTTGTTTGCAATCAACATATGAATATAAATCTTCACTTGGGAGTGCATAAGTGGGAATTCAGGTGTGTGATCTTCATCTGTAACAGGGGACAGTAAGAATGACAGTTGTATATGGCAAGAGCAGGAGGAAACACTCTTCTGGGAAAAGATGGGCTTGAAAAGTCCAGTGCTATGAAATACAAATCTGTAGGAAGATGGGTTCTGTTGGATTAAAATCTAGAGGCAGGTCAACTGCTGGGTTGTATTTTCTGCCTATGCTGTTTATGCACCAATCACATGACTTCGGTCAAGTTATTTAACCTCTTAGAACATCAATTTCCTTGTCTCTAAAATGGGGAGGAACTCCCTGCCTCAAAATGATGTTTTGAAGAGATTTGACACACACAAAACACGTGGATAAGTGATAAATACTTTTAAAAAATCATTTAAATTTTTTTAATGAAACAATATAGAATTTATCCATTCCTCTCTTCTATCAGAATATATTTGAGTGCCTTTTTTGTCTCAGGCACTAAACTAGGTGCTAAGGATACTCTAGGTAAAAAGCCAATGTCATGGAAATATTTCTTGTAATCAGGGGCTGTGTTCAAATAGTAAACTTAAACATCACTGTTCCATATAGTCAGCAGTAAAAACAGATTCTACTGCATCAGAATATCCCAGCTGTCTCCGAAACCTCATTCTTTTTGGTTTCATTGCTTGTAGGCTCTGAACCATTCATGGGGGATTATCACTTGCTTAAAGTGCTAAATGATTTTAGTTTCTTCCCCTGGACTTCTGGAGAAGAAGTAGAGTCATAAGCCAGCTACTAGATCTATAGATTCAGAAATCTTTTGGCATCTTCTAAGAGCAGTGTGACGGTCACAGGATAGAGATAGAATCTTGTATTTTGTACCAAGAATGTTGTGCAATTTAATTAGCACCATAGTTGATAGGGCTGTTTTCTGTCAATATGAAGTGAAATAACTGGAATCTGTGAGTACAAATAAAATAAGTTCTACAGGTAAATTTGATTTTTTGCTTCTTGCTTTTCAGGCCAGAGATACTTTTTTTTGTATTGATGTATAAAATTAAGACCTGTAATCTTGCTTGAGCTAATAATGCCTTTGTTTGCAATCAACATATGAATATAAATCTTCACTTGGGAGTGCATAAGTGGGAATTCAGGTGTGTGATCTTCATCTGTAACAGGGGACAGTAAGAATGAGTGTTTTCTGAGCAGTTTGTATATGGCAAGAGCAGGAAGCTGTGGCTCCATTGTTTTGACACAGATTGTATACTTTGCTCTCTGCTCTAAGAAACTGCTATGGGGCCTCCCTGGTGGCTCAGATGGTCAAGAATCTTCCTGCAATGTAGGAGACCTGGGTTTGATCCCCGGGTCAGGAAGATCCTTTGGTAGACGAGGACAGCTACTCACTCCAGTATTCTTGCCTGGAGAACTCCATGGACAGCGGAGTCTGGCTACAGTCCATTGGGTTGCAAAGAATCAGACACAGCTGAGTGACTGACACTTTCACTAGTTATGGTCTTAATGTTTGTTTCCTTTAAAATTCATATATTTAAATCCTAACCCCTAAAGGGTTTGGAAGGTGACTAGGTCACAATGGTAGGGCCTTGATGAGTGCTCCCCAGCCCCTTCCAAAGGTGAGAACATAGTGGTAAGTTAGCAGTATGCCACCCAGGAGAAGAATCTCACCAGAAGCTGACCGTGCTGGCACTCGAATTATGAGATGTAAATTTCTGTTGTTTATAAAACACCCGTTCTGTGGTGTTTTGTCATAACAGCCTGAGCAGATTTAAGCAAAGCCAGTACAAACTGTACTTTCTTTTTATCCAGTTTATACAATTATTGGTAGACAGAAGCAATACAAAACAAATATTCTAACAAAACTCTAAGTGAAGAATTACATCTGGGTAGATACATAGAAAACTGCAAAAAAAAAAAGGAACCTGGGGAAAATTTGCCTGGGTAGAAATTAGAAACAACACAAAATAAACAAGGCAATGACTAAAACTGCACATAACTTTTTGACTGAAATTTGTGATAGTAAATCAAATATTTGTGAATAAAATTTAGATCTGAAAAGCTTGAGCTGGAAAAATTGGATTTGGCAAAAATATTAGTCTCAGAAAGACAAGTCAAAACAAGCACCTGGCAGTGGCAGGTGAGAGACTAAAATTTTATATGATCATAGAACCTACCAATGCACAATTTGTGCTGTAGATAATACCAGGAAAAGAATCCCAAGGAAAACAAGTTTATTTATTTATAAAAATTGAAGTATGGTTAATTTAAAATATTGTAGTAGTTTCACGTGTACAGCCTAGTGTTTCAGCATTTTTGTAGATAATATTCCATTGTAGGTTTTTCCAAGATATTTGGTATAATTCTCTATGCTCTACAGTAAATCCCAGTTGCTTATATATTTCGTGTCTAGTGTTTTGTATCTGTCCATCCTCTAGTCCTAAATTGTCCCTTCCCAGGCCTTTCTCCCTTTTGATAACCATAAGTTTGTTTTCTATGCCTGTGAGCTGATTGAGTATCATTTAACTAATAAAGGAATTGAATTCATTGAGTTTGTCCCTGACATTACCTCCTTGTGAAGAAGTCTGAATGCTGATGTGATTCTGGCCTCCCTGCTCCACGGCAGGCACGGTGGTGTCTGGCATCAGCTTAAGTCCCCCATGCTTGCTGTGGCCTTGCCCTCTGCTGCCTGGCCCTTGGCCCCTGTGCCCTCATCTCCTCCCCCTACCCCCACTCCAGCACCCTGTGTTCCAGCCACGCTGGCCTTCTTGTCGTTCCTCCCACATGACTAGCATGGGGTTTTTTCCTTCTTCGTCCACTCGAATTATGAGATGTAAATTTCTGTTGTTTATAAAACACCCGTTCTGTGGTGTTTTGTCATAACAGCCTGAGCAGATTTAAGCAAAGCCAGTACAAACTGTACTTTCTTTTTATCCAGTTTATACAATTATTGGTAGACAGAAGCAATACAAAACAAATATTCTAACAAAACTCTAAGTGAAGAATTACATCTGGGTAGATACATAGAAAACTGCAAAAAAAAAAAGGAACCTGGGGAAAATTTGCCTGGGTAGAAATTAGAAACAACACAAAATAAACAAGGCAATGACTAAAACTGCACATAACTTTTTGACTGAAATTTGTGATAGTAAATCAAATATTTGTGAATAAAATTTAGATCTGAAAAGCTTGAGCTGGAAAAATTGGATTTGGCAAAAATATTAGTCTCAGAAAGACAAGTCAAAACAAGCACCTGGCAGTGGCAGGTGAGAGACTAAAATTTTATATGATCATAGAACCTACCAATGCACAATTTGTGCTGTAGATAATACCAGGAAAAGAATCCCAAGGAAAACAAGTTTATTTATTTATAAAAATTGAAGTATGGTTAATTTAAAATATTGTAGTAGTTTCACGTGTACAGCCTAGTGTTTCAGCATTTTTGTAGATAATATTCCATTGTAGGTTTTTCCAAGATATTTGGTATAATTCTCTATGCTCTACAGTAAATCCCAGTTGCTTATATATTTCGTGTCTAGTGTTTTGTATCTGTCCATCCTCTAGTCCTAAATTGTCCCTTCCCAGGCCTTTCTCCCTTTTGATAACCATAAGTTTGTTTTCTATGCCTGTGAGCTGATTGAGTATCATTTAACTAATAAAGGAATTGAATTCATTGAGTTTGTCCCTGACATTACCTCCTTGTGAAGAAGTCTGAATGCTGATGTGATTCTGGCCTCCCTGCTCCACGGCAGGCACGGTGGTGTCTGGCATCAGCTTAAGTCCCCCATGCTTGCTGTGGCCTTGCCCTCTGCTGCCTGGCCCTTGGCCCCTGTGCCCTCATCTCCTCCCCCTACCCCCACTCCAGCACCCTGTGTTCCAGCCACGCTGGCCTTCTTGTCGTTCCTCCCACATGACTAGCATGTGCTCCTCGGGCTCTGGCCCCTGGTGGTTCCTCTGTCTGGAATGTTGTAACAACAGATTGCTCACTCTGTGTTTTGCCAAAAGTTTTACTTTAATTTTAGGTTCAAAGGATTTGTAAATAAAAGAAACCACGCATTAGACAATAAACAATTTCAGTATTTAATAGAGGATTATCTGACTTAATTTCAGTATACAATCATTAAAAGAAATGACACAGGGAGAAGTAACAGCATATGCATGGCAATACTGGGCTTATACCTACATCCAGACTTGAACAGCACTGGGAAATCCAAGTTGACAGAAATCTGGAGTCCCAAATGGGAAAGGGTCCCAGGTGGTGTGTGCACCCCACAGGTGAGACTTCAGATTGTAGCTTTTGGGGCTCTTGCTTCTAATCCCAGGTTGCAGACTGATGGCATCATCATTTTCTGTGCAGAAATGCAGCTGTTTTTTTTTTTTTTTAATATTTTTATTTTTTTATTTTTACAATGCTATTTGGTTCACCTTATGCATCACAAGATTTCCTTAGACCGCAGGGTGGGAGGGGAGGCTGGCCAGGTCCCCAGGGGCTTAAGCAATTCCAAGACCCACTCCTCTCCGTATCTAAAGTGCTGCTTCACATGCTGGTAGCAACTGATGTGCTCGAAGGCAGGCATGTAGTCTAGGCAGGGTCCAGAAAAGGCTGGAAGTCAGTCGAGGCCTGCTCCCCGACTTCTGAAGTCTGAACAAGACTACCTCCATTTTAAATTCCTTAACACTCTCTCCCTTTTGATAACCATAAGTTTGTTTTCTATGCCTGTGAGCTGATTGAGTATCATTTAACTAATAAAGGAATTGAATTCATTGAGTTTGTCCCTGACATTACCTCCTTGTGAAGAAGTCTGAATGCTGATGTGATTCTGGCCTCCTGCTCCACGGCAGGCACGGTGGTGTCTGGCATCAGCTTAAGTCCCCCATGCTTGCTGTGGCCTTGCCCTCTGCTGCCTGGCCCTTGGCCCTGTGCCCTCATCTCCTCCCACTACCCCCACTCCAGCACCCTGTGTTCCAGCCACGCTGGCCTTCTTGTCGTTCCTCCCACATGACTAGCATGTGCTCCTCGGGCTCTGGCCCCTGGTGGTTCCTCTGTCTGGAATGTTGTAACAACAGATTGCTCACTCTGTGTTTTGCCAAAAGTTTTACTTTAATTTTAGGTTCAAAGGATTTGTAAATAAAAGAAACCACGCATTAGACAATAAACAATTTCAGTATTTAATAGAGGATTATCTGACTTAATTTCAGTATACAATCATTAAAAGAAATGACACAGGGAGAAGTAACAGCATATGCATGGCAATACTGGGCTTATACCTACATCCAGACTTGAACAGCACTGGGAAATCCAAGTTGACAGAAATCTGGAGTCCCAAATGGGAAAGGGTCCCAGGTGGTGTGTGCACCCCACAGGTGAGACTTCAGATTGTAGCTTTTGGGGCTCTTGCTTCTAATCCCAGGTTGCAGACTGATGGCATCATCATTTTCTGTGCAGAAATGCAGCTGTTTTTTTTTTTTTTTAATATTTTTATTTTTTTATTTTTACAATGCTATTTGGTTCACCTTATGCATCACAAGATTTCCTTAGACCGCAGGGTGGGAGGGGAGGCTGGCCAGGTCCCCAGGGGCTTAAGCAATTCCAAGACCCACTCCTCTCCGTATCTAAAGTGCTGCTTCACATGCTGGTAGCAACTGATGTGCTCGAAGGCAGGCATGTAGTCTAGGCAGGGTCCAGAAAAGGCTGGAAGTCAGTCGAGGCCTGCTCCCCGACTTCTGAAGTCTGAACAAGACTACCTCCATTTTAAATTCCTTAACACTCTATCACTTCATGGTGGCCTCTACCCAAATGTCACTCCACCCCTTTACCTTGCTTTCTGTTTTCTCATAGTAATTATAATTTCCTGACATTAGTATATCTATCTTTGTCTACTTTCTTGACCAGAATGTCATCTCCAAAGGATTTGTTCATTGCTTTGTTTAGAGTGTTTCAAAGAGAGCTTGACATGCAGGAGGCTCACCAAATATTAGTTTGAATAGATTCTGCATCACAATGTTTGTGGATGTTGATACCAGCCAGCATTTTCCATTTAGATTCCAGGACCAGGATGTCCCAATGAGTCAAAATGGCAGAAAAAAGCAAATATCCTACATCATTAGAGCCTGCCCTCATGTGTGGATGACATCAGCTGCTCCCAGCAGTTCTGATCTGGGATTTGATTACAACTCTCTCTCCTGAAGATAGGTGTGACCTGGGCTTGGCCAATGAAATGTCAGCAGATGGGCTGTGTGTCACTTCCAGCTGGAAGACCCTCAGAGCTAGAGTGGGATTTTATAGCTCCCTTCTGCCTGCGGGGCTGTGGAGGGAGAATCCCGGAGATGACGGCTGGTCCTTGCATGAGGAAGCTGTGGACTGGAGGCCTCCCTCCAGCCTGGCCTGGGTATGGAGCCAATCGGGACTCCACCTGCATGGTTGGAGGTCATTGAGATTTTAGAGTTGCTTGTTGCATAGTTGATTAATACAAGTTACACTCTTGCTTCTAATCCCAGGTTGCAGACTGATGGCATCATCATTTTCTGTGCAGAAATGCAGCTGTTTTTTTTTTTTTTTAATATTTTTATTTTTTTATTTTTACAATGCTATTTGGTTCACCTTATGCATCACAAGATTTCCTTAGACCGCAGGGTGGGAGGGGAGGCTGGCCAGGTCCCCAGGGGCTTAAGCAATTCCAAGACCCACTCCTCTCCGTATCTAAAGTGCTGCTTCACATGCTGGTAGCAACTGATGTGCTCGAAGGCAGGCATGTAGTCTAGGCAGGGTCCAGAAAAGGCTGGAAGTCAGTCGAGGCCTGCTCCCCGACTTCTGAAGTCTGAACAAGACTACCTCCATTTTAAATTCCTTAACACTCTATCACTTCATGGTGGCCTCTACCCAAATGTCACTCCACCCCTTTACCTTGCTTTCTGTTTTCTCATAGTAATTATAATTTCCTGACATTAGTATATCTATCTTTGTCTACTTTCTTGACCAGAATGTCATCTCCAAAGGATTTGTTCATTGCTTTGTTTAGAGTGTTTCAAAGAGAGCTTGACATGCAGGAGGCTCACCAAATATTAGTTTGAATAGATTCTGCATCACAATGTTTGTGGATGTTGATACCAGCCAGCATTTTCCATTTAGATTCCAGGACCAGGATGTCCCAATGAGTCAAAATGGCAGAAAAAAGCAAATATCCTACATCATTAGAGCCTGCCCTCATGTGTGGATGACATCAGCTGCTCCCAGCAGTTCTGATCTGGGATTTGATTACAACTCTCTCTCCTGAAGATAGGTGTGACCTGGGCTTGGCCAATGAAATGTCAGCAGATGGGCTGTGTGTCACTTCCAGCTGGAAGACCCTCAGAGCTAGAGTGGGATTTTATAGCTCCCTTCTGCCTGCGGGGCTGTGGAGGGAGAATCCCGGAGATGACGGCTGGTCCTTGCATGAGGAAGCTGTGGACTGGAGGCCTCCCTCCAGCCTGGCCTGGGTATGGAGCCAATCGGGACTCCACCTGCATGGTTGGAGGTCATTGAGATTTTAGAGTTGCTTGTTGCATAGTTGATTAATACAAGTTACACATTTTATCTCATTCAATTTTTACTTTGTCCATAGGAGGCATTCTTTTATTTTAAATCATTTAATTTTATTTTTAAAAATTTTTTACAGAGTTTTGTTGTTCACAGACATGTATGTTCCCAGATCAGTCATATGCATATCCCTGGCACCCTCTCCCGCTCCCATTCCCCCTATGCCACCCCTCCAGGCCATCGCACCCCGCCCCTGCAGGGTCTCCTATTCCCGCAGGGCAATGACAATAGCTATCTTTTTCACATATGACAGTATAGGTTTTCAGGTTACTCCCTCTATGCCTCCCACCTACTGTTCATGCCCCACAATGTCCATATGTCTGTTCTCTATGTCTACTTTTCCATTGCTTCACTGTGTGTGTTACCATTACCCTCTTACTAGATTCCATATACATGTGTTAGTATACTGTACTTGTCTTTCTGTTTTTGACTTACTTCACTTTTTATAATAGGTTCTAGATCCATCCACCCATAGGAGGCATTCTTATTCCTACTTGCTACTGGGAAAATGGATCTCACAGAGGTTAAATTCGCCAAAAGTCACACAGCTATGAAGCGGCAAAATTGAAATTCCAATCCAATTCTGTTTGATTCCATGGCTTGAACTTTTAAACATATGCTTGTTCAACTTCTCAGTATGTAATTGAATACCTGTTATAGATCATATGGGTAAAACCCTGCTCACAAGACCTTCAATAGCCTCATTCAAAACAGGAGGACCATTGAAATCCTTTCAAAAATTAAGTGACATGCCAGTAACCTGGAGAGAAGTTGATCAGAATTATAGGTCTCTTGTTTCCCCTGACAGCATATACAATGAATTAAATATTAAAACCCATTTGAAGGTAACTTGGGTTTGATGACTTTGAAAGAAGGCTGAAAATTGTGCCCACTGGGTTGGATTATATTTATTACATCTTTCTCTATTTAGGAACTGTGAAAACCTCAATGACTTTGCTTAACAAAAAATTAGAGAAACTGAAAAAAGAAAGAAAGAAAGAAAAAGCCTGATAAATCCATTTTAGGAGGTTGTGGATATTCTTCCCCTCTGTATGAATTAGAAGACAGACTCTCTGAAGGTCATGAGAGGACATGGACAAGGGCAGATGTCAGCAGGAATACGCCTGAGATGCATGTGGCTTCAGTCTTTAGAGCTTGTAATAGTGACAAGCCCACCTATAAATTAAAATGGAGCACAGAACTGATGGGTGGGGTGGCAGTAACATTCCTATTTCTAAGATTTTCTGATTTACCACTCACGCTGCTGCCCCTTCCCCCCTACCCTCACTTTTCTTTTTTTCCTTTTTAAGAAACATTAATTACTTATTTGACTGTGTCAGGTCTTAGTTTTGGCATGTAAATTCTTAGTTGCTACATGTGGGCTCTAGATCCCTGACCAGGGGTTAAACACAGGCCCCATGCATTGGGAGCCTGGAGTCTTAGCCACTGGACCACCAGGGAAGTCCTTTGCCCTTTTCCTTTAATTGGAAGGGTTGGGACTGGTTATCATGGCTGGGTTCTGTTTTGACAGTGGTGCTTTATATTTCTGATTAGATCAGTTGTGATTTGAATTCATTTTCCAAGTTAGGGAAAGAGGGTTCCTTGCTCTTTACTTCATGTAGGACTATCTAGGCAAGCAGAAAATTCTCCACAATGAAGAAGACTTTTTAACTATTTGGGATGATGTGTTGCAATGGATTTATTTCAAGATGTTAGCCATAATGTGTGTGTGAATATAAACACTATATGTATATGTCTAATTAAGAAGAGGGGCTTCCCTGAAGGCTCAGTAGTAAATAATCTGCATGCAATACAGGAGACCTGGGATCGATTCCTGGGTCCAGAAAATCCCCTGGAGAAAGAAATGATAACCCACTCCATTTCTTACCTGAGAAATCCCATGGATAGAGGAGCCTGTTGGGCTCCATGGGTTACAAAGAGTCAGATATGTCTTAGAGACCAAAAAAACAACAAATTAAGAAGAATTGAACCCCTTCTTGTGTAACCATGTGGCTTGATCATAATTGGGAACAACTTGATGTGTAGATGATCTTTTATTTTATCCATGTCTTGGAGAGGAAAAGGATAAGGGACAGGCAGAGTCACCTTTAAAGGGTCAAACACAGCCCTTTAAAGCCACACAGTGTAGTGAATCTCACGTTCACTGACCCAGGGTCTCTCACACACTGGGTTCTTTCTTCCTTATTAGATGGAAACTGCAAAATGCAGGTTAGTCTCTCAGCTGCAGACATTTGCCTCTTTATTGAAAATGAAGAGGCCTGTTAGGAAGAGGTCTTTAAAGCACATTTTTAGACTCATGATGGTTGCTCTGAACTGATATCCCTTCTTTTTTTTTTTTAATTTAAATTTTGGCCACTTCTATTGGTCTTTCATTTATTTATTTTCATCCATCTTTGTTCTTTGACCAGAGTGGGTCTCCCATTGCAGTGGCCTCTCTCATTGCAGAGCACAGGCTCCAGGCACACGCGCTCCAGAGCGCTGGCTCATAATTGGACACACTGGTCCAGCCACTTCGCGGCACATGGGATCTTCCCAGGCCAGGGATTGAACTGGCACCCCTTGCACTGCAAAGTGGACCCACTGGACCACCGGGGAAGCCCTGAACTGATATTCCTAAAAAAGATATAAGATCATCTGGGATTCTAGAGAGTTCTGTTGATGCCATGAGCACCAAAGCAAAACATTGAGATCTTTCTGCTAAAACATTTCATTCTAAAGAAAGTGAGATAAAGGAAGCCAGGAGGACAAAAGAAATTGTGGGTACTAATGAAAAGCCGAGAGAAGAGAAAATCAATAATCCCCCGTGAGTGGCTCTGAACACCCTTCTCTGCGGTCAGGAATCAGGGGCTTTGCGGTGTGTGTGTCTGTGGCGAAGCCATACACTGGTTCTGCATGAGGGGCTGGAATGGAGCAGAGCTAGTGGCAGAGGATCAATCAATTTCTGCCAAGCTGTGTGACTAAGAGTTCCATTAAAAAGACAAAAAGGTCTACCCTGGGGCGGTGGGGGGATGTGATGACTTTGCTTCAAAGGCATGAGGGGGCTGAGGCTGGGAAAGAGGAAAAGTCCTGGAGCCCTGAGGTGACTGGAGAACTTTAATGACCCAAGGGCACGTTAGAGATTGAAAGGTGTCCCTGTGGAACAACTTGATGTGTAGATGATCTTTTATTTTATCCATGTCTTGAGAGGAAAAGGATAAGGGACAGGCAGAGTCACCTTTAAAGGGTCAAACACAGCCCTTTAAAGCCACACAGTGTAGTGAATCTCACGTTCACTGACCCAGGGTCTCTCACACACTGGGTTCTTTCTTCCTTATTAGATGGAAACTGCAAAATGCAGGTTAGTCTCTCAGCTGCAGACATTTGCCTCTTTATTGAAAATGAAGAGGCCTGTTAGGAAGAGGTCTTTAAAGCACATTTTTAGACTCATGATGGTTGCTCTGAACTGATATCCCTTCTTTTTTTTTTTTAATTTAAATTTTGGCCACTTCTATTGGTCTTTCATTTATTTATTTTCATCCATCTTTATTCTTTGGCCTGTGTGAGCCTCCCATTGCAGTGGCCTCTCTCATTGCAGAGCACAAGCTCTAGGCACATGTGCTCCAGAGTGCTGGCCCACAATTGGACACACTGGTCCAGCCCTCCTTGGCACATGGGATCTTCCCAGGCCAGGGATTGTACTAGTGCCCCTTGCACTGCAAAGTGGACCCACTGGACCACCGGGGAAGCCCTGAACTGATATTCCTAAAAAAGATATAAGATCATCTGGGATTCTAGAGAGTTCTGTTGATGCCATGAGCACCAAAGCAAAACATTGAGATCTTTCTGCTAAAACATTTCATTCTAAAGAAAGTGAGATAAAGGAAGCCAGGAGGACAAAAGAAATTGTGGGTACTAATGAAAAGCCGAGAGAAGAGAAAATCAATAATCCCCCGTGAGTGGCTCTGAACACCCTTCTCTGCGGTCAGGAATCAGGGGCTTTGCGGTGTGTGTGTCTGTGGCGGCCATACACTGGTTCTGCATGAGGGGCTGGAATGGAGCAGAGCTAGTGGCAGAGGATCAATCAATTTCTGCCAAGCTGTGTGACTAAGAGTTCCATTAAAAAGACAAAAAGGTCTACCCTGGGGCGGTGGGGGGATGTGATGACTTTGCTTCAAAGGCATGAGGGGGCTGAGGCTGGGAAAGAGGAAAAGTCCTGGAGCCCTGAGGTGACTGGAGAACTTTAATGACCCAAGGGCACGTTAGAGATTGAAAGGTGTCCCTCCAAAGATATCACAAATTCTTATTCCTGGTACTGGTGAATGTGACCTTACTTAGAAATAGGGTCTTTGCAGTTGTCATCAAGTTAACATGAAATCATATTGGATGAGTGTGGACTATAATTCAGTGACTCAGATACTTACACGAAAGCAAGAAGAAAACTATGATGATGAGGAAAGAGGCAGAGATTGGAATGATGGTGCTACAAGCCAGGAAGGTCAGGAATTTCCAGTAACCACTGGAAGCTATGAAGAGGCATGGAAAGAGTCTTCCGTGGGATCTTTAGCAGGGGGCTAATGGCCCTGCCTGCCCCCTGGATTTCAGACCTCTGACCTCCAGAACTGTGAGGGAATACATTTCTATTGTTATAAGCCATTCAGTCTGCAGTTTTGGTATGGTAGCCTAGGCAATTAGGGTCATAAGCGAAGAGCCTTCAACTTCAGCCTCAGGGCAGAGGGAAAAGGTGAGTGGAAGCTGGGGTACAGTGGGGAGTGAAGACTCAGAGGGGATGGGAGGTGAGATGGCCTATTGATAAGACATCAGGTACATAGTGGAAAGGGTGGCGGATTGGTCTTTTCAATTTCTCATTGTATAGGATTAGGGGAGGACTTTTAGCCTGGTTGCTGGGGCAGTTAGCACTTAGAGGTTCAGGTGGGGCCAAATTTCTCAAATACCCCCACTTCTCTCACTGCGACACTGCACCATCTACATCTAGCCCTGGAAAAATTTAATGAAAAGCCGAGAGAAGAGAAAATCAATAATCCCCGTGAGTGGCTCTGAACACCCTTCTCTGCGGTCAGGAATCAGGGGCTTTGCGTGTGTGTGTCTGTGGCAAGCCATACACTGGTTCTGCATGAGGGGCTGGAATGGAGCAGAGCTAGTGGCAGAGGATCAATCAATTTCTGCCAAGCTGTGTGACTAAGAGTTCCATTAAAAAGACAAAAAGGTCTACCCTGGGGCGGTGGGGGGATGTGATGACTTTGCTTCAAAGGCATGAGGGGGCTGAGGCTGGGAAAGAGGAAAAGTCCTGGAGCCCTGAGGTGACTGGAGAACTTTAATGACCCAAGGGCACGTTAGAGATTGAAAGGTGTCCCTCCAAAGATATCACAAATTCTTATTCCTGGTACTGGTGAATGTGACCTTACTTAGAAATAGGGTCTTTGCAGTTGTCATCAAGTTAACATGAAATCATATTGGATGAGTGTGGACTATAATTCAGTGACTCAGATACTTACACGAAAGCAAGAAGAAAACTATGATGATGAGGAAAGAGGCAGAGATTGGAATGATGGTGCTACAAGCCAGGAAGGTCAGGAATTTCCAGTAACCACTGGAAGCTATGAAGAGGCATGGAAAGAGTCTTCCGTGGGATCTTTAGCAGGGGGCTAATGGCCCTGCCTGCCCCCTGGATTTCAGACCTCTGACCTCCAGAACTGTGAGGGAATACATTTCTATTGTTATAAGCCATTCAGTCTGCAGTTTTGGTATGGTAGCCTAGGCAATTAGGGTCATAAGCGAAGAGCCTTCAACTTCAGCCTCAGGGCAGAGGGAAAAGGTGAGTGGAAGCTGGGGTACAGTGGGGAGTGAAGACTCAGAGGGGATGGGAGGTGAGATGGCCTATTGATAAGACATCAGGTACATAGTGGAAAGGGTGGCGGATTGGTCTTTTCAATTTCTCATTGTATAGGATTAGGGGAGGACTTTTAGCCTGGTTGCTGGGGCAGTTAGCACTTAGAGGTTCAGGTGGGGCCAAATTTCTCAAATACCCCCACTTCTCTCACTGCGACACTGCACCATCTACATCTAGCCCTGCGGACCACACCTACTTCAATTCTCCACTAAAAAAAGAACCTCCAGAGACCAGATATCACCCATCTCAGTGGGCAAGGATGGAGCTCCTGGGTTTCCTTTTTTTTTTGATTTTGGCCTCTTTTATTGTTTTTTTAAATTTATTTTCATCCATCTTTATTCTTCTGCCTGTGTGGGCCTCCCACTGCAGTGGCCTCTCTTGCTGCAGAGCACTGGCTTTGGGCGCATGTGCTCCAGAGTGCTGCCTCATAATAGGACACACTGGTCCAGCTGCCCCGCAGGGCGCCAGATCTTCCCAAGCCAGAGATTGAACTGGTGCCCCTTGCACTGCAAGACAGACTCTGGACCACCAGGGAATCCCTTTTGAAGTTTTTAATATAATATGGAAACATTAGTTTAGTTGATCATGATCTCTTTCTTTTTTTATTTTTAAAGTTTTCTTTTTTTTGGCCACTTCTATTGGTCTTTCATCTATTTATCTTTGTTCTTTGGCCTGTGTGGGCCTCCCATCGCAGTGGCATTTCTCGCTGCAGAGCACCAGCTCTGGGCGCATGCGCTCCAGAGCTCCAGCTTGGTAGTTGGTCCCGCCACTCCAAGGCACATGGGATTTTCCCAGGCCAGGGATCAAACCAGTGCCCCTTGCACTGCAAGGCAGTGTCCTTACCCACTGAACCACCAGGGAAGCCCTGATCATGATCTCTTAAAGGATAAACACATGTCACACCCATGGGGGGCTGTGTTTTATTCACCTTTGCACCTGAAGTTTAGTTCACTGCTTGACAGAAAAAGGCATGGGTGGTTGGATGGATGAAGAAAAAGCTTGTAAAATATGAAATGAGATTTGAAAAACTGGGGCCTCTATGACATAGGGATGTTAGTCACTCAGCTGTGTCTGATTATTTGTTATCCCATGGACTGTAGCCTGCCAGATTCCTCTGTCCATGAGGTTTCCCAGGCAAGACTCAGAGGGGATGGGAGGTGAGATGGCCTATTGATAAGACATCAGGTACATAGTGGAAAGGGTGGCGGATTGGTCTTTTCAATTTCTCATTGTATAGGATTAGGGGAGGACTTTTAGCCTGGTTGCTGGGGCAGTTAGCACTTAGAGGTTCAGGTGGGGCCAAATTTCTCAAATACCCCCACTTCTCTCACTGCGACACTGCACCATCTACATCTAGCCCTGCGGACCACACCTACTTCAATTCTCCACTAAAAAAAGAACCTCCAGAGACCAGATATCACCCATCTCAGTGGGCAAGGATGGAGCTCCTGGGTTTCCTTTTTTTTTTGATTTTGGCCTCTTTTATTGTTTTTTTAAATTTATTTTCATCCATCTTTATTCTTCTGCCTGTGTGGGCCTCCCACTGCAGTGGCCTCTCTTGCTGCAGAGCACTGGCTTTGGGCGCATGTGCTCCAGAGTGCTGCCTCATAATAGGACACACTGGTCCAGCTGCTCCGCATTGCGTCAGATCTTCCCATGCCAGAGATTGAACTGGTGCCCCTTGCACTGCAAGACAGACTCTGGACCACCAGGGAATCCCTTTTGAAGTTTTTAATATAATATGGAAACATTAGTTTAGTTGATCATGATCTCTTTCTTTTTTTATTTTTAAAGTTTTCTTTTTTTTGGCCACTTCTATTGGTCTTTCATCTATTTATCTTTGTTCTTTGGCCTGTGTGGGCCTCCCATCGCAGTGGCATTTCTCGCTGCAGAGCACCAGCTCTGGGCGCATGCGCTCCAGAGCTCCAGCTTGGTAGTTGGTCCCGCCACTCCAAGGCACATGGGATTTTCCCAGGCCAGGGATCAAACCAGTGCCCCTTGCACTGCAAGGCAGTGTCCTTACCCACTGAACCACCAGGGAAGCCCTGATCATGATCTCTTAAAGGATAAACACATGTCACACCCATGGGGGGCTGTGTTTTATTCACCTTTGCACCTGAAGTTTAGTTCACTGCTTGACAGAAAAAGGCATGGGTGGTTGGATGGATGAAGAAAAAGCTTGTAAAATATGAAATGAGATTTGAAAAACTGGGGCCTCTATGACATAGGGATGTTAGTCACTCAGCTGTGTCTGATTATTTGTTATCCCATGGACTGTAGCCTGCCAGATTCCTCTGTCCATGAGGTTTCCCAGGCAAGAATACTGGAGTGGGTAGTCATTCCCTTCTCAAGGGGATTTTCCTGACCCAAGGATTGAACCCAAGTCTCCCAGATTGCAAGCAGATTCTTTACCATCTGAGCCTCCAGGGAAGCCCCCAAAGTGGGGCCTACTTGCTGCCATTTCCCAACTCTGGGCCCATGGAAGGTGTGGCTACAGACCCTAACTGGCTTTCTGGGGATTGGAGAGGCTGCTTCACACTGTGTTTGAACTACAAATAGCATCTAGCAATCAATCATAGTTTGTGCTTGAGAAGACTGAAAGCCAAAAGACTCTTTCTAGTGACTCCAATTTATTAAAATATTATTAAAATAGAAGTCAAAATTCTATATACAACTGCTTCCTGACTTCTAAGGTTTAAGCAAAGTTTGTTAAACTTACATACACGTTCCTGTGCTTTTCGTGTGTGCTGTGTTCACGTGAAGAAAAATGTATCTTGATAGTTTTTGGCCTTTGCAGTTGACTGCAGTGTGGTGAAGTCTTTAAATAAGAATCCATCTCACAGAGGGAGCAAATAATAAGGCAAAGTGTGGGATTCTGGAAGTCAATATGGTCAATAATGCAGGCATTGTTTACAACCAATCACTTACCAGGATGACAGAAACAATGGAGAAAGGAAATTACCCACCCACCCACATAATTGCAGCAATTGCTAGAATTGGTTAATAGGCCATAAGAAAATCAATCTAAGAGAAGCAAAATGAGCTACATACAAGGGTGTAGATCTTTGTTATTATTGGTCTTCATTCACAGCCCCATCAAGCACCTGACTTTTTATTAGCAGGATGACATTTCTGACAAATTATGCTGTCAGTCTACGCTTTTGTGCCCTCCTTGTATTGAGAATGAGTTTTTTTTTTTCCTCTCTCTCTACTTTTTGTGTTTTGATTTTCAAAGCAGTGTGCCTGGATTCTTTGGAAAGAGGGATTGGAAAGGTTTTGTTTTCCTCTCTCGTAGGGTGGTTGGATGGATGAAGAAAAAGCTTGTAAAATATGAAATGAGATTTGAAAAACTGGGGCCTCTATGACATAGGGATGTTAGTCACTCAGCTGTGTCTGATTATTTGTTATCCCATGGACTGTAGCCTGCCAGATTCCTCTGTCCATGAGGTTTCCCAGGCAAGAATACTGGAGTGGGTAGTCATTCCCTTCTCAAGGGGATTTTCCTGACCCAAGGATTGAACCCAAGTCTCCCAGATTGCAAGCAGATTCTTTACCATCTGAGCCTCCAGGGAAGCCCCCAAAGTGGGGCCTACTTGCTGCCATTTCCCAACTCTGGGCCCATGGAAGGTGTGGCTACAGACCCTAACTGGCTTTCTGGGGATTGGAGAGGCTGCTTCACACTGTGTTTGAACTACAAATAGCATCTAGCAATCAATCATAGTTTGTGCTTGAGAAGACTGAAAGCCAAAAGACTCTTTCTAGTGACTCCAATTTATTAAAAATATTATTAAAATAGAAGTCAAAATTCTATATACAACTGCTTCCTGACTTCTAAGGTTTAAGCAAAGTTTGTTAAACTTACATACACGTTCCTGTGCTTTTCGTGTGTGCTGTGTTCACGTGAAGAAAAATGTATCTTGATAGTTTTTGGCCTTTGCAGTTGACTGCAGTGTGGTGAAGTCTTTAAATAAGAATCCATCTCACAGAGGGAGCAAATAATAAGGCAAAGTGTGGGATTCTGGAAGTCAATATGGTCAATAATGCAGGCATTGTTTACAACCAATCACTTACCAGGATGACAGAAACAATGGAGAAAGGAAATTACCCACCCACCCACATAATTGCAGCAATTGCTAGAATTGGTTAATAGGCCATAAGAAAATCAATCTAAGAGAAGCAAAATGAGCTACATACAAGGGTGTAGATCTTTGTTATTATTGGTCTTCATTCACAGCCCCATCAAGCACCTGACTTTTTATTAGCAGGATGACATTTCTGACAAATTATGCTGTCAGTCTACGCTTTTGTGCCCTCCTTGTATTGAGAATGAGTTTTTTTTTTTCCTCTCTCTCTACTTTTTGTGTTTTGATTTTCAAAGCAGTGTGCCTGGATTCTTTGGAAAGGGAGGGGGTGTTAGTGTTGGAAGAAAAAACCCTTTTGTTGTGCATGGACCTGTACCAAGGAGGGTGTCAGACTCCTCATGCAACTTGTCTCATTGAATCCCAAGTAGCCCCCAGTCCAGCCCTCTGGGAGGTAGTTCCCATGGTTACCTCCACTCTACAGAGGAAGAAACTGATGTTCAGAGAAGTTCAGTCACTTGCTGTATGACTAGAGGGGCTTTGAATTTAGGTTTGTCTGTCTGGGCCCAAAGTCTCGAGTTTTCTGTTGAATAAGCCTGCGGTTCCTTATGGAAAAGGTTTGGAGCCATCTGCGCTGTGAAATTCAGTAGGGTACAGAATGGAGGCGAGGCACATCCATATAACACTTGATCCTCCCAGTGGGGTCAGAGGAGCATCCCATCAATCCCATTAATATTTTAGCACTGAAACATACCAACATTGAAACTGAATACGATAAATAAAAAGCACAAATAGCCTCATTTTTTGACGACCAAATGATTTTGTACCTATCTTATTAAATTTCTGATTTTCAGAGCTTTGGGAGCTTGTAATATTGGAAAAGGAACTGTGGATCTGTAAAATCCTGGCTCCCAGGAGAGAATTTGCACAAATTTGTTCTCTTTCTCAGGGAACTTTTAAATGGAGTAAGTTGGAGTTATAAAACAAACCACAAACAAAAGCCCAGTGCTACGGGTCCTTGCCTAAATTTATCTACAGTTGGCATTTAAGAAATGAAGATGACTTTAAGGAAACTTGGTAGCAGAACCATACTAGTCCTTCTCAGGCCTCTCAAATACAGAGAAGTAGGAAGACCAGGGATTTTGCTGTAGTCTTTGTGAACTAATCTCATCCAGGAGCCATTGAACTGTAATTCTAAACTGCAATTCATGCTGAACAACCGTTTGAACCTCCCACAAAACAGACTCTGCTTCCCTTTTCAGCTCCCTGACCCCTTCTCAGATACTTCCACTGAGGATTGATGGATGTATTAGACAGCCACTGGTGTTTGTCCCAAGTAATGGTATTGACCCTTTGAAGAGAAGGCTAGTTCAAATAAAATAAAATTTCCTAATGGAGGGTCAGATTCTCATCAGGAACATTTGTAAGCTTTCTTGGAAGATGAGTTTCATCACTAGTTCTATTATTTAATGGTTCTCTATTGTACTGGATTCACTTTTCCACATCCCCCCTCCGCTTCCCGCCATCCCAGGAGCTCCATCTCTTTGATTGGTGTTGTTTGACCACTTTCTTTGCCATCCTGTAATCACACTAGTTAGGTCAAGTTGGACCAATTTCTCTTGGATTTTTAAGTATAAGACATAGAAACAGAGGAACTCAGGTAGCCAAGAAGTCTGTGCTCCTAAGCTCACTTTTTTAGGTCAGAATCATGTTTCAGGATCCTGCCTTGTGTTCCCTATATGCTGTCTTGCTGTGAGGTAGTCCTTATAGAAGAGATTACAATGAAGTAGATTCTAGAACCAATGGCAAGGGACAGAGAGGAAGAGACAAGGTGAGTGAGATGGAGGAAAAGAGAGAGGGACTTCCTTGGTGGTCCAGTGGTTAAGAATCTGCATTCCAGTGCAGGAGACATAGGTTCAGTCCCTGGTTGGGAACTAAGATACCACATGCTGTGGGGCTATTAAGCCCTCACACTGCAACTATGGAGCTTGTGTGCCACAGTGAAGACCCAGAGCAGTCAAAATATTAAAAAAAAGAAAAATAAAGAGAAAAAGATTGAATGTTGAGGCTACAATATCCTTCTATTAGCCTGGATTCTTCACAGAAAAGAGTCAACAGGAGATAGATAAATATTTAATACAATCTGCCTGTTAAGATTGTATGTATTTACATGAGACCTTGGGCCACTTCAGAGAGTTGATGTTAATAACATTGTCGTTCATGGTGGAGATCTTGGGCCACATAATACCAGTTTGATTTCTGAAAGGGCTGGAACCAAGGTCAGCCATGCCTATGTGATTGACCCTTCTCCCCACAATAAAAACCCTGAAAACCAGATCTGGGTGAGCCCTTTGGTTGCGAATACATCATACATGTTGTCACATGTCCTTGCAGGAGAATTAAGTGCTGTCCACAGGACTCCACCAGGAGAGGATAGGTGGACACTGGTGCCTGGTGTTTGTCCCAAGTAATGGTATTGACCCTTTGAAGAGAAGGCTAGTTCAAATAAAATAAAATTTCCTAATGGAGGGTCAGATTCTCATCAGGAACATTTGTAAGCTTTCTTGGAAGATGAGTTTCATCACTAGTTCTATTATTTAATGGTTCTCTATTGTACTGGATTCACTTTTCCACATCCCCCCTCCGCTTCCCGCCATCCCAGGAGCTCCATCTCTTTGATTGGTGTTGTTTGACCACTTTCTTTGCCATCCTGTAATCACACTAGTTAGGTCAAGTTGGACCAATTTCTCTTGGATTTTTAAGTATAAGACATAGAAACAGAGGAACTCAGGTAGCCAAGAAGTCTGTGCTCCTAAGCTCACTTTTTTAGGTCAGAATCATGTTTCAGGATCCTGCCTTGTGTTCCCTATATGCTGTCTTGCTGTGAGGTAGTCCTTATAGAAGAGATTACAATGAAGTAGATTCTAGAACCAATGGCAAGGGACAGAGAGGAAGAGACAAGGTGAGTGAGATGGGGGAAAAAGAGAGAGGGACTTCCTTGGTGGTCCAGTGGTTAAGAATCTGCATTCCAGTGCAGGAGACATAGGTTCAGTCCCTGGTTGGGAACTAAGATACCACATGCTGTGGGGCTATTAAGCCCTCACACTGCAACTATGGAGCTTGTGTGCCACAGTGAAGACCCAGAGCAGTCAAAATATTAAAAAAAAGAAAAATAAAGAGAAAAAGATTGAATGTTGAGGCTACAATATCCTTCTATTAGCCTGGATTCTTCACAGAAAAGAGTCAACAGGAGATAGATAAATATTTAATACAATCTGCCTGTTAAGATTGTATGTATTTACATGAGACCTTGGGCCACTTCAGAGAGTTGATGTTAATAACATTGTCGTTCATGGTGGAGATCTTGGGCCACATAATACCAGTTTGATTTCTGAAAGGGCTGGAACCAAGGTCAGCCATGCCTATGTGATTGACCCTTCTCCCCACAATAAAAACCCTGAAAACCAGATCTGGGTGAGCCCTTTGGTTGCGAATACATCATACATGTTGTCACATGTCCTTGCAGGAGAATTAAGTGCTGTCCACAGGACTCCACCAGGAGAGGATAGGTGGACACTGGTGCCTGGTCTCTCCTGGACCTGCTCTATGTACTTTTTCCCTTGGTGCTTTTTTTAAAAAGGAGATTATTTTTTTTTTCTTTTTCCCATCATGCCTCTTTTTTACTTATATTTATTTTCATCCATCTTTTTATTGCTTGGCCTGTGTGGGCCTCCCATCACAGTGGCCTCTCTCATTGCAGAGCACTGGGCTCTGAGTGCATGCGCTCCAGAGTGCTGGCTCATAATTAGAGACACCAGTCCAGCCGCTCTGCAGCACGTGGGATCTTCCTAGGTCAGGGACAAACCAGTGCCCATGTTCCCTGCACTTCAAGGCGGACTCTTTATCCACTGGATCACCAGGGAAACCCCTCTTGCTGATTTTTAATCTCCATCCTTCACTATAACAAGCTGTAATTGTGAATATACTAGCTTTCTATGTTCTGTGAGTCCTGGAGAATTGCTGAATCCGAGGGTGCTCTTGAGGACCCTTAAACACAACTTCAAAATCTTGACAGCTTAGCAACTTCCCTGGTGGTCCAGTGGTAAAGAATCTCTCTTCCAGTGTAGGGAATGTGGGTTTGATCCCTGGTCGGGGAACTAAGGTCCTACATGCTCCTGGGCAACTAAGCCTGTGCACCACAATTACTCCGCCCACACATGTCACAGTGAAGACCCAGTGTAGCCAAAAATCTTGACAGTTTCTAACATTTTTTTTTTTCTGCTGTTCATGTAAAGCCTGGTGCTAAACTGGATGATCTTCTGACCAACACTTCCTGAGTAGTTAGGGTACTGGGTGCTGCCATTTCAGAGTGCATGGTTTCTAGTCATTTGGATGGTGGAATGGGAGCAAGGAAGAATAGCAGGGTGTCTCAGAGACCAGGCTTGGGCCACAATTAAATAACATTGTCGTTCATGGTTTGGATTTTTCTGAAAGGGCTGGAACCAAGGTCAGCCATGCCTATGTGATTGACCCTTCTCCCCACAATAAAAACCCTGAAAACCAGATCTGGGTGAGCCCTTTGGTTGCGAATACATCATACATGTTGTCACATGTCCTTGCAGGAGAATTAAGTGCTGTCCACAGGACTCCACCAGGAGAGGATAGGTGGACACTGGTGCCTGGTCTCTCCTGGACCTGCTCTATGTACTTTTTCCCTTGGTGCTTTTTTTAAAAAGGAGATTATTTTTTTTTTCTTTTTCCCATCATGCCTCTTTTTTACTTATATTTATTTTCATCCATCTTTTTATTGCTTGGCCTGTGTGGGCCTCCCATCACAGTGGCCTCTCTCATTGCAGAGCACTGGGCTCTGAGTGCATGCGCTCCAGAGTGCTGGCTCATAATTAGAGACACCAGTCCAGCCGCTCTGCAGCACGTGGGATCTTCCTAGGTCAGGGACAAACCAGTGCCCATGTTCCCTGCACTTCAAGGCGGACTCTTTACCCACTGGATCACCAGGGAAACCCCTCTTGCTGATTTTTAATCTCCATCCTTCACTATAACAAGCTGTAATTGTGAATATACTAGCTTTCTATGTTCTGTGAGTCCTGGAGAATTGCTGAATCCGAGGGTGCTCTTGAGGACCCTTAAACACAACTTCAAAATCTTGACAGCTTAGCAACTTCCCTGGTGGTCCAGTGGTAAAGAATCTCTCTTCCAGTGTAGGGAATGTGGGTTTGATCCCTGGTCGGGGAACTAAGGTCCTACATGCTCCTGGGCAACTAAGCCTGTGCACCACAATTACTCCGCCCACACATGTCACAGTGAAGACCCAGTGTAGCCAAAAATCTTGACAGTTTCTAACATTTTTTTTTTTTTTTCTGCTGTTCATGTAAAGCCTGGTGCTAAACTGGATGATCTTCTGACCAACACTTCCTGAGTAGTTAGGGTACTGGGTGCTGCCATTTCAGAGTGCATGGTTTCTAGTCATTTGGATGGTGGAATGGGAGCAAGGAAGAATAGCAGGGTGTCTCAGAGACCAGGCTTATGTCACTTACATCTAGATTTGAGTGGCCAGACTCCAGTCATATGGTACCAACCTAATGAAGGGCAGTTGGAAAGAAGAGAAACTTGACTTGGTAAGCATCTGTCTAGTCTTTATCACACATACCTTAACCCTATGGATATTAATGGTTAATGCTTAGTTAAGTTTACATTGTCACAAAAAGTGTTGGTTTAAGGAAAGATTGTAAAAGAAAAAGTAAATACTAATGCAGATGGTGCACATACGACAGAAGTCCTTAAGTGATTGGTGAAAAACTGGATTGTGTAGCACTGAACACATAACAGCCAGGGGACTTTTTTGGCTGTACTGTGCTTCTGTGATGATATCAACTGATGTGCACCACTGTTTCTACATGATTACTGGGTCTGTTAGCTTACAGTGTCAAGAGTTGGAATTTTAAATCAGTATCTCTTGAGATCTGATGGCTAGAAGACTTCATTTTTAACATTCTGCTATGTCAAAATTGAATAAACATTTAATTTTCACTTGAAATATCTTTCTTGGGAGTAACTACAAAAAAACCCACCCCTTTTCCAGTCTAAGTACATCATTTACTCTCTCTTTTTAAAGAAAGTTTCATCCTGGCCCAGTATAGAACATTCCCTTTAACACTTCTGGCTTACTTCTGGTATGTGATTTAAATGGCTTAGTGAACATTTTCTTGTCAGGTAAAGCTGGTTGTTTGAAAGCCCAGGGAAAACTTTTGACAGCTGACAAATCCTCTAAATGCAGTGTGTTTATCAGAATCATCTTTCTAGGTAAACTTTAGCTCCTCTTGTGAAACTAAAATGAACAAAGACAATAGAACAAACAAAACAATATTGGTAGGGAAGCTAAATTGGAAAATCAGTATTGCATGTAGCCAACAGTTGCCTTACTTGGCAATAAATCTTAAGACAGCAAAAATAACTTCCATATATCCAGACTTCTAGAGGCATAGAAGTCTGATCTTATAGAATTCTAGAATTTTGGAATCTGTGGAATTCAAGGAACAGCTGTTCATTCCTATGCCTTTTCCAGGGCTGTCTGAAAATCACTCAAGAGTTATAGGAGCTGACTGACCAGTTGTGAGTTTGTTTTCTCAGCAGAACCTCTCATCAGTTAATATTTAAGTGAATGTCACATCAACTCTGGAAATGGATGAGTAATTTTTACCTGGTGTCATTGAGCCTTACATTTGATCTGTGGTCTGGCCTGCTATTTTGAAACAAAATGCAGCCTTTAAAGTAAATTTCTTATAATGCTGATCAGGTTGTACTGTAATTCAGTACAGAGTGAGTATGGAGAAATTTGATTGCTTTGAATGGAGTTCTTAATTCATACTACAATGAGTTTAATGAGTCCATCTTTAGAACTCTTGAGGAAAAAAATCTCTAAGAGCTATGTCAATTGTAGGTTGTATATGGGGATATCAATGAGATGCCCACTAATAACCTAGAAATAAGGTGGATTAATTAAATAGAAATAAATTAGACTAAGTAAAATTAAATGGGAGGAGTCGGCTCATGAGAGTCTAGAAATAAGATTGCCAAATTAAGTGGAAATAAATTAGACCACTTAAATAAAATGAAATAGGTGGTGTCAGCCTATGGGAATAGCTTTCTGACTTGTAATTTAACCTGAGATGTTAATACTTTACAAGAAAGAACATATTTACTACAGCATAGAAGGTGGATTTAAGAGAAGCAAACTCTGCCAGCACATGCACAGCACTATATAGGAGAGGATACCTATTTGGGAGACAGGGTGAAATATTGGAAAGGTGCTCTCTTAAAAACTTACTATCTTGGCTTGCAAAAAAAAATTCCTTATTCTATCTATGTACTTTATAGGCTTTACATGTAACCTGATATCTAAGGTGGCTTCCTGGGATACTGGAAATAACAGAACCCATTCCAGCTAAATGAAGCAGAAGTGAAGTTTATTGCAGGATTGTAACTAGCTCACATCCTCTCTGAGAGGGCCAGAGCATTTTGCCTGCGTGCTCTGCAGCCTGAAACAGACCTCGTGATGGGATGGCTCCAGTAACGATCTCGTTGCTGCCACCACTACTTGTCAAAGATGTGCTGGGAAGCAGATCCCTACTCATTGGCCACTGCTGGTTTAAAAGCACCTTCAATATCACCCTCAAAAAATTCTATTTACAACCAATATTCATTGAACAACAACAATAACAAAAATAAGAAAAAATATAAAGTCCTAAAAAAACTAACAAACATTAAACATTATGTTCTTCTTCATCAGCAGAACCTCTCATCAGTTAATATTTAAGTGAATGTCACATCAACTCTGGAAATGGATGAGTAATTTTTACCTGGTGTCATTGAGCCTTACATTTGATCTGTGGTCTGGCCTGCTATTTTGAAACAAAATGCAGCCTTTAAAGTAAATTTCTTATAATGCTGATCAGGTTGTACTGTAATTCAGTACAGAGTGAGTATGGAGAAATTTGATTGCTTTGAATGGAGTTCTTAATTCATACTACAATGAGTTTAATGAGTCCATCTTTAGAACTCTTGAGGAAAAAATCTCTAAGAGCTATGTCAATTGTAGGTTGTATATGGGGATATCAATGAGATGCCCACTAATAACCTAGAAATAAGGTGGATTAATTAAATAGAAATAAATTAGACTAAGTAAAATTAAATGGGAGGAGTCGGCTCATGAGAGTCTAGAAATAAGATTGCCAAATTAAGTGGAAATAAATTAGACCACTTAAATAAAATGAAATAGGTGGTGTCAGCCTATGGGAATAGCTTTCTGACTTGTAATTTAACCTGAGATGTTAATACTTTACAAGAAAGAACATATTTACTACAGCATAGAAGGTGGATTTAAGAGAAGCAAACTCTGCCAGCACATGCACAGCACTATATAGGAGAGGATACCTATTTGGGAGACAGGGTGAAATATTGGAAAGGTGCTCTCTTAAAAACTTACTATCTTGGCTTGCAAAAAAAAATTCCTTATTCTATCTATGTACTTTATAGGCTTTACATGTAACCTGATATCTAAGGTGGCTTCCTGGGATACTGGAAATAACAGAACCCATTCCAGCTAAATGAAGCAGAAGTGAAGTTTATTGCAGGATTGTAACTAGCTCACATCCTCTCTGAGAGGGCCAGAGCATTTTGCCTGCGTGCTCTGCAGCCTGAAACAGACCTCGTGATGGGATGGCTCCAGTAACGATCTCGTTGCTGCCACCACTACTTGTCAAAGATGTGCTGGGAAGCAGATCCCTACTCATTGGCCACTGCTGGTTTAAAAGCACCTTCAATATCACCCTCAAAAAATTCTATTTACAACCAATATTCATTGAACAACAACAATAACAAAAATAAGAAAAAATATAAAGTCCTAAAAAAACTAACAAACATTAAACATTATGTTCTTCTTCATCTAGTGAAAAATCAATAACATATCTACATATATGGGAAAATAGTAAAAAAATATTTTACAGATTTAGTTCCATTCCTAACAGTTAAATTCCTGACAATTAGAATACTTTTCAGGTTATATTTTCCTACACATATTATATTTTTTTTAACTGTTTTGGATTTGCTACACGGTAGGAAAAATATGGCATTTTAAGCTTATAGTAAATTGAGAAATAATTAACACGTATGTTAACCAAAAAAATGCAGTCATATTACAAAAATTAAATTCTCAAAATTTCCATAATGTTTTGACTGTGAGATGGATGTGTCAATCAAGCCAAAGGAATGTGGTCAATAAAAGGAGGTAATTCAGTTGGAAAAATAATTATTAGAAATTTGCCAAAAAGCTTTAATGTGAATTATATTTCAGATTATATAGTATTGAAAATACTAAGGTTATGAGCATGTGAGATTTCAGCAATTGTATGAGGTGTATTTTCATGTTTTCCTCTAGATAAAATGTAATCCTGAGGTCAAATATTACCCTTTTTTTCTCTTTCTTTCTTTCATACACACAAACACACAAATGTCACATAATATACATTACTTATGTTTTAAAAATAAATGTCTTTGCTTTATTTAAAAAAAATTCTAATATTTCACAGGACAAGGTCAAAGTCTTAGGCAGATGTGTTCGATTGGAAAAATCTAGGTCACATGGCTTCCCTTAGCTTCAGGGGAGTCAGGAAATCATGCTTTCTGACTTTTCCTTGGGAGGTGCCTCTCATGTTGGGCAAAGTCCCTGAAAAAGAAATAGTGACAAAGGTTCACCACAGGGAAGAGCCCGATGATAGAGTTAGCGCCCTAGGCATGAGAATGCCGTGTTCCCCTTTGTCAGTGAATACACTGTCTGGTCTGTATTATTCATTGGCTTCAAGCCTGGAGCATCTGGGAATAGTGGTCATAACCCAGTTTCTAGATCTGCACGCCTGTGGAACAGACTGGTTATTATTCAATTGGACCCCAATATCACCCTCAAAAAATTCTATTTACAACCAATATTCATTGAACAACAACAATAACAAAAATAAGAAAAAATATAAAGTCCTAAAAAAACTAACAAACATTAAACATTATGTTCTTCTTCATCTAGTGAAAAATCAATAACATATCTACATATATGGGAAAATAGTAAAAAAATATTTTACAGATTTAGTTCCATTCCTAACAGTTAAATTCCTGACAATTAGAATACTTTTCAGGTTATATTTTCCTACACATATTATATTTATTTTAACTTTTTTGGATATGCTGCATGGTAGGAAAAAAATGACATTTTAAGCTTATAGTAAATTGAGAAATAATTAACACGTATGTTAACCAAAAAAATGCAGTCATATTACAAAAATTAAATTCTCAAAATTTCCATAATGTTTTGACTGTGAGATGGATGTGTCAATCAAGCCAAAGGAATGTGGTCAATAAAAGGAGGTAATTCAGTTGGAAAAATAATTATTAGAAATTTGCCAAAAAGCTTTAATGTGAATTATATTTCAGATTATATAGTATTGAAAATACTAAGGTTATGAGCATGTGAGATTTCAGCAATTGTATGAGGTGTATTTTCATGTTTTCCTCTAGATAAAATGTAATCCTGAGGTCAAATATTACCCTTTTTTTCTCTTTCTTTCTTTCATACACACAAACACACAAATGTCACATAATATACATTACTTATGTTTTAAAAATAAATGTCTTTGCTTTATTTAAAAAAAAAAAATTCTAATTTTTCACAGGACAAGGTCAAAGTCTTAGGCAGATGTGTTCGATTGGAAAAATCTAGGTCACATGGCTTCCCTTAGCTTCAGGGGAGTCAGGAAATCATGCTTTCTGACTTTTCCTTGGGAGGTGCCTCTCATGTTGGGCAAAGTCCCTGAAAAAGAAATAGTGACAAAGGTTCACCACAGGGAAGAGCCCGATGATAGAGTTAGCGCCCTAGGCATGAGAATGCCGTGTTCCCCTTTGTCAGTGAATACACTGTCTGGTCTGTATTATTCATTGGCTTCAAGCCTGGAGCATCTGGGAATAGTGGTCATAACCCAGTTTCTAGATCTGCACGCCTGTGGAACAGACTTGAGCCACAGTAAATTCATCCTCCCAATGCCTCCTGAGTGAGGACCTCTGCTGCCGGCCTACCAGCCAGCGCCCCCATAACACCCTCTTATCTTCAAATTCCAGCAAAAATGTCTTAGACCACAGATAAAACCATCTCAGGGACAAACAGCCTGACATATGAAAAGAAGACTACAGTAGTAGCTAAGTTAATGGGTGGTTTTTTGACTAACATGAGTCTCTACTTGAGATGTGCCAAGGCTGGGAGTTAGGAACTGTGAGAGCTGGCTGGATGAGGGGCCCCCAAACCCGGGCATGTGGGTGGGAGTGTCTGCCCTAAGTGGAGGCAATGTCTGTAGAGAGAATAAAACCAATAAAACGGACTAAAAGTTGGTTTGCTTTTTATTATCACCATGTGTGGGCAATTCTAAACCATGTTAGTGATAAAATACTCTTACTCCCTCAGATATTTTTTTGGCTATATTCTGAACAGTTATTAAAATTACTATTGAGATTTAATATGTATGTCAGCCTCAAATTAAACTTACTTATTTTCCTTAATAAAGACTGCATTATACATGCAAGCTAATTTGCAGAAGTCCCTGTTGTACAGGGGACCTTTGAGTTTTGAGAGTAAATGTGTAATGGTCTAGGATTGTTCAAGCTTGCTTTGGGCACAATATGCTTCTCCAAACACCAAGATACTGCATGTTCTGTGTTAAATCACAGGTTTGAATTAAACCTTGATATCCCAGTGAATATAAAAACAGAGACTCTGGGCATGAGTTATTGTCATTCTGTCATCTTTGGGACCACCTGGAGATTTTGTGTTTCAAGTTTAAAATAGTGTAACATATTTCAAAATGTAACATATTTGTTCAGTAAATGCAAATATTAGTTCATAAATAAAAATGCTTTACTAAATTTTGAGTAACATCCTTAAAATAGAGGTTTCTTGTTTTTAAATTGTGAATTGTTTGATAGCTAAAGAACAAACACATCAAAACCTAATGGTTATTACTCATACAATGTGAGTATAATTGACAATAATTTTTTCTATGAGAAGAGGGTGTTAAAACAGTGGTCTGCTCTGAGTATCAACTATTACTAGGTCCGCTATGAGAGGTGTCTCAAAGATTTGGAATAATAATTTTGATGATTTTTTAAAAAGAAATACATTTTTAAAATTTGTTTATTTTTGGTCATTCTGGGTTTTCACTGCTGCTGCAGTCTCTTCTCTAGCTGCAGGGAGGAGGGGCTACTCTCCAGTTGAGGTGAGCAGGCTTCTTGTTGCTGTGACTTCTCTTGTTGTGGAACTCAGGCTCTAGAGTGCACGGGCTTCAGTAGTTGTGGCACATGTGCTCAATATTTGCGGCTCTGAGGCTCTAGAGCACAGGCTCCATAGTTGTGGCTCACGGGCTTAGTTACTCCACAGCATGTGGGATCTTCCAGGATGAGGGATTGAACCCATGTCTCCTGCATTGGCAGGAGAACTCTTTACCACTGAGCTACCAGGGAAGCCCAATTTTGATGATTAACCCTGTTTTCGCCATGGTAAAGTGAATAGGATGTCTTTCACATTGGCCCTGTGGCATTCTTTTCTGCATGACTGCAAATGTCATTACTGCTAAAACAAGTAAATGAACAACAAAAAGTACAAGCAATGGAAACAGCAAGTCATTGCTTCTGTGTTAGGGCAAAGACCTAAATGTAAAATTAATAATAGTAACACTAAGTCTGCGGTAAGACTAAAGGATCTCAAACAGGAGCTCTGTAATATCCAAGGGGGTGGAATGGGGAGGGAGACAGGACGGAAGTTCAAGAGGGAGGAAACATATGTATACCTATGGCTGGTTCACGTTGATATTTGACAGTAAGCAACAAAACTCTGTAAAAAAAAAAATAAATAAAAAGGGGAAAGGGCCCATAAGCCAAGGGATATGGGTAACCTCTAGAAACTGGAAAGGGGAAGAAAATGAAATCTTCCCTACAGCCTCTAGAAAGGCATGCAGCTCTACTAACTTTGATTTGAACCAAGTGAGACTACTAACCTACAGAAATATAAGGTAATAGATCTGTGTTGTGTTAAGCCATTAAAAAAATGGTAACACTAACAAAATTTGGGGTGGAAGAAGTTACTCATTCGTTTGAATCCTGGTCTGTCCCTGTCACCGTGCATTCTCACTTCATGAACAGTACTGGGCTTCCCTGGTGGTCCAGCGGGTAAAGAGTCCACCAGTGCAAGGGGTGCTGGTTAGACTCCTGGTCTGGGAAGATCCCGCATGCCACGGAGCAGCTGGACTGGTGAGTTCAGTTAAGAGCCAGCACTCTGGAGTGCATGTACCCAGAGCTGGTGCTCTGCAACAAGGGAGGTCACTGCAATGGGAGGCCCACACAGGCCAAAGAACAAAGATGGATGAAAATAATTAAATGGAAGACCAATAAAAGAGGCCACAATTTTAAAAAAAAAGAACAGTTCCCATTTTTTTGGAGCCAAGTCTTTGTTAGGGGCTGTGTGGTCACACACATACAGTCCTCTTAAGATAGATTCTGAGGCCGTTCTATTGATAAAGAAAAGGGGAAAGGAGAGATTCAGCAATTTGTCTGAAGGCTCATGGCTACTACAGTTACTATGCAGGAGGAGCTGGGAGTGAACCTGGTTTCAGGTTTCAAAGCACCTCCATTGTGCTACTTTTGAAGAGCAGAATCTCCTCATCTCAGATTGTCCAATGAACACTTAGAGAGTTGGCTCTGATCTCGACCTCGTGTAGCTACATCTTTTGCTCCACTCTCAGGACTGGAGGCTGCTTTGAGCAGTGGTCATAGGGTAGGTTTGTGCTCCATGCTCCTTTAGGCGCAGTGCTGGGCTGCACGTGTACTCAGAGTTTGGATCCTCACCATGGGCCAGTGTCACAGAGGAGGAATCCGAGGTTTGAGGAGAAGCATCACCCTGAAGTTTCTGACCACAGAGTACAGTCTTCCAATTGTTGCTTTTCACAGAGGAGGGCATGGCAACCCACCCCAGTGTTCTTGCCTTGACAGTCGCATGGACAGAGAAGTTGGCACGCTACAGTCCATAGAGTCACATAGAGTTGGGCGCGACTGAAGCGACTTAGCATGCACGCACACAGAAGCTTAACCGCTTCTCCCTGTCATATGCTTCTACTCCTAGTCTTGGTTAATTCATTTAGATTTTCCTTGCTTGTTTTCGGTTTCAGGTCAGGTTTGGGGCTCTCCTATTGTTACTCCAAGGACCAGGCAGCTATCAGAGTCCATTTCTACTGAGCTCTTAGATGTCCCAGTGACCTGCAGGATCATACCCCAGTGTGACTGGGAAGGGATAGGGCAGGCAGGGGGTGGGTGTGGAGGGAAAGAGGGAATGCTTGTTGGCTATGCCTGTCTCCTCCTTTCTCCTAATCTGATATTATCACAGGGCTTCTGCTGACTGCTATTTAAATAATTTGTTTTTTTTTTTTATTCCCATTCTTTTATTTTTTTATATGGGCAAAACATTCACATGGTTCACATATCAAAAAACATTAAAAGGTACCCAGAGGGGGCTTCCCTGGTAGCTCAGTGGTAAAGAGTTCACCTGCTAATGCAGGAGACATGGGTTTGATCCCTGATCCGGAAAGATCCCATGTACTTCAGAGCAACTAAGCCCGTGAGCCACAACTATGGAGCCTGTGCTCTAGAGCCTCAGAGCCGTAACTATGGAGCCCATGGACTGCAATTACTGAAGCCCATGTGCCTGAGTTCCACAACGAGAGAAGTCACCGCAACAAGAAACCTGCTCACCTCAACTAGAGAGTAGTCCTGACTCCCTGCAACTAGAGATGAGCCTGTAGCAGTAAAAACCCAGAACAGTCATCAATAAATAAATAAATAACTAAATAAAAATTTAAAAAAGGTACCCACAGAAGAATCTCCCTTGCATCTTTGTCTTGCCCCCATCCCCACTCCCAGTTGTAATGCATCCCTCCCTATCCCCAGGGTAACCACTGTTGCAGTTTGTTTTTGTTTAGTCAGTAAGTTGTGCCTGACTCTTTTGCAACCCCATGGACTGTAGCCTGGCAAGCCCCTCTGGCCATAGGATTCTGCAGGCAAGAATGCTGCAGTGGATAGTAATTTACTTCTCCAGGAGATCTTCCAAACCCAGGGATGGAACCTGTGTTTCCTGCATTGGCAGGTGGATTCTTTACCACCGAGGAAGCCCACTGTTGCAGTTATTCCCGGCTGAGTGACTGAGGGTGTGCAAGTTGTTCAGTCGTGTCTGACTCTTTGTGACCCCTGGATGAGTCATGAAATTTTCCAGGCAAGAATACTAGACTGGGTAGCCTTTCCCTTCTCCAGGGAATATTCCTGACACAGGGATCGAACCCAGGTCTCTCACATTGCAGGTGAATTCTTTACCCTTTGAGCCACCTGGAAGCCTGGGAGTAGGGAGTCTATAAAAATATAAGCAAATACTATTAATTCTTTATCTTGCTATTTTACAAAAATGGTGGTGTCTCATACTGCACTTTTAAGTTAATGAGCCTTTCCATGGGGGCTGGGGGGGAGATGAAGAGTGTCTGACAGCGATCCAAGGAATTTGCACAACTTCTTAGCAAATTATAGAGCAGTGAATCTGAGGAATTTCTGTGAGTTCAGACTAGTAGAAATGTGTTGGACTTTATTTTTTTCTTCCTTCTCTCCCTTCTTTTTTTCCTTTTCTGCTTTCTCTTTCCCTCCCTCCCTTGGTGTCTTTATTTTGGAGTGGGTAAGTATTTCAGGTATTTGCTGCTCTCTTGATCTGCCCAGATGTTGTTCTTGATCTTTGTTGCCTAGACCAAGGTTCTCATTGAAGAACTCCTCCAAATTTGGTCTCACTGCAACAATACTCCTTATGCCAAAAAGAGACGGATCTCAACTGGCAGGCTGTCCCCATCAAAATGAGCAGACACCCTCTTGTCAGCTTTAGTGAGAGCCTCAGAGTAAAATGTGCCTCTGGGGGTTAATCTGCCCATCGAGTGGAATTGTGCTTGGGTAAATACGCAGCAAATAAACTCTTTCTGCTTCGCTAGTCCTGGGAATGCAAAGCTCTGCGATGCCAGTTCAGAGGGGCCCTTTGAACTGCTCTTGTCAAAACACCATGTGGGCATTCTCCTGCCAGGCCAACATTACCCAACACTGCCAATTAGTATTTTGATAAACATGTTGAGTAGAAACCAACTGGTTAGTTTGTGGAGCTAAACAAATTTAGGAATGTGTAGCAAGATGAGAGAGGGGGCCCACGCTCTGTCCTTCGCTCCTGTAAATGAGGACAGGTCCCTTCTATCTTATGGATGGGTTTTACCTGATACAAATGTGCTCTAGCACCTGGCCTTGGGGGCCTTTGGAGATCAAACTGCAGTTAGTCTGTCCAGTCATTTGAAAACATGGTGGCAATAGTCTAAACAAATTCCTTCGAGGAGATAACTTTTACATGCCTCTTGAATTTTCTTCCTATGGCAAGGTGTCCTAAGCGCTCTAGCCTGTCAGACATGCTAAGGTTGTTACGGTTGTGAGTGACATGTGGGTGTCCATGTCTCTTTCCTGCTGGAAGCACCTCTTATATCCTTGGTAACTTCTAGTCCCTGGGTGGCTATGAGTGGAAATTGTTGGGGGACTTTTGGCTTCCAATGTATTACTCAGGAGTTTTACCTTTTTCCACAGATGCGTTATTCTGAAATGTAACTTGATGTGGACATCCACAGGAAGTGGTTTCCCTCACAGGGGACCTTCTAGCTTGGTGTTGCTGGGGAGGCGGGGGGCTGTGGTCAGCAGCACTGTTGGTGATGGTAAGACAGATGGTTCATCCCCAGGATTTCCTCTGCAGCTCCCGTGGAGAGAGGTGTGGGCCAGCCCTGTAATTCAGCGGTAATCTGTCATGGTGCTGGTTGGGTTTCAGGCTACATGGTGTAGACAGAGGGAAAAGGTGCCAACCAAAGGCAAGAGATTTTCTTCTAGATGAAAGCAGTTGTTAATGGTCAGATTTTCACCAGTTCTGTGTCCTGTGTGCATGTGTGGCCATGATTTGGCTCTGGGTGGAGAACAGGGGAGGTTGCTCTTCTTTCTCAGAGGAGAGAATCTCACTTTTAGACTCTGCTGGTGTGTATGTGAGTGCTCAGTCTTATACAACTTTTTGCAGCTCTATGGTCTGTAGCCCGCCAGTGAGATTTCCCAGGCAAGAATACTGGAGTGGATTGCTGTTTCCTTCTCCAGGGGATTGAATACACATCTCTTATGTCTCCTGCACTGGCAGGTGGATTCTTTCACTACTGCATCACCTGGGAGGCCCCTTAGACTGGGGATTGGCTTAACTCTGTTTTCCTTCCTCTCTTCTCTGAACTGAGGTTAGAGTAGCCCAGGGGGAGCAGAGCTTTATTGGCTCAGGGCCCCATCATTTCAGGGCAAGTAAATTACTTCTCTTGTGGGGTCATCCATGTTCCAGTCCTCTCCCCACTTCCTGGAGTTCTTATCACCATCAGCAATCTCCCGCAGCCCTGCCTCCCGGTATAGTTTCTGGTGTCTTTATGTCCTTAAGAAACTCAGGGCCTTTGTTTCTCCCACTATTTAAGGGCCTGTCTTATCACTACTTTCCTTCTGTGCTTGGTCCCCAGGACCTCTGGAGCCTCACTGGCTTTCAGGCACCCTTGTGGAGGAAACATTTCATGTCTCTTTCCTGCTGGAAGCACCTCTTATATCCTTGGTAACTTCTAGTCCCTGGGTGGCTATGAGTGGAAATTGTTGGGGGACTTTTGGCTTCCAATGTATTACTCAGGAGTTTTACCTTTTTCCACAGATGCGTTATTCTGAAATGTAACTTGATGTGGACATCCACAGGAAGTGGTTTCCCTCACAGGGGACCTTCTAGCTTGGTGTTGCTGGGGAGGCGGGGGGCTGTGGTCAGCAGCACTGTTGGTGATGGTAAGACAGATGGTTCATCCCCAGGATTTCCTCTGCAGCTCCCGTGGAGAGAGGTGTGGGCCAGCCCTGTAATTCAGCGGTAATCTGTCATGGTGCTGGTTGGGTTTCAGGCTACATGGTGTAGACAGAGGGAAAAGGTGCCAACCAAAGGCAAGAGATTTTCTTCTAGATGAAAGCAGTTGTTAATGGTCAGATTTTCACCAGTTCTGTGTCCTGTGTGCATGTGTGGCCATGATTTGGCTCTGGGTGGAGAACAGGGGAGGTTGCTCTTCTTTCTCAGAGGAGAGAATCTCACTTTTAGACTCTGCTGGTGTGTATGTGAGTGCTCAGTCTTATACAACTTTTTGCAGCTCTATGGTCTGTAGCCCGCCAGTGAGATTTCCCAGGCAAGAATACTGGAGTGGATTGCTGTTTCCTTCTCCAGGGGATTGAATACACATCTCTTATGTCTCCTGCACTGGCAGGTGGATTCTTTCACTACTGCATCACCTGGGAGGCCCCTTAGACTGGGGATTGGCTTAACTCTGTTTTCCTTCCTCTCTTCTCTGAACTGAGGTTAGAGTAGCCCAGGGGGAGCAGAGCTTTATTGGCTCAGGGCCCCATCATTTCAGGGCAAGTAAATTACTTCTCTTGTGGGGTCATCCATGTTCCAGTCCTCTCCCCACTTCCTGGAGTTCTTATCACCATCAGCAATCTCCCGCAGCCCTGCCTCCCGGTATAGTTTCTGGTGTCTTTATGTCCTTAAGAAACTCAGGGCCTTTGTTTCTCCCACTATTTAAGGGCCTGTCTTATCACTACTTTCCTTCTGTGCTTGGTCCCCAGGACCTCTGGAGCCTCACTGGCTTTCAGGCACCCATGTTGTGTGGGGATATTAATTGAAGATGCCCCCTTGCTGATTTCAAATATCCATTTTAGCCTCGGATTTATATTCTGAAGCTGCTGCAGGACTCTGAGCTCCTGCAGTTATGACTAGGTCATCCTGATCTTCCTGGTTTAAAGGAAGGGCTGTCTTTAGTGATGATGGTGGATTCATTTGAGTTCATTTGTCATAGGACTGGGAGAGCAGCAGGAGAGACCAGAGAGAACACTGGATTTGGAGCCAGAGAGGCAAGGAGTCAGATGCTGGTTCCCTCTCTTACTAAGAGGACACCTTGAGCAGTTTCAGAATCCCTGGGTTCTATCTTGAGTGGGAGGATGATACCTATCTCTGAGGCTCATGATGGGACATTCAGTGAAATAATGTTCATCTGCTACCTGACACAAAGTAGACACAAAATAATATTAGTTTCTTTTCCTTCCCCTTTATTTTAATCCATCACTTCCCCCTCCTGTTACCTCATTGCCATCTGCCTTCCTTACAGCTGGGACTCTACACCTGGACTGGGGTGCAGCTCCTCTGTCTTTAGAATGCATTGCTGTTTTCCCATGCTAGCTGTGACCTACCCTCCTACACAGTTTTCACAAGTTGCGGTGTAACTTGAGCTGGTGTTAGGAATTAGCACATGCATTAAAAAGTCTCCTGCGGACGGTTTGCCTTACATATTGATGGAGAGCCTGCTTGTTTCCAAGCAGATGTTTTGGTTGCTATCTGGCAATATTAAAGGAGACTTGACTTGTGAACCTGAGTGGGGATATACGGGCAAGTGCTGTAGCTTACTTTATTGTCCTTTGTGGCTGCAGGACAACGGGGTCATAGAAAGCACACAGGAATTTCAGGACATGCAGCCAGTCATGGCTTAGGATGCATTGATTGGGGCTCCTTGACTCGATCCCTTTCCTGTCATCTCTTTCCAGCCTGGCCTTTTTTTTTTTTTTTTGACTGAGATTGATGACTTCTGCTTGGAGGGACATGTCTTGGAGACTGTCACATGGATACCACGTTGGACAAACCCAAGTCTTTAGGCATAGTCCAAAGCATGCTTTCTTGATGGGGTTAGTTCCCCAAAAGTTCTGAAAATTGCTTCTTGGAGAATGGAAAAATCTCTTTATGTATAAAGCACAAGTATGGGTAGAATACACAAATGGATATATGATCTGCTTGTGATATTAAAATTTCATGAGGGAGATTTAGACGAAAAATGTCTATAAAGTCTCCTTAAGGGGGAAGTAATGCAAAAAGAAACGTTCGAGAAAGAAGGTTGATGAATTCCCTGGAGGTAAAGTAGATAGGAATCCACCTGCTAACTTAGGGGACACAAGTTCAATCCCTGGTCTGGGTTGATTCCACATGCTATGGAATAACCAAGTCCACGTGCCACAACTATTGAGCCTGTGCTCCAGGGGCCCTTTAGCTGCAAGTACTGAAGCCTGTGCCCCTGGGTATGTTATCTGCAGCAAGAGAAGCCACCACAATGGGAAGCCTATGCACTGCAAAGAAGAGTAGCCCCTGCATGTCGCATTTAGAGAAAGCAATAAAGACCCATTATAGACAAATAAATAATAATAAAAAGAAAGTCCAAGCTTTTGTTACTTTGCTTTTACAGCTGGGACTCTACACCTGGACTGGGGTGCAGCTCCTCTGTCTTTAGAATGCATTGCTGTTTTCCCATGCTAGCTGTGACCTACCCTCCTACACAGTTTTCACAAGTTGCGGTGTAACTTGAGCTGGTGTTAGGAATTAGCACATGCATTAAAAAGTCTCCTGCGGACGGTTTGCCTTACATATTGATGGAGAGCCTGCTTGTTTCCAAGCAGATGTTTTGGTTGCTATCTGGCAATATTAAAGGAGACTTGACTTGTGAACCTGAGTGGGGATATACGGGCAAGTGCTGTAGCTTACTTTATTGTCCTTTGTGGCTGCAGGACAACGGGGTCATAGAAAGCACACAGGAATTTCAGGACATGCAGCCAGTCATGGCTTAGGATGCATTGATTGGGGCTCCTTGACTCGATCCCTTTCCTGTCATCTCTTTCCAGCCTGGCCTCTTTTTTTTTTGACTGAGATTGATGACTTCTGCTTGGAGGGACATGTCTTGGAGACTGTCACATGGATACCACGTTGGACAAACCCAAGTCTTTAGGCATAGTCCAAAGCATGCTTTCTTGATGGGGTTAGTTCCCCAAAAGTTCTGAAAATTGCTTCTTGGAGAATGGAAAAATCTCTTTATGTATAAAGCACAAGTATGGGTAGAATACACAAATGGATATATGATCTGCTTGTGATATTAAAATTTCATGAGGGAGATTTAGACAAAAAATGTCTATAAAGTCTCCTTAAGGGGGAAGTAATGCAAAAAGAAACGTTCGAGAAAGAAGGTTGATGAATTCCCTGGAGGTAAAGTAGATAGGAATCCACCTGCTAACTTAGGGGACACAAGTTCAATCCCTGGTCTGGGTTGATTCCACATGCTATGGAATAACCAAGTCCACGTGCCACAACTATTGAGCCTGTGCTCCAGGGGCCCTTTAGCTGCAAGTACTGAAGCCTGTGCCCCTGGGTATGTTATCTGCAGCAAGAGAAGCCACCACAATGGGAAGCCTATGCACTGCAAAGAAGAGTAGCCCCTGCATGTCGCATTTAGAGAAAGCAATAAAGACCCATTATAGACAAATAAATAATAATAAAAAGAAAGTCCAAGGTTCTTGACTTTGGATGCACACTAGAATGATCCAAGGAGCTTTAAAAATCGAGTTGCCAAGGTTGCACCTCAGACCAGTCAAATCAGAATCTTTGGAGTTGGCTCAGCCTTTCGCATTTTTAAGATGCTCTAGATAGTTCCACTGTGCTGCCAAGTTTGACAACTCCTCCTCTGGAGCCTTGGTACTCAAAGTGGAGTCCACAAGCCAGCAGCATCAGTGTCACCTGGGATGCTGTTTAAACTGCAAACTCTCAGACCTCCAGGTGATCCTTGTGCTTATTAAAGTTTGAGAAGCACTTAGATACATATTTATGATTAACAAAACCTGAAACACTTCAGTGCAGCTGCACTAATCCAGTGTCAGCATGTTTCCAGATGTTTGTTTCAAGACTTTATTGTTGGTCTTTGCAGGGAGAAGCTTGGTGCACTGGGTGTGGCCCAAAGCTGTATTTGTGCTCTGACATGCTGGGAAGCCCTGTGATCTCTCAGAAACAGAGCAGACAGTTTGTGCCCATGAAGGTGACCAATGATAGCAAAGGGGCCAAGGCCAGTCACCTGGAGCTGAGGCAGGGTCTCATCATTAAACCAATGAGCTTAGAGGCGGTAGTTCTTGGGTAAGTGACCAATGCATAGAAAGTGATATCTGGGACAAGACAGGATGAACAAGAACTATAACAAGAACTAGGTCTATAGGATGAACAAGAACAGAGATGGGAAATTGGTAAAACTGCTAGGGTCTGGCTCAGATATCTTTGTGACATCTTCCAGTCATTCATTTGTTCATTCATGTATTCAACAAATATTTACTGATTGACCACTATCTGGATATGACCCAGAGTAGTTGTTATAGGAAAAAAAAGAGAGATAAACATGACAGACCTTGGAGGGAAAACTTTGGAAATAATGTTCCCAAGGAATATATGTTAGAAAGTAGTTCTGATCAACTTAAAATTAAATTCAAAAATATCATTGAAATTTATAGATGCAGTCTTTTATTTTTTGTGTAAATCTATTGAATCATGGTTGATTTACAATATTAATTTATGCTTAACAGGATAGTGATTCAGTTATTCATATATTATGAATATTCTTTTTCATTATGGTCTATCATAGGATATTGAATATAGCTTCCCCATTGACCCAGTGGTAAAGAATCCACCTGCCAATTCAGGAGATGCAGGTTCAATCTCTAGGTCAGAAAGATACCCTTGAGAAGGGAATGGCTACCCACTCCAGTATTCTTGCCTGGAAAATCCCATGGACAGAGGAGCCTGGTGGGCTACAGTCCATGGATTTTCAAGAGTTGAACGTGACTTAGTGACTAAACCACCATCATCACCAACCTCTACTATACAATATGATCTTATCATTTATCCATTCTATATAGAATAGTTGCAAAGTGTTTTTTAAACCAAATTTTTACAGAATAGTTTTGTAAATGGGTGACTTAGAAAGTAAGAATTTAATGTCATCTATGTTAAACAATAAAAAGAGTCATTTCTGGCATATTTCTACTTCTTGTTGTAGATGGGTATAGGTTTGGATTAGGATCTCGAAATATTTCTTTGTCATTGGTGTGGATTATTCCTTGATATTTTACAAAATGATAGTATAGGAATGTAAAACCGGTGAGTTTGTTACTGTTCAGACACTCAGACTATAAGCTGATATATTACTGAGCTGAGCTGTCTACCTCTTGATGTTCCTGCACCTACCTAACTACCACAGGGCTAATTATTCTAAATTGTAGTCTTATAATTTAACTGATTGAAGGTTACCAGAATAAAGCAAATGCTTTATGTGGCTAATGGTTTAGACATTTTTATGTCTCTGTCTTTAGAATGATACATGTATAATATGCTTAAGTCTCCCACCAACATTAACTTCTCACATTTAAAATGTTGGATTAAACAATTTAGTGTCCTTGACAGTGTAATAGATTTTGTTTTAATAGGCCACGTCTAAACCTGGACCCAATTCACCTCATTTTAGTTAATGTATTTTTCCCACAAGGAATGTTTGATGTAAATCTATCAGACATGTATGGATCTGTGTGACCTCATAAAAATGCCTCTGGAGGTTACATAAGAATCATTCATATCCCTATTTCAACCCTGATGGTAAGGATGACATGGAAAGGTAAGAATGATGCAAAATAAAGGGGGTATTTTACTCATTTGTTTCTTAATCCTAAAAAAGACTGTATATTCAACCTCCATAAAGAAACCATGAACATTAAATGATGATATTAGGAATCATATATAATCATTTTATGGTATATATAGTTATAAGGTTTCATAAAATGTTTCTTAAATTTTTTTCTCAGCACCATTGTGAGATTGGTTGGGTACTTTTCCCCATACTCTTTTCAAACCATGTAGAAAAAGCCCAGGAAAGAGTGGACTGAGAGGAGCTTAGTCAGGCCTCTCATCTGCTGGACATTATCCTACACTGGGTTTTCTGTTATGAAAATAGAGCAGCTCTCTGCGGTCAGATCACCTGTCTGGATACCAGATCTGCCTCTCACTACCTCTTGGCTTCACTCCTTCATTTGCTCATCTAACACACACTTGTTGGAGCACATTGTTCCAGGGATAAACTAAATGCATAAAATTTATTGACCTCATGGGGTCTCCAGTTGCCTCTAGTGGGCTAAATCAAATGAATGCAACCCTTGTTCCTTATCTGTCAAAAGGGATAATAATACCAAATTCCTGGAATGCAGGTGAGGAGGAAATGAGCTGGTAGGTATTTAATAAACGAGAGCTGTTTCTGAGCCTTTAGTAGAAACTCGTTAACATCACATGGATAAATATTGCTCCTAATATAGGATTCATGGGTCCTTTCTACTTAGGTGGGCTACGAGAGTTTAAGGAACAAGACATAGGGGCCTTCAAATAAGGAAGCTTTATCTTATTTTATAAACTTCCCAGATTATTTAGAGACCTCTGTCCACAGGAAAGGCACTCAACAAACCTTTGCTGATGAAGAATGTCTCCCTCTTCAATGGTGAATACATTGAGGGCACAACAAAGGGCTTTGAATTTGTAGATAAATTTACTGCCCAGTGAACTAAAGGCATTTTATAGGATGCCTGACATTACTATTTAGTCTTTGCTTTTATTCATAGTGGCAACGTTTGCAGGTGACCAGAGTGCAAAGTATGTCAGGCAAGCATCAGGAGATGAGGTTGGAAGGGTAGGCAGGGTTGGTCTATGAAAGGCCTGGAGTGGCATATGCCAAAGAGCCAGTGAAGAGTGTTACACAGGAGAATGACATGATCAGATCTGTGTTTTTAGAGACAGTTGTTTAAATGTAATAGGAGGAGGGTGGGGGCAGTCAGAGATAGATGACCAGGAATGGTGATAGGGAAAGCACAAGGACTTGAGTCCAACAAAAAATTTAGCAGAGAGGTTGGGGAAAAAGGGGAGCACCATGTAGTCCCCTTTAAAAAAGGCCCAGGAAAGAGTGGACTGAGAGGAGCTTAGTCAGGCCTCTCATCTGCTGGACATTATCCTACACTGGGTTTTCTGTTATGAAAATAGAGCAGCTCTCTGCGGTCAGATCACCTGTCTGGATACCAGATCTGCCTCTCACTACCTCTTGGCTTCACTCCTTCATTTGCTCATCTAACACACACTTGTTGGAGCACATTGTTCCAGGGATAAACTAAATGCATAAAATTTATTGACCTCATGGGGTCTCCAGTTGCCTCTAGTGGGCTAAATCAAATGAATGCAACCCTTGTTCCTTATCTGTCAAAAGGGATAATAATACCAAATTCCTGGAATGCAGGTGAGGAGGAAATGAGCTGGTAGGTATTTAATAAACGAGAGCTGTTTCTGAGCCTTTAGTAGAAACTCGTTAACATCACATGGATAAATATTGCTCCTAATATAGGATTCATGGGTCCTTTCTACTTAGGTGGGCTACGAGAGTTTAAGGAACAAGACATAGGGGCCTTCAAATAAGGAAGCTTTATCTTATTTTATAAACTTCCCAGATTATTTAGAGACCTCTGTCCACAGGAAAGGCACTCAACAAACCTTTGCTGATGAAGAATGTCTCCCTCTTCAATGGTGAATACATTGAGGGCACAACAAAGGGCTTTGAATTTGTAGATAAATTTACTGCCCAGTGAACTAAAGGCATTTTATAGGATGCCTGACATTACTATTTAGTCTTTGCTTTTATTCATAGTGGCAACGTTTGCAGGTGACCAGAGTGCAAAGTATGTCAGGCAAGCATCAGGAGATGAGGTTGGAAGGGTAGGCAGGGTTGGTCTATGAAAGGCCTGGAGTGGCATATGCCAAAGAGCCAGTGAAGAGTGTTACACAGGAGAATGACATGATCAGATCTGTGTTTTTAGAGACAGTTGTTTAAATGTAATAGGAGGAGGGGTGGGGGCAGTCAGAGATAGATGACCAGGAATGGTGATAGGGGAAAGCACAAGGACTTGAGTCAACAGCTTAGGTGAGCAATAATGAATTAATGTAGGAGCAGAGAGGTTGAGGAGAAGGGGGCAGATAGTAGAGATGTGACAAAGTAGACAAGTAGTACTTGGTGTGTGATTTCATGTGGAACCTCAAGAGAGAGGCTAAACTCTCCGGTGACCTCCAGGTCCTTCCTCTTAGTCAACAGGTAGACAGGTGTATTAACTGAAAGACTGAGGTAGAGTAGGCTTTGAGAGAAAGATCATAAGCCAAATTTGCTATGCCGCTGGCACCTTGAGCAGGCTTTTGATGTTTGTGCAGGGGAGGGATGAAGCCTTTGAGAGCAGGTGTGTCAAGAGAGAAGCAACACAGGTCCAAAAGGAATCCTGTTTGGTCAGCTGCTAAGTCACATCCAACTCGTTGTGACCCCATGGACTGCAGCTCTCCAGTCTTCTTTGACCTTCAGTATCTCTGGAATTTTACTCAAATTCGTGTATGTTGCATTGATGATTCTATGTAACCATTTCATCCTCTACCACCCTCTTCTCCTTGGGATTCCCTGGTGATTCAGATGGCAAGGAATCTGCCTGTAATGCAGGAGACCCGGGTTCAATCTCTTGGTCAGGAAGATCCCCAGGAGAAGAGAATGGCAACACATTTTAGTATTCTTACCTGGAGAATTCCATGGACAGAGGAGCCTGGTGGGCTAGAGTCCAGAGGTCTTGAAGAGCCAGACATGAGTGAATGACTCACACACACCAAGGAATACTAGGGAACAACAAATTTAAGGAATGGAAAAAGTAGGTGGAGACAACAGGAGCTCTTGAGAAGTTTTGTTCTTCTAGTGTTCCACTATTTAGTCTTTGCTTTTATTCATAGTGGCAACTTTTCAGGACCAGAGTGCAAAGTATGTCAGGCAAGCATCAGGAGATGAGGTTGGAAGGGTAGGCAGGGTTGGTCTATGAAAGGCCTGGAGTGGCATATGCCAAAGAGCCAGTGAAGAGTGTTACACAGGAGAATGACATGATCAGATCTGTGTTTTTAGAGACAGTTGTTTAAATGTAATAGGAGGAGGGGTGGGGGCAGTCAGAGATAGATGACCAGGAATGGTGATAGGGGAAAGCACAAGGACTTGAGTCAACAGCTTAGGTGAGCAATAATGAATTAATGTAGGAGCAGAGAGGTTGAGGAGAAGGGGGCAGATAGTAGAGATGTGACAAAGTAGACAAGTAGTACTTGGTGTGTGATTTCATGTGGAACCTCAAGAGAGAGGCTAAACTCTCCGGTGACCTCCAGGTCCTTCCTCTTAGTCAACAGGTAGACAGGTGTATTAACTGAAAGACTGAGGTAGAGTAGGCTTTGAGAGAAAGATCATAAGCCAAATTTGCTATGCCGCTGGCACCTTGAGCAGGCTTTTGATGTTTGTGCAGGGGAGGGATGAAGCCTTTGAGAGCAGGTGTGTCAAGAGAGAAGCAACACAGGTCCAAAAGGAATCCTGTTTGGTCAGCTGCTAAGTCACATCCAACTCGTTGTGACCCCATGGACTGCAGCTCTCCAGTCTTCTTTGACCTTCAGTATCTCTGGAATTTTACTCAAATTCGTGTATGTTGCATTGATGATTCTATGTAACCATTTCATCCTCTACCACCCTCTTCTCCTTGGGATTCCCTGGTGATTCAGATGGCAAGGAATCTGCCTGTAATGCAGGAGACCCGGGTTCAATCTCTTGGTCAGGAAGATCCCCAGGAGAAGAGAATGGCAACACATTTTAGTATTCTTACCTGGAGAATTCCATGGACAGAGGAGCCTGGTGGGCTAGAGTCCAGAGGTCTTGAAGAGCCAGACATGAGTGAATGACTCACACACACAAAAGGAATACTAGGGAACAACAAATTTAAGGAATGGAAAAAGTAGGTGGAGACAACAGGAGCTCTTGAGAAGTTTTGTTCTTCTAGTGTTCCCAGTCTTGGTGACTGTTTCCTGGTGGGTCCGTTGGTAAAGAATCTGCCTGCATTGCAGGAAACCTGGGTTGGATCTCTGGGTCAGGAAGATTCTCCTGGAGAAGGAAATGGCTACCCACTCCAGTATTCTTACCTGGGAAATCCCAGGGACAAAGTCATTCATGGGGTCACAAGAGTCAATTTAGTGACTAAACAACCATCACCACACTCGGTCATCCAAGCCAGAAACTCAGGCATCATCTTTGACATCACCTTTTCCCATATCCCATCAAAACCAGATCTTGCAAATTCTACCTTCTTACTCATCTTGTAGCCATTTCTATTTTTCATTCTGCTGATATTTCAGTTCATCTCACCTAAATCTGTAAGCTGGGAGTGAAGGTTGTGATTCTGCATGTCTTATAAGCAGAATTTCCCTGAACAATTTGGAAAGGTTTAAGAGAGTTGCTTGGAGGGATCCCAGCCATCCTGACAGTTCATGTGATAAGTAAATTGGATTTAGTTATTAGTAAGTGTTAACCACACTCTTTTAGCTGGTTCAGTGCTTGGGTTTAGGAATGCCACTCAATTGGCCTTCTGGTCTTGCCAGCTGGAAAGAATGAATATGATCCATCATTGGGTGTGGTAAAATTGTCCTTAACTTAGATATACAAGTGATTTGCAAAAGCAAGCCCCTTTTCTTTTAATGTGTTGCACAAATGAAAGGCATACCGATAGCTTCACAGAAATTTGCTGAGATTACATGTATTATAAATGTTTATGCTCAACAGAATTGTGATTTCAACTCACAGCTTTGAGCTGGTGACTTGAAGAAATCCTACAGGGAATCTGTTTGGACAGCAAAACAACCTCTTGCATGAAATTAGCTGGGATTCGATTAACTGCATGATGTTTATTTAAAAGTTGTATGTTATGAGAATCAGACCTTTGAAATCAAACAGCCCAGGTTTCTAATATGGATCAAAAATGACCTGCTTCACCCTGGACTATGACTCATCTACAATTATGATGAAAAAAAAAACCAGTTCTTTTCCTAGTTAAGTGGTTGTCAGTCTTGACTATGCATTTGAATTACATGCAGAGCTTTAAAAAGATACTGATGTCTGGGACCCAAGATATATTAAACCAGAATCTCTTGGGGATGGAGCCTGGCTAGTCCTCGACATGTTCTGAGAATTCTCCCGGTAAGGTACAGTCAAGGTTGAGAATCACTACTCCTTGTTAACACATGTTGAGTTTCTAGGGCGTTAGAACCATGCTGATGTAAATTTCAAGTTAGTGGGCTTGAAAAATCAGTAATGACAGTAGAAGATAAATGTAATTAAGTATATAATGTTGAACATCTCAACTGTCTTCCACTTAAAGTTACATTAATAAATGGCAATCTTCTTCAGGCTACTAAAAAACATATATTCCTGAAGCTTCCATAAACATGGGATTTTCCTCCAAGTCATGTCCAATTGTGAGTTTCTATGAGGGACCCTTTGGATTTACCTCTGTTGTCAATCAGACACTTGGATGGCTACACACATTGGATTTATGCCTGCGCTCATCACACTGGGGGTTCCTAGATCACATATAATGGGTCTGGCTCACTTGCATTCTGAGTAGCTAGCATATGCCCCCAGGGCGGGGGGAGGGTGGGTATTAGTATGCACTTTCTGGAAGAAATAAAAGGTCACAGATGGAGAAACTTCAGACATTTAGAGTTGAAATGGCTCTGAAAAATGCCATAGTTCATCTAGCTCCTTGACAGATAAGGAAATTGACCCCTGATGGTAAGTGCTTTGCCTAAGTCCTAACAATGTGGTAAGGGCAGAATCAGAACTGGACCCCTAGTCTTCTAATAGGTTTTCTCTCCATTTTACCCAGTTGCCTGAGAAGACCTCATTATTCTATAGGTAGGCTCAGGGATCAGTGAAGAGCAATTTGCATTATTTAAAGCCAGATTGGAACAATAAAAATAGAATAATGAACTATGTTAGCATCAACAGCAAAACTGAAAAAAAAATGGCTACTTTTGCATCTATGCTTAGTGTTTGCCTTGTAATATAAAAAAAAGCCCACTTTGTCACAGATCTGTGGGTATAGTAGTGACGTAATTCTGACTACACCACTTCTTTCAGGTCTGCGGGAAGTATTGTAAGAGAAACATTCTGATAGCAAGGAGTGAGAGTCCATTTTTTATTTTTTGGCCCTGCGTGTAAACAGTGTGATAGATTATCTAGACAGAGTCAAGAAACTCTATAGACAGTTTAGAAAGTCTGGGCTATATGGACAGACAGATGGATGAAGTGTCAGATAATCAGAAAGAAAGTTTTTTTTATACAAAAGGGAAATTTGTCTTCATACACAGGAGCCCCCAACCTCTGGGATCTAATGCTTGATGATCTGAGGTGGAGCTGTTGTAATAATAATAGAAATACAGTGCACAATAAATGTAATGTGCTTGAATCATCCTGAAACTACCCTTCCCTACCCTGCCCAGGGAAAAATTATCTTCCACAAAACCCATCCCTGGTGTGCCAAAAAGGTTGAGGACCACTGCCTGTACAGACACCTCCATCACGCATCTCGTCAGAGACATGACAATAGGCTTCTTTCAAGCTATGACTGGACATTCATAAAACAGATTTTTTTAAAGTTATTTTTTAAAAAATTTGGCCTCTTTTATTTATTTATTTATTTTCATCCATCTTTGTTCTTTGGCCCGTGTGGGCCTCCCATCGCGGTGGCCTCTGTTGCAGAGCACCAGCTCTGGGCACGTGCGCTTTAGAGTGCTGGCTTGTAATTAGACACACTGGTCCAAGTGCTCCATGGCACATGGAATCTTCTCTGGCCAAGGGTTGAACCAGTGCCCCTTACACTGCAGGGTGGACTCGTTACCCACTGGACCACCAGGGAAGCCCTGGATTAATTTTTAAAGAATTTTTCACTGTTTATATAAAATACTAGATAAGATGATTATTCTCACTTGACTGATAATTAACCCCAGTATTTGGCAATATCAATAACATATACTGTGTACTTAAATTTAGTATGGACAGAAATCCTTTGGGTTGAACGTAGATCAGGTTGCTAAGATCTTTCAGAATGAAGACAGTTAGGAGAGGGCACAGTTGAATCTGGAAATTCTGGTGCAGAGCCATGAATTGCCTGTCCTGTTGTATTCCTTCCAAGCCTGGGCAGCTCTGACTCCAGGTTCATGGGCTTGACTCGTGCTGTGAGCCCCTGTACCAAGGCAACTTCAGGAGACAAGACACAGAGTACCCCAGAAATAAGCTCTGACCCTGCATCCTCCCAAGGCTGTTTCCTGACTCTCTGCATGACATCACCCCATTCTCTCCCATGTTCATTTGCTTCAAGAATGTTGGCAGTTGGATGAGGCCCTCAAATCATAGAGTTTAACTCATAACTTGTATTTACCACAAATCCTTTCAGGGAAACTCTAAGAGATAAAGAAACTCCTCTCTAATTAGAAAGTCATGTTCTTTGCTTCATACTGACAAGCTTGAAAACACAACATCTCCCTTTATTTCATACACAGGAGCCCCCAACCTCTGGGATCTAATGCTTGATGATCTGAGGTGGAGCTGTTGTAATAATAATAGAAATACAGTGCACAATAAATGTAATGTGCTTGAATCATCCTGAAACTACCCTTCCCTACCCTGCCCAGGGAAAAATTATCTTCCACAAAACCCATCCCTGGTGTGCCAAAAAGGTTGAGGACCACTGCCTGTACAGACACCTCCATCACGCATCTCGTCAGAGACATGACAATAGGCTTCTTTCAAGCTATGACTGGACATTCATAAAACAGATTTTTTTAAAGTTATTTTTTAAAAAATTTGGCCTCTTTTATTTATTTATTTATTTTCATCCATCTTTATTCTTTGGCCTGTATGGGCCTCCCATTGCAGTGACCTCTCTCGTGCAGAGCACCAGCTCTGGGCACGTGCGCTTTAGAGTGCTGGCTTGTAATTAGACACACTGGTCCAAGTGCTCCATGGCACATGGAATCTTCTCTGGCCAAGGGTTGAACCAGTGCCCCTTACACTGCAGGGTGGACTCGTTACCCACTGGACCACCAGGGAAGCCCTGGATTAATTTTTAAAGAATTTTTCACTGTTTATATAAAATACTAGATAAGATGATTATTCTCACTTGACTGATAATTAACCCCAGTATTTGGCAATATCAATAACATATACTGTGTACTTAAATTTAGTATGGACAGAAATCCTTTGGGTTGAACGTAGATCAGGTTGCTAAGATCTTTCAGAATGAAGACAGTTAGGAGAGGGCACAGTTGAATCTGGAAATTCTGGTGCAGAGCCATGAATTGCCTGTCCTGTTGTATTCCTTCCAAGCCTGGGCAGCTCTGACTCCAGGTTCATGGGCTTGACTCGTGCTGTGAGCCCCTGTACCAAGGCAACTTCAGGAGACAAGACACAGAGTACCCCAGAAATAAGCTCTGACCCTGCATCCTCCCAAGGCTGTTTCCTGACTCTCTGCATGACATCACCCCATTCTCTCCCATGTTCATTTGCTTCAAGAATGTTGGCAGTTGGATGAGGCCCTCAAATCATAGAGTTTAACTCATAACTTGTATTTACCACAAATCCTTTCAGGGAAACTCTAAGAGATAAAGAAACTCCTCTCTAATTAGAAAGTCATGTTCTTTGCTTCATACTGACAAGCTTGAAAACACAACATCTCCCTTTATTTCTTGGCCTTTGGAATTTAGTGTGTGGCATCCAAAGGTCTTTTGCTTTTCCAGTCATTTGAATTTGGTCTTAGAAATGTTATATGAAAGTACACGTCCTTAGAACTTATTCATGTCTGGCCTACCCATAGCTGCTATATGAAGGCTGAGCTGAGACTCACCTTCTGAAAGGCAGAGGTAATCCTGCAGAGGCACAGGGGAGAAGGACCGCTGTGCCCAGTGTAAACGTGTTTGGGGCCAAGAAAGGGCTTTTCTGTGTGAGACTCACTTGTGTTCCTCTGACTTTGGAACTGTGTTCCAAGGGCTTTGACAGTGAGAGGAGAGAGTGAGTAGTATGCATTGGTGAAAAGGGACAGGTGGAAGGACTGAGAGGCTGGTATCAACCATTGAGAAGTTTACTAGAAAGTTCGTTTGGGGGCTTCCCTCGTGGTCCAGTGGGTAAGGACACCGCCTTGCAGTGCAAGGGGTGCTGGTTCGATTCCTGGCCTGGGAAGATCCCACGTGCTGCGGAGTGGCTGGACCGATGTGTCCAATTACCGAGCTGGAGCTCTGGAGCACATGCGCCCAGAGCTGGTGCTCTGCAACAACAGAGGTCACTGCAATGGGAGGCCCACACAGGCCAAAGAACAAAGATGGATGAAAATAGACAAATGAAAGACCAATAGAAGTGGCCCGCCTTCTCCCCTCCCTCCCCACCCCACCCCCACCAAAATAAATAAATAAATAAATAATAAAAAAAGAAAGATCGTTTGGCTGGTAGCAGAGCAATGCATGCATTCCTTACCTGTCTTACTAAAAAATTTCAGAAGATAGATGATGTCCAGGGTTACACCTCAGGGGAACTGCAGTGACTGGAAGATGGGGGAAGGTCATATAAATAGGTGAAGTAGTCAGGGTGTAACCATTGGGAATGTTGAGGACCAAGGCAAACAAAAAAGGCAGTCCCTATTGAGAAGGGATAGATGCTCCTCCATTCCAGACTTTGTAGTATCTTTCCAAATCTTCTGACTTTGCTGAGGAAGTTAGAAATCTGGGTGTTGATAAAGAAATTTCTTTATAAGTTGTTACTGGCCAATTAAACCATACACTCCCAGGCCCTAGATCTGTGGGGAAGACCAGCTAGGGTACATCTCTGCACAGTTAGTGTCTGAAATTCAATTCTGTCCAGTCTTTGAAAATCAGGAGAGTGGGGGTTGGAGTGTCCCATGGGAGAGGTCAGGGATCAACCATCACAGAGGCACGTTCAATTGAATCCTTCCTGATCTGCTTGTCCACTCTCACCTACATCAGAAGGTGGTCCCCAAGTTTTGTCTTTTGTTTCCACCTTTGGATTCCTATTGATTGTGTGTGAATGGAGTTGAGTAACTTGCTCTGTCCCCAGGTCAGCAAGCTAAGCCTTCTTTGTAGGTACTGCAATGTTATCCAATGACAGGTTAAAAACAAACAATTCAACTGCTTGTCTTTCTCTCAACTCCTTTCTGTCTCATAGTCTCTTTTTGTTCTGGACTTCCTTCATTGTGCATCAATCCTAGTATTAAAGACTCTGTTTTAAATATTCAAGTACTTTCTGACTTCTGATTAGATTCTAAGAGATTTGATCAAATTTTCACATGATGTGTTAAGAATTGTATATTAAGTTTTTTTTTTTTTTTTAAGGAGCCTTCATACTGTTCTCCATAGTGACTGTACCAATTTACATTCCCATCACAGTGTAGAGAGGTTCCCTTCTCTCCACACCCTCTCCAGCTTTACTGTATGTGGATTTTTTGGTGATAGCCATTCTGGCTGGTGTGAAGTTATGTCTTATTATGGTTTTGATTTGCATTGCTCTAATAATGAGTAATGTTGAACATCTTTTCATATGTCTATTGGCCATCTGTATGTCTTTGGCAAAATGTCTGTTTAGATCATCTGCCCATTTTTTGAGTGGGTTGTTTGTTTAGATACTGGTCAGCATCATGCACTGTAAACTTTGGAGAGTAATCCCTTATCAAAAACATCATTTGGAAATATTTTCTCACAATCTGTGAGTTGTCTTTTCATTTTGTTTATTGTGCAAAAGTTTTTGAGTTTAAGTAGGTTCCATTTGCTTATTTTTGTTTTTATTTCCATTATTACGGGAGATGGATCAAAAGAGATACTGGTGCAATTTATGTCAGAGTGTTCTGCAAAAAAAAAAAAAAAAAAAGAAAATCTAAACTAAAAATAGAGCTACTATATGAGCCTGCAATCCCACTTCTGGGCATATATCTGGAGAAAAACATGATACCAAAGGATACAAACACCCCAATGTTTACTGCAGCTCTGTTTACAGTAAACAAGACATGAAAACAATCCAAGTATCTTACTAAAAAACCTGTCTTACTAAAAAATTTAAGAAGATAGAAGATGTCCAAAGTTATACATCAGGGGAAATGCACAGGCTGGGAGATGAGAGGGGAGTCATATAAATGGATAAAGTCGACAGGATGTAAGAGTGTCTTTCCAGATCTGCCAATATAGAGGAATGGATAAAGATGATGTGGTATATGTATACAATGGTATAGTCCTTAGCCATTAAAAGAATGAAATAATGCCATTTGAAGCAACATGGATGGATCTCGAGAGTGTCATACTGAGTGAAGTACATCAGACAGAGAAGAAGAAATATCATGTGGCATCCTTCACATGTGGAATCTAAAAGGAAATGATATGAAATGAACTTACGAAACAGAAGGAGACTCACAGACTTATAAAATGAACTTGTGGTTTCCCATGGGGAAGAATAGTTAGGGAGTTTGGGATGGACATGTACACACGGCTATATTTAGAATGAATAACCAACGAAGACTGATTGTCTAGCACATGGAACTATGCTCAATGTTACGTGGCAGCCTGAATGGGAGAGAGGATTTGGGGAGAATGGTTACCTGTGGCTGAGTCCCTTCACTGTTCACCTGAAACTATCACAACACTGTTAATCAGCTATATCCTGATACAAAATAAAAAAGTTCAGAGAAAATTGTATATTAATTTAGAAATATTTTCCCCATTTATATTAATTCAAGGTCATTGCATTAATGATTTTGTTCTTAAAACAGCCATTTTATTTTGGTCCACTAACACAGCTTTTGAAATACTGCATATTCATTTCTGTTCAAGTTGTTTAGAGAAAGAACTTTTGGAATTCATCTATAATGTTGCCACAGGTAATTTTATCCTAAAACCAAAGCACTGTTTTCATAACAAAACTTCTTTCATTCATTCTTTTATCAATAGTATATATTTGTGATCACTAAATATGATCACATGGCATTTTTTTTAAAAAAATCTTTTTGAAATTAATTTATACAAAATATAATGCAAACCCTTAAGTGTATGTACAACTTGGTGAGCTTCTAGAGCACAAGCACTTGTATAACACTGACACAATCAAGAAGCAGAACATTTTCATCATCCTCAGAAGTTCCCTCAGTCTCTTTTATGGTCAGTCCATCCATCCTAGGGTGCTGTGTGCTTTCTGTTATTACAAATTAGCATTTCCTTTTCTAGAATAACACTCACATGGAGTCATACTGTATGTTTTCTTAGTGTCTGGCTTCTTTCTCTCAACACAACATTTTTTGATAGTCATATCCCAGGGTGCTAGTGTGCATTTTTCAAGTTTGAGGTTGACAATGGTATAGTCCTTAGCCATTAAAAGAATGAAATAATGCCATTTGAAGCAACATGGATGGATCTCGAGAGTGTCATACTGAGTGAAGTACATCAGACAGAGAAGAAGAAATATCATGTGGCATCCTTCACATGTGGAATCTAAAAGGAAATGATATGAAATGAACTTACGAAACAGAAGGAGACTCACAGACTTATAAAATGAACTTGTGGTTTCCCATGGGGAAGAATAGTTAGGGAGTTTGGGATGGACATGTACACACGGCTATATTTAGAATGAATAACCAACGAAGACTGATTGTCTAGCACATGGAACTATGCTCAATGTTACGTGGCAGCCTGAATGGGAGAGAGGATTTGGGGAGAATGGTTACCTGTGGCTGAGTCCCTTCACTGTTCACCTGAAACTATCACAACACTGTTAATCAGCTATATCCTGATACAAAATAAAAAAGTTCAGAGAAAATTGTATATTAATTTAGAAATATTTTCCCCATTTATATTAATTCAAGGTCATTGCATTAATGATTTTGTTCTTAAAACAGCCATTTTATTTTGGTCCACTAACACAGCTTTTGAAATACTGCATATTCATTTCTGTTCAAGTTGTTTAGAGAAAGAACTTTTGGAATTCATCTATAATGTTGCCACAGGTAATTTTATCCTAAAACCAAAGCACTGTTTTCATAACAAAACTTCTTTCATTCATTCTTTTATCAATAGTATATATTTGTGATCACTAAATATGATCACATGGCATTTTTTTTAAAAAAATCTTTTTGAAATTAATTTATACAAAATATAATGCAAACCCTTAAGTGTATGTACAACTTGGTGAGCTTCTAGAGCACAAGCACTTGTATAACACTGACACAATCAAGAAGCAGAACATTTTCATCATCCTCAGAAGTTCCCTCAGTCTCTTTTATGGTCAGTCCATCCATCCTAGGGTGCTGTGTGCTTTCTGTTATTACAAATTAGCATTTCCTTTTCTAGAATAACACTCACATGGAGTCATACTGTATGTTTTCTTAGTGTCTGGCTTCTTTCTCTCAACACAACATTTTTTTGAATCTAGTCCTGAATACCAGTACTATTTTTTTTTCTTGATATGGATTAAGTAAAGTTTACCTATTTACCTTAGGTAGAAATTGCATTGTTCAAGTTTGGAGGGTTATGAGTAGAGTTGTTATAACAATCTATATATAAGTCTTTGTATGAAAAAAAGTTTTTATTGAATAAATATCTGGGAGTTTTGTTGTTGAGTCACATGGAGTATATGTTTAACTTTATAAGAACATGCCAAGTTGTCTTTAAAAGGTAGCTACACCACCATTCTGCATTCCCACCAACAATGTATGAAAGACCTGGCTGCTCCGCATCCTCACTAACAGTTAGTATTATCATTGCTTTTTATTTTAGCTTTTCTAGTGAATCAGGGACACATTAGAGGTTTTTTTTTTTTAATGAATTTTAATTTTTCCTAAATTTTCTTGGTATAACTACAAAATTGTGTCTATTTAAGATGTACAGTGTGGTGGTTTAATATACCTATATGTTATGAAATAGTTAATTACCATAATAAGCTAATTAGCACATCCTACTTCACGTAGTTACCTTTTTTTTCTTAAATGGTGAGAGTTCATAAGATCTCATTCTTGGCATATTTCAAGTATACAGTGCTGTATTACTAACTATAGTCACCATGTTGTACATGAGATACTCAGAATTTATTCATTTTATCACTGGAAGTTTGTGTTCTTTGACCCAAATCTTTCCATTTCCTCCCCACCCCTGAGCCCCTGGCAAACTACCATTTTACTTTCTGTTTCTGTGAGATGGTACATGCAGATTCAACATACAAACAAAATAAAAAAAAAAATATTTGTCTTTCTGTGACTGACTTGTTTCACTTGGTATAATGAATGTCCTTCAGTTTCATTCATGTTGTCACAAATGTCAACATTTTGTTTTTTATGGCTGAATGATATTCCAGTAGTGTGGGTGCGCATGTGTGTACATATCACATTATCTTTATCCATTCATCTCTCAATCAGCACTTCTTGTTTCTATATCTTGAATAGTGTGAATAATGGTGCAGTGAACATGGGAGTTCTGATAGCTCCTCAAGACCTTGCTTTCATTTCTTTGTGTATATGTCCAAAAGTGGGATTGCTGGGTTATGTGGTAATTCTTTTTTTAATGTTTTGAGAAACTTCCATACTGTTTTCTTTAATGACTGCATCAATTTACATTCCAACCAACAAAGTACAAGGCTTCCCTTTTCTCCAGATCCTTCTCTACATTTGTTATCTGTTGTCGTTTCGGTGATAGCCATTCTAACAGGGGTGGGGTGACATCTCATTGGCTTTTGGTTTGCGTTTCCCTCATGACTAGTGCCTTTGAGCATCTTTTCATGTACCCATTGGACATTTGTATGTCTTTGGGAAAATGTCTATTCAGATCTTTTGTTCATTTTAAAAATCAGGATTTTTTTTTTTTGGCTGTTTGAGTTTTCAGAGTTCTTGATATATTCTGGGTATCAATCATTCATCAGGTAAATGGTTTGCAAATATTTTCTCCTATTCTGTAAGTTTCCTTTTCATTTTATTGATTGTTTCCTTTTTTTCTTCGCTGTGTTTTAACTACAAAATTGTGTCTATTTAAGATGTACAGTGTGGTGGTTTAATATACCTATATGTTATGAAATAGTTAATTACCATAATAAGCTAATTAGCACATCCTACTTCACGTAGTTACCTTTTTTTTCTTAAATGGTGAGAGTTCATAAGATCTCATTCTTGGCATATTTCAAGTATACAGTGCTGTATTACTAACTATAGTCACCATGTTGTACATGAGATACTCAGAATTTATTCATTTTATCACTGGAAGTTTGTGTTCTTTGACCCAAATCTTTCCATTTCCTCCCCACCCCTGAGCCCCTGGCAAACTACCCTTTTACTTTCTGTTTCTGCGAGATGGTACATGCAGATTCAACATACAAACAAAATATAAGAAAAAATATTTGTCTTTCTGTGACTGACTTGTTTCACTTGGTATAATGAATGTCCTTCAGTTTCATTCATGTTGTCACAAATGTCAACATTTTGTTTTTTATGGCTGAATGATATTCCAGTAGTGTGGGTGCGCATGTGTGTACATATCACATTATCTTTATCCATTCATCTCTCAATCAGCACTTCTTGTTTCTATATCTTGAATAGTGTGAATAATGGTGCAGTGAACATGGGAGTTCTGATAGCTCCTCAAGACCTTGCTTTCATTTCTTTGTGTATATGTCCAAAAGTGGGATTGCTGGGTTATGTGGTAATTCTTTTTTTAATGTTTTGAGAAACTTCCATACTGTTTTCTTTAATGACTGCATCAATTTACATTCCAACCAACAAAGTACAAGGCTTCCCTTTTCTCCAGATCCTTCTCTACATTTGTTATCTGTTGTCGTTTCGGTGATAGCCATTCTAACAGGGGTGGGGTGACATCTCATTGGCTTTTGGTTTGCGTTTCCCTCATGACTAGTGCCTTTGAGCATCTTTTCATGTACCCATTGGACATTTGTATGTCTTTGGGAAAATGTCTATTCAGATCTTTTGTTCATTTTAAAAATCAGGATTTTTTTTTTTTGGCTGTTTGAGTTTTCAGAGTTCTTGATATATTCTGGGTATCAATCATTCATCAGGTAAATGGTTTGCAAATATTTTCTCCTATTCTGTAAGTTTCCTTTTCATTTTATTGATTGTTTCCTTTGCTGTGTAGTTTTTAAATTTGATGTGACTTCGCTTGTTTGTTTTTATTTTTCTTGTCTGTGCTTGTGGTGGCATGTCTAAAAAATAATATTGCCAAGATCAATGTCAAAGAGATTTTCTCCTGTTTTCTTCTAGGTGTTTTATGGTTTCAGGTTTCCCTGAGGGCTTTGATTTACATTTTCCTTATGATTAGTGATGTTGAACATCTTCTCATCATGTATTGGCTATTTTCATGTCTTCTTTGGAAGTGTTTGTTCAAACTTTTGTCCATCAAAATAAATCAAACTGTCTTATTATTAATGAACTGTAATGTCTGTGTGTGTGTATATATATATATATATATATATATATATATATATATATATACGCACATCTGTATCTATATAGAATGTTCTTTGGCTTTCTGATTTGCCTTTTTATTTTCTTTTATAGAGCAAAATTTTACATTTTGAAAGGTATTGATATAATTTATCAGCATTTTCATTTATGATTTGTGCTGTTTTTATTCAAGAAACATCTGTCTACCTTAAGTGTGAAGATTGTTAGCCTATGTTTTCTTCTAGAATTTTTATAGTTTTAACCTTTTAGATCTTGACTAATATCAAATTAATTTTCATGTATGTCTTAAAGAAAGGGTTGAGGGTTTTTTCTCAAATGTATACAGTTGTTCCAGCCTCTAGTAATTGCTTTTAAGGGTGATATTTTAGAAAACTTTGTTTATAATACCATTCAACTTTTGTGATTGAGATCATATAATTACTGAAAGTTTGCCTCCTGTGATAGAGAAAACACACTGCTTTCACTAGATCTTCTTTTCATATTCCTTTCTCTTGAGCACATAGAAGACTAAGACCACTCATTGACTCCTTTGTAGTCAGGAAGGTCTGGACAGTTAAGTGAGTGGAAACACAAGTGTTGCTTTCATTACTAGTGCCTTTGAGCATCTTTTCATGTACCCATTGGACATTTGTATGTCTTTGGGAAAATGTCTATTCAGATCTTTTGTTCATTTTAAAAATCAGGATTTTTTTTTTTTGGCTGTTTGAGTTTTCAGAGTTCTTGATATATTCTGGGTATCAATCATTCATCAGGTAAATGGTTTGCAAATATTTTCTCCTATTCTGTAAGTTTCCTTTTCATTTTATTGATTGTTTCCTTTGCTGTGTAGTTTTTAAATTTGATGTGACTTCGCTTGTTTGTTTTTATTTTTCTTGTCTGTGCTTGTGGTGGCATGTCTAAAAAATAATATTGCCAAGATCAATGTCAAAGAGATTTTCTCCTGTTTTCTTCTAGGTGTTTTATGGTTTCAGGTTTCCCTGAGGGCTTTGATTTACATTTTCCTTATGATTAGTGATGTTGAACATCTTCTCATCATGTATTGGCTATTTTCATGTCTTCTTTGGAAGTGTTTGTTCAAACTTTTGTCCATCAAAATAAATCAAACTGTCTTATTATTAATGAACTGTAATGTCTGTGTGTGTGTATATATATATATATATATATATATATATATATATATACGCACATCTGTATCTATATAGAATGTTCTTTGGCTTTCTGATTTGCCTTTTTATTTTCTTTTATAGAGCAAAATTTTACATTTTGAAAGGTATTGATATAATTTATCAGCATTTTCATTTATGATTTGTGCTGTTTTTATTCAAGAAACATCTGTCTACCTTAAGTGTGAAGATTGTTAGCCTATGTTTTCTTCTAGAATTTTTATAGTTTTAACCTTTTAGATCTTGACTAATATCAAATTAATTTTCATGTATGTCTTAAAGAAAGGGTTGAGGGTTTTTTCTCAAATGTATACAGTTGTTCCAGCCTCTAGTAATTGCTTTTAAGGGTGATATTTTAGAAAACTTTGTTTATAATACCATTCAACTTTTGTGATTGAGATCATATAATTACTGAAAGTTTGCCTCCTGTGATAGAGAAAAACACACTGCTTTCACTAGATCTTCTTTTCATATTCCTTTCTCTTGAGCACATAGAAGACTAAGACCACTCATTGACTCCTTTGTAGTCAGGAAGGTCTGGACAGTTAAGTGAGTGGAAACACAAGTGTTGCTTTCATCTGAGACAGTGAGAAACCCCTACCTGATATCCCCACACTCTTGGCTCTGTACTGGCAACTAAGGCAGTCTTGTATTGGAGAATGGAACTACAAGATTAAAGAAAGGTAAGTCACCCCTTCAAGGACAACTTGTTGAACAGTCAGCTCTGGTCCATAGTGATTTTTTTTTTTTTTTGGCCACTTCTATTGGTCTTCCATTTATTTGTTTCCATCTATCTTTATTCTTTGGCCAGTGTGGGCCTCCCACTGCAGTGGCCTCTGTTGCTGCAGAGCACTGGCTCTGGGCGCATGCACTCCAGAGCTCCGGCTCAGTAATTGGACACATCGGTCCAGCTGCTCCATGGCAAGTGGGATCTTCCCAGGCCAGGGATCGAACTGGTGCCCCTTGCACTGCAAGGCAGTGTCCTTGCCCACTGGACCACCAGGGAAGCCCCATAGTGACTTTTGTATGAATGACAAGTAAATTTTTATGCTTTAAGCTTCTAAGAATTCATGATAAATTTGTTATTGCAGCATGGCTTACCCTATAGTGACTAGTATATTTCCTTCCTACCTTTTTTAAAGAAAGAACTTTCATGAAGTAGCCTCTCTCAGCAGCTAAGCTACCATTTATTGAAATTGTTCAGGCTAATGTGGCTTTGCCAAAAATAAGGTGATTAATGGATTCTTTCTCATACTATGAAAGAATTTATAAGGATTAGAATAAAAGGACTATAATATCCCTTAAGGTGATTAAAGGGAAAACATCTTACATACTGGAAATATATCTTTTGTGTGTTTGATGCTTTAAATCTTTATGCTTTACACTATAGCTAGAGGATAAAAATATATTGGTGTGGTGCCTAAAAATAGGGCCTAAGATATGACATGTACAAGAAGCTAGTTGATATTTTCTTTTTATAAGTTACATTTCCTATAATAGAAGATTTTAATAGGATCCCAGACCTCAAGTATTTTCTAGATGTCTAAGGACATAGCTGGAAAAAATGTTATAGAATGTTCCTATACTTTCTAAAATATATACTCTGAGTTCTTGATCTGGTACATTGTAGAATTCAGGTACAAATTCTATTCCAGTGTTCTGCTATCATCTCCAAGACAAAACGGCAGAATTCATGAGAAGTTACCACCACACTACTTTCGCTTTCCTTGTTTTCTGAACAAAAGGTTTATTCTAGCTCGTTTCAAGAGAGGCAGCATCAATAGATAAAGTCGTGAAAGTATTATCTTCGGAATCTTATTTCTTCATTTGTACATAAAGGACTAAATGTATATTAGTGATTCCCAATTGCAACTTATAAGAGGCCACCCCTCTAGTTTATAATATTTAAAAGATTCTAGAAGAAACATTATTTTCTGTTGAGGGTGCACAGACTGAGCAAAGCATCACATTTTTTGGCATTTTGGCTTTGAGGTTTTGAACTCTGTAGAGTAGCTTGTCTCCTACTGGGCAAAAACTTGGCTTGAAAATTATGTATGTATTTAATATCAATAGTTGCTAACATTTGTTGAGTGTTGACAGCATGTTGAATAGTGGTCTAAATATTAGCCCCAAAGGAAATCTTATTAAATTCCCCAAAGCAAACATTACTTTGGCCACATTCACTATCTTTTTGTTGTTAATTTCTACAGTTATTGTATTGTGGTCAGCCCTCAGACTGCTTTCAAATGATCCTAAATAAGGTAAATGAAGTAGAGCATGTATACAACTTGCATTTCCTTTTTGAAGGAAGTCATCATGAAGATGATAATAGAAATATTAAACCCATAAACTAGTCATTCCTAAAATACATAGGAAATTGACAAATAAGAATTTTTTAATACTGAAAATGAATCTGTTCACTATAACAATGAGGGATCTTCCTAGACATTTAGACTAAGTTTCCTACCTCCCTGGCCAGGCTGCATGGCATGTGGGATCTGAGTTTCCCAATTAGGGATGGAACCCATACCCTCTGCACTGCGAGAATATTAACTACTGGACCGTAAGGGATGTCCCTTAGATGTAGAAAGAGACAGATGAAAATATAATTATTGGACTGTATTTCAATAGAAGAAACCAGACCTCAAGTATTTTCTAGATGTCTAAGGACATAGCTGGAAAAAATGTTATAGAATGTTCCTATACTTTCTAAAATATATACTCTGAGTTCTTGATCTGGTACATTGTAGAATTCAGGTACAAATTCTATTCCAGTGTTCTGCTATCATCTCCAAGACAAAACGGCAGAATTCATGAGAAGTTACCACCACACTACTTTCGCTTTCCTTGTTTTCTGAACAAAAGGTTTATTCTAGCTCGTTTCAAGAGAGGCAGCATCAATAGATAAAGTCGTGAAAGTATTATCTTCGGAATCTTATTTCTTCATTTGTACATAAAGGACTAAATGTATATTAGTGATTCCCAATTGCAACTTATAAGAGGCCACCCCTCTAGTTTATAATATTTAAAAGATTCTAGAAGAAACATTATTTTCTGTTGAGGGTGCACAGACTGAGCAAAGCATCACATTTTTTGGCATTTTGGCTTTGAGGTTTTGAACTCTGTAGAGTAGCTTGTCTCCTACTGGGCAAAAACTTGGCTTGAAAATTATGTATGTATTTAATATCAATAGTTGCTAACATTTGTTGAGTGTTGACAGCATGTTGAATAGTGGTCTAAATATTAGCCCCAAAGGAAATCTTATTAAATTCCCCAAAGCAAACATTACTTTGGCCACATTCACTATCTTTTTGTTGTTAATTTCTACAGTTATTGTATTGTGGTCAGCCCTCAGACTGCTTTCAAATGATCCTAAATAAGGTAAATGAAGTAGAGCATGTATACAACTTGCATTTCCTTTTTGAAGGAAGTCATCATGAAGATGATAATAGAAATATTAAACCCATAAACTAGTCATTCCTAAAATACATAGGAAATTGACAAATAAGAATTTTTCAATACTGAAAATGAATCTGTTCACTATAACAATGAGGGATCTTCCTAGACATTTAGACTAAGTTTCCCACCTCCCTGGCCAGGCTGCATGGCATGTGGGATCTGAGTTTCCCAATTAGGGATGGAACCCATACCCTCTGCACTGGGAGAATATTAACTACTGGACCGTAAGGGATGTCCCCTTAGATGTAGAAAGAGACAGATGAAAATATAATTAGTTCAGAAGACTTGATTAGATTTATCTTTAGTGCATAACAAGGTGTTTGGTGGATAATAGTGAAATTCAGCGTGGGGAAAGAAGAATTATAATGAAACTAAAAGAAAACAAAATCCATTAATTTCCAGGAATTTTTATTGAAAGATGATGCTGTTAAAGTGTTACACTCAATATGCCAGCAAACTTGGAAGACTCAGCAGTGACCTCAGGACTGGAAAAGGTCAGTTTTCATTCCAATCCCCAGAAAGGGAAATGCCAAAGAAAGTTCAAACTACGGCACCATTGCACTCATTTCACATGCTAGCAAAGTAATGCTCAAAATCCTCTAAGCTAGACATCAGCAGTACATGAAATAAGAACTTCCAGATGTACACACTGGATTTAGAAAAGGCAGAGGAGCCAGAGATCAAATTGCCAACATCTGTTGGGTCATAAGAAGAGCAAGGAAATTCCAGAAAAACATCTACTTCTGCTTCATTCACTATGCTAAAGCCATTGACTGTGTGGATCACAACAAACTGTAGAAAATTCTGAAAGAGATGGGAATACCAGACCACCTTACCTGCCTCCTGCTAAACCTGTATGCAGGTCAAGAAGCAACAGTTAGAACCAGACATGGAACGATGGACTGGTTTCAATTTGGGAAAGGAGTATAGTAAGGCTGTATACTGTCACCCTACTTATTTAACTTATATCCAGCGTACATCATGCAAAATGCTGGGCTGGATGAAGTATAAGCTGGAAACACGATTGTGGGAAGAAATATCAATAACCTCAGATATGCAGAGGACACCACCCTTATGGCCAAGGGCAAAGAGGAACTAAAGAGCCTCTTGATGAAGGTGAAAGAGGAGGGTGAAAAAGCTGGCCTAAAACTCAACATTCATAGAACTATGATCATGGCATCTGGTCCCATCACTTCATGGCAAATTGATGGGCAAACAATGGAAACAGTGACAGACTTTATTTTGGGGGGCTTCAAAATCACTGTGGATGGAAATTGCAGCCATGAAATCAAAAGATGCTTGCTCATTGAGGAAAAGCTATGACAACCTAGACAGCATATCAAAAAACAGAGATGTCACTTTACTGACGAATGTCCATATAGTCAAGGCTATGGTTTTCCTAATAGTCATGTATGGATGTGAGAGTTAGACCATAAAGAAGGCTGAACGCTGAAGGACTGATGCCTTTGACTTGTGGTGTTGGAGAAGATTCTTGAGAGTCCCTTGGACTGCAAGGAAATCAAACCAGTCAGTCCTAAAGGAAATCAACCCTGAATATTCATTGGAAGGATGGATACTGAAGCTGAAACTCTCATACTTTGGCCACCTGATGCAAAAAGATGACTCATTGGAAGAAGGCCTGGTATTGGGAAAAACAGAAGGCAGAAGGAGAAGGGGACAACAGAGAAATGGTTGGATGGCATCATTGATTCAACAGACATGAATTTGAGCAAGTTCCGGGAGGTGGTGAAGGACAGGGAAGCCTGGTGTTCTGCAGTACATGGGGTCACAAAGAGTTGGACATGACTGAGTGACTGAACTGAACTGACTGACTGATAGTTTATTAGATCGGTGTTCTGCTTATTTATTGCTGTGTATCAAACGACCCCAGAACTGAATAGCTTAAGGGGAAACCATTTTATTATACTGCATAATTTATGGGTCATCAATTAAGGCAGGGTGTGTCTGGGTAATTTTCTGCCTTCATGCACCATTCAATGAGTTTACTTGATACTATTCAATTTGTGATGAAAAATGACTGCAAGATGGCTTTACTCACTAAGCAGGCACCCTGGCAGGCATAGCCAGAAGACAGAATTCAACTGGTACTGTCTACCACGGTGCCTACATGTGAACTTCCTAGCAAGGTAGCCTCAGGGTAATTGGCCATTTGCACGGTGGGATGGAGTTCCCAAAAGTGTATCCCAAGAAATGCAGGTAGACATTGTTAAAATTCTTGTAATTTGGTCTCAGAGTTTCCAGTTAGTCAAGATTCAAAGGGAGTAAAATTGGATGCTACCTCTCAGAGGTTGGAAGGGGAAAGAATGAGTGGTCAACTTGAATTTATCACTGGAAACAATTAGAAAGTATTTGTATGACTTCTGGCAAACACTTGTATGAGTCCACAGTGCAGCTTATGGTCACAATTTGCTAGAGGTTGGAAGGGGAAAGAACTGTCCATTGAGGAAAAGCTATGACAACCTAGACAGCATATCAAAAAACAGAGATGTCACTTTACTGACGAATGTCCATATAGTCAAGGCTATGGTTTTCCTAATAGTCATGTATGGATGTGAGAGTTAGACCATAAAGAAGGCTGAACGCTGAAGGACTGATGCCTTTGACTTGTGGTGTTGGAGAAGATTCTTGAGAGTCCCTTGGACTGCAAGGAAATCAAACCAGTCAGTCCTAAAGGAAATCAACCCTGAATATTCATTGGAAGGATGGATACTGAAGCTGAAACTCCCATACTTTGGCCACCTGATGCAAAAAGATGACTCATTGGAAGAAGGCCTGGTATTGGGAAAAACAGAAGGCAGAAGGAGAAGGGGACAACAGAGAAATGGTTGGATGGCATCATTGATTCAACAGACATGAATTTGAGCAAGTTCCGGGAGGTGGTGAAGGACAGGGAAGCCTGGTGTTCTGCAGTACATGGGGTCACAAAGAGTTGGACATGACTGAGTGACTGAACTGAACTGACTGACTGATAGTTTATTAGATCGGTGTTCTGCTTATTTATTGCTGTGTATCAAACGACCCCAGAACTGAATAGCTTAAGGGGAAACCATTTTATTATACTGCATAATTTATGGGTCATCAATTAAGGCAGGGTGTGTCTGGGTAATTTTCTGCCTTCATGCACCATTCAATGAGTTTACTTGATACTATTCAATTTGTGATGAAAAATGACTGCAAGATGGCTTTACTCACTAAGCAGGCACCCTGGCAGGCATAGCCAGAAGACAGAATTCAACTGGTACTGTCTACCACGGTGCCTACATGTGAACTTCCTAGCAAGGTAGCCTCAGGGTAATTGGCCATTTGCACGGTGGGATGGAGTTCCCAAAAGTGTATCCCAAGAAATGCAGGTAGACATTGTTAAAATTCTTGTAATTTGGTCTCAGAGTTTCCAGTTAGTCAAGATTCAAAGGGAGTAAAATTGGATGCTACCTCTCAGAGGTTGGAAGGGGAAAGAATGAGTGGTCAACTTGAATTTATCACTGGAAACAATTAGAAAGTATTTGTATGACTTCTGGCAAACACTTGTATGAGTCCACAGTGCAGCTTATGGTCACAATTTGCTGAGAGAATGTGGAGTCAAGGAGTGATCTAAGTAAGATGCCACCAAAGAAGCTTCAGAAAAGGTCCTTGTTCCTTGGGCTGTGTGTTATAGTGTATCTGTGCGTATTTATGCTTCTGGGTACTGTTCTTAGTCTTTCAAGGGTTTGTCGTTCATGGTGGAGACACTTCCAAATGGATGGTATTGAAATAATTATACAGCCTTTACAATTTTCCACCCTCATTGCCTATTATCCTTGGGAAGCACTTTGGGAACTTCCAAAATGAAACCAGCTGTTGCTTTACTTGTTGGTGTTAAGTGTTACTTGGCTAGAGAAGTTGGCCAGTGGTGATTTCCATGCCTACATTTCCAACAAATTTAAGTGGCTGCAGGCACTCACATTAGCCAGAAGCCACATGGGCTTATGGACATTATTACTGAGCAGACCCACCAAGAAGAGAATATCCATTAACCGAAGCTACAAGTTATAAGGGGACTTCCTCTTGTCCAAAGAAGCCACCTTCTGCCATCACCAGTTGGGCCACAGTTTCTTTTGAGAAGGGCTTCAGAAACATTCCTCCCAGCAGGTGGTGGCTCCAGGAAGCTGGCATTTGCTTCCTAATTTCCCTTCTTTCATTCCCATTCCTATTGCTGCCACAACATTCAGCCTCCAATGAATCATGTTCCCTCTTTGAGGGTTTGGTCTTTTTCCTTTGTGTGTGTGTGTGTGTGTGTTTTTTAGGTCAGCAAAGATGGGTTAATATCATCTAAAATAACTTTATTAAAGAATATAAAGCAGGAAAAAATCATCTTGGAAAATATGAATTATGCAACAGAGTCTAAGGTCAAAAGCACCCGATAACTAGAGTCTAGCCTTAAAAGGCTGAGTTCAAGCTCCAGCTTGGCATATCTCCTCTAGCTTGTTTTTCTTTTAAAAATTTTCCAAGGAAATGTGCTATATTGGTCTCAGAGTTTCCAGTTAGTCAAGATTCAAAGGGAGTAAAATTGGATGCTACCTCTCAGAGGTTGGAAGGGGAAAGAATGAGTGGTCAACTTGAATTTATCACTGGAAACAATTAGAAAGTATTTGTATGACTTCTGGCAAACACTTGTATGAGTCCACAGTGCAGCTTATGGTCACAATTTGCTGAGAGAATGTGGAGTCAAGGAGTGATCTAAGTAAGATGCCACCAAAGAAGCTTCAGAAAAGGTCCTTGTTCCTTGGGCTGTGTGTTATAGTGTATCTGTGCGTATTTATGCTTCTGGGTACTGTTCTTAGTCTTTCAAGGGTTTGTCGTTCATGGTGGAGACACTTCCAAATGGATGGTATTGAAATAATTATACAGCCTTTACAATTTTCCACCCTCATTGCCTATTATCCTTGGGAAGCACTTTGGGAACTTCCAAAATGAAACCAGCTGTTGCTTTACTTGTTGGTGTTAAGTGTTACTTGGCTAGAGAAGTTGGCCAGTGGTGATTTCCATGCCTACATTTCCAACAAATTTAAGTGGCTGCAGGCACTCACATTAGCCAGAAGCCACATGGGCTTATGGACATTATTACTGAGCAGACCCACCAAGAAGAGAATATCCATTAACCGAAGCTACAAGTTATAAGGGGACTTCCTCTTGTCCAAAGAAGCCACCTTCTGCCATCACCAGTTGGGCCACAGTTTCTTTTGAGAAGGGCTTCAGAAACATTCCTCCCAGCAGGTGGTGGCTCCAGGAAGCTGGCATTTGCTTCCTAATTTCCCTTCTTTCATTCCCATTCCTATTGCTGCCACAACATTCAGCCTCCAATGAATCATGTTCCCTCTTTGAGGGTTTGGTCTTTTTCCTTTGTGTGTGTGTGTGTGTGTGTTTTAGGTCAGCAAAGATGGGTTAATATCATCTAAAATAACTTTATTAAAGAATATAAAGCAGGAAAAAATCATCTTGGAAAATATGAATTATGCAACAGAGTCTAAGGTCAAAAGCACCCGATAACTAGAGTCTAGCCTTAAAAGGCTGAGTTCAAGCTCCAGCTTGGCATATCTCCTCTAGCTTGTTTTTCTAATTTTTCAAGAAATGTGCTTAAGTGCCACTTTATTACGTTCTCTGGACAAATGTATAAGATGCACTAGGACTGAAAACATGTCTCCCTTGATTTGACTTTAACCCTCATGTTATTCGTGGGCCTCTCATCCATTGCTTTGTTTGTTCATGGACAGTTGGCAGGGCTGTGGAGAAGGCAGATACAGCAGCCACAGGCTACTAATTCAATCTGGCTTTTAATTCTTAGGAGACATCTTCCCTGGTCCCCAGAATGTAGTGAGTACACTGGGTTTAGATGATCATTGCAAAGGGGATTCTGAAGCCAGATTACCTTTCCACCTGACTCTTGCTTTTGAGCCTTAGCTTCTTACCTGAATAATGAGAATAATAATAATGCATATTTCACAGAGTTGTCAGTACTAAGAGAATAGATAGGCATAGGGTACTTTAAAATAAATCTTGCTACAAATCCTTAAAAAATGTTAGCTGTGATGGTGACAATCATGCTTACAGGGGGGCAGAGCTTTTTTCTAAACAACTTTTTATTGAAGTATAGTTGATTTACAATGTGGCATTAGTTTCAAATGTATAGCATAGTGGTCAGTTATATATATATATATACATATATATACATACATACATATAAATGTTATATATGTTAGTTATATATATTGGTTATATATATGAATATATATCCATATATATGTATATGTTTGGATTCTTTTCCATTGTAGGTTATTACAACATAGTTGCTATAGTTCTCTGTGCTATACAGTAGATCCTTGTTGTTTATCTATTTTATATACAGTAGTGTGTATCTGCTAATCCTCAGCTCCTAATTTATCTTTCCCTGCCTTCCCCTTTGGTAACCATAAACTTGTTTTCTATATCTGTGAGTCTATTTGTGTTTTGTAAATAAGCTTATTTGTATCCTTTTTCTTTAAGATTCCATATGTGAGTGATGTCATATGATATTTCTCTTTCTGTGTCTGACTTATGTCACCTAGGATGCTAATCTCTGGGTCCATCCATGTTACTGCAAAGTGGCATTATTGCATTAAAAAAGGATAACTAGAGTTCAAGTTTCCAGCTTGGCATATCTCCTCTAGCTTGTTTTTCTAATTTTTCAAGAAATGTGCTTAAGTGCCACTTTATTACGTTCTCTGGACAAATGTATAAGATGCACTAGGACTGAAAACATGTCTCCCTTGATTTGACTTTAACCCTCATGTTATTCGTGGGCCTCTCATCCATTGCTTTGTTTGTTCATGGACAGTTGGCAGGGCTGTGGAGAAGGCAGATACAGCAGCCACAGGCTACTAATTCAATCTGGCTTTTAATTCTTAGGAGACATCTTCCCTGGTCCCCAGAATGTAGTGAGTACACTGGGTTTAGATGATCATTGCAAAGGGGATTCTGAAGCCAGATTACCTTTCCACCTGACTCTTGCTTTTGAGCCTTAGCTTCTTACCTGAATAATGAGAATAATAATAATGCATATTTCACAGAGTTGTCAGTACTAAGAGAATAGATAGGCATAGGGTACTTTAAAATAAATCTTGCTACAAATCCTTAAAAAATGTTAGCTGTGATGGTGACAATCATGCTTACAGGGGGGCAGAGCTTTTTTCTAAACAACTTTTTATTGAAGTATAGTTGATTTACAATGTGGCATTAGTTTCAAATGTATAGCATAGTGGTCAGTTATATATATATATATACATATATATACATACATACATATAAATGTTATATATGTTAGTTATATATATTGGTTATATATATGAATATATATCCATATATATGTATATGTTTGGATTCTTTTCCATTGTAGGTTATTACAACATAGTTGCTATAGTTCTCTGTGCTATACAGTAGATCCTTGTTGTTTATCTATTTTATATACAGTAGTGTGTATCTGCTAATCCTCAGCTCCTAATTTATCTTTCCCTGCCTTCCCCTTTGGTAACCATAAACTTGTTTTCTATATCTGTGAGTCTATTTGTGTTTTGTAAATAAGCTTATTTGTATCCTTTTTCTTTAAGATTCCATATGTGAGTGATGTCATATGATATTTCTCTTTCTGTGTCTGACTTATGTCACCTAGGATGCTAATCTCTGGGTCCATCCATGTTACTGCAAAGTGGCATTATTGCATTCTTTTTTATGGCTGAGTGGTATTCCATTGTGTATATGTACCATATTTTCTTTATCCATTCATCTGTTGAAAGACATGAGGTTGCTTCCATGTCCTCGCTATTGTAAACAGTGTTGCAGTGAACTTTGGGCTGCATGTATCTTTTTGAATTAGAGTTTTCATCTAAGGCTAGAGCTTTCCTTATCCCAAGAGAATGGCCACAGCTGTTCATGCCTCAACTGTAGACAGCTGTGGAAGAAGTTTCAAATAGAGGATCGCAAACTCTCTGTGGCATAAGAGTGATGGGAATCTAGGTGGTGAGGGGTGGGAAAGAGGAACTTGACATTTAGAGAGTGCCTGCTTTGCATTCGAACTTATCTAAGAGTTTTATATGTATTATGTATGGAATTGTCTCAGCAACAGCGTGAGGTACTATATACATCTCTCCTCCTTTTATATTTGTAGGAACTGAGCCACAGAAAGTTTCAGTAACTTGCACAGAACAACAGCAGAAAAACCTAGAAAAGTCATGCTTCTGGTGAATCTTCACCAATATTTTCTTTTTAAAGTTGAAGTTAGACTCTGTCACTGTCATTTTTTTGGCAAAGAAATGGTGAACTTTAAATAGAGAGACACATGAGGACCCATCTCTTTAAAGCTGTAGCTATACTCCAATACTATTTACTAGAAAAAAAGAAAATCTATTTACATTCTATTCCATGTTATGCTGTGCAGTGCAGTGCTATGCTATTCCAGTCTGTCATTTATTTCTTCCCCAAATATTAACTGAGTAGCAGGGTGGGTAGTATCCCAGATGTGATGGGTTGATTATTATATTAGTCAGTGTGATAAATAGAATAAAAACATCCCAGCCGCCCACTGCAACACACAATGTTACCTTACATGGAAAAATCTCCTTCAGATGTGATTAAGTTAAAGACCTTGCAATGGGGGGATTATCCTCAATTATCTAGGCGAGCCCAATGTAGTCATGAGCATTTATAAGAGGGAAGGAGGAGGGTCCAAGCCAGAGGGAGATGTAAGCTGGAATCAGGGCGTGGAAGGATATGGTCTGGAGATGAAGAGAGGGTCCACTAGCTAAGGAATGGAGGTGGTCTCTAGAATCTGGTAGGGCAAGGAAACAGATTCTGCTTTAGTGCTTTCAGAATAGTATAACTCTGCCCTGACCTTGACGTTAGTTTCATAAGATTCATTTTAAATTTCTGACCTAGTATTACAGGGGGTTAAATTAGTGTTACTTTATGCCCCCCAATGTGTGATGATTTGCTGCAGCAACAATAGGAAACAAACATACTAGGGAGAGAGAATGTTGCAGTAACCAACAGCTTCTCATAGACTTATTACAGTGCAGGGTTATTTCTTATCTACACTCCTAGTCCAGAGAGGGACAGATGGGGGTTCTGCTCGTTGTTGTCAGTCAGCAACCCAGGCTGATGGAGGCACCATCACAGCACATGCTTCCATAACCACTTCATCTTTACATGGCAAGTGGTTCACAGATCTTTGTCCTAGAAGAGACAGAGCACTGTGGCTCACATTTCACTGGCTAAAACAAATCACATGGCTATGCCAAACTTCCATTGGAGAGGGAATATGTACTCCTATACATGGAAAGGAAAGGAAACTGAAGATGGGGTACTAGCCCTGGTAACTCCTCCAACAAGGGAAAAGAGCCTAGTCTTTTGGTTCCCATTCTATGGAGTTTATATTTTTGGTCCCTATTCTCATGGAGTTTGTGTTCTGTGGAAGATGGAGATGAATGAAGCAAAAATAGAAGCAATACCCTACGAGATAGCAAAGGGATCAATTTAGGGACTTGATAAGTGTTATGGAGAGAATGAAACAAGGGAGACGTGCAACACTGTCATTTATTTCCCCAAATATTAACTGAGTAGCAGGGTGGGTAGTATCCCAGATGTGATGGGTTGATTATTATATTAGTCAGTGTGATAAATAGAATAAAAACATCCCAGCCGCCCACTGCAACACACAATGTTACCTTACATGGAAAAATCTCCTTCAGATGTGATTAAGTTAAAGACCTTGCAATGGGGGGATTATCCTCAATTATCTAGGCGAGCCCAATGTAGTCATGAGCATTTATAAGAGGGAAGGAGGAGGGTCCAAGCCAGAGGGAGATGTAAGCTGGAATCAGGGCGTGGAAGGATATGGTCTGGAGATGAAGAGAGGGTCCACTAGCTAAGGAATGGAGGTGGTCTCTAGAATCTGGTAGGGCAAGGAAACAGATTCTGCTTTAGTGCTTTCAGAATAGTATAACTCTGCCCTGACCTTGACGTTAGTTTCATAAGATTCATTTTAAATTTCTGACCTAGTATTACAGGGGGTTAAATTAGTGTTACTTTATGCCCCCCAATGTGTGATGATTTGCTGCAGCAACAATAGGAAACAAACATACTAGGGAGAGAGAATGTTGCAGTAACCAACAGCTTCTCATAGACTTATTACAGTGCAGGGTTATTTCTTATCTACACTCCTAGTCCAGAGAGGGACAGATGGGGGTTCTGCTCGTTGTTGTCAGTCAGCAACCCAGGCTGATGGAGGCACCATCACAGCACATGCTTCCATAACCACTTCATCTTTACATGGCAAGTGGTTCACAGATCTTTGTCCTAGAAGAGACAGAGCACTGTGGCTCACATTTCACTGGCTAAAACAAATCACATGGCTATGCCAAACTTCCATTGGAGAGGGAATATGTACTCCTATACATGGAAAGGAAAGGAAACTGAAGATGGGGTACTAGCCCTGGTAACTCCTCCAACAAGGGAAAAGAGCCTAGTCTTTTGGTTCCCATTCTATGGAGTTTATATTTTTGGTCCCTATTCTCATGGAGTTTGTGTTCTGTGGAAGATGGAGATGAATGAAGCAAAAATAGAAGCAATACCCTACGAGATAGCAAAAGGGATCAATTTAGGGACTTGATAAGTGTTATGGAGAGAATGAAACAAGGGAGACGTGATAGAGTGATTGGGCGGCTTCATTTGACTGGTGATCAGGGAAGGACTCTCTGGGGAAGTGGCATCTGCACTGGGGGATGGGAGACAAGAGTCAACCATGAGTGATGTTGAGTCAGAGTAGTGCAGAGGGATCCCAAATCACTATTCTCTGCTGCAATTAAGAAATTTAAAAAATTCAGGGAAAGATATTTCCTTTCAATCTGTTTCTACTGATAAAACAAGCATTGATGACTGGAGGAAAACCGGCAGCACACAGTGGCTCCTGGACTGACTCAGTTTCCATTACAGACTTTCAATAACCAGAATTTTGTACGGAACAGAATCCCCTTCACCTCAGCAGAGCCTATGACCCTTGGATTTGGACTGGGTTCTAAAAGATTGGTTAATCCTCCTCCGGAAAGGTAAAGGAGGAAAGTTGTTGAAGCAGCAGTCAAGGGGCTCAGCAGAGAATGACTGAGCAAAGGGAGTTGCTTCAGTGCTTGACTTGAACTCATTGGCTGCATGACTCATGCAGCACAGCCAAGATTTTGGTGAGGGAAGGTGTCAGGCCACGTGGAGGAGAACAGACAGTGCACGGACCTCTGATAAACCAGCTGGCAGGAATGGCTGTCAAAACATCCAAATTGTAAACAAAAGGTCAGAAGCTTCTGTTTGGGACACACCCAGAAAAATAAATAGCCCTGAATCTTGTTGGTTGGAATTATGAGAAAAAAGGATGACAAAGTCTGAAGGGAGAAATGTCCAAAGAGAGCTGTAAAACCTGGGAGAAGGGGAGATAGAGAGGAGGCAAACTGTCTCTGAAGAATAGAGCAAGAACAGTTCATTGTCATGTTAGAGAGCTCATTCACCAGAACCCTGCATCAGAGGGTACCTGGGGCAAGGATACAGTGCCTGACAACATTAAGCCCCCAGAAAATCTATCTACTTCTGCTCACGGTCCATGTTCTGCTCCTGGTCCCTGGTAGCCTGCCTCTCCCTCAGGTGCCTTCTCCACCCTGGAGAATCTTAGATACAACTGGAAACCTGCCCTGTCCTTCTTCTGCCAAATAGCTGAGGTCAGAGGATTGAACCCTGCCTACCTACCCTTGAAAAACCTAACCATTCTCCTTTCATCCTCATTGACAGGTGGATGAACTCATTCTGGAGGAGGAAAAAAGAAGATGGAGTTTGTAATTAGGGAATCTGGGTTTAAATAATGGCTTTTCTTAGATGGAATTCTTTGACAGAGCTTCAATAGACCAGGATTTTGTATAAAGTGAAATACAATTCTCATCATCACGTTACCTTAACTTAGAATGACCTTTTGGTCTACCTGGTAAATTTATCCCCATTTTCCAGTGGCCTAGAGACACAGTTTCTGCCTCTTTGACTCTTTCCTGCTCACAGAAAACAGTTTCTGCTTAATGATTGACACTGGCAATATCCACCCTCTTAAGAACAACTTTTCCCATTAGTTACATGTAAAGTCTTAGCCTGAACCTTCAGTGAGATAGCCATGTTAGGTAACAATGCTATAAGCCTAATTGTTGAAAAACAGACATAATTTTGGAGTAGAAGATTAGAAATAGGCTATGGCTGTTATTTAAAATTGAACTTGAAATTCTAAGTGATTGCCAGGGACATATGTGCTGCATAGTATATGAATTTTTGGTAAGTAGTATTAGGTACTCACCTCATGTCTCCTGCATCACATACCCTGGCAGGAATGGCTGTCAAAACATCCAAATTGTAAACAAAAGGTCAGAAGCTTCTGTTTGGGACACACCCAGAAAAATAAATAGCCCTGAATCTTGTTGGTTGGAATTATGAGAAAAAAGGATGACAAAGTCTGAAGGGAGAAATGTCCAAAGAGAGCTGTAAAACCTGGGAGAAGGGGAGATAGAGAGGAGGCAAACTGTCTCTGAAGAATAGAGCAAGAACAGTTCATTGTCATGTTAGAGAGCTCATTCACCAGAACCCTGCATCAGAGGGTACCTGGGGCAAGGATACAGTGCCTGACAACATTAAGCCCCCAGAAAATCTATCTACTTCTGCTCACGGTCCATGTTCTGCTCCTGGTCCCTGGTAGCCTGCCTCTCCCTCAGGTGCCTTCTCCACCCTGGAGAATCTTAGATACAACTGGAAACCTGCCCTGTCCTTCTTCTGCCAAATAGCTGAGGTCAGAGGATTGAACCCTGCCTACCTACCCTTGAAAAACCTAACCATTCTCCTTTCATCCTCATTGACAGGTGGATGAACTCATTCTGGAGGAGGAAAAAAGAAGATGGAGTTTGTAATTAGGGAATCTGGGTTTAAATAATGGCTTTTCTTAGATGGAATTCTTTGACAGAGCTTCAATAGACCAGGATTTTGTATAAAGTGAAATACAATTCTCATCATCACGTTACCTTAACTTAGAATGACCTTTTGGTCTACCTGGTAAATTTATCCCCATTTTCCAGTGGCCTAGAGACACAGTTTCTGCCTCTTTGACTCTTTCCTGCTCACAGAAAACAGTTTCTGCTTAATGATTGACACTGGCAATATCCACCCTCTTAAGAACAACTTTTCCCATTAGTTACATGTAAAGTCTTAGCCTGAACCTTCAGTGAGATAGCCATGTTAGGTAACAATGCTATAAGCCTAATTGTTGAAAAACAGACATAATTTTGGAGTAGAAGATTAGAAATAGGCTATGGCTGTTATTTAAAATTGAACTTGAAATTCTAAGTGATTGCCAGGGACATATGTGCTGCATAGTATATGAATTTTTGGTAAGTAGTATTAGGTACTCACCTCATGTCTCCTGCATCACATACCCTGGGCCCATCTGCTTTCATCCATAGTTTCAGTGGATAGTTCGGGATCAGCTTGAAATGTACCACCACAAGCCCAGATTTTTCTTTGGTGTAATGGCAACTATCTCAACCAATGTGAAAACTCAGCCCTGAAGTTTCAAAACCAATGGAGGCCTCAATTAAATGGGGGAGGAGAGCAGGGAATAAATGCCCCAGTTGCCCATTGCTCAGATAGAAAACTCTGAGGGGGTTTGTTAGATGGGTCAGGACGTCCTGGAAGAATCTGTAACAAAATATCACAAACTAGGTAAATTAAAACAACAGAAATTTATTATCTCAGTTCTGGAGGCTAACATACCAATCTAAGGTGTTGGCAAGGCCCTACTCTTTCTGACAGCTTAGGAGGAAATCAACCTATATTTTGGACTTCTCTTGTGGCTTAGTGGTAATGAATCTGCCTGCCAAGCAGGAGACGTGGGTTCAATCCTGGGCAGGAACCTCTAGAGTAAGGCATGGTAACCTACTCCAGTAGTCTTGCCTGGAGAATCCCATGGACAGAGGAACCTGGTGGACTATGGTCCATTGTTCACAAAGAATTGGACACGACTGAACAACTGAGCATGCATACACACAGTCTTTATGTTGAGGGTTTGGGCAAGTCACTTTACTTTCCTGAGCATGGGTTTACACTTAAATAATTAAGCACAGTCCTATCCTCTATGTCTGGAAAACCATGAGTTTCAGACATAACACATAGAAAGCTCTTAGCCTGACTTTTGAAATGTAGTAGGAGCTTTAAAAATGGTAGCTCTTATTTATTATTATTTATTTTATCATTTATTTTTGCCTGTTAAGAATTATGTTTTTAGGATTGCATTTTATTATTTAATTATTATCATTTATTATGACCATGTAATAGGTCAATTTAGCTCCTAGATCATCAGAAATAAGCCAAATTTGGAAATGGAAAACAAAAGAACCTTAAGAAGGTAACTACACCTCCAACACTGCTGCATTGCAAACCAGCTCAATACCCAGCAGTTAAAGCAGTAACTGTTTATTCTTCATGGTTCTGTGGACAGCTGACTCTGGCCAAGCTCTGCTTCTAGTGTGTCTCCTCCTTCTCTGAGTACCAGTGGGTTGACTACCCTGGGACCAGTGCTGGCTTGGGCATGTTCTTCTCACGGCAAAGGCTGAGGCACCAGAGGGCAAGTTCATCACCCAAAGATCCCATGTCGGGCTTCCCTGGACCAGTGGGTGAAGAATCTGCCTTGCAGTGCAAGGGACACTGGTTTGATCCCTGGCTTGGGAAGATCCCACATGCTGAGGAGTGGCTGGGCCAGTGTGTCAAATTACGAAGCAGAGGCCACTGTGACGGGAGGCCCACACAGGCCAATGAATAAAGATGGATGAAAAATAAATGATGACTTAGAGGAAAAAAAAAAAGATCCCATGTCATGTCCATTAACTTTCAATTTAACCAAACAAGTCACATACTTAGATCCAATGTTGAGAATAAGGGAAATCCTTCATCACTGAGATGGATTTCAAAGACACATAGGGATATGAATGCAGGGTAAGGGGTGAATGATGAGGCCATTAACAGATTCTCTTTCAGGGAGCGTGTAGATTTAAGTTACTGGTAGAAGAAGAGGATCTCATGAAGAAGACGTCAGAAGTAACAGATGGAGATGTTGAAAGAAAATTGTAGTGGCAGGCAAGTGTATGAGGAAGGATATTCAAGACTGCCCATTGCTTCAGAGAGGACTCTCAAAGTGAAGTCAGAAAAAAGGATTGCTGAAAGGTGAGGTTGTTAGTGGCCTTGAGAGACTATCTAAATAAGCAGGTCACTCTTAATTAATCTTTTGATAATAGGGCTGAGCTGACTGACCTGCTCCCATTCAGAAGCAAATGAGAAGTTTTTATTGTTATGTTTTCTTCATGGAAAATTGATAGAGAAAACTGTTGTTGTTGTTCAGGTGCTAAGTTGTGTCTGACTCTGCGATGCCATGGACTGCAGTATTCCAAGCTCTCCTGTCCTCGACTGTCCCCCAGAATTTGCTCAGGTTCATGTCCTCTGAGTCAATGATGCTATCTAACCATCTTATCCTCTGCCACTCCATTCTTCTTTTGCCTTCAATCTTTCCCAGCATCGGGGTCTTTTCCAATGAGTCAGTTCTTCATATCACATGACCAAAGTATTGGAGTATCAGCATCAGTCTTTCCAATGAATATTCAGAGTTGATTTCCTTTAAGATTGACTGGTTTGATCTGCTTGCAGTCCAAGGGACTTTCAAGAATCTTCTCCAGCATAACTCAAAAGTATCAGTTCTTCTGTGCTCTGTCTTCCTTATCATCCAGCTTTCACATCTGTGCATGACTACTAGAAAAACCATAACTTTGACTATACAGAACTTTGTCAGCAAAGTGATGTCTCTGCCTTTTAATATGCTCTCTAGGGTTGTGATAGCTTTCCTTTCGAGGAACAAGTGTCTTTTAGTTTCTTGGGTGCAATCACTGTCTGTGGAGACTTTGGAGCACAAGAGAATGAAATCCATCGCTGCTTCCACTCCCGCCTTTCTTTTTGCCATGAAGTGATGGGACTGGATGCTATGATCTTAGTTTTTTGAATGTCGAGTTTCAAGCCAGCTTTTTCACTCCCCTCTTTTACTTTCATCAAAGACGCTCTTTAGTTTCTCTTTACATTCTGCCATTAGAGTGGTATCATCTGCAAATCTGAGGCTGTTGATATTTTTCCCAGCAATCTTTAAAGAAAACTTTGGCAAATTATAGTACTGGCTCTTTATAAGGTATTTTTGGGTGCATTTTGAATGCTTATATGTGTTCTGGGAGGCAATTCAAGACTGCCCATTGCTTCAGAGAGGACTCTCAAAGTGAAGTCAGAAAAAAGGATTGCTGAAAGGTGAGGTTGTTAGTGGCCTTGAGAGACTATCTAAATAAGCAGGTCACTCTTAATTAATCTTTTGATAATAGGGCTGAGCTGACTGACCTGCTCCCATTCAGAAGCAAATGAGAAGTTTTTATTGTTATGTTTTCTTCATGGAAAATTGATAGAGAAAACTGTTGTTGTTGTTCAGGTGCTAAGTTGTGTCTGACTCTGCGATGCCATGGACTGCAGTATTCCAAGCTCTCCTGTCCTCGACTGTCCCCCAGAATTTGCTCAGGTTCATGTCCTCTGAGTCAATGATGCTATCTAACCATCTTATCCTCTGCCACTCCATTCTTCTTTTGCCTTCAATCTTTCCCAGCATCGGGGTCTTTTCCAATGAGTCAGTTCTTCATATCACATGACCAAAGTATTGGAGTATCAGCATCAGTCTTTCCAATGAATATTCAGAGTTGATTTCCTTTAAGATTGACTGGTTTGATCTGCTTGCAGTCCAAGGGACTTTCAAGAATCTTCTCCAGCATAACTCAAAAGTATCAGTTCTTCTGTGCTCTGTCTTCCTTATCATCCAGCTTTCACATCTGTGCATGACTACTAGAAAACCATAACTTTGACTATACAGAACTTTGTCAGCAAAGTGATGTCTCTGCCTTTTAATATGCTCTCTAGGGTTGTGATAGCTTTCCTTTCGAGGAACAAGTGTCTTTTAGTTTCTTGGGTGCAATCACTGTCTGTGGAGACTTTGGAGCACAAGAGAATGAAATCCATCGCTGCTTCCACTCCCGCCTTTCTTTTTGCCATGAAGTGATGGGACTGGATGCTATGATCTTAGTTTTTTGAATGTCGAGTTTCAAGCCAGCTTTTTCACTCCCCTCTTTTACTTTCATCAAAGACGCTCTTTAGTTTCTCTTTACATTCTGCCATTAGAGTGGTATCATCTGCAAATCTGAGGCTGTTGATATTTTTCCCAGCAATCTTTAAAGAAAACTTTGGCAAATTATAGTACTGGCTCTTTATAAGGTATTTTTGGGTGCATTTTGAATGCTTATATGTGTTCTTCTGTGTTAACTATACTTAGTACAGAAGGGAAAGGTGCTAAATAAGCAGTCACAAAGGGGAAAAGTAATGTTTACTTCTCTAGTTTTGGTGGTTTGCTAGCATGTGGAAATACCTAAAGTGAAACACTGCTCTGAAATCCAAGTCTAATTAAATTCCAAAAATTAAGAAAACACAATTGTTGATTAACTCAGTGAGCAAGCCCAGTGCACACATTATGCCAAAAAGATATTACCCAGGGCCATCTGCATAAGCGGTGTGGTTGCAATCACAGAGCTCAATATGCATGGAGCAGGAGGATTTGGTAATCAGACTGAGCTGATCAAGGGAAAATTCTGTGATTTCACGCTCACAGTCTCTTAAATTAGAATTGTAGTTGGCAATTGAGCAGCTACTTCTTTTCTTTTTTTTTTTTTTTTCTTTTACAGGCCCCAGACGGAAAAAACTTTTTCCTATTTTGATCCAGGACTGTGAATATCTGATTAGTGAAGACATATCTGTTACAAGTTTTTGTGGCTTTACTTTTACAAGAAAAAGTAAACCTTGTTTTGGCTAGATAAGTCTTGAAAAGACCTTGATGAAAACTCTCTTTTCTAATATTTTCTTGACCATTTGCTTAAAGACTCTTGCAGTTGCTATAAAATTTGCATTTTCACATCTTTGATGACTTGCATAATTTCTCTCAGTCAAAATGGATGGAAATTGCTCAGAATACATATCAGTGGAAGAAAGGGAAATAGGAAGGTCAACAACACATATGGAAAAATACATACAACTCTGAGTATCAAGAGCATGTGCTCACTGGCTGAGAGATCTCACAGGGTGAGATACTACTAACCACTAGCCAAGAACATCAGTAGAATCTGTCATGCAGCTTCTTTACCTGACAGAAATGGTGAACATTCAGGTTCAGAAACAAATGGTGTGCCATAGTGAACTGAATTTTATGCTGTACACAGATGTGTGTGTATGTGTGTGTGTGTGAATGCATGCATGTGTGCTAAAGTCACTTTGGCTGTATCTGACTCTTTGCAACCCTATGGACGGTAGCCTGCTAGGCTCCTCTGTCCGTGGGATTTTTCAGGCAAGAATACCAAAATGGTTTGTCGTGCCCATCTCCAAGGGATCTTCCCAACACAGAAATTGATCCCGTGTCTCTTATGTCTGGTGAATTAGCAGGCAGGTTCTTTACCACTAATATCACTTGGAAAACTCACATTAAAATGTGTTTACATGATATATATTAGTACATTATATGTATAATGTATGTATATATAATGTATATATATTATGTAATACATATATGATATAAATAAATGTTCATGTAAATACATTTAAAATGTACACCTTTCTAATTTATTATATATTATAACAAATGTTTTCAAAAAAGACATTATTTCAAGGACAAACAGCATTTTAACAAATGGTCAGGGTAAGTGTATGTAGCTTTTTTTCCCTTAGGAAACTGGAATTTTGCATTTTCAAGTATCTTTTGTCACTAATCCTGAATTCTCGATTACTGTGCCCTCAGCTCAAGAGGAACATGGGCAGATGAGCTTGTAAAAACACCCAGACAAGAACCACTTTGTGCAGGGCACGTGAGCTGGGTTGTAACAAACCTGGAGCCAGGTAAGAAAGAACGGACAGCCTCACTTTATGGTTGTGATGGCTTTGAGGGACGGAGATTTATTTATTTATTTATTTATTAAACCTTTATTTTGCTTTTAACTTTTACAGAGTTTTGTTGTTTACAGATATGTATGTTCCCAGATTATTCATATGTATATCTCCCCCTTCCCACCCCTCCCAACCATCACACAGCACCCCTGAAGGATCCCCTTTTCTCACAGAGCAATGACTATAGCTATTTTCTTCACTTAGGGAGGGAGATTTAAAGGGAAAGAGCTATGGTCGTGCCTTGTCTGACTTGTAAACAGGAAATATCCTGTGTGTGTCCGTAGGTACAAATGTGCTTCTGTCCCTTTTACAAAATCTTTTCTGTTTTCACTTATTTTTGTTCACAGATTGGTTAAAAACAATCATGTCAGAAACCTCTGGAAGGGCTTCCCCTGGTGGCCCAGTGGGTAAGGACACTGCCTTGCAGTGCAAGGGGCGCCAGTTTGATCCCTGGCCTGGGAAGATCCCACGTGCCGCGGAGTGGCTGGACTGTTGTGTCCAATTACCGAGACAGAGCTCTGGAGTGCATGTGCCCAGAGCCAGTGCTCTGCGACAACAGAGGCTTCTGCGATGGGAGGCCCACACAGGCCAAAGAACAAAGAAGGATGAAAATAGAGAAATGAAAGACCAATAGAAGTGGCCCCATCCCCCTCCCTCCCACCTCACCCCCCAAAAGATAAATAAATAAAGTAAATGTTTTTAAAAAAAAGAAACCTATGGAAACAATATGAAATGAAGGTAATTAAAAGTGCAAACAAATGTTTAGATTTTTTTTCCTCCAGTGTCACTGTAAATACATTTAAAATGTACACCTTTCTAATTTATTATATATTATAACAAATGTTTTCAAAAAGACATTATTTCAAGGACAAACAGCATTTTAACAAATGGTCAGGGTAAGTGTATGTAGCTTTTTCCTTAGGAAACTGGAATTTTGCATTTTCAAGTATCTTTTGTCACTAATCCTGAATTCTCGATTACTGTGCCCTCAGCTCAAGAGGAACATGGGCAGATGAGCTTGTAAAAACACCCAGACAAGAACCACTTTGTGCAGGGCACGTGAGCTGGGTTGTAACAAACCTGGAGCCAGGTAAGAAAGAACGGACAGCCTCACTTTATGGTTGTGATGGCTTTGAGGGACGGAGATTTATTTATTTATTTATTTATTAAACCTTTATTTTGCTTTTAACTTTTACAGAGTTTTGTTGTTTACAGATATGTATGTTCCCAGATTATTCATATGTATATCCCCCCCTTTCCACCCCTCCCAACCATCACACAGCACCCCTGAAGGATCCCCTTTTCTCACAGAGCAATGACTATAGCTATTTTCTTCACTTAGGGAGGGAGATTTAAAGGGAAAGAGCTATGGTCGTGCCTTGTCTGACTTGTAAACAGGAAATATCCTGTGTGTGTCCGTAGGTACAAATGTGCTTCTGTCCCTTTTACAAAATCTTTTCTGTTTTCACTTATTTTTGTTCACAGATTGGTTAAAAACAATCATGTCAGAAACCTCTGGAAGGGCTTCCCCTGGTGGCCCAGTGGGTAAGGACACTGCCTTGCAGTGCAAGGGGCGCCAGTTTGATCCCTGGCCTGGGAAGATCCCACGTGCCGCGGAGTGGCTGGACTGTTGTGTCCAATTACCGAGACAGAGCTCTGGAGTGCATGTGCCCAGAGCCAGTGCTCTGCGACAACAGAGGCTTCTGCGATGGGAGGCCCACACAGGCCAAAGAACAAAGAAGGATGAAAATAGAGAAATGAAAGACCAATAGAAGTGGCCCGCCCATCTCCCTCCCTCCCCACCCCACCCCCAAAAGATAAATAAATAAAGTAAATGTTTGAAAAAAAAAAAAAAGAAACCTATGGAAACAATATGAAATGAAGGTAATTAGTGAATATGCTGCAAACAAATGTTTAGATTCTTTCCTTCCATTTCAATTACTATTATACTCCTCTTTTTAGATAGAGTTCAAATGTGAACTCACATGTATATTTTGGTTGGCTAATTGTTGGAGAGTAATGGAAAGGAGTTTGGGAAGTTGTCAGTGGGAGTTCCCTCTATTCCTGGCTCTGCTTCTATTTCCAAAGTAGTTTATACTCCTAGCTTAGCTGAACACTGATTTTAAAATCCACACACTTCACTCTCTTCTTGTAGTAAAGAGTCATTAGAAAAAAGAGCCAGTAGACTGACTCAGTATAGCCATTCACACCATGGGATCTTTGCTTTGCTTCTTTGTACCAATATGTGAGTCACCCACAAGGTGTGGACCACAGTCTCAAGGAGCTCGGGCTGACAACATCCCCTGTGGGTGATCTCCTTTCATGTTTTTGTTTTCCTTTGGCTTTAGAGTAGACCCTTACTTTAAAGAATTATAACTATATTTTCATGGAACTAAAGAGGAAGTTTTCTGTAGTTCTTAAGTCACGAGAATGTGGAGGAATTCAGTGCACGGGCTGGGAGATCTTAGCCTTCCACGGTCTTAGAGGAGGCGTGTTGGTATGGACAAAGGAGCAGAATTTACAGGGAAGAGGGCAGTAATGGGGAGAATCTTCCTGATCTTTTCACACCTAAAATTTCCTCTCCTGGTTGGTACTATAATAACAATTTTAATATTGGTTAAAAAGGCATTCTTCTTCAGATCCTTTTCCCATAGCTGGTTTGCATGGAAACAGAAAGCAGATTCATTCAGGCTTACTGAAGCAAGGTCACTTTACAGGAATCAGAGTTACCTTTTAAAAACTCGTCATTCATACTCTGTCTGGTTAGGCTTCTCTTCATACCTGTTGACAAAGTTCAATATATATATATATTTTTGGAATGGGGGTGGGGCGGGTTGGGGCGGGATTAGGGTGGGCGGGTCACTTCTATTGGTCTTTCATTTCTCTATTTTCATCCATCTTTGTTCTTTGGCCCGTGTGGGCCTCCCATCGCGGTGGCCTCTGTCATCGCAGAGCACCGGCTCTGGGCGCATGCGCTCCAGAGCCCCGACTCGGTAATTGGACACATCGGTCCAGCCGCTCCACGGTATGTGGGAGCCTCACAGGCCAGGGATCGAACCGGCACCCCCTACACCGCAAGGCGGTGTCCCTACCCACTGGACCACCAGGGAAGCCCGACAAAGTTCAATATTAAAAAGTTAAAAGCACAGTGGCTATAAAAATATATAAGAAACATATATAAAGGTTAAACTAATCAACGAGGGTACCAGCAGGATGACAAAGTGGCTACAAAGAGAAGACAATTCATTTCTTTCTGGATCTTTCTTTTTTTTCTTTCTTTCTTTCTCCTTTTCTCCACCTCCCTCCCCCACCCCGCTTCTTTTCTTTCTCTCCATATCTCTCCGTATGTCTGATTGGGATGGGACCTCTGAAACAGGATGCTCAGCAGGCAATAAGGAGCACATTGTGAGGTTACGGTCTCTGCTATGCAGCAATTATTGATGGATTTACAAGTTAGCGTCTAACTTGACCCAGTCTAGGGCTCTATCATAGCAAATGAGAGTCAAAGCATCCTGCCCTAGAGCAGGGGTCAGAGTGCCACATGGCCTGCCTGTGGGCTTGTTTTCCCTAACCTAGGGTCACAGCCACGCCCTGGCACTTAGCATAGCCTATGGCTGTTTTCACACTTCTGTTTCAGATTGAATAGTTGTGACAGAGACCGTATGGTCTTCAAAGCTGAAAACATTTAATATTGGTTAAAAGGCATTCTTCTTCAGATCCTTTTCCCATAGCTGGTTTGCATGGAAACAGAAAGCAGATTCATTCAGGCTTACTGAAGCAAGGTCACTTTACAGGAATCAGAGTTACCTTTTAAAAACTCGTCATTCATACTCTGTCTGGTTAGGCTTCTCTTCATACCTGTTGACAAAGTTCAATATATATATATATTTTTGGAATGGGGGTGGGGCGCGGGTTGGGGCGGGATTAGGGTGGGCGGGTCACTTCTATTGGTCTTTCATTTCTCTATTTTCATCCATCTTTGTTCTTTGGCCCGTGTGGGCCTCCCATCGCGGTGGCCTCTGTCATCGCAGAGCACCGGCTCTGGGCGCATGCGCTCCAGAGCCCCGACTCGGTAATTGGACACATCGGTCCAGCCGCTCCACGGTATGTGGGAGCCTCACAGGCCAGGGATCGAACCGGCACCCCCTACACCGCAAGGCGGTGTCCCTACCCACTGGACCACCAGGGAAGCCCGACAAAGTTCAATATTAAAAAGTTAAAAGCACAGTGGCTATAAAAGTGATATATAAGAAACATATATAAAGGTTAAACTAATCAACGAGGGTACCAGCAGGATGACAAAGTGGCTACAAAGAGAAGACAATTCATTTCTTTCTGGATCTTTCTTTTTTTTCTTTCTTTCTTTCTCCTTTTCTCCACCTCCCTCCCCCACCCCGCTTCTTTTCTTTCTCTCCATATCTCTCCGTATGTCTGATTGGGATGGGACCTCTGAAACAGGATGCTCAGCAGGCAATAAGGAGCACATTGTGAGGTTACGGTCTCTGCTATGCAGCAATTATTGATGGATTTACAAGTTAGCGTCTAACTTGACCCAGTCTAGGGCTCTATCATAGCAAATGAGAGTCAAAGCATCCTGCCCTAGAGCAGGGGTCAGAGTGCCACATGGCCTGCCTGTGGGCTTGTTTTCCCTAACCTAGGGTCACAGCCACGCCCTGGCACTTAGCATAGCCTATGGCTGTTTTCACACTTCTGTTTCAGATTGAATAGTTGTGACAGAGACCGTATGGTCTTCAAAGCTGAAAACATTTACTATTTGGCCCTTTACAGAAGTTTCCAGCCCCTGGTCTAGAGACATAGTTCAGTGACCCTTTCATAGACATTTTAGAAAATAGAATGACCCTGAGGCCTTAATTTCAAGGTGTGGATAATTTTTCTGAATAGCGTTATGCATATGTATATAGACGTATATTTGACCTTAAAAATGCTAAACTACTAAAGTATGAATTTTCAAAAGAAGAAGAACTGAACAGAGTCTGGGCCTATTTCTATTGCTCTTCAGCTGTGACTAGTTTCAGGAGATGGGTCCCTGATCCCTCTCCGCCTGCCCAGCCCTGCCCCTAAGGCTGGATCAGCCACTTGCTCGGCTCAGAGGGGCTCCCAGTGTCTCTGTCTCAGCACCATCACTTCTATTCTGTTATCTGTGTGCCTCTCAGAACTGGCTACATAACCCACCGGGTCCAGTGCAAAATGAGAAAGCAGGGACCTCGTTCAAAAATGATTAAAAGTCTCTATATAGCAACACCAGGGCCATAAATGGAGTGCACCGAACTGCCCAGTCCATGTGCCCACGATGCTGCCCTGGTTCCACTTGCTGGAATTTGATCTTCTTGGCCTGTTCACTTTTGCATCCCAAGCACACAGAATATCTGACACATAGCAGACATTGGCTGCATATATCTGTGGACTGTTATTCCTTATCCATCACATTCTGTTAAAAAATAAGCTTTGATGATTTTATTTTTGAAAATTCTATTTATTCCAAAGTCATATTATTGCATAAAATAACTGTATGCACATATTTAAATGTAAGAAAGACTGTGTTGTACATCTAGCATATTACATGCAAGTGTTCACTTTTCTTCATTCCTTTTAATTTTGGCCTCTTTTATTACTTTTTTACTTATTTATTTTCATCCATCTTTATTCTTTGGCTTGTGTGGGCCTCCTGTTACAGTGGCCCCTGTCGTTGCAGAGCACTGGTTCTGGGCACATGTGCTCCAGAGCACTGGCTCCTAATTGGACACACGGGTCCAGCCACCCCATGGCATGTGGGATCTTCCTGGGCCAAGGATCGAACCAGTGCCTCTTGCACTGCAAGGCAGATCCTTTACCCACTGGACCACCAGGGAAGCCCTTTTTTCTTCTTTTTTATATTTATTTACTTGGCTGTGCTGGGTCTTAGCTGTGGCATGTGGGATCTTTGATCTTTGTTAAGGCATGTGGGATTTTGAGTTGCAGAATGCAACTCTTCGTGGCCACGTGTGGGATCTAGTTCCCTGACTAGGGATCTCATCTGGGCCCCCTTCATTAGAAGGGCAGAGTCTTAGCCATTGGACCATCAGGGATGTCCCTTTTCATCTTTTTTTTTTTCTCTCTCTTTCTTCTCCTTAGACTCAATAATTTCAGCTATCCTGTCTTGAAATTGACTGCTTCTTTCTTCTTCCTGCTCAGATCTGTGCTGAACCCCTCTACTGGCTATTGCTATTCTGGTTGAGGTGAAATCTTCATCCCCTGACTATGCTTCTGGTCCTGTCCCCTGGGTCCTCACAGGTCACAGTCTTCTGAGTCTCTTGTTGGATATAGCCCCTTTGTCTGGACTCCTCTGGCAGGGCCTGCTGACTGTGCTGCTGCCCCAGGCTGCCACCTGGCTCCTCCGCTGCTTCTCCCTGGAGCTGGCCCTCCTACTGGTACAGACGCTCAATTGGATGGCGTTCAGTGGAGAGGTGGGAAAGGAAATCTGACTTCCTTGGGTTGCGTTAGTTAGGCGGGTGTCCAAGCAGCGTGCCTCATGTCTCAATGTCTTGGCACACTTGGTGGAATGGCATTTGTGGAGCTTACATTTTTTGACTTTCCCTCTGTAGCCACACACTCAAGATAACGCACATGAAATTCAGACACAGATTAAGGTTTGGAGACACATCTTTGTCACACATTGCTAAGCTTTTCTGTCAGCTCAAGGTTGCCTCAATATTCCTTTCTTAAAAATCATTTCCCATAAAACTTTGTAGGCCTTCATAGAATAGACTTCTCTGGAGGGCCACACCCTGTGGGTTTATTAGACAGGCTCAGACATTTCTTCCCCAGCACGGAGCATGCTGCGCTGTTGCCCCATCCACCTCGGCTCCTTGAATAGCTAAAGACATACCTTGTTTCCCCCTTTCTTCCGTTGAACTTTGTTCAGATCCTCTGGGAGAATCAATGACTCATTCAGTACAATGGAGAGTCTGCTTATATTGTAATTAACCAGTCTTATTTAGCATATTTTATGTATTCAAGGTTTCAGATAATTTTCATGTTTGCTCAAAGTCCATCTTGAGGAACACAGTGTAGCTGTATATGGATATTTGTCATGTTCTGACAGGTCATATTGGCCAGAATAAGAGGGAACAGCAGATCATGTTTAGGCGAAGATTTGGTTCCAGGCCATCACCCATATGGTTGCAGGAAAAAATCAGACAAGCCATAAGCACATTGTGAGTTTTAATTCATGATGATTAATCCCCAGAGTTTACATTTAAAAAGTCAAAAATACCTCATATCAAAAAATAAACTTTAGCTTAAACCTCTGATAGGATTTTTCAAAAGACTTTTGAATCGTTAATTCTATCTTAAAAGCCGGCACTGCAAATCACATTTATACAGTATTTATCATGTGCCAGGCACTGCTTTAACATATCAAAACACAAACTCACTGAACCCACAGGACAGCTTTATGACATAGGCAATTTTAGGTATTGTTTCCTACTTCACATCTAGACAACCTCTCCTGTTCTTTTGCAAATATATGCTCCTGTTTAGAGAAATGGGACCATGATGTTTATTTGCAGTAGAGCATGTGTATGATTTCAGACTATGGAGATTGCAGTGATTTCTCTCATCAACAATCAGCAAGCTAATACAATTTTTCTCTAATAATAGTTCTTACCTCTTAACAGGCTTAAGAAATTAAAAAAATAATTTTATTTTAGAGAAGAGCAAATATAAGGGTAATATATCATTTTATCAGTTAACATGTCTGATGAAGACAGTTGACATAAATTAAGCAAGCAATTGTGAAAACATGAATTAGTAAACCTCTCAAAAACCATTCATGGGCACTGACCAGTTGAAAGAGAGTAGCCACCCTATATGTGCATATGTTATTCACATGTATCCTTCATTACATGTAGTTAATGGCATGTGTGTAGCCTAGATTTTCTGGCTTAATAACTATTCTGTCAACATAAACAGACCCCTGATTATTGACCCACATGTCCTGGTTATTACTTCAGAAGCTGTGGTCACTAGACGATAGAACAAGATTGGGTGTCAGTGTGTTTGAGGAAAACTAGAATGAGTTGCACTAGAACAATCAATGAGTTGCACTAATTTCTTAAAAACGTTAAACATGAATCAAAATCTCTTTTGAAGCCTAAGCCAACAGTGTACAGAATGTTTCAGGTTAAGTGTTTCTAAAAGAAAGTGTGTTTCATGTTTAGGCGAAGATTTGGTTCCAGGCCATCACCCATATGGTTGCAGGAAAAAATCAGACAAGCCATAAGCACATTGTGAGTTTTAATTCATGATGATTAATCCCCAGAGTTTACATTTAAAAAGTCAAAAATACCTCATATCAAAAAATAAACTTTAGCTTAAACCTCTGATAGGATTTTTCAAAAGACTTTTGAATCGTTAATTCTATCTTAAAAGCCGGCACTGCAAATCACATTTATACAGTATTTATCATGTGCCAGGCACTGCTTTAAGCATATCAAAAACACAAACTCACTGAACCCACAGGACAGCTTTATGACATAGGCAATTTTAGGTATTGTTTCCTACTTCACATCTAGACAACCTCTCCTGTTCTTTTGCAAATATATGCTCCTGTTTAGAGAAATGGGACCATGATGTTTATTTGCAGTAGAGCATGTGTATGATTTCAGACTATGGAGATTGCAGTGATTTCTCTCATCAACAATCAGCAAGCTAATACAATTTTTCTCTAATAATAGTTCTTACCTCTTAACAGGCTTAAGAAATTAAAAAAATAATTTTATTTTAGAGAAGAGCAAATATAAGGGTAATATATCATTTTATCAGTTAACATGTCTGATGAAGACAGTTGACATAAATTAAGCAAGCAATTGTGAAAACATGAATTAGTAAACCTCTCAAAAACCATTCATGGGCACTGACCAGTTGAAAGAGAGTAGCCACCCTATATGTGCATATGTTATTCACATGTATCCTTCATTACATGTAGTTAATGGCATGTGTGTAGCCTAGATTTTCTGGCTTAATAACTATTCTGTCAACATAAACAGACCCCTGATTATTGACCCACATGTCCTGGTTATTACTTCAGAAGCTGTGGTCACTAGACGATAGAACAAGATTGGGTGTCAGTGTGTTTGAGGAAAACTAGAATGAGTTGCACTAGAACAATCAATGAGTTGCACTAATTTCTTAAAAACGTTAAACATGAATCAAAATCTCTTTTGAAGCCTAAGCCAACAGTGTACAGAATGTTTCAGGTTAAGTGTTTCTAAAAGAAAGTTGCATGTTTCATGTTTCATAAGTTTCTTGGAACTTCAGGCAGCATGTACTGAATTGCTTTTATTTTTATAAGAAAATTTGGCCCTTTTTGCAGATTCACTCCTTATCCCTTTTATCATCATTTTGGAAGGCACATATCTTTATTTGGAAGTTGCACAAGTATACTTTCTGCAAGATAGATATTGACGTGCTTCAAGGAACAAGCATGTGCAAATACAGGTCACTGGACATGTTCATTTTCATTTCCATTGACCTGGGAAGTCTGGTAGTATAAATACCTCTTTACATATTTACCTCTTTATATATTAGCCAGAGTAGAAAGTGAATGAGAGTGGTGTGGGGGGTTCAGGGGGAGTTGGGTCTGAGTTCTGACTATCAGAGTGTCACTTTGTCACCTGCGTGTGACTTAACAACCCACAGCTAGCTGAGATGAGTAGAGATGGGGACATAAGAATGACCCCCTCATATACTTTCCCTTAGGAGAGGACTTTTCAATAATTTCACACTAGCAGGTGGATGCGGTCATTGCTAAGCCTTCATGTAATCCTTGCTTTTGGAAGCAGGGAACTATAAGCCTGTGGTGAATAATGACAAATGCAGAACACTTCCAAGAGCCAGACACTGTTTTCAGTGCCTTACATATACTCATCCCTGACAACAAGCCCTTAAGGTAGGGACCATTTTCATCATCTTTATTTTACAAGTTAGGACATGGAACCAAAATCTGAGGTAAAATTGGGCACTAAGAAAAACCACCCTATATGTGCATATGTTATTCACATGTATCCTTCATTACATGTAGTTAATGGCATGTGTGTAGCCTAGATTTTCTGGCTTAATAACTATTCTGTCAACATAAACAGACCCTGATTATTGACCCACATGTCCTGGTTATTACTTCAGAAGCTGTGGTCACTAGACGATAGAACAAGATTGGGTGTCAGTGTGTTTGAGGAAAACTAGAATGAGTTGCACTAGAACAATCAATGAGTTGCACTAATTTCTTAAAAACGTTAAACATGAATCAAAATCTCTTTTGAAGCCTAAGCCAACAGTGTACAGAATGTTTCAGGTTAAGTGTTTCTAAAAGAAAGTTGCATGTTTCATGTTTCATAAGTTTCTTGGAACTTCAGGCAGCATGTACTGAATTGCTTTTATTTTTATAAGAAAATTTGGCCCTTTTTGCAGATTCACTCCTTATCCCTTTTATCATCATTTTGGAAGGCACATATCTTTATTTGGAAGTTGCACAAGTATACTTTCTGCAAGATAGATATTGACGTGCTTCAAGGAACAAGCATGTGCAAATACAGGTCACTGGACATGTTCATTTTCATTTCCATTGACCTGGGAAGTCTGGTAGTATAAATACCTCTTTACATATTTACCTCTTTATATATTAGCCAGAGTAGAAAGTGAATGAGAGTGGTGTGGGGGGTTCAGGGGGAGTTGGGTCTGAGTTCTGACTATCAGAGTGTCACTTTGTCACCTGCGTGTGACTTAACAACCCACAGCTAGCTGAGATGAGTAGAGATGGGGACATAAGAATGACCCCCTCATATACTTTCCCTTAGGAGAGGACTTTTCAATAATTTCACACTAGCAGGTGGATGCGGTCATTGCTAAGCCTTCATGTAATCCTTGCTTTTGGAAGCAGGGAACTATAAGCCTGTGGTGAATAATGACAAATGCAGAACACTTCCAAGAGCCAGACACTGTTTTCAGTGCCTTACATATACTCATCCCTGACAACAAGCCCTTAAGGTAGGGACCATTTTCATCATCTTTATTTTACAAGTTAGGACATGGAACCACTTGAGGCAAAATAACTTGGCTGAGGTGAGGCAGCCATGGTGACAGAGCTGAGTCTGAATACAGACTGTGATACACCTCATGCTATGTGTCTCTCCCAGAGAAGGGAGCCAAAGGATGATGCTTCTCTAGGCTTCCTCCTCTGCCTGCCAGGGGTACAGGCCCAGAGCACTTCTATACTGGTGAGCCAGGAATGCTGACAACAGCTGTGATGGTTAGTGAGGCTGAATAAAAGGATGTCTATTGAATTTTTGCACAGAGTTGATGCTCAGTGAAAAAGAAAAAAGCTCTTGAGACAATCTAAGAAGTATTAAAGAAAATTCGTGATTTGTATAAATTCTGTAGCAAAACCCGAAGTTTGCAAAACTAGAATTTCCTTGCCTTGTTAAACTATGGCTTTCTTTTTTTATTCTCCTCAGTATACATTACCTTATGGTTTTTCTATCCCTAAAGTAAAAAAGAAAAAAATGCTCATTGTAAAAAAAAAAAAAGATAATCAGAAAAATGTAAAGTAGAAAGTGAAAATTCTCCACCAATGAGAGGAAACTTCAATGGAAATTTCACTGTTTATGCTCTTGGTATTTTCCCTGTGCATTTATAGGCCTATATGTATAGACAGGACTCCCCAGGTGACACAGTGGTAAAGAACCGCCTGCCAATGAGATCCAGGAGATGTATTTATAGGCCCCTAGATATATACAGGGCTTCCCAGGGACACAGTGGTGAAGAACCGCCTGCCAATGCAGGAGACCCAAGAGACCCAGGTTTAATCCCTGGGTTGGGAAGATCCCCTGGAGGAGGGCATGGCAACCCTCTCCAGCACCTTGCCTGGGAAATCTCATGGACAGAGGAGCCTGGCAGGCTACAGTTCATGGGATGGCGAAGAGTCAGGCCTGACTGAGCAGGCATGCTTGCACGCATATATATATATATAACTAGATTAAAGGCTGAGGGAAAATGGATCAGACTATGAAACTAGTTTACTTGCATTTTTCACGTCATATAATGTGGACATCTTAACATGTCAGTAGATCTAGTTCCACATCTTCAGTTTAGTCATTAAAAGTACTTCTCTGTGTGTTACATTTTGTCATTTACTCAGCAGTCCCTTAAATGAATGACACTTAAATTATTTGCTTTATTACTATTACAAACAAGCCTGGATAATTAAAGGCACACCTATGTTCTTCTAGTTCGATTATTTGCTTAGAATAAATTCCTAGAAGTAAAACTCTGATCAAAGAGTGAGTCCAATTTTTTTTTTTTTCTTTTTTTTTTTTTTTTGAGTGAGTCCAATTTTTAAGAATTTTACTGTACTATGTCCATCTCCATCTTTCTTCCTCCCCAACCCCCTAAAATTTGTATTTAAAAAAAAAATCTCATTGAAAGGATAGAAAAAAAAAAAACAAAGAAAAAAATTCTCATTGACTTGGTAATAGAGTGTTATTTTCCCATGTTCTTGTTAACAATGGGTTCCATAACATTGGGTCTTCACTTGAATTTTTACCAGTATGATAACTGAAAAATAAAAATTAATTTAAAATAATAAAATAATATTTCATTGTTTTAATGTGCATTTCCTTGTTTAGCACTAAAGTTGCACTTGTCTTAGGTCTGTTGATTAATCACTTGTATTATTTTGGGAAGTAACTAATCATTCCCATTTCTCACTTTTATTTTTTGTCTGTAATCTTTTTATATATTAAAACATGAACTTAGTCACAGATGTTAAATCTGTTTTTCCTGTGTGTTGTCTTTGACTTTATGTATGATGTCTCTAACCATATAAATATTTAGAATATGTCATTTCTTCTCTTTAGTTTCTACAATTGATCTCAAAATCATCTCTGCGTTAGGATTAAAAAGCATTCACCTATATTAATTTTACCTTAACATTTAAAATCTACCTGGAACTTTTGGTATATGATATAAAAAACAGACCTAGCTAGTCCAATTATTTACTAATTAACCCATGTTCTCTGGCGCTTCTTTGAGAGTATTTATTATTTCTAGAAGGGGAATATATATATACATATATGATATGATATATATGAGAATATATATATACATATATGATATGTATTTTTCTGTGCATCATCTCATTTTATGCTTTTCTATGCAATTTTGTTTCAGGTATATGCTTTTTGTAACAAGCACAGATGTTTTTAACACCTTCAGACAAATGCTGTTTTTTAACTGTGAGTTGCATTGTGAGTGCTTCTGAGCTGGAGTTACTTTTTGTTACCTATTTCATGTCTTTTCACCTTCTTTACTTTGTTCCTTCCTTGTGTTTGATGGACTGATAAACTTTCCTTTTGACACATCTGCTGTTTTGGAAGCTAAAGATTGCCCTTCCCTCCTTTTAGTGATCACCCTTAACATTTTAACATACATATTTAATTATATAGCTTTCTAGCATTATGGCAAGTTTTGTCATGTTTCTACTTCCTGCCAGAGGTCACAGAACCTCCATGTGCTGGACCAGCTCAGTGGCTCTCAGCCCATCTTGTTACCTCTCAGAAGTCTTGGTTCTACCTTTTGCACCATTTCTGTCCCCACATCCATCAGGATGTCTAACCATTGCTTCATCTCTCTCTTAACCTTTCGATTTTTCTCTCCCCATCTTGCCCTCTGCTTTGCCACAGTTCCATTTCAGCTCATCAATTTTCGTTTCCATTTATTGTCCACAGACATGTCTGTCTTGTATTGGAATCTAACTGTGACTTCTTTGTCTTCCTTAAAAACCAAATCTATCACTGTTACACATTTGGGATAGCAGGTGTGTGTCACAACTTGAAGTTGCAAAGCTGTCCTGGCTGGAATTCTCTAGTGTAATTTTCGACATATCCTAAATAGTTTCTGGTCTTAGGAGGAGCTTTCTGATTCAAAAGCACAAGTCTTGTTGTTTGTTTTTCTTCTATGTGAAAGACTCTTAATTCTCCAGTTATTTATTGTTAGTATTCGCATAGGCCTCAGCACAAACGACTCCTTTGTGAAAATTGCAAAGTGCCTAGGTGGCTGCAGCCCTGCAGCCTGTGGGTGGAAGGAAGACTGCATTTCAGCCTCTGCTCATGCAAGCAAATGTTCTTTGTGCAGTGCAGAAACCAAATCCTCTATACAATGGCTCTGTAAACTTGCAAAATGAATTATTAATGGTTGCTAATGCTTGGTGCTCATAAACTACAATTAGCATGTTGATAGAACTTACTGATGGTTCTGGCAGAATTCTTACCGAAAAAGCGTGGTTGCTATGCATTCATGGAGGGTGTTTCATGTGTGCGCAGCGATAGAATTCCCCTGGCACTTGGGCTCTGGTCAGAGAAGGTTGGTATTTGCTGTATAATCTTGCATTAGATTATACTCTGTGCTTTGGGAAGGACTCTGGAGGGAGCCCAGATCTTTTATCATAACTTGTAGTGTTTTATTTTATACTTATACCCTAAGTGTGAATTTAGGTAGAAGCATCCTGAAGTTCCCTCATGTCCCGGACTTTCTCTTACAATCAACAACCTGGGGCTGATCAGACTAAGACTTCTACTGCCCCAGAGGGACAACCTTGCTGGGACCAATCTGTTCTTGTAATTGGGGCCATTTTGAGTACTATCTGCTGTTGATTTGGGCTAGAAATCTATGACCATGGAAAAATTGGAGACAAAAATGGCCCACTCGAGTATTCTTGCCTGGAGAATTCCATAGACAGAGGAAATTGGCAGGTGACAATCCATGGGGTTGCAAAGAGTCAGACATGACTAAGGAGTATCAGAACAACCTCATATTTTAAGGAGACTAATAGTAACAATCAATAATCAAGTGAATTGTGGAATACTAATGTATATTAACAGAGGTATGCTGGTCAATGTTGAAAAATTGACTTTCTGAAAACAACAAGCTGTGATGTAAAATGTTTGCAAATGTCTGCAGTGTAAAATGCTTTCACTACAGCAGATTTCAAGTTACCACTGCACTGATATCAGAGAATATGACATTGAAACAGAAGGCATATAAAACTGTCTCCAGCACACCACTGGGTCACATAGTATACATAGCACATAAAATAGGACATCAATATTTGTATTTCAATTGTGAGTAACAATTTTGAAACTGGGTTTTCAAAGATCGAGGAATAATTGATCCAAGATTTCCTTGGAGGCTCACTGAATGGGAATCTACCTGCCATTGCAGATGCCACCAGCTCTATCCCTGGTTCAGGAGCATTCTACATACCACAGAGCAACACAACTACTGAAACCCGTATGTCTGGAGCCTGTGCTCCACAACAAGAGAAGCCACCTCAGCAGGAAGCCTGTGAACTGCAATAAGGAGTAGGCCCTGTTTGCCACAACTGCCCAAAAAAGAAAATATCAATCCAAATATTATTCAGTAGGCAGTAGCTACAAGCTTGAAGTCTTGTGCTGAGCATCGCCTAGTTCCAGACAGCCAACAGCTGTAGCAGAGAGCAGACCTGAGGGGCAGAGGTCAAAGCCTGTCTGTAAATTCTTTCATCTGTGGTATATAAAGATGAATGGCTTCTCCTCTAAGGTTATTATTTTGAAGAGGATATTTGGCTTGGATTTAGAAAATTGTAAGTGGTTTTCAAAGATATTATTGTGAATACTTGCGTGTTTTCTGACTTTCCTGTGTGCAGCATCCTTTTCCCATGGGAATTCTGGTTACTGTACCTTCACCTGGTATTCCCCTGCCTCTCCGGATGTTCCGTCAGCCACATATGTGCCATTCTTGTGGTTCATCTATGTGGTGTCACAGTCTGTCTTGTAAGATGATGTAATGCTTTGGCCTTCATGGCTACCTTAACTTACCAATGTTATTTGATTTTGGAGTTTTTTTTTGAAATTTTAAATGTACTTTTCGTTTTCTAATAGTAACAATCAATAATCAAGTGAATTGTGGAATACTAATGTATATTAACAGAGGTATGCTGGTCAATGTTGAAAAATTGACTTTCTGAAAACAACAAGCTGTGATGTAAAATGTTTGCAAATGTCTGCAGTGTAAAATGCTTTCACTACAGCAGATTTCAAGTTACCACTGCACTGATATCAGAGAATATGACATTGAAACAGAAGGCATATAAAACTGTCTCCAGCACACCACTGGGTCACATAGTATACATAGCACATAAAATAGGACATCAATATTTGTATTTCAATTGTGAGTAACAATTTTGAAACTGGGTTTTCAAAGATCGAGGAATAATTGATCCAAGATTTCCTTGGAGGCTCACTGAATGGGAATCTACCTGCCATTGCAGATGCCACCAGCTCTATCCCTGGTTCAGGAGCATTCTACATACCACAGAGCAACACAACTACTGAAACCCGTATGTCTGGAGCCTGTGCTCCACAACAAGAGAAGCCACCTCAGCAGGAAGCCTGTGAACTGCAATAAGGAGTAGGCCCTGTTTGCCACAACTGCCCAAAAAAGAAAATATCAATCCAAATATTATTCAGTAGGCAGTAGCTACAAGCTTGAAGTCTTGTGCTGAGCATCGCCTAGTTCCAGACAGCCAACAGCTGTAGCAGAGAGCAGACCTGAGGGGCAGAGGTCAAAGCCTGTCTGTAAATTCTTTCATCTGTGGTATATAAAGATGAATGGCTTCTCCTCTAAGGTTATTATTTTGAAGAGGATATTTGGCTTGGATTTAGAAAATTGTAAGTGGTTTTCAAAGATATTATTGTGAATACTTGCGTGTTTTCTGACTTTCCTGTGTGCAGCATCCTTTTCCCATGGGAATTCTGGTTACTGTACCTTCACCTGGTATTCCCCTGCCTCTCCGGATGTTCCGTCAGCCACATATGTGCCATTCTTGTGGTTCATCTATGTGGTGTCACAGTCTGTCTTGTAAGATGATGTAATGCTTTGGCCTTCATGGCTACCTTAACTTACCAATGTATTGATTTTGGAGTTATGATGAAATGATCGTTTTTCTTTTTATTTGAAAATGTCATAACATTTTCCTGAAACTGTACTGTTGTTGCCAATAGTATTTCATATTACTTAACAAAGTGGCAGACTTGAAATACATCACTTACTTCACTGAAGTTTACATTTCTAGCAAAAACTTGGAAAAGGCTACATGTGAAATCCCCCCACCCCTGCTTTCCTTTGAAAGGTTTTGTTTTTTTACCTGAAAGCGTTGGGTTACAGGTAGACAGGCATTTGACTGAATACATTTGTGAACTCAGCTTTTGCAGTTTTATCTTGAATATTTTTAATAATTCTTTTGCACAATTTCTTTCCTTCTCCTTTCTGCCACTAAAAAAAAAAACGTGTTTCCATAGTGACTACCCTTAGGGTAGTTGATTTTTTTCACCCTGTGTTGCAGTGTTCCAGATTGAATTATGCTAAAAGCATAAAAGTGGAATTTGTCTTCAAGGAAAGGTAAACCACTTCCCCAGCAGCAATGTTTTGTTTTATTTTCAGTGTTGACGGTTGACACCCATTTTCTTTTATTCCATATATCACACTTCATAGAGTGGACATATTGGAATAAACATCACAACCCAAGTCAACATTTTCCCGAATAACGGGCCTCAAAATGTTCATCTAGAGCCTTTAATAGCTCTAAAAAGAAAAATATGTTCTGTGATAAGAAAAAAAAAATTTGAAAAATGAAGAATATTCTATTTTCTCTTGACAATTTATAATGTTGATTACCCATTAAAATCAGTGGTCTGGTAGTTAAGAAAATAACAACTAACAAAGTATCTCTCTCTCTCACACACATATCTTTTGCTTAACTTGGTGTTACCAAATATTTTGAGAAGTTTTTTTTTTTTCCATACCATATCTTTCAATATCCTTTGAAAGGATGTCCTGTGGAATACCAGTTTGGGGAATTTGCTCAAAACTCATCAGCTAATTATGACTGTATTATAGAGCCTTCTAGGTTTTATTGTTTTGGGAATGTACAACATTTTTATACTCTTAGAGACAGGCCTTAAATGGAAAACACAAAAGGAAATTCATTCTAAGAGTGAATAAAAATTTTCTTGATTTATCCATGAACATTTTGGCAAATGCTTCATTGGAAGTACTGATGCTGAAGCTGAAGTTCCAATACTTTGGCCACCTGATGCTGGGAAGAATAGAAGGCAGAAGGAGAAGTGGGTGGCAGAGAATGAGATGGTTGGATATCAACACTAACTTAATGGACATGAATTTGTGCAAACTCTGGGAGACAGTGGAGGACAAAGAAGCCTGGTATGCTGCAGTCCATGAGTTGGGTTTAAAGAGACACAACTTAGCGACTGAACAACAGCAATAACTTTGGCAAATGCAGTTTAACACAAATACGACTATGTCTCACTAGATAAAAAAAATTGAGGTCACTTTTGCCTCTACTAAAGCATTTCACTGATATGCCAGAAGAGAAAGTTTTGCATACCTGATTGTTTCATAATCTGTAAAAATTATAAACGCACTTTCCCTTGTTTCCAGCACCTTAGGGTAGTTTTTTTAGTTTGCAGTGTTCCAGATTGAATTATGCTAAAAGCATAAAAGTGGAATTTGTCTTCAAGGAAAGGTAAACCACTTCCCCAGCAGCAATGTTTTGTTTTATTTTCAGTGTTGACGGTTGACACCCATTTTCTTTTATTCCATATATCACACTTCATAGAGTGGACATATTGGAATAAACATCACAACCCAAGTCAACATTTTCCCGAATAACGGGCCTCAAAATGTTCATCTAGAGCCTTTAATAGCTCTAAAAAGAAAAATATGTTCTGTGATAAGAAAAAAAAAATTTGAAAAATGAAGAATATTCTATTTTCTCTTGACAATTTATAATGTTGATTACCCATTAAAATCAGTGGTCTGGTAGTTAAGAAAATAACAACTAACAAAGTATCTCTCTCTCTCACACACATATCTTTTGCTTAACTTGGTGTTACCAAATATTTTGAGAAGTTTTTTTTTTTTCCATACCATATCTTTCAATATCCTTTGAAAGGATGTCCTGTGGAATACCAGTTTGGGGAATTTGCTCAAAACTCATCAGCTAATTATGACTGTATTATAGAGCCTTCTAGGTTTTATTGTTTTGGGAATGTACAACATTTTTATACTCTTAGAGACAGGCCTTAAATGGAAAACACAAAAGGAAATTCATTCTAAGAGTGAATAAAAATTTTCTTGGATTTATCCATGAACATTTTGGCAAATGCTTCATTGGAAGTACTGATGCTGAAGCTGAAGTTCCAATACTTTGGCCACCTGATGCTGGGAAGAATAGAAGGCAGAAGGAGAAGTGGGTGGCAGAGAATGAGATGGTTGGATATCAACACTAACTTAATGGACATGAATTTGTGCAAACTCTGGGAGACAGTGGAGGACAAAGAAGCCTGGTATGCTGCAGTCCATGAGTTGGGTTTAAAGAGACACAACTTAGCGACTGAACAACAGCAATAACTTTGGCAAATGCAGTTTAACACAAATACGACTATGTCTCACTAGATAAAAAAAATTGAGGTCACTTTTGCCTCTACTAAAGCATTTCACTGATATGCCAGAAGAGAAAGTTTTGCATACCTGATTGTTTCATAATCTGTAAAAATTATAGCAATCTGCCAGCTAAATCCTTCCTTTGTTGTTGTATGTGATTTTTTATCAGTGACGTTGTTAGCATTGCAACTTTGTACATGCATCCACATAGTATTTGAGAGATTCGGTTGAGCAGTTATAATTTGTGAATAAATACTTTATAAGGCTCAAAATGTCTTAAAAAGGGCTGACATTCCTTGGGAACTAATGCACCTTTCACGATCCTTATCTGGGTCGAAAGTAAATCAAAAGATTATAGCCTGTAGAACAGTTAAAGCCAGAAGAAATATTGCTTAACCTAATACAGTGCTAAATCAAACGATGGCTATTTAAGAACAATTTTGATAGCATAGAAAAGTAGACAGAAAAAATATCCACCTACAGTTATGATACCTAAACACACACATTGTCAATATTTTCAGGGCATTTCCCTTCAGTCTTTTTCTATGCATTAGTTTGTCTCTTTCAAAAAGTTTTTAGTGGAGTATAGTTGCTTTACAGTGTTGTTCTAGTTTCTGCTGTAGAGCAAAGTGATCAGCTAAACTTACACTTACACTTATATCCCCTCTTTTTAGGATTTCCTTCCTGTTTAGGCCACCATAGAGCATTGTTTTTGGAGGCTGCTTTTATTCATTCATTTATTTGTTGAGTTAGTATAGCTAATCTACAATGTTGTGTTAATTTCTGCTGTACAGCAGAGTGATTCAGTTACACACATATATACATTCTTTTAAAATATATTCTTTTTCACTATGGTTTATTATAGTGCTATACAGTAGGACCTTGCTGTTTGTCCATTCCACATACACTAGTTTACATCTGCTAACTCCAGCCTCCAACTTCATCCCATCCCCAACCCTCTCCCCTTTGGGACCTGTAAGTCTGTTCTTTATGTCTGTAAGTCTGTTCTTTATGTCTGTGAGTCTATATCTGCATTATAGAGAGGTTCATTTGCATCATATTTTAGATTCTGCATATAAGCAATATCATATGGCATTTGTCTTTCTAACTTACTTCACTTGGTATAATAATGTCCAGCCATGTTGCTGCAAATGACATTTCATTCTTTTTTTTTTTTTTTTACGGATGAGTTGTATTTTATTGTATATGTACCACATCTTTATCCATTCATCTGTTAAGATGAACATTCAGGTTGTTTCCATGTCTTTGCTATTGTGAAGCCCAGGCAGAACAGTCCATTCTGCCGGGTTCCAGGTGGAGCAAGTCTAGGGCAGCTGAGACCATCCTGTTCTTGCTTCACGGCAGCTTGTGCAGGAGGGCTGACCGCCCCTGCAGCTCCCAGGCAGGCAGCTTTGTAAACTAGGAGCTGACACCTCAAGCGTGCAACTCATTGTCCTCGGCCTCTGGGTCCAGCAGAATTTCTGGTCACACCCTCGCCTCCGTCCGTGTCTCTATAATAGGGCATCAACTCAGGTCACCTGTGCTATGTGTACTTTTTTTGTTTTTAAACAGAGTGAGAGGTATATTTATTTACCATGAAGGTAACTTTAACTTCATGATCCCTCATCTGCAAGAAAAACAAAACGAAACAACACAAAACCTTCCAAGGTCTGAGAGGCTCTAAACCATTGATGTTTTAAGTGATTATTCAGACTTCACTGGTCATTGATATATATAGATTGATATCTTCAAGTTTCATAAGTTTTTTTTTTTTTGAAGATCAACTTTCTTTTTTTCAAAAATTTATTTATTTATTTATTTTTGGCTATTCTGGGTTTTCACTGCTGCAGGCTCTTCTCTAATTGCAGGGAGTAGGGGCTACTCTCCAGTTGAGGCGAGCAGGCTTCTTGTTGCAGTCACTTCTCTTGTTGTAACTCAGGCTCTAGGGTACTCTGGCTTCAGTAGGAGCGGCCCATGGGCTCCATAGTTGCGGCTCTGAGGCTTTAGAACTCAGGCTCCATAGTTGAGATTCATGGGCTTAGTTGTTCCACAGCATGTGGGATTTTCCCAGATAAGAAATGGAACCTGTGTCTCCTGCATTGTCAGGTGAACTCTTTACCACTGAGCTACTAGAGAAGCCCAAGTTTCATAAGGTTGTATTCATTGTATATGTTCTTTCCTTTTAAATCTTTTACTCTTTTTGTGCCTTCTTTGATTTTAATTGAATGTTTAATATGATTCCATTTTCTCCCTCTCTAGAATACTGATAATATTTAAATTTTTAAAATTGGTTTTTCAAGAATTTTCATATACATGTTTGATTAATCTTAGTCTACTTTCAAATAGCACTGCATCCCTTTATGGATAGTACAGTATTTCCAGTTGTCCTCTTCCATCCCTCATAACATTTCTGTCATTTGTTTCACTTACCCATAAGCTATAATAAACCAATACATTATTACTATTATTATTTTGGACAAATCATCATCTATAAGATCAATAAAGAGTATAAAAATATAATGTTTATTACTTTGGTTTATTTCTTCTTTGACGTTTCTCTTTTATTTATGTAGCTTTGTCTTTCTGACCTGTATCATTTTTCTTTCTCCCTTAAGAACTTTGACCATTTCTTATAGACCAGGTTTGCTGGTGATAGAGCCTCTGTCCTTGTTTGATTGAAAAATTCTTCATTTCCCTTTACTTTGAAAGATATTTTCACTGGATATATGTCAGTGGTTTTTTTTTTTTTTTTCATTTTTTATTCCATTCTTTTCTTGCTTGTATGGTTTTTGAAGAAAAGTCTGATGTAATTTTTATTCTTGTACCTTTTGTACAGTGTGGTTTTTCCTCTGATTGCTTTCAAGATTTTCTCTTTGTCTTTGATTTTCTGAAGTTTGAATATAATATACTCAAGAGTAGGTTTTTGGGAGTATTTATCCTATTTGGTGTATTTCCTTTTTTTTTTTTTTTTGAGTTTCTCTTATCTATGGTTTTATGTCTCACTAACTTTGGAAAATTCTCAGTTATTATTATTTCAAATGTTTCTTTTGTTCTATTATCTCTCTTTTTTCCTTATGACATTCTGCCATCTCACGCATTTCTCTTTTTGAAATTTTCTTATCGCTCTTAGATTGTCTGTTCAATTTTTTTTGTACTTTTCTCTTTGCATTTCAGTTTGGGAATTTTCTATTGACATATCTTCAGATTCATTGATTCTGTCCTTGGATTGTGTCCTATCTACTGATGAGCCTGTCAAAGACTTTTCATTTTTATTGCAGTGTCTTTGATCTCTAATATATATCTTTAATTACTTCTTAAGAGTTTTCATCTCTCTGCTTACATTACCTGTCTGTTCTTGCATATTATCAACTTTTTCCATTAGAGCTCTTAACATATTAATCATAGTTTTAAAAAAGTTTCTAGTTAGATAATTCCAAAATCTCTGCCATATCTAACTTTCTGATGTTTGATTTATTTCTTCAGGCTATGTTTTTTTCTTGCCTTTTTATCATGGCTTGGAATTTTTGGTTGAAAATTGGATATCATGAGCTAAATAATAGAAACAGAGGTAAATAGGGCTTGACAGTGAAGTTTTATGGGCTTCCCAGATTCAGTGGGTAAAGAATCTACTTGTAATGCAGCTGATGTTGGTACAATCCCTGGTTGGGAAGATCTCCTAGAATAGGACATCACAACCCACTGTAGTATTCTTGCCTGGAGAATCCCACAGGCAGAGGAACCTGGGGGACTACAGTCCATGAGGTTGCAAAGAGTCTGATGTGACTGAGCAGCAGCAGCAGTGAGGTTTTCAGTTAATCTGGCTAGAAGTTGTCCTGTGTTTAATGTTTCCTGTAGCTATAGGTTCTAGAAGGCATTAATTTCCCTTGGTGTCTTTGTTTTTATCTCCTCTACTGTCTTCGGTTTTCTGTAAAAATTCTTTTTAAAACAGAGTTTGTGTATTAGTAAGCCTCTTTCAGTTGTAACCCACTTTCTGGAGTCTTGCTGATGTGGTGGTCAGATGCGGGGTGAAGGGCAGTGTTCTACAATCTTACAACTAAATCTCAGTGTTTTAGTCTCAGGTCCTTGGGTTAGGACCTTCCCAAGTGTTTATTTTTCTTTTTAAAAATAATTTTATTTATTTACTTATTTTTGGCTGTTCTGGGTGTGGTTGCTGCACAGGGGCTTTTCTTTAGTTGCAGTGAGCAAGCTTCTCATTGCAGTGGCTTCTCTTGTTGCAGAGCACGGGCTCTAGGGCACACGAGCTTCAGTAGTTGAGGCATGTGGACTCCATAGTTGTGGCTCCTGGGCTTAGTTGCTCTGCAGCATGTGGGATCTTCTCAGATCAGGGATCAAACCTGTGTTTCCTGCATTGGCAGGCCTATTCTTTATAGCTGAGCTATGAGCAAGCGCCCACAAATGTTTCTTAACATTTTTTTTTTTTTCCCTTTTTAGGCAAGAGAGGAAGACTAGAAGAGGTGGGATTGAATAATTTCCCTTCCATTGCACCTAATAAGGCTCTAAGGTAAAATCTTTTTGTTTCTTATTCAAAGACTATCATGGAGAATGCTTTGAGTATATTTCAAAATGCTTACTTGCTGTCCCCTCCCCCTGCCAGAAAGAAGGGTCTTTTCTTGGCTGTTAGTATCAGACTCTGGTGGGGTTTTTGGAGGTAAAATCCATGACAGTGTGCTTGAAGCCCAGGGGTTATTCATTTTCACACTATTCTCAAGTCTGCCTCCAGCAATTTGTTGAAGTTACTATTTGTGTTCCTATCAATTTGGGGCTCTAAATGCTTCTGGTAAAGTAATCTCAGTTGTGATTTCCTATGTTCATTCGCCTCTCCTGATCTCATGTGGTGGTTTTACCTGATCTCGATTCCCTAATGAGTCCGAGAAAAGTTGTTGATTTTCATTTTGTTCAGCCATTTTCTTGTTCTAAAGATAGGAGTGATGGCTTTCTGGCTAGAAGTTGTCCTGTGTTTAATGTTTCCTGTAGCTATAGGTTCTAGAAGGCATTAATTTCCCTTGGTGTCTTTGTTTTTATCTCCTCTACTGTCTTCGGTTTTCTGTAAAAATTCTTTTTAAAACAGAGTTTGTGTATTAGTAAGCCTCTTTCAGTTGTAACCCACTTTCTGGAGTCTTGCTGATGTGGTGGTCAGATGCGGGGTGAAGGGCAGTGTTCTACAATCTTACAACTAAATCTCAGTGTTTTAGTCTCAGGTCCTTGGGTTAGGACCTTCCCAAGTGTTTATTTTTCTTTTTAAAAATAATTTTATTTATTTACTTATTTTTGGCTGTTCTGGGTGTGGTTGCTGCACAGGGGCTTTTCTTTAGTTGCAGTGAGCAAGCTTCTCATTGCAGTGGCTTCTCTTGTTGCAGAGCACGGGCTCTAGGGCACACGAGCTTCAGTAGTTGAGGCATGTGGACTCCATAGTTGTGGCTCCTGGGCTTAGTTGCTCTGCAGCATGTGGGATCTTCTCAGATCAGGGATCAAACCTGTGTTTCCTGCATTGGCAGGCCTATTCTTTATAGCTGAGCTATGAGCGAAGCGTCCACAAATGTTTCTTAACATTTTTTTTTTTTTCCTTTTTAGGCAAGAGAGGAAGACTAGAAGAGGTGGGATTGAATAATTTCCCTTCCATTGCACCTAATAAGGCTCTAAGGTAAAATCTTTTTGTTTCTTATTCAAAGACTATCATGGAGAATGCTTTGAGTATATTTCAAAATGCTTACTTGCTGTCCCCTCCCCCTGCCAGAAAGAAGGGTCTTTTCTTGGCTGTTAGTATCAGACTCTGGTGGGGTTTTTGGAGGTAAAATCCATGACAGTGTGCTTGAAGCCCAGGGGTTATTCATTTTCACACTATTCTCAAGTCTGCCTCCAGCAATTTGTTGAAGTTACTATTTGTGTTCCTATCAATTTGGGGCTCTAAATGCTTCTGGTAAAGTAATCTCAGTTGTGATTTCCTATGTTCATTCGCCTCTCCTGATCTCATGTGGTGGTTTTACCTGATCTCGATTCCCTAATGAGTCCGAGAAAAGTTGTTGATTTTCATTTTGTTCAGCCATTTTCTTGTTCTAAAGATAGGAGTGATGGCTTTTAAACTCTTGACCCATTAAAGCTGAGACCAAAGTCCTTTACTAACTTTTAAAAGTTTGAAAGTTTGGCTTTTCACATTTATGCATCTGGAATTGATAGTTGGAAATTATGTGAGGTAGACTCCATTTTTAACTGTTGTGATATGAATAAGAAATTGTCCCCAAAGCATTTATTGAATAGTCTCTACTTTCCCATTGATATGGTTTATCAATTTGCATGTAACAAGTTTCAGTATATTTACTTGATTTCTTTATGATTTCTTTTTTCTGCTTCATTATTTATCTGTGTTAATAACATACTTAAAACAATTACTCTATTTAGCTGGGCCAACACTCCAACCTAATTTTTCTTTAATAGTGTCTTGGCTATACTTTCCCTATTGCTTATGGGTGAATTTACATTTATTTATCATCTTTGATATTCAGAGGAGAATCTGAAAATTTGAAGAATTGTATTTTTTTAATCATGGAAAATTTCCTACCATTATTTCTTTGGATATTTCCTTCTATCATTTTTCTACCTTTTCTCCTTATTTTGTTATTTAGATGATTATTTCTACATTGTTGTTCTTATTAAATATTTTGAAATATAACAGTAATTTTTATATCTATTTAGATTTATATTTAAACTGGTTCAGTAGTCATCACCATTCTTAATGATAGTCTTTGTTCTTTTTAAAAATGATTGAAATTATATACATTTTTCTAGAAAAGTTTATCAGAACCGTTTTGTATAAATCATTTTCCTGAAACTTGGTATGCTTCTTCATTTTGTTTAATTAACTTAAAGTTACAGGATCATCTATTTTATGTTTGCATTTTTTGTTGTTGTTGTTGGGGAGGGTGTTGGGGCAGGTGGGCCACTTCTATTGGTCTTTCCTTTATCTATTTGCATCCATCTTTGTTCTTTGGCCTGTGTGGGCCTCCCATCACAGTGGCCTCTGTTGTCACAGAGTACCGGCTCTGGGCACATGCACTCCAGAGCTCCAGCTCGGTAATTGAACACATGGGTCCAGCTGCTCCGTGGCACGTGGGATCTTCCCAGGCCAGGGATTGAACCGGCGCCCCTTGCACTGCAAGGCGGTGTCCTTACCCACTGGACCACCAGGGAAACCCCATGTTTGCATTTTTTTCTGCTACTTTTTGATTACCTTCAAGATATAGCAGTTGCTCTCCTTTAACTATCTTCTATAATTAACATTTACCCTTTAGTCATTTAAAAAAAACCACAACACTTTATTTTCCTTTTTACTATGCTCAAATTTTCTAAAGATTTCCTGTATGTTTCTCACTTTCTTCCAGTAGTTTCTGCTCATGATATGACTTCCACTTCTGTTATGTTTATATTTTCTTTGACCTTTTTTACTGTGTTAATAACATACTTAAAACAATTACTCTATTTAGCTGGGCCAACACTCCAACCTAATTTTTCTTTAATAGTGTCTTGGCTATACTTTCCCTATTGCTTATGGGTGAATTTACATTTATTTATCATCTTTGATATTCAGAGGAGAATCTGAAAATTTGAAGAATTGTATTTTTTTAATCATGGAAAATTTCCTACCATTATTTCTTTGGATATTTCCTTCTATCATTTTTCTACCTTTTCTCCTTATTTTGTTATTTAGATGATTATTTCTACATTGTTGTTCTTATTAAATATTTTGAAATATAACAGTAATTTTTATATCTATTTAGATTTATATTTAAACTGGTTCAGTAGTCATCACCATTCTTAATGATAGTCTTTGTTCTTTTTAAAAATGATTGAAATTATATACATTTTTCTAGAAAAGTTTATCAGAACCGTTTTGTATAAATCATTTTCCTGAAACTTGGTATGCTTCTTCATTTTGTTTAATTAACTTAAAGTTACAGGATCATCTATTTTATGTTTGCATTTTTTGTTGTTGTTGTTGGGGAGGGTGTTGGGGCAGGTGGGCCACTTCTATTGGTCTTTCCTTTATCTATTTGCATCCATCTTTGTTCTTTGGCCTGTGTGGGCCTCCCATCACAGTGGCCTCTGTTGTCACAGAGTACCGGCTCTGGGCACATGCACTCCAGAGCTCCAGCTCGGTAATTGAACACATGGGTCCAGCTGCTCCGTGGCACGTGGGATCTTCCCAGGCCAGGGATTGAACCGGCGCCCCTTGCACTGCAAGGCGGTGTCCTTACCCACTGGACCACCAGGGAAACCCCATGTTTGCATTTTTTTCTGCTACTTTTTGATTACCTTCAAGATATAGCAGTTGCTCTCCTTTAACTATCTTCTATAATTAACATTTACCCTTTAGTCATTTAAAAAAAACCACAACACTTTATTTTCCTTTTTACTATGCTCAAATTTTCTAAAGATTTCCTGTATGTTTCTCACTTTCTTCCAGTAGTTTCTGCTCATGATATGACTTCCACTTCTGTTATGTTTATATTTTCTTTCATGTCCTTTAAAAAGCAAAATATTTCCTCATGTGTTTTGTTGATGAGCCATGATTTTCTTCTGTTTTTCATCCTTCTGAAGTCATCTCACATTTGCTTTCTTTAATTTTCATGAAGGTGTTTGATCATAGTCTCAAAATGTTGTGATGTAATTTTCTCGTGTGTATTCTTCATTTATCTTGTATTCCTTTCTTCCTTGTTTGTTTCAGTATGCATACAAATTCCATGCTGGTGTGCATCATTGAATGGTGGAAGTTTTCTTAGATTAGCCTTTCAGAGAACAAAAGTATAGGGGTAATCTGAGGTTAACTGGGATAACAGAAAAATTTGCTATGTTGCCTCTGACTACTTTGTCATAGCACTTTGCCTTGGTTAGTATGAGTCTACCCTCAGGTGGGGAACTCACTCTGACTCGTTGGACACAGTTTCTTATTTAGCAGTTTAAATTTTACTTATCTTTATGGGACCAGAGCGGCACCCAGGTCTATTCAAAGTCCAGTCTTACTGACAAACTATTTCTTGCAAGTGTACAGACTATTTCTGCCTCTCTGTGGGATGTTCCACTGGCCAGCCCATCCTCCCTGACTTTGCTGTGCTAATCAAAGCAGCTGGGTTCACCCTACTGGTGGGCCTTCTAGTCTGGAGAACATGTTATCTCATGGTCTGCAGAGCTCAGATCTTTTTTTTTTTCTGAATCTTCCTTTCCTTGGGCACAGTTTCCAGTATATTTGGGAATCTTTCTTCATAAATTGTTGTTCAGGGTTGTAGTGTAGTTTTCTTTTATTTTTCTTTTATTTATTAATTTATTTTTAGTTAGTAGGGGTCAAAGGGGAATAGGAACTTTTTTTCTGCACTATTGCAAATAATAAATTAACATAATACTATTGTTGATGAAAGAAGATGGTCAAACATGATGTTGCTACAGATGTTAACTGATTACTGTATTTAAGTAACTAGGTACACTTTTCTCTCTCTCTCCTTTAGAGCTTAGATTCCTTTTCTCTTTGAATCAATATAACAATCCAAAAACTAATATGAAATGTGATTAGCAAAGATAATGCTTTAAGTTGTGTCTGATGCCCAAGTCAGAAGTCCCTAGACAGTAGGTACACAGGTTTCTTTATGTACTACATCTTATCCATTCTCTTGCCTTTTTATTTTTTCAGGATTTTTTTTAACTCCAAAGATTAACTGTAAATATTTAAAAATATGCTTTTCTTGGGTTTGCCTATCTAGAAACCAATTGTTTTTATAGTTACCAGTGGGTTAAGGGACAGAGAGATGAATTGGGAGGTTGAGATCGACTCATACACACTACTATGTATAAAACAGAGAACTAATAAGGATTTACTCTACAGTGAAGGGATGTCTACTCAATACTCTGTAATGGCCTGTATAGGAAAAGAATCTAAAACAGAGGATATATATGGTTAATTCACTTTGCTATACAGCTGAAACTAACACATTATAAATCAAGTATGCTCCAATATAAATTTTAAAAAAGGAATAAATTGTCCGACCAAGACCTGAATTTTGTTTAATAGAAACAAATTGAGGGCTTCCCTGGTGGTCCAATGGGTAAAGAATCCACCTTGCCATGCAAGGCGCACTGGTTCGATCCCTGACCAGGGAAGATCCTGCGTGCTATGGAGTGGCTGGACTGGTGTATCCAATTATGAGCCAGCGCTCTGGAGCACATGTGCCCAGAACCGGTGCTCTGCAACGAGAGAGGTCACTGCAATGGGAGGTCCACACAGGCCAAAGAATTAAAAAGATGGATGAAAATAAATATAAATAAAAGAGGCATGATGGGGAAAAAAAAATTGATACGGAGTAGTTGCCTTTGTCTACAGAGTAGTTACCTATCAGTCTATTTAAACCATTGACATGAATATAAGTGACTCTAACTGTGTATCTCTTTACCAGTCATCTGAACCGTGCAGGCTCTAGGGAATTAAATAATCTAAAAGTGGCACATTGTATAATAGCTACAAGGATTTTTATTGATACTCTAACATGATCAATTCATGGTTGTCACCTTGCATAAGTTGATCAACCTACTGTGTACGTGCAATATTGTAATTACATTTCTTTTGAATCAATATAACAATCCAAAAACTAATATGAAATGTGATTAGCAAAGATAATGCTTTAAGTTGTGTCTGATGCCCAAGTCAGAAGTCCCTAGACAGTAGGTACACAGGTTTCTTTATGTACTACATCTTATCCATTCTCTTGCCTTTTTATTTTTTCAGGATTTTTTTTAACTCCAAAGATTAACTGTAAATATTTAAAAATATGCTTTTCTTGGGTTTGCCTATCTAGAAACCAATTGTTTTTATAGTTACCAGTGGGTTAAGGGACAGAGAGATGAATTGGGAGGTTGAGATCGACTCATACACACTACTATGTATAAAACAGAGAACTAATAAGGATTTACTCTACAGTGAAGGGATGTCTACTCAATACTCTGTAATGGCCTGTATAGGAAAAGAATCTAAAACAGAGGATATATATGGTTAATTCACTTTGCTATACAGCTGAAACTAACACATTATAAATCAAGTATGCTCCAATATAAATTTTAAAAAAGGAATAAATTGTCCGACCAAGACCTGAATTTTGTTTAATAGAAACAAATTGAGGGCTTCCCTGGTGGTCCAATGGGTAAAGAATCCACCTTGCCATGCAAGGCGCACTGGTTCGATCCCTGACCAGGGAAGATCCTGCGTGCTATGGAGTGGCTGGACTGGTGTATCCAATTATGAGCCAGCGCTCTGGAGCACATGTGCCCAGAACCGGTGCTCTGCAACGAGAGAGGTCACTGCAATGGGAGGTCCACACAGGCCAAAGAATAAAGATGGATGAAAATAAATATAAATAAAAGAGGCATGATGGGGAAAAAAAAATTGATACGGAGTAGTTGCCTTTGTCTACAGAGTAGTTACCTATCAGTCTATTTAAACCATTGACATGAATATAAGTGACTCTAACTGTGTATCTCTTTACCAGTCATCTGAACCGTGCAGGCTCTAGGGAATTAAATAATCTAAAAGTGGCACATTGTATAATAGCTACAAGGATTTTTATTGATACTCTAACATGATCAATTCATGGTTGTCACCTTGCATAAGTTGATCAACCTACTGTGTACGTGCAATATTGTAATTACATTTCTTTTTGACAAGGATGCATTAAGTGTGGCTGTAATATGGGAGCCCCTTTTCAGCTTTCATTAATTCAGTATAAATCCAAAGCTTGCAGATTCAGCAGGATCGTCTACAGTCGCTTAATTGGAATTGCTGGTCAAGTGCATTGATTCTGCTTCACTTAGGTAAAGCTGAAAGTTACTACAACAATAGGTATTGCATTTGAAGGTCATTGAGTTGTAGTCAGGCTAGGGGAAACAAGACAGTAAGACACACACAAAGTAATGGAATTTTTATTTGGTACCTGGGAGGCTTGAGTGACATAGTATCAATTGACCTTGAAATTGCATGCTTTTTTGACTCTTAACATTTGCATCTGTGTTCCAGAGAAATATAATGATGCTTTTATGAAAGATTAATATGGTCAATTTTCATCTCTGAGAAGCTTCCACCTGACATAATTTATTTGTAGGCTTTAGGTTAATATATAAAATTAAGAGTCTTGTTGATTTCAGTTGATTTTGACATTAGATTTCTTTGGATCTCAGGTGTATACCTAAGGACTGCTAGCTGCAAATCCTCCATTTCCAAGCACTGCCCTGAGCTGCCACCTCTTCACAGGAAATGGTTTATCTTACAGCCAATCCTGTCGTTCCACCCCACTTATCTGACCATTCAATGTCTAACCCTTTGCATAGTTCAGATATTCCCATTTGAGCACACTCTTGGTGGAACACCAAGGTAAAGTTCCAAATCTGTGTCAGGGTTATTTAAGAAAGAGAATATCAGCTATTTCAAATTTTAGATTCCAGCCTAAGCCAAAAGAGAATTGTCATGTTATTTTTCTGCAAAAGTAACATTGGTCTGAGAGGAACAGTGAGTATACAGCAGTGCAAGGCTGCTTTATAAATGAGAAGATAAAGAGAACGATTACAAACATTTTACCAAAACCCTTAACTGGCAGAGACCTTTTAATGGAATGAATCCTTTTTCTTTGTGCTAGTGTGCTCAGTCACATCTGATTCTTTGTGTAAGGGGACTTTTTTCTACAAGGATTTTTATTGATACTCTAACATGATCAATTCATGGTTGTCACCTTGCATAAGTTGATCAACCTACTGTGTACGTGCAATATTGTAATTACATTTCTTTTTGACAAGGATGCATTAAGTGTGGCTGTAATATGGGAGCCCCTTTTCAGCTTTCATTAATTCAGTATAAATCCAAAGCTTGCAGATTCAGCAGGATCGTCTACAGTCGCTTAATTGGAATTGCTGGTCAAGTGCATTGATTCTGCTTCACTTAGGTAAAGCTGAAAGTTACTACAACAATAGGTATTGCATTTGAAGGTCATTGAGTTGTAGTCAGGCTAGGGGAAACAAGACAGTAAGACACACACAAAGTAATGGAATTTTTATTTGGTACCTGGGAGGCTTGAGTGACATAGTATCAATTGACCTTGAAATTGCATGCTTTTTTGACTCTTAACATTTGCATCTGTGTTCCAGAGAAATATAATGATGCTTTTATGAAAGATTAATATGGTCAATTTTCATCTCTGAGAAGCTTCCACCTGACATAATTTATTTGTAGGCTTTAGGTTAATATATAAAATTAAGAGTCTTGTTGATTTCAGTTGATTTTGACATTAGATTTCTTTGGATCTCAGGTGTATACCTAAGGACTGCTAGCTGCAAATCCTCCATTTCCAAGCACTGCCCTGAGCTGCCACCTCTTCACAGGAAATGGTTTATCTTACAGCCAATCCTGTCGTTCCACCCCACTTATCTGACCATTCAATGTCTAACCCTTTGCATAGTTCAGATATTCCCATTTGAGCACACTCTTGGTGGAACACCAAGGTAAAGTTCCAAATCTGTGTCAGGGTTATTTAAGAAAGAGAATATCAGCTATTTCAAATTTTAGATTCCAGCCTAAGCCAAAAGAGAATTGTCATGTTATTTTTCTGCAAAAGTAACATTGGTCTGAGAGGAACAGTGAGTATACAGCAGTGCAAGGCTGCTTTATAAATGAGAAGATAAAGAGAACGATTACAAACATTTTACCAAAACCCTTAACTGGCAGAGACCTTTTAATGGAATGAATCCTTTTTCTTTGTGCTAGTGTGCTCAGTCACATCTGATTCTTTGTGAAATATAGCCCACCAGGCTCTTCTATCCATGGGACTTTCTAGGCAATGACACTGGAGTGGGTTGCGATTTCCTCCTCCAGGGAATTATCTCCGCCCAGGCCCAAGTCTATTGCTTTGCCTGCATTACAGATGGACTTTACTCACTGAGCCATCTTTTCATTCTTTGTGGCAGTGTGTGCCCAGTCGCTTCAGTTATGTCCGACTCTGTGACTCTACGAACCATAGCCCACCAGGCTGTTCTGTCCATGGAATTCTCAGGGAAAGAATACTGGAGTGGGGCTTCCCTGTTAGCTCAGTAGTGAAGAGTTCCCCTGCCAGTGCAGGAGATAAGGTTTGATCCCTGATCCGGGAAGATCCCACATGCTGCGTAACAACTAAGCCTGTGAGCCACAGCTGTTGAGCCTGTGTTCTAGAGCCGCAGAGTCACAACTATTGAAACCCTTGTTCCCTGGAGGCGGAGTTCCACAGCAAGAGAAGTCACCTCAACAAGAAGTCTGCTCACCTCAATTAGAGGGTAGCCCCCACTCCCTGCAACTACAGAGAAGCCTGCAGCAGCAGTGAAAATGCAGAATAGCCAAAAATAAATAAATAAATAAATGAATAAAACTTAAAAAAAAAAAGAGTACCAGAGTGGATTGCCATGCCCTCCTCCAGGGATCTTCCTGATCCAGGGATCAAACCTGAGTCTCTAGGATTGATAGGTGAGTTCTTAACCACTAGTGCCACATGGAAAGTAGTATAATTAAACATAACCTCTGCTCAGTTCAGTTCAGTTGCTCAGTCCTGTCCAACTCTTTGTGACCCCATGGACTTCAGTATGCCAGGCTTCCTTGTCCTTCACCATCTCCTAGCGTTTGCTCAAACTCCTGTCTATTAAGTTGGTGATGCCATCCAACCATCTTGTCCTCTGTGCTCCCTTCTCTTTCTGCCTTCTATTTTTTCCAGCATCAGGGTCTTTTCCAGTGAGTTGTCTCTTCATGTCAGATGGTCAAAGTATTGGAACTTCAGCTTCAGCATCAGTCCTTCCAATGAATATACAGGGTTGATTTCCTTTAGGATGGATTCGTTTGATCTTCTCGCAGTCCAAGGGACTCTCAGGAATCTTATCCAACACGACTGATACCAAAGGCATCAATTGTTTCACGGTCAGCTTTCTTTATGGTCCCTCTGCTAGAACATTTGAAAAGACCAGGAGAAAATAGCTTTAGCATATTGAACTAGTCTCTGGCCCTCCTTCTGATCTCAGGGGTGATTTCCACAATTTCTCCTCTGTGGGTTGGCTTATTCTCGCTCCCTTCTCTTCAGCAGCGACTTTAAATAACCAAGTTCTTATTACAGTCTTCAGATTTAAAATTAAGTTCTGATCATTTCTTCTTAGGGCACACCTACGAGGCCCTGCTTATCCCCAGCTAAATCAACTGCTTCCCCAAGTGACCCATTCCGGGAAATGTTATTGTTCCTAATAACCAGCTCAAATATGTATTTTCATTTACTGTCTCCTTTTGCCTTCCTTTACATGTGTTGCTTCATGTCACACAGTTTTCATAAGGATCTGCTATTACATCATTGTGTGAAGTATGACATTGGGTTTGTTTTAATTAAAAAAAAAGCTTTTTACTCAGATGCTGGCTGGGCTTGGAAAGAGTATCCATTGCCCTGAAGGATTTAGGCCAAGGGATGTGTGTGTGTGTGTGTGTGTGTGTGTATGTGTGTGTATGTGTGTGTTTTGGAAGGGTCTCCTGATTTGTCAAAAGAATTCATTGCCTGTTTCTCTTCATGGAAAACAAACTGGTTTAGGCAAGTAGAGTCAGAGTGGGAAGAAGAAATTTTCAAATATATATTTTTTTCTGTCTGCAAAGATAAGCACAGGCTATCCATCTAGGTTCAAAGGGCAAGCACGTAGCAAAGTGACCTCTCCTTACCCTCATGACAGACATGTATGAGTCTAGGAGCTGCATCTGAACATAACAAAATGCACAAAGAGCAGAACTACAGTTTCCACTGGGGAGCTTCTATAAAGTACAAGGACTGACAGCGGTATTGTGTAGCATTTCATAACAATGGGTCTTTTTGTGCTGAACACAGCTTTTACTACTCCTGATTTATGCCTGACACATGGTAACAGACATTTTTCCTTTCCTGTCCAACACAGTAAGCCACTGGCCCAGGCAAGAGGCGAGTCTGCCCTGCTTTTCAGACACCATTCTCTCTCTTAACCGCAGGAACTCTTTGGTTTCTATTATACTTCTGGCCTTTTATGTTCCTATGGTGCATCTGATGTAACAGAGTAGCCAGGTATGTGAGCACAGTTGAAAAGACTCACGCAGGTCAGCGACACCTCTCCTCAGCATGGGATGGTTCCCTCCCGAGATGCCCTACTGTCAACAGGACTGGTACTGAATTGTTTTCCAAATGGTGAGAATGGGTCATCTGACCTTTTAGTGCTTTTTGTCCTGGTCCCTTTTTAACTAAGCCCACACACTGCATGCTCTCTGGCCAGGGCCCATGACTGAGGACAGAGCTCTCCTGTGTAGACTTTTCCAGTCAACATTTGCATGGAGCTGAAGGAACAGACTAAGCACAACCACTGGTTATCCAGCATGAACTTCACAAAACGTGTGTGGTGTTCTCAAGTACCTGGACGGCCTCGTAACACATTCTCTGTCCTGTGTCAGATGCCAAGCCCTGCATCCTGCCTGTTCCCATTACAGCCTTTTCTGCTGCTCGCTCAGCTATCCCACTGGATGTGCAGACTGCCTTGTCTAAGAAGTAGCCGGAGAACCTGGGGATGGTGGTACCCACGCAGGTCAGTGGAAGAAGCCAAAGACTGTGAGACCTTTTATTTTGCTTAAAAAACAAAGATCAAACTACAATGATTTGGATTCAGTAGTTAGTTTAAAAACAAACCCAAATTTCTTGCAAATTCAAAGTATTGTATAAACGACATCCATGTATCTATTCCTTTAGGGGCAGCTGAGTTTTAACTGAATCTTCTTAGAAAAATACACATTCGGTGACAAAAGAGATCATCTGAGTCTTAGGAGCAGTGGTATTATTCATATAGAACATGCAAAGTCAAGAAGCCTGATTTTGACATGTATCTTCATCTTGGTCAGGACCAGAGAGATGCTGTCTCAAGGTCTTTATACCTTTCTGTTCTATGAGAAACACGCCACAAGGTAGTTGGCCTGTAAAGACATTTTCAGGGTCTTTTTGTGCTGAACACAGCTTTTACTACTCCTGATTTATGCCTGACACATGGTAACAGACATTTTTCCTTTCCTGTCCAACACAGTAAGCCACTGGCCCAGGCAAGAGGCGAGTCTGCCCTGCTTTTCAGACACCATTCTCTCTCTTAACCGCAGGAACTCTTTGGTTTCTATTATACTTCTGGCCTTTTATGTTCCTATGGTGCATCTGATGTAACAGAGTAGCCAGGTATGTGAGCACAGTTGAAAAGACTCACGCAGGTCAGCGACACCTCTCCTCAGCATGGGATGGTTCCCTCCCGAGATGCCCTACTGTCAACAGGACTGGTACTGAATTGTTTTCCAAATGGTGAGAATGGGTCATCTGACCTTTTAGTGCTTTTTGTCCTGGTCCCTTTTTAACTAAGCCCACACACTGCATGCTCTCTGGCCAGGGCCCATGACTGAGGACAGAGCTCTCCTGTGTAGACTTTTCCAGTCAACATTTGCATGGAGCTGAAGGAACAGACTAAGCACAACCACTGGTTATCCAGCATGAACTTCACAAAACGTGTGTGGTGTTCTCAAGTACCTGGACGGCCTCGTAACACATTCTCTGTCCTGTGTCAGATGCCAAGCCCTGCATCCTGCCTGTTCCCATTACAGCCTTTTCTGCTGCTCGCTCAGCTATCCCACTGGATGTGCAGACTGCCTTGTCTAAGAAGTAGCCGGAGAACCTGGGGATGGTGGTACCCACGCAGGTCAGTGGAAGAAGCCAAAGACTGTGAGACCTTTTATTTTGCTTAAAAAACAAAGATCAAACTACAATGATTTGGATTCAGTAGTTAGTTTAAAAACAAACCCAAATTTCTTGCAAATTCAAAGTATTGTATAAACGACATCCATGTATCTATTCCTTTAGGGGCAGCTGAGTTTTAACTGAATCTTCTTAGAAAAATACACATTCGGTGACAAAAGAGATCATCTGAGTCTTAGGAGCAGTGGTATTATTCATATAGAACATGCAAAGTCAAGAAGCCTGATTTTGACATGTATCTTCATCTTGGTCAGGACCAGAGAGATGCTGTCTCAAGGTCTTTATACCTTTCTGTTCTATGAGAAATCATATGATTTTTAGACCATTCTTCCTTATTCCTTGTTTTAGAGTATTCCACATCTCTTCTTTAGACCCAGGAGATATCCAGCAAGAGATCGTTATGAAAAGTTATGTAACAAATGACTACCCTAGGAAGGGATTTGGAAGAAGAGATGAGAAAGCAGACACTGTCTTGTGAGCCAAGAAAAGCATGGTTGTATAGATTGCAGGTGTCTCTGCTTTTTGAAAGTTAGCTTTATGCTACTTTGCTTTCATGAAAGACTTCTATTACTACCTGTTTTCCTAACAGAAAGAAATCCGAAGAGGATTTTTACTTTTACAAAAAAAAGAAAGCAAATAATAATAATTAAAAAAAAAAAAAGAGGGCTTCCCTGGTGGTCCCATGGTTTGATCCCTGGCCTGGGAAGATCCCATGTGCTGCAGAGCAGCTGGACTGATGTGTCCAACTACAGAGCTGGAGCTCTGGAGCGCATGCACACAGAACCAGTGCTCTGCGACAACAGAGGCCACAGCGATGGGAGGCCCACACAGGCCAAAGAACAAAGATGGATGAATGAAAGATCAATAGAAGTGGCCAAAAAAATAAAAAAAGAGCAAAAATGAAAATAGTGATCAATCTTTGTTTTGCAATGAGTAGTTACAGAGGCAAGGTGGCATTAGTGGTAAAGAATCTGCATGCACGCAGGAGACCTAGGAGAGGTCAGTTCGATCCCTGGGTGGGGAAGATCCTCTGTTGGGGGAAGTGGAAGTATTCTTGCCTGGGAGAATCTCATGGACAGAGGCGGCTGGCAGGCTACAGTCCATGGGGTTCCAAAAAGTCGGACACGAGGAAGCATCTGAGCACACACACAGTTACAGAGGCAGTGAGCACCCCCAGCAGTGAGTGCCGCCGCCCTTCTTCCCCAGGAACTACACTCAGCATTTCACCCTCAAGCTGCTGTAGCTCTGAATGCTGTCTGTGGGTGTCTATGCTTGTCTCAGTCATTTGTGCGTCTATTAGCATGATGAGTCCTAAAGTAATTGCTTCTTCACTTTACGCCATTTTGCCTTAAGGTTCATAGGAACTCTCTCTTCTTGGCTAGCACAGAACCATACCTGTTCATTAACATCTACTATGATTTCACCTCTCTCTTCCCCACCCTGCAAAGCAAAGCAAAGCACATCATTGCAGCCAAAGAACCAAGGCTCTAAGAGGCTAGTACATGGCAGAGCTTGGATACACCAAAGAGTTACCCTCCAACAGCCTTGCTTGGGCTACTGTTGCATGCTCTGAGTGGCTGCAGGGGGGAGCCTTGACACTGTGGACAAGACATTCGAATCTCCCACAGCGAGCGGAGCTTAGTAAGAGGGTAGATGCTAACTTTCCATGGCTTTGAATGAAATAGACTGTAGTATTTGGACAGAAATGATGCGCCCCCTGTTTTTGTTTAATAATTGGAAGGGAGAAGGGAGAAGAGATGATGCCTGGGTGTCTGTGATGGTAAAACATGACATTAAAATGGGCATTTTGGCGGAAACCCCATGATAATGGATACCAGACAACAAGTGAGGCATCAGGCCAAGATGAACACGTTCAAAGCAGGTGGCAGAAAGCTAGTGGGAACGTCCCTGCCCCTACAGGGAGTGGTGATGAAGGAGGAACATTTTTTGGTGTGCTGCAAGTCCCACTGTCATGTTCCAAGACAAAGGGGCGAAGATGGCCCTCCTTCACACAGAGTGAGTGAGGGGACTTGAAGTCCATTTAGTGAGCTTGCCATCAGCAGCTGGGTGGACAGGGGTCTGATTCACACCTGAAGGAGCATGAAGCTTGCTTCCTGCTCCAGTGGCAGGAGTGAAGGAGGGGCTTCTCCAGTCATGAGCCCATCCCAGAGTTTGTGGATGCAAAGGGTGCATGATCATCCCCAGGACCAGATGTGACCCCACCACAGAGAAGCCTTGTCCTCAAGGAGCCATTAGACAATGAACTGACTGTTGATTCAGGGGATGGTCACACATGTTTAGGCACCTAGAGACATTTAAGTGGTCCGCTTATGTGTACATATGTACAATATGTATAAGTGGTCGGCTTATATGTCTGCTTATACTCAATAAAAACAACTGTATGTTAAGGGTAAAGGAGCTGCATCAGAGAGAATTTCAAAGCATTTCTGGATTCCTCCAGGCTGCAGAAAGAGTAGGCAAAAAGCCATGCCAAAGGTATTTCGAGTGAATTGTTCTCAGCAGTGAGGGAGGTTTCAAAAGATCTCATAGAGCCCCTGTGAGAGGGAGAGCCAGCGTGGAGCACCTGCAGGGCCTGGAGCCCACAGCCTGCTCTCAGAAGAGTTACCCTCCAACAGCCTTGCTTGGGCTACTGTTGCATGCTCTGAGTGGCTGCAGGGGGGAGCCTTGACACTGTGGACAAGACATTCGAATCTCCCACAGCGAGCGGAGCTTAGTAAGAGGGTAGATGCTAACTTTCCATGGCTTTGAATGAAATAGACTGTAGTATTTGGACAGAAATGATGCGCCCCCTGTTTTTGTTTAATAATTGGAAGGGAGAAGGGAGAAGAGATGATGCCTGGGTGTCTGTGATGGTAAAACATGACATTAAAATGGGCATTTTGGCGGAAACCCCATGATAATGGATACCAGACAACAAGTGAGGCATCAGGCCAAGATGAACACGTTCAAAGCAGGTGGCAGAAAGCTAGTGGGAACGTCCCTGCCCCTACAGGGAGTGGTGATGAAGGAGGAACATTTTTTGGTGTGCTGCAAGTCCCACTGTCATGTTCCAAGACAAAGGGGCGAAGATGGCCCTCCTTCACACAGAGTGAGTGAGGGGACTTGAAGTCCATTTAGTGAGCTTGCCATCAGCAGCTGGGTGGACAGGGGTCTGATTCACACCTGAAGGAGCATGAAGCTTGCTTCCTGCTCCAGTGGCAGGAGTGAAGGAGGGGCTTCTCCAGTCATGAGCCCATCCCAGAGTTTGTGGATGCAAAGGGTGCATGATCATCCCCAGGACCAGATGTGACCCCACCACAGAGAAGCCTTGTCCTCAAGGAGCCATTAGACAATGAACTGACTGTTGATTCAGGGGATGGTCACACATGTTTAGGCACCTAGAGACATTTAAGTGGTCCGCTTATGTGTACATATGTACAATATGTATAAGTGGTCGGCTTATATGTCTGCTTATACTCAATAAAAACAACTGTATGTTAAGGGTAAAGGAGCTGCATCAGAGAGAATTTCAAAGCATTTCTGGATTCCTCCAGGCTGCAGAAAGAGTAGGCAAAAAGCCATGCCAAAGGTATTTCGAGTGAATTGTTCTCAGCAGTGAGGGAGGTTTCAAAAGATCTCATAGAGCCCCTGTGAGAGGGAGAGCCAGCGTGGAGCACCTGCAGGGCCTGGGGAGCCCACAGCCTGCTCTCAGAAGGAGGCAATCCCCCTGCCTGCCTGCTCTCCAGTGCTGGAGGAATCAGAAACTAGGGTTAGTAAGTTGGGGAAGAGTGACTGGGAGAGAAAGAGAAATAAAAACGTGACAGCCTTGTCTCCTTCACTGCAGATTAATTAATTAATTTATTTCTGGCTAAGGAAGGGTAAATCCTCCAAACTTTGAGTGAAGTTGGAAGCTGGTATGTGTGTTTGGAATTCTAAGTGCAAATTGAATATGTTTTGCAACTCAAATCCTTCTGAGATTTTCTAATACTTAAGAGTGACCAGAACTCAGATTTTCATCAAGGAAGAGGGGAAAATCAGCCTAGCCCTCCTGAGAGGCTAAAAAGACATGGGATAAGAAAATAATTCACTTTATTCTGACACCCAAGATGTCCATTTGCTTCATTTACTGATTGCAGTCCGGTAGTTTATAAGGAAGGCTCTGTAGTAAGCAGTGAAGCTGATGATGTAAATGCAGCAGTAGCTATCCGGAAGAAATATAATGCAAATTATACCTGTGACTTCAAGATTTTTGGTAACTCTAGTAAAGAAGTCAAATGAACAGGTTAAATTAATCTTCATAATATATTTAAACCTAACCCACAAAGCTATGGTTAACCTGTATAGTCAAAGCTATGGTTTTCCCAGTAGTCATGTATAGATGTGAGAGCTGGACCATAAAGAAGGCTGAGTGCCGAAGAATTGATACCTCTGAACTGTGGTGTTAGAGAAGACTCTTGAGAGTCCCTTGGACTGCAAGGAGATGAAACCAGTCAATTCTAAAGGAAGTCAACCCTGAATATTCGCTGGAAGGACTGATGATGAAGCTAAAGCTCCAAAACTTAGGCCACCTGATGTGAGCTGACTCGTAGGAAAAGACCCTAATGCTGGGAAAAATAGAAGGCAGAAGGAGAAAGGGATGACAGAGGATGAGATGACTGAATGGCATCACTGACTCAATGAACATGGGTTTGCACAAACTCTGGGAGATGGTGAAGGACAGGGAAGCCTGATCTGCTGCAGTCCATGGGATTGCAAAGTGTCGGACATAACTGAGCACCTGAATTGAACTGAATATATCTAAAATGCTATCAGTTCAGTGTGTAATCAATATAAAAAGGTCTCTAATGAGGTATTTTACATTCCTTTTTCATTTTGGAACTCAGATCTTCAAAATCTGGGGATCTTTTAAACTTCTAGCACATCTTAATTTGGAGTAGCCACAAGAGTAGCTCTTAAAATGCTCAAGAGTCACATATGGCTAGTCACATATTGTCTATGGCATAGATAGACTTGACCATGCAGCTACAGGGTCTCTGATGAAGTGACAAATGATCTCAGACAATGATAAGACTCCAGGTTGGAGGGAGGAAGAGGTTGATTCAATGCCTCCAAAGTGAGAGGATGATTTAAAATTCCGGTTTTACTTATATTGATTCTGATGAGAAAACATCTGGACGGATATTGGGCAGAGAAGTAATGGGAGATGGAGGACAGCTGAAAAGAGTCCTGTCTGGGCTGTGATTCCACCAGCCACTTTGCCGTTGGAAACTGATCTGAACTAGCCAGGAAGAGAGGAAATTGAGAAGAGGCCTGAACCAAGGAAGTAAAAATAAATTCAGCACTCTTTTCTAAAGTAATAACTACTGAGTGTAAGTAGACACTAAAAACGAGCGTAATATGCTTCCCAAGGGGCTGTTACTGGTATTTGCACAAACTACTATGCTTGTCTGAAATAATGTTTCCAGCACTGTGCTTAGCATTGTTGGTGAGCTAAGTACCGCTATGGTTTTGCTTTTGCTGAAGAGGAAAGTGAGACTTCCATAAGAGGAGCCACACAAATTCCTGCCATAGAATGTTATCACTGGGGGTACCCTGGAAACCAGTCCCTTCACAGATGAGGAATCTCCTCTGCCAGGAGGAGAAGCAAGATGCTCAGAGGCACAAACATAACCAAACAGAGGTCTTTGGAATCTAAATCTAGCACTTCTCTGGTCTATCATTTCATGATGGTGTTGAGAGTATCACGGTGGAGTCCTTGTCTTTTCAAAGAAACTGCTATAGAGTAGACATGATGCTAAGGTGTTTTGCTTTAATACAAAAAGTCTTTAAAAACGTGGGAATGAATGCAATGTGGTAGAACTACAGACTTTCAGCTAGAAAATAAATAAGCTCAGGGGATGTATGAGCAGCACAGTGACTATAGTTGATAAGACTATGTTGTGTATTTGGAAGTTGCTAAGAAGAGTAGATCTTAAAAGATTTCATCTTAAGGAAAAAGCATGATATTAACTAAACTTACTGTGGTGATCATTTGGCAACAATGTATCATAGTGTTGTACACCTGAAATGAATATAATGTTATACATCAATGTTATATATAAAAAGAGATATAAAGCCCCCCATTTCTGAGAAGAGAGAAAAATTTTCTTGTATCATGATGTGGTTGAGAGTGAAACCATGATTGGTCACATGTAAGCCAAATCTATTGGATGTCTTTGGCCAGAGGGTGGGGAGCACAGCACAAGGGTAGGAAGGGCAGTGTGCACAGAAGAAAGAAGAAGAGGTCGAATGGATTGGAGGATGACAGTGCTGGCTGACCATTTGTTAAGGCACTGAGAAATTGGCATAATGTTCATTTTGGTTGGTGGTAGGGGGAGTTGCAGGTTAGAAATACAGGGCATGCAGGAGGAGTTTTATACTATAATGAGTTAGGAAATTGAGAAGAGGCCTGAACCAAGGAAGTAAAAATAAATTCAGCACTCTTTTCTAAAGTAATAACTACTGAGTGTAAGTAGACACTAAAAACGAGCGTAATATGCTTCCCAAGGGGCTGTTACTGGTATTTGCACAAACTACTATGCTTGTCTGAAATAATGTTTCCAGCACTGTGCTTAGCATTGTTGGTGAGCTAAGTACCGCTATGGTTTTGCTTTTGCTGAAGAGGAAAGTGAGACTTCCATAAGAGGAGCCACACAAATTCCTGCCATAGAATGTTATCACTGGGGGTACCCTGGAAACCAGTCCCTTCACAGATGAGGAATCTCCTCTGCCAGGAGGAGAAGCAAGATGCTCAGAGGCACAAACATAACCAAACAGAGGTCTTTGGAATCTAAATCTAGCACTTCTCTGGTCTATCATTTCATGATGGTGTTGAGAGTATCACGGTGGAGTCCTTGTCTTTTCAAAGAAACTGCTATAGAGTAGACATGATGCTAAGGTGTTTTGCTTTAATACAAAAAGTCTTTAAAAACGTGGGAATGAATGCAATGTGGTAGAACTACAGACTTTCAGCTAGAAAATAAATAAGCTCAGGGGATGTATGAGCAGCACAGTGACTATAGTTGATAAGACTATGTTGTGTATTTGGAAGTTGCTAAGAAGAGTAGATCTTAAAAGATTTCATCTTAAGGAAAAAGCATGATATTAACTAAACTTACTGTGGTGATCATTTGGCAACAATGTATCATAGTGTTGTACACCTGAAATGAATATAATGTTATACATCAATGTTATATATAAAAAGAGATATAAAGCCCCCCATTTCTGAGAAGAGAGAAAAATTTTCTTGTATCATGATGTGGTTGAGAGTGAAACCATGATTGGTCACATGTAAGCCAAATCTATTGGATGTCTTTGGCCAGAGGGTGGGGAGCACAGCACAAGGGTAGGAAGGGCAGTGTGCACAGAAGAAAGAAGAAGAGGTCGAATGGATTGGAGGATGACAGTGCTGGCTGACCATTTGTTAAGGCACTGAGAAATTGGCATAATGTTCATTTTGGTTGGTGGTAGGGGGAGTTGCAGGTTAGAAATACAGGGCATGCAGGAGGAGTTTTATACTATAATGAGTTAGGCCAAGGAGAAGTTAAAACATAACAACAGAATGAGTGGCATGAGATAGAAGTCCAGTTGTGTTCAGTTGCTGTCATGTCCAGCTCTTTGCAACCTCATGGACTATAGCATGCCAGGCTCCTCTGTCCTCCACTGTCTCCTGGAGTTTGCTCAGATTCATGTTCACTGAGTCAGTGATACTATCTAACCATCTCATCCTCTGCTGCCCATTTCTCCTTTTGACTTCAATCTTTCCCATCAACAGGGTCTTTTCCAGTGAGTCAACTCTTTGCATCATATGAGTAAGGTACTGGAGCTTCAGCCTCAGCCTCAGCCTCAGTCCTTCCAATGAATATTCAGGTTGTTTTCCTTTAGGATGGACTGGTCTGATCTCCTTGCAGTCCAAGGGACTCTCAACAGTCTTCTCCAACACCACAGTTAGAAGGCATCAATTCTTTGGCACTCAGCCTTCTTTGTGGTCCAACTGTCACATCCATACATGACTACTGGAAAAACCATAGCTTGACTATATGGACCCTCGTTGGCAAAGTGATGTCCAGTAGGCACCAGCAATTGTATAGAAGTGTTGTTTTCTGGGCATTTTGAATGTAAGGAATTCAGAGAGCTTGTAGACCTGTGGTATCCAATAAGAAAGAATGCAAGCCATATATGTAATTTAAAGTTTTCTAGTAGCTACAATTAAAAAATAAAAAGAAACAAGTGAAATAAATTTTAATAATATATTTTATTTAAAATAAGATGTTTAAAATATTGGTGTTTCAACAAGTAATCAGTATAGAAGTATAAAAGAGATATAAAGCCCCCCATTTCTGAGAAGAGAGAAAAATTTTCTTGTATCATGATGTGGTTGAGAGTGAAACCATGATTGGTCACATGTAAGCCAAATCTATTGGATGTCTTTGGCCAGAGGGTGGGGAGCACAGCACAAGGGTAGGAAGGGCAGTGTGCACAGAAGAAAGAAGAAGAGGTCGAATGGATTGGAGGATGACAGTGCTGGCTGACCATTTGTTAAGGCACTGAGAAATTGGCATAATGTTCATTTTGGTTGGTGGTAGGGGGAGTTGCAGGTTAGAAATACAGGGCATGCAGGAGGAGTTTTATACTATAATGAGTTAGGCCAAGGAGAAGTTAAAACATAACAACAGAATGAGTGGCATGAGATAGAAGTCCAGTTGTGTTCAGTTGCTGTCATGTCCAGCTCTTTGCAACCTCATGGACTATAGCATGCCAGGCTCCTCTGTCCTCCACTGTCTCCTGGAGTTTGCTCAGATTCATGTTCACTGAGTCAGTGATACTATCTAACCATCTCATCCTCTGCTGCCCATTTCTCCTTTTGACTTCAATCTTTCCCATCAACAGGGTCTTTTCCAGTGAGTCAACTCTTTGCATCATATGAGTAAGGTACTGGAGCTTCAGCCTCAGCCTCAGCCTCAGTCCTTCCAATGAATATTCAGGTTGTTTTCCTTTAGGATGGACTGGTCTGATCTCCTTGCAGTCCAAGGGACTCTCAACAGTCTTCTCCAACACCACAGTTAGAAGGCATCAATTCTTTGGCACTCAGCCTTCTTTGTGGTCCAACTGTCACATCCATACATGACTACTGGAAAAACCATAGCTTGACTATATGGACCCTCGTTGGCAAAGTGATGTCCAGTAGGCACCAGCAATTGTATAGAAGTGTTGTTTTCTGGGCATTTTGAATGTAAGGAATTCAGAGAGCTTGTAGACCTGTGGTATCCAATAAGAAAGAATGCAAGCCATATATGTAATTTAAAGTTTTCTAGTAGCTACAATTAAAAAATAAAAAGAAACAAGTGAAATAAATTTTAATAATATATTTTATTTAAAATAAGATGTTTAAAATATTGGTGTTTCAACAAGTAATCAGTATAGAAGTATTAATGAGATATTTCACATTCCTTTTCTCATATTAAAGTGTGTTTTCAAAATCTGGTGTGCATTTGTCACTTGTTCATCTCATGGACAATGGGTCCCATTTCCAGTTTTCAACAGTCACATGTGGTTGGTGGCTATTATATTGAATGATATAATCCTAGAAAGTCTCCTTCTGCATCATCACATTTTTGTTCTTTAATAAACACCTGAAAATGTCAAGAGTTTTTATGATTAGTTTTATATGAAATTTTAAAACAATTGAAGTTTCAAATTTATTGCTTAGAGATGTCTGAGGAAGATCAAATTAGATCAAAATGTAGGGGGATGATTATAACACAGTAAAGACAATAGATCTTTCATTCTATGGGAGATACAACATAGAATTAAGAAAAAATAGGTAGAGGGGGAGCCAAGATGGCGGAGGAATGAGGGGAAGATTTCACCAGCTCCCCAACAGAATCACCAGAACTAATCAAAAAATGAACCACCACCAACAAACCAGCCGCTGGACGACAGAAGAATTCCATAGGTCCGCGAGAGTAGAAGAGTGAATAGCCAGAACTTTCCCGGAGCTACTGATCTAAGAATCCTCTATCCTAACCCCCACGGCCGGACCGCACCGATGGAGAGCGCGCCAGCAAGTGCCCTAAAAGGGGGCCCAAGCAGAGCCTCGGGGGAGAGAAGGCAGCGCTCAGGTGAAAACTCCAAGAATCCGCCCGGATCGCTGGCAGAAATTAAGACACTGCGAAGATAGGATACCAGAGCAGGGCCAAGCAGAACGTGCTTGCTGCCTAGCGACCTGAGGCCGGACTGAATACGGGGAGTGCAGCCTAGAGACAGACCAGGAGTCAGGAGGGAGCACCCAGTGTGAGGATCGCGCCGCTCGGCCGGGCGAAAATCGCAACTTTCCGCCTGGCACCGGGTGAGTTCAAACACTCCTAGTGTGGGACTGGCTGAAGGGGAAGTTGCCCACAGATTGCTGACCAGGGACTGGGCTCGAGCCAGGCGGGGAAGCTTGTGCCTGCCTTTGGGACTTCGACGCGTAACTGGCAGTGTGCGCGCGCCAGTGGCAGAGGAGCCCGTGCACCCCCATAGCTACACCTGCAGTGGAGGAAGCCGGGAGAAGGGCAGGTATTGGAGGCTACCGGCGGGTGCGCTGCAGAGCCGGGGCGCCCCCGCCCAACACGGGATTGCGCGCGCGCCACGGCCCCCCGCCCGACTGACAGGGATCAGCCCGCCATCTCGGCCAGCACCTGAGCTTGCAGACCCGTGCCATAAGGGAAAGGCTACATCATCAAGACAACACCATCGAGAGCAGATTGGCTTTCACCAGACAGATGAGAGGATAAAAACCAGGGATAGTATTTAGCTTTTTTGTTTATCTGTTGCGGACGGTTCTGTTTATTCGTTTGATTGGTCAGGTTTGGTTTTTTTTTTTTTTTCTTTTGTCTCTTCTTATTAAGTTTCTCTTCCCTTTTTAATTTCTTTTTTTATTTGATTTTTAATTATTAATTTTTAAAAAAATTTTAATTCTTGGAAATTTCTAATTTTCTTTCCTCTTTCCCACTGCTTCCTCCCTCTATGTTCTAAATCTAAAACTTTCTCCTATCTACCACTATCCTCTAGATAAATATTTCCTACCTTCCTGTCTCCACTATTTTCTTCCAGCTGCACTAAACAATATAGCACACTAATCTTGGCTACATAACCCTATAAAATCCTTCCAAGACGAATCTATTCCTTCTCATTGCCCATACACTGTCCACCTCCTCACCCCCAACACATGTCTTAGTTAAAAATTGCTTTCAGTGAAATCGTCCAAGCCAGGACCTTGCCTAGGATCTATTTTTCCAGGCACTATTTTAATTAATTCAGAGCTTAACAGGCAAGTACCATCTTTGATTGCGTCGTTTGCCAGAAAAATTTACTATGCTTTGTCACTGTAAGACTGGTTAGATGTGGTTATTACTGTGTATGTATGTATATCTTATGACTATGTTAGAAAACATCTGCATGCTTTTATGACTGTCACCCACCAGGGACACACCTCTTGCTCCTCAGATGCTAATATTTGAACTAACATTACGGAACACCATAGCAAACCAGACACAGAGCCTACACACCCTGACCAATCATCAAACCAAAGATCCTCGGAGTGGAAGCCCTGATTCCAAGACCCCACACTATCAAAGAACATACAACACTAGAGATTGTTCACCTGTAAAGAAGACCTAACACCACCCAAGACACAAACCATTGAACCCTTCTAGAAGGACAGAAACCCAAAGGAAGGGAGAATTCAACCAAGAAGTCTGGTGGGGAAAAGAACTCTGTACACATAGACACGAACAAAGAAAGAAAAACTAACCTAATAATGAAACGACAGAGAAACACTGCACAAATGAAGGACCAAGCTAGAGAATCACAGCTTCAAATGATAGAGGAGGAGATAGACAAATTATCTGAAAGAGAATTCAGAAAAGCTATACTAATGAGGATGCAAAACACTGAAAACAGAATATTAGAGGAAATTAGTGCATTGAGAAAAGTCATGCAGGAAATGAAAAATAAGCAAATAGAGACCACCAACTCAATTGCTGAGCTCAAAAATACTATAGAAGGCCTCAACAGTAGAGTATCGGAGGCTGAAGGACGGATAAGTGAGCTGGAAGATAGAATGATTGAGATAAATGCTGAGGAACAGAACAAAGTCGAAAGAATTAAAAGAACTGAGGATAGCCACAGAGACCTCTGGGACAATATCAAACGCACCAACATTAGAATTATAGGAGTTCCAGAGGAAGAAGAGGGGAAGAAAAGTTATGAAAAAAATTCTTGAAGAGGTTATAGTGGAAAACTTCCCCAGCATGGGAAAGGAAATAGTCAACCAAGTCCAAGAAGCACAAAAATTTCCATCCAGGATAAACCCCAGAAGAAATACACCAAGGCACATTCTAATCAAACTAACACAGACTAAATATAAAGACAGATTACTAAAAGCAGCTAGAAGCAAACAACAAGTAACATATAAAGGAAACCCCATACGTCTATCTAACTGCGGATCTCTCAACAGAAACCCTGCAGGCCAGAAGAGAATGGCAGGACACATTTAAATGGCTAAAAGAGAATAACCTCCAACCAAGAATTCTCTACCCAGCAAGAATCTCATTCAGAATTGATGGAAAAGTCAAAAGCTTCTCAGACAGACAAAAACTAAAAGAATTCTGTACCACAAAACCAGCCCTACAACAGGTGTTAAAGGGTCTGATATAGCCAAAATAAATACAAGAAGACCTAACACCACCGAACAAAGAAAAAAAGACAAACCATTGAACCCTTCTAGAAGGACAGAAACCCAAAGGAAGGGAGAATTCAACCAAGAAGTCTGGTGGGGAAAAGAACTCTGTACACATAGACACGAACAAAGAAAGAAAAACTAACCTAATAATGAAACGACAGAGAAACACTGCACAAATGAAGGACCAAGCTAGAGAATCACAGCTTCAAATGATAGAGGAGGAGATAGACAAATTATCTGAAAGAGAATTCAGAAAAGCTATACTAATGAGGATGCAAAACACTGAAAACAGAATATTAGAGGAAATTAGTGCATTGAGAAAAGTCATGCAGGAAATGAAAAATAAGCAAATAGAGACCACCAACTCAATTGCTGAGCTCAAAAATACTATAGAAGGCCTCAACAGTAGAGTATCGGAGGCTGAAGGACGGATAAGTGAGCTGGAAGATAGAATGATTGAGATAAATGCTGAGGAACAGAACAAAGTCGAAAGAATTAAAAGAACTGAGGATAGCCACAGAGACCTCTGGGACAATATCAAACGCACCAACATTAGAATTATAGGAGTTCCAGAGGAAGAAGAGGGGAAGAAAAGTTATGAAAAAATTCTTGAAGAGGTTATAGTGGAAAACTTCCCCAGCATGGGAAAGGAAATAGTCAACCAAGTCCAAGAAGCACAAAAATTTCCATCCAGGATAAACCCCAGAAGAAATACACCAAGGCACATTCTAATCAAACTAACACAGACTAAATATAAAGACAGATTACTAAAAGCAGCTAGAAGCAAACAACAAGTAACATATAAAGGAAACCCCATACGTCTATCTAACTGCGGATCTCTCAACAGAAACCCTGCAGGCCAGAAGAGAATGGCAGGACACATTTAAATGGCTAAAAGAGAATAACCTCCAACCAAGAATTCTCTACCCAGCAAGAATCTCATTCAGAATTGATGGAAAAGTCAAAAGCTTCTCAGACAGACAAAAACTAAAAGAATTCTGTACCACAAAACCAGCCCTACAACAGGTGTTAAAGGGTCTGATATAGCCAATAAATACAAGAGTAGAAGTCCTACAAATCAAACCCCAAACTTCTAAGAAGATGACAATAGGACCATTTCTATCAATAATTACTTTGAATGTAAATGGATTAAATGCTCCAACCAAATGACACAGGTTGGCTGAATGGATCAAGAAACATGACCCATATATATGCTGTTTACAAGAGACCCACTTCAGACCTAGAGACACCCATAGACTGAAAGTGAGAGGCTGGAAAAAGATATTCCATGCAAATGAAAATCAAAAGAAAGCTGGGGTAGCAATCCTCATATCAGACAAAATAGATTTTAAAGTAAAGAAGATTCTAAGAGACAAGGCAGGTCACTACATCATGATTAAGGGATCCATCCAAGAGGAAGACATAACAGTCATGAATATCTACGTACCCAACACAGGGGCACCTCAATACATAAGACAGATACTTTCAGACTTAAAAGAAGAAATCAATAATAACACAATAATAGTAGGAGACTTTAACACTCCTCTCACACCATTGGATAGATCATCCAAACAGAAAATTAATAAAGAAACACAAGCCTTAAATGCCACACTAGAAAAGATGGACTCATCGATATCTTTAGGATGTTCCATTCAAAAGCAGAAGAATACACTTTCTTCTCAAGTGCTCATGGAACATTCTCCAGGATAGACCACATCTTGGGCCACATATCTAACCTCAGTCAATTCAAGAAACCTGAAATTATATCAACCATCTTCTCGGACCACAATGCAATGAGACTAGAGATCAACTACAGGAAAAAATAACCACTAAAAATACAAACACATTGTGATTAAACAACACATACCTAAAAAACCAACTGATTACTGAGGAAATCAAAGGAGAAATTAAACAATTCCTAGAAGAAAATGACAACGAACATACGACCATGCAAAACCTATGGCATACTGCAAAAGCAGTTCTAAGAGGGAAATTTATAGCAATACAATCCCACCTCAAGAAATTAGGAAAATATGAAGCAGATGACCTAACCCTCCGCTTGAAACAATTGGAGAAAGAAGAACAAAGACATGCCAAAGCCAGCAGAAGACGAGAAATTATAAAGACTAGAGCAGAAATAAATGAGAAAGAAATGAAAGAAACTATAGTACGGATAAATAAAACAGAAAGTTGGTTCTTTGAAAAGGTAAACAAAATCGACAAGCCCCTGGCCAGACTCATCAAGAGAAAGAGAGAGAAGAACCAGATTAGCAAAATTAAAAAACCCAAAAAATTTGAGATTACAACAGATCATGCAGAAATCCAAAGGATTCGAAGGGACTATTTTGAGCAACTCTATGGCAACAAACTGGACAACCTGGAAGAAATGGACAGTTTCTTGGGGAAGATCAATCTCCCAGGACTGAACCAGGAAGAAACAGAAACTTTGAACAACCCAATCACAAGCTCAGGAATCGAATCTGTGATTTAAAATCTACCCAAAAATAAAAGCCCAGGGCCAGATGGCTTCACAGCCAAATTCTACCAAACATTTAAAGAAGAGCTAATGCCTGTCCTTCTAAAACTCTTTCAAAAAATTGCACAGGAAGGAAAACTTCCAAACACATTCTACGAGGTCACCGTCACCCTGATACCCAAACCTGGCAAAGACAACACAAAAAAGGAAAATTACAGACCAATTTCTCTGATGAACTTAGATGCCAAGATCCTCAACAAAATCCTAGCAAACAGAATTCAACGACATATCAAAAAACTCATACATCATGATCAAGTCGGGTTCATCCCAGGCATGCAAGGATTCTTCAACATCCACAAACCAACCCATGTGATACACCATATCAACAAACTGAGAGACAAAAATCACATGATCATCTCAATAGATGCAGAAAAAGCCTTCGACAATATACAACATCTATTTATGATAAAAACTCTTCAGAAAATGGGCATAGAAGGAACCTATCTCAACATAGTGAAAGCCATATATGAGAAGCCCACAGCGAACATTATCCTCAATGGTGAAAAACTGAAAGCATTCTAAGATCAGGAACAAGACAGGGGTGTCCACGCAATACAATCCCACCTCAAGAAATTAGGAAAATATGAAGCAGATGACCTAACCCTCCGCTTGAAACAATTGGAGAAAGAAGAACAAAGACATGCCAAAGCCAGCAGAAGACGAGAAATTATAAAGACTAGAGCAGAAATAAATGAGAAAGAAATGAAAGAAACTATAGTACGGATAAATAAAACAGAAAGTTGGTTCTTTGAAAAGGTAAACAAAATCGACAAGCCCCTGGCCAGACTCATCAAGAGAAAGAGAGAGAAGAACCAGATTAGCAAAATTAAAAACCAAAAATTAGAGATTACAACAGATCATGCAGAAATCCAAAGGATTCGAAGGGACTATTTTGAGCAACTCTATGGCAACAAACTGGACAACCTGGAAGAAATGGACAGTTTCTTGGGGAAGATCAATCTCCCAGGACTGAACCAGGAAGAAACAGAAACTTTGAACAACCCAATCACAAGCTCAGGAATCGAATCTGTGATTTAAAATCTACCCAAAAATAAAAGCCCAGGGCCAGATGGCTTCACAGCCAAATTCTACCAAACATTTAAAGAAGAGCTAATGCCTGTCCTTCTAAAACTCTTTCAAAAAATTGCACAGGAAGGAAAACTTCCAAACACATTCTACGAGGTCACCGTCACCCTGATACCCAAACCTGGCAAAGACAACACAAAAAAGGAAAATTACAGACCAATTTCTCTGATGAACTTAGATGCCAAGATCCTCAACAAAATCCTAGCAAACAGAATTCAACGACATATCAAAAAACTCATACATCATGATCAAGTCGGGTTCATCCCAGGCATGCAAGGATTCTTCAACATCCACAAACCAACCCATGTGATACACCATATCAACAAACTGAGAGACAAAAATCACATGATCATCTCAATAGATGCAGAAAAAGCCTTCGACAATATACAACATCTATTTATGATAAAAACTCTTCAGAAAATGGGCATAGAAGGAACCTATCTCAACATAGTGAAAGCCATATATGAGAAGCCCACAGCGAACATTATCCTCAATGGTGAAAAACTGAAAGCATTCTAAGATCAGGAACAAGACAGGGGTGTCCACTTTCACCATTACTATTCAACATAGTCCTGGAAGTTCTAGCAACGGCAATAAGAGAAGAGAAAGAAATCAAAGGAATCCTGATTAGAAAGGAAGAAATCAAGCTCTCTCTTTTTGCAGACGATATGATATTATACATAGAAAATCCCAAAGACTCTATTACAAAGCTACTAAAGCTAATCAATGAATTCAGCAAAGTCGCAGGATACAAAGTCAACACACAGAAATCACTGGCATTCCTATACACAAACAATGAAAAATCAGAAAATGAAATCAAAGAGGCAATCCCCTTCACCATTGCAACCAAAAGAATCAAATATCTAGGAATAAACCTACCCAAAGAAACAAAAGAATTGTACACAGAAAATTGCAAGACACTCATGAAAGAAATTAAAGAAGACTTAAACAGATGGAGAGATATTCCATGTTCCTGGGTCGGAAGAATCAATATTGTGAAAATGACCATACTACCAAATATCATTTATAGATTCAATGCAATACCTATTCAACTACCATTGACATTTTTCACAGAACTAGACCAAAGAATCACACAGTTCATATGGAAACACAAAAGACCTCGAATAGCCAAAGCAATTCTGAGAAAGAAAAACAGAGCTGGAGGAATCAGCCTCCCTAACTTCAGACTCTACTACAAAGCAACAGTCATCAAGACAGTATGGTACTGGCACAAAAACAGAACTATAGACCAATGGAACAAGATAGAGAACCCAGAGATAAACCCACGCACCTATGGGTACCTTATTTTTGACAAAGGAGGAGAAACTATAAAATGGGACAAAGCAAACAGAATTCAACGACATATCAAAAAACTCATACATCATGATCAAGTCGGGTTCATCCCAGGCATGCAAGGATTCTTCAACATCCACAAACCAACCCATGTGATACACCATATCAACAAACTGAGAGACAAAAATCACATGATCATCTCAATAGATGCAGAAAAGCCTTGACAATATACAACATCTATTTATGATAAAAACTCTTCAGAAAATGGGCATAGAAGGAACCTATCTCAACATAGTGAAAGCCATATATGAGAAGCCCACAGCGAACATTATCCTCAATGGTGAAAAACTGAAAGCATTCTAAGATCAGGAACAAGACAGGGGTGTCCACTTTCACCATTACTATTCAACATAGTCCTGGAAGTTCTAGCAACGGCAATAAGAGAAGAGAAAGAAATCAAAGGAATCCTGATTAGAAAGGAAGAAATCAAGCTCTCTCTTTTTGCAGACGATATGATATTATACATAGAAAATCCCAAAGACTCTATTACAAAGCTACTAAAGCTAATCAATGAATTCAGCAAAGTCGCAGGATACAAAGTCAACACACAGAAATCACTGGCATTCCTATACACAAACAATGAAAAATCAGAAAATGAAATCAAAGAGGCAATCCCCTTCACCATTGCAACCAAAAGAATCAAATATCTAGGAATAAACCTACCCAAAGAAACAAAAGAATTGTACACAGAAAATTGCAAGACACTCATGAAAGAAATTAAAGAAGACTTAAACAGATGGAGAGATATTCCATGTTCCTGGGTCGGAAGAATCAATATTGTGAAAATGACCATACTACCAAATATCATTTATAGATTCAATGCAATACCTATTCAACTACCATTGACATTTTTCACAGAACTAGACCAAAGAATCACACAGTTCATATGGAAACACAAAAGACCTCGAATAGCCAAAGCAATTCTGAGAAAGAAAAACAGAGCTGGAGGAATCAGCCTCCCTAACTTCAGACTCTACTACAAAGCAACAGTCATCAAGACAGTATGGTACTGGCACAAAAACAGAACTATAGACCAATGGAACAAGATAGAGAACCCAGAGATAAACCCACGCACCTATGGGTACCTTATTTTTGACAAAGGAGGAGAAACTATAAAATGGGACAAAGACAGTCTCTTCAATAAGTGATGCTGGGAAAATTGGACAGCTACATGCAAAAAAATGAAGTTGGAACATTCCCTGACACCATACACTAAGATCAACTCAAAATGAATTAAAGACCTAAATCTAAGACCAGAAACCATCAAACTCTTAGAGGAGAATATAGGCAAAACCCTCAAGGACATCAATCAAAGCAAGGTCTTCTCTGACCCACCAACTAAAATAGCAGAACTGAAAAGAAAAATGAACATGTGGGACCTCATGAAACTTAAAAGCTTTTGTACAGCAAAAGAAATGACAAAAAAGCTCAACAGACACCCCACAGAGTGTGAGAAAATCATAGCAAATGAAACAACAGACAAAGAATTAATCTCCAAAATCTACAAGCAGCTCAGACAACTCAGCACAGGAAAAACGAACAACCCAATCAAAAACTGGGAAAAAGATCTAAAGAGACGCCTCCAAAGGGGACATACAGATGGCCCAAAAGCACATGAAGTGATGCTCAACCTTGCTTATTATTAGAGAAATGCAAATTAAAACCACAATGAGATGCCACCTCACACCCGTCAGAATGGCCATCATCAATAATTCGACAGACAATAAATGCTGGAGAGGATGTGGAGAAAAGGGAACCCTCTTGCATTCCTGGTGGGAATGCAAGTTGATACAGCCTCTATGGAAGACAGTATGGAGATTTCTTAAAAAACTAAAAATAGAAGCACCCTATGACCCAGCAGTCCCACTATTGCTTATAAAGATGGAGAGATATTCCATGTTCCTGGGTCGGAAGAATCAATATTGTGAAAATGACCATACTACCAAATATCATTTATAGATTCAATGCAATACCTATTCAACTACCATTGACATTTTTCACAGAACTAGACCAAAGAATCACACAGTTCATATGGAAACACAAAAGACCTCGAATAGCCAAAGCAATTCTGAGAAAGAAAAACAGAGCTGGAGGAATCAGCCTCCCTAACTTCAGACTCTACTACAAAGCAACAGTCATCAAGACAGTATGGTACTGGCACAAAAACAGAACTATAGACCAATGGAACAAGATAGAGAACCCAGAGATAAACCCACGCACCTATGGGTACCTTATTTTTGACAAAGGAGGAGAAACTATAAAATGGGACAAAGACAGTCTCTTCAATAAGTGATGCTGGGAAAATTGGACAGCTACATGCAAAAAAATGAAGTTGGAACATTCCCTGACACCATACACTAAGATCAACTCAAAATGAATTAAAGACCTAAATCTAAGACCAGAAACCATCAAACTCTTAGAGGAGAATATAGGCAAAACCCTCAAGGACATCAATCAAAGCAAGGTCTTCTCTGACCCACCAACTAAAATAGCAGAACTGAAAAGAAAAATGAACATGTGGGACCTCATGAAACTTAAAAGCTTTTGTACAGCAAAAGAAATGACAAAAAAGCTCAACAGACACCCCACAGAGTGTGAGAAAATCATAGCAAATGAAACAACAGACAAAGAATTAATCTCCAAAATCTACAAGCAGCTCAGACAACTCAGCACAGGAAAAACGAACAACCCAATCAAAAACTGGGAAAAAGATCTAAAGAGACGCCTCTCCAAAGGGGACATACAGATGGCCCAAAAGCACATGAAGTGATGCTCAACCTTGCTTATTATTAGAGAAATGCAAATTAAAACCACAATGAGATGCCACCTCACACCCGTCAGAATGGCCATCATCAATAATTCGACAGACAATAAATGCTGGAGAGGATGTGGAGAAAAGGGAACCCTCTTGCATTCCTGGTGGGAATGCAAGTTGATACAGCCTCTATGGAAGACAGTATGGAGATTTCTTAAAAAACTAAAAATAGAAGCACCCTATGACCCAGCAGTCCCACTATTAAGCTTATATCCTGATGAAATCAAAACTGAAAGAGGCACCTGTTCATTGCAGCTCTCTATACAATAGCCAGAACATGGAAGCAACCTAGATGTCCATCGACGAATGAATGGATCCAGAAGCCCTGGTACATATATACAATGGAATACTACTCAGCTGTTAAAAGAAATGCAGAAGACTCAGTCCTAATGAAGTGGCTGGCTCTAGAACCTATCATAAAAAGTGAAGTAAGTCAAAAAGAGAAAGACAAATACAGTATACTAACACACTTATATGGAATCTAGTAGAATAGTCTTGATAACACATGCAGTGAACACATGGAAAAACAGACAGAGCATAGACATAGGGACAATGTGGGGAAGAAATAGGGAGGGGGAAGCATGGAGGGAGCAACATGGAAACCTATACTGTTATGTGTGGAAAAGATAGCTAGTGTCATTGTGCTAAGGGAATAGGAGTGCTTACAATGACTTAGAGCGATGGTCTGGAGGGGTGGGATGAGGCGAACTGGGGCGGGGGGTGGGGACCATGGATATGCATTTGACTGATCTGGGAACATACATGTCTGTGAACAACAAAACTCTGTAAAATCTTTAAAGTAAAGAATAATAAAAAAAAGAGAACCACAACAAAAAAATAAAGGCGACATTGTAAAAAAAAAAAAGAAAAGAAAAAATAGGTAAAGGAGTAGAAAATTCAGATCTCCCCAACTATCACCAATTAGTTATGAGTATTTCTTTCTTTTGTTTTTTTTTTTTAAAGATTTATTTATTTGTTTTGGGCGGGGGTCGGGTTGGGGAGGGAGGGGAGTGGGCGGGCCACTTCTATTGGTCTTTCATTTCTCCATTTTCATCTGTCTTTGTTCTTTGGCTCCTGTGGGCCTCCCATCGTGGTGTCCTCTTTCGTCGCAGAGCGCCAGCTATGGGCGCATGCGCCCCAGAGCTCCAACTCGGTAATTGGACACATCAGTCCAGCCGCTCCGTGGCACGTGGGATCTTCCCAGGCCAGGGATCGAACCGGCGCCCCTTGCACTGCAAGGCGGTGCCCTTACCCACTGGACCACCAGGGGAAGCCCGAGTATTTCTAATTTAGGACTTCCCAGGTGGCACCAGTGGTGAAGGACCCACTTGCCAGTGCAGGAGATGTGACTTTGATCCCAGGGTTGGGAAGATCCCATGGAGTATATGGAAACTCACTCCAGTATTCTTGACTGGAGAATGCCATGGATAGAGGAGCCTGGCAAGCTACAGTCCATAGGATTGCAAAGAGTTGGACGTGACTGAAGCGACTTAATATACACTGCTACTTTTTTTTTTTTGCACCTTTTTAAAAAGGGAAGAATCTGAAATTGAATGGTGGACATGGATGCATCCAGAGCAGAGCAGGGGAGAGCCTGCTGCACTGGCAGCTTTAGTCATTACTCCTCAGTGAAACTTTCAGGGTCAGGCCCATGATTGCAGAATGGCTCTGACAAAAGGGGGAAGCAAAGCTTGAAGCCTCAGAGGAAGGCAGACACTGTTGGACCCTCGGCCAAGTCTGATGAAGCCCTTTCCCATGAGAGGATACCCTGAAAGAAGAAAGAGCAATTAAGGACATTGACTTTTTTTTTTTTTCCTCTTTAAGACATGAACTTAACCAGGTTACTGGAATTTTTAAAAGAATTTACTTGAAAACAACAAACAAACAACAAGCCAATACCATCACAAACCATTAGGTACTCAGGTTTTCTGGAAGGGCAGCTCTAAGTGCATGCTCTGTGTCCAATTTTCATCGTCATCTGGAACGGGAAGAACTTTGGAATGACAAGTCAGATTGAAAAGCTGTTAAAGTCAGACAAAACGAGTATCTATAAATGGAAAACCGTCAGGCCCTTATGCCTTTATAAGATTCAGTTTGATGGTAATTCAAGCAAAAGCTTCTGAGTTCTCAACCAAACCTTAATGGCAAAGAAAACAAACTATTCAGAGAAAAGGTCTGGTTCTGCAGAGAGTGACTTTGGATAAAACAGTCTATTTAGAAGAGGCAGAAATCTGAACAAAGAGATGATGCATTGCTACACATGTGAAGCCCAGCCAGTGATTCTGGAGGCTTAGGTTCTTCAGTGACCTTGCTCTGGCCACCAGGCTGGCACATGTACAACAGGCAACAAAAGAAACCTCGGGGCAGTAGGGTCCTGGTCTGCCACCTGCTTCCCCTATCCAGCCTGCCCTGCTCAGCCATCAACGGTTTGTCTCTACATTGTTAGTCTCCTAAGCTAAGCCAGCTGTCTCCAAGCTGTCCCAAAGGAGTTTCCGCGGTTTTCCTTTCTCCCTGCTGAGAATGGGGAGCCCCTGCGAAGTCTAAATGGCAGCTGGAGGTTGTTGGCTACGTCAGGGGAAGCCTCAGAGAGTCACATCCTGGGTAAGAGCCACTGCAGCATGGAAACCCGCGGGTCCTCCCAGATTCTGGGCTCCTGAGCTGCTGCAGCTCCGTTGTTCTGTGATAAAAACAACTGTGAACAGCAAGCCAGGGGCGGCAGATGCACATGGCAAGTTCACAGCAGTCCTAGCAGCTTGGTCTTTTGATAACTTGGGAAATGCTTCTTGCTGAGCCATTTCGAGTGCTCTCCCCACCTGCCCCCCAAGGAGATGAGAGAGCTGTTTTGTCCTCCATTTATCTCAGTACTGCCTTGACCGCGCAGCTGGGGATGGTTAGAGCCTCAGAAATCAGGCCTTCTTTGAGGCTTTCTTGTTTATCCTCCCTGTGCTGGCTATTTGGGCTTCTTTATTGCTGCCTGTGTGGATGGGCTTAAAGACACACGCACACATCCTGCCTGCTGCATGGCTATTTGGGCTCATCTGCCATCACAAACCATTAGGTACTCAGGTTTTCTGGAAGGGCAGCTCTAAGTGCATGCTCTGTGTCCAATTTTCATCGTCATCTGGAACGGAAGAACTTTGGAATGACAAGTCAGATTGAAAAGCTGTTAAAGTCAGACAAAACGAGTATCTATAAATGGAAAACCGTCAGGCCCTTATGCCTTTATAAGATTCAGTTTGATGGTAATTCAAGCAAAAGCTTCTGAGTTCTCAACCAAACCTTAATGGCAAAGAAAACAAACTATTCAGAGAAAAGGTCTGGTTCTGCAGAGAGTGACTTTGGATAAAACAGTCTATTTAGAAGAGGCAGAAATCTGAACAAAGAGATGATGCATTGCTACACATGTGAAGCCCAGCCAGTGATTCTGGAGGCTTAGGTTCTTCAGTGACCTTGCTCTGGCCACCAGGCTGGCACATGTACAACAGGCAACAAAAGAAACCTCGGGGCAGTAGGGTCCTGGTCTGCCACCTGCTTCCCCTATCCAGCCTGCCCTGCTCAGCCATCAACGGTTTGTCTCTACATTGTTAGTCTCCTAAGCTAAGCCAGCTGTCTCCAAGCTGTCCCAAAGGAGTTTCCGCGGTTTTCCTTTCTCCCTGCTGAGAATGGGGAGCCCCTGCGAAGTCTAAATGGCAGCTGGAGGTTGTTGGCTACGTCAGGAAGCCTCAGAGAGTCACATCCTGGGTAAGAGCCACTGCAGCATGGAAACCCGCGGGTCCTCCCAGATTCTGGGCTCCTGAGCTGCTGCAGCTCCGTTGTTCTGTGATAAAAACAACTGTGAACAGCAAGCCAGGGGCGGCAGATGCACATGGCAAGTTCACAGCAGTCCTAGCAGCTTGGTCTTTTGATAACTTGGGAAATGCTTCTTGCTGAGCCATTTCGAGTGCTCTCCCCACCTGCCCCCCAAGGAGATGAGAGAGCTGTTTTGTCCTCCATTTATCTCAGTACTGCCTTGACCGCGCAGCTGGGGATGGTTAGAGCCTCAGAAATCAGGCCTTCTTTGAGGCTTTCTTGTTTATCCTCCCTGTGCTGGCTATTTGGGCTTCTTTTATTGCTGCCTGTGTGGATGGGCTTAAAAGACACACGCACACATCTGCCTGCTGCAGTATATTCATGGCTCACAGAAAACAAGACAACAGAGTATACAGTAGTAATGCTGAAAATAGCATTGGTGAGGGACTCAGAGACTGGGCTCTGGTCTTGACCGTGTCCTAGATGACTTTGGGAAAGTCCCATCTCTTCTCAGGGGTTTAGAGTCTGGGGTGTGCGGGCACTGATGAGGAGTCTGCTCAGGGGCTCTGGGAAATGGAAACAGGCAAGGAGAGGAATCTTCCAGCATTTTCCATCCAGTTCAACTGGGGCAGGTCCAGTTTCTTTGGTTAATGGGTTTATTGGAATCCTTTAGAAGCTTTGATTTAAAGAAAATCTTACAAAGTTTAAATAATTTCAAAACCACTTTACTAGGTGATCTCTTACCTATGAAATTCTGATTTCATGATTTTTTTCCAGTGTTTGTTAGATTTTGGACATTTTGCAAAGTGTGTTTTTTTTAAAAATTTATTTATTTGTTTTTGGCTGTTCTGGGTTTTCACTGCTACTGTAGGCTCTTCTCTAGTTGCAGGGAGTGGAGGCTACTCTCTAGTTGATGTGAGCAGGTTTCTTATTGTGATGACGTCTGTTTTTTTTTTTTTTTTTAAGATTTATTTATTTATTTATTTTGGGCGGGGGTTGGGGAGGGAGGGGAGCGGGCGGGCCACTTCTATTGGTCTTTTCATTTCTCTATTTTCATCCGTCTTTGTTCTTTTGGCTCCTGTGGGCCTCCCATAGCGGTGGCATCTGTTGTTGCAGAGCGCCGGCTCTGGGCACATGCGCTCCAGAGCTCCGGCTCGGTAATTGGACACATCTGTCCAGCCGCTCCGCGCACATGAGATCTTCCCAGGCCAGGGCTCGAACCAGCGCCCCTTGCACTGCAAGGCGGTGTCCTTACCTACTGGACCACCAGGGGAAGCCCTGTGATAACTTCTTTTGTTATGGAATTTGGGCTGCAGGGCACATGGGCTTCAGTAGTTGCAGTGCATGGGCTTCAGTATTTGTGGCACATGGGCTCAAGAGTTGCGGCTCTGAGGCTCTAGAGCACAGGCTCCATAGTTGTTGCTCATGGGTTTAGTTGCTCTGCAGCATGTGGGATCTTCCTGGATCAGGGATCAAGCCTGTGTCTCCTGCACTGGCAGGTGAACTCTTCACCACTGAGCTACCAGGGAAGCCCAGTGTTATTTTTTAAAAAGGCTTATTTATTCCCTTTATTCTTTGGATATGGTGGATCTTGTTGCTGCACTTGGGCTTTTTCCAGTTGTGGTGACCAGAGGCTGCTCTCTAGTTGTGGTGTGAGGACTTCTCATTGCAGTGGCTTCTCTTGTTGTGGGCCACAGACTCTAGATTCAGTACTCGTGGCCCACGGGTTTAGTTACTCTTTAGCATGTGGGATCTTCCCAGACCAGGGATTGAACTGGTATCCTTTGCATTGCAAGATGGATTCATGACCACTGGACCACCAGAGGCCTGCAAAGTGTTACTGATGGCTGGTGCAGCGAATTACTCATTGACTTTTATGTTCTTTTACAGAATATATTAAAGACCATAAAGAGACATATTGTGATTTTTTTGTTATTCTTTCTAGAGAGATGGCTGTTGTCTTAATTATTACAGCCATGGCTGCCAGTTCACTGATGGTTGGAGCTTATAACTAGAACTCTAGAACCTGGTTCTAGTCCTGACTATGCCAGTAACCGTGGCCTTGAGCTCTTCCTTCACTCTCTTGGCAGGGAGAAAGTCTACTCTATGATTAGAAGCTCGAGATGTGAAGCCAGACTGCCTGGGTTCAAACCCCAGCTCTGTCATTTGCTAGCTAAATGCCTTTGGATAAATTCTTTTACCTCTCTGTGCATCACCAAAATGGGAATAACAATAAAGCCTCCTACAGATTACACCCCCAGTACATATTAGCTTTGATTGTCTTTGGGGTCTTTTCTTCCTTGTGTGTAATATGAAGTAGTTGGATTGCATGACAGATAAAGTCATCAACTAGTTTGTTAGACTGCATACCCTTGGGTTCTATTTTCTGGGGCCTAGAATGATGCTAAGCACACACTTGCTTATTGATTAAAATGACAAAAATTCTGCATTTCTTCTTGTAGGAACTAAGGTAAGAATCTATTTACTGATATTTATTCTGCAGAAAGGTCTCATGAAATTATATATATTCAGGTGTTAAGATGAATAAATTAAGAACATCAACTATTTATAGAGAACTAACTTTTTAAGTCAGAGTCTAGTCAGGAAAATGAATGAGTTCAAACTATATAGTTCAGGAGGTAACTGAATGTGTGTGTGTGTGTGTGTGTGTGTGTGTGTGTTAGTCAGTCATGTCCATATCTTTGTGAGCCCATGGACTGTGGCACACTAGGCTCCTCTTTCCATGGGATTCTCTAGGCAAGCATACTGGAGTGGGTAGTCTTCCCTTCTCCAAGGGATCTTCCCAACCCAGGGATTGAACCTGGGTCTCCTGTACTGCAGGTAGACTACTGTCTGAATGACCAGGGAAGCCCAGGTAACTGAATACAAGGAGCTAATTACAAAAAGGCTGAGAGAGCTAGAAATCTGTCTGGGGATGGTAAGGCAGCCCAGAGATTAGCTATGACCACGCCGAGGTGGGTGAAGGAAAAATCAAGGAGATGGCACTGCTGCCCAGATACTGAGGAGCCGGAAGCTGGAGCTGTGCAGGGATGGGCTGTCTAGTGGGGCAAACAGGGCTTAATTCACCAGCTGAACAGAGAGTGACTTATCTCTGACTCCCACTGACTCATCCCATTGGCCAAATCCGTCTAGGAGCGAGCTGGCAAAGGAGGAGAAGAATTAGAGTTTTCAGAGGTCACTCCTCAGAGTGATCCAGTGCATGCAAGGATGACAAATGGATTTGAGCATAAACAGGCCCAGAAGCAGCACCCCAACCAGGTTGTATACTAAGCACATTCAATTAAGATGAGCTCTCCACAGGTCAGATCCAATACACTGCTTGCTTTTTTTTTTTTTTAATTTTTTTTTTTTGGGGGGGGGGGGGGGGTTGGGGGAGGAAGGGGAGTGGGCAGGCCACTTCTATTGGTCTTTCATTTCTCTATTTTCATCCATCTTTGTTCTTTGGCCCGTGTGGGCCCCCCACCACAGTGGCCTCTCTTGTTGTAGAGCACCGGCTCTGGGCGCATGCGCTCCAGAGCTCCAGCTTGGTAATTGGACACATCGGTCCAGCCACTCCACGGCATGTGGGATCTTCCCAGGCCAGGGATCGAATTGGTGCCCCTTGTACTGCAAGGCGGTGTCTTTACCCACTGGACCACCAGGGAAGCCCCACTGGTTGCTTTTATAAATAAAGTTTTATTGGAACAGAGCCACAATCAACATTACAACCTGTCTATGCCTGTTTTCCTGCTACATGGGCAGAGTAGCGTTGTTGGAATGGAGACCATATGGCCTAAAAAGACTAAAGCATTCAATACATGGCCTTTTCAGATTATGTCTAACTCTCACAGCTGACCACCACATAAGTATTACTACCCTTTTTTTCTCTTTTTTCCCAAATGGAGAAACAGGCTCAGAAATTGTGCCTGACTTTCCTGAGGATGAGCACACCAGGCCTGAATGAAACCAACATTTGAACTCCATCCAGGGTGGTCCCAAATTCCAAGAACTTTCATTGCACCCTCCTAACTGAGAGAGCTAGAAATATGTCTGGGGATGGTAAGGCAGCCCAGAGATTAGCTATGACCACGCCGAGGTGGGTGAAGGAAAAATCAAGGAGATGGCACTGCTGCCCAGATACTGAGGAGCCGGAAGCTGGAGCTGTGCAGGGATGGGCTGTCTAGTGGGGCAAACAGGGCTTAATTCACCAGCTGAACAGAGAGTGACTTATCTCTGACTCCCACTGACTCATCCCATTGGCCAAATCCGTCTAGGAGCGAGCTGGCAAAGGAGGAGAAGAATTAGAGTTTTCAGAGGTCACTCCTCAGAGTGATCCAGTGCATGCAAGGATGACAAATGGATTTGAGCATAAACAGGCCCAGAAGCAGCACCCCAACCAGGTTGTATACTAAGCACATTCAATTAAGATGAGCTCTCCACAGGTCAGATCCAATACACTGCTTGCGTGTTTTTTTTAATTTTTTTTTTGGGGGGGGGGGGGAGAGAGGGAGGTGGGTGGGCCACTTCTATTGGTCTTTCATTTCTCCATTTTTCATCCATCTTTGTTCTTTGGCCCGTGTGGGCCCCCCACCACAGTGGCCTCTCTTGTTGTAGAGCACCGGCTCTGGGCGCATGCGCTCCAGAGCTCCAGCTTGGTAATTGGACACATCGGTCCAGCCACTCCACGGCATGTGGGATCTTCCCAGGCCAGGGATCGAATTGGTGCCCCTTGTACTGCAAGGCGGTGTCTTTACCCACTGGACCACCAGGGAAGCCCCACTGGTTGCTTTTATAAATAAAGTTTTATTGGAACAGAGCCACAATCAACATTACAACCTGTCTATGCCTGTTTTCCTGCTACATGGGCAGAGTAGCGTTGTTGGAATGGAGACCATATGGCCTAAAAAGACTAAAGCATTCAATACATGGCCTTTTCAGATTATGTCTAACTCTCACAGCTGACCACCACATAAGTATTACTACCCTTTTTTTCTCTTTTTTCCCAAATGGAGAAACAGGCTCAGAAATTGTGCCTGACTTTCCTGAGGATGAGCACACCAGGCCTGAATGAAACCAACATTTGAACTCCATCCAGGGTGGTCCCAAAGTCCAAGAACTTTCATTGCACCCCTCTGCCCTCCTAACTACCCAGGTCACCTCCACAGTGTCCTTCCTGACCCGCTGATCCACCCCCAGCTTCTGTGCCTCTGCTGGAGCAAACACATGACTCAGTTTGCTGTTTCTCCGTGGTATGTCTTTGCCTCACTTTGCCTCCCCATCAAATTCAGGGTAGCTGAGGAGTCAGAGGTTGCCTGCTTTGGAATGGGCTTCGAATCACTTCACAGGAGAGATTCAGAAACAGTCTGCAGCTTGGGGCTTCCTCTTTGTTAGACTGCCCTTACCAGGTAGGCAGCTGGCCCTGAAGAAACTCACTCTTCTGCTCTCTCCCCATCTGCACAGTCATCACAAAGCAGTCAGGGCAAATGATTTGGGAGGACATCTCCAACGTAATGGAAATCAATGTTAAAAAAGAGACTTACTTGACACAATTTACAGGATAGCCAATTCTTTAGGAATGCTCCTCCTGTAAAGCTAAGCACACCTGTCTGATGAAAAAAGAAGCTCTCAAAGTGGAATATTATTGCCAACATTTCTTTGCATAGCTTGGAGAGCCATCTTAGGTAATGGTATTTATGTGTTATTATTGTGTACAACCATCACAGCAGGGAGAAACTGCTGAAATACATGTGAATTTATCTTTGTGGAGAGTTGACTGCGTGGGAGGCGTTGATCGCGTTTGCTTTGCTTACACAGAGGACGAGAGATTGCATCTCTGGGAGCAACTTAAAGGGCATAACAGAAATGCATGTGAGCTTAATGAACTTAGGATTTACATGTGATGACACACAAAAAGGGCAGAACCATGGCTGAGGTGATATTTGGTATTATTTGACTTAGCATTTAGCCAACACAGGTATTTTTATAATGGAAGAAGCATTCTCTCTTGCTTCCATGAAAGCGATACCTTGACCCACTGCTCATAGGATAACTGACACCAGCGGTGTTTTGAAAACTATGAGAAAACTCTGCTGACCATGCAAACCCTCCTTCCTCCCTGCTTCCCTTCCTTCTCTGACTGTCAGTGGTTTGGAATGACTTAGCCTGCTTCACGGGAGCTGGCAAAGGACTTTGGCTACAAGGAGGATGGCAGTGGCCCCGTTGCCCTTCGTTCAGGCAGTAGGCAGCTGCTTCTAAGAGGCTTTGGAGTTCAGGGGTCCATTTCAATCCTGGGCAACCTGGGTAAATTTGTAATGTCCTAGAGTCAGAAATTCACAATTATTTCATGATAGTAATATGATGGCATGGGAAAGCTTAGGCATCAGAGGCCCTAAGATCCCGATTTAAATCCTTTTATTGTCCTCTCATAACTCTGATTCTCTCTAGGCATGTCCTAGGAGATAGGGGCCCCCTAAAGACACCCAAGTCCTAAGCCTTGGAATTCTGGGACTGTTACCTGATGTGGAAAAAGGTCTGTGCAGACATGACTAAGTTAAGAATCCTGAGATGAAGCTTATCCTGGATTATCTGGATGGACCTCTTATAAGCAGGCACTGCCCAGGTGGTGTTAGTGGTAAGGAACCCTTCTGCCAATGCAAGAGATGTAAGAGACACAGGTTTGATCCCTGGGTTGGGAAGATCCCCTGAAGGAGGGCATGGCAACCCACTCCAGTATTATTGCCTGGAGAATCCCATGAACAGAGGAGAGTGGTGGGCTACAGTCCATAGGGTTGTAAAGAATCAGACATGAGTGAAGCAACTTAATACACATGAAAAGTTATAAGAAGGAGGCAAAGGGTACTTTAACACAGAAGAGGAATGGGCAGTGTTCCTCTTCTGGACAGAAGCAGATGAGGATTTGAGAGTGTTACGTACTGACTTTGAATATGGAGGAAGGACCCAGGAGCCAAGGAATACAAGGAGGCTGTGCTGCAAATAAGGCGAGCACACTGATTTGGGACTTAAATGCCCTTGGAGAGGGTAGAACCTGGTTCTACTCCTCAGTAGCTATGAAACTGTGGGGAATTAACCCACCTATCCATGACTTAGTTTTCACTCATCAAGTTCTTGGGAGGATTGAGGCAATGCATGTGAGTATTTGGCCCAGAACTTGACTGTATTCATTTTTCTATGGCTACTGTAACAAGCTCCCATGACCTTAATGGCTTAAAACAAATTTTGTGTCTTATGATACTGGAGGTCAGAAGTCTGAACTGGGTCTCACTGATCTAAAGTCAAGGAGCCAGCAGAGCTGCATTTCTTTTGGAGACTGAGAAAGAATCCACTCCCCTGCCTTTTCCAGCTAGTAAAGGCAGCTGTCATTCCTTGACTTGTGGCTCCTTCCTCCATCCTCAGACTCCTTCCTCCATCCTCAGAGCTAGGAATTTAGTATCTCAGCTCTATCTAAGATTTTTGTTGCTCTTGCCTCCATCCTTCACTTATTGGGGCTATATATATATATATATATTTGCCACTTCTATTGGTCTGTAGTTGGACACATCTGTGCAGCTGCTCCATGGCACGTGGGATCTTCCCAGGCCAGGGATTGAACCGGCACCCCTTGCACAGCAAGGCGGTTTCCTTACCCACTGGAGCATCAGGGAAGCCCTACTGGGGCTATTTTCATTAGATTGGGCCCATCCATAGAATCCTGGATCACTTCTCCCTATCAGGATCATTAATTTAAGCATATCTGCAAAGTCTCTTTTGCTATATAAGGCAACATGCTCATAGGTTCCAAAGATAATGACCTTTGAGAGATCATTATTGGGTGACCAGCACATTGGCTTAAGTTGAAAGCCTAATATATATTTGCCACTCCTAGTTTTCTTTTTTATTAAAGATTTATTTATTTACTTATTTTGGTGGGGGAGGGGTGGGGAGGGAGGGGAGCAGGCGGGACACTTCTATTGGTCTTTCATTTCTCTGTTTTCATCCATTTTTGTTCTTTGGCCCATGTGGGCCTCCCATCATGCGGCCTCTGTTGTCACAGAGCACCGGCTCTGGGTGTATGCGCCCAGAGCTCCGACTCGTAATTGGACACATTGGTCCAGCTGTTCCATGGCACGTGAGATCTTCCCAGGCCAGGGCTCGAACCAGCGCCCCTTGCACTGCAAGGCGGTGTCCTTACCCACTGGACCACCAGGGAAGCCCACTCCTAGTTTTCTTATACCTCAACTGCATATAAAATTCTATATGGAGATAGGAATGTTTTCTCCTTTGATCTAAAATGCCTTTGAGCTTCGGTTCCTTGAGGCTGATAATGCTCTACAGAGGCCGTGGACGTGCCGGTGGTGCTGTGCTGTAGGGGCTGGTTGTCAGGAGCCAGGTCAGAAGTCTGAACTGGGTCTCACTGATCTAAAGTCAAGGAGCCAGCAGAGCTGCATTTCTTTTGGAGACTGAGAAAGAATCCACTCCCCTGCCTTTTCCAGCTAGTAAAGGCAGCTGTCATTCCTTGACTTGTGGCTCCTTCCTCCATCCTCAGACTCCTTCCTCCATCCTCAGAGCTAGGAATTTAGTATCTCAGCTCTATCTAAGATTTTTGTTGCTCTTGCCTCCATCCTTCACTTATTGGGGCTATATATATATATATATATTTGCCACTTCTATTGGTCTGTAGTTGGACACATCTGTGCAGCTGCTCCATGGCACGTGGGATCTTCCCAGGCCAGGGATTGAACCGGCACCCCTTGCACAGCAAGGCGGTTTCCTTACCCACTGGAGCATCAGGGAAGCCCTACTGGGGCTATTTTCATTAGATTGGGCCCATCCATAGAATCCTGGATCACTTCTCCCTATCAGGATCATTAATTTAAGCATATCTGCAAAGTCTCTTTTGCTATATAAGGCAACATGCTCATAGGTTCCAAAGATAATGACCTTTGAGAGATCATTATTGGGTGACCAGCACATTGGCTTAAGTTGAAAGCCTAATATATATTTGCCACTCCTAGTTTTCTTTTTTTTTTTTTAAAGATTTATTTATTTACTTATTTTGGTGGGGGAGGGGTGGGGAGGGAGGGGAGCAGGCGGGACACTTCTATTGGTCTTTCATTTCTCTGTTTTCATCCATTTTTGTTCTTTGGCCCATGTGGGCCTCCCATCGCGGCGGCCTCTGTTGTCACAGAGCACCGGCTCTGGGTGTATGCGCTCCAGAGCTCCGACTCGGTAATTGGACACATTGGTCCAGCTGTTCCATGGCACGTGAGATCTTCCCAGGCCAGGGCTCGAACCAGCGCCCCTTGCACTGCAAGGCGGTGTCCTTACCCACTGGACCACCAGGGAAGCCCACTCCTAGTTTTCTTATACCTCAACTGCATATAAAATTCTATATGGAGATAGGAATGTTTTCTCCTTTGATCTAAAATGCCTTTGAGCTTCGGTTCCTTGAGGCTGATAATGCTCTACAGAGGCCGTGGACGTGCCGGTGGTGCTGTGCTGTAGGGGCTGGTCTCCAGCAGGGCTGTCCCTCGTGTTCCCAAGGGAAGTGTCCTACCCAATGAGGAGACAGGAATAGTTCTCTGATAGAAACTGTGATACCTAGCAGGCATGCTAGAGGTGGCCATGCTAGACAGAAGCACTGATTCCCAGCAGAACCTGTCTTGGCATTTGGTGGCAGGCAGTTTGACAACAAACTCTAGAAAGCAATGACCAAATATGGTGCCCTTGCTTTCCCATTTTTTACTGTCTCAAAGCAAGAGAAGAAGACAATGATAACTACTACATAGTGAATGGTCAGACTTCTTACCAAATGCATGTTCAGTGGCTCTGGTCATGCCAAAAATAATGGGGAAAGACTTTGGAGAGGCTGGAACTCCTGAAATAGGTAGGGGCAAGAGTAGATTAAAAATACAGATTCTTACTCTTAATATGTGTATTGAGCGTTTCATTTTATTTTGATACTTTGACATCTTGGGGGCTTGCTGACCCTGGAAGGGACTGTCCTCCCAGGATTATCTAATTCTCAGAGAGAACAAGTAGCTCACCAAGAGAGCCTTTCATATGCAAGCTAGCCAATTGGAAGCCCACCCCCGAGTCACCTTCCTCAGGCTCTCACAGGGCTGTGATACTCAGGCAATTAGCTCCATGTCCTATTCATCTCAGACCCAGGTATCAGACAACTTGGGACAGAATCTCCATCCCAGAGCTACCTGAGATTATTAAATTTAGCTAATCGTCTCCTTTTCCTTCTCATGGAAAGGAGACTCTTTCCCATCAACTCCGCTACCTCCTATTGCCTCCTGACCGACTCTAGTGCTTCTCTGTGTGGCTCTGCCTGGAATGGCTTGCCCCTTCCTCTTGGGCACACTGAGTAGCATGTGTCATTTCAGTGGCAGTTGTCTCCTAATGTTTTGGCCTCCTCCTCCTTGAATAGTAATAAAACTTACATTTTGAAATACTATATGCCCACATTTAACTCTGGACTGATGTGGCCAAGGGAACCCTGGTTCTATCTGCCTCACTCTCAGTTCAGTGCTGAGCACCAGAGCGGAGCTCTGGGAATGCCTGACCTCATTCCTCCCTTTCTCTCCCTTCCCTTGACTGTGACCTCATTGACTGCTCTGGATGCGCTCATCTTTCCCAGCAGCCTCATTGCTTATACCTCTCAGTTTATGCTGGCATTGTTCCTCTTCCCAGAGAGCTGTCTAAGCACTCCTCTCCCAGTGCTGCCCCGCTCTGAGAGGCTGGGACTGAGGTCATGGTGTAGCTGGTGCATCAGCCTCTGCCTTGCTCAGGCAGTGCTGTCAGAGCCTGAGCTGGCACACTTTCTGTCCACCCATGAGCAACGATCTGTCAATATCCGGGTCCTGGAAGCTGCCAGATCCACCTTTTGAACTTGGTCCAGACATTGCACAGACGAACCTGTACAGGCTAGTTTCAGCTCAATCAATGGTGATCGTTCAATTTTCTTATTGTTTGTTCTGACTTCACCTCCCCATCCTCTCTGATCGTCTAGAACTCAACTCTGGGGTTTACTACTTCTCATTATCACCTTCTCCTGAAAAGGTGGCCTGGATTGTCTGGGTTTCCCCTGAAACCCGAGCCTGGGAAAGGTAGTTTATTTGGAAGTGATTCCTAGAAGCCAGAGGGTGGGAGTGAGGAGTGGGGGGGGAAGCCAGGAGGTTAATGGTCCAGAGAGAACAAGTAGCTCACCAAGAGAGCCTTTCAAGGCTCTCCACCCCGAGTCACCTTCCTCAGGCTCTCACAGGGCTGTGATACTCAGGCAATTAGCTCCATGTCCTATTCATCTCAGACCCAGGTATCAGACAACTTGGGACAGAATCTCCATCCCAGAGCTACCTGAGATTATTAAATTTAGCTAATCGTCTCCTTTTCCTTCTCATGGAAAGGAGACTCTTTCCCATCAACTCCGCTACCTCCTATTGCCTCCTGACCGACTCTAGTGCTTCTCTGTGTGGCTCTGCCTGGAATGGCTTGCCCCTTCCTCTTGGGCACACTGAGTAGCATGTGTCATTTCAGTGGCAGTTGTCTCCTAATGTTTTGGCCTCCTCCTCCTTGAATAGTAATAAAACTTACATTTTGAAATACTATATGCCCACATTTAACTCTGGACTGATGTGGCCAAGGGAACCCTGGTTCTATCTGCCTCACTCTCAGTTCAGTGCTGAGCACCAGAGCGGAGCTCTGGGAATGCCTGACCTCATTCCTCCCTTTCTCTCCCTTCCCTTGACTGTGACCTCATTGACTGCTCTGGATGCGCTCATCTTTCCCAGCAGCCTCATTGCTTATACCTCTCAGTTTATGCTGGCATTGTTCCTCTTCCCAGAGAGCTGTCTAAGCACTCCTCTCCCAGTGCTGCCCCGCTCTGAGAGGCTGGGACTGAGGTCATGGTGTAGCTGGTGCATCAGCCTCTGCCTTGCTCAGGCAGTGCTGTCAGAGCCTGAGCTGGCACACTTTCTGTCCACCCATGAGCAACGATCTGTCAATATCCGGGTCCTGGAAGCTGCCAGATCCACCTTTTGAACTTGGTCCAGACATTGCACAGACGAACCTGTACAGGCTAGTTTCAGCTCAATCAATGGTGATCGTTCAATTTTCTTATTGTTTGTTCTGACTTCACCTCCCCATCCTCTCTGATCGTCTAGAACTCAACTCTGGGGTTTACTACTTCTCATTATCACCTTCTCCTGAAAAGGTGGCCTGGATTGTCTGGGTTTCCCCTGAAACCCGAGCCTGGGAAAGGTAGTTTATTTGGAAGTGATTCCTAGAAGCCAGAGGGTGGGAGTGAGGAGTGAGAGGGAGAAGGAGGAAAAGCCAACAGGGAATGTGCCATTGAACTGGTCACCACTGTGGGTGACAGAGGCTCAGTCCCCTAGGGGCCTTTAGGGAATCATGTACAATGCACCTCTGAATTGTCCTTCTGAATGTCAGGAACCTGGGATACTTATCTGCCAGCTCCTGTGACCCTTTGGGAAATGATTGCCATGGGGTGGGTGGTGTTCACTCCTTTCTGCTTCAGGGATGAACCCAAATCTAGGTGGAGTGATCTCCAGGACTTAGGAGAAAGAATAGAGACAGAAAAGCAGGGAGCATGCAGTGTGTGTGTATTCGTCATTCATTCATGTCCAACTCTTTGTGACCCCATGGACTGTAGCCTGCCAGGCTCCTCTGCCCATGGGACTTTCCAGGAAAGAATACTGGAGTGGGTTGCCGTATCCTTCTCCAGGGATCTTCCTGACCCAGGGATTGAAACTGGTCTCCTGCACTGCTGGCAGAGTCTTTTACCTCTGAGCCCCCAGGGCAGCATACAGAGAGCTGTCAAAGTCAGGTGTGCTCAAATCAAGAGGGCATATAGGGCTTCCCCAGTGATCCAGTGGTGAAGAATCTGACTGCCAACGCTGGGGACACGGGTTCAATCCCTGGTCTGGGAAGATCCAACATGTTAAGGGGCAACTAAGCCCACATGCTACAACTACTGAGCCCACATGGTGCAACCACTGGAGCCCGCCTGCCTGGAGCCTGTGCTCCATGACAGGAGAAGTCACCTCATTGAGACGCCTGCAGGTTACAATGAGGTGTACACGGTGACAGTGAATACCTTAGTAGCAGCCTGGTCGGGTAGGTGATGGACACTCTCAGCCAAAATACCTCAGCACAGGCTAAGACTTTGGATTTCTGGGTGACTTTCAGGAAGAGGGAAGGACAATTAAGAAAAACTAAGAGTAAGTTTCTTGCCAGCCTGGTGAAGAGGGGGCTTGAGGGTGATAATTTCCTTGACATTGAAAATAAGGAGTTTTTTGGACTAAGATGTATACCCGCCACAAAAACATCTGTTGAATGTTTACTATATGGTAGGCATCATGCTTGATACTGAGAATATAAAAATGACCCTTTGCTTTGAAGGTGCTGTAAACATGGTCCTTCGCTTTCAAGATGCATATATCCAGTCAAAGGGACAGGTGTATACGATGAGGGAGATTCAAGCATACATGTGATATATAATAATGGGGTATCTATAAGTATTATGGAGCCTAAGGAGAGGGGTGAAGGGAAGAAGGGGAAAAGTGAAGAGAAAGGTTCTTGGAAGAGAGGATGTTCAAATTGAGCCTGAAAAGGTGAGTAGGAATGATCTACCTGGAAGCCTGGAAGGGTGAGGCGGGAAGCTGTAGAGAGACTGAGAAGAGTATGAGGAAAGTCTGAGGGGATGCACAGTAGTTTTCTATTGCTGCATAACAAAGTGCCACAAATTTAGCAGCTTAAAATGACACGTACATTGATTATCTCACAGTTTCCGTGGCTTAGGACTCTAGGCGCCCCTTAGCTGGATTCTCTGCTGCAGGTTGTCACCCTGCTGCACAAAACAATCATACAATTTTCATGGTTCAATGGTGACTATAATAATAATACAAAATCCTGTAATATATAATCTCTGCAGTCCATTTTGATAAATATACTATTTAATTTATCCCTTTCACAGTCCCTGCTCCCCAGCAGTAACTGTGGCTCAATATCACTTTTCTGTTTGGGAAGGAAGTAAATTTTTAATGAAATGCATGACTCTGACCTTGAAGACTACATTTTCATTAATTGCTCCTTTTCATGAATTTTCAAATGTTTCAGAATACCACAGCCTGCGTAGGTGATGGAAAAACCCTCATGAGACGCCTGCAGGTTACAATGAGGTGTACACGTGACAGTGAATACCTTAGTAGCAGCCTGGTCGGGTAGGTGATGGACACTCTCAGCCAAAATACCTCAGCACAGGCTAAGACTTTGGATTTCTGGGTGACTTTCAGGAAGAGGGAAGGACAATTAAGAAAAACTAAGAGTAAGTTTCTTGCCAGCCTGGTGAAGAGGGGGCTTGAGGGTGATAATTTCCTTGACATTGAAAATAAGGAGTTTTTTGGACTAAGATGTATACCCGCCACAAAAACATCTGTTGAATGTTTACTATATGGTAGGCATCATGCTTGATACTGAGAATATAAAAATGACCCTTTGCTTTGAAGGTGCTGTAAACATGGTCCTTCGCTTTCAAGATGCATATATCCAGTCAAAGGGACAGGTGTATACGATGAGGGAGATTCAAGCATACATGTGATATATAATAATGGGGTATCTATAAGTATTATGGAGCCTAAGGAGAGGGGTGAAGGGAAGAAGGGAAGAGTGAAGAGAAAGGTTCTTGGAAGAGAGGATGTTCAAATTGAGCCTGAAAAGGTGAGTAGGAATGATCTACCTGGAAGCCTGGAAGGGTGAGGCGGGAAGCTGTAGAGAGACTGAGAAGAGTATGAGGAAAGTCTGAGGGGATGCACAGTAGTTTTCTATTGCTGCATAACAAAGTGCCACAAATTTAGCAGCTTAAAATGACACGTACATTGATTATCTCACAGTTTCCGTGGCTTAGGACTCTAGGCGCCCCTTAGCTGGATTCTCTGCTGCAGGTTGTCACCCTGCTGCACAAAACAATCATACAATTTTCATGGTTCAATGGTGACTATAATAATAATACAAAATCCTGTAATATATAATCTCTGCAGTCCATTTTGATAAATATACTATTTAATTTATCCCTTTCACAGTCCCTGCTCCCCAGCAGTAACTGTGGCTCAATATCACTTTTCTGTTTGGGAAGGAAGTAAATTTTTAATGAAATGCATGACTCTGACCTTGAAGACTACATTTTCATTAATTGCTCCTTTTCATGAATTTTCAAATGTTTCAGTTTGAGCAGTAATATCAAGATGATGTTGACACTTCCCCAAGAAATGGTGAGTACCCACAATACCTCAAGAATGTATATTTTGATAGATTGAATTTGATCATCTGCATGTTTTGAAAAATTGTTGGAATTTCCAGCTGAGACAGTAGAACCAAGAGGGCCAAGCTTCATGGATTTACCAGAAACTTATTTATAACCTGTTTGGCATACTGATTCCAAAGGGACTTAACATCCTCATGAGTTGTTATCTTCTCAACATCTTTCAATTAATCTGCCCCTGAACTAGGTCTGGAATCCAGGGCTCCCAATAAACCTGAATAAGATGTAATCTTTGGCCAGATTCTTCTATGATTAGATTTACACAGTGTTCAGGAGGAGAGCATTGGCATCGCACTCTTCTGGAGCTGTATATTTTGGAATTGCCCAAAAGTCTCTGCATTCTTCAGCCCTAGAAGTCACTGTGTTTTCTTGGGTTGAAAGCTGCATTCTGAGAGAGGACCTTGAATCACATGCTCCAACTCTTCTACTGTCATTTCTCTAAGCAAGTTTCTTATTTAAATGTTGTTAGAAAAATTCCCATTTTATGTAATTTTTCAAACTCATTGCCATCAAATTTCACACAATATTCTCTTAGCTTATTTTGATCTTTTCTGTATCTGTGGTTATGTCTCATTTCTGTTTTTTTTTTTTTTAAACTATTTGTTTATTTAACTGTTATGGGTCTTAGTTGCAGTATGTGGGATCTAGCTCCCTGACCAGGCCTTGAACCCAGGCCCCCTGCATTGGAAGCCTGGAGTCTTAGCCACTGGGCCACCAGAGAAGTCCCTGTCTCATTTCTTATTCCAAATTTTAAATTATTTTTCTCTCTTTCCCAAATAGGGCTTAGCTTTTTTTACTGGTCTTTCCAAAAAATGAGATTTTGGTTTTATTTCTTTTTAGTTTTATATTTTCTCTCTCTTTTTCTTTCCAATTCCAGTTAATTGTATTGTACTTTTTCTAATTTGAGTAATTCTAAGATGAACCCTAGATCTTGCCTGGGAAATCCCATGGACAGAGGAACCTGGCAGACTACAGTCCCTGGGATCACAAAGACTTGGATGTGACCTAGTGGCTAACAACACCAACCAGTACAAGATGGAACTGAAGTATCTTTAACTTTAGTTTTTGAAACTATTTGATGCTATACTTTATTTTTTTTTTCTAAGTGCAGCTTTTGCTGTATCCCAAGATTCTGTTCTAAAGCATTCTCATTTTAATAACTTCCTAGATAGCTTTAAATTTCAGGGTGTTTTTTAAGGTTTTTTTTTTTTTTAATTTTGGCCTCTTTTATTGCTCCTTCATTTATCTATTTTCATCCATCTTTATTCTTTGGCCTGTGTGGGCCTCCCATCGCAGTGGCCTCTCTCGCTGCAGAGCACCGGCTCTGGGCGCATGCGCTCCAGAGCTCTGGCTCGTAATTGGACACACCAGTCCAGCCACTCCATGGCACGTGGGATCTTTCCAGGTTAGGGATCAAACTGGTGCCCCTTGCACTGCAAGGCAGACTCTTTACCCACTGGGCCACCAGGGAAGGCCTAAGTGTTAATTTATCTTCGATACAAGGATCAGGTATACATTTTCCTTAATTTATAATAGTTGAAATGATTATTATTATTAGGCTTATAATTGTGCGTGTGACCTTGACAACTCTTACTTTTGAAAATTTATGAAGATTTGCTTTATGGCCAAGTATGTGACTTATTTTGGGCATACAAATAAGCATATTTTTCTAATCAGGGATGTCAGTTCTTATATATGTGCTAATTATATCCTCACTTATTTTTGCCTTTAAGATGTAGTCTGAAAAGGCACATTAAAGTACTCTACTATTTTCATTTCTGATAGTTTTTAGCATATAATTAGGGACAAGGTTGTATGCAGTCTGAAAAACTTAAGACAAATAAATTAAACATGCAAGGAAGTCATAAGTTTATTGTAAAGATGCCTGACAGAAGCAAACGTAAGTCTCTGGGCTCACATAACTTCAACACAGGCCTCAAAGAATTCACATATGTAAATTCAAGGAACTTGAATGGAAGGAGACCAAACATCATAAATAAAATCAGGAACAAAGACTTCTGGACATGACAGAAAGAGTAATTGTATTTACTATTTATTCACAAATACTTATAGTGTCCTCTGAGTGTCAGGTCCTATTTTACATACTGGAGATACAATAATGAATAAAACAGAAAATATCTCTGCTTTTAATCACATACATTCAAGTTAAATGTATCAATTATATAGTCTTTGAAAGTAAGAGGTGCTGTAGAGGAAGATAAAACAAGAAGTGGATACAAGGAACATGTGTGGGAAGGTGACCTTTAAATAAAAACGTGAAGGAAGTAAGGCAGTGAGGCATGCATATTTCTTGTAGTCAAGTATAAACATTCTACAGAGAGATCAGTCAGAGCAAAAATTTGGAGTTGGGATATGCTTGGAATAGAAAGGAGTCAGGATGGCTGAGGTAAGAGTCAAGTAGAATACAAGAGAAAGAAAAGAAGTTTAAAGAAGAGAATGAAATAAAAAAATGGAAAAAGAGACTGCTAAAATCACTATGCAGATATTCCATAAAATATGCATTTATAAATAGAAATTTCTAAGACTGAAAAAAATGACAGTTAATATGTAAGAGGCATTGGTCGATTTGAACTTTAGATAAGACAGAACTGAAGAGAAAATAAGTGAACTGTAATAGAACTGAAGGAATTCTACAGAGCACAGCAAAAAAAGACAAAGGGATGGAAAACACAAAGCAAGTCTAATATATGTTTAATGAGAATTCAAGAAGGTGAGAAGAGAGGGAATAAGGGAAATTCAACATTCAGAGCCAAAAAGCCACGCTCAGTATTTCAAGAAGTGAAAGCACTGATTCTCAGTTTCAGGAAAGCCTATAAATCCAAAGTCAGATAAATAAAGGAGAATCCGTATCTAGAAACAACAGAGAAGACACCAGACACATGTAAAAAAAAATCAAAACAAGACAAGAGAAAAGAAAAATCAGTTACAAAATTATGCCAGTTCAACTTGGAACTGACTTCCATGACTTCGACTTCTATGACTTGGAAGTCATATATAGTGACATAATTTTCATAAGTGTGGCATCTATATCTAGTGCATATCTGTTCTCTATATTTTATATCTAATGAAATTGCCTTTCAAAGTTAAGGAAAGGTATTTTCAGATAAACAAAAAAATTGTGTTTCCACACCCAGATATCTATCTGTAAAGAAAATCTGAAAACGTCTATTTTAGAGAAAATGAAAATGTTCCCAGATAGAAGATCTGAGATGCAGGAAGGAAGGAAAAATGTATAAACTGGTGAATAAAGTCAACATGAACACATATGATTAGGTAACTCTCATAATGATTTGTGGATTAAAAGAACAGAACATAAACACTGATAAACGGTGGCATATGAGTCAATTGTAAAGCTGATTAAAGTTAAGGTATTCTGGAGTTCTTGGATTCTTTGTGACAAAGGTGAACATAGTGATCAATTTTGGATTTTTTTAGGTTAATTTTTTCATGTTAATATTTTTAGGGAAACCAACACCTCTCAGAAAGAAAAATATTTTAAAAAATTTTCAAATTACTAGAGTGGAAAATTGAAATGAGGCAAAAATGGAATCAGCATAAAAGGCGTCAAAAAAGAAATGAAAGAAGAGAAAGAATAAGCGGTACAAAACCAGAAGGGGGGCTTCCCTGGTTGTCCAGTGGGTAAGGACACCACATTGCAGTGCAAGGGGCGCAGGTTCGATCCCTGGCCTGGGATGATCCCATGTGCTGCGGAGTGGCTAGACCAATGTGTCCAACTACTGAGCCGGAGCTCTGGAGCACATGCGCCCAGAGCTGGTGCTCTGCAACAAAAGAGGCCACGGCGATGGGAGACCCACACAGGCCAAAGAACAAAGATAAATGAATGAAAGATCAACAGAAGTGGCTGAAAAAAGAAAATAAAACTAAAAACCAAAAACCAAATGGGCTTATTTGAGGTTGCAAGGTATAGGAAATCCTACAGTCTTTTTCTTCTTATTTACTATTCATTTAATTTATTTATATTGCCTTTACTACTCTGGTTAGACTATCTAGTGCATTAGAGAAAAAAGTAAGAGCTTCATACACCCTTTCTTCATCTCTTCTTCACCATTAAGTATGAGATTTGCTGAAAGCTTTTTGTAGTTACCTATTATTAGGTAGAAATCCTTCAGCTTGCTAAAGGTTTATGTTATGAGTGGATACGTTTTATCAAGTGCTTTTTTCCTACGTCTGTAGAGATAATCAAATAGTTTTGTCCTTTCTGCTATTAATATAATGAATTACATTAATCACATTTTTAAATTTAAAGCAATCTTTCATGTCTTTTGTAGATCAGACTTTGTGTTTTTATGTACATCGAATTCAACTTGCTAATATTTTGCAAAGGATTTCAGTATCTGTATTAAGGATCAGGAAGAGTCTGTGATATTCCTTTCCTTTAATTTCTTTTCTGATTTGGCATCAAAATTGTAGTAGTCTCTTTAAGTGAGTCAAAGTTGCTGTTGTGTTCATTTGCTCAGTCGTGTCTGACTCTCTGTGAGCCCATGGACTGTAGAACGCTTCCCTGTTCCCTACCATCTACCCAAATAACATTTTCTTGCAGCCATTTTCTCAAGTTTCTGCTCTTGGAGGCTGCCACAGAGCTCTTTACCTCTGATTGTGAGGCACATGAGCTTCTGTTATGAGAAAGCGTCTACCTACAACTTCCGGTTGTGGCTAAATTGGCAGCTTTCAGTGTGCCAGGTTCTCAAGAAGGACACCACAAGAGGAAATTCATGGGTAAGCCTATTCTTTTTAATCCAGAAAATCAGTGATTTACATATTTTTTCCTTACTTATATCTTCTCCCTATCTCCAGGAGAAATAGTTACAATAAGACTCTAATAACCGATTTGAACAAAGGTGGTGAGTGGAGGCTTCAGCTCCCTCAGGGGGCAGGGAGGGGGCATGGTGTGACAGACAGAGTCGTTGGAAGTCAGGAGATGCACCTAAAGTGGAGAGACTGGTGGGAACGTATGTCCCATGTTGGAACAGATTTAGTGTGTGTTATCAGTTCTGAGAATCAGGTGTAAGATATCATGCTAGAGAGCCAGATCACCCCCAGTCCAGTTCCTAGGAGCTTGGAATGAAAGTCTTAATAGCTGTACAACAAAACAGGTGCCAAACCTTTGAAAAAGCATCTGGTTTCCTGGTCTCAGTTAGGACTCATTACAAGTAACAGAAGACTCATGGTTTAAACCATGAGTTTAAATTTGTTGTCTCCTGAAATTGTAAAGTTCTCCAGTCTGATACTGTCATCTGGGTTGTGGCTTGCTTTCTCTGTGCCTCTCTTGGTCCTGCCTCCTGGTTTCCTGGTCGTCTTGATTTTTCCGTATGTAGAGATAATCAAATAGTTTTGTCCTTTCTGCTATTAATATAATGAATTACATTAATCACATTTTTAAATTTAAAGCAATCTTTCATGTCTTTTGTAGATCAGACTTTGTGTTTTTATGTACATCGAATTCAACTTGCTAATATTTTGCAAAGGATTTCAGTATCTGTATTAAGGATCAGGAAGAGTCTGTGATATTCCTTTCCTTTAATTTCTTTTCTGATTTGGCATCAAAATTGTAGTAGTCTCTTTAAGTGAGTCAAAGTTGCTGTTGTGTTCATTTGCTCAGTCGTGTCTGACTCTCTGTGAGCCCATGGACTGTAGAACGCTTCCCTGTTCCCTACCATCTACCCAAATAACATTTTCTTGCAGCCATTTTCTCAAGTTTCTGCTCTTGGAGGCTGCCACAGAGCTCTTTACCTCTGATTGTGAGGCACATGAGCTTCTGTTATGAGAAAGCGTCTACCTACAACTTCCGGTTGTGGCTAAATTGGCAGCTTTCAGTGTGCCAGGTTCTCAAGAAGGACACCACAAGAGGAAATTCATGGGTAAGCCTATTCTTTTTAATCCAGAAAATCAGTGATTTACATATTTTTTCCTTACTTATATCTTCTCCCTATCTCCAGGAGAAATAGTTACAATAAGACTCTAATAACCGATTTGAACAAAGGTGGTGAGTGGAGGCTTCAGCTCCCTCAGGGGGCAGGGAGGGGGCATGGTGTGACAGACAGAGTCGTTGGAAGTCAGGAGATGCACCTAAAGTGGAGAGACTGGTGGGAACGTATGTCCCATGTTGGAACAGATTTAGTGTGTGTTATCAGTTCTGAGAATCAGGTGTAAGATATCATGCTAGAGAGCCAGATCACCCCCAGTCCAGTTCCTAGGAGCTTGGAATGAAAGTCTTAATAGCTGTACAACAAAACAGGTGCCAAACCTTTGAAAAAGCATCTGGTTTCCTGGTCTCAGTTAGGACTCATTACAAGTAACAGAAGACTCATGGTTTAAACCATGAGTTTAAATTTGTTGTCTCCTGAAATTGTAAAGTTCTCCAGTCTGATACTGTCATCTGGGTTGTGGCTTGCTTTCTCTGTGCCTCTCTTGGTCCTGCCTCCCCTGAGTGGCTCCTTTATCTCAGGCTGGTAGCCAAGTCTTTGATTTTGGTTCACAAAAGCTTGGGCCACAAGCTTTCTCATCCATGGCTTCTCTCTCCTCCATGTGCAGAATAAGTGTCCCATTAGGACACCAGTTCACTCCGAATCAATCCCTGTGATGAGGGTGAGGCTGTGGTCTGACTTGCCCGAGCCCACGAATGTGCCCTCTCAGAACCAGTTGCTGTGATGAAGCTGTGGTTGGAGATAACCCCCCTCAAACCTTACGTCTTCTCCACAGTAGGTGGGCTAAGTGCTGGTGAGTGACCCTGAATTCGAGGGACAGTTGCACGTAGAGGTCTGGTCATTTAAAGTTGATTAAAAGAACTGTTACACTGCAGATCAAAGCCCTCCCAAGACTTCTGTAGTTTTCAGCAGGGCTAAGATTTGAGACAGTGGGTGGAGGAGCCCAGCCTGTGGAGGCAGACCTAGAAAATGAATATAGCTGTAGCCTTTGCCAGTTCCGGGTCATCTGTTTGTTCTCACACACTTTCTTCATCCTTCTCCTCCTCTGCATCACGAGAGGATAGCTGTCCAGCTTTCCCAGGCTCCGAAGTGCTTGTCTCTGAGGTGGTTTTGCCCATGGGAGGTGCTGGCATAGGGTGGGAGGGTAGGGAAAAGGGAGAAGTCAACATATTTCTCCCCACCATGTGCCTCAGGTAGCGTCTAGCAGCAGTGAGTCCATGGCTGCAAATCGCACTGTGTTGTTCCAGGCCTGCTGTGCATCCCCTGTCCTCCAGGCCTCCCAGCTCCTCAAGTCCTGGTATCCCTTCAGCTGGTGTCTCTAGCCAAAGTGTGGCCACAGCTCCTTATGACTGCCAGCCTCTGGGTTGCACCACCATCTGTCTTTGGCTTCTCAGCTCTTCTGTTCTCTTTCATTCCTGGTGCCACAAATACCCAGTGCTGAATTACCTCTGGTTTAAACACTTAGAGAGCTTTCTCTTTCTTCAGTTGTTCCTAACCCAAGCCTGGATTTTTTTTTTTTTTTTTCCCAGCTCACTGTGGCCTGGGGAAGCAAGGGTTACAGGTGGAACCAAACTACACTTTTGTAAGCAGTTCTCTGTTCGAACTGAAAATACATCACCTTTATTCTTTCCCTCCCCCATCTTTGGAGTCAGGGGTCGAGGGCATGGTGTCCTTGGGGATAAAGTACTGAGATTGTCAATAGCAATAATGACGACTGATGGAACGTTTAGGTCTGATTTACAATTGAGGCTGGGTTTGCATGAGTGTGGTAGGTTTAAAATAACATCCATGCATTAGATGATATTCAGATTTAATGGAAAAATAATGACTGCATTAAATCAGGTTTTATTGTTATGGAGGGTTTTAATTTGGCAGGACCATTTTCCTTTTGTGATCTAGAAAGGGCTCTGCTGAGGAAGGTGGAGTTTCCATGCTGCTTCTTGACCTATATCCATTCTGCACTCACCCAGAAATAATTGTACCTTTTAAACAGGTTAAGCTTTTTCTTTCCCTTTTAAAGCATTTTTCTCCCTCAGAAGGTGATTTTCACTTATAAAAACCTTACAGATTCATTTAAAAGTAATAAAAATTAAACAAGTCATTGTTCTTCCTTGCTTTATGAAATGGAATTTCCATCATGGGTTTTTTCTTTTTTAAAGGGGAATGTATCATTAAAGTCATTGCATTATTTATCAGAGAAGCAAATAAAATCATAACTGCAGTAACTGAATACATGCTGCCCAATGCTGGTTTGAAACAGTGCCTATAAAATCCCAGTTAATTGCAGTGGGACCAATGCCTTTTATACTTCAGCTTGTGAAAAAAATGCAGTGTTTGTGGCCCTCATAAAAGCTGTGCATCCTGTCTCAGGCCTCCCAGCTCCTCAAGTCCTGGTATCCCTTCAGCTGGTGTCTCTAGCCAAAGTGTGGCCACAGCTCCTTATGACTGCCAGCCTCTGGGTTGCACCACCATCTGTCTTTGGCTTCTCAGCTCTTCTGTTCTCTTTCATTCCTGGTGCCACAAATACCCAGTGCTGAATTACCTCTGGTTTAAACACTTAGAGAGCTTTCTCTTTCTTCAGTTGTTCCTAACCCAAGCCTGGATTTTTTTTTTTTTTTTCCCAGCTCACTGTGGCCTGGGGAAGCAAGGGTTACAGGTGGAACCAAACTACACTTTTGTAAGCAGTTCTCTGTTCGAACTGAAAATACATCACCTTTATTCTTTCCCTCCCCCATCTTTGGAGTCAGGGGTCGAGGGCATGGTGTCCTTGGGGATAAAGTACTGAGATTGTCAATAGCAATAATGACGACTGATGGAACGTTTAGGTCTGATTTACAATTGAGGCTGGGTTTGCATGAGTGTGGTAGGTTTAAAATAACATCCATGCATTAGATGATATTCAGATTTAATGGAAAAATAATGACTGCATTAAATCAGGTTTTATTGTTATGGAGGGTTTTAATTTGGCAGGACCATTTTCCTTTTGTGATCTAGAAAGGGCTCTGCTGAGGAAGGTGGAGTTTCCATGCTGCTTCTTGACCTATATCCATTCTGCACTCACCCAGAAATAATTGTACCTTTTAAACAGGTTAAGCTTTTTCTTTCCCTTTTAAAGCATTTTTCTCCCTCAGAAGGTGATTTTCACTTATAAAAACCTTACAGATTCATTTAAAAGTAATAAAAATTAAACAAGTCATTGTTCTTCCTTGCTTTATGAAATGGAATTTCCATCATGGGTTTTTTCTTTTTTAAAGGGGAATGTATCATTAAAGTCATTGCATTATTTATCAGAGAAGCAAATAAAATCATAACTGCAGTAACTGAATACATGCTGCCCAATGCTGGTTTGAAACAGTGCCTATAAAATCCCAGTTAATTGCAGTGGGACCAATGCCTTTTATACTTCAGCTTGTGAAACCAAAAATCATTGCAGTGTTTGTGCAAAGGCCTCAAAATTTCTCATACCAAGGTAAGAAAGTCCCAGTTATAGGATGAGGGTGAAAAAGAGTGGATTTTAGTGGGACTTCAAAAGATGCGGAAAAGGTTGCCTTCCAGCCAGCTTGTCTCTTGTAAATGTTACCTGTTAATTTATTGATCTTTCCTCCTGCTTAAACTGGCTATTATCACAGGATAAAAGCTATAGCTTCAGAGAGAGAAGAAACCATGGCAAACACGTGGACTAATCCATGGGTTTACAAAGGTGGGAGTTGCCACTTAGGATGGAAGGTACTTGCTGAGAGCAGGGTGAAAAACCTGGGTTATTCCTGGTTATATCACTACCTCTCTCCTGATGAGATGGCATGCCTTGGGGCCAGGGCTTTAAAGTTCCAAAAAGATTTGGAATTTAGTCGCGCAGCTAAAAGGAAGAAAAAGAGGCGATCTTTGCCTGGGCCCTCAGCCAATTGACCCTCTCTGTCTTCCAGAGTAACACCCCATCCCCTCCACGATCTTCCCATCCAAGTCCCTGTGTCTGTCCTTTCCTCTCTCCTTCACTCCTCATGTCAGGCTGAGGAGCCTGAGGCCTGGTAGATGGCTTTTACAGACATGAGCACAAGCCCAAGCATCTGGAAAGGCCCTTAGGTGGGGTCTGGAGATCCTCCAGCATCCTCCAAGGCTGTGGTTCCCCTTCTAGCATTAGGGGTGGCTTTATAGAGGTGACATGTCTTTGTTCCATCTGACTGAATATTTAAGCTAAAATGCATCCAATTCTACCTAGTCTTGTAGCCTCTGTTTAGTCTATTCTTAGCTCTTGACCTTTAGGGTTGCACACCTGGGATCTCCCCCCAGCTTTTCTCTCCTGTTTGCACTCTCCTGCTGATGACATCCTATAGTCCTGGGGTGAACCTGACTCTAGCTGAACCAAGGAGAGCCTTCCTAGGCCATTTGTAGTTGGGGCTCATTTTAGGGTCTGTCTCTTTTTAGGCTGTGAAAGAATCCACCTATAAAATCCCAGTTAATTGCAGTGGGACCAATGCCTTTTATACTTCAGCTTGTGAAACCAAAAATCATTGCAGTGTTTGTGCAAAGGCCTCAAAATTTCTCATACCAAGGTAAGAAAGTCCCAGTTATAGGATGAGGGTGAAAAAGAGTGGATTTTAGTGGGACTTCAAAAGATGCGGAAAAGGTTGCCTTCCAGCCAGCTTGTCTCTTGTAAATGTTACCTGTTAATTTATTGATCTTTCCTCCTGCTTAAACTGGCTATTATCACAGGATAAAAGCTATAGCTTCAGAGAGAGAAGAAACCATGGCAAACACGTGGACTAATCCATGGGTTTACAAAGGTGGGAGTTGCCACTTAGGATGGAAGGTACTTGCTGAGAGCAGGGTGAAAAACCTGGGTTATTCCTGGTTATATCACTACCTCTCTCCTGATGAGATGGCATGCCTTGGGGCCAGGGCTTTAAAGTTCCAAAAAGATTTGGAATTTAGTCGCGCAGCTAAAAGGAAGAAAAAGAGGCGATCTTTGCCTGGGCCCTCAGCCAATTGACCCTCTCTGTCTTCCAGAGTAACACCCCATCCCCTCCACGATCTTCCCATCCAAGTCCCTGTGTCTGTCCTTTCCTCTCTCCTTCACTCCTCATGTCAGGCTGAGGAGCCTGAGGCCTGGTAGATGGCTTTTACAGACATGAGCACAAGCCCAAGCATCTGGAAAGGCCCTTAGGTGGGGTCTGGAGATCCTCCAGCATCCTCCAAGGCTGTGGTTCCCCTTCTAGCATTAGGGGTGGCTTTATAGAGGTGACATGTCTTTGTTCCATCTGACTGAATATTTAAGCTAAAATGCATCCAATTCTACCTAGTCTTGTAGCCTCTGTTTAGTCTATTCTTAGCTCTTGACCTTTAGGGTTGCACACCTGGGATCTCCCCCCAGCTTTTCTCTCCTGTTTGCACTCTCCTGCTGATGACATCCTATAGTCCTGGGGTGAACCTGACTCTAGCTGAACCAAGGAGAGCCTTCCTAGGCCATTTGTAGTTGGGGCTCATTTTAGGGTCTGTCTCTTTTTAGGCTGTGAAAGAATCCACCTATAATGCAGTTTTATTTTCTAGTGAATTCCCATGGACAGAGGAGCCTGGTGGGCTACAGTCCATGGGGTCACAAAGAGTTGAACAGAACTGAGTGACTAAGCATAGCACAGTAACAACACATACCATCTCAGAACTCTTAGAGACCTTGTCTAGAAAGTCAACAAAAGAAAGAATGAAGCTGACATGAGGAGGCAAACAGAGCTGAGAGATGACTGGAGCGAGCTTGGTTCCCTTCACTCCTGAGAACCAGCTTATAAGCCCACCCTGAGTGCAGGTGTGGGTGTGGCTTTCCCTAGACTCTGAATTGAGACCCAAGTGCCTTTTCTCCTGTGTTCTCTATCTAACTGAGTATCTGCCACTGCAACCACAGAGGACCCTAAGTTTACATCTCCGCTGATTGATTAATCGTTTCATTCATTCATAGGCTTAAGTGTACATTCATGGGTGTTAATAGGCAGTCACTAAGTGGCAACTTTTATGAACTCTCCCTTGCATATCTTTCTCACCTTATCCATCTTTTCCTCTTTGCTGTATAGTTTTGTCCATGTCAGATAGACAGAGAAAAATGGTTTTTACCAGCTATTTTAGTTTAGACAGGTTGGAAAGGCTGCTTGGTGAGGGAATTTCTGGAGTATGAGTTTATGATAGGCCTTCAGAGGACTTGGTTGCAACTTGGTGCAAGTGTGATTAAGCAATCTGTCATCAAGCTTCATGATAGATTTATAATTTGCCAGAAGCTACTGAGAGAGAGACAGAGAAAGAGAACCTACTCCTTGTTCTTGAGATGTGAGGGACTTACATATTGGAAATGACTTAGACTGCCTAGGGAATGTTGGCATGCTCTTGCTAAAGAATATCAGTTGGCACATTGATAGCACTTCTCATTCAGAGATCTCAAGGTGTATGATAAATACTGCCTCACATGGCTCACTATCCCTTGGGTACTAGAGATTTGGAAGAAGGAATAACCAGGGGCCAGAAGAGATGGACACAGACACAACTGAGTGACTGAACTGAGATGGGATGGGGAACGTACTTAATAGATATTCCAGGAGGAGTTAGGTAAGAGAATGTAATTACCTGAATTGGCACTGGGCCACAGCACTAGGAGTGAATATGAGCTATCAGGCCTTGGATGCAAGGAGATGGCCAAATCACTCTGTCAGCTCCAGTATAAAGGAATTTGGAGGGTAGTTTCATTGCCCATTTCACCACATATCTTTCTTACACTCTCATGCAAGAAAGTGTTTTGTTTTTAAATCCCTCAAAATCACTATTTCTGAACTAGATGCTTCCTGCAAAGGATGTATCTGATCCATCTCTTCTGTATCATCCAAAGACATCTTCCCACTTGCCTGGAACTCCTGACCTTTCCCTCTTGCATGGCCCAAAGGCTGAATAAATGATGAACAAGGGAATCTGTCTCTGCTGGGACTACAGAAAGACAGATGATGATGCATCCTCTCGTTTCCTTCCTTCTCTCATTTCCGACTTGAATTTCTCATAATCTTTCCAGGTGCTGCCTCATTCCACATCTTTTCCCCATCTCTCTTTTCTTCCCAGTTCAACAATCTCTGAAGCCTTGGAGAAATTCAGGTTAAGCAGAAAGGCCAGTTCCACTTGGATTGCACTCAGACTTGCATCCTTAAAGCAAATCTGAGTGAAATGGATACAAACTTCACCTTTCTCAACTTCAGCAATACAAAATGGATGGTTTTTTTTTTTTTTTTTGGTAATAAAGTTTTTGTTTCTGGTCTTGAGCCTCCTCTTTTTCTGGTACAGAAACATGAGATCAGACTTCTCTGATGATGCAGCAGATAAGTATCTGCCTGCCAGGGCAGGAAAACACAGGTTCGATCCCTGTTCTGGGAAGATCTCACATGCTGTGAAGCAACTGAGCCTGTGCGCCACAACTACTGAGCTGATGGTGCTCTAGAGCCTGTGAACTGCAACTATGGAGCCTGAGTACTGCAACTACTGAGCCCCATGTGCCTAGAACCTGTGCTCCATAACTAGAGAAGTCACCACAATAAGAGCCCTGAGTAACACAATGAAGAGCCGTGCCTCTTGCTGTAGCCAGAGAAAGCCCAAACCGAGACCCAGCACAGTCGAAAAAAAGAAAAAGAAAAAGAACCATGGGGACTTGTTACTTTAAGGTAAAGTCTTGTCAACTTTTGTAATTTCTCAATCACTTCAAGTTAAAAAATTAGCTACTTTTGGGATCCCCCTGCCCTTTTAAATAAGTTTCCTTACTTCTCAGGTTGCTGTGCTTTAGGAAGGCTTGAGTGGGCTACTCAGATTTCATCTGGTCACTCCTTGGTTTCTATCTGGTCATGTTCTCTGCTGCCAGCTCATGTCCCTTGTGTTACTTGCTCCTTAGAATCAGTCACTTCTGTCTGGTGGCCCTCAGGCCCTTAGTGCAAAGGATGTATCTGATCCATCTCTTCTGTATCATCCAAAGACATCTTCCCACTTGCCTGGAACTCCTGACCTTTCCTCTTGCATGGCCCAAAGGCTGAATAAATGATGAACAAGGGAATCTGTCTCTGCTGGGACTACAGAAAGACAGATGATGATGCATCCTCTCGTTTCCTTCCTTCTCTCATTTCCGACTTGAATTTCTCATAATCTTTCCAGGTGCTGCCTCATTCCACATCTTTTCCCCATCTCTCTTTTCTTCCCAGTTCAACAATCTCTGAAGCCTTGGAGAAATTCAGGTTAAGCAGAAAGGCCAGTTCCACTTGGATTGCACTCAGACTTGCATCCTTAAAGCAAATCTGAGTGAAATGGATACAAACTTCACCTTTCTCAACTTCAGCAATACAAAATGGATGGTTTTTTTTTTTTTGGTAATAAATTTTTTGTTTCTGGTCTTGAGCCTCCTCTTTTTCTGGTACAGAAACATGAGATCAGACTTCTCTGATGATGCAGCAGATAAGTATCTGCCTGCCAGGGCAGGAAAACACAGGTTCGATCCCTGTTCTGGGAAGATCTCACATGCTGTGAAGCAACTGAGCCTGTGCGCCACAACTACTGAGCTGATGGTGCTCTAGAGCCTGTGAACTGCAACTATGGAGCCTGAGTACTGCAACTACTGAGCCCCATGTGCCTAGAACCTGTGCTCCATAACTAGAGAAGTCACCACAATAAGAGCCCTGAGTAACACAATGAAGAGCCGTGCCTCTTGCTGTAGCCAGAGAAAGCCCAAACCGAGACCCAGCACAGTCGAAAAAAAGAAAAAGAAAAAGAACCATGGGGACTTGTTACTTTAAGGTAAAGTCTTGTCAACTTTTGTAATTTCTCAATCACTTCAAGTTAAAAAATTAGCTACTTTTGGGATCCCCCTGCCCCTTTTAAATAAGTTTCCTTACTTCTCAGGTTGCTGTGCTTTAGGAAGGCTTGAGTGGGCTACTCAGATTTCATCTGGTCACTCCTTGGTTTCTATCTGGTCATGTTCTCTGCTGCCAGCTCATGTCCCTTGTGTTACTTGCTCCTTAGAATCAGTCACTTCTGTCTGGTGGCCCTCAGGCCCTTAGTGAGCAGTTGAAAGGGAGATGACTCCAGTTCTCATTTATACTTTCAGTTTTTCATTCTTGTTTTTTTGTACCTGAACCCCTAGAGTTGGATGCCTCCTATCTATTTTTTTTTCCTTTTTCTGACCTTCTAAACTTTCTTTCAACTCCTAGAAAATGATAGCCATAACTTTGTAACCCAAGGAAGGGATGATGGGAAAATGGAAAACCATCCTAGTTAATTAATGCCTCAATGTCTTATCTCTCCAAATAAGCCAACTTCTTTGACTGGATATGTTTTATGGGCAAAGTGAAAAACAAAGAACTTGTTAGAAATCATTTGTATTAGTCAAAGTTTCTTTTTTTTAATTTTATTTTTAAAGCCTGGTATAGAAGCTCTTATTTTCTTGTAAGAACCAGTAGGATGCGTTGGTGAGAGGATAATTAGGATCAGCTGAAGTAGCAGTGTGTGCAGATGAGAGAGCCTAAACTCAGACATCCAGGTCTTCATCAGTAACAAGCAGGAAACCCCATTTCATCTATGATGAGCCCATTATCACAAGTGACATGCTAGACCAAGGTGACAAAAATAAACAGTAACACGACATCGGGTTTGATGATGATGCACTGCAAGCCGAGGTCCCAAGGTTACCCACAGCAGGAAGAAATAAGTCATCTCGACCCCCATGATAGGGCCTTAGTAGGTAAAAACATCTGAGATGGTTTTTACCAACCAGAAAAGGAGAAACAATACCTCTGCAGTGCAAACATTTGTACTCAGCGGCATGCTTATAAACCCCAGTGACTCGCCGGAGACCCTGGAGGCTGCTAGCTCCTGCTGCTAGTCAGGTGGCCCATTTGAACTTGGTTCTTGATCCTAGAAAACTTTGACATAAGTTCTTTTGAATCTCAGCATTTTTAAGATATAGCAGCTTCCAATCTTATGTTGGCTGAAATGTCTCTGTCTTGCACAATGATCGCTTTTTAGCTTTGTAACCTATATAATCAGAGCGAGGCTCACACTGCTTAGCAGGAAGACAGAGGGGTTAGATCAGATTATATTTAAGGACAAAGAGAGCGGTCAATACTAAAATGATTGTGGTGTGGGGGAGGGTCATGGTCAAATCGGAGGGTGTTAGGTAGTACCTACGAGAGACCACTCAAACTGTCTGGGAGTAAGCTCAGACATGAAATTATTTCTGAGACCTTGTTTTTCTCTTTCATTAACTGCATACCTAGTAGAAAATTTTGTAAGCTGTGTTAGCATCTCTGGTCGCCAAGGCAGTAAAGGCCCACTGATTGACTATGCTTTCATGTTAGCATCCAGCTTCCATATGAATGCAACATGTTCTAAAGTAGTTCTGCTACAAACTAAGGCCATTTGCAGCAACATGGATGGACCTAGAGAGGGTTATACTGAGTGAAGTAAGTCAGACAGAGAAGGAGGAATATCGTATGACATCCCTTATATGTAGAAGCTAAAAAGAAATGATACCAATGACTTATTTACAAAACAGTAACAGACTCATAGACTTAGTGAACAAACTTATGGTTGCCAGGAAGTCAGGGGAGGATGAGGAGAATGGATGCTTAAGGAGCTTGGGATAGACATGTAAAAACTGTGTATTTAAAATGGATAACAAATAAGGTCCTACCATGCAGCACAGGGAACTCGGCTTAGTGTTATGTGTCAGCCTGGGTGGGAGGAGAGTTTGGGGGAGAATGGATGCATATATTAGCATGTGTATGACTGAGTCCCTATACTGTCCCCCTGAAACTCTCATAACATCATTAATTGGCTATATATACTCCAATATAAAATAAAAAGTAAAAAAAAAAAAATCCAGTAGTTCTGCTAAACACTGCCTCTGCCAGATGTTAAAGGATGAGTAATAACAACATTCCCATTTACAGGCCACAGAAATTGATCCTATATAACAGGTAAAAAACAAGGGTAAGGTACCTTCCTGATGGTTCAATGGCTAAGATTCTGAGCTTCCAATGCAGGTGGCCCTAGTTCAAGCCCTGGTTAGGGAACCAGATCCCACATACCACAACCAAGACCCAGTGCACCCAAATAAATAAGTATATAAAAATTAAAAAAAGAATTGAATTCATTCAATTCAATGCATGGATTTATAGTCATGATGGAATACAGATGAGCAGGTGGAGAACATGGTCAGGGTCTAAGGAAGAGGTAAGCAGCTGGAATCACAAGCAAAATCATGCTACCAGTTCAGCCCGGTGGGGATAGGACTGCCACCACTTGCAGACACAACATTTTTCTAGCTTTACCAATGGCCCTGAACTTGGACCTTTTGCTTCTCAGAGCCACCAGAATGAGTCATTACTGCTCCTGCTTCTCTGTCACTGATTCCAGAGTCAGAGTCCCGGAGGAAGCAGCCAGCTGGCCTTGGTCTCCACGAAGTGAGGCAGGGTGAGAGTAGCTGGCTTTTCACCTTCTGTGATGAGAGAGGGGCCTCTCCTTCACACAGTTGGGAATTCCCTAAATGTAGGCAGGTGCTTCAGATGCCTGGCAGCCAAAAAATGATAAATGATAACAGGATGTTGCATAGGAAAAGGCTCCATATTCAATTAATTTTGAGAAATGCCAGGCTTAACAGATTTCTTTACTACAGGGTTTTCATTGTGATTGCATGCATGGTGAGTCTCCAAGAGGGATTATAGACACCCTCCTCTCTCTTTATCATCCTATGCGAGTGCTCCAGGGAATACACGAATCACTACTTTAAAGCAACAGGCGACAAGAATATTTTCTTCCTCACATGTAACTTCAGCAAACTTATCTCTATAAACACATGTTGTATTGATAGGCATGCAAATTAGAACTGCAGTTTTGGAAACTTTCAAGCTGCATAGCTGCCCTATGGTTGGGTGTCTTCTGATGAAGATAGCATTGCCATTATACATTAGTAGCACCCATCAAAGCCTCCCCTTCTTGGAGGTGCAGGCCTGAGTTTAGTCTAGGAGGTTTATCACCGCCACACGCTGTTCCTTAGTGATACATCTCCATTTGTTCTTGGCACATATTCCAACTTGCCTGAAGCAGTTAATGTAGCTTTAGAAAATGTCTAAGAGAGTAGCTTATGTCTGAGAAACACTGGCTCTGCATCCAGCAGAGGTGGAAGCTGCCAAGTTTCAAATTCTCTGATAACTCAAAACAAATGTCCTGCTTATTTTTATAAGTGCAGCAATGTAAGAACGCATCATTCCACAACCAAACCATGAATGACCTTTAAGCCACATTTAGCATAGGAAATTGCTCTTATCTGTATTTATGTGCCATGTGTGCTAAATTGCTTCAGTCATGTCTGACCGTTTGCAACCTTATGGACTGTAGCTCACCATGCTCTTCTGTCCATGGAATTCTCCAGGCAAGAATACTGGCATGGGTTGCCATGCCCTCCTCCAGGGGATTTTCCTAATCCAGGGATTGAACCCGTGTCTCCTGAGGCTCTTGCATTGCAGGTAGATTCTTTATGGCTGAGCCACTGGAAGCCCCATCTGTATTCATAGATGACATCTAAACCTTGGGTCAGAGTCATATTTTATTTAAAGATTCAGAGTCCCGGAGGAAGCAGCCAGCTGGCCTTGGTCTCCACGAAGTGAGGCAGGGTGAGAGTAGCTGGCTTTTCACCTTCTGTGATGAGAGGGCCTCCCTTCACACAGTTGGGAATTCCCTAAATGTAGGCAGGTGCTTCAGATGCCTGGCAGCCAAAAAATGATAAATGATAACAGGATGTTGCATAGGAAAAGGCTCCATATTCAATTAATTTTGAGAAATGCCAGGCTTAACAGATTTCTTTACTACAGGGTTTTCATTGTGATTGCATGCATGGTGAGTCTCCAAGAGGGATTATAGACACCCTCCTCTCTTTATCATCCTATGCGAGTGCTCCAGGGAATACACGAATCACTACTTTAAAGCAACAGGTGACAAGAATATTTTCTTCCTCACATGTAACTTCAGCAAACTTATCTCTATAAACACATGTTGTATTGATAGGCATGCAAATTAGAACTGCAGTTTTGGAAACTTTCAAGCTGCATAGCTGCCCTATGGTTGGGTGTCTTCTGATGAAGATAGCATTGCCATTATACATTAGTAGCACCCATCAAAGCCTCCCCTTCTTGGAGGTGCAGGCCTGAGTTTAGTCTAGGAGGTTTATCACCGCCACACGCTGTTCCTTAGTGATACATCTCCATTTGTTCTTGGCACATATTCCAACTTGCCTGAAGCAGTTAATGTAGCTTTAGAAAATGTCTAAGAGAGTAGCTTATGTCTGAGAAACACTGGCTCTGCATCCAGCAGAGGTGGAAGCTGCCAAGTTTCAAATTCTCTGATAACTCAAAACAAATGTCCTGCTTATTTTTATAAGTGCAGCAATGTAAGAACGCATCATTCCACAACCAAACCATGAATGACCTTTAAGCCACATTTAGCATAGGAAATTGCTCTTATCTGTATTTATGTGCCATGTGTGCTAAATTGCTTCAGTCATGTCTGACCGTTTGCAACCTTATGGACTGTAGCTCACCATGCTCTTCTGTCCATGGAATTCTCCAGGCAAGAATACTGGCATGGGTTGCCATGCCCTCCTCCAGGGGATTTTCCTAATCCAGGGATTGAACCCGTGTCTCCTGAGGCTCTTGCATTGCAGGTAGATTCTTTATGGCTGAGCCACTGGAAGCCCCATCTGTATTCATAGATGACATCTAAACCTTGGGTCAGAGTCATATTTTATTTAAAGATTGGTAAACTGAAGATCATAGCTTCACATGCAAATCTAAGCCTTAACTCTCTAGGAAGTCAAGGTAAATACATATTTTTATTTGACCTAAATCAGTACTGAAAGTTGAGGTTTGTTTTAAATTCATCATTTAATGCTTCTTTCTTCTAACTTCTGTACCTTACCACTTTCTTAACATCTTTCAGCTTTTGTAGAATATGAAGCTAACACTATGAATAGAGTTGTTTATTACAAAAAGGATGCAGTGAAATGGCTGAAAAGTTCATTCAGGTTTTTCTGTAAGGTGGTATGGGAAAACTCAAACAAATCTTTGACCAACCCAATATTTGGGGTCTACTATGTGAATGACCTTATGCTAGGTATAAGGGATAAAAAATAATGATAGGACAGACTTCAGACTTCATGCTTTGAAAGAACTTACATTTAAACCATGAATTTGTTCATTTATTTAAGAGAATTTCTTAAGCCTTCCTGTAGTCCAGGCACGCAGCTAGGAATTCAGGATAAAAGAAGATTAAGGTTTCTATTCTTGGGAACATATATGTAGTCAGGGAGACTGATATGAAATCACACATTGTGTAATTGCTTATAGACTCATGCTGTGGCCAGAGGTGTGGATAAGACCACAAGCTATGAGGATATGATGGAACACACTCTCTGAGAAAGAATCGGTAAGCTGTGCTCTGAAGGATGAGCAGGAATAAACATGATAGAGACATGGAGAAGGAGTGTGCAGGTAGAAATTAGAGCTTTGCAGCACAAGCCACTTTTGCTGGTATCAGGGTAAGAGTGGCCCCAAAATGAGAGAAGCAGGCAGAGTCTTGGAGGTGAGGAGATAATTTTGGTCTTCATGCTAAAGGCAGTGGACAGATAGAGGGGATTTCATCAGGGAAGTGACATAATCAAATATGCAATTTAGAAAGGCCACTCCGGTCTTGCACATCAAATGGTTTGTAAGGGCAACAGTGGAGGCAGAAATACCAGTTGGGAAACTGATCAAAGTGTTGGTTGAACTGGAGTAGGGGTAGACAAGATGATGGCATAGATATGCATAGATATGAGATGGAAGAGGTGAGAGTAAGCGTGTGGAAGAGAGGATGTAAGAGATATATACATAGGAGAGATCCAAAAGGATCTGACACAGTAGGACTTCATGCTTAATTGGATGCAAGAGTTATTAAGGAGAAAGTCAAGTAAGTTGCCAAATGCAATATGATGGGTCAAATGTTATAAAGAGACTATGAGGCACTTATCTAGTCACTGAAATGTGTCATTTCCCCACCTCCCGACCCTGGCAACACTGGACCTCAAGTTGTACACAGCTTATTTGAATAGACTAGATATAAATACTGAAAAGTTAGTGCACAGTCAAGACAGTGCACAGCAAGCATTGAGAAAATACCAGGGAAAATGTCATCAGCCGATGATACCAGCTGGACTTGGGCAAAAAAATGTAAAAGAGCAATCCTGATGGAGATAACACATGGGAGAAGGTGAGGAGAAAGTAAGGATAGTTGCCTGTTTAGGTAGTACCAAATAGATCGGTTGTATCAAAATAGAGGATTTGGAGGAAAAGTGGTACGTTTGAAAGGGTAGGTATGGAACAGCAATGAGGTAGCAGGATTTCTATAAAAAATTCATAAACATTTTTTTACCTTCATCATCATGAGTAGGCCCTAAAACTTGTGCAATAGGAAAAGCTGAAGTTCTAATTCAAGGTCTTCTGTGACTTTCTCTACAGTGGACATGAGTATGACCATACTCCAGGAGATAGTGGACGGCAGGGAAGCCTGGTGTGCTGCAGTCCATAGCGTCACAAAGAGTCAGGAACTACTTAGTGACTGAACAACAACAACTCTTTTGTTGAGAATTTTTTGCATCTATATCCATCTGGGATATTAACGTGTAGTTTTTTAAATTTAACCTTGTAGTGTCCTTATCTGGCTTTGGTAGCAGAGTTATGCTGGCCTGGTAACACAAATTTGGGAGTGTTCCCCTTTTTCAATTTTTTAGAAGCATTTGAGAAGGATTGGTGTTAATTGTTCTGTAAATGATTGCTAATATTCACCAGTAAAACCAACTGGTCCCGGACTTTTATGTTGAGAAGTTTTTGATTCCTGATCCGGACTTGTTACTGATTTGTTCTGATTTCCTGTTTCTTTCTTTCTTTTTTTTTTTTTTTTAAAGATTTATTTATTTATTTTTGGGCGGAGGTCGGGGTGGGAAGGGAGGGGAGCGGGCGGGCCACTTCTATTGGTCTTTCATTTCTCTATTTTCATCCATCTTTGTTCTTTGGCTCCTGCGGGCCTCCCATCACGGTGGCGTCTGTCCTTGCAGAGCACCGGCTCTGGGCACATGCGCTCCAGAGCTCCGGCTCGGTGATTGGACACATCGGTCTGGCTGCTCCGCAGCACATGGGATCTTCCCAGGCCAGGGATTGAACCGGTGCCCCTTGCACTGCAAGACGGTGTCCTTACCCACTGGACCAGGAGAAGCCCTCCTGTTTCTTTCTTGATAGCTTGTATTTTGGCCTCTTTTATTGTTTTTTTAAAATTTATTTATTTTCATAGTCTTCATTCTTTGGCCTGTGTGGGCCTCCCATTGCAGTGGACTCTGTCGTTGCAGAGCACTGACTCTGGGCACATGTGCTTCAGAGCACTGGCTCATAACTGGACACACTAGTCCAGCTGCTCCACATAACGTGGGATCTTCCCGGGCCAGGGATCAAACCAGTGCCCCTTGCACTGCAAGGAGGACTCTTTACCCACATCTAACACTTCTGATCTTGTTTATTTAAGTACTCCTTTTTTCTTAATCTAGCTAAAGATTTGTCAATTTTGTTTATCTTAAAATTTTGTAACAGTTCTTAGTCTTATTTGAAATATCACACCTTCGGAGAATCTGTCCTTGTCATCCAACCTGAACCAGATTTTCCTTCTGTTATTGTTCACCATTGGCTCCTATGTATTTCTCTCGTACTGTCAAACACAGCCCACAAATGTTCCAAATGTTCACTTGTTTAATATCTACCTTGTCCACTAGAATGCAAACCTTTTGACTGGAGGGCTTTTTGTGATGGACTGTGTATCCTTGATCTTTAAAGCAGAGCCCACTTGGGGCTCAGTATATACTTGGAAGAAAAAGATGTAATGAGTGTGATAAAAAAAGAAGGAGCAGAGAATTTAGACCAGAAGTGAGGGCAGATCCTGTCACGTTTACTGAAGGAAAATATGACTCAGTGGGCTTGCCAGATAATTCCTGAACTCTGCTTAAAAACATGTACAAGGAAAACAATACCCATGTCTTTGTATAAACTCTGAAAGTTTGAAAATCCTTGTTAAGGCTCCTCTTGGAATAAAGTTATGCAAATATTTGGGGTATTCAAAATGTAAATATTTTTAAGGTTTAGAATACATTTCAAAATAACCATTTTATGAGGTGTCTTTCATGCTCAGCTTTCCTATTTTTAATGCCTTAAGTAACTCTTCCATTCAATTTTCTGCTGAAAGTGTTGCTAGTTAATACTGACTCCAAATTGGGTTTTACTGAATATTATAAATATGAGGAGATTAAATCCTGGTCAGCAGGGTCCAAAAAGAAACATGGGGCTCCTTCTCTCTATGGTCGCAGTTTCATGTCCTTCCAGGATAGAAACATTCTGGTGTTTCTACTCCTGGGCATGACTTGACTCTTGGGCTCTGGGGTCTACAGTGCTGGAGAGAGGGTGAGTTCTATTCTTGAGATTGAATGTTATCCCACCTCTAAAGTAAACCTGCCATGGATGGGTATATTTTCTGAACCTCTGTATATCTAGTGAGTTTCCTGGGTCAGTAGACACTAAAGAGCCTACCAGCTTATTGATTAAAGTTCCTGGACTATGGAGCCAACTCCTGGCTTTGAGTCTCAGCTTTCTTACTCTCTAGCAGGGTGACTTAGCAAAGTCCTAAAGCACTCTGTGTCTTAAGTTTCTTCACCTCAGCAAGGGTGGAGATGATTATTGTGTCTAATTAGGTAGTTGGATGGTGAGGATGAAGTGAGATAATATGTACAAAGCCCTTACAAGCATGGCACATAATAACTGCTTAATTAATGTTACTGATTATTGTTGTACCTGAGTATATGGCCATCTTTGTTCCTACACAGCTCTTTTAACTGAGCCTGTTTCATCTATAAATACCGGGGGGCTTTGTGATGGACTGTGTATCCTTGATCTTTAAAGCAGAGCCCACTTGGGGCTCAGTATACTGGAAGAAAAGATGTAATGAGTGTGATAAAAAAAGAAGGAGCAGAGAATTTAGACCAGAAGTGAGGGCAGATCCTGTCACGTTTACTGAAGGAAAATATGACTCAGTGGGCTTGCCAGATAATTCCTGAACTCTGCTTAAAAACATGTACAAGGAAAACAATACCCATGTCTTTGTATAAACTCTGAAAGTTTGAAAATCCTTGTTAAGGCTCCTCTTGGAATAAAGTTATGCAAATATTTGGGGTATTCAAAATGTAAATATTTTTAAGGTTTAGAATACATTTCAAAATAACCATTTTATGAGGTGTCTTTCATGCTCAGCTTTCCTATTTTTAATGCCTTAAGTAACTCTTCCATTCAATTTTCTGCTGAAAGTGTTGCTAGTTAATACTGACTCCAAATTGGGTTTTACTGAATATTATAAATATGAGGAGATTAAATCCTGGTCAGCAGGGTCCAAAAAGAAACATGGGGCTCCTTCTCTCTATGGTCGCAGTTTCATGTCCTTCCAGGATAGAAACATTCTGGTGTTTCTACTCCTGGGCATGACTTGACTCTTGGGCTCTGGGGTCTACAGTGCTGGAGAGAGGGTGAGTTCTATTCTTGAGATTGAATGTTATCCCACCTCTAAAGTAAACCTGCCATGGATGGGTATATTTTCTGAACCTCTGTATATCTAGTGAGTTTCCTGGGTCAGTAGACACTAAAGAGCCTACCAGCTTATTGATTAAAGTTCCTGGACTATGGAGCCAACTCCTGGCTTTGAGTCTCAGCTTTCTTACTCTCTAGCAGGGTGACTTAGCAAAGTCCTAAAGCACTCTGTGTCTTAAGTTTCTTCACCTCAGCAAGGGTGGAGATGATTATTGTGTCTAATTAGGTAGTTGGATGGTGAGGATGAAGTGAGATAATATGTACAAAGCCCTTACAAGCATGGCACATAATAACTGCTTAATTAATGTTACTGATTATTGTTGTACCTGAGTATATGGCCATCTTTGTTCCTACACAGCTCTTTTAACTGAGCCTGTTTCATCTATAAATACCCTTGTTTTGGTAAACAGCATTTAGAATTTACCTCTCCCTGTTGATCTGCCACTTCTGTTTCCTCTGAACTGGTTATTTACCTTACCTTCATCTAGGTTCCACACCCTGCTATAGACTGATAACTGCTTGACTGGCTTTCTTGCTCACGACCTTGAATGGTCTTTCCAGGATATGACTTTTTATATCACAGGTCTGAAGCACTGTTCTTTCACATACTCCCTCATCCTCTGAGGCCACCAGGACATGAGACTTTTCCTGGTTAGTGAGGAGTGATGATGTAGGACCCTGATCCTTTGCCCTAGGAGCAAGCTTTTCATCAGTTCCTAAACTTTTAGTGTTGAGCCAAAATAAAATGAGAGTGGTATTATGTGTCAGGGTAGGAGGTAACATGGCCTTATCCAGAAGAGGACAGCTAGCCATCCTCATGGTTGTTCAAAGGCGAAAAGGGGACTAGGTTTGTGTTTCAAGATGACCCCTATGGTCTTAGCTCCCTTCTCTCGATCCAAATCTCTTTCTGTCTCACTGTTTGACAGTATTTAGAGGGTGGCCTTGTCTGAGGTTAGCCCACTGGATCCTTACACCTAATTGGAACCAGATACCAGTGTGGATTCTCGGTTGAGCATATAGTAAATGACCCCATATTCATGGGAGCAGTATTGCCATAATACAGAAAATAATCAGACATTTCATGGTGCATTGGAAGGGAATCTGTCTGGTCTCCTCAAAAGTTATTCAGTCCTTTGCTGTTGAGAGAATCTTCATTGTTTTTCAGATTCCTGCGGGTGACTTAGCAAAGTCCTAAAGCACTCTGTGTCTTAAGTTTCTTCACCTCAGCAAGGGTGGAGATGATTATTGTGTCTAATTAGGTAGTTGGATGGTGAGGATGAAGTGAGATAATATGTACAAAGCCCTTACAAGCATGGCACATAATAACTGCTTAATTAATGTTACTGATTATTGTTGTACCTGAGTATATGGCCATCTTTGTTCCTACACAGCTCTTTTAACTGAGCCTGTTTCATCTATAAATACCCTTGTTTTGGTAAACAGCATTTAGAATTTACCTCTCCCTGTTGATCTGCCACTTCTGTTTCCTCTGAACTGGTTATTTACCTTACCTTCATCTAGGTTCCACACCCTGCTATAGACTGATAACTGCTTGACTGGCTTTCTTGCTCACGACCTTGAATGGTCTTTCCAGGATATGACTTTTTATATCACAGGTCTGAAGCACTGTTCTTTCACATACTCCCTCATCCTCTGAGGCCACCAGGACATGAGACTTTTCCTGGTTAGTGAGGAGTGATGATGTAGGACCCTGATCCTTTGCCCTAGGAGCAAGCTTTTCATCAGTTCCTAAACTTTTAGTGTTGAGCCAAAATAAAATGAGAGTGGTATTATGTGTCAGGGTAGGAGGTAACATGGCCTTATCCAGAAGAGGACAGCTAGCCATCCTCATGGTTGTTCAAAGGCGAAAAGGGGACTAGGTTTGTGTTTCAAGATGACCCCTATGGTCTTAGCTCCCTTCTCTCGATCCAAATCTCTTTCTGTCTCACTGTTTGACAGTATTTAGAGGGTGGCCTTGTCTGAGGTTAGCCCACTGGATCCTTACACCTAATTGGAACCAGATACCAGTGTGGATTCTCGGTTGAGCATATAGTAAATGACCCCATATTCATGGGAGCAGTATTGCCATAATACAGAAAATAATCAGACATTTCATGGTGCATTGGAAGGGAATCTGTCTGGTCTCCTCAAAAGTTATTCAGTCCTTTGCTGTTGAGAGAATCTTCATTGTTTTTCAGTTTTCTGCAAGCATCCTCCTTCTCTTCTGTGTTTCCATTTAAGACTTCACATTTTTTCCAGGAGAATAACCCTCAACTGCTCATTTTGGTTGTCAGTGCCTGGGATGAAGCATTGCTGATGATAAACTAACACAGCTGAAGCTCCCACAGAAATTTTCATGTGGCGTTTACTGCATATTGGGATTTACAGAACAGTGGGATGCTCTTTAACAAGCATGGTATGCTGTGCTTTGGGTTCACCATGAGTGAAGGATTGCTGAGGCTTCCGAGTTCTCTCAGAAATGTTAGTGCTTCTGCTACACTTGTAATCAGAATGATGAGGGTAAAGAGAGGAGCTTCATCCACCTCAGGCTCCACACAACACATTCAAGTGATAAATTCCTGGTTAATTTTCTCACCCTGGCTCTGTGAAAACTCTTAGCTTTAAGCTGTTGCAGTTCCTTTAAAATTCCCTGGCAGTCCTGAAAGCCAAGAGAGACTTATTTTTCAAGCAAGAATTTTGGTATTTCAATGGCTGAGTTCTTTATTTAATTATAATAGCACATCATTTAAATTAAATTTCCTTAGAAAAAATGAGGGTTTAAATGAAGGAGAAAATGCTATGTCATACTAGACTAAGTTTGAACTATTGAAAACTCTATTGAAAACAAAATTCTAAAGCCTTTGTGAAACCCTTCCCCAACATTGATCAACTGTCTCATACAATGACTTATATCTTAGAGCATTTCTCTAACTCTCTACCTGAGCTAGGGCTAGGAGAGAATTTTTTTTTTTTAGTATTTATTTGTTTGTTTATTTGTATTTATTTGGCCGCATCAGGTCTTAGTTGTGGCATATAGGATCTTTCATTGCAGCATGTTGGCTCAGTAATTGTGGCCATGGACTTAGCTGACCCACAGCATATGGGCTCTTCATTCACTGATCAAGGTACGAACCCAAGTCCCCTACATTAGGAGGAAGATTGTTACCGACCAGACCACCAGGCAGGTCCTGAGAGAAGTAATTTTTTTTTTTTTTTTAATATTTTTGCGGGGTGGTGGGTTGGGGAGGGAGTGGAGCGGGTGGGCCACTTCTATTAGTCTTTCATTTATCTGTTTTCATCCATCTTTTGTTCTTTGGCCCGTGTGGGCCTCCCATCATAGTGGCCTCTGTTGTCATAGAGCCCCAGCTCTGGGCGCATGCACCCCAGAGCTCGGCTCGGTAATTGGACACATCGGTCCAGTCACTCTGTGGCACGTGGAATCTTCCCAGGCCAGGGATCGAACCAGCGCCCCTTGCACTTCAAGGTGCTGTCCTTATTCACTGGACCGCCAGGGAAACCGGAGACGTCATTTTATAAGACAAACCAGGCCTACAGGGGGCTTCCAGGACTCTCATGAGGATTTCTGGACATGTTACAGTTGAGTGTTTTATTTGATAACCATAGGGCGTCAGTTTGCATACTTTAAAAATGCCGTTCTTAGCTGCATGCATTCAGCATATGAGAGCCCAGGGGAGAATTTGTAGCACTTAAAGGCAGACCATTAAATGGTGGACACAACAGACTCGAATTCAAGAGTGGTGGTTACAAGGAAACGCTGTTAGTTCAATTCTCTTCCTCTCTGTTTCCTCTCTTTTCCTTCCTCCTATTACTCTCCTACCCTTCCTTCCTTTCATCCTTCCATGTCAGACGTCTTCCTCAGGATGGGAGGGATTGACAGACTTTCTAGTAGATTTGAAAACAAAATTCTAAAGCCTTTGTGAAACCCTTCCCCAACATTGATCAACTGTCTCATACAATGACTTATATCTTAGAGCATTTCTCTAACTCTCTACCTGAGCTAGGGCTAGGAGAGAATTTTTTTTTTTTAGTATTTATTTGTTTGTTTATTTGTATTTATTTGGCCGCATCAGGTCTTAGTTGTGGCATATAGGATCTTTCATTGCAGCATGTTGGCTCAGTAATTGTGGCCATGGACTTAGCTGACCCACAGCATATGGGCTCTTCATTCACTGATCAAGGTACGAACCCAAGTCCCCTACATTAGGAGGAAGATTGTTACCGACCAGACCACCAGGCAGGTCCTGAGAGAAGTAATTTTTTTTTTTTTTTTAATATTTTTGCGGGGGTGGTGGGTTGGGGAGGGGGGCGGGTGGGCCACTTCTATTAGTCTTTCATTTATCTGTTTTCATCCATCTTTTGTTCTTTGGCCCGTGTGGGCCTCCCATCATAGTGGCCTCTGTTGTCATAGAGCCCCAGCTCTGGGCGCATGCACCCCAGAGCTCGGCTCGGTAATTGGACACATCGGTCCAGTCACTCTGTGGCACGTGGAATCTTCCCAGGCCAGGGATCGAACCAGCGCCCCTTGCACTTCAAGGTGCTGTCCTTATTCACTGGACCGCCAGGGAAACCGGAGAAGTAATTTTATAAGACAAACCAGGCCTACAGGGGTCTTCCAGGACTCTCATGAGGATTTCTGGACATGTTACAGTTGAGTGTTTTATTTGATAACCATAGGGCGTCAGTTTGCATACTTTAAAAATGCCGTTCTTAGCTGCATGCATTCAGCATATGAGAGCCCAGGGGAGAATTTGTAGCACTTAAAGGCAGACCATTAAATGGTGGACACAACAGACTCGAATTCAAGAGTGGTGGTTACAAGGAAACGCTGTTAGTTCAATTCTCTTCTTCCTCTCTGTTTCCTCTCTTTTTCCTTCCTCCCTATTACTCTCCCTACCCCTTCCTTCCTTTCATCCTTCCATGTCAGACGTCTTCCTCAGGATGGGAGGGATTGACAGACTTTCTAGTAGATTTGAGGAGTAAAAGGAAAAAGAACACTTCCTGTTACTCTCTGAATACTTCTGACAAAAATGTGTGGGGTTTTCTGCACCAAGTAATTCTTCATTTCTCTGTGGACACTGACTGGATGCCTACAGTTTAACTCGGTTCTGACACTAACTGCTCAGAGTTAGTGCAGATCACACAAGACTACCCCCACCCCAGACACCAAGGGTGAGTCCCAAGTTGTCACCTGTACTTCTGACTGCCAGTTTGCAGGGTCCAATGACTTAATGCCTCACTAATCATGAAAGGTCTCATGTCCTGCTGCCCCCAAGAGAATGAGTGAGTGTGTGTGTCTTGTGAGCAGTTAACAAATTTTCCTACCTGAAGGCAGGCTCGTGGGAACCCCCACCTTTGATGTGGTTTCATAAAAATTGTTTCAAAGGATCCAGGTGGACATCCAGATGAAGTAGGACCTAGGACAGCACCTGAAGAAAAAGCACAGAGACACCACACCTCCCAGCACCTCCATGTGTCCGCCAACCTGGAAGCTCTTGGAACTCTGTAATTTAGAGATTTTTAAAAATAGAGGCATCCTCACATAAGTATGATCAATTATTAACTCAATCTCCAGTTCTTCTCTCCTCCCAAGGGGATGGGAGTTGAGTGTGGCTGAACGTTCCAAGCTTGGTCTCTTTGGTCCCCATTCAGGAGCCAGTAAGAATCACATTACTAGCACAAAGGATGTTCCTACTGTCCAGGAAATTACAGTCTCTGTTTCAGAATCAGGGTCAAAGACCAACTATTAGAACAAAAGACAGTCCTAGTACCCTTATCACTCAGGAAATGACAAGAGATTTGGGAGCTTTGTTTCTGAAGACAGAGACAAAATATGTGTATTTCTCATTGTGCTACAGGGAGACTGAAAGTTAAACATCATTTCAATGATTCTCGTTGCCCCAAGTAGTCCAAAGCAGGGCAATAGACATGCGTCACAGTCACCCTTGAAGTTTGGGTCAATCCAAGGCTTGACTGATTCATGCCCTCAGTGGCCATGTGAGCCGGTGACTTGTGCCAAGTCCAGGAGCTCTGAGACTAAGTTCAGAGAGAGAAGCGAGGCTCCCTGATTCAGTCCTCCAGCTGCATGACTCTCCATGGCTCAGCCTCACTTCTGTGAGTGAGACTGTGTAGCCAGGAAGACTGCACAGCTGAACCAAACAGTTGCCACAAAATTTATCTTTCTTACCACTTTCCCTGCAGTGTAGATATTTGGAGTTTGTTGAGCGATCACATCAGATCTTGCAGTTTGTGTGCATGCCAGCTGTCATGGATGATCTTTCTAGTCTAGCACATTCAACAAATACTTACAGTATGCCTGTGTAGGAAATGTTGTCCTGGAGGTTTGGATGGCAAAGATATGAGGTTGTATGCCCTCAAAAAGTCTCTAAGGTAGTGCAAGCTTAAAATATACTTCTAAGATGAGGGAGATACTTCTAAGATGAGGGGGATACTTCTAAGATGAGGGAGAAAGTGGTGTGTACTTTAAGAGAAGCACAGAGAAAAGAGCAACCTATAAAAGTCTCGAGCAAGAGAAAATGGATTTCAATTGGAAGAACTGGGGAAAATTTCCTCTAAAGGTGGTGACTAAATCCAGTCTAGCTGACTTGGTAGAATTTGAACACATCCAAGTGGGTTGTACATGGGACTGCATGCTAAGGAGGGGGAATTGTGGGCACAGAAGAAACAGGAGAGCGAGAGGATTGGGAGCAGGCTTACTGCAGTGTTGATGCAGAGATGAGGACTTGCATAGAGAGGTCATCTGGGGATGGATGGTCACCTAGTAATGGCTCACTGCCCAACACTCATAGAAGCCAACAGTATGGCACTGGCTTTTCAGTAAAAAAAAAAAAAAAAAAGAAGAAGGTTTTACCTGCAAGGTCATCTGGCAAGGAGAGAGGAAGCAAGATTCTTAGATCTGTCTCCCTGATCGAAGATTTAAGGCAAAATTTAAGAGTTTAGGGGAATTTCAAACTTGGAAGCTGTTTGGCTGGTTATGAATAAGTTCACAGAAGCTCTGTGCTGCTGGGAACCAGATTCTCCTTACTGGTTTTCTGGTGGTCCTTTGAGGCATGCCATCACTTCTGTGAGTGACGCACTGTGTAGCCAGGAAGATCCAGGAGCTCTGAGACTAAGTTCAGAGAGAAGCGAGGCTCCCTGATTCAGTCCTCCAGCTGCATGACTCTCCATGGCTCAGCCTCACTTCTGTGAGTGAGACTGTGTAGCCAGGAAGACTGCACAGCTGAACCAAACAGTTGCCACAAAATTTATCTTTCTTACCACTTTCCCTGCAGTGTAGATATTTGGAGTTTGTTGAGCGATCACATCAGATCTTGCAGTTTGTGTGCATGCCAGCTGTCATGGATGATCTTTCTAGTCTAGCACATTCAACAAATACTTACAGTATGCCTGTGTAGGAAATGTTGTCCTGGAGGTTTGGATGGCAAAGATATGAGGTTGTATGCCCTCAAAAAGTCTCTAAGGTAGTGCAAGCTTAAAATATACTTCTAAGATGAGGGAGATACTTCTAAGATGAGGGAGATACTTCTAAGATGAGGGAGAAAGTGGTGTGTACTTTAAGAGAAGCACAGAGAAAAGAGCAACCTATAAAAGTCTCGAGCAAGAGAAAATGGATTTCAATTGGAAGAACTGGGGAAAATTTCCTCTAAAGGTGGTGACTAAATCCAGTCTAGCTGACTTGGTAGAATTTGAACACATCCAAGTGGGTTGTACATGGGACTGCATGCTAAGGAGGGGGAATTGTGGGCACAGAAGAAACAGGAGAGCGAGAGGATTGGGAGCAGGCTTACTGCAGTGTTGATGCAGAGATGAGGACTTGCATAGAGAGGTCATCTGGGGATGGATGGTCACCTAGTAATGGCTCACTGCCCAACACTCATAGAAGCCAACAGTATGGCACTGGCTTTTCAGTAAAAAAAAAAAAAAAAAAGAAGAAGGTTTTACCTGCAAGGTCATCTGGCAAGGAGAGAGGAAGCAAGATTCTTAGATCTGTCTCCCTGATCGAAGATTTAAGGCAAAATTTAAGAGTTTAGGGGAATTTCAAACTTGGAAGCTGTTTGGCTGGTTATGAATAAGTTCACAGAAGCTCTTGTGCTGCTGGGAACCAGATTCTCCTTACTAAAGGGCTTCTCACCTCATAAAGGGCTCTGGTGGTCCTTTGAGGTCCAGGTACTTAAGATTCTTGGTTCCAGGGACTTGGGTTCCTGTCTTAACAGATGTGCAGCTCTGTCTGTAAAACAACCCCAGGTTCAGTTAGTCAACAACTTGTTTCAGGGATGCAAAATCCCTGAAACATTAAGCTGGCCAGTGTTTTGCCCACTGTTTCAGGATGCTGCTGGACCTTGGTCATAAAGGATGGCCTTTAAGCAGTACGAATGCCAGGGTAATAACTTGGGTAATTTCAGGCAGATTGGAAAAGTGGAATGGGTTGAGTTGGCTGGATTTGTGCTCTTCAACGAACTGTTTATCTCCATCTTCTGAGGAACCCCAAATGCCCCCTCAGGTAGTGTCTTGCTGTAGTCATTTTCTTCTTATATCAGACTCCTTTCTTTGCCAAGGACAGATCTTTTGCAGATCTTGTTCTGTAACTGCTATGCCCACCATCGTATTTCAGAAGGAACATTCCCTAATGGCTGAGAGTGTCACCTGTCAGGAAAGAAGCTTTTATATGACATTTCTTTTAATTCTCTTCAAAACCGAAGATGGAAAATGTTATCTCCACTTTTCAGACAAAGAAACTGAGTCCTAGTGTGGTTGCCTATGTTCTAAGCTTAAGCCTGGTTGTGGCAGAAAAATGATTTGCTCTGTTATGCTTTGCCCATTCTTCTATCCAAGTTCTCAGAACTTTTAATATTGATAGATATTCATAGCTGACCATGTGTGCTCAGGACAACACATGCATAAACTTGCAAAAATAATCTAAGCAAAGTCCTGCTACTATTATTGCTACTTAATAAATAAAGAAGCTGTCTCAACGATTCATATGGTTTACACAAGATCACATATGTACCAAGTGGCAAGAGTCAGTATTTGAACCAGGCTCAAAGTGGATGGTTTTAGGTAATGTTATAATTGATTATTAGCCCTGCTAGTGCAGGGGCCAGGGTCTAGCAGAGTTTCAAAGTCCCAGGCAGTTAACGGCCGCTTATATAGTTCTGAATAACCTATGAAAGAAATTAAGCAAATGAATTAGTGAGTGGGTAAAATCAGAATGAATGAATGAGTCATGTGTATGACACCAAACCTGAGTTCTTGATTTTTCCCCTGGACACAATTCTAGGACTCTTAACAGCCAGGCACACCACAGGCATGGCAAGGGGACCAGCTGCTAAAAACACCAGATTTTTTTAGTTAATTGGAATTTGTTTATAGAAACAAAAATTTTAGTGCCATTTGCTAGTGATAAACTAGGTATGTCATATGCTCCAAGAGTAGTAATTCAATTAGAAGTAATACGTAAACAATCACAAATATGTAGGGACGTTATGGTGGTTTTTAAAACTAAACTTTACCTCTTACTGTAACAAAAAAGAACAAACCTGACTCCATATTGAATCTATACCTTTAGCTCTAATCTTTGTGCTCTTTTGCCTATGCTTAGTCATGTTGGCTTTGCACCTTTGTAAAAGAATGCTACCTACTTGATAACCCCTTTTCAAGGCTCTGGTCTTTAAGGATATAATGCTTTTCCATTTATACACAAGTAAAAAGTTGCAGAACAGGGAACAACAGTTGTCTTGGAGGTTTATAGGAACATTGTGTGACCTATGTAGACAGTTCCAAGAACAAAGGATTCTGGAGTTCTCCAAGAATTTTGCCAATAACCAGTCACACCCCCTCCCATGTTAACATAAAAGAATCCTGGATCCCACCCTGGTTAAGATGGTTCCTTGGAACACTATTCACCATCTTCTTGGTCTGTTGACTTTCCAAATAAAGTCGCTATTCCTTGTAGCTGACCATGTGGGGCTCAGGACAACACATGCATAAACTTGCAAAAATAATCTAAGCAAAGTCCTGCTACTATTATTGCTACTTAATAAATAAAGAAGCTGTCTCAACGATTCATATGGTTTACACAAGATCACATATGTACCAAGTGGCAAGAGTCAGTATTTGAACCAGGCTCAAAGTGGATGGTTTTAGGTAATGTTATAATTGATTATTAGCCCTGCTAGTGCAGGGGCCAGGGTCTAGCAGAGTTTCAAAGTCCCAGGCAGTTAACGGCCGCTTATATAGTTCTGAATAACCTATGAAAGAAATTAAGCAAATGAATTAGTGAGTGGGTAAAATCAGAATGAATGAATGAGTCATGTGTATGACACCAAACCTGAGTTCTTGATTTTTCCCCTGGACACAATTCTAGGACTCTTAACAGCCAGGCACACCACAGGCATGGCAAGGGGACCAGCTGCTAAAAACACCAGATTTTTTTAGTTAATTGGAATTTGTTTATAGAAACAAAAATTTTAGTGCCATTTGCTAGTGATAAACTAGGTATGTCATATGCTCCAAGAGTAGTAATTCAATTAGAAGTAATACGTAAACAATCACAAATATGTAGGGACGTTATGGTGGTTTTTAAAACTAAACTTTACCTCTTACTGTAACAAAAAAGAACAAACCTGACTCCATATTGAATCTATACCTTTAGCTCTAATCTTTGTGCTCTTTTGCCTATGCTTAGTCATGTTGGCTTTGCACCTTTGTAAAAGAATGCTACCTACTTGATAACCCCTTTTCAAGGCTCTGGTCTTTAAGGATATAATGCTTTTCCATTTATACACAAGTAAAAAGTTGCAGAACAGGGAACAACAGTTGTCTTGGAGGTTTATAGGAACATTGTGTGACCTATGTAGACAGTTCCAAGAACAAAGGATTCTGGAGTTCTCCAAGAATTTTGCCAATAACCAGTCACACCCCCTCCCATGTTAACATAAAAGAATCCTGGATCCCACCCTGGTTAAGATGGTTCCTTGGAACACTATTCACCATCTTCTTGGTCTGTTGACTTTCCAAATAAAGTCGCTATTCCTTGTCCCAACAATTTCCCTCTTGATTTATTGGGCAATCATTCAAGAAAACAGTACAAGCTTGGACTTGAAGCACTATCAGTTACTACTACTGAACTGTTTAAAAAGCTGACTTTTTATTTTCTGATAATTTTAGATTTGAAAGAAAACTGGCAAAGATAGTACAGAGTTCCCATATATCCCATGATAAGATTTCTCTTTTGTCAATGTCTTGCTTATATCTGTGGTACATCTGTCATAACTAAGGTAGCAACATTGGTAGGTAATTAGACTCCATACTTTATCTGGATTTTATTGGTTTTGTTCTGATGTCTTTATTCAGTTCTACAATTTGTCCCAAGATATTTCATTAAACTTAGCTATCATGTCTCCTTAGGCCCCTCTAGCCTAAGGTCAGTTTCTCAGACTTTCTGTTTTTCATGACCTTTACATCAAAGAGCACTGGCCAGGTATCTTGTTGAATGTCTCTTAGTTTTGGATTTGGGTTCGTTGGATGGTCTTCTGATAATTAGCCTGGGGCTAGGGGTTTGGGGAGGAAGACTACAGAGGTGAGATTTCTCAGGTAGCTCAGTGGTAAAGAATCAGCCTGCCAGTGCAGGAGCTGCAGAACACATGGGTTCAAGCTCTGGGTTGGGAAGATCCCTGGAGGAGGAAATGGCAGCCCACTCCAGTATTCTTGCCTGGAATATCCCATGGACAGAGGAGCCTGGCAGGCTGCAGTCTATGTGATCACAAAGAATCGGACATGAGTGAGCACAAAAATGCAACAAAACTGCAGAGTTGAAGTGTCCTTCTTGTTACAACACATCAATACTGCCACCGTTTTTCCCCCCTACATTTAGTGTCAGTAGCTCCACATTTTCTCTTTTATACTTTTGCTTATGGCCTAACTGATTCTTCTTGGAGACAGCACAATTTTTTTTTGTTTGTTTGCTGGCTCATGGGGTCCTAGTTAAGCCTTGATAACAGAACACTTTGCAAAGGGTTCTGCCCACACAATTTTGTCTCACCTGACTCACACAATCTTGGTTGTGCTAGTCATGCAAATTTCACCCTGTTGACATGTAGAGCACCTTTTGAATGCTGCTAACAGGTAAATGGAAGCATTTCTGGTTCTTAAAGGCGGAGCTATAGTCCAAGGTCTTTGTGGATGCTATGAGGAAATACTATTCTTACAGATGGGTAGATGAAACTGAGCTTATAAGGACAAGGTTGTAGGAGAAAATATAAAATGTACTTTATATCTATATGAATATAAGCCATGTTTCTCATAAATGGCCCCCAAATTCCATGTTTACCTATTTTTTTGAGAATATAAAACTACTGATAAAAATGATCTCCAAATTGCTATTGCTTGTCTATATTCACTATCTCTAGACACAAAAAGCGGCTTCTCTCATGAACCCAGCATCCTTGTCTCTTATTCTGGGAAGGTCCAGTTGAAACGGTACCCTGGCTCAAGAATCTACAGTCGTTATCCCCATCTGATACAACTTTGATGTGACTCTTTGCAATTGCCAAGATATGAAAGCAACCTAAGTGTTCATCAATAGATGAATGGATAAAATACAGTGCATATATACAATGGGATACTACTCAGTCATAAAAAAGAACAAAATTTTGCCATTTGTAGTAACATGGATAGATTTTAAGATATCATGCTAAGTGAGATTAGTCAGACAGAGTAACACAAATACTGGATGTTATCACTTATATGTGGAATCTAAAAAATACAACAAATCAGTGAATACAACAAAAAAGAAGCAGATTCAGAAATACTGAGAACAAACTAATGGTTACAAGTGTGGAGATGGAAGTGGGAGAGGCAATATAAAGGAGGAGGATTAAGAGATACAAACTAGGGGCTTCCCTGGTGGCCCAGTGGGTAAAGAGTCTGCCTTACAATGCAAGGGGTACTGGTTCAATCCCTGGCCCAGGAAGATCCCACATGCTGTGGAGCAGCTGGGCCAGTGTGTGCAATTTATGAGCCAGTGTTCTGGAGCACATGTGCCCAGGGCTGGTGCTCTGTAATGAGGCCACTGCAGTGGGAGATCCATACAGGCCTTTTACAATGATATGTGGGGTCCTAGTTAAGCCTTGTAACAAACTTTCGGGTTCTGCCCACAATTTGTCTCACCTGACTCACACAATCTTGGTTGTGCTAGTCATGCAAATTTCACCCTGTTGACATGTAGAGCACCTTTTGAATGCTGCTAACAGGTAAATGGAAGCATTTCTGGTTCTTAAAGGCGGAGCTATAGTCCAAGGTCTTTGTGGATGCTATGAGGAAATACTATTCTTACAGATGGGTAGATGAAACTGAGCTTATAAGGACAAGGTTGTAGGAGAAAATATAAAATGTACTTTATATCTATATGAATATAAGCCATGTTTCTCATAAATGGCCCCCAAATTCCATGTTTACCTATTTTTTTGAGAATATAAAACTACTGATAAAAATGATCTCCAAATTGCTATTGCTTGTCTATATTCACTATCTCTAGACACAAAAAGCGGCTTCTCTCATGAACCCAGCATCCTTGTCTCTTATTCTGGGAAGGTCCAGTTGAAACGGTACCCTGGCTCAAGAATCTACAGTCGTTATCCCCATCTGATACAACTTTGATGTGACTCTTTGCAATTGCCAAGATATGAAAGCAACCTAAGTGTTCATCAATAGATGAATGGATAAAATACAGTGCATATATACAATGGGATACTACTCAGTCATAAAAAAGAACAAAATTTTGCCATTTGTAGTAACATGGATAGATTTTAAGATATCATGCTAAGTGAGATTAGTCAGACAGAGTAACACAAATACTGGATGTTATCACTTATATGTGGAATCTAAAAAATACAACAAATCAGTGAATACAACAAAAAAGAAGCAGATTCAGAAATACTGAGAACAAACTAATGGTTACAAGTGTGGAGATGGAAGTGGGAGAGGCAATATAAAGGAGGAGGATTAAGAGATACAAACTAGGGGCTTCCCTGGTGGCCCAGTGGGTAAAGAGTCTGCCTTACAATGCAAGGGGTACTGGTTCAATCCCTGGCCCAGGAAGATCCCACATGCTGTGGAGCAGCTGGGCCAGTGTGTGCAATTTATGAGCCAGTGTTCTGGAGCACATGTGCCCAGGGCTGGTGCTCTGTAATGAGGCCACTGCAGTGGGAGATCCATACAGGCCAAAGAGTAAGGATGGATGAAAATAAATAGAAACCAATAAAAGAGGCCAAAATTAGATATTTTATAATAACTCAAAATGGAGTATAACATTTAAAAACTGTGAAACACTGTATTGTACATCTGTAACTTATATAATATTGCACATAAACTATACTTCAGTGGGGGTAAAAAAAAAAAACTACTGTGAGATTTTAGCATTTTATCCATACCCATTAAAAACATGAAATGTTTACCAATTTCAGGAAAGCCAGCAGTCTTGGATAAACAGAAAGCACTAGGGCAATTTCAAAATGGCAACCATCCTTCTTGCCCTTGAGGAGGCCAGATGGAACAAGTTTGTTCTGGAGTTTGTCTGACTGCATTTCATTTTCATTTTATTTATTTATTATTTTGGTATGTGTCTGCACTTCTAGGCAATAGCTCTCCTGGAAGACAAGATAGCAGCAGACTGTTTATTGTAGATCTCAGCTGAAGGTGCAGATGTTTTGGCTCAGTTAATAATAAACAATTCTTTGACCTATTTTTAATTTTAGTTCATGAAGTAATAGGAAAATACAGCAATTTTTTGAATGTGCTTTGGAGAGAGAGACAGATTCATTTGACAGTAGATGTTCCTGGTGAGGTCCCTGGCCACCTCTAAGACATTTTCCTTGTTCTTCTTTCCATCATCATTCCTCCTCAGGACTTTCATGGTTTTCTCTCCTGTCCTTGCTTCCTGTCATGATGCGAACCCTTCTTAAGTCTGGGATATGCTTTTTTTGCTGGCATCTACATCTATGCCTTGAATGTCAGGGCTCAGGGTAAGAAATGCTACATCTCCTCCTTCTCCACTATGCTGATGGAACCCTGAGGATGCTGTGTGTGTGCTCGTCACTCAGTCTTGTCTGACTCTTTGCGAGCTCATGGACTATAGCCCATCAGGCTCCTCTGTCCATGGAATTCTCCAGTCAAGAATACTGGAGTAGGTTGCCATTCCCTTCTCCAGGGGATCTTCCTGACCCAGGGATTGAACCTGGGTCTCCTGCACTGCAGGTGGATCCTTATGACAATTTATGAGCCAGTGTTCTGGAGCACATGTGCCCAGGGCTGGTGCTCTGTAATGAGGCCACTGCAGTGGGAGATCCATACAGGCCAAGAGTAAGGATGGATGAAAATAAATAGAAACCAAAAAAGAGGCCAAAATTAGATATTTTATAATAACTCAAAATGGAGTATAACATTTAAAAACTGTGAAACACTGTATTGTACATCTGTAACTTATATAATATTGCACATAAACTATACTTCAGTGGGGGTAAAAAAAAAAAACTACTGTGAGATTTTAGCATTTTATCCATACCCATTAAAAACATGAAATGTTTACCAATTTCAGGAAAGCCAGCAGTCTTGGATAAACAGAAAGCACTAGGGCAATTTCAAAATGGCAACCATCCTTCTTGCCCTTGAGGAGGCCAGATGGAACAAGTTTGTTCTGGAGTTTGTCTGACTGCATTTCATTTTCATTTTATTTATTTATTATTTTGGTATGTGTCTGCACTTCTAGGCAATAGCTCTCCTGGAAGACAAGATAGCAGCAGACTGTTTATTGTAGATCTCAGCTGAAGGTGCAGATGTTTTGGCTCAGTTAATAATAAACAATTCTTTGACCTATTTTTAATTTTAGTTCATGCAGTAATAGGAATATACAGAAATTTTTTGAATGTGCTTTGGAGAGAGAGACAGATTCATTTGACAGTAGATGTTCCTGGTGAGGTCCCTGGCCACCTCTAAGACATTTTCCTTGTTCTTCTTTCCATCATCATTCCTCCTCAGGACTTTCATGGTTTTCTCTCCTGTCCTTGCTTCCTGTCATGATGCGAACCCTTCTTAAGTCTGGGATATGCTTTTTTTGCTGGCATCTACATCTATGCCTTGAATGTCAGGGCTCAGGGTAAGAAATGCTACATCTCCTCCTTCTCCACTATGCTGATGGAACCCTGAGGATGCTGTGTGTGTGCTCGTCACTCAGTCTTGTCTGACTCTTTGCGAGCTCATGGACTATAGCCCATCAGGCTCCTCTGTCCATGGAATTCTCCAGTCAAGAATACTGGAGTAGGTTGCCATTCCCTTCTCCAGGGGATCTTCCTGACCCAGGGATTGAACCTGGGTCTCCTGCACTGCAGGTGGATCCTTTACCATCTGAGCCACAAGGCACAGCATTAATCCACCTTCAATTCAAGAGATTTCCACCTTCCAAAGTGAGAATCATTTGCTCTGGTTTCTGGAAATGCACATCAACAGATACTACACTCAAGCATATGGGCCTGTGGACGAGAGCCATGCCATCTGGACCTGGCCCAACCAGACCAGCACCTTTGCTGGCATAAGGCAGGACAGGCCAGGGAAGGGGATTGGGGGCAGCAACAGGTGTCTGCCAGTGGGCTAGTATGCCATTACCTAGTTCTAGTGGGTGGGACCCCATAAAGTCCTTTGGTTCTCATCATGTTTGAACCGGGGAACCACATGCATTGCCTCAAGTCTGGCTCTTGATCATTATACCTGGTTACCTAGATGTGAGTGAGAGAATGATGATGATGACAAAAAATGTGTTAAATTTTAAATGTTAAAAATAGCCATGCGTATTCAGTATGAAAGTGACGAGGATTATGCTGAGCATTTATAAACATCATCTCTTTTAACCCCTACCACAATGCTATCATAGAAGGAACCTTGTTATTCTCATTTTATGTTAGAGAACTAAAGTTCAGAGAAGTTAATGTGTTCAAGATTATCTAGCTAGGAAGAGTGGGGACTGGGTTTCAAACCAGTTTGGTCTGAGTTTTGAGTCACTCTTAATCAACTCTGCTATGTTAAATTAAACCAAAGAAATCTAATGTTCAGGTGCTGAGGGTTGTCAATGTGGGCACATACTTGTCTTGTGTGTATGCATGTGTGTTTGTGTTCATGTCTATGTATAGATGATGTACACTGCTTGTATACGCAAGTGTGTCTTTGCCTATGTGTGCATGTTTATGTGTGGTGCATGTCTGCATACATATATGCATTTGTGTGCACATCTGCACACATGCTTATTTATCAACATATATATTTTTGTGTGTATGCGTGTGTGTATGCGGACTTCCCCGGTGGCACTAGTGGTAAAGAAACCCCTGCCAATGCAGGAGACATAAGAGACACAAGTTCAATCCATGGGTCAGGAGGATCCCCTGGAGGCAGGCATGGCAACCCACTCCAATGTTCTTGCCTGGAGAATCTCATGGACAGAGGTGCCTTGTGAGTTAAAGTCCAGAGGGTTGCAAAGAGGCAGAAGCGACTTAGTATGCATGCACTGGTACATATGTATGAATGTGTATGCATGAATGCATAAATGTGTGATTTTATAGCACAGCAGATATTCAGATGGGAAAGAACTTTGCTAAAAATAAAAGTTGATGTTTAAGTCATGTGCACACATTTTCTACAGGAAATGGCTGTGGGACATGCTAAACCATAGTCTGTCCTGATTAAATGGTTGGGGGTGTCCCAGCAGAGTCAGTGGGAGTGAGGCGTATTGGGTAAGGGCGGGGTCTTCTCTAGCTGTCTATGTGCCCTCCACTTCTGAAGATTGTGAATCCAGGGTGCTTTGGCTATATTTTTCTAATGTAGGCTATTTTCTTTTTAAATTTGGGGATATTGTGCATTTCTTGAGTAAATTCAAGTGAGCTCAATTTGAAGTTTATTTGGATGCTTCTCTTTTTCCCTTCGAATACACCCTTTTCCAGAAGTATTCTAATAAACACAGCCAGGCCTTGAGAAACTATTATAAAGCTATGTGAGGCCATGATAGGATGGAGGGCTTGTAATGTCACTGTGGGTTTAAGAAATGTCAAGTGACAGAAACCCGAGAGTACTCTTCATTTTCTTAAGCTAGTAGGATACAATTATAATGTGACTCACCACTGCATGGGTTCTATACGTCCTTATGTGCCTGATGCGCTCATCAACATTTCAGCAGAGTATTTAAAATGAAGACATTGTGCTAAGTGGTACAGACTGCATGCCAGTTAGAAAATCCCTGGTTGCACGTTATAAACTATCAGTTGGGTACCAAGATAGGGGAGCCAGGGGAGCAATGAGCCTTGACAAGGGTGAGGATTTTATCACTGGCATAGTTTAGAACTGCTGGTGCATAGAGATAATAAAAAGCAGATGGACTCTTAGTCGGTTTTATTACTGTTTTTGAATTCTCTGTGGACCACACCCTCCCCTACAGCTCAAACCTGGGCAGATTGGCCTTACTGCTCCCTCTGGTTTGGTCCGTCACTGCAAAACATAGCCTAAACAGTGAGGAAAGTTCATTTTCTCATGAAATAAAGTCTGGTGTCAGATGGTGTCAGGGTTGTTTTGGCAACTAAGTAGTATCAACAAAATTTCAGAATCTTTCTACTTGTCATTCCTCTCAATATCCTGGTAACATCATCAGGCTTGCCTCTCATGACCCAAGAGGCCATTAGAGATAAGACAATGTCTGGCCTGAGAAGAGGTGTGTCTCCTTCAATGTTTCTTTAGATCGGGAGAACAGCTTTCCAGGGGGCCACTCCAGAAAACTTTCCCAGAGGTCCCATTGTCCTGGGTTGGATCACATGAACATGGATTAGTTCAGGGGTTGGCAAACTATTGACACTGTAGCCCAGAGGTCCCCAGCCTTTGGAATCTAATACTTGATGATCAGAGGAGGTGAAGCCGATGTAATAATAATATAAATAGGATGCACATTATTGCACTTGAATCATCCTGAAACTATCCCCTCCACCCCAGATCATAGAAAACTTGTCTTTGAACTAGTTACTGGTGACAGAAAGGTTAGAGGCCGCTGCTTAATCCATAGGTTGAATCGAGCCAGCCACCTGTTTTGGTTCAGTCCACAAGCTAAGAATGGTTTTTACATTTCTAAATAGTCGAAAAAAGTCAAAAGAAAAAATATTTCATTACATAAAAATTAAATAAATTCAGAGTTCAGGGCCCATAAATAAAGTGTTATTGGAATAGAGCCATGCCCAATGGATTATGCATTGACTAAGGCTGCTTTCATTGTACAGAAGCTGAGGCCACTTTGGAGAGAATACTTACTATTTACTGAAGATATTTGCTATCTGGCCCTTTGCAGAGTTGATTGAGCCCTGAGCTAGCTGAATAGATGGCTGGGGGCCCCTGGCATTTTCAGCCCTATGATGGACTGCTTAGAGAGACTTAGGAGACTTGGCCAAGGCATCTTAGCAAGTGTTACAGATTCTGAGGGTAGATCTATCTGTTTTGTCAATTTAATAGCTTGATAGCCAGGTAGTTTACCATTAAAACTGTGTTTATTTGGGAAGAGCAGAGGAACTGCAACTCCAGAGGTGTAGACTATAGTGGATCAGAGGGAAATCCAGAGAAGCAGGAAAGGGTTCTTGCTTTTATAGTGAAAAGTGGGGAGTTGAGAGGCACTATGATAACCAGAGTCCATTGGAGGAAGCTGGGTGACCAAAGTATAAAGACTTCTCATTGGTCTCTGATTGGTTGGGCCATCCTGAGGCAGAGTGTCTTCTTCCTATTGGATAGTAAAGTAAGAGCACCTTCTTGGCACGGAGGTAGGTGTTTCTTCCTGTTTGGAATTATTGACAGGTGCATCGTGGGGTATGAACTCTCCCCCTACAGGACTGTCCTGCCTGATTTTAGCTGTGCCAGTGTGCCTGCTAAGTTGCTTCAGTCGTGTCCAACTCTGTGTGACCCTGTGGACATAGCCGCAGAGGATTTTTTAATCCCACAGCTTTCTAACTCCTTCCCCTCTGATGTCCAGCAGGTGAATCTTGAACAATGAGGTAGCCATTGTTCTATGGAACAGCGTGAGCACAGCACAGAGTTTGGAAGTTACGTGGGAGGGCAAAGAGTATGAAAAAGGTGCAGCTGGAAAAGATGTAGCTGGAAAAAGATACTGCAGGAGATTAGGGTAGAGTTAGATCATTGAGGGCCTTGACTGCTGAGCTAAAAAGAACTTTCTTCTGTTGAAATGGAAAGCTTTTTTGAGGAAGAGATAAACCATTTTGGGATCATAATTCTGATGATGATGTGACAGATGGGGTAAATGTCTGGTGACATGATTAATTTTCCTTTTTTTGTTGTTTTTCCAATTTTTACAGTATTGTATTGTTTTCTGCCATAAATTAACTCTTTCACAAAATACAATCATTATAAAGGGATCCTACCAATCCTGTTTAAAGTACAGAGAGGTACAGTGTCATAAAATGGGTTTGAAGGTGTGTTTTGCTTGGCCTTACTGAGATTTTTTTTTTTTTTAAGATTTATTTATTTAATTATTTTGGGCGGGGGTCGGGTTGGGGAGGGAGGGGAGCAGGCGGGCCACTTCCATTGGTCTTTCATTTCTGTTTTCATCTGTCTTTGTTCTTTTGACCCGTGTCGACCTCCCATCGCGGTGGCGTCGTCTGTCGTTGCAGAGCGCCGGCTCTGGGCGCATGTGCTCCAGAGCTCCGGCTCGGTGATTGGACACATCGGTCCAGCCGCTCCGCGGCACATGGGATCTTCCCAGGCCAGGGCTCGAACCGGCGCCCCTTGCACTGCAAGGCGGTGTCCTTATCCACTGGACCACCTGGGGAAGCCCCTGAGACTTTTTTAAAAGGAAGTAATCCATGAAAAATTAGAAAACTAATGTGAAAATATGACTTCTAGCTTCTCTCAAATAGGTAGGAACATCTGGCATTCGATTTCACATTTCCACATGACAGAAATTGTCTGGGACTGAGTTGAAACTGGTGTTTTCAGATTCTCCATAGTCATTACCATTGCTTATTATTCTCTTGACATGGAGGTCAAGTGTGAGTAGCTGTTTATAATTACTGTATTAGTGAGGGAAATGTTAGCTGCTGTAACAAATGAACCCTGACCTTTCAGTGTCCCAGGTTGAAAAATACAGATTACACACATAACAATCTAATGTGGGTGTCTCTGGGAGTGGATAACCTTCTTCTACATGATCATTCAGGCGAGCTATGAAAAGGTGCAGCTGGAAAAGATGTAGCTGGAAAAAGATACTGCAGGAGATTAGGGTAGAGTTAGATCATTGAGGGCCTTGACTGCTGAGCTAAAAAGAACTTTCTTCTGTTGAAATGGAAAGCTTTTTTGAGGAAGAGATAAACCATTTTGGGATCATAATTCTGATGATGATGTGACAGATGGGGTAAATGTCTGGTGACATGATTAATTTTCCTTTTTTTGTTGTTTTTCCAATTTTTACAGTATTGTATTGTTTTCTGCCATAAATTAACTCTTTCACAAAATACAATCATTATAAAGGGATCCTACCAATCCTGTTTAAAGTACAGAGAGGTACAGTGTCATAAAATGGGTTTGAAGGTGTGTTTTGCTTGGCCTTACTGAGTTTTTTTTTTTTTTTAAGATTTATTTATTTATTTATTTTGGGCGGGGGTCGGGTTGGGGAGGGAGGGGAGCAGGCGGGCCACTTCCATTGGTCTTTCATTTCTGTTTTCATCTGTCTTTGTTCTTTTGACCCGTGTCGACCTCCCATCGCGGTGGCGTCGTCTGTCGTTGCAGAGCGCCGGCTCTGGGCGCATGTGCTCCAGAGCTCCGGCTCGGTGATTGGACACATCGGTCCAGCCGCTCCGCGGCACATGGGATCTTCCCAGGCCAGGGCTCGAACCGGCGCCCCTTGCACTGCAAGGCGGTGTCCTTATCCACTGGACCACCTGGGGAAGCCCCTGAGACTTTTTTAAAAGGAAGTAATCCATGAAAAATTAGAAAACTAATGTGAAAATATGACTTCTAGCTTCTCTCAAATAGGTAGGAACATCTGGCATTCGATTTCACATTTCCACATGACAGAAATTGTCTGGGACTGAGTTGAAACTGGTGTTTTCAGATTCTCCATAGTCATTACCATTGCTTATTATTCTCTTGACATGGAGGTCAAGTGTGAGTAGCTGTTTATAATTACTGTATTAGTGAGGGAAATGTTAGCTGCTGTAACAAATGAACCCTGACCTTTCAGTGTCCCAGTGATATACAGAAATATAGCAGATTACACACATAACAATCTAATGTGGGTGTCTCTGGGAGTGGATAACCTTCTTCTACATGATCATTCAGGGACTCAACCTCCACCCATGGCTCAGCCTCTAAGCCTTGGAATCCAATGCAATTGACGGGTGGGGGAAAAAAAGAAGTAGGGTCAGCTTTTTCATTGCCTTGGCTCAGTAGTAACATACAATAGTAAGTGCTTGTGCCAATTGTTTATTTGATCCCTGGCCTATGGCTAATGCATTGCCTTAAAATAGCAATTTAATGAACATAAAGGGTTAGTTTGGGGGTGCCCTGCTGAATTTCTACTGGTGTCTTGTCACTCTGTTTATTGACTAACGCTTTTTGACCAGCTTCCTCTTAGGTACTTGACTTTAATTTTTTGTTGATTTGTGTAACAGACTGTTTGAAAGTCTCATGGCATTAAAAACACTCAGTCATTTTATTCTGCTCATGGACTCTGTGGATCAGGAGTTTGGACAAGTGTGGCATGGATGACTCGGTTCTGCTTCTCAGTGACTGGGGACTTGTCTGGGAAGGTTTCAGTGTCTGGAGACCTATTCAGATGGATGGAGGATGGAGTCATGTGGTGGTTCCTTCATCACATAGGTGAAACCTGAGCTATTTGGGAGTTGACTGGGGTGCTGCACAGCACCTCCTAGTGTGGCTTAAGCTTCTTCATAGCATGGCATGCTTGCTGAGTCGCTTCAGTCATGTCTGACTCTTTGGGATCCCATGGACTGTGGCCTGCCAGGGTCCTCTGTCTTGGGATTCTCCAGGCAAGGATACTGGAGTGGGTTTCCATGACCTCCTCCAAGGGATCTTCCTGACCCAGGGATGGAACCCACAGCACCCATGGATCTTGCATTACAGGCAGATTCTTTACCACTGAGTCACAATTCAGACTTCTTACATGGTGGCTCATCATTCCAAGAGTGGGTATTTTAGCAAACAAGATAGCAGCTTCATAGCCTTTTTAAAAATTTATTTTATTTATTTATATTTTTCTTTGGCTGTGCTGGGCCTTAGTTTTTGTATGCAGGATCTAGTTCCCTGACCGAGGATCGAACCCAGACCACCTGCATTCCAAGTGTGGAGTCCTAGCCACTAGACCACCAGGGAAGTCCTGCTTATAGCCTTTTATGATTTAGCCTTGAAAGCTTCTATGTTGTATTATACTTCTATAATACACTATTGATCAAAATAGTCACAAGCAAACTATTATTCAAGGGGAGGAGACACAGGACTCTATCTGGTGAGATTCTTGATGGAAAGAATATAAAATATTTAAGATCAAGGCTCAGATGATAAAAAATCTGCCTGCAATACAGAAGACCTGGGCCTGATCTCTGTGCTGGGAAGATCCCCTGGAGAAGAGAATGTTACCCACTCCAGAATTCTAGCCTGGAGAATTCCATGGACAGAAGAACCAGGTAGACTGCAGTCCATGGGGTCCCAAAGAGTCAGACTTGACTGAGTGACTTTCATTTTAAAGCTTATATAGACTGGCACATTATTTGACATCCCTGTGCATATAACTAAAGCAGGCCATTCAACTAAAGGAGTGAAGTTTCATCAAAAGTTCAAAATATTCTAATTTGTGATTTCTCTAATTAAATAAAGTGAAAGAAGACAATTCTAATTGCCACAGACTATGAAGTATGCTACATATCCTGGATAATCCATTTAAAAGTCTAGATTTCTTCTTTTGGAATTTTAGTGTATTTGACTTTGAATCAATATGGAATTCTCTCTAGTCTGACATGTTGTTTCTGTCCTTAAAATGTGTCTACATTTTCAAGGTTCACTATAGACCAACCACTCCATGTTAGAATTTATAATTCTGAGTACAAGTGGGTCTAGATCAGAGTCTTTTTTTTTTTTTTCTGGGGGGAGGGTTGGGGGGGGGGGAGGGTGGGAGGGTCACTTCTATTGGTCTTTCATTTATCTATTCTTATCCATCTTTGTTCTTTGGCCTGTGTGGGCCTCCCATTGCAGTGGCCTCTGTTGTCACAGAGCACCGGCTCTGGGCTCATGCACTCCAGAGCTCCGGCTCAGTAATTGGACACATTGGTCCAGCCACTCCGCGGCACTTGGGACCCTCGCAGGCCAGGGATCGAACCAGCGCCCCTTGCACTGCAAGGCGGTGTCCTTACCCACTGGACCACCAGGGAAGCCCTAGATCAGAGTCTTAATGTCAGATTCACAGATGAAATTAAAGGTGTCTATCCATGGTCTTAGGTGACAGCAATTACATCTTTATTTTCACTAACCTCTAACTGAAGCACAACATTTTAAAGTTATGAATGTAAGCAGCAAACCCCATTGATATGAGCAGTACCTATGACCCTAGGACTTTATCAGCAAAAGAAAAAGAAAGAAATGATAGGTTCATATGTTATTATATTTGCTACAGTTATCTTGAAATACCATTTATGCTCATTAATACTTTGAAGTGATGGTTGTCATTAGGCTGATTGAGATATAGACTGGCACCAATTATTTGACATTTCCCCTGTGCAGTCCATGGGGTCCCAAAGAGTCAGACTTGACTGAGTGACTTTCATTTTAAAGCTTATATAGACTGGCACATTATTTGACATCCCTGTGCATATAACTAAAGCAGGCCATTCAACTAAAGGAGTGAAGTTTCATCAAAAGTTCAAAATATTCTAATTTGTGATTTCTCTAATTAAATAAAGTGAAAGAAGACAATTCTAATTGCCACAGACTATGAAGTATGCTACATATCCTGGATAATCCATTTAAAAGTCTAGATTTCTTCTTTTGGAATTTTAGTGTATTTGACTTTGAATCAATATGGAATTCTCTCTAGTCTGACATGTTGTTTCTGTCCTTAAAATGTGTCTACATTTTCAAGGTTCACTATAGACCAACCACTCCATGTTAGAATTTATAATTCTGAGTACAAGTGGGTCTAGATCAGAGTCTTTTTTTTTTTTTTCTGGGGGGAGGGTTGGGGAGGGAGGAGGGTGGGAGGGTCACTTCTATTGGTCTTTCATTTATCTATTCTTATCCATCTTTGTTCTTTGGCCTGTGTGGGCCTCCCATTGCAGTGGCCTCTGTTGTCACAGAGCACCGGCTCAGGGCTCAAGCACCTCAGAGCTCCGGCTCAGTAATTGGACACATTGGTCCAGCCACTCCGCGGCACTTGGGACCCTCGCAGGCCAGGGATCGAACCAGCGCCCCTTGCACTGCAAGGCGGTGTCCTTACCCACTGGACCACCAGGGAAGCCCTAGATCAGAGTCTTAATGTCAGATTCACAGATGAAATTAAAGGTGTCTATCCATGGTCTTAGGTGACAGCAATTACATCTTTATTTTCACTAACCTCTAACTGAAGCACAACATTTTAAAGTTATGAATGTAAGCAGCAAACCCCATTGATATGAGCAGTACCTATGACCCTAGGACTTTATCAGCAAAAGAAAAAGAAAGAAATGATAGGTTCATATGTTATTATATTTGCTACAGTTATCTTGAAATACCATTTATGCTCATTAATACTTTGAAGTGATGGTTGTCATTAGGCTGATTGCACGTGACTGTGGTCTTTCTGTCTATAGACACATGTTCCTCAAAACTGCACAGTTATCCAGACAACTCTGGCTCCAGTCATGGATCAGCCCCCAGCCCACGAAATCCTGTTTCTCACCTTGTTATCGGTCACATATATTGCTTGGCAGTATTCTTTATCCACTGTTGTTGACTAGTCAAAACACGGAAGGAAGTGGGTTATTTTTATTGCTTTGTAACATTTTACAAAATTATACAGTCCAACTATGAATGTGTAGCTCTCCGTTGCATGGTATAGCTGTTCTTCCTGGAATTTCAGAGGTAGCCACGGCTGAGGGTGCAGGTGGGGCTCACAGAGGATGAACAGTGACTGTGGGAACAGGAAGTTGGGAGAGTGGTACAAGGCCTGGTAACACTTTTATTTAGAAGTTTAGACTTTGACAGGGCCATGGTGTGGAAAACCAGAGGCTTTACAAAATTATTTCTGGGGAAGATGTTACAGGGACAGGTCACAAAATTTAAAAGCTACAAAAGGACTTCAGTGAAAAGTATTCCTCTTACTCCTGTCTCTCAGCCCTCTCTTTCCTTCCCTAGTGACAACACTCCCATCTGATTTTTGGATATAACTCTCCATCTTTTGAATTTGTATACAATCAACACATACCTCATACATATCATGTCTTCATTATGGTAAAAGCCTCCTATTGTTTTAATATCATGATAACAATGCTTTATATTATAAAACTCAAATCGTATTATATAAAATTCATTATATTATAAAATTCAAATTGTAAATTATAAAGTTTAATTGTACCAGTTTCAAAATAAAAGTATCCCCAATGCTTTTCCTTGAAAAAATTCTTTGAACTTTTATTTTTTTAGTGTTTCTGATGTCCAGTTCTGTACTTTGAATAGAATTCATTTATTCAAAGTGAATAATGCCTCTATTTCTTCATTTACCAACTTTAAATAGGATCTAGTATTATTTTGAAATATTTTAACTGAGTCAGCCTAAGTTAGCAAATGTAATTCTTCCCTTCCTAGTTTTTAAAATTATTCTTTCCTTTTAATTCTTTTTTTTGGTTATTTACATAACTTTAAGTGTTATTCATAATTTCAATCTTAATAACATTTCCTTTCTGTTTCACAAATATGATTCATTAGTCTATGCATTGTCCCCATATGTTCATTCTTAATATTAAAAATTTTTTTTAGGTTATTACCTTTAGATCTACTTTTCCTTTTCCTTTTTTTTTAAATTTTTTAAAAAATTTTTAAAATTTTATATTTTCCTTTTCCTTTTTACTTTTACAGAGTTTTGTTGTTTACAGATATGTATGATCCCAGATTAGTCATATGTATATCCCTCTTCTTCCCACCCCTCCAGGCCATCACACAGCACCCCTGCAGAATTCCCTTTTCTCACAGCACAATGACAATAGCTATTTTCTTCACATATGATAGTATAGGTTTTCATGCTACTTCCTTTATGCCTCCCACCCACTGTTCACTCCCCACAATGTCCATATGTCTACTGTCCATGTCTGTTTTTCCATCACTAGATGTTTTATTATATAGATGTTATTTATTGCCAAACAGATTATTGTGATGGGACACTGAGAGAATGAAATATAACCTAACCTGCTGTCACTAGAAGAAGTAAATGTTAATAATAACAGTAGTACACATGAAACACTCTCAATCCCACCTTATTCATTTATTTTTAAGATTTGTTTTAATTGAGAGGTAATTGCCACAATATGGCTCCCCCAGTGGCTCAGTGGCAAGGAATCTGCCTGCTAAGCAGGAGATATGGGTTTGATCGATTCCTTCATCCTGACAGATGCCCAGCACCACCAGAGTCAAGCATGGAATTTGGTGTTTCCTTTTTCTCAGATGGCAAAGAGTCTCCCTGCAACGTGGGAGACCTAGGTTCAATCCTTGGGTTGGGAAAATCCCCTGGAGAAGGAAATGACAACCTACTCCAGTATTCTTGCCAGAAATCTCATGGACAGAGGAGCCTAGTGGGCTGCAGTCCATGGAGTTGCAGAAGAGTAGAACGTGACTTTGTGACTAAAACAACAAATTGTGCAGTTTAAGGTATACAATGTGCTGATTTGGTACATTTATATATTGCAGTTTCCATTATGGTTTTAGCTAACATCTCTATCACATCACACAATTATCATTTCTTTTTTGTGGTGGGATAAGATTAAGGTCTAGTTTCTTAGCAACTGAGAACTTTATAATACAGTATTGTTGACTATAATCACTATGCTGTGCATTAGATCTCTAGGGCCTATTCATTTACTGGTTGGAAGTTTGTGCCCTTAAACAGAATCTCCTCAATGCCTCCACTCCTAGCCTTTGGTAACCACCATTATACAATGTTTTAATCAATTTGACTTTTTAGATTCCACGTAGAAATGATATCCTACAGTGTTTGTGAGATGTTGTACGGAGAAGACAAATACTGAATGGTATCACTGCAATGTGAAATCTATAAATCCCATTTTGAAGATGAGGATGCAGATGTCCAAGGGATTAGAACCTTACTCAAAATTCAGAATATTAAGTAGAGCAGGGTGGACAGAATTTGAAATTGAGCAGTAAGACTCTAGAGCCCATGATCTTGACTGCTGTATTATTCTGCCTCTCTAAACAGCAAAATCAAAAGGATTCTCTTGAAATTTCTTGTCTCCTAAAATTCCTTGTAGTAAAGAATATATTGAAGCAATTTAGGCAAAATATAAACGTAACCCCTTCCACCTTTTCTGTAGCCATTGCCCATCCCAATGGAAACTAACATGAACAGTGTGATGAATATCTTCCAGTCCTCTTGCCATGTGATTTAATGGACTCACATGTTATGTGCTTTACAGGTTGACTTGCTTTTTGATTTGGAGGTCTTTCAATATAAAAATATACTGCCTTCTTTTTTAAACAGCATATAAAGTTTCTTTAAATGGGTGTGCCATAATATACAAGATCACTCCAATCATGGATATTTGGATTGTTTCCAGTTTTTGGTATTACCAATGAAGCAGCCAAGAACATCTTAGTTCATGCTTTTTGGGCACATGTCTCTGTAGAATAGGTTGATAGCAATGAAACTGCTAAAAATCTAGACACATTTAAAACTGTGATAACTCTTGCCAGATTTCTTGGACAGAGGAGCCTAGTGGGCTGCAGTCCATGGAGTTGCAGAAGAGTAGAACGTGACTTATAAACAACAAATTGTGCAGTTTAAGGTATACAATGTGCTGATTTGGTACATTTATATATTGCAGTTTCCATTATGGTTTTAGCTAACATCTCTATCACATCACACAATTATCATTTCTTTTTTGTGGTGGGATAAGATTAAGGTCTAGTTTCTTAGCAACTGAGAACTTTATAATACAGTATTGTTGACTATAATCACTATGCTGTGCATTAGATCTCTAGGGCCTATTCATTTACTGGTTGGAAGTTTGTGCCCTTAAACAGAATCTCCTCAATGCCTCCACTCCTAGCCTTTGGTAACCACCATTATACAATGTTTTAATCAATTTGACTTTTTAGATTCCACGTAGAAATGATATCCTACAGTGTTTGTGAGATGTTGTACGGAGAAGACAAATACTGAATGGTATCACTGCAATGTGAAATCTATAAATCCCATTTTGAAGATGAGGATGCAGATGTCCAAGGGATTAGAACCTTACTCAAAATTCAGAATATTAAGTAGAGCAGGGTGGACAGAATTTGAAATTGAGCAGTAAGACTCTAGAGCCCATGATCTTGACTGCTGTATTATTCTGCCTCTCTAAACAGCAAAATCAAAAGGATTCTCTTGAAATTTCTTGTCTCCTAAAATTCCTTGTAGTAAAGAATATATTGAAGCAATTTAGGCAAAATATAAACGTAACCCCTTCTACCTTTTCTGTAGCCATTGCCCATCCCAATGGAAACTAACATGAACAGTGTGATGAATATCTTCCAGTCCTCTTGCCATGTGATTTAATGGACTCACATGTTATGTGCTTTACAGGTTGACTTGCTTTTTGATTTGGAGGTCTTTCAATATAAAAATATACTGCCTTCTTTTTTAAACAGCATATAAAGTTTCTTTAAATGGGTGTGCCATAATATACAAGATCACTCCAATCATGGATATTTGGATTGTTTCCAGTTTTTGGTATTACCAATGAAGCAGCCAAGAACATCTTAGTTCATGCTTTTTGGGCACATGTCTCTGTAGAATAGGTTGATAGCAATGAAACTGCTAAAAATCTAGACACATTTAAAACTGTGATAACTCTTGCCAGATTTCTTCCCTCCAACAAAAGACTAAAATGTATATTTCTTCCACATTGAATGAGAATGCTTGTTTCTTTATAGCATCTTCAATACTTGAAATTATCAATGTTTTTATATTTTTGTCAATTTTTATTGGCAAAACATTGAAATCTGGCTCTTCATGTGCATTTCTTTTATTGTTAATACAGTTTGTTATCTTTTTATTGACATTTCACCATCTGTTTATTGACATTTGAAATTCTTCTACAAATTGCCTGTTCACAGCCTTTGCTCATTTAACTATTGAGATATGGGCCTCTTGTAGATTTTTTAGGAAATACATCTATTTCAGATAGTAATCTTTAATTTAGTATGCTGCAATACTTTCCACCAATGTGTTGCTTGATTTACAATTTTATCTGTAATAACCTTTGTCATACAGAATTTTAACTTCTTAGTAGTCCAATCTGTTAATATTTCAATTAGTATCCAAAATGTGTAACACTGGATTTCTTCCTGTTCTCCCAGTTACCTTCTCCTTTTGACCCTTCATTCACTTGTTTATTCAACAAATGTTGCAATGTCAAGGACAATTGAGGGTTTTTTTTTTTATCCAAGGGTGGCAGGTAAACTTCATGACCCACAATTTTACAATTTCATTAAAAACATGAGAGAAGTTCAAACTCATCTTTTTAAATACAATTAGCATGCAGATCACTGAGTAACAGAAAACAATAAAATGTTGAGATTGTGTCTTTGCAAGTTTCTGCACCAAAACATCAAATTTCAAATTTTTTACCTCAACCTATTGTCAATTACATAAAGTGTGTGCCTTTTAATTTAATGGACTCACATGTTATGTGCTTTACAGGTTGACTTGCTTTGATTTGGAGGTCTTTCAATATAAAAATATACTGCCTTCTTTTTTAAACAGCATATAAAGTTTCTTTAAATGGGTGTGCCATAATATACAAGATCACTCCAATCATGGATATTTGGATTGTTTCCAGTTTTTGGTATTACCAATGAAGCAGCCAAGAACATCTTAGTTCATGCTTTTTGGGCACATGTCTCTGTAGAATAGGTTGATAGCAATGAAACTGCTAAAAATCTAGACACATTTAAAACTGTGATAACTCTTGCCAGATTTCTTCCCTCCAACAAAAGACTAAAATGTATATTTCTTCCACATTGAATGAGAATGCTTGTTTCTTTATAGCATCTTCAATACTTGAAATTATCAATGTTTTTATATTTTTGTCAATTTTTATTGGCAAAACATTGAAATCTGGCTCTTCATGTGCATTTCTTTTATTGTTAATACAGTTTGTTATCTTTTTATTGACATTTCACCATCTGTTTATTGACATTTGAAATTCTTCTACAAATTGCCTGTTCACAGCCTTTGCTCATTTAACTATTGAGATATGGGCCTCTTGTAGATTTTTTAGGAAATACATCTATTTCAGATAGTAATCTTTAATTTAGTATGCTGCAATACTTTCCACCAATGTGTTGCTTGATTTACAATTTTATCTGTAATAACCTTTGTCATACAGAATTTTAACTTCTTAGTAGTCCAATCTGTTAATATTTCAATTAGTATCCAAAATGTGTAACACTGGATTTCTTCCTGTTCTCCCAGTTACCTTCTCCTTTTGACCCTTCATTCACTTGTTTATTCAACAAATGTTGCAATGTCAAGGACAATTGAGGGTTTTTTTTTTTATCCAAGGGTGGCAGGTAAACTTCATGACCCACAATTTTACAATTTCATTAAAAACATGAGAGAAGTTCAAACTCATCTTTTTAAATACAATTAGCATGCAGATCACTTAGTAGCAGAAAACAATAGACTGTTGAGATTGTGTCTTTGCAAGTTTCTGCACCAAAACATCATTACAAATTACTAAGTATGTTGCCTTTGGATAGCTTTCTCAACCCTGATGTTGTCAAACTTTATTTGGTTCTCTTTAACTCACTAATCTCCAAACCAGACCTCTTTGCAGCCCACAGAGACCCCATTTTTTATTGTGAGCACAGCAAGAGTGGGGTGTGTGTGAAGGGAATGATGCACACTCTGGACGTGCCCCGGGCAGGTGTTTGCTCATTGCCGTGGAGCTTGTTCCTGAATCTTCCTCCTGCTGGAGTGGGAGTTGGGAAGCCAACCTTGGGGACGGTATCAGTTTGAAAAATGGAATTTCTTTTCTTGCTTCTTGGGATCCCTCTCTACGCTTCTTCCTCCTGCTGTCCCTCCCGCTGACCTTGTCAAGTGCTTCATGTTTATTCCTGCCCTCCTCCAGCATCCGTCCTTTGGGAAACTCACAGCAACTTCCCACTGCAGAGCACTTAACAACATGGAACCTGGATTGACTCACACTCGTGAACTTCCCTTCCTGAAACCTTAGGATGCCATGGGGTCCCCCAGCTGATTTCATAAATGCGGTGTCACATTGTAAATCAAGCAGCTGCAGAGTGGCCAGAACATCTGCTTTATTCTGCTAGTCTCTTTACACTGAAAGGAAACTAGCTCCAGAGGTCAGTAAAGTGTGAGCATCGCCAGTGATTACTCTTCCCAGGTATGGACTAGAAATATCAGGATCTTTTGTTTCCTAAAAACACCTAAATACACACACACACACACACAATCACATACATGCAGCATAGCTTCATGGCAGTCAGCTTAAAGAATCAGATAGTAGGAAAACAAAGTGAACAGCTAGCATAGTTCACTGAGATCTTTATTCATCCTTAGCAAGTTAAAGATATCAGGAGCAGTGTTGAAAATAAATAGAAGAAAAGGATGCAAGACAAGAAATTTCTCTATAATGATCAGGTTGGTCATAGGAGGCCATTTTTTTTTTTTAAATGAGATTTTATCTATTTACCTTTCTCATAGATACCTGCATTAGCTTAGATTTTACTATGGTAGTAAACACAGCCTCCCCGCAATTTGAGCGAACTTACCACAAAGGCTTATAAATCTAACAGACTCTTTGGCAAGTTTCTGCACCAAAACATCATTACAAATTACTAAGTATGTTGCCTTTGGATAGCTTTCTCAACCCTGATGTTGTCAAACTTTATTTGGTTCTCTTTAACTCACTAATCTCCAAACCAGACCTCTTTGCAGCCCACAGAGACCCCATTTTTTATTGTGAGCACAGCAAGAGTGGGGTGTGTGAAGGGAATGATGCACACTCTGGACGTGCCCCGGGCAGGTGTTTGCTCATTGCCGTGGAGCTTGTTCCTGAATCTTCCTCCTGCTGGAGTGGGAGTTGGGAAGCCAACCTTGGGGACGGTATCAGTTTGAAAAATGGAATTTCTTTTCTTGCTTCTTGGGATCCCTCTCTACGCTTCTTCCTCCTGCTGTCCCTCCCGCTGACCTTGTCAAGTGCTTCATGTTTATTCCTGCCCTCCTCCAGCATCCGTCCTTTGGGAAACTCACAGCAACTTCCCACTGCAGAGCACTTAACAACATGGAACCTGGATTGACTCACACTCGTGAACTTCCCTTCCTGAAACCTTAGGATGCCATGGGGTCCCCCAGCTGATTTCATAAATGCGGTGTCACATTGTAAATCAAGCAGCTGCAGAGTGGCCAGAACATCTGCTTTATTCTGCTAGTCTCTTTACACTGAAAGGAAACTAGCTCCAGAGGTCAGTAAAGTGTGAGCATCGCCAGTGATTACTCTTCCCAGGTATGGACTAGAAATATCAGGATCTTTTGTTTCCTAAAAACACCTAAATACACACACACACACACACAATCACATACATGCAGCATAGCTTCATGGCAGTCAGCTTAAAGAATCAGATAGTAGGAAAACAAAGTGAACAGCTAGCATAGTTCACTGAGATCTTTATTCATCCTTAGCAAGTTAAAGATATCAGGAGCAGTGTTGAAAATAAATAGAAGAAAAGGATGCAAGACAAGAAATTTCTCTATAATGATCAGGTTGGTCATAGGAGGCCATTTTTTTTTTTTTAAATGAGATTTTATCTATTTACCTTTCTCATAGATACCTGCATTAGCTTAGATTTTACTATGGTAGTAAACACAGCCTCCCCGCAATTTGAGCGAACTTACCACAAAGGCTTATATGTAGCTCATGCAAGTTTGACTGGGTTCCGGTGACCCTCCCTGGGTCTCTGACCTCCAAGCTTGGAGAAGAGGAACTCTGGGGCAGAGAGCTGCACAAAGCTCTTGAGAGTTTGTTCTACCAGTGACAACAGGCTGCTACTTCTGCTCACTGGATTAGCCACATGGCCACAGCCCCTGCAGGGAGGTGTGGGAATGTGGAAGAGCTTAGAGATATCTGGCAAGCAGTAAATAGCTCTGACTCCCAAGCTGTATTTGAGGCAGATATAGCAATAACAATTTCTCTTTGTTATTCCTTACTTCTTAGCTTTGAATTTAGAAAATCTCCCTCTCTTCTTCCTCTTCACTTCTATCAGCAATCACCATGACCATATGGTAAAATCTAGTCTTAAATGAAAGACAGAAAGTCAATGTGACTTAAAAAGTGCGTATGTAGAAGAATACCTATGGACTATATATAACTCCTTATAAATGAAGTGATTCTAATTCAAAATATAGAGTCCTTAATAAAAGTTCTCAGTTGATTCCCATCCCCTAAACAGTTTCTATGGTAGACCACTTGGTCAGCACTTTAAACCCATCCTCATTTTACTCAGGAAATCACTTGGGACAATAGTTGAATATCCAGATGCCTGATCTCATGTTAAATTCACTTAAATTCACTCAGCCTTTCACTGGAGTAAGGCTCATTTTGAAAGAACTCCACAGATGATTCCAATAAACACAGAAATTTGAGAAAGGCTAACATATTAATTTTCTCCAGAGTATTTGCATCTTCTAAAAGGAAGACTGAAAGAAGAAAATATTTCATATGAAGGGATGATTTATTAACAGTCCAAATTCAAACACTGGAGGGGATGGCCTTTGGGTGAAGGCCTTTCTAGATTGGACCAGACTAAATCCGTGTATTCATCCATGTAAAGTTACCAGGTTCAGTGTTGTTTGTGTTGTATGTTGATTTTTAAAACCTCTTTCAGATATTTCGTTGTATTATTTGTTGCATGTATGGGGTCTCTCTCACGGGGATAGTTTCCCAGTACAAGCTTTTCATTTTTCATTGTCAATGTATCTTCAGTGAGGGCTGTTTTCTTTCCTGTGGAAGTCTCTGATTTCTGGAGTGTAGAAGCATTCTTACAGGGTAGGTTTTGTTTGATTCTACCAGGTGTTTAATGGGTTTTACTTGCTTGGGAGTGTTCCTCTGCAGTTGGCATCATGGCACCATGAAGGCTCCCGTGTGGGAAGAGGTCTACTTGGGATTCCTAGCTCACACATGGCACAGGCATGCAGTTTTCAGCTTCATTTGTCCAAAGCCATGTGCAAGATAATACTTCCCTGCCACATAGTAAGCACAGTTGTAGTGGTTTTTGCTACCCACCCCCCCAACTATTCTTCTCAAAGAAAATAGCCCTTTCAGGGCTCCAAGCCATAAATCTTATCCCTTCAGAATTCCCAGATCTTCCCTGATGTCTATCAACTCTCTTCCTTGGGCAACCATGGCATCAGCTGGTATCTCCTTTTATTTCCTGGTTCCTTATTTGAAATCAGAATAGAATTTTTTGATGGCTATACTTTATCTGCCATAGATTTGGAGCCAGATCAAGGGAATGACTTTAGTCTGCCATTTCCCTGAAGTTTTACAAGACTTTTAAGGAACTTACTAGTTATCTATACATAGAGTAATGTGGCAATTCTAATCTTCCAATCTGTAGCACAGAGAACTATACTCAGTACTCTAGAATGGCCTATTTGGGAAAAGAATCTAAAAAAAATAGTAAATATGTGTGTGTATTACAGACTGAGTTTGCTCTACACCTGAAACTAATGCAACATTGTAAACCAATTACATCCCAATAAAATATTTTAAAAATAAATTCTCTTCCAATGAAAAGACTTTTATGAAAGTATGTTCCTTTGTAGTTGTGTTCATTTGTTTTGCACTATCACTGCTGTTTTGCTTGGTGGATTGCCTTTGCTCTTGAAGAATATTTGATGGTAAAAGGTCTCATTTTAGGAAGACCATTAATCCCACTCTTCTATGAAGCTCTGATCATTTCTCTCACATAGTTGTCATCACACCGTGTCAGTCCAAAATTTGATCATAAGCTTTCAGATTTTCGTTGTATGTATCTTCATTTTTTGCATGTATGGGGTCTCTCTCACGGGGATAGTTTCCCAGTACAAGCTTTTCATTTTTCATTGTCAATGTATCTTCAGTGAGGGCTGTTTTCTTTCCTGTGGAAGTCTCTGATTTCTGGAGTGTAGAAGCATTCTTACAGGGTAGGTTTTGTTTGATTCTACCAGGTGTTTAATGGGTTTTACTTGCTTGGGAGTGTTCCTCTGCAGTTGGCATCATGGCACCATGAAGGCTCCCGTGTGGGAAGAGGTCTACTTGGGATTCCTAGCTCACACATGGCACAGGCATGCAGTTTTCAGCTTCATTTGTCCAAAGCCATGTGCAAGATAATACTTCCCTGCCACATAGTAAGCACAGTTGTAGTGGTTTTTGCTACCCACCCCCCCAACTATTCTTCTCAAAGAAAATAGCCCTTTCAGGGCTCCAAGCCATAAATCTTATCCCTTCAGAATTCCCAGATCTTCCCTGATGTCTATCAACTCTCTTCCTTGGGCAACCATGGCATCAGCTGGTATCTCCTTTTATTTCCTGGTTCCTTATTTGAAATCAGAATAGAATTTTTTGATGGCTATACTTTATCTGCCATAGATTTGGAGCCAGATCAAGGGAATGACTTTAGTCTGCCATTTCCCTGAAGTTTTACAAGACTTTTAAGGAACTTACTAGTTATCTATACATAGAGTAATGTGGCAATTCTAATCTTCCAATCTGTAGCACAGAGAACTATACTCAGTACTCTAGAATGGCCTATTTGGGAAAAGAATCTAAAAAAAATAGTAAATATGTGTGTGTATTACAGACTGAGTTTGCTCTACACCTGAAACTAATGCAACATTGTAAACCAATTACATCCCAATAAAATATTTTAAAAATAAATTCTCTTCCAATGAAAAGACTTTTATGAAAGTATGTTCCTTTGTAGTTGTGTTCATTTGTTTTGCACTATCACTGCTGTTTTGCTTGGTGGATTGCCTTTGCTCTTGAAGAATATTTGATGGTAAAAGGTCTCATTTTAGGAAGACCATTAATCCCACTCTTCTATGAAGCTCTGATCATTTCTCTCACATAGTTGTCATCACACTTCTCTGTGGTCAGTTCCAGACAACTTTGCCTCCTACATCATAAGCTCCTGGGGCCAGAAACCAGATCTTTCATCTTTTTATCTTTGGTGCTGACACAGAACTGCACAGGAAATGTTTGTGTTCTTGGTAATAAGGCAAAAAATGGTGATGATGATGATATTGATGGTGGTGATGATGGTGATGGCAATGATGTCTGCTACCACACAAGAAGGGCCTCATGCAGCATTCTTTTTTTTTTTTTTTTTGGGCGGGGGTCGGGTTGGGGAGGGAGGGGAGTGGGCGGGTCACTTCTATTGGTCTTTCATTTCTCTATCTTCATTCGTCTTCCTTCTTTTGGCTCCTGTGGGCCTCCCATCGCGGTGGTGTCTGTCGTTGCAGAGCACCGGCTCTGGGCGCATGCGCTCCAGAGTTCCGGCTCGGTGATTGGACACATCAGTCCAGCCGCTCCGCGGCACGTGGGATCTTCCCAGGCCAGGGATCGAACCGGCACCCCTTGCACTCCAAGGCGGTGTCCTTACCCACTGGACCACCAGGGGAAGCCTGTCATGCAGCATTCTGATTCTGATGTCAATGGTTAGAATATTCTCCTTGGATAGCTATTAACTAGTCTATGTAGAGTAACACCAGCTCCCTGCCTGGGTGTGCACACAGGCTTTACTTTCAGAGGAGAGTCTACCCAAGGGATTGGAAATGCACAAAGATTCAGGGAGCAATAGTCTTCTTGTTCTCAGTGATGGTCTCAGTCCCCAAGTACATGCTCAGAGGCTTTCTGTTACACATTCTGCCTGCCAACCTGCCTCCTTTCCTCTCATTCTTCCTCTTTCCCTTGCTCCCTTTCTCCGTTTTTCTCTTTCATTTTACCATTGCAGGTAAAAGAGCTTAACTGAGACAAACTACATATCTTATCAATAAATATTTGATTAATGAATTCTTTTAATTATCCTTAAAAGGAAAGAGTATTGTCTACCTCACCTTTTTTTTTTTTTTTACAGAGGCAGCCTTTAATGTGCATACCAATCATAATGGCTAACATTTACTAAGGACATCATCATCCACTGGGTACTTGTTGCTAAGCATTTTATACCAACGAAATCATTTCATCTCTGAAACAACCTGTGAGAGGGGATATGAAACATATGTTGAATCTTACTTACTCGAGGCAGACAGTAATTCCGTCCAGATCACACACCCTATACATATTAGAGCTGAGCTCAGAGTCCACAGAGTCTGGCTAGAAAGTCTGTTCTTCTGTTCATTGTACCACACTGCAAATAGTACCCATCTGCTGAAGAGCCGCTTCACACCGGAGTGTCCACCAGGCCTAACAACATATGTGGGATCCTTATTTTTCATTCAAGAGTGGCATACAGGGATAGAAACTTCTGGGACCCTCACCCCATTCCAGGTTGGCAGATTCAGGAAGGAGTAGGAAAACTAAACCTGTTGTCTGTGGCAAGTCTGTCTGAAAGTTTAGCTCGATGTCAAAGATTTCTGGTCTAAATACCTTGGTCTCTTCTCCTAGTTTCTTGATGAAGGTTATATGTTAAGAATGTAATGAGGGCAGTATTAAAAATATTAATATAAATTTTACAGTGATAAGATAATAATCTCAGAAAAGAACACTCAAGTTAAGTTTTTCAATGATTCAAAATGAATTTTAAGATGTAATCAAGTCTATTTTACACTGAAAAGAGAGAGAGAGAGAGAGAGAGAGACAGAGAGACAGACAAAAGAGAAAGGTAAAGAGAGAGACAGAGAGAGGGAGAAAGAGAAGATACTGACCTTAACACAGACTCTAGAGAAGCTGGTGGTCTGATTGTGAGTGGTCTGGCTGGCAATGCAGAGAGGACGTCTGGCTAAGACAGCATTCTCAGTAAAAGACAGCATTCTCATTCTGCTTGCACTGGGGACGAGGATGTGGACTGTAATTATGAGTGCATTTATGTGTAGGCTCCACTAGACCTGATATATTCACTGCAGTATCTGGTGACTCTGTCTTCTCTAGAAAGAAGATTAGGTTGAGTTCATGGGCAGGCTCTAGGAAATTGCTAGCATGCAATCTTTATCTTTTCTTCTGGCTTATCGCCTTTATTGTGATAGGAATTTAAATAATAATCGGAAATTAGTAGCTATCTTGGACTGAAACGGAAGCCCATTTCAGTGTTCTAGCCTGGGAAACCCCACAAACAAAGGAGCCTGGCAGGCTTCAGTCCATGGAACTACAGAAGAGTCAAACATGACTTAGTGACTCAATAACAACAAATTCCTTGCATAAACAGCAGATTACTATAGGTGATGCTGGCAAACCTGATTCCATTTCTTTTTCTCTATACATATTGGGCTGAGTAGAGTCCGCTGTTCTTTGTAACCACACTGCAAATAGTACCCATCTGCTGAAGAGCCGCTTCACACCGGAGTGTCCACCAGGCCTAACAACATATGTGGGATCCTTATTTTTCATTCAAGAGTGGCATACAGGGATAGAAACTTCTGGGACCCTCACCCCATTCCAGGTTGGCAGATTCAGGAAGGAGTAGGAAAACTAAACCTGTTGTCTGTGGCAAGTCTGTCTGAAAGTTTAGCTCGATGTCAAAGATTTCTGGTCTAAATACCTTGGTCTCTTCTCCTAGTTTCTTGATGAAGGTTATATGTTAAGAATGTAATGAGGGCAGTATTAAAAATATTAATATAAATTTTACAGTGATAAGATAATAATCTCAGAAAAGAACACTCAAGTTAAGTTTTTCAATGATTCAAAATGAATTTTAAGATGTAATCAAGTCTATTTTACACTGAAAAGAGAGAGAGAGAGAGAGAGAGAGACAGAGAGACAGACAAAAGAGAAAGGTAAAGAGAGAGACAGAGAGAGGAGAAAGAGAAGATACTGACCTTAACACAGACTCTAGAGAAGCTGGTGGTCTGATTGTGAGTGGTCTGGCTGGCAATGCAGAGAGGACGTCTGGCTAAGACAGCATTCTCAGTAAAAGACAGCATTCTCATTCTGCTTGCACTGGGGACGAGGATGTGGACTGTAATTATGAGTGCATTTATGTGTAGGCTCCACTAGACCTGATATATTCACTGCAGTATCTGGTGACTCTGTCTTCTCTAGAAAGAAGATTAGGTTGAGTTCATGGGCAGGCTCTAGGAAATTGCTAGCATGCAATCTTTATCTTTTCTTCTGGCTTATCGCCTTTATTGTGATAGGAATTTAAATAATAATCGGAAATTAGTAGCTATCTTGGACTGAAACGGAAGCCCATTTCAGTGTTCTAGCCTGGGAAACCCCACAAACAAAGGAGCCTGGCAGGCTTCAGTCCATGGAACTACAGAAGAGTCAAACATGACTTAGTGACTCAATAACAACAAATTCCTTGCATAAACAGCAGATTACTATAGGTGATGCTGGCAAACCTGATTCCATTTCTTTTTCTCTGGAGGAAGAGTGAGTGAAGATAATGAAGATGGGAAGGGAAGACAGACGCTCTGGGACAAAGCCCATTGCTTTTTGGGAACAAACAGGTCTCTCCCTTAGACCAACCAGCTCTGTAAATGTATCTAGGATAGAAGCTAAGGGGGCTTCACAATTTGCGGTATAACTCAGGGAAGTCAGACTGGGGTTCTGTAATAACCTAGAGGGGTGGAAATGAGGGGCACAGAGGGAGATTTAAGAGGGGGGACATATGTACATCTATGGTTAATTCATATTTATTTATGACAGAAATCAAACTGATATTATAAATCGATCATAAATCAATTAAAAATAAATATTAAAAAAGAAACTAAGGGGGCTTCTAAAGGTGAATGGGATTGATGTCCATGAACATGTTAGGAACAGGAAAACTGAAACATACAGTGAGATGGCAGTTACACTGAAGGTTTTGCAGTTATGCTGATAGCCAGAGATCCTATTGCCATCCCTCTGGGCCAGGAGGTGGCCGCTTCCTCCTCATGAATGTGATGGTATCCCTTGTGACTTGGCTCTGAAACAAATCCTGCTTAAAAGCTGATGCTGCCCTTGTAAAAACATTACTTTTAAAAAAATTTAATGAAGTTATTTATTTATTTTTGGCTATTCTGAGTTTTCACTGCTGCTGCAGGCTCTTCTCTAGTTGCAGGGAGTGGGGGCTACTCTCTAATTGAGATGAGCAGGCTTCTTGTTGCAGTGACTTCTCCTATTGTGGAACTCAGACTCTAGGGCACATGGGCTCAATAGTTGCGGCTCCGAGGCTCTAGAGCACGGGCTCAATAGTTGTGGCTCACAGGCTTTGTTGCTCTGCAGCATGTGGGATCTTCCTGGATCAGGGATCAAACCCATGTCCCCTGCATTGGTAGGCAAACTCTTCACCACTGAACTCCCAGGGGAGGCCCCATCACTACTTTTCAAGTAATAATAATACACTCTGAAAGTCTTTCATGACTTAGTGACTCAATAACAACAAATTCCTTGCATAAACAGCAGATTACTATAGGTGATGCTGGCAAACCTGATTCCATTTCTTTTTCTCTGGAGGAAGAGTGAGTGAAGATAATGAAGATGGGAAGGGAAGACAGACGCTCTGGGACAAAGCCCATTGCTTTTTGGGAACAAACAGGTCTCTCCCTTAGACCAACCAGCTCTGTAAATGTATCTAGGATAGAAGCTAAGGGGGCTTCACAATTTGCGGTATAACTCAGGGAAGTCAGACTGGGGTTCTGTAATAACCTAGAGGGGTGGAAATGAGGGGCACAGAGGGAGATTTAAGAGGGGGGACATATGTACATCTATGGTTAATTCATATTTATTTATGACAGAAATCAAACTGATATTATAAATCGATCATAAATCAATTAAAAATAAATATTAAAAAAGAAACTAAGGGGGGCTTCTAAAGGTGAATGGGATTGATGTCCATGAACATGTTAGGAACAGGAAAACTGAAACATACAGTGAGATGGCAGTTACACTGAAGGTTTTGCAGTTATGCTGATAGCCAGAGATCCTATTGCCATCCCTCTGGGCCAGGAGGTGGCCGCTTCCTCCTCATGAATGTGATGGTATCCCTTGTGACTTGGCTCTGAAACAAATCCTGCTTAAAAGCTGATGCTGCCCTTGTAAAAACATTACTTTTAAAAAAATTTAATGAAGTTATTTATTTATTTTTGGCTATTCTGAGTTTTCACTGCTGCTGCAGGCTCTTCTCTAGTTGCAGGGAGTGGGGGCTACTCTCTAATTGAGATGAGCAGGCTTCTTGTTGCAGTGACTTCTCCTATTGTGGAACTCAGACTCTAGGGCACATGGGCTCAATAGTTGCGGCTCCGAGGCTCTAGAGCACGGGCTCAATAGTTGTGGCTCACAGGCTTTGTTGCTCTGCAGCATGTGGGATCTTCCTGGATCAGGGATCAAACCCATGTCCCCTGCATTGGTAGGCAAACTCTTCACCACTGAACTCCCAGGGGAGGCCCCATCACTACTTTTCAAGTAATAATAATACACTCTGAAAGTCTTTCATAACTTGGACAACCTTTTATTGTTCTGGCCATAGTTGGACTATGAAGCTTTTATTCTAAGATTGTGCTTAGGAAAATCTGATTAGCTTCAATACATCTTCTTAAGGAATATAAACAGCATAAACAAACAAGAAATTAAGCAATTCCTTTTTTTAATAATTTGGGATAAGTGAGTATCATCACATGTATTTATACCCATGATAATATCAGCATCGACTACATGCTGAATACTTTTGGCTCAGGAAAGTCCACCCCCAAAATATGCCAGAGTGGCATATTAATTACTTTGAATTAAAATTACTTGATAAATGGTGGAATAAAAATTATCTTTAAAAAAGACATTCTAAAAATTACAGACGGAAATATAAACTTATGGTTACCAAAGGTAAGATGGGGGAAAGATTGGGGTTGGCATACATACACATTACTATGTATAAAATTGATAGCTAATGAAGACTTACTGTATAGCAGAGGGAACTATTTAATACTCTGTAAGGACCTACATGGGAAAAGACTCTAAAACAGACTGTATATAGGCATAACTGATTCACTTTGCTATACACCTGAAACTAATACAACACTGTAAATCAACTGTATCTATGAGTCCTAGTTACTCACTTCTTATCCATGTGATCTCAGGCAAACTAGCCTTTCTAACATCTTCATCTGTGAGTGAATGTTAGTTGCTTTGTTGTGTCTGACTTTGCAACCCTATGGACTGTAGTCCACCAACTTCCTCTGTCCATGGAATTCTTCAGGTAAGGACACTGGAGTGGGCTGCCATTTCCTTCTCCAGGGGATCTTCCCGACCCAGGGTTTGAACTCAAGTCTCTCACATTGCAGGTGGAGTCTTTACCATCCAAGCCACCAGGGAAGCCAAATCAACTACGCCCCAATAAAAATAAAAAAAGGCATTCTAGCACACTCTTGTTTCCCCCTAAAAGCAGGAAATAAATCTCCCATGTGTAGGCATCCTCCTTAGGAAGATAGAGAGTATCTTCATCACAAGTTAGGGAATTTCAGTCTAAGAAAGCTGTATAGACAAACAGTTACTTCTTCATTAATCTGCTACCCCAAGCAAAAACCCTTTTGTTTGGCTAAATATTCATGTAAAATTGTTTGTCTAAAAATAATATATAAATAACCTGCTTTGGTCATTTTGCAAGTTCTACTCATACGAGACCTCTGTACGTACAAATTAATTTTTTCTCCTGTTTATTTCTATTGTGTAAATTTAATTATTAGATCAGCCCAAAGAACCCAGAATAATGGAGAAATTTTCCTTCTTTCTGACACATTCCAAACACTTCTCATATGTTAACTCACCTAACCCAACAATTCCACAGGGCAGTTGCTGTCATTATCCATATTTCAATTTTCAAACGAGGAAACTGAGCCACAGAGAGATTAATTTGTCCAAGGCTGCAAAGTTAATATAAGAAGAGCTGAAATTTGAACCTGTGAATTTGTCTCCAGAATTCAAACTTTTAACTGCTATGCAAATAATCTCTTAACATTGAATAAAAACACATGCATGCACATACAGCCCACCTCAAACACACAATGTATTGAAAAAAACGTAATAGGCAAATTTTCCATCCTCAGATTCTCAATAGATTACTATTTTTGATACGTATGACAGCAGCTTGTGTATGATTTTACATTGTCACAGATAATGAGAATGATCCTCAGTCTCTAAAATTACAGTTGACACTGTGTAGCTTTGGACAAGTAATTAATTTTTCTAAGCCTTCTTTTTCTAATAATGAGGTTAGGATAACAATTCTTTTTTTTTTTTTTTAAGATTTATTTATTTATTTATTTTGGGGGGGGGGGGGGGGGGGAGGGGCGCAGGCGGGCTACTTCTATTGGTTTTTCATTTGTCTGTTGTCATCCATCTTTGTTCTTTGGCCCGTGTGGGCCTCCCATCGCGGTGGCCTCTGTTGTCGCAGAGCACCGGCTCTGGGCGCATGCGCTCCAGAGCTCCGGCTCGGTAATTGGACACATCGGTCCAGCCGCTCCGCAGCAGGAAAGATAAATCTCCCATGTGTAGGCATCCTCCTTAGGAAGATAGAGAGTATCTTCATCACAAGTTAGGGAATTTCAGTCTAAGAGCTGTATAGACAAACAGTTACTTCTTCATTAATCTGCTACCCCAAGCAAAAACCCTTTTGTTTGGCTAAATATTCATGTAAAATTGTTTGTCTAAAATAATATATAAATAACCTGCTTTGGTCATTTTGCAAGTTCTACTCATACGAGACCTCTGTACGTACAAATTAATTTTTTCTCCTGTTTATTTCTATTGTGTAAATTTAATTATTAGATCAGCCCAAAGAACCCAGAATAATGGAGAAATTTTCCTTCTTTCTGACACATTCCAAACACTTCTCATATGTTAACTCACCTAACCCAACAATTCCACAGGGCAGTTGCTGTCATTATCCATATTTCAATTTTCAAACGAGGAAACTGAGCCACAGAGAGATTAATTTGTCCAAGGCTGCAAAGTTAATATAAGAAGAGCTGAAATTTGAACCTGTGAATTTGTCTCCAGAATTCAAACTTTTAACTGCTATGCAAATAATCTCTTAACATTGAATAAAAACACATGCATGCACATACAGCCCACCTCAAACACACAATGTATTGAAAAAAACGTAATAGGCAAATTTTCCATCCTCAGATTCTCAATAGATTACTATTTTTGATACGTATGACAGCAGCTTGTGTATGATTTTACATTGTCACAGATAATGAGAATGATCCTCAGTCTCTAAAATTACAGTTGACACTGTGTAGCTTTGGACAAGTAATTAATTTTTCTAAGCCTTCTTTTTCTAATAATGAGGTTAGGATAACAATTCTTTTTTTTTTTTTTTAAGATTTATTTATTTATTTATTTTGGGGGTGGGGTGGGGAGGGAGGGGCGCAGGCGGGCTACTTCTATTGGTTTTTCATTTGTCTGTTGTCATCCATCTTTGTTCTTTGGCCCGTGTGGGCCTCCCATCGCAGTGGCCTCTGTTGTCGCAGAGCACCCGCTCTGGGCGCATGCGCTCCAGAGCTCCGGCTCGGTAGTTGGACGCATCAGTCCAGCCGCTCCGCAGCCAGGGATCAAACCGGCGCCCCTTGCCCTGCAAGGCGGTGTCCTTACCCACTGGACCACCAGGGAAGCCCAACAATTCTTTCTTTAATGAGTTGTTAGGGATGTCAAGTAAGTATATAAAACATCCACATGGGTGGGACTTTTTCAGTTGTCAGTGACCCCACAAACTCAACTTAAATTGGTTTAAGGAAAGTTTTTGTAACTGAAAAATCATAGGGTAAACCTCAGGCTGGATTCATAGCCCAGTGGGGTGATCTATATTGTTTGCTTTGCTGTTGTTTCCCCACTTGTCAGTTCCATTTTGCTCTCCTCTTTCTACTGGTTTCATTCTCAGCTTCATGTGAGGTTTCCAACTCCAGAACTTTTCAAGGTCAAACCAACTGAAAAGCAAGGACTTTGGGATTAGCAGGAATTAGTCCTGATTTGCTCTGATTGACTTGGGCTGTGTCACATGCCCCTCCTCTAGCCAATCCCTGTGGCTGGGGAGATTGCTTGCTCTTATTGTGCGTTACTCTCTCAGTCATGTCTGACTCTTTGTGACCCCATGGACTGTAACCTGCCAGTGTCCTCTATCCATAGGATTTTCCAGGCAAGAATCCTGGAGTGGGTTGCCGTTTCCTTCTCCAAAATATTTTGCATAAGTCAGAAGCTGGAGTCAGGGCTGGAGTCAATGATGCCTGAAGAATTGGGATTAAGGGTTGGGGAGAGGTGTCTCCCTGGAAGAAAAACCAGGATGCTTTTCCTTTTGGAAGTAATAGTAAATGATGCAGAGCAACTATAACTACTCTCCACTTAGTGCATGTTGAATTTGAGCAACTCATTGAATCCTAAGTTCAGGGCTGTTCTTGTATTGGAATGTACATGATGCCATTCAGAAACATCTTTTTTCAGGATGATGTTGACTAGCATTCCAGAACTTTCTTGTAAGAGTGTAGTAGATGTCATCATTAGAATTGCAAGAAAGTATATCCTTACCTTGCTTTTTATTAAACATTTCCTTCCACTCCCTCTCCTCATATTTCCCCAGTGAGCCTAAGAACCTTCCACATCCTCTCTTCTGCTAGGAAGACCATCGATCAAGTGGTGGATAATGTGTCTCCCATATCTTCTCGGGTAATCAGCCAGCAAATGGCAATCAGCCAGCACATTGTCACTAAAGTTTCAACTTAGAGAATACAATTCAATGCAGAACTGGGAAGAGAGTTGTTACTGCAAGGAGAAATAAAGCCGGGAAACCAAACACCCCTCATCCCTTACCTTTACTATAAGTCAGTTAATAGTTAGGTGTTTGTCTATTTGTTTGTTCAACAAGTATTTATTAAGTACTGATGGTGTGCCTGGTTCTGTGTTCATACTGGAACTGCAAGGGACTTGTTTGTTTATTCCATCCTCCTTACTCCTTCCTGTCATAGGGAAAGCTGATGTCTAAGCTGACTTCTAACTGGTCTACAGGTTTCCCCATCATACCTGTCTGTGCTCTTGAAGTTCTACATTGCCAACAGGAGGTCTCAGGATCTTCCATGGCATAGAGAAGAAGAGGATGAGCAGGTGGGACACCCTTCTTTTATATCTTGGGGTTTCTTACAAGAATGTTATCAAAGATAAGAACTTTCACACAAACCCATGTGGGGATCAGAAAGGTCTAAATTTCAGCTCTGCACTCATTGTGTAAGCATGTGACTTTGGGCAAGTCAGGTGATCTCTCTGGGTCTAATTTCTTCTCAGTTTAAATGAAGATGGCAGTAAGCACTTCATGGAACTATTTCATAGAGCATAGCAAGGATGCAGCAGGGTGAGTTATGTGAAAAGTGTTAAAGTTCATTTTCACCTTCTTCTCCCTTCCTCCCTCTTCCTCCTCTCTTTCCCACTCCCCTCTTTCCCTCAATTCTGTTCCCACTTTGGGAGCAGCTGGTGCTGGCCTGGGTGTGAACAGAGGTTGACCCAAGTTGTGTATGTTATTGTCCTTCTACATACGGCTGCCTGCCTTCCCTTGTGCCCCAGGCGAAAGTGACCGCCCATGAGCAGAGGTCCTTGACAGGGTAAAGGACAGGGAAGCCTAGCATGCTGCAGTCCATGAGGTTGCAAAGAGCTGGACACAACCAAATGACTGAGCTGAACTGAAATTCCCATACGGGGGACAGGCAGATCACACTCTGAACTGACTGTACACTGACCCAAAGCTTGCAAGACTTCTTTTTTTAGTCACAGTCTGTTAGTGAGTTTCAACATAACTTTGGGCCAAGTCACATTCACCATGACCCGGTTTCAGTCTATACAGTGGGGATGGTCATATTTGCCACCTGCCTCATTACCATCACATGTAAATTCATGAGATAATGCCTGTGAAGACATTTACATTCCTTCGTAGAAAGGTGCTATATTTCAAGTATTATCAAGTATTTATTTGCAGTATTACAGTGACACTTTGTTTTTTAGGGACCCACAAAAAGTGATACCATTCCTGTAAAAATATGTTAATAAGACTACTACAGTACAGGCTCAATCAAATTACATAAATTGTACACTGAGGGGGAATGGATTTCTGCCTCAACTTTGAATGAAAAGCTCATTAATATTATAGTTAATATCATTTTTAAAATAATTTTATTTGTTTACTTGGTTTTGACTGTGCTGGGTCTTCGTTACTCTGTGGGCTTTTCTCTTGTAGCAGTGAGCAGGGCTACTCTTCACTGCAGTGTGTAGGTTTCTCATTGCAGTGGCTTCTCTTGTTGCTGAGAATAGGTTCTAGGGTTCTGGGCTTCAGGAGCTGTGGTACATGGGCTCAGTAGTTGCAGCTCCCAGGCTCTAGAGCACAGTTCAATAGTTGTGGTACATGGGCTTAAGTTGCCCTGCAGCATGTGGAATGTTCCCAGATCAGGGATCAAACCAGTGTTTCTTGCTTGGCAGACAGATTCTTTACCACTGAGCCACCAGGGAAGTGAAGTGAAGTGAAAATCGCTCAGTCATGCCTCACTCTTTGCAACCCCATGGACTGTAGTCTGACAGACTCTTCTGTCCATGGAATTCTCGGGGCAAGAATACTGGAGTGGGTAGCTGTTCCCTTCTCCAGGGATCTTCCCAGTCCAGGGATCCAGCTGATGTCTCCTGCATTGCAGACAGATTCTTCACCAGTTGAACTGATTGTTTACCAGGAAGCTGTATGGGAGTCACCTGGGTCATTAATGCAGATTCCTGGGCCCTGCCTTCAATGTACTAAAGGGAATTCCCTGGCCAGTTTGGACAGGCAGATCACACTCTGAACTGCTCATGCCAATGACTTCTTTTTTTAGTCACAGTCTGTTAGTGAGTTTCAACATAACTTTGGGCCAAGTCACATTCACCATGACCCGGTTTCAGTCTATACAGTGGGGATGGTCATATTTGCCACCTGCCTCATTACCATCACATGTAAATTCATGAGATAATGCCTGTGAAGACATTTACATTCCTTCGTAGAAAGGTGCTATATTTCAAGTATTATCAAGTATTTATTTGCAGTATTACAGTGACACTTTGTTTTTTAGGGACCCACAAAAAGTGATACCATTCCTGTAAAAATATGTTAATAAGACTACTACAGTACAGGCTCAATCAAATTACATAAATTGTACACTGAGGGGGAATGGATTTCTGCCTCAACTTTGAATGAAAAGCTCATTAATATTATAGTTAATATCATTTTTAAAATAATTTTATTTGTTTACTTGGTTTTGACTGTGCTGGGTCTTCGTTACTCTGTGGGCTTTTCTCTTGTAGCAGTGAGCAGGGCTACTCTTCACTGCAGTGTGTAGGTTTCTCATTGCAGTGGCTTCTCTTGTTGCTGAGAATAGGTTCTAGGGTTCTGGGCTTCAGGAGCTGTGGTACATGGGCTCAGTAGTTGCAGCTCCCAGGCTCTAGAGCACAGTTCAATAGTTGTGGTACATGGGCTTAAGTTGCCCTGCAGCATGTGGAATGTTCCCAGATCAGGGATCAAACCAGTGTTTCTTGCTTGGCAGACAGATTCTTTACCACTGAGCCACCAGGGAAGTGAAGTGAAGTGAAAATCGCTCAGTCATGCCTCACTCTTTGCAACCCCATGGACTGTAGTCTGACAGACTCTTCTGTCCATGGAATTCTCGGGGCAAGAATACTGGAGTGGGTAGCTGTTCCCTTCTCCAGGGATCTTCCCAGTCCAGGGATCCAGCTGATGTCTCCTGCATTGCAGACAGATTCTTCACCAGTTGAACTGATTGTTTACCAGGGAAGCTGTATGGGAGTCACCTGGGGGTCATTAAAATGCAGATTCCTGGGCCCTGCCTTCAATGTACTAAATGGGAATTCTGGCAAGTGGATGGAAGAGTTTGTCATTTTGTTAAGCTCCTTGGGTGCCCCTTAGTACATTAAAGTCTGAGAACTACTCCTTAGGCATACCTCTTTACCTTGTCTTTAGCTTCACTGCTTCACTTCACAGGTATATAAATTGAAAAACTTAAGGACTCAGTCCTGGTTTAGCTGATTTAAATACGAAAAGGAACTAAAAGAGAACAAACTTCTAGTTTATTTTCTTTTTTACAAGCAGACATTTAAGTGCTTCTCAGTATTTTCAAGGAGAATGAGGCTATCTACTGTGAGTCACTGATGGGTATGTGCTATCAACATCCTGCTCTCCATTTATTGGCATTTGTATGATGTGTTCTGCCTTTTCAGCCCTTTTTGCTAACCTGGGAGACCTCTTCTACTGCCTCCGACAAATTGTCTGGGTCCTTTAACCAAACAAATGCACAGACACTTGTAAGCCAAGGACATTTTTTGCTAGGGTAGCAGTGGCAGAAATTATACAGCAGTTCATAAGCTGTCCCAGAGATGGGGGAATGTCTGACAGGGTGAATTCACCTTGGCACATTCATTTGAGCCATTGGCCAAACGGACTTGGCTGGCAGGGGTGCAAGCATTGATTGGGCTTATAGCTTTAACGTCCTTATCCTTTGTCATTGTTTCCTTCTCAAAAAGTTTGACAAGGGATGTCTCTGGTTGTCCAGTGGTTAAGAGTTTGCACTTCCACCGCAGGGGGCAGGGGTTCCATCTCTGGTCAGGGAACAAAGATCCCACATGCTGTGAAACATGGCCAAAAAACCAAAGAAAAAAAAAAAGGAAAGGTTTGACAAATGGTTTTTTTTTTTTTTTTTTTTTTTTGCTGTTTTATTTTTATATATTTTTTATTACTTAGTTATTTTTATTTTGCTTTTACAGAGTTCTATGGTTTACAGATATGTATAATCCCAGATCAGTCCTAGGTATATCCCTGACCTCTCACTGCTGTGCCCCACTCCCAGTTCCCCCCATCCCACCCCTCCAGGCTGTCGCATAGCCACTTGTAAGATCCCTTAGTCCCACAGCACATTGACAATAGTTATCTCCTTTACATAAGATAGTATAGGTTTCCGTGTTACTCCTCCCATCATACCTCTTACCCACCCTTCTCTCTTCTCAATGGCCATAGTTCTGTTCTTTATGCCTGTTTTTCTGTCGCTGCTCTGCATGTGTATTTATCAGTGTCATCTTACTAGATTGCATACATATGTGTTAGTATACTGTATTTATCCTGCTCTTTTAAAAAATTTTTTTATTTTACTTTAAAATTTTACAGAGTTTTGTTGTTTACAGATATGTATGATCCCAGATTAGTCATATGTATAATCCCCTGCCATCCCACCCTTCCAGGCCATCACACAGCACCCCTGCAGGGTCCTCTTTTCTCACAACGCAATGACATATTTTTTTCACGTATGATAGTATAGGTTTTCATGCCAGTTGCTTTACACCTCCCACCCACTTTTCATTCCCCACAATGTCCATATGTCTACTATCCATGTCTGTTTTTCCATTGCTTCACTGTGTGTGTTAGCATTACCGTCCTACTAGATTACTAGTATACTGTACGTGTTCTTCTCTTTTTGACTTAGTTCATTTTTTATGATAAGTTCTAGATCCAGCCACCTCATTAGGACTGATTCTTCTGCATTTCTCTTTACAGCTGTGTAGTATTCCATTGTATATATGTACCAGAGCTTTTGGATCCATTCGTTCGTCGATGGACATCTAGGTTGCTTCCATGTTCTAGCTATTATATAGAGAGCTGCAATGAACACTGGGGTACAGGTGCTTCTTTCAGATTTGATTTCATCAGGGCATAAGCCTAAGAGTGGGATTGCTGGGTCATATGGTGCTTCTATTTTTAGTTTTTAAAGAAATCTCCAGACTGTCTTCCACAGAGGCTGTATCACTTTACATTCCCACCAGCAATGCAAGAAGGTTCCCTTTTCTCCGCACCCTCTTCAGCATTTATTGTCTGTCGATTTGTGGATGATGACCATTCTGACGGGTGTGAGGTGATATCTCATTGTAGTTTTGATTTGCATTTCTCTAATAATAAGTGAGGTTAAGCATCATTTCCTGTGTTTTTGGCCATCTGTACGTCCTCTTTGGAGCAGTGTCTGTTTAGGTCCTTTTCCCATTTTTTTATTGGGCTGTTCATTTTTCCAGTGCTGAGTTGTCTGAGTTGCTTGTAGATTTTGGAGATTAATTCTTTGTCTGTTGTTTCATTTGCTATGATTTTCTTCCATTCTGTGGGCTGTCTGTTCAGCTTTTTTGTCATTTCTTTTGTTGTACAAAAGCTTTTAAGTTTCATTAGGTCCCACATGTTCATTTGTCTTTTTAGCTCTACTATTCTACTAGGTGGGTCAGAGAAGATATTGCTTTGATTGATGTCCTTGAGGGTTTTGCCTATATTCTCCTCTAAGAGTTTGATGGTTTCTGATCTTATGTTTAGGCCTTTAATCCATTTTGAGTTGATCTTTGTGCATGGTGTCAGGGAATGTTCCAACTTAATTGTTTTGCATGTAGATGTCCAATTTTCCCAGCACCATTTGTTGAAGAGGCTGTCTTGTCCCATTTTATACGTTTGCCTCCTTTGTCAAAAATAAGGTACCCATAGGTGCGTGGGTTTATCTCTGGGTTCTCTATCTTGTTCCATTGGTCGATAGTTCTGTTTTTGTGCCAGTACCATAATGTCTTGATGACTGTTGCTTTGCAGTAGAGTCTGAAGTTGGGGAGGCTGATCCCTCCAGCTCCATTCTTCTTCCTCAGGATTGCTTTGGCTATTCGAGGTCTTTTGTGTTTCCATATGAACTGTGTTATTCTTTGGTCTAGTTCTGTGAAGAATGTCATTGGTAGTTTGATAGGGACTGCATTGAATCTATAGATAACATTTGGTAGTATGGTCATTTTCACAATATTGATTCTTCTGACCCAGGAACATGGAATATCTCTCCATCTGTTTAAGTCTTCTTTAATGTCTCTCTTGAGTGTCTTGCAATTTTCTGTGTATAGTTACATTCCCACCAGCAATGCAAGAAGGTTCCCTTTTCTCCGCACCCTCTTCAGCATTTATTGTCTGTCGATTTGTGGATGATGACCATTCTGACGGGTGTGAGGTGATATCTCATTGTAGTTTTGATTTGCATTTCTCTAATAATAAGTGAGGTTAAGCATCATTTCCTGTGTTTTTGGCCATCTGTACGTCCTCTTTGGAGCAGTGTCTGTTTAGGTCCTTTTCCCATTTTTTTATTGGGCTGTTCATTTTTCCAGTGCTGAGTTGTCTGAGTTGCTTGTAGATTTTGGAGATTAATTCTTTGTCTGTTGTTTCATTTGCTATGATTTTCTTCCATTCTGTGGGCTGTCTGTTCAGCTTTTTTGTCATTTCTTTTGTTGTACAAAAGCTTTTAAGTTTCATTAGGTCCCACATGTTCATTTGTCTTTTTAGCTCTACTATTCTACTAGGTGGGTCAGAGAAGATATTGCTTTGATTGATGTCCTTGAGGGTTTTGCCTATATTCTCCTCTAAGAGTTTGATGGTTTCTGATCTTATGTTTAGGCCTTTAATCCATTTTGAGTTGATCTTTGTGCATGGTGTCAGGGAATGTTCCAACTTAATTGTTTTGCATGTAGATGTCCAATTTTCCCAGCACCATTTGTTGAAGAGGCTGTCTTGTCCCATTTTATACGTTTGCCTCCTTTGTCAAAAATAAGGTACCCATAGGTGCGTGGGTTTATCTCTGGGTTCTCTATCTTGTTCCATTGGTCGATAGTTCTGTTTTTGTGCCAGTACCATAATGTCTTGATGACTGTTGCTTTGCAGTAGAGTCTGAAGTTGGGGAGGCTGATCCCTCCAGCTCCATTCTTCTTCCTCAGGATTGCTTTGGCTATTCGAGGTCTTTTGTGTTTCCATATGAACTGTGTTATTCTTTGGTCTAGTTCTGTGAAGAATGTCATTGGTAGTTTGATAGGGACTGCATTGAATCTATAGATAACATTTGGTAGTATGGTCATTTTCACAATATTGATTCTTCTGACCCAGGAACATGGAATATCTCTCCATCTGTTTAAGTCTTCTTTAATGTCTCTCTTGAGTGTCTTGCAATTTTCTGTGTATAGTTCTTTTGTTTCTTTGGGTAGGTTTATTCCTAGATATTTGATTCTTTTGGTTGCAATGGTGAAGGGGATTGCCTCTTTGATTTTGTTTTCTGATTTTTCATTGTTTGTGTATAGGAATGCCAGTGATTTCTGTATATTGATTTCATATCCTGTGACTCTGCTGAATTCGCTGATTAACTCTAGTAGATTTGTAATAGTGTCTTTGGGATTTTCTATGTATAATATCATGTCATCTGCAAATAGAGAGTTTGACTTCTTCCTTTCCAATCAGGATTCCTTTTATTTCTTTCTCTTCTCTTATTGTTGTTGCTAGAACTTCCAGGACTATGTTGAATAAGAGTAGTGAAAGTGGACACCCTTGTCTTGTTCCTGATCTTAGAGGAAATGCTTTGAGTTTTTCACCACTGAGAATAATGTTTTCTGTGGGCTTCTCATATATGGCTTTCACTATTTGAGATATGAGCCTTCTATGCCCATATTTTGAAGAATTTTTTTAATCATAAATGGGTGTTGGATTTTGTGAAAGGCTTTTTCTGCATCTATTGAGATGACCATGTGATTTTTGTCTCTCAATTTGTTGATATGATGTATCACACTGATTGATTTGCGGATATTGAAGAATTCTGCCTGCCAACTTGATCATGATGTATGTGTTTTTTGATGTGTTGTTGAATTCTGTTTACTAGGATTTTGTTGAGGATTTTGGTGTCTAAATTCATCAGTGAAATTTATCCTTCTCTTTTTGACTTACCTCACTTTGTATAATAGGTTTTACATTCATCCACCTCATTAGGACAGATTCTTCTGCATTTCTTTTTATGGCTCAGAAATACTCCACTGTATATATGTACCATAGCTTCTTTATTCATTCATTCTTCAATGAAACTTAAAAAGTTTTTGCATAGCAAAAGGAACTGCAAACAAGGTTCCCATACAATGTCATTGGTAGTTTGATAGGGACTGCATTGAATCTATAGATAACATTTGGTAGTATGGTCATTTTCACAATATTGATTCTTCTGACCCAGGAACATGGAATATCTCTCCATCTGTTTAAGTCTTCTTTAATGTCTCTCTTGAGTGTCTTGCAATTTTCTGTGTATAGTTCTTTTGTTTCTTTGGGTAGGTTTATTCCTAGATATTTGATTCTTTTGGTTGCAATGGTGAAGGGGATTGCCTCTTTGATTTTGTTTTCTGATTTTTCATTGTTTGTGTATAGGAATGCCAGTGATTTCTGTATATTGATTTCATATCCTGTGACTCTGCTGAATTCGCTGATTAACTCTAGTAGATTTGTAATAGTGTCTTTGGGATTTTCTATGTATAATATCATGTCATCTGCAAATAGAGAGTTTGACTTCTTCCTTTCCAATCAGGATTCCTTTTATTTCTTTCTCTTCTCTTATTGTTGTTGCTAGAACTTCCAGGACTATGTTGAATAAGAGTAGTGAAAGTGGACACCCTTGTCTTGTTCCTGATCTTAGAGGAAATGCTTTGAGTTTTTCACCACTGAGAATAATGTTTTCTGTGGGCTTCTCATATATGGCTTTCACTATTTGAGATATGAGCCTTCTATGCCCATATTTTGAAGAATTTTTTTAATCATAAATGGGTGTTGGATTTTGTGAAAGGCTTTTTCTGCATCTATTGAGATGACCATGTGATTTTTGTCTCTCAATTTGTTGATATGATGTATCACACTGATTGATTTGCGGATATTGAAGAATTCTGCCTGCCAACTTGATCATGATGTATGTGTTTTTTGATGTGTTGTTGAATTCTGTTTACTAGGATTTTGTTGAGGATTTTGGTGTCTAAATTCATCAGTGAAATTTATCCTTCTCTTTTTGACTTACCTCACTTTGTATAATAGGTTTTACATTCATCCACCTCATTAGGACAGATTCTTCTGCATTTCTTTTTATGGCTCAGAAATACTCCACTGTATATATGTACCATAGCTTCTTTATTCATTCATTCTTCAATGAAACTTAAAAAGTTTTTGCATAGCAAAAGGAACTGCAAACAAGGTTAACAGACAGCCCATAGAATGGGAGAAGATAATAGCAAATGAAACAACCAACAAAGAATTAATCTCCAAAATATACAAAATATACAAATAGCTCAGACAACTCAACACCAAAGAAACAAACAACCCAATTGAAAAATGGGAAAAAGACCTAAAGAGACATTTCTCCAAAAAAGAGATATAGATGACCAAAAAACACATGAAAAGATGCTCAGTGTCACTTATTATTACAGAAATGCAAATCAAAATTACAATGAGATATCACCTCACACCCGTCAAAAAGATCTACAGACAATAAATGCTGGGGAGGGTGTGGAAAAAAGGGAACACTCCTACATTATTGGTGAGGATGTAAATTGATACAACCACTATAGAAGACAGTATGGAGATTCTTTAAAAGGCTAAGAATAGAAGCATCATATGACACAGAACCATATGATCCCACTATTAGGCTTGCACCCTAATGAAATAAAAATTGAAAGACACGCCTGTACCCCAATGCTCATTGCAGCTCTCTATACAGTAGCTAGAACATGGAAGCAACCTAGATGCCCATAGAAGAATGAATGCCAAAAGGAGATTTTTATACAACAGAAATTCTTAAAAACAAATAAAGTATACTTTCTTAGAAAAAGAATTTAGGCTATGTCTGAATATAGTGTGTACCCTGGAATGGTACAGTATCTAGAATCTAGATTGGAATAGAGAATGTTACTGCACACTGTGAGGGTTTGTAGAAAGCCTTTGCAAGCATAAAGCCCTCAAGATCTAAAAGGGAAAAGCCATTGCATGACCAGTGACTGGGTCTGTTCTAGGAGTTACCACCCCTACTCTCCCATCAGCCCTCATTTTCCTGTTCTTTAGATCACAAGGCAAATGAGAGAAATAGGACAGGCAGAGGCGGCAAACCTCTCACCACTGTGGGCAAAACCTCACTTGGCAAAAAATGACTCACAAACCCTTACTATGTCAAAATCCAGACTTACAAATGTGGGTTCAGTCCCTGGAATCCCGCTTTACACTACCTCCTCAAGATTCCAAAACACATGATAAACATCAATGAAGGTAAAACTCATACACATGCTTTTGCAAACATTTCAATATGTGCCTCTAACTAAACAATGTGCAAGCTCTGTTGAAATCATGAAAAACTGGACACAATACAAATGTTCAACTGTGTGGAAATGTTTAAACTATAGAATATTCATGTAATGAAATTTCTTATAGATGGTAATCACATGAGGTATCTCTATGTAGACATAGATGGTATCTAGCATGTACTTTTTAAAGCAAATTTTAAAAGAGTGTAGTCTGGTTCTATTTTACAATATAATAACAACCATACATATTTACTGAGTACATATTAATAAAACCTGGAGGTATATATATATATGTATATACACACACACACACACACACACACAGAGCATGGTTAAGAGGTTTGGAGCTATAGCAGATATTTGCTTTGTATATTATGAGCTTCTGCCATATTTGAATTTCTTATAAAGAACACAATTACTTTCTTCATCAGAGCACATTTTAAATGTTGAAAAAAATGAAAACTAGAAAATTCCTTTGGGGGGAATTTTTCTGCATGGGGCAAGCCTGGTTGAAATTCTTATACCCCTGGTCTAATGAAATTTAGACAGATTACTGCAAGAGTATGGATCTCAGAGAAGCAGGTGGCGGGACAGAGTTGGGAGTGCAGCCCGTCTGTGGAGTGTAACACCTGTGAAAAGAAAGGGGGACACAGGATTGAGTGGAGGAAGCCATCAGACCCTGATATAAACACTGTGAAGTCTCAACTGGTCACCTGGGAAGAAGTGAATGCCCTTTAGACAGGTGCCTCACTGGGTTCCTCTACTGAGCCCATGTACCACTGCCCAGCATGGTCATTGTCTGTGAGCTGCCCCAGAGGAAGATGACCTGGACAGGAAAGCTGAGTTAAGTCCTACAGGTGTTCACCCCTGTAGGCTAGAGCTCCTGGAAACCTCAGGCCCAGTCCTTTCTTTTTGGAGGGGAATTGGGAGGGAGGCGGTGGGCGGGCACTTCTATTGGTCTTTCATTTATTCAGTTTCATCCATCTTTGTCCTTCATTTTACTATGTCAAAATCCAGACTTACAAATGTGGGTTCAGTCCCTGGAATCCCGCTTTACACTACCTCCTCAAGATTCCAAAACACATGATAAACATCAATGAAGGTAAAACTCATACACATGCTTTTGCAAACATTTCAATATGTGCCTCTAACTAAACAATGTGCAAGCTCTGTTGAAATCATGAAAAACTGGACACAATACAAATGTTCAACTGTGTGGAAATGTTTAAACTATAGAATATTCATGTAATGAAATTTCTTATAGATGGTAATCACATGAGGTATCTCTATGTAGACATAGATGGTATCTAGCATGTACTTTTTAAAGCAAATTTTAAAAGAGTGTAGTCTGGTTCTATTTTACAATATAATAACAACCATACATATTTACTGAGTACATATTAATAAAACCTGGAGGTATATATATATATGTATATACACACACACACACACACACACACACAGAGCATGGTTAAGAGGTTTGGAGCTATAGCAGATATTTGCTTTGTATATTATGAGCTTCTGCCATATTTGAATTTCTTATAAAGAACACAATTACTTTCTTCATCAGAGCACATTTTAAATGTTGAAAAAAATGAAAACTAGAAAATTCCTTTGGGGGGAATTTTTCTGCATGGGGCAAGCCTGGTTGAAATTCTTATACCCCTGGTCTAATGAAATTTAGACAGATTACTGCAAGAGTATGGATCTCAGAGAAGCAGGTGGCGGGACAGAGTTGGGAGTGCAGCCCGTCTGTGGAGTGTAACACCTGTGAAAAGAAAGGGGGACACAGGATTGAGTGGAGGAAGCCATCAGACCCTGATATAAACACTGTGAAGTCTCAACTGGTCACCTGGGAAGAAGTGAATGCCCTTTAGACAGGTGCCTCACTGGGTTCCTCTACTGAGCCCATGTACCACTGCCCAGCATGGTCATTGTCTGTGAGCTGCCCCAGAGGAAGATGACCTGGACAGGAAAGCTGAGTTAAGTCCTACAGGTGTTCACCCCTGTAGGCTAGACCTCCTGGAAACCTCAGGCCCAGTCCTTTCTTATTTGGGGGGAGGGTCGGGTTGGGGAGGGAGGGGAGCGGGCGGGCCACTTCTATTGGTCTTTCATTTATTCAGTTTCATCCATCTTTGTTCTTTGGCCCATGTGGGCCTCCCATCACAGTGGCCTCTGTTTTCGCAGAGTACCGGCTCCAGGCGCATGCATTTCAGAGCTCTGGCTTGGTAATTGGACACATCGGTTCAGCCACTCCATGGCACATGGGATCTTCCCAGGTCAGGGATCGAACTGGTGCCCCTTACACTGCAAGGCAGTATCCTTACCCTCTGGACGACCAGGGAAGCTCCCGGAGTCCTTTCTTGAGTGGGAGGTCTGAGCTCTGCATTCATGCTCCTATGCAGAGCCTCCTTCATTTCAGCATGTGCAAGCTTAGGCATTAAAGTAAAGATGGTTTGAGGTGAAATCTTCTACTTTCTCTGTATACAATACTTGATTTCATCTAGAATTTCTACCTTTTCCATCTATCCATCGGACCTGTGGTTCATCTGCATTTTTGAAATATAGTTTAAGAAGTGGCTCATGGTATGTGAGAGTTAGAAAGGATAAAGCTATTTATATTGGAATATATAGATATTGTTTCAAAAAGCTGAATAAAATTTGTAGCTTTTATCAGCTTTATAGAATGATGTGTGAATCAGGCAGCATCCAATTTAGCAGTTAGAATGAGCTCTGAAGGACTGTACAAGGCAGAAACTTCATAAGCAGGAAGAGCAGGAGCAAAAAGATTGTCCTGGGTAGAAAACAGGATCAGGGATTGCAAGACTACTTTCCTTTTCTGGCATGGTAGAGATTTATTCGGCAGATTACCTACTAACTTATGCTTGTCAGATGATTCCTGACTACCCAGTTTAAGATTCCATTTCTGGGAGAGCTGAAACTGTAATCAAGTCTTGGTTTGCTGATGTGGGGCTTAGTCTAATGGCCAGGGCCATTTGGGGTCTATTGACTTAACAATGTATTCTCATTTATTTATTTATTTATTTATTTATTTTTTAAAAGATTTATTGATTTATTTATTTTGGGCAGGAGTCGGGTTGGGGAGGGAGGGGTGCCGGCGGGCCACTTCTATTGGTCCTTCATTTCTCTATTTTCATCCGTCTTTGTTCCTTGGCCTGTGTGGGCCTCCCATCGCGGTGGCGTCTGGCGTCTGTTGTTGCAGAGCGCTGGCTCTGGGCACACGTGCCCCAGAGCTCCGGCACGGCAACTGGACACATGGGTCCAGCCGCTCCGCGGCACGTGGGATCCTCCCAGGCCAGGGATTGAACCTGCACCCCTTGCACTGCAAGGTGGTGTCCTTACCCACTGGACCACCAGGGGAAGCCCTCTCATTTATTTTTGTAAATTCCTCCAAATGATTTCAGAGAAGGTACTGGAAAATATCAATGGCAAATGCTTAAACACTCTACATTCATTCACATTGCAGCCTCACAGCCACTCTCTGAGGATGTTATTACTACTATCCTTGTTTCATAGATAAGGAAACAAAGGCAAAGAGTGGCTATATCACCTTCCCCGTGTCTCTCAGAAAGCAGAAGAGTCAGGATTTGAACCCAGGGAGTCCGGTTTCAGAGTCTATATTTGTCAGTACCACAATAAACTGCCTCTTTAGTGGGCTAAGTTTGTTAACTGCTAGTTGGATAAACTCCAGGAGATGGTGAGGGACAGAGAGGCCTGGAGTGCTGCAGTCCATGGGATTGCAAAGAGTTGGACACAGCTGGGCAACTGAGCAACAACAGTTGGGGATATAGCATGTCCAGAGGAAAAGAAGTAGCTGTAACACTAGGTAAGAACTACCCTCCTAGACTCAGGTCCCAGAAGCTATGCAAGGAGACCTCACTGTGGATAAAGATGGGACAGATTCGAAGTAGGCGAGGCTGTCCCTGGGACCAAGGCTTTAGCTTTCATCAGCCTATCTTGTGTTAGGATGGAGAGAGACTTGAGTTAGCCACCTCTAAGTGTAGCAGCCTCATCTTTGAATATAAGTGGATGACTTTCACCTTGGAATTCAGGGACAAGACACCTTCTTCTGCCTGCTCACTTGTCCTCAGAAGTCCAATGGATTTGCCATGGAATCTGTGAGATCTCATATTGTTTGCAAACTTCTCCCCATTTCCCTTTGTTGTTCTTCCCTGAGTAAATGAGGTTTGTGCTGATAAACGAATCTCTTTTTGTCTCTATCCCTAAGTAGTCTTGGGGCAAATGTTCTGTTTCAAATTATTGAGAGTCCTTAATTACAGTTATTGAAATTCAAACTCTTCAGATCAGGTTTTTTTTTTTTTTTGCTCTAATTGTGAACAGTGTTAAAATAAGGTCACTTACCTGAAAAATTATTAAAACATTCATGTGCATGAATGCCTCAAAAGTTCTTAAAAGGCAGATGTTAGGTAAGGCTGTTTCCATGACAATATCTCTCCATCCTCATTGAGCACTCGCTTCCCATTTACTAGCAGAACTATAACCTTCTTCTTTAATATTTTCAACAAAATATTCAGGAAAATATGTTGCTCATTTTCAATTAGTGACTGGAATTTGCCCTTGAATCCTGATGCTATGCTAACCAGTCCTTTCCTAAGCCAATCAAACCACACTCTGCTGATGTAGAAAACATTCACCTGACTCAACCTTTTTCAGAAAATGTAAATAGTGAAGATGTCTTTGTAGCAACACTTGCTTGGTTCTGAGGGAAGTAGATTTGCAATGTCTGACCATGCCCCTTGCAGTGAAATATATTTTCTTCTCATTGTTTAGCTTATCAGCTCACAACCTAGCCCATTGTTAAGGCTAATTCTTGTGGATTTCATTGAATTAGTGAATCTTTTGGTCAACATGATCTGTTGGTTGACTGGTCAAATCATTGGGGAGTAGTAAATTCATGCTTGGGGTCTTTTTTTTTTCTTTTTAAATTTTTTTTTTTTAAAGTTTCAGCCTCTTTTACTGTTTTTTTATTCATTTATTTTCATCCATCTTTATTCTTTGGCCTGTGTGGGCCTCCCATTGCAGCGGCCTCTCTCACTGCAGAGCACTGGCTCTAGGCACATGCACTCTAGAGTGCTGGCTCATAATTGGATACACGGGTTCAGCTACTGTGTGGCACGTGGGATCTTCCCCGGCTAAGGATCAAACCGGTGCTCCTTTCACTACAAGGCAAACTCTTTACCCACTGGATCACCAGGGAAGCCCTGGGGTGTTATTTTTAATAGGAATCTGTGAGATCTCATATTGTTTGCAAACTTCTCCCATTTCCCTTTGTTGTTCTTCCCTGAGTAAATGAGGTTTGTGCTGATAAACGAATCTCTTTTTGTCTCTATCCCTAAGTAGTCTTGGGGCAAATGTTCTGTTTCAAATTATTGAGAGTCCTTAATTACAGTTATTGAAATTCAAACTCTTCAGATCAGGTTTTTTTTTTTTTTTGCTCTAATTGTGAACAGTGTTAAAATAAGGTCACTTACCTGAAAAATTATTAAAACATTCATGTGCATGAATGCCTCAAAAGTTCTTAAAAGGCAGATGTTAGGTAAGGCTGTTTCCATGACAATATCTCTCCATCCTCATTGAGCACTCGCTTCCCATTTACTAGCAGAACTATAACCTTCTTCTTTAATATTTTCAACAAAATATTCAGGAAAATATGTTGCTCATTTTCAATTAGTGACTGGAATTTGCCCTTGAATCCTGATGCTATGCTAACCAGTCCTTTCCTAAGCCAATCAAACCACACTCTGCTGATGTAGAAAACATTCACCTGACTCAACCTTTTTCAGAAAATGTAAATAGTGAAGATGTCTTTGTAGCAACACTTGCTTGGTTCTGAGGGAAGTAGATTTGCAATGTCTGACCATGCCCCTTGCAGTGAAATATATTTTCTTCTCATTGTTTAGCTTATCAGCTCACAACCTAGCCCATTGTTAAGGCTAATTCTTGTGGATTTCATTGAATTAGTGAATCTTTTGGTCAACATGATCTGTTGGTTGACTGGTCAAATCATTGGGGAGTAGTAAATTCATGCTTGGGGTCTTTTTTTTTTCTTTTTAAATTTTTTTTTTTTAAAGTTTCAGCCTCTTTTACTGTTTTTTTATTCATTTATTTTCATCCATCTTTATTCTTTGGCCTGTGTGGGCCTCCCATTGCAGCGGCCTCTCTCACTGCAGAGCACTGGCTCTAGGCACATGCACTCTAGAGTGCTGGCTCATAATTGGATACACGGGTTCAGCTACTGTGTGGCACGTGGGATCTTCCCCGGCTAAGGATCAAACCGGTGCTCCTTTCACTACAAGGCAAACTCTTTACCCACTGGATCACCAGGGAAGCCCTGGGGTGTTATTTTTAATAGGAAAGAGGAGACAGGGAAGAAGGCATGTCATAAGCACAAGCTCCAGGAGATGGTAAAGGACAGCGAAGCCTGGTGTGCTGCCATTCATGGGGTTGTGGAGTCGGACAGGACTGAGCATCTGAACTACACTGAGAGACCGACTTTATTACAAAATTAGTTCCTGCACTAAGTCTGTACCATCTTTGTGCTTGAAGACCAGCATGTGATCTACTCAAAGCAATTGACATATACAATAAGAATAAGAATAAGAAACATGAAAAGGTACAAACAAAGCTATTTATTTCCTGAAGAAAAATAGTTTTATAATCACAGAATTCAGTTATTATAGTATGAACTCCAGAGAAAAGAGGGCCTTGAGGACTGGCTCCATGCGCTTTCTGACAGGTATCTCAAACAGGAAAATCTATCTAGAAGAAAAATTTGGAACTCAAACAGTAAAGACTTTCTCAGTTGTTAAAACCAAAGATTTGTCATTTATATTATATATACCTTGAGCTGAACTCTGAAAAAACGATAGGTGCTTTGAAGTTTATTTTTGAAAAGAGAAAAGGAGCGACAGTGTATGAGAAAAAAAAAGGAAGTGGAAGAATCTGAGGGATTTCCTTTTTTTGGCCCCAAAATATTAAAAATAAAGAATGTTGCTTTTAGTAAGAAGTGATTCTGTGCTGTTGGTGGATCTTGGCTCATTCCATGGAGGCAGAAGGATACTGAGAGCCAAGGTTGTGGTTTGCCCCTCCACACCCTTGGACAAACATGGCTTCTCTGAGAGAGAAGCTGTGAATCATTTCGAACAAAGCTGACTTAGTTCACTACGTTCAGATATCTTTAATAATATCCTGAGGCGAGAGGTGGACGAATAATTGAGAGAAAACTTTCATTCCAAAAAGTGAAATATAAAAATTGAACCTGAAGTACACAAATTTAAACTAAAAGCTATGATGTAAAAATGATAGTTTATGAAGGCTTTAAGAATATATTGTGTTTTTAGCTTACAAAATATAACTATTCATTATAGAAGACATGAAAAAAAAGAGTGGAAGGATAGGGAAAACACTCTACGGTACTTATGCACAGTTATTTATATTTTGAGAATTTTTTGCCCTTGAGAATAACTCTTACTCTTGTTTGATATAGTTTTTTGTCATATGCTTTCTATATTTTAACTTTTGGGTTAACAGTAATGATTTGTTGACTGGAAAACACAACAGAATTTTCTGTGTTATTTTAGACTTCCATAAGCATAATTTTATTATTTTAAAATTATTTTTAAATTTATTATTATTTTTTACACAGTTTTATTGTTTATTGCCACATATCAATCTGACTCTGCCATAGGTATACATTTTTAATTAGAGGATAATTGCTTTACAATGTTGAATTGATTTCTGCTGTACAACAAAGTGAACCAACTGCATCCAATGTATTACGTAGTTATTTCAGAGCCTATTTACCTGTCTTCATATTTGGACCTTCTGATTGTTGCCATGTTTTTTTTTTTACTATAATTCCAGGTGGACCTTATCTGATTACTAGACTATGGGGAGTCAAACTAGTCAAATGGGCCAGTTTGCAGAAATCTATCTACATACAACTAAACTTACTAACTTCCGGGTATTATATGTCCATAAGCCCTGTGGTAAGTCTGGAATACATAAAGATCAAAAAGAATGAATAAGACATGGTTGTCTTTACATTCCTGTAGGATAAGCCCAGTAAGCGAAAAAAATGATAATATAGGGTATCAAAGTTACAAGGGAAACATGAAAGTTATGCATAAACTCTAAGAGTTAAGAAGAACTTCAGGGAGAAGGTGATATTAGAGGGAGGACTTGAAGGCTAAGTGGGTATTTGCTCATCAAGGAAGCGAGTTCCTACATGCTGTGTGAAGTGCTGCAGAGGATGGAAAGATGAATAGGAACTGGAGGTTTACAACCAAGTAGTTCCCTGGTGGCTCAGTGGTAAAGAAGCTGCCCGCCTATGCAGGAGACATGGGTTCAATTCTTGGGTCAGAAAGAGAAGGAAAGGGCAACTCAGTCTGATGTAAAATGATAGTTTATGAAGGCTTTAAGAATATATTGTGTTTTTAGCTTACAAAATATAACTATTCATTATAGAAGACATGAAAAAAAAGAGTGGAAGGATAGGGAAAACACTCTACGGTACTTATGCACAGTTATTTATATTTTGAGAATTTTTTGCCCTTGAGAATAACTCTTACTCTTGTTTGATATAGTTTTTTGTCATATGCTTTCTATATTTTAACTTTTGGGTTAACAGTAATGATTTGTTGACTGGAAAACACAACAGAATTTTCTGTGTTATTTTAGACTTCCATAAGCATAATTTTATTATTTTAAAATTATTTTTAAATTTATTATTATTTTTTACACAGTTTTATTGTTTATTGCCACATATCAATCTGACTCTGCCATAGGTATACATTTTTAATTAGAGGATAATTGCTTTACAATGTTGAATTGATTTCTGCTGTACAACAAAGTGAACCAACTGCATCCAATGTATTACGTAGTTATTTCAGAGCCTATTTACCTGTCTTCATATTTGGACCTTCTGATTGTTGCCATTTTTTTTTTTTTTACTATAATTCCAGGTGGACCTTATCTGATTACTAGACTATGGGGAGTCAAACTAGTCAAATGGGCCAGTTTGCAGAAATCTATCTACATACAACTAAACTTACTAACTTCCGGGTATTATATGTCCATAAGCCCTGTGGTAAGTCTGGAATACATAAAGATCAAAAAGAATGAATAAGACATGGTTGTCTTTACATTCCTGTAGGATAAGCCCAGTAAGCGAAAAAAATGATAATATAGGGTATCAAAGTTACAAGGGAAACATGAAAGTTATGCATAAACTCTAAGAGTTAAGAAGAACTTCAGGGAGAAGGTGATATTAGAGGGAGGACTTGAAGGCTAAGTGGGTATTTGCTCATCAAGGAAGCGAGTTCCTACATGCTGTGTGAAGTGCTGCAGAGGATGGAAAGATGAATAGGAACTGGAGGTTTACAACCAAGTAGTTCCCTGGTGGCTCAGTGGTAAAGAAGCTGCCCGCCTATGCAGGAGACATGGGTTCAATTCTTGGGTCAGAAAGAGAAGGAAAGGGCAACTCAGTCTAGTATTCTTTTTTTAAAAAAAATTTTTAAATATTTATTTTTATTATTTATTTATTTTCATCCATCTTTATTCTTTGACCTGTGTGGGCCTCCCATTGGAGTGACCTCTCTTGTTGCAGAGCACCAGCCCTGGACACATGCGCTCCAGAGCACTAGTTCCTAATTGGACGCACCAGTCCAGCGGATCCATGCATGCAATCTTCCCAAGCTCGGGATCGAACCAGTGTCCCCTGCACTGCAAGGCAGACTCTTTACCCACTGGACCACCAAGGAAGCGAGAAGCCCCCACTCCAGTATTGGTACCTAGGAAATTCCATGGATAGAGAAGCCTGGTGGGCTACAGGATATGGGGTATGGGGTCACAAAAGAGTCAGACAGGAGTTAACAACTAAGCAAACGACAAAAAAATAAAACCTGCAGTGGCTTCTAATACAGAAACACCATTTAGTTGAATCTTCTTCTTCTTTTTTTTTTTTTATAAAGTATTGAATTCGTTAAAATATTGCTTCTGTTGTTATTTATTTATTTATTTTTTGATCCTGAGGCATGTGGAATCTTAACTCCTTGACCAGGGATACAATCTGCACCCCCTGCACGGGAGGTGACTGCACTGCCAGGGAAGTCCCACTGAGTTTGAATCTTTAAGGATCAAAGTTTCATAACTGATAGAAGAGGGAAGAGAGGAGACCAGGAGAAGAAACGGTACTCCAAATGATCAGGATTAGCATGAGCAAAGCTAAGGAGGAAGGTCCTTGGAAAGTTTTTCCTGGGGAAATAATAAAAGTGTGGATAAGCCCAGTAAGCGAAAAAAATGATAATATAGGGTATCAAAGTTACAAGGGAAACATGAAAGTTATGCATAAACTCTAAGAGTTAAGAAGAACTTCAGGGAGAAGGTGATATTAGAGGGAGGACTTGAAGGCTAAGTGGGTATTTGCTCATCAAGGAAGCGAGTTCCTACATGCTGTGTGAAGTGCTGCAGAGGATGGAAAGATGAATAGGAACTGGAGGTTTACAACCAAGTAGTTCCCTGGTGGCTCAGTGGTAAAGAAGCTGCCCGCCTATGCAGGAGACATGGGTTCAATTCTTGGGTCAGAAAGAGAAGGAAAGGGCAACTCAGTCTAGTATTCTTTTTTTAAAAAAAATTTTTAAATATTTATTTTTATTATTTATTTATTTTCATCCATCTTTATTCTTTGACCTGTGTGGGCCTCCCATTGGAGTGACCTCTCTTGTTGCAGAGCACCAGCCCTGGACACATGCGCTCCAGAGCACTAGTTCCTAATTGGACGCACCAGTCCAGCGGATCCATGCATGCAATCTTCCCAAGCTCGGGATCGAACCAGTGTCCCCTGCACTGCAAGGCAGACTCTTTACCCACTGGACCACCAAGGAAGCGAGAAGCCCCCACTCCAGTATTGGTACCTAGGAAATTCCATGGATAGAGAAGCCTGGTGGGCTACAGGATATGGGGTATGGGGTCACAAAAGAGTCAGACAGGAGTTAACAACTAAGCAAACGACAAAAAAATAAAACCTGCAGTGGCTTCTAATACAGAAACACCATTTAGTTGAATCTTCTTCTTCTTCTTTTTTTTTTTTTATAAAGTATTGAATTCGTTAAAATATTGCTTCTGTTGTTATTTATTTATTTATTTTTTGATCCTGAGGCATGTGGAATCTTAACTCCTTGACCAGGGATACAATCTGCACCCCCTGCACGGGAGGTGACTGCACTGCCAGGGAAGTCCCACTGAGTTTGAATCTTTAAGGATCAAAGTTTCATAACTGATAGAAGAGGGAAGAGAGGAGACCAGGAGAAGAAACGGTACTCCAAATGATCAGGATTAGCATGAGCAAAGCTAAGGAGGAAGGTCCTTGGAAAGTTTTTCCTGGGGAAATAATAAAAGTGTGGCTGGAGGTTAGGTGAGGGCATTAGACGAGGAAGAATGAAACAGCTGTAGATGAATGAGTCCCGGCTGAGTTTGGGATAAGACCCCAAAGAAAGAGGGAACTATTTTAAAGAAACAATAATAGGAATTGACAACTATGTAGATGTGGTGGGGGAAGAGAAGAAGGTGTCCATAATAAATTAAAAGTTTTGAGGGTGGGTAGCTTGAGTGATACAATGGGGCAGAGAGAGGATTTTGTGGATGAGTTCAGTTTGGGTTGTGTTGAATTTGAAAGACCATCTTCTATACAGTTAGTTGGGAAATTGAAATCTAGAGCTTAAGAGGCTCTTATCAGTGCCTTTCAGAATGGTCCAATAATACCTAATTTATGGAATGTCATAGCAGGATTATTAAGGAGCTGAGCAGTTAAAAAGAGTTTCAGGTAGGATCTTTATTTATTGGGCTTTTGAATTGCCACTTCATATAAATAATAAATTGGAGATTTTTTCCCCCCAAGAATCGGTGTGTTTAAAATTCATTGTATTAAAAATTATACAAGCCTTTATAGTGATTTTCTTCATGTTTGTAAAGGTTGCTGAATTTTGACAAATCAACCCTTAAATACAATTGTTTCAGAAATCACTCTGGGTATGAATGACATCATCTCAAACTGCAGTGTTGACTGGAAGGAGGGAATCAAAACCAGATGGGCTTAGTGGATTTGCAGATTACTGTCAAAGTGTTAAGCCCTCAGAGTTTCTAAGTTTAACAAACACTTTCTCTGAAAGATTATTTAAAATATTCAGTAATTTGCATCTTGGCCTAGTTTTGTACCAAAGTGAAGTTGCAGATGACCAGAGGGCAATTCCACAGCCATCAGAGCTGAGAAATGTCAGTTGGTGTTTATATCCAGGGAGCAAGGAACCATGATGCCTCCCCCACCTTTTTCTTGTTATTGCTGTTGTTGCTCATCAGGCACATGAGATACTTTAAAATTTGCTCATCATCATTAGAATTTTGGTGATTAATCCAAGAGCCAAGACTTACTCTCCAAAAAGAAAAAATTCTTTGTTTTTCAAATTGCTGTTGCAGTTTTAGGCATTAAATGATTTTGCTTGATTTGCTTTTGGATTGTGGACATTTTGTTTTCCTCCCATCACCCTGATTTACTGTGGCAATGATACAATTTACATGAGATACTTTAAAAAGGAACACTGAATTATCTTTTCTAAGAAAATGGTTGCACCCATTCTTTTAATCCTATAATTAAATACATTGGTATTAACAATACAGATTTTTGAATTTTGTACTGAAGGTCCTAACGGTGGCCATCTACTTCTGCTTCATTGACTATGTTAGATTTTGACTGTGTGGATCACCACAAACTGTAGAAAATTCTGAAAGAGATAAGAGTACCATATCACTCTATCTGTTGTCCGGGACCACGGGGCGGACCGGCCATACTCTGTAGCCTCCCGCGCATGAATGCTGCGGTGCGCCGCTTGGGATGGCGCCTAGCGGAGCCTATCACGCATGAGCCCTGGTTGCACTTTGCAGCTTCCAGTTTGGGAGCATTGTCATGTTTGCACAAAAATGGCGCTTGGTGGATGTAGCCGGGCGTGTGCATATTGCTCTGATAGGTGGTTCCTAGTTTCCGTGCTCGTGATCAGTGCATGCTTCCCTTGCATTCCTATGGGGTCGAAAGCGCGTGTGCATCTGACCTTTTACACGATTGGCTTATGAGTAGCTCCTTCCTGTTTCTGTGTAGCATAAATACCCCCTTGTTTCTGCAATAAAACGAGACTTGATCAGACGCTTGTCTTGTCTCCATTTCTCGTGTCTCTTGTCCTCTCAATTCCCACTCCCCCCCTTTAGGGCCTGCGTTGACGAATCCTAGGTCTGCGCTGAGGAAGCCCGCGGGTCGGGACAATCTGTCTCCTGAGAAACCTGTATGAAGGTCAAGAAGCAATAGTTAGAACTAAACATGGAACAACAGACTGGCTTGAAATTGGGAAAGGAATCTATCAAGGCTACTTATTTAACTTCTATGCAGAGCACATCATGCAAAATGTCAGCTGGATAATCACAAGCTGGAATCAAGATTGCAGGGAGAAATAGCAACAACCTCAGGTATGCAGATGGTACCACTCTAATGGCAGAAATCAAAAAGGAACTAAAGGGCCTCTTGATGAGGATTAAAGAAGAGAGTGAAAAAGCTGGCTTGAAAATCAACATTCAAAAAATGAAGATCATGGCATCCAGTCCCATCACTTCATGGCAAATAGATGAAGGAAAAATGGAAACAGTGGCAGATTTTATGTTCTTGGGTTCCAAAAACACTGCAGATGATGACTGCAGTCATGAAATTAAAATATGTTTGCTTCTTGGAAGGAAAATTATGAGAAATTTAGACAGGGTATTAAAATGCAGAGACATCACCTTGTCGACAAAGGTCCATATAGTCAAAGCTATGGTTTTTCATTAGTCATATACAGATGTGAGAGATGGATCATAAAGAAGGTTGAACACTGAAAAATTGATGCTTTTAAATTATGATGTTGGAGAAGACTCTTGAAAGTCCCTTGGACAGCAAGGAGATCAAATCAGTTTATCCTAAAGGAAATCAACTCTGAATATTCATTGGAAGAACTGATGCTGAAACTGAAACTCCAGTATTTTGGCAATCTGATGTGAAGAGCTGACTCATTGGGAAGGACCTTGATGCTGAAAAAGACTGAAGGAAAAAAGGAGAAGAGGGCAGCAGAGCATGAGATGGTTAGATAGCATCAGTGACTCAATGGACATGAATTTGAGCAAACTCTGGGAGATAGTGGAGGACAGAATAGCCTGATATCCTGCAGTTCATGGGGTTGCAAAGAGTTAGACACAGTTTACTAACTGAACAACAATAACAACAAAATAAAGGAATAATTACAATGTTTTGAACTTCAACCTAGAATTGCCAATTGTTGATTTTTATAAGTAAAGACATTGATAGAAAACACATACTGTCTACCCCATCCCCACCCTGTCTTCTCTTGGAGCTGTTTCTCTTGTTCTCCAATGTTCAATCCTCCACTTCTTTTTGGGCATACAGAAAAATACTGAGACTATTTCTCAGTCTCTTTTACAGTTAGGAGAAATTATTTGACTGTGATCCAGTCAATGGAATATAGGCAGAAATGACTTGATTCAGTTCCATGTAAAACAATTAGGAATCAGAGTGCCTTTTCTACTCTTTCTCTCATTTTTCATGGTCATGGTTTAAGTAAATAACTCCAAAATGATGGATTCATATAATAGAAGTTACTAGGATTCCTGAGGTACTGCTAGGAAGAGATCTGCCATTAGAGCCACCTGAATCAACGGACTCTCATGTGAGAGGGACCAGCTAACATTAAAGCCCTAACGTACCACTATTACACTGAAAAGAGAGATGCTTAAAAACCAAAAGATGTGGAAATGATATAATCTAATAATTTCAAGGAATTGAATATATTTTGTTTTGTCACTGCTGTGACAACATTGTCACTAGCCAGGCCCAGCTATAGATTGGTGCTAGGAGCTGCTGGCAGTAATGAGAGCAGTCACTGAGGTCAGAGCAGGGGTTGAGTCCCAGTCTGCCACTTTCCAGATGTATGTCTTTGCCAAGATGCTTAATATCACTGAATCTCAGTTTATTTGTTTTTAAAATGGGTATAGTAATAATGTCTCCATTGTAAGTTGGGAGATCAAGATTAAATGAGACAGTGAATGACTCCTTGCAAGTGCTCAATAAAATTTCTTTACTATATGTAGCTTGGCTTCAAAAGAGGTCCCCATTTCACTATTTCTCATGTTTTCGTGGAGTTTGTGTCCTTACAATTTTAAATATTTTATAAACCAGGAAATTAAAATGTAAACATTTTAACATCCACTGGAATTATTTTCCTGACATTTTGTTAGGAATCAAGCAAAATCCTGAAAACAGGAAACTGGCTGTTATAAAGAGTTAAAGGAGGTGACGTGGCTGGCCCATTGGGAATAGGCATTTTGGACTGTGGAGTTTAGGATTAATTAAAGAAAGAAAGACAAAGACCATCTCCATCACAGAATCATGTTCACTTGCCTGGAATGTGCCCAAGAGCAAAGGAGATTGTTGATAGAAGGCAAACAGAGGGTTCCAGTGTGTTCCAGTGTATTCTGCTCAAGGACCTTTGGGCAGAACCCCATATAACATCATGTAACTGTGTTAATAAGAGAATAAATTAAATTCATGATAAGAAGACAAGTAGAATTTCTTCTTTTTGATACTTGTTATAAGTCAATCTGGGTGGTTAAAGCTGCTTTTTTTGTCTCTGGAACCATTTTCATTAGATTGAAAAGTAAAAAAACGATTGCACTTCATTGATGCAATCTCTATTCCTTTTGTCTTTAGCATCTTCCTAATAGGGTATTTCTTTGTTAACAAATGTTGGATCCTCTGGATCAATCATGCTGAGAAATTCAGTCTTACTCTTAACAACATCCAGTTGCTTAGAGATTTTTAAACTCAAAATAAGTTTAAAAATCATTTTATTCATTCATCCAATCATTTTATTGTCTGTGACAGCAGCTTAGCTTGAAAACATGGAATCACAATGAAAAATTCCCTCTTTTTCTGATATTTTATGGCTAATATTTTGTTTTCATATTTCCTTTTTAAAGAAATTCCTTTACAGGGAAGCACTTCTCAAATTATACACAATTTGAAAAATAGTCTAAGAAATTTGCAAATTGTTTTAATTTAACTACATTATTGAACTACGTTGTTTGGTTTCTTTAGATCTTGGAGACTTATTATCATTGAAGTGTAGATCATGCTACATGTAGTGAAATTGTGTGTGTGTGTGTGCATCTTATATAAAACTATATAAATAGCATTATGCATATATTTATAAGTAAAATTTTATATTATATATTTTAAATAAACACTAAATAATTAAATAGTGTATCTATAATAATATTTATAGTAATATAAATCATTTAAAATATTTATAATGCATTTTATGCATATATATAATAGCATTTTGGGAGATGGCTTACTATTAACTTCCTAATAAGATACTAATAGTATTGGTAATAATGTTAGTCACAGTTGTTAGTTACAGAGAACAGGATGAAGCCTGAATGGACAGGAACAACTCCTCAGATCACACACATGCTTAGACTTCCAAGGGAGCTATGGCATTTCCCATAGTCAGGAAGGCAAACAGAGGGTTCCAGTGTGTTCCAGTGTATTCTGCTCAAGGACCTTTGGGCAGAACCCCATATAACATCATGTAACTGTGTTAATAAGAGAATAAATTAAATTCATGATAAGAAGACAAGTAGAATTTCTTCTTTTTGATACTTGTTATAAGTCAATCTGGGTGGTTAAAGCTGCTTTTTTTGTCTCTGGAACCATTTTCATTAGATTGAAAAGTAAAAAAACGATTGCACTTCATTGATGCAATCTCTATTCCTTTTGTCTTTAGCATCTTCCTAATAGGGTATTTCTTTGTTAACAAATGTTGGATCCTCTGGATCAATCATGCTGAGAAATTCAGTCTTACTCTTAACAACATCCAGTTGCTTAGAGATTTTTAAACTCAAAATAAGTTTAAAAATCATTTTATTCATTCATCCAATCATTTTATTGTCTGTGACAGCAGCTTAGCTTGAAAACATGGAATCACAATGAAAAATTCCCTCTTTTTCTGATATTTTATGGCTAATATTTTGTTTTCATATTTCCTTTTTAAAGAAATTCCTTTACAGGAAGCACTTCTCAAATTATACACAATTTGAAAAATAGTCTAAGAAATTTGCAAATTGTTTTAATTTAACTACATTATTGAACTACGTTGTTTGGTTTCTTTAGATCTTGGAGACTTATTATCATTGAAGTGTAGATCATGCTACATGTAGTGAAATTGTGTGTGTGTGTGTGCATCTTATATAAAACTATATAAATAGCATTATGCATATATTTATAAGTAAAATTTTATATTATATATTTTAAATAAACACTAAATAATTAAATAGTGTATCTATAATAATATTTATAGTAATATAAATCATTTAAAATATTTATAATGCATTTTATGCATATATATAATAGCATTTTGGGAGATGGCTTACTATTAACTTCCTAATAAGATACTAATAGTATTGGTAATAATGTTAGTCACAGTTGTTAGTTACAGAGAACAGGATGAAGCCTGAATGGACAGGAACAACTCCTCAGATCACACACATGCTTAGACTTCCAAGGGAGCTATGGCATTTCCCATAGTCAGGAAGCAACAGCATTGCCTCTAGTCCTGTAGCTGCAAGGGAGTCCACTCAGTGAGCTTCTTTGTGGTCACTGGCTGTAAAGGCAGGTATACTGAAAAGCAGTGGGATAGAGGCTGAGTCAGCTGACCATAAGATCAACCCTCCTGGCAATGAATGCAATGTGATAGCTGATTTGCAGAGGTAACTAGAGGTCACACTTTACATGTGTGTCTTTAACAGAAGATTGTCAGAGAGTGATCAAAGGGAAAACCTGACAGAGAACTGTGTCTTCTTATAGGAGATTAATCCATTATAGTGCTCAGCATTCTAGGGCCTGTGGGTGGATTCAATCATTCCAATCACCTGCTTTATGAAATAAAGTTTTATTGGAACACAGCCCATCAACCCTCATTCACTGATGTGTTTGTGACTGCTTTCACACTGGCAATGACAAAATAGTGCTACCTACTATTTGAACCTTAACAGGAAAAGTTTGCAGGCCCCTGCTCCTTTCCAAACATATGTATTTGGAAAATCTACTAGAATTAGTATTTTAATTAGTGATTTTACAAATAATATTGACAAAATTTTATTTTTAATGTGCAGTTTACTGCTGAGGTCAGTATGGCAAGAACACAAATGTACACACCAATGCACAAACACAACCAAAATAAAACAAAAAGTTTATATTTCCATAACTTTTGAGCATCAAGTTGAGAAGTATGAGAAGCTCTATTTATGTTTTTATACAGGAATTCCTCAGATTTGATTTTATGGATAGTTGGGAAGATCTTTTTAGTAGATTCATATAACTTTCCCAGGCAGATGTATTTCATTTGTTCTATGAATTATGTGGCAAGTTAACAGTGATTCTGACAGCCTTTCTCAAAATAAGATGTTAGAAATGACAGAGTGCATTGGGTGAATGTTATATGTGCACCCACAAAGGACAAGGATGTTGTCTCCTGTTGACTTAACATGACTTGTGTGATCATCTGATTTTTTATGGCTTTCATGAGCAATAAGGATCTAAACAATTTTTTGTCACAGTGTTAACCCCCATCTGCTTTTGCCAGTTACTATAAGTGATGTTCCTTCTCTGAATTTTTGGAATAAGTCATGACTATAAGTGATCCTTTCAGGTGTGTGCAGACTTGGCAATTCATTCTATAATTTTTCACAGATTCCTTCAGTTTCATGAGATGGCATCTTAATCCTATTGAAAGCATTCTTACCATGATCAGATGCTTAGTGACAGGGAAAGACAGATAAAATAAAAAGCAGAGTTCCTGAGTATCTACTGCTTGTGAGACCCTTGCTTCTCACTCACAAGCCAGGATGATAATTTCTCTCAAGAGGACACTGGGAAATTTGGGAGTATACTCACTTCCCAAATGTCTGGAGACAGCACCACAAACATGGAGTGTTGGCTGCCTATGGGTGGAAACAATTGATGTTGTTTGTCTGGCCTCCACCCCATGCCACATATTAAAAGAACTTTCTCATTTTTGGAGGACAGGAAACTAGTGCTACCTACTATTTGAACCTTAACAGGAAAAGTTTGCAGGCCCCTGCTCCTTTCCAAACATATGTATTTGGAAAATCTACTAGAATTAGTATTTTAATTAGTGATTTTACAAATAATATTGACAAAATTTTATTTTTAATGTGCAGTTTACTGCTGAGGTCAGTATGGCAAGAACACAAATGTACACACCAATGCACAAACACAACCAAAATAAAACAAAAAGTTTATATTTCCATAACTTTTGAGCATCAAGTTGAGAAGTATGAGAAGCTCTATTTATGTTTTTATACAGGAATTCCTCAGATTTGATTTTATGGATAGTTGGGAAGATCTTTTTAGTAGATTCATATAACTTTCCCAGGCAGATGTATTTCATTTGTTCTATGAATTATGTGGCAAGTTAACAGTGATTCTGACAGCCTTTCTCAAAATAAGATGTTAGAAATGACAGAGTGCATTGGGTGAATGTTATATGTGCACCCACAAAGGACAAGGATGTTGTCTCCTGTTGACTTAACATGACTTGTGTGATCATCTGATTTTTTATGGCTTTCATGAGCAATAAGGATCTAAACAATTTTTTGTCACCGTGTTAACCCCATCTGCTTTTGCCAGTTACTATAAGTGATGTTCCTTCTCTGAATTTTTGGAATAAGTCATGACTATAAGTGATCCTTTCAGGTGTGTGCAGACTTGGCAATTCATTCTATAATTTTTCACAGATTCCTTCAGTTTCATGAGATGGCATCTTAATCCTATTGAAAGCATTCTTACCATGATCAGATGCTTAGTGACAGGGAAAGACAGATAAAATAAAAAGCAGAGTTCCTGAGTATCTACTGCTTGTGAGACCCTTGCTTCTCACTCACAAGCCAGGATGATAATTTCTCTCAAGAGGACACTGGGAAATTTGGGAGTATACTCACTTCCCAAATGTCTGGAGACAGCACCACAAACATGGAGTGTTGGCTGCCTATGGGTGGAAACAATTGATGTTGTTTGTCTGGCCTCCACCCCATGCCACATATTAAAAGAACTTTCTCATTTTTGGAGGACAGGAACTTATTTCTTTTGCTGACAGTGCTATCTTATGAATCTTCTTTCTACTAGGTTTTTCAGTAAGATATTACAGAAATAGCTGAATGAAGTTTTTGGCCAACTCAACCCATACTAATCCTTGTGAAATTTGTTTTGTATCCCAGTTTGGATCTTAAGGGGTCTCTCTGCTCACTGACTCATCCTCTTTCCCCAAAATGTGTGTCTGCACTGTGGTTGTTCTAAATGGAGAACATGGCCAACAATGGACTGTCCCTCACCTCTCCTGATTGCAAGAGCTTCCGCCTCCTCCCATTTGGTGGCTTTGGCTCTTGTTTTAGGTGCTTGCTACTCTTTTATAACTTCTGTCGTCCAAGTGTCACATTATCTGTGATACCCTATCAAAGGATCATCCTATATGTTTACTTCATGTCATTTTCAGCCTTCTGTCTGTCAGCCTGTTCTTATTTCCAGAATGCTACATCTAGGTAAATACTATTTGATACTATGCTTAGAAGCATTTTTTTGGAATTTTTTCTCTGCTCACCCTTGGGAAAGTGATATTAATTTCTCTTATCTACATAAATGGTATTTTAAGAGCAGAGCTTATATTTAAAGTACATATTTAAAACTAGAGATGGAGATTTAGGGATATGTCAGAAGAGTGGTGAAAGTCACTCTGTGCTCAAATGGGCTTGAGTTTTCTAGTGAATGTGATTTTAGGAGCTGTTTTGATAATGGTATGAAACCACATAGTTGCAGGGTTAATCTGGGAAAAGCTCTTGGGAGAGTTTAACAGAAAGTTCAGAGATTAAAGATAAATTGTTGAGATGTGTTTGAGATAAAAGAATGGTTGAGGGTATGGAGAAACTCATTTTCCTCAGAAAGCATGGGTGAAGAATGAGGCAGGGCTGGTGACATGGATATCTGGCAGGTGAGTTGTGGCTCAGTGAAGAGAGAAAAGTCTTTGGAATCTAAAAAGTGAATTTTCGTTCCACTCCAATTATGTGTATGGTTTTGGTAAAGTTACTTCATAGCCTCCATTTCCTTATTCATCAAAGAGGGGACAGAGGAATATTTATCTGGTAGGCATTATGTGCCTTTCATGGGTTGCCTTGACATGGTGGAGGGACTTGTGTAACTCAGTGAAGCTATGAGCAATGCTGGTCAGGGTCACCGAAGACAGATAGTGAAGAGTTATGACAAAACGTGGTCTCCTGGAGGAGGGGATGGCAACCAACTCGAGTGTTCTTGCTGTGAGAACCCCATGAAAAGGCAGAGATATGACACCAGAAGGTGAGCCCTCCAGGTTGGAAGATGTCTAATATAAGACTGGGGAAGAGCAGGTGGCAAAATTACTCCAGAAATAATGAAGTGGCTGGGCCAAAGCAGAAACGACACTCAGCTGTGGATGTGTGTAGTGGTGAAAGTAAAGTCTGATGCTGTAAGCAACAATATTGCATAGGAACCTGGAAAGTTAGGTCCATGAATCAAGGTAAACTGTCGTTCAGTCATTAAGCAATGTCTGACTGTTTGTGACCCCATGGACTGCAGGACACCAGGCTTCCCTGTCCTTTACCATCTCCAGGAGCTTGCTCAAACTCATGTCCATTGATTCAGTAATGCCATCCAACTGTCTGATCCTTCGTTGCCCCCTTCTCCTTTGGGCTTCAATCTGTCCCTGCATCGGGGTCTTTTCCAGTGAGTCACCCCTTTGCATCAGATGGCAAAAGTATTGGAGCTTTAGAATCAGCATCAGTTTTTCCAATGATTAGTCAGGGTTAACTTCTTTTAGGATTGATTGGTTTGATCTCCTTGCTGTCCAAAGAACTCTAAAGCTTCTTCTCCAGCACTACATTTCAAAAACATAAATACTTAGCACTCAGTCTTCTTTATGGTCCAACTCTCACATCCAGACATGACTACTGGAAAAACCATAGCTCTTACTATACAAACCTTTGTCAGCAAAGTGATGTCTCTGCTTTTCAACTTGCTGTCTGGGTTTGTAATAACTTTCCTTCCAAGGACCAAATGTCTTTTAATTTCATGGCTACAGTCACCATTCACAGTGGTTTTGGAGCCCAAGAACATAAAATCTGCCACTGTTTCCATTTTTCCTTCATCTATTTGCCATGAAGTGATGGGACTGGATGCCATGATCTTCGTTTTTTGTATGTTGATTTTCAAGCCAGCTTTTTCACTCTCTTCTTTAATCCTCATCAAGAGGCCCTTTTGTTCCTCTTTGATTTATGCCATTAGAGTGGTATCATCTGCATATCTTGGGTTGTTGCTGTTTCTCCCTGCAATCTTGATTCCAACTTGTGATTATCCAGCTGGCATTTTTGCATGATGTACTCTGCATAGAAGTTAACAAGCAGGGTGATGATATATAGCCCTGACATACTCCTTTCCCAATTTGGAGCCAGTCTGTTTCATGTCTGGTTCTAACTGTTGCTTCTTGACCTTCATACAGGTTTCTCAGGAGACAGGTAAGGTAGTCCAGTACTCTCATCTCTTTCAGAATTTTCTACAGTTTGTTGTGATCCACACAGTGAAAGTGTAATCAGCAAAGCAAGTAGATGCTTTTCTGGAATTCCCTTGTTTTTTTTTTTGTGAGCCAAAAGATGTTGGCAGTCTGATCTCTGGTTTCTCTGCCTTTTCTAGGTCTGGCTTGTACACACAGGATTCTCAGCTCACATAATGCTGAAGTCTAGCTTGGAGGATTTTGAGCGTTACCTTGCTAGCAAGGTAATGAGATGCGTGCAGTTTTGCAATAGTCTGAACATATCTGGCATAGCCTTTATTTTTGACTGGAGTGAAAATGACCTTCTTTTCCAGTCCTGAGGCCACTGTTGAGTTTTCTACTGCTGACATATTGAGTGCAGCACTTTAACAGCATCATCTTTTAAGTTTTAAGGCTTTTTTTTTTTTTTTTTTTTAAAATTTTGGCCTCCTTTGTTGGTTTTCTCTTTATTTGTTTTCATCCATCTCCATTCCCTGGCCTCTGTGAGCCTCCCATTGCAGTGGCCTCTCTTCTGGCAGAGCACCAGCTCTGGGCACATGTGCTCCAGAACACTGGCTTGTAATTGGACACACAGGTCCAGCAGTTCTGTGGCACGTGGGATCTTCCTGGGCCAGGGATCCAACCAGTGCCCATTGCACTGCAAGGTGGATTTTCTACCCACTGGACCACCAGGGAAGCCTTCTTTTAGGTTTTTAAATAGCTCAACTGGAACTCCATTACCTCTGCTAGCTTCATTTGTAGTAATGCTTCCTGAGGCCCACTTGACTTCACATTTCAGGATATCTGGCTCTAGGTGAGTGACAACAACATTGTGGTTATCTGGGTGATTAAGATCTTTTTTTGTACAGTTTTTCTGTGTGTTTTTGCCACCTCTTTTTAATGTCTTCAGATTCTGCCAGTTCTTTCTGTTTTTGTCTTTTATTGTGCCCATCTTTGCATGAAGTGTTCCTTTGATATCTCCAATTTTCTTGAAGAGATCACTAGTGTGTTCCTTTCTATTGTTTCCCTCTGTTTCTTCGCACTATTCACTTAAGAAGGCCTTCATATCTCTCCTTGCTATTCTCTGGAACTCTACATTCTCTTGGGTATTCTTTCTTTTTCTCTTTTACCTTTTACTTCTCTTCTCAGCTATTTATAAAGCTTCCTCAAACAATCACTTTACCTTCTTATATTTCTTTTTCTTGGAGATTGTTTATGTTATCATCTTGTGTACGATGTCAAAACCCTCTGTCTATAGTTCTTCAGGTACTCTGTCAGAGCTAATTCTGTGAATCTTTTTGTCGCCTCTACTGTATAATCACATGTTATTTGATTTAGGTCATACCTGAATGGCCTAATGATTTTTCCTACTTCTTCAATCTAGGCCTGAATTTTGTGATAAGGAGCTCATCATCTGAGCCATAGTCAGTTTGAGGTCTTGTTTTTGCTGACAGTATAAGAGCTTCTCCATCTTTGGCTGCAAAGAATATAATCAACATGATTTCCTTATTGACCATCTGGTGATGTCAATTTGTAGAATAATCTCTTGGATTGTTTGAAAAGCGTGTTTGCTATGACCAACATATTCTCTTGACAAAACTCTGTTAGCCTTTGCTCTACTTCTCTTATATTCCAAGGCCAAATTTACCTGTTACTTCAGTTATCTCTTGACTTTCTACTTTTGCATTCCAGTCCCCTATGACGAAAAGGGCATCTTTTTTTGGATGTTAGTTCTAGATATTCTTGTAGGTTTTCATAGCACTGTTCAGCTTCAGCTTCTTCAGCATCAGTATTTGGGACATAGGCCTGGGTTACTGTGATATTGGGATGATTTGCCTAGGAAACAAACTGAAATCATTCTGTTGTTTTTGAAATTTCATCCAAGTATTGCATTTTGGACTCTTTTGTTGACCATGAAGTAGATTGGCTGTGGTCAAGCAGGAGATGGCAAGAATAACTATTGACATTTTAGGAATGAGTGGATGAAAATGGAAATTTTAATTCAGATGACAACCATACTACCATGGACAAGAATCCCTTAGAAGAAATGTAGTGTCCCTCATAGTCAACAAGAATCTGAAATGTAGTACTTGAATGCAGTCTCAAAAATGACAGAATGATCTCAGTTAATTTCCAAGGAAAATCATTCAGTCAATCCAAAAGGAAATCAACCTGGAATATTCATTGGAAAGATTGATGTTGAAGCTGAAGCTTTAATATTTGGCCACCTAATGCCAAGAGCTGACTCATTGGAAAAGACCCTGATGCCCGGAAAAATGGAAGACAGAATGAGAAGGCAATGGCAGAGGATGAGATGGTTGGATGGCATCACTGAGTTAATGGACATGAGTTTGAACAAGCTCCAGGAGATGGTGAAGTACAGGGAAGCCTGGCATGCTACAGTCCGTGGGGTCACAGAGTTGGTCATGACTGAGTGGCCGAACTGATGCATATGTCATCAGGCACCTAACCTCCCTTTGTACCTGCATTTCTAGCATCACTGAACCCTGGTAAATGCCTTCCACTTTGCTCCTAGTCTCTGAATGACCAGCTTCTATAATATTCAGTAAAAAAACTTCTGTGAATGGTAACATTTGAGGAATTGCTCTAGTTAACTGGAACATGGGTTATTTTATTCACTGTTACCAAAACCTTTGTTAATGTATGTGAAGTCACCCTCTGGTCTAGAGTTTATAGCCAGTGCAACATACATGAATCTTTTGTACATATTCTTCCCTTGATATTGCAGATAATGCAGATAGGACTAAGTGATCCAACAGCTGGTTTTGTGACTAAATAGTGTAGTAGTGTAGCTTTTGTTTTTTTTTCCTGTTTCACCTAGTAAAAGGAACATGGAAAAAGTAAATTGTTTTGACTTTGGAAAAGCACTTCTAATGAAATTTTGGCTGCTTGATTTAAAGAAGTGACTTGCATTTTCTTTCAAGTAGCTTTCTGATCTTCTCATTATGCTAGTGAGGGAGAAAGAAGGATGTAAGAATGGACTCCGATTTCTAACTCAGACAGTTAGATTCATGGTGACACCATTAAGAGAAGAGACTATTCCAGAAGCCTTGCCAAGGGCAGGTGGGAGAGTATTTGCTTATGAGGAGTCCTATCAGTACGTGCAATGATTTTGTGAGGAGTTCAGAACCAGAGGGATCTTTCCATGAGGTGTTTGGTAGGGATGTTGGATAGAGATAAACCATGCTCCTCATATTGGACTAGCAAAGGATATTTCATAGACATTTAGAGGGTTTGCTTCATGTTCAGAGCATTTTTATGATGACTAAGTCTTTTCATAACCCATCTGTGACATTGAGAGACAAAATTAGTCCAGTTGTGGGGTGTGGCCAAGGAAGAGATGTGTTACTGGGTCTACTCTCCTCATGATATAACTAAATTTCTTCTTTGTATGTTCTGGCAATTTTCTGACTACAAAGGAAAATGACTAGAAAATTGCATTTTCTGGATGCTATGGATATTCTGTGCTCTCAGCTTTAGTTTCTTACAAAGAAGGAATTTAGTGGGATATGAGTTGTCACCTCTTCTTCTTGTGGCTCTATTTGAAAATAGGAATTATTTCACCTTTAAGAAATGGAAAGGGAGAATTGAGGTTGGAATAATTTACAGGGTATAGCTATTATCTGCAGTGAATAATTTTAAGCATGATATCCATGTAAATAACAAGAAAAACAACTGACAAAACATATGGGATCACACAACTGCAACTATGAGAGCAATTTACAATCATTTAGAAATTTCAGGATCCCTCTGAATACTGACTAGTTACTGTTTTCTGGTAGTTCCTACAAATAAAGCTATATAGAACTTTCTGTGTCCTACACTTAAGTTACTTCAATTTCATGTTGCCTCATATCCCATCTCCTCTTTAGTCTTTTGACAGCTAGCTTCAACTTTCTCTGCTGCCCCTGCAATGATCTGTGTGGCAGAGACATGATGCATGCTCACCAAACCTTCCTGGGCACATGACTGAAAGGCATCCCCCCCCACCCCCACCACCACCTGCTTGTTGATGGAATGCTGTGAGTAGCTCTGGAAGAAGTGATGCATGCTTCTTCAGGGTGGCCCAGAAAACATCCTATTCCATTTGGTATCTTTCCCCTTCCCTGCTATTTGCAGTTGGGTAATGCCAGAGCAAGTGTGTATCGAAGATGGAGGAGATGAGCCTGGATTCTCCACGGGAGAGTCACCATGGGAAAGGACTCATCCAATCAGGAGTATCTACTCTGGACTCGGCATAGTGAGCAATCAACTTCTCTTGTGTTAGAACACTTGGAACAGGGGGTTGTTTCTTAGAGCATTTAGCTTGTCCTGGCCGATACACTGAGCCACTCCCTGTCTCTGTGAGCGTTCATTATTCATCAGCCGGTCTCTAAGACAGGTGACTCACAGTTCACTTAATACGAGGGAAAGTCCTAAACCAATGGGATGTGGGAGAAGGACAAAGACACTTTTGTTCCTGAGATGTTTGATTTAGTTTCTTCTGAGGCCACTGGATTAGTCAGTAATGGTGGAAGCTACTGTGTGAGGGCGTTTAAGTGGGGAGAAATGGAATAGGTTGAGGTGCTGGAATCTCAGCTTTAGTTTCTTACAAGAAGGAATTTAGTGGGATATGAGTTGTCACCTCTTCTTCTTGTGGCTCTATTTGAAAATAGGAATTATTTCACCTTTAAGAAATGGAAAGGGAGAATTGAGGTTGGAATAATTTACAGGGTATAGCTATTATCTGCAGTGAATAATTTTAAGCATGATATCCATGTAAATAACAAGAAAAACAACTGACAAAACATATGGGATCACACAACTGCAACTATGAGAGCAATTTACAATCATTTAGAAATTTCAGGATCCCTCTGAATACTGACTAGTTACTGTTTTCTGGTAGTTCCTACAAATAAAGCTATATAGAACTTTCTGTGTCCTACACTTAAGTTACTTCAATTTCATGTTGCCTCATATCCCATCTCCTCTTTAGTCTTTTGACAGCTAGCTTCAACTTTCTCTGCTGCCCCTGCAATGATCTGTGTGGCAGAGACATGATGCATGCTCACCAAACCTTCCTGGGCACATGACTGAAAGGCATCCCCCCCCACCCCCACCACCACCTGCTTGTTGATGGAATGCTGTGAGTAGCTCTGGAAGAAGTGATGCATGCTTCTTCAGGGTGGCCCAGAAAACATCCTATTCCATTTGGTATCTTTCCCCTTCCCTGCTATTTGCAGTTGGGTAATGCCAGAGCAAGTGTGTATCGAAGATGGAGGAGATGAGCCTGGATTCTCCACGGGAGAGTCACCATGGGAAAGGACTCATCCAATCAGGAGTATCTACTCTGGACTCGGCATAGTGAGCAATCAACTTCTCTTGTGTTAGAACACTTGGAACAGGGGGTTGTTTCTTAGAGCATTTAGCTTGTCCTGGCCGATACACTGAGCCACTCCCCTGTCTCTGTGAGCGTTCATTATTCATCAGCCGGTCTCTAAGACAGGTGACTCACAGTTCACTTAATACGAGGGAAAGTCCTAAACCAATGGGATGTGGGAGAAGGACAAAGACACTTTTGTTCCTGAGATGTTTGATTTAGTTTCTTCTGAGGCCACTGGATTAGTCAGTAATTGTGAAAGCTACTGTGTGAGGTCGTTTAAGTGCAATCCATTTTGGAGGGAAGGAGAAGGGCCTGGGTTTTCAGTGCAGGTGCTATGCTGCACAGTGTGCTATGTTCTGTTGCAAAGTGTAGAGTTAATGATATATTATGATTTATATTGAATGTGCTGGAATTTGTTTTCATTTCTAAGGATAACTCTAAATTTGGACTATGAATCTAAAAAAATCTATTGGGAACATAACTTGTTTGTGTTTTTTCTTCCCAGTAGCTTTAACTAAAGCGTTTTATCCCCTTATCAAAAAAGCTTTTATTTTGAAATAATTATGGACTAAGACAGAATTGAAAAGAAATGCACAAGGAGGGTCCATGGGTCTCCTTACCTCCCATCGGCCCAATGCTTATATCTTGTGTAACTACAGAACTATATCAAAACCAGGACATTGTCATTGGTACAATTTACAGATCTGATCCAGGTTTCACCAGGTAGACCTGTATTCATCTGTGTGTGTGGCATGTGTGTATGTGTAGTTGTATGAATTGTATCACACATGTAGCTCTGTGTAACTAATATTCATAATCAAGATATAGAACTGCACTCTTATCACAAGGATTCTTCATACTCACTCTATAGATATACCCACCCTCCAATCCTTCATTCTTCCCTCTGCCAATCCTTAACCCTTGGCTATCACTAATATCTCCTTCATGTCTACCATTTTGTTGTTTTTAGGATATTATACAAATGGAATCATATAGTTTGAGTTTGATTATATCGCTAGAATAATTCCCTTTGAGAAATTATTAATTTTCTGGAGGAGATGAGCCACCCGGGGGCACGGGTCATCCAATCAGGAGTATCTACTCTGGACTCGGCATAGTGAGCAATCAACTTCTCTTGTGTTAGAACACTTGGAACAGGGGTTGTTTCTTAGAGCATTTAGCTTGTCCTGGCCGATACACTGAGCCACTCCCTGTCTCTGTGAGCGTTCATTATTCATCAGCCGGTCTCTAAGACAGGTGACTCACAGTTCACTTAATACGAGGGAAAGTCCTAAACCAATGGGATGTGGGAGAAGGACAAAGACACTTTTGTTCCTGAGATGTTTGATTTAGTTTCTTCTGAGGCCACTGGATTAGTCAGTAATTGTGAAAGCTACTGTGTGAGGTCGTTTAAGTGCAATCCATTTTGGAGGGAAGGAGAAGGGCCTGGGTTTTCAGTGCAGGTGCTATGCTGCACAGTGTGCTATGTTCTGTTGCAAAGTGTAGAGTTAATGATATATTATGATTTATATTGAATGTGCTGGAATTTGTTTTCATTTCTAAGGATAACTCTAAATTTGGACTATGAATCTAAAAAAAATCTATTGGGAACATAACTTGTTTGTGTTTTTTCTTCCCAGTAGCTTTAACTAAAGCGTTTTATCCCCTTATCAAAAAAGCTTTTATTTTGAAATAATTATGGACTAAGACAGAATTGAAAAGAAATGCACAAGGAGGGTCCATGGGTCTCCTTACCTCCCATCGGCCCAATGCTTATATCTTGTGTAACTACAGAACTATATCAAAACCAGGACATTGTCATTGGTACAATTTACAGATCTGATCCAGGTTTCACCAGGTAGACCTGTATTCATCTGTGTGTGTGGCATGTGTGTATGTGTAGTTGTATGAATTGTATCACACATGTAGCTCTGTGTAACTAATATTCATAATCAAGATATAGAACTGCACTCTTATCACAAGGATTCTTCATACTCACTCTATAGATATACCCACCCTCCAATCCTTCATTCTTCCCTCTGCCAATCCTTAACCCTTGGCTATCACTAATATCTCCTTCATGTCTACCATTTTGTTGTTTTTAGGATATTATACAAATGGAATCATATAGTTTGAGTTTTTGAGATTGATTTTTTTTTATCGCTTAGAATAATTCCCTTTGAGAAATTATTAAGTTATTGTGTGTATCCATAGTTTATCCTTTTTCGTGGCTGAGCAGTATTCCACAGTATACATCTATCACAGTTTGTTTTTTTTTAAACAACTCACTGAAAACTTGTTTGACTATTATTAATTAATAAAACTACTACTATTGTTCATGAAAAAGTTTTTGTGTGAACATAGGCTTTAAATTCTCTGGGATGAATGCCCAGAAGTGCAATTGCTGTGCCATTTTGTAAGTTCTGTTTTAATTTTAGAGGAACTTGCCAAACTGCATTCCAGAGTGATTGTAGCATTTTATAGTCCCACCAACAACTGAGTGAACTTTGTCAGCTCTTAGTGTTATCACTATTTTTTTAATTTTAGTAATTCAGATAGATGTAAAAAGATATTTCTATCATGGGTTTAATATGCATTTCCCTAATAGTAAATGATTTTGAACTTTTTTATGAGTACTTACTTACAAGCTATATTTCCTGTTTGGTGAAATATTTTATCATGCTTTGCTCCATTTTCTGACTAGACTGTATGTTTTTTTTTCATGTTGTTCTTTGTTTAATGTAAACATAAGTCCTCTTTTTGGTTATGTGGTTTGTAAATATATCTTCTACTCTGTAAGTTGTCTTTTCATCTGTTAATAGGTTTCACAAAACAGTGTTAATTTTGATGAGGTCTAATGTCTCAAATCTAAGACCTATTCACCTAGTCCTAGATTACAACCATGTTCTCCTATGAGTTTTTTTTTTTTAAATAAAGGTTCTACAATTTTATGTTTTATATTTAAGCCTATTATTTATTTTGACTAAACTATAAAGGAATGAAATTAAGGTCCAGGTACATTTTTTATTTTTTGCTTACAGATGTCTAATTGTGTGAATGCTTTTTGAAAAGAAATGAAGTTATGTCATAAATAATATTACCTTACTTCTGTTTTAACAAGCTTTCTTGAGTGAGAGACAGGGGGAGAAGATGGAGGTATAGCTCTTGTATCTATTTATGCACCCATGTTTCAATAAAAATTTTGTGTCTTAAACTGTCAGCCACAGGTTGATTCTGATCTGCATACAGGTTTGTCCCACTGTGTGTGTGTGTGTGTGTGTGTATGTGTGTGTGTGTGTAATTTGAACCAACTTTTAAAAAAATGTGAAGATCTCAGGCACAAATGTAGATTTGTAGATTTTCCTTAAACATCAGAAGATTCAGTATTGCAGAGCCATATTCCTCCCAGACAACTGTGTCCTTGAGTTCTTTGGTTGGGACGAGCCCTCTCCAGTTCATGACCATCCCTGTGGACTCTCCGACACCATGCGTCCTTGTCAGTGTTGCCTGCCCTCCTTACTGTGTTCCTGGCTGGTCCAGTCCTCTAGTGACCTCTCTTCTCGCATTTTGGCCTATTGCATCTATGATCCTTCTAGGTTTCTCTTGGCCTGTGGCTCTTTCTTTCCTTTCCTTTCCTTCTATTTCCCCTACCTTTCTCCTTTGCTCTGTCTTTCCACGTTATTAATTTAAGCCCACTTTCTACTGTAATTGGCATTCAAACGTCACCTGAGAGTGACCTATTTGGTTATTCCTGGGTCCTTTGGGATCTTGGGCTTCCTTGATGGTTCAGCAGGTAAAGAATCACCTGCAATGCTGGAGGCTCAGGAGACGCAGTTTCAATCCCTGCATGAGAAAGATCCCCTGGAAGAGGGCATGGTGACCCACTCCAGTATTCTTCCCTGGAAAATCCCATGGACAGAGGACCCTGACAGGCTACAGTCCATGGCATTGCAAAGAGTCAGACATGACTGAGTGACTGGCCAGAGCACATCTGGAATCTGGCCCTACATAATGTCCAGGCAAGGTCCTGGCATGCATCTCACCATCTGTGTGTGGTCACTTTCCAATGTAGAGATGGTGGTAAAGTGTGGAGAATACCCACTAGGTCTTTGGGTTTAAATTCCTTGTCATGTCATAGCTATTAAATGTCCCCTGAGCATTTACTGACCCACAACTTGGGTCATTGAGCTTAATCATAAAAGCCTAGGTACTGGCACATCAACTATAATTATTCTAAGCGCACATGGAGTCCTTTGGGGGAAAAAAAGGTTTTCAACCAAGGGATGACTCATGGCACCCTGGAGAGGGAAGGCCAAGGAAGAGTAATGCCAATGGAAGGGAAATTTCAAGAGCTTCTCGGAAAACCTAGATCAGAGGACATCAGACCTGGACTCCCAGGCCACCTTCTCTCAAACCACACAAGTCACTTTTGACTTCAAAAGAAACAATGATAACTATCTTGAGCACAAGATGGCAGTCTTAGGTCTGCTTCACCCCCTGTGGCTGTCTGGATAAAAGTGATAGAAAACAGAGCAGAAACAAAACTTCTCATGTTGCTGAGAAATACTGAAAAATAAATAGCAATCAAGAAGGATGATGCAGGAAGGAAAGAGATTAAAGTAAATGCAAGTTTGTGTGTGTGTGTGTGTGTTTTGCTTTGTTTTAAAATTTGGCTCTACTCATTGTCTCTAGTCTCTGCTACATACGTGTGGGCTTGGGTCCCACGTGCATGTTTTGGCTGTTCTAGAGCAAAGACCCTGGGAGGAACAGAGGTGCAGGGGAAGAAGAAACCATATGTGTTGGAGGAGAGCAGAGAGCTCCGGTTCTGGTAGGGAGGGAGTTTTGAGCTAGATTATGATGATCTCTTTTCAATGTTATTGAGAAAATAAGAAAATGAGAAATAATATTCTTTACACAAAGAGCTATGCCAAACTCTAGCAAGCATTCAGATGGGGCTCCACTCAGAGCCAAATATGAAAAAGAAGAATAAAGGGCTCTCTTTTTCTCCTGTACCCATTTTAATCCACAGTGAAGGAGAAAGCTGATTACTCTGGGACACTCTCCTTTCTGCAAAGACGATCGTATTCCAGGATAAAAAGATGAATGAGGAGGAAAGGTTAACTTTTGCAGGAAGCTCTCTGGTAGTCTCTAATGAAACACCCAAGGTAGCCCAGGTAGTATGGAGGCAACCCAGTCCTACAACTACCCCATAACTGTGTCAAAACCCACTAAGCAAAGGAAGCTGGCAGGCTGCTGCTGCTGGGATGAGGCAAAATCTTTTTCTGCCTTGGCACTTCTCATGACTGTCAGCTGCAGGGCCATCTTTCTTAGGGACAGAGGCCATCTCTCCCATCTTTGTTGTTTCTTCTTTTATTGGTTTTTTACTTATCCACTTTCATCCATCTTTATTCTTTGGCCTGTGTGGGCCTCCCATTGCAGTGGCCTCTCTCACTGTAGAGCATCGGCTATGGGTGCACGCACTGCAGAGTGTTGGCTCATAATTGGACACATTGGTCCAGCTGCTCCGCGGCATGTGGGATCTTCCCCGGCCAGGTATCGAGCCAGTGCCCCTTGCACTGGAAGGCGGGCTCTTTACCCACTGGATCACTGGGGAAGCCCCCATCTTTGTTGTCTCTTCCACCTTGCAAGGCGTGGGTGACCTTGACACCTTCAATCCTTCAATAACTTTCACTGAAGCGATGTGATGGCGCTTTTGTATGACTCTCTTCATTTACAAAATGAGATTCATAAAAGCAGTACCACCACTTTTGGAGGTGATATCTGTCGCATAAAGAAAGTTTCAGACTTAACATTTCAGACACTCAAATACAATCTCTAATTATTCATCCAAGAGCCTTGTGAGATGAGATAAATGTGCGAAAACATTATCCCTGTTTGTTAAAGGTGGAGTTGCGGGCACAGAAAGGCAAGTTGAGAATTCAAAACCGCACATGTTTTTGCTTCCTAAATAATCTTGTGACCTTGCTTGAAATAATCTTTTTCACTTTTTTCAGAGAACATAGAGTTCAAAGGATACTGGAGAAGCAACCAAAGGCAGTGACTGATAATGTCCTTGGGGTTGCAGGGTTACTGGGCATGGCTCTCATGATGTCCCCTTCCAACCTAAAAGGACCAAGTGACAAGGTTTTTCAAGTTGAAGTTCAAAAGAATTGATTTCTTGGTTGTATTTTACAGATTGGGTAACATACTTTGAAGATCATTAGAAATATCCTAGAGTACAGAAAATTCAGAATTAACTATTTCTACCCTTAGAAATAGGGCGATCCCCTGAAGAAGGAAGTGTCAACCCACTCCAATATTCTTGCTTGGGAAATCCCATGGACAGAGGAGCCTGGTGGGCTATAGTCCATGGGGGACCACAAAGAGTCAGATATGACTGAACTCATATGCACACATCCTTAGACATTAAATTATCTATTAAGGACAGAATATTATCTTCTGTTCAACACACTGTGAGGAGTAGAGGATATGAGAGGCAAGAAAGTATCTCCCAGCTCCCAGGACCCTCTCTCTTAAACCATAAGAAATCTTTCCCTGTGCGCAGGAGAGGGCCTCCAGCAATAGAGAAGGGATACTGAAACTTTCAAATGGCAATAGGGGAAAGAGAAAAGCTGTAGTTTCTATAAAGGGTCTGCAAGACTTTTGACAGAAGATTATAGGGCATGAGGTCAGTCAACATGAAGGTTGTTTAAGAAAGAGGAATCACATAAGTGAAAAACAGAACCTCAAGAAGAGGTGAATATAGTCACTTATAAGAGGTCCCTAGGTTAGTCAGATCCATAGAATCAGAAATTACTTTGGTAGATGCCAGGGGTCAGGGGTGATGGGGCAAGGGGGGATAAACAGTGTTTAATGGGGACAGAGTTTCAGTTTAGGAAGGTGAAAAACTTGAGAACTGAATGATGGTAAGAGTCACACAATAATGTGAATGTACTTGGTGCCTGTGAACTATACAGTTAAATATGGTTATAATAGTATGTTTTATATTATGTGACTTTTACCAGAATAAAAATAAATAAATAAGTATATAACTAAAAGAAGAGGTGAATTTAGTTCTACAGGATGATCTTCCCCCACCCCCAGAATGACTTCTGAAGTGCAATCATAATACAGAATTCATGTTTGTAAGGTTTTCTGTTGATCAAACCTAGGATAGAACAGTTCTAAGGGCATATAAAGCAAAGGGCTAGTGACCCTTGATAGGAAAAAGGAAGAGGAACAGGAGATGTGCATATGTGAAAATACCAGGGGAAGTTTCAGGGCCTGCTGGGCACAGGTCTTGGCAGGAATCACTAAACACTCTTGAGAGAGACTGCTGCTTTGCTGAGGGTGGACGTGACTGCAGGCAGACTCCAATCAGAGCAAAAGTAAGTATTGATCATAAAAAAGTGGTCACCGAAGTTCTCTTAGAGTCTAGTTTGGGAGTAACAGGGCTGCAAGGCGGTTGGTGCTAATCTGGGGAGTAGAGAAGAGGAAAGGTACCAGCAGTGGCCACCACGCACACAGCGGGTGGTTCCACCTATAGGCCATGCTGTTTCCAGCCTCCTTGCCATCCTCCTGGTCATCTCTCCTGAGAAATCAAGTGTATCCTTTAAGACTCAGTTCAAGGGCCATTTTTAAATCATCTCCTTGAAATCATACCTGCATCTCTTATGGAGATCTCTGTTCCTCTTTTATCTCCTATCACTCCCAGCACATACCATCAGTCTTGCATCATGTACATGGAAATGTTCTACTTTTGCACATCTTCCCATAGGACTAAAAGTTCTTAAAAGACAGTGCATGTATGCATACTCAATTACTCAGCCATGTGTGACTCTTTGTAGCCCATGGACTGTAGGAGCCAGGCTCCTCTCTCCATGAGATTTTCCAGGCAAGAATACTGGAGGGGGTGCCATTTGCCTCTCAAAGGTACCTTCCTGATCCAGGGATCAAATCTGAGTCTCCTGCATCTCCTGCATTGTCAGACAGATTCTTTACCACTAAACTACCTGGGAAGACAGGGATTATGTCTTCTTTCTCTTTGCATTTCCAGTGTTAAGTCTATCAATTAATAGAATTGAAGTTCTGATGACTAAGGACCCACCATCCTCAATAAATTCCTTGAAGTCAGGGTATGAGAACTGGTGTGGGTTGCTCTTCACTGACTTTTATCAATAAGGACTGCTGGTTGTCAGGCAGTTTCAGAGTGCCTTCAAAAGTTCCAAGGTTATACCCCAATACATAAGACAAACACTTTCAGACATAAAAGAAGACATCGACACTAACACAATCATAGTAGGAGACTTTAACACTCCTCTCACACCAATGGACACATCATCCAAACAGAAAATTAATAAAGAAACACAAGCCTTAAATGCCACACTAGAAGAAATGGACCTCATTGATATCTTTAGGATGTTCCATCCAAAAGCAGAAGAATACACTTTCTTCTCAAGTGCTCACGGAACATTCTCCAGGATAGACCACATCTTAGGCCACAAATCAAACCTCAGTCCATTCAAGAAAACTGAAATTATATCAGCCATCTTCTCTGACCACAATGCAATGAGACTAGAGATCAACTACAGGAAAAAAACTACTAAAAACACTAAAACATGGAGATGAAACAACACATACCTAAAAGACCAACTGATTACTGAGTAAATCAAAGGGGAAATAAAACTGTTCCTAGAAGAAAAGGACAATGAACACACGACAGTGCAAAACCTATGGGATACTGCAAAAGCAGTTCTAAGAGGGAAGTTTATAGCAATTCAATCCCACCTCAAGAAACTAGGAAAATCTCAAACAGACGACCTAACCTTACACTTAAAACAACTGGAGAAAGAAGAACAAAAACACCCCAAAGCCAGCAGAAGAAGGGAAATCATAAAGATCAGAGCAGAAATAAATGAAAAAGAAATGAAAGAAACAATAGTAAAGATAAATAAAAGAAAACGCTGGTTCTTCAAAAAGGTAAATAAAATCGACACACCACTGGCCAGACTCATCAAGAAAAAGAGAGAGAAGAACCAGATCACCAAAATCAAAAATGAAAAAGGAGAGATTACAACAGATCATGCAGAAATCCAAAGGATTATAAGGGACTATTATGAACAGTTCTATGGCAACAAACTGGACAACCTGGAAGAAATGGACAGTTTCTTAGAGAAGGTTAATCTCCCAAGACTCAACCGGGAAGAAATAAAAACTATGAACAAGCCAATCACAAGCTCAGAAATTGACGTTGTGATCAAAAATCTACCTAAAAATAAAAGCCCAGGGCCAGATGGTTTCACAAGTGAATTCTACCAAACATTTAAAGTAGAGCTAATGCCTGTCCTTCTAAAACTCTTCCAAAAAATTGCCTAGGAAGGAACACTTCCAAACATTCTATGAGGCCGCCATCACCCTGATACCAAAGCCAGGCAAAGACAACACAAAAAAAGAAAATTATAGGGCAATTTCACTGATGAATCTAGATGCCAAAATCCTCAACAAAATTCTAGCAAACAGAATTCAACAACGCATCAAAAAGCTCATACATCACGATCAAGTTGAGTTCATCCCAGGCATGCAAGGGTTCTTCAATATCCACAAATCAATCAATGTGATACACCGTATCAACAAATGGAGAGACTAAAAACACATGATCATCTCAATAGATGCAGAAAAAGCCTTTGACAAAGTACAGCATCCATTTATGATAAAAACTCTTCAAAAAATGGGCATAGAAGGAACCTATCTCAACATAGTGAAAGCCATATATGAGAAGCCCACAGAAAACATTATTCTCAGTGGTGAAAAACTGAAAGCATTCCCTCTAAGATCAGGAACAAGACAAGGGTGTCCGCTTTCACTACTCTTATTCAACATAGTCCTGGAAGTTCTAGCAACAGCAATAAGAGAAGAGAAAAAAATAAAAGGAATCCTGATTGGAAAGGAAGAAGTCAAACTCTCTCTATTTGCAGATGACATAATATTATACATAGAAAATCCCAAAGACACTATTACAAATCTACTAGAGTTAATCAGCAAATTCAGCAGAGTCACAGGATACGAAATCAATATACAGAAATCACTGGCATTCCTATACACAAACAATGAAAAATCAGAAAACAAAATCAAAGAGGCAATCCCCTTCACCATTGCAACCAAAAGAATCAAATATCTAGGAATAAACCTACCCAAAGAAACAAAAGAACTATACACAGAAAATTGCAAGACACTCATGAGAGACATTAAAGAAGACTTAAACAGATGGAGAGATATTCCATGTTCCTGGGTCGGGAGAATCAATATTGTGAAAATGACCATACTACCAAATGTTATCTATAGATTCAATGTGATCCCTATCAAACTACCAATGACATTCTTCACAGAACTAGACCAAAGAATAACACAGTTCATATGGAGACATAAAAGACCTCCAATAGACAAAGCAATCCTGAGGAAGAAGAATGGAGCTGGAGGGATCAACCTCCCCAGCTTCAGACTCTACTACACAGCCAGGCAAAGACAACACAAAAAAAGAAAATTATAGGGCAATTTCACTGATGAATCTAGATGCCAAAATCCTCAACAAAATTCTAGCAAACAGAATTCAACAACGCATCAAAAAGCTCATACATCACGATCAAGTTGAGTTCATCCCAGGCATGCAAGGGTTCTTCAATATCCACAAATCAATCAATGTGATACACCGTATCAACAAATGGAGAGACTAAAAACACATGATCATCTCAATAGATGCAGAAAAAGCCTTTGACAAAGTACAGCATCCATTTATGATAAAAACTCTTCAAAAAATGGGCATAGAAGGAACCTATCTCAACATAGTGAAAGCCATATATGAGAAGCCCACAGAAAACATTATTCTCAGTGGTGAAAAACTGAAAGCATTCCCTCTAAGATCAGGAACAAGACAAGGGTGTCCACTTTCACTACTCTTATTCAACATAGTCCTGGAAGTTCTAGCAACAGCAATAAGAGAAGAGAAAAAAATAAAAGGAATCCTGATTGGAAAGGAAGAAGTCAAACTCTCTCTATTTGCAGATGACATAATATTATACATAGAAAATCCCAAAGACACTATTACAAATCTACTAGAGTTAATCAGCAAATTCAGCAGAGTCACAGGATACGAAATCAATATACAGAAATCACTGGCATTCCTATACACAAACAATGAAAAATCAGAAAACAAAATCAAAGAGGCAATCCCCTTCACCATTGCAACCAAAAGAATCAAATATCTAGGAATAAACCTACCCAAAGAAACAAAAGAACTATACACAGAAAATTGCAAGACACTCATGAGAGACATTAAAGAAGACTTAAACAGATGGAGAGATATTCCATGTTCCTGGGTCGGGAGAATCAATATTGTGAAAATGACCATACTACCAAATGTTATCTATAGATTCAATGTGATCCCTATCAAACTACCAATGACATTCTTCACAGAACTAGACCAAAGAATAACACAGTTCATATGGAAACACAAAAGACCTCGAATAGCTAAAGCAATCCTGAGGAAGAAGAATGGAGCTGGAGGGATCAACCTCTCCAACTTCAGACTCTACTGCAAAGCAACAGTCATCAAGACATTATGGTACTGGCACAAAAACAGAACTATCGACCAATGGAACAAGATAGAGAACCCAGAGATAAACCCACGCACCTATGGGTACCTTATTTTTGACAAAGGAGGCAAACGTATAAAATGGGACAAGACAGCCTCTTCAACAAATGGTGCTGGGAAAATTGGACATCTACATGCAAAACAATTAAGTTGGAACATTCCCTGACACCATGCACAAAGATCAACTCAAAATGGATTAAAGGCCTAAACGTAAGACCAGAAACCATCAAACTCTTAGAGGAGAATATAGGCAAAACCCTCAAGGACATCAATCAAAGCAGTATCTTCTCTGACCCACCTACTAGAATAGTAGAGCTAAAAAGACAAATGAACATGTGTGACCTAATGAAACTTAAAAGCTTTTGTACAACAAAAGAAATGACAAAAAAGCTGAACAGACAGCCCACAGAATGGGAGAAAATCATAGCAAATGAAACAACAGACAAAGAATTAATCTCCAAAATCTACAAGCAACTCAGACAACTCAGCACTGGAAAAACGAACAACCCAATCAAAAAATGGGAAAATGACCTAAACAGACGCCTCTCCAAAGAGGACATACAGATGACCCCAAAACACATGAAACGATGCTCAATTTCACTTATAATTAGAGAAATGCAAATCAAAACTACAATGAGATATCACCTCATACCCATCAGAATGGCCATCATCCACAAATCGACAGACAATAAATGCTGGAGAGGGTGAGGAGAAAAGGGAACCCTCTTGCATTGCTGGTGGGAATGTAAAGTGATACAGCCTCTATGGAAGACAGTCTGGAGATTTCTTAAAAAACTAAAAATAGAAGCACCATACGACCCAGCAATCTCAGTCTTAGGCTTATACCCTGATGAAATCAAATCTGAAAGAAGCACCTGTACCCCAGTGTTCATTGCAGCTGTCTATACAGTAGCTAGAACATGGAAGCAAGCTAGATGCCCATCGATGAACGAATGGATCCAAATCTCTGGTACATATGTACAATGGAATACTACACAGCTGTAAAGAGAAATGAAGAAGAATCAACCGTAATGAGGTGGCTAAATCTAGAACCTATCATAAAAAGTGAAGTCAGTCAGAAAGAGAAGGACAAATACAGTATATTAACACATATATATGGAATCTAGTAGGATGGTGATGATGGCACATGCAGTGAAGCGATGGAAAGACAGACATGGACAGTGGACATATGGACATTGTGGGGAAGGAACAGAGGGTGGGAGGCGTAAAGGAAGTAGCATGAAGGCCTGTACTATCATGTGTGAAGAAAATAGCTCTAGTCATTGCTCTGTGAGAAAAGGGGATCCTTCAGGGGTGCTGTGTGATGGTCGGGAGGGGTGGGAAGGGGGGATATACATATGACTAGTCTGGGAACATACATATCTGTAAACAACAAAACTCTGTGAAAGTTAAAAGCAAAATGTTTAAAAGAAAAAGTTCCAAGGTTATAGAATATATCACCTTCCCAAGCAATAACTAAATATTATTATTTGTATCATCCCAGGACTTCTTCTTTTACTGGAGAGAAATTACTTTACAGATGGATGGTTAGTTAGTTTATTATGTAATGCTGGTGAGGATCTCTGAAGAGAAATATAGGTTACATGGAGAAGATTTTGTAGCCTATGAAAGCGAGGTAGCTGTACCTCCATTCCTAACTCATAAAATCTTAGAATATCAGAGTAGAAAGGGACCATTGCAGTTATCTACTTTCTTGTCGTTTTGGTTATCTACTGCTGTATAGCAAAACTACTCCAAAGTTAGTGGTTTAAAACAACAGTATTTTGCTCCACCTCACAGTTCCAGGGGTCAGGAGTTGGTTGCTAGTGGCATCATCACATGTCAGTCAGTAATATTCAGCTGGCAGAGAGATTGACCTGGAGGATCTAAGAGGCTCCATTTTATGATTGGGGGCTAGGTAGGGTTTAGGTATGTCTGGAAAACTGAGTGTCCCTGGGACTGTTGACAGAGACACTAGCATGCTAGCTCCTTGGTAGCTGGGCTTCTTAATGTGGCGATTCAGGATTCCAAGAATAAGTCTTACAGAGGAAGAAGCAAAGGTGCAGCTCCTTTGATGACCTGGCCTCAGAAGTCATACACTGATTGTTTTGCTACTTTATATTGGCAGAGGAAGTCACAAGCCTGCCCGGATTTAAAGGGAGGGAACCTAAAGTCTACTTCTCCATGACAGTGGTATGAAAAGGTCTACAGCAATGTTTCCAAACTGCCATAGTCATTTTACAGATAGGTAACTTTGGTGCATGCTCAGTCACTTGGTTGTGTCTGCATCTTTGTGACCCCATGGACTGCAACTCGCCAGTCTCCTCCATCCATGGAATTTTCCAGGCAATGATACTGAGGTGGGTTGCCATTTCCACCTCCAGAAGACCTTCCTGACCCAGGGATCAAACCTACGTTTCCTGGATTGGCAGGCGGATTCTTTACACTGTGCTGCCTAGAAAGCTGGCAAATTTGAGGATTAGGACAGGTAAATTATTTTCTCAGAAGCACCACACAAGCTAGTAAGTGGCATAGTTGAGGTGAAACTAAAGACTAATGATTTCCACAGCAGAGGTGAGAATATTGCAAGATGCTGTGGATAGTTTTTTTCTATGTCAGTTCATTCTCTTTTTTTTTTTTTTTTGAAAAGGGGAAAAAGCTTTAATTAAAGGTACTGGAAAGAAAAAACACAAACAATTTATGTTCCTTATAGGGTTTTTTAGAATAATGGTTAAAATTTTAAAACTGTCCTTAGAGATGAAAATTAAGACAACAGTATTTGCCACTCATATTATTGTGTGTACATTTATTAATAAGTCTTGTGTAAAATGCTGACTTCAGCTTAGCTGAAAGGAGCAATGTGGCAGAAAGACTGGTTTCCTTCAGGGACTGCAAAGGTGTCACCTCAGGGTGTCAAGGTGTCACATGAAGTTTAAGGCCCCAAAGATATATGTCAGGAAAAATATAGATTTTCTATCTCCATGAGTTTGGGGGCTAGGATCTAAGAGGCTCCATTTTATGATTGGGGGCTAGGTAGGGTTTAGGTATGTCTGGAAAACTGAGTGTCCCTGGGACTGTTGACAGAGACACTAGCATGCTAGCTCCTTGGTAGCTGGGCTTCTTAATGTGGCGATTCAGGATTCCAAGAATAAGTCTTACAGAGGAAGAAGCAAAGGTGCAGCTCCTTTGATGACCTGGCCTCAGAAGTCATACACTGATTGTTTTGCTACTTTATATTGGCAGAGGAAGTCACAAGCCTGCCCGGATTTAAAGGGAGGGAACCTAAAGTCTACTTCTCCATGACAGTGGTATGAAAAAGGTCTACAGCAATGTTTCCAAACTGCCATAGTCATTTTACAGATAGGTAACTTTGGTGCATGCTCAGTCACTTGGTTGTGTCTGCATCTTTGTGACCCCATGGACTGCAACTCGCCAGTCTCCTCCATCCATGGAATTTTCCAGGCAATGATACTGAGGTGGGTTGCCATTTCCACCTCCAGAAGACCTTCCTGACCCAGGGATCAAACCTACGTTTCCTGGATTGGCAGGCGGATTCTTTACACTGTGCTGCCTAGAAAGCTGGCAAATTTGAGGATTAGGACAGGTAAATTATTTTCTCAGAAGCACCACACAAGCTAGTAAGTGGCATAGTTGAGGTGAAACTAAAGACTAATGATTTCCACAGCAGAGGTGAGAATATTGCAAGATGCTGTGGATAGTTTTTTTCTATGTCAGTTCATTCTCTTTTTTTTTTTTTTTGAAAAGGGGAAAAAGCTTTAATTAAAGGTACTGGAAAGAAAAAACACAAACAATTTATGTTCCTTATAGGGTTTTTTAGAATAATGGTTAAAATTTTAAAACTGTCCTTAGAGATGAAAATTAAGACAACAGTATTTGCCACTCATATTATTGTGTGTACATTTATTAATAAGTCTTGTGTAAAATGCTGACTTCAGCTTAGCTGAAAGGAGCAATGTGGCAGAAAGACTGGTTTCCTTCAGGGACTGCAAAGGTGTCACCTCAGGGTGTCAAGGTGTCACATGAAGTTTAAGCTGTCCATTAAATACTGTTTTAACTTAAAGATTATATAGTCAGGAAAAATATAGACTGTATCTGACTGAACTTCTATTTAGGAAATGGTGGCAAATGCTGTTGATTGGCTTTAGGAGTCATTCTTTTTTATCCTGAGTAACAGAGCCTCCTGCTTCAAATTTCTCAGAACATTTGGTCCCATGGAGTTAAATGACTATATTTCCCCACCTCTTTTGTAGTAAAAGGATGGCTGCTTGGCTAAGTTAACAGGGAATTGTAAATGGAAGTGATGTAAGCTTCTACACCACTTCCTCAGAAGGAAATTATTTGCCCACCATTTCCTTCAAACAGGCTGGGCCTTCAAACAGGCTGGTCAATCAGTACCAGAGGACACACCCTCAGAGAACAACCCAGCAGCAAGACAGAAGGGGCTTTGGTCTGTGGATAACCCCATGATGAAGGCCCACACATCCTTCTTGGAATGTGCACTGATTCTGAACTGTGACGTGAGAAAGAAATACATTTCCTACTTGTCTGAGCTACTGTATTTGGGATTCTCTTTATTGACGCTTAACTTTCATCCTACTTTATTCATAAATGGAAAAACTTAGGAATATAAGCCTCTCACACAGGTGTTCTCCAATTTTTTTATTTGAAATCACAACTTTGGAAGAGAAGACCTGGGCACAGGAATGAGGAGTCTCTTATTAAAACAAAGTACAACGCAAAGTTTGAGTCTCACAAAGAGCATGTCTAATTGGAAAAGCGTATCAGGCAACCCTGGCTCAGTCTGATTCTGTTCCCTTGATCCTCTTTTTTGCTGGGATGCGTCCACTTCAGTCATGAATGATACCATTGTCTCTGTCCCAAGGAAATGTTGCTTGGATTTTATAGGGATCTGTAGGATTCGGTGGAGAGGGAAGGTAGGACATAATGACAGGTCCATGGAGACTCACAAGATTGCCCTGTCTGCAGCCCTAGAGATCATACTGGGTAAGTAGGGGCTATTGAGAAAACTGTTGTGCATCCTAGACTAAAAGGAACACTGTGCGGTTGTTTTTTAAAATTTTTTTGAGGAAAAACAGACAAAATTCTTTGACCTAGCTGACTCTTAAAAAGAACATTGATTTGAGAGAGAAGGGAAACTCTAAAATACAAAATTCTGACCTCATAGGCATGAATGATCCCCTTGAGGAAAAAATAAGACTTTATGTAACTAGGCTGTGGATTTTGGTGTGGAACAATATGGAGGGTGGCATATATAGTCAAGTTTTGCACACAATGCTGGGCTGTGTGCTGTGCGTAGTAGCTCAGTCGTGTCCAACTCTTTGTGACCCCGTGGACTGTAGCCCACGAAGCTCCTCTGTCCATGGGGTCCCCTCCAGGCAAGTTTACTGCAGCGGGTTACTGTGCTCTCCTCCAGGGGATCTTCCCAACTCAGGAATCAACTGGGGTCTCCTGTATAGCAGGTGGATTCTTTACCAACTGAGCTAACACTGAAGCCCCTTTGTACACAATCAAGCTGCACCAATCTGTGATAACAGTAGCAGAAGGACTGAAGTCCAGAATACATTAAAAAAAAATACAAATAGCAACAAAAAAGGCCTATTTGAACCAGGCTTTAGAGTGTGAAGGAGAAGAACTGAAGAGACAAGCTCAGAGCTTGGACAGATGGTGCAATATTAACAGATTATAGAGACAACACAGTATTATTCATCTCTTATTCTGTGCTCTTCTCTGATTAGAAAAAGGATCTTTACACTGGAAATGGTAGAGGCTATGTGGTTAACAGAACTTCACAGTTGGTGCTAGTGGTGAAGAACCTGGCTGCCAATGCAGGAGACATAAGAGATGCAGATTCCGTACCTGGGTTGGGGAAGATCCTCTGGAGGAGGGCATGGTAACCCACTCCATGATCCTTGCCTGGAGAATCCCATGGACAGAGGAGCCTAGTGAGTCACGGCCCATAGGGTCATAAAGAGTCAGACACGACTGAAGAAACTTTGCAAGCATAGATATGGTTAACAAGAATTTGGCATCTGAGACCTGAAAGAGATATCATAAGATTTTTTAACATAGCATTTTCAAATGGCAGCAAAGATGATAAAGGTCATAACTGGGCTTATTTACATCATTAAGTAACAACTGACAATAATCCTTGGGGGGAGATGGCCCATGGAAGAACAGAATATAAAATGCTTCAGTTATGCAAAAAGGGGCAAAGGTGGGTCCAGAATGAAGTTGCTATTCATTCTGTTTCTCAGACCATCCGTCACTTGCCTACTCTACATTTCTGCTCTTGAAGCCTAAAATTGGCCAGCTGGGCTGTAGCTGAGTTCCATAAGCCTAAGCTATGAAGAAGGAATTTTTATTCAAGATGACCCTGTGCAAAAAGTAATGAAAAGACAGTTAAGGCAAAATTCATTTGAGGAAGCTGATATTTAAATGTTGGAGAAACAGGGTGGAAGGATGAAGAGGGATCAAAGGAAGAAATGGAGGTATAGGTCAAAAAGCTAGAATATGAGTTCTAGGTTGACAAGAGGTAAGAATGAGGGCAGATCTGGAGTTGGCATGAGAGGTGAGTTCAAGGGTATTAAAAGGAAAATCAAAATCAAAATCAAGCAGGTACTCTCAAAGAACTATTAGTGGGCAATACGAGCTTGGTCTTTACACAGTTGGGTATGTGGCACATGGCGCAGGTCAAGGGCCAAGACATCATATCAAATTCAGTCTGGTGAATTCTCAGTTGGTTAAACAGCCACATCAGTGTATAGATGAATTAATTAGTTAAGGAATGAATGTTAGCCTAGGTAATGTCTCTCGGTGAATGTCTGAATTTGTCATGTTAAATAATTTTTGTCAGTGATTTGAATGGATGCATGAAAACCATATATATTAAAACTGCAGGTGAAAACCTATGGGAAGGATAATTAAAATATTAGATGGAAGATTTAAGATTTTGTGAGATTATATGGAAGAGTCCTAAAGAGTCAATGATCTGGGTCACCGATTCAAAGTTAACAGCAGTGGGGTTTTTAGGAAGAAGAATGTTGAGTTGATAATTTTTTGAAACAAAAGTAAATAAACTTTTCCACACTAAAAGGAGTAAAAAGATACACATAAGAGTATCATTAATAATCTATTTTATGTAACATAATAAACTCAAATTATTGTTTCAATGTAAATAAAGATCGAACATTTTAATGAGATAGTTTACTTTTTTATTTTTCATGTCTTTTTTTCTTTCTTTTCACTAAATATTTACTGTAAGTGTTTATTTTATACTTACAGCACATTTCATTTCTGTTGGGCCACATTTCAAGTACTTAACCACTCAGGGTATTGGTTACCATATTAGATCGCTTGGGTCTAGAATATTGTTGGCCAAGGACTATGGACCTTGAAGATCACAATGATGTTGAAATCCTTGGAGACTAGTAAGAAATGCATAGAGAATCTGGAGATATTAAAAGGACATGAATACTACATTTGAATATTGAAAGGGATATGACATGGAGAAAGGATTTCATTTTTTTAAAATTTTCTTTTGTGGCTGAGAGGTTAAAACTAAAGAGCAAAGGAGGAACATTATTAAGGATGCAAGTACAAACATCCATAAAAATAGAGCCTTCTAGGAATTAGAGGTGTACAAAATGGAATTGATTTTGTATATTTAGCTCCATGTAAGATATTTGGTTACATGACAAGATTGCCATGAGAAATAGGAGAATTCTTTCCCTCAGAGTTGATGATAATTTATGACTAACTTTAATATAATCTGTAAAGTGCCTATTACTAATGTGCTGATGAAAGAGGGTTACTGGAAGTGTTTAGGCCAGGTTAGAATTGTGTCCTCTTGTAGAGAGGATTTCTGCAAATGACTGAGTGAATCTCAAACTCATTTGTGAATCACAGTAAGAAATACATTCATACCACAATCCGATCTGCCCCATAATGGGAGTTTAATGAAATAATATTAGCTTTATATGTGTGGTATGCCTTCATGCTTTCTATTCTAGTATATCTTAGTCTATTTCATTAGAAATATCCTCATCACAATCCACTAAACTGACCTATTAATAGATTGCTATTTCAGTTGGAGAAATTTTGGTTTATTTTTCTATAGAGGTCTGATATAATCGAATGCTTGTACTTTTTAAACTTTAAAGGTTATATGGCTCTAAGCACTGTTCGTTGCTTGGATTGTAATTGTTAGTTGAGTTAGAACCAGGAACATGGTTGCCACAATAAATCTAGGCTAGGTGGCACAGAAGAGGCATCTGTACCTGCTGGTTGAGGAATAAGTAAACTTCCTTGTAAAAAAAGCAGAGTTCTCTGATGGTGTCATAGGATAACTCTTGGTAGAAAAGGACCACACAAGGGCAAGTATGGGTACTGATATAAAACTATTGACATAGACTAGGGAAATAATCTGAAATTTATCATAAGACCTAGTCAGATAGATGGTACTTAACCACTCAGGGTATTGGTTACCATATTAGATCGCTTGGGTCTAGAATATTGTTGGCCAAGGACTATGGACCTTGAAGATCACAATGATGTTGAAATCCTTGGAGACTAGTAAGAAATGCATAGAGAATCTGGAGATATTAAAAGGACATGAATACTACATTTGAATATTGAAAGGGATATGACATGGAGAAAGGATTTCATTTTTTTAAAATTTTCTTTTGTGGCTGAGAGGTTAAAACTAAAGAGCAAAGGAGGAACATTATTAAGGATGCAAGTACAAACATCCATAAAAATAGAGCCTTCTAGGAATTAGAGGTGTACAAAATGGAATTGATTTTGTATATTTAGCTCCATGTAAGATATTTGGTTACATGACAAGATTGCCATGAGAAATAGGAGAATTCTTTCCCTCAGAGTTGATGATAATTTATGACTAACTTTAATATAATCTGTAAAGTGCCTATTACTAATGTGCTGATGAAAGAGGGTTACTGGAAGTGTTTAGGCCAGGTTAGAATTGTGTCCTCTTGTAGAGAGGATTTCTGCAAATGACTGAGTGAATCTCAAACTCATTTGTGAATCACAGTAAGAAATACATTCATACCACAATCCGATCTGCCCCATAATGGGAGTTTAATGAAATAATATTAGCTTTATATGTGTGGTATGCCTTCATGCTTTCTATTCTAGTATATCTTAGTCTATTTCATTAGAAATATCCTCATCACAATCCACTAAACTGACCTATTAATAGATTGCTATTTCAGTTGGAGAAATTTTGGTTTATTTTTCTATAGAGGTCTGATATAATCGAATGCTTGTACTTTTTAAACTTTAAAGGTTATATGGCTCTAAGCACTGTTCGTTGCTTGGATTGTAATTGTTAGTTGAGTTAGAACCAGGAACATGGTTGCCACAATAAATCTAGGCTAGGTGGCACAGAAGAGGCATCTGTACCTGCTGGTTGAGGAATAAGTAAACTTCCTTGTAAAAAAAGCAGAGTTCTCTGATGGTGTCATAGGATAACTCTTGGTAGAAAAGGACCACACAAGGGCAAGTATGGGTACTGATATAAAACTATTGACATAGACTAGGGAAATAATCTGAAATTTATCATAAGACCTAGTCAGATAGATGGTTCACACTTAGATTTCAGGGTCACCTACTTACAAATGACTTCAATTTCCTGGAGCTCTGTCAAATATTCTCCATATGCTCTTTCCTGTATGTGTTCATAAAAGCTCCATAATACTGTGTTGACTTCGATTTTGTTAAGTTTCTGATTAAGAGCTAAAAGTGGAAGGTTTAGACACAGGGAAGAAAGGAAGTGGGATGAGATCACGAGTGTGGTTGTGGCTCAGTGTGACAGGGCAGTGTGAAGTTCAAAGACTATGCAGGCAGAGATGGGAATATGTGAGGTCCACAACTCAGAGTTGGAGAATGTGAATTTGAAAAGAGTTGGAAAGCTTTTTGAACAGTAAAACACTGGGTTGGGGTGAAAGGCTAATCATGACTATCAGCCTCTGGCTCTAGTGTCGAGCCTCCTGCCTTCCAAAATATTTCCCATTTGTGGGTGCTATGGTACCTGAAATTCCTTTGGATTATGTCTTTCCCCCAGTGTCCTCTACTAACATACAGATATTCTCAGAAAAGTGAAACATCCCATGGTGAACATTATTTAGACCATAAACATGATTTAGATTCAGTTTTTTCCACCCAAGGGAGAAACTCTAGAAACAGGTTAACACTGGATCCCAGAGGAAAAAGGCAACAAAAAGGGGGAATGTGAAAAAAAAAAAATAAGGCATGAGATGGGTAAGGCGGTTACTAATGACAAAGAAATATTTCCCAAGTTTTCGGATCTGTTCTCTTCTTCCTGCAACCAACCTCTCTGATCTTTCTAGGTTATTAATGTTATATTTGATGTGAATAATTCCCTTGCCTTTCTCCATATGTACACATCCACAATGCACATTATTGGCTTGCTTTGTAGGATCAGACAATATATTACCATGCAACTTGCCTTATTCAGTTAATATACTATGTATATGCTTCCAGGTACATGTATATAGTTTTAACTTATTTTAATTAGATGTATAATATTAAAAAGAATGGAAGCAATGTAATTTACTGAATTTCTCTGCTATTAATGGATGTTTAGGCTATTTCTAGGTATGGGTCACTATCTATCTTTTGAATGATGCTTTTCACAAACTTTTTTTTCAAAATGTAAAAAAACACTACATAGTAGATCCCTATAGAATCAGAACATCACTGAATCTGAATTTATTAAAAAGTCTCCAGACTTTGCAATTGCTTCATTAACATGGAGGTTCTAATAGCACTTCAATGGGAATAAGAAATTGATGATAGGAGGATATGAGATAGTGTTTCTTTCTTTCTAGAAAAAAATAGCTCTATCAAGGTACATTGATGTATAATAAACTAAACAAATTTAATATAACATTTTATAGTATTTAAACCATCAACTCAACAAAGATAATGAATACATCTATCACCCTCACAATTTTCTTGTGCCCCTGTTTCACTTCTTCTCCTGGCTCTTCCTTGCCCATTTCTTCCACTACTCACTAGCAACTTTTGATTTGCTTTATGTCATGATAGTTCATATTTTTATGTGAATTTGAAAGTCCTAAAACACTGGGTTGGGGTGAGGCTTATGTCCTTTCCCCCCCAGGGGTCCTTCTTACTAACATACAGATATTCTCAGAAAAGTGAAACATCCCATGGTGAACATTATTTAGACCATAAACATGATTTAGATTCAGTTTTTTCCACCCAAGGGAGAAACTCTAGAAACAGGTTAACACTGGATCCCAGAGGAAAAAGGCAACAAAAAGGGGGAATGTGAAAAAAAAAAAATAAGGCATGAGATGGGTAAGGCGGTTACTAATGACAAAGAAATATTTCCCAAGTTTTCGGATCTGTTCTCTTCTTCCTGCAACCAACCTCTCTGATCTTTCTAGGTTATTAATGTTATATTTGATGTGAATAATTCCCTTGCCTTTCTCCATATGTACACATCCACAATGCACATTATTGGCTTGCTTTGTAGGATCAGACAATATATTACCATGCAACTTGCCTTATTCAGTTAATATACTATGTATATGCTTCCAGGTACATGTATATAGTTTTAACTTATTTTAATTAGATGTATAATATTAAAAAGAATGGAAGCAATGTAATTTACTGAATTTCTCTGCTATTAATGGATGTTTAGGCTATTTCTAGGTATGGGTCACTATCTATCTTTTGAATGATGCTTTTCACAAACTTTTTTTTCAAAATGTAAAAAAACACTACATAGTAGATCCCTATAGAATCAGAACATCACTGAATCTGAATTTTTTAAAAAAGTCTCCAGACTTTGCAATTGCTTCATTAACATGGAGGTTCTAATAGCACTTCAATGGGAATAAGAAATTGATGATAGGAGGATATGAGATAGTGTTTCTTTCTTTCTAGAAAAAAATAGCTCTATCAAGGTACATTGATGTATAATAAACTAAACAAATTTAATATAACATTTTATAGTATTTAAACCATCAACTCAACAAAGATAATGAATACATCTATCACCCTCACAATTTTCTTGTGCCCCTGTTTCACTTCTTCTCCTGGCTCTTCCTTGCCCATTTCTTCCACTACTCACTAGCAACTTTTGATTTGCTTTATGTCATGATAGTTCATATTTTTTATAGTTTCATAAAAATGGGAACATACAAGATATGCTCTTTTTGTCAGGTTTATTTTCCTTAGCACAATTATTCTGAGATTCATTCATATGGTGGCATTCATTCATATGGTGGCAGTTGGTTGCTTTTTATTGTTGAGTAACATTTCATTTTATGGATCTCCTACAATTTGTTGATCCATTTATCTATTGATGGATATTTGAATCATTTCCAGTTTTGGGTTATACAAAATAAACTGAATACTCATGTTAAATCTTTGTGTGGACATTTCCCTTGGGTACATGCATAGAAGTGGAATGACTGACTCACATGGTAGGAATATGCTTCACTTTGTAAGAAAGTGCTCTACTTTCCCAAAGTGACTGTGTTATTTTACACTCCCACCAGCAGTGGATGAGAGTTCCATTCCTTCACATTCTCACCAACACTTGTTGTAGTAAGCCTTTTTAATTTTAGCCATTCTAATTGGTATGTAGGTATCTCATTGTAGTTTGAATTTAAATTTCCCCAATGACTAATGATGCTCAGCATCTTTTCATGTGCTTATCTGCCACCTGTATACCTACTTTGGTAAAATACGTGTTGAAATCATTTGCATACTTTTAAATTATTTATTATTATTAAGTTTTGAGAGTTCTTTATAAAGTCTCTACAAACCCTTTATTAGGTATATGATATGCAAATAAGTCTCCCAATTTTGGGCTTTTCATCATCTTAAAAGAGGGCTTTTAAGAGCAGAAACTATTAATTTTCATAAAACCTAATTATCAATGTTTCATTTTTATACTGTGCTTTATCACTAAGTATTTTATGTTTTATGCTATTGTAGTCTTATTTTAAAATTTTAATTTTTGATTTTCATCATAGTATATGATACAGTTAATTTGTAAACATTTAACTTGCATTCTGCAACCTTAATAATTCACTTAATAATATGAATAGCTTTTTTGTAGATTCAATTGGATTTTCTATGCAAGAGATTATGATGTTTTATTTATTTATTTTTGGCTATTCTGGGTTTTCACTGCTGCTGCAGGCTCTTCTCTAGTTGCAGGGAGTGGGGGCTACTCTCTAGTTGAAGTCAGTAGGCTTCTTACTGCAGTGACTTCTCTTGCTGTGGAACTTGGGCTCTAGGGCACATGGGCTTCAGTAGTTGTAGCACATGGGCTCAACAGTTGCAGCTCTGAGGCTCTAGAGCACAGACTCAATAGTTGTGGCTCACGGGCTTAGTCGTTCTGCAAGCATGTGATATTTTCCTGGATCAAGGATTGAACTCTGGTCTCCTGCATTGGCAGGTGGACTTTCCACCACTGAGCTACCAGGGAATACCCTATGGTTTTTTTTTTTAAATTTTTTTTATAAAGGTTGTTTTATTCTTTATGGATGTTTTTATTTTTATTTCTTAACTTATTCCATTGACTAGAATCTCCAGTATAATGTTGAATAGAAATGGTGAAATTGGATATTCTTTTCTCCTTCTTGATATTTGGGAAAGAGAATACTGTCTTCTACTTTAAATATTATGTTAACTGTAGGGTTTTTCATAGATTCTAAGTTGAGTCTATTACCTTTTGTTTCTAATTTGCCAAAAATTTTCAGGAGTAGGTATAGTCAAATACTTTATTGTGTTTTTTGAAATGATGATATAATTTTAAGTTTTTAGTCTGTAAATGAGCTCAGCATCTTTTCATTCTTACTCCACCTGTATACCTACTTTGGTAAAATACGTGTTGAAATCATTTGCATACTTTTAAATTATTTATTATTATTAAGTTTTGAGAGTTCTTTATAAAGTCTCTACAAACCCTTTATTAGGTATATGATATGCAAATAAGTCTCCCAATTTTGGGCTTTTCATCATCTTAAAAGAGGGCTTTTAAGAGCAGAAACTATTAATTTTCATAAAACCTAATTATCAATGTTTCATTTTTATACTGTGCTTTATCACTAAGTATTTTATGTTTTATGCTATTGTAGTCTTATTTTAAAATTTTAATTTTTGATTTTCATCATAGTATATGATACAGTTAATTTGTAAACATTTAACTTGCATTCTGCAACCTTAATAATTCACTTAATAATATGAATAGCTTTTTTGTAGATTCAATTGGATTTTCTATGCAAGAGATTATGATGTTTTATTTATTTATTTTTGGCTATTCTGGGTTTTCACTGCTGCTGCAGGCTCTTCTCTAGTTGCAGGGAGTGGGGGCTACTCTCTAGTTGAAGTCAGTAGGCTTCTTACTGCAGTGACTTCTCTTGCTGTGGAACTTGGGCTCTAGGGCACATGGGCTTCAGTAGTTGTAGCACATGGGCTCAACAGTTGCAGCTCTGAGGCTCTAGAGCACAGACTCAATAGTTGTGGCTCACGGGCTTAGTCGTTCTGCAAGCATGTGATATTTTCCTGGATCAAGGATTGAACTCTGGTCTCCTGCATTGGCAGGTGGACTTTCCACCACTGAGCTACCAGGGAATACCCTATGGTTTTTTTTTTTAAATTTTTTTTATAAAGGTTGTTTTATTCTTTATGGATGTTTTTATTTTTATTTCTTAACTTATTCCATTGACTAGAATCTCCAGTATAATGTTGAATAGAAATGGTGAAATTGGATATTCTTTTCTCCTTCTTGATATTTGGGAAAGAGAATACTGTCTTCTACTTTAAATATTATGTTAACTGTAGGGTTTTTCATAGATTCTAAGTTGAGTCTATTACCTTTTGTTTCTAATTTGCCAAAAATTTTCAGGAGTAGGTATAGTCAAATACTTTATTGTGTTTTTTGAAATGATGATATAATTTTAAGTTTTTAGTCTGTAAATATGGTAAATTATGTTCATTTTTAAATATTTGCTGGTATAATTTTTCCTCAGTTATTTTGTGGAATTCATCAGAGAAGCTATTTGGCCCTGAAGTTTCTTTTTTAAAAATCTTTTTAAAATTTATTTTTTCATTGGAGGAAATACCTTACAAAAACAAAATGGAGTTTTCTTTATGGGAAGTCTTTAAACTATAGATTAAACTTCTGAAATAGACACGGGACTATTCAGGTAATATATTGCTTCCCTAGTGAGCTTCATTAACTTTTATCTCTCAAAAATACATCTCTTTCATTTAAACTATATTTGCATAGCATTGGTCTCAGTATTTCCAGCTCTCTTGTGTTGTCATTGAGTTTATTCCTGTTATTGGTAATCTGTGTCTTCTTTCTTTGATTCCTGGTCAGCCTGGCTAGAGGTTTATCAGTTTTACTCATCTCAAAGTATTGGCTTTTGGGTTCATTATTTTCTCTCTTGTTTTTCTGTTTTGTTCTTTTTTAAGTTGCATTTTTTTTTGTATTCTGATCTTTATTATTTTGTGTCCTCTGTTTACTTTGTGTTTCATATGTTCTTCTTTTTCTGGTTTCTTAAGGTGGAAATTGAGGTAGTTGGTTAGAGACCTTTCTTCTTTTCTGACATAGGCATTTAGTGCTATAAAACTCCTAAATACTTGAGACTTTAGTGGCATCCCATAAATTCTTTTTTAAAAATATTTGTTTAACATCTGCTTTCCCCCCCTCATCTTTATAGAGTACAAATTCAGGTATGTCATATTTTCAATTTTCCTTTAGAATGCTTCGCTGATTCTGTTCCCTTGTATCTTTTCTTTCCCTGGTCTCAAGTAGTCTCATTACCTGCATGTGCTACTCTGCATGTGCTTCGCTGAACACCTAAGATGGATCCTCTGCAGACCTCCAGGGTGCTTGCTCTCTCTCTATTACTCTCTTCTTTGCTACTCTGTCCTTGTGGACTCTGCTCTCCTTGATTTCCCTGGACTCTCAGCTTATCAGGGAGTTGGACTCTGCCTTGGTTCCCCTGCCCTGAGCCACACCCTTCATTGTCTTATGTCCACTGTCTTGAAAATTGCTGTTTCAGGTGTTTTATTCAGTGTGTTGCCGGTCTGATTGGGAGGTTAAATGGTCCTTATAACTCCATCTTAGTCAGAGGAAGAAGCTGGCAGTATTTGTTTTTGTTTCATAATCATCAGTATGGAATGTTAAAATAAATTTATTGTGCAGTTACAAGCACTAGAAAATGAAATGGTATCAAACTGAAAAGAAAGTATCACTGTATTCCATGCATTGAGATAACAAGTTTTGTTTAGTGGAACTTTTGTATTAACCATATGCATATATGTCTATGCACACTGGATTGTGATGTAGAAGACATTTCTTACTGTAGGCCTTGGTGAAAATGGTTTGAGAAATACTGTTCCAAGTACATCATAGGAAAGAGTCTTCAGTGCTTAGTCTCCATCTCTGCTCAAAGAGCTCCTAGGAGCTACGGAAATTTATTACTATTTTATTCACTTGAAAATTGTTCACTATCACTTACAAAGTCATGGTCTGAGAATCCCTGATACTTCTGTGAAATATATTATAGCTCTTAAATTGAGATTGATTCATACTTTGATTAACTGAGAAATAGTTATTGACTGTCCAGTGTGTTTCTGGCACTATGTATGAAAATGCTGAGGTTCCATCAGGAACCAGAGGAAGGCGTTCCGGGTCTCCTTCCAGAACACCCCTGGCGACTAGAGGAGGCAGAAAGTCAGGCTTTGGGAAATACGGTTTTCACAGCACAGGGAAGTCTGTGAGATGGGAAGGAAGGTGTTCAGACAGAATGATTCAGACTTGCAGGGTTAGAGATTAAGGAAGTGAGAATCTGGATATCCTGTTTGAGGAATCTAAACGTCAGTTTATTTCTTTAAATACACATACATATTTTTGCCACATAATTTATTTAATTAATTGATTATTTATTTTTTAAACCCGAAACATTTTGTTTTGGCGTTTGGCCAATTAACAACCTTGTGATAGTTCCAGGTGAAATACTGACTACACCCTTGAGGTGTATTACTGAAAAAATAAAGATCTTTGACTTCATGGAATTTACATTCTACTGGGAGAGTTACAATAAATAATAAATATCATGAGTAAATGATCTGTTAAAAGAGGTTAAGAAGAAATGGGGGCAGGAAGAGAAGGGTGATTGACAGCGGGCTGCTAGTTTCAATCCTTATAACTCCATCTTAGTCAGAGGAAGAAGCTGGCAGTATTTGTTTTTGTTTCATAATCATCAGTATGGAATGTTAAAATAAATTTATTGTGCAGTTACAAGCACTAGAAAATGAAATGGTATCAAACTGAAAAGAAAGTATCACTGTATTCCATGCATTGAGATAACAAGTTTTGTTTAGTGGAACTTTTGTATTAACCATATGCATATATGTCTATGCACACTGGATTGTGATGTAGAAGACATTTCTTACTGTAGGCCTTGGTGAAAATGGTTTGAGAAATACTGTTCCAAGTACATCATAGGAAAGAGTCTTCAGTGCTTAGTCTCCATCTCTGCTCAAAGAGCTCCTAGGAGCTACGGAAATTTATTACTATTTTATTCACTTGAAAATTGTTCACTATCACTTACAAAGTCATGGTCTGAGAATCCCTGATACTTCTGTGAAATATATTATAGCTCTTAAATTGAGATTGATTCATACTTTGATTAACTGAGAAATAGTTATTGACTGTCCAGTGTGTTTCTGGCACTATGTATGAAAATGCTGAGGTTCCATCAGGAACCAGAGGAAGGCGTTCCGGGTCTCCTTCCAGAACACCCCTGGCGACTAGAGGAGGCAGAAAGTCAGGCTTTGGGAAATACGGTTTTCACAGCACAGGGAAGTCTGTGAGATGGGAAGGAAGGTGTTCAGACAGAATGATTCAGACTTGCAGGGTTAGAGATTAAGGAAGTGAGAATCTGGATATCCTGTTTGAGGAATCTAAACGTCAGTTTATTTCTTTAAATACACATACATATTTTTGCCACATAATTTATTTAATTAATTGATTATTTATTTTTTAAACCCGAAACATTTTGTTTTGGCGTTTGGCCAATTAACAACCTTGTGATAGTTCCAGGTGAAATACTGACTACACCCTTGAGGTGTATTACTGAAAAAATAAAGATCTTTGACTTCATGGAATTTACATTCTACTGGGAGAGTTACAATAAATAATAAATATCATGAGTAAATGATCTGTTAAAAGAGGTTAAGAAGAAATGGGGGCAGGAAGAGAAGGGTGATTGACAGCGGGCTGCTAGTTTCAATTTTAAGTGAGAGATATTCAGTGGGGGCATATTTAGAGTCTATAATAGTATTATATATCTCTTAAGATAGAGTCTAAAAATATTCCAGCATAATTAGAATCTTCTGGTCTGCAGGCCACTCTAAAACCATCCTTAGGATGTTGCACTGGCACTTCACAGCCAGTAGGGCGCAAATGGACCGGTTCTGGGAAGCATGGAATAAGAGTAGAGATGACAGAGACGTGGGCATTTCTGTCCTCACTCTTCCCTCTAGGCGTTCCGCGGGGCAGCTCCATTAAGGACACTTCGCAAGACAGGCGGAGGCGGTTTACTGTTTGACCTGGGTCGAGACATTTTTGCCCTTGGCTTCTCTACCTTGGCACATCCTCACCCAGCAGGGGCTGCGCAGAGACATGAACTTCATTCTAGCCATTCAGCACCCGATGCGTGTCACAGCACGCATGATGGCGGTGAGAGAAAGGCCTACTACCCTTATCTTCCCGGCTGCAACGAGATCGTTTGGATTCCCGCGCAAGGATTCCCGCTTACACTCAGCGCTCAGGGTGTGCACAAAAGCCCACTAAATGCTTTCAGTTCCCTTGTAAAATTTAAGGCGTAGCCGAGATCTCAGGGTTCACCTTGGCGTTCAGGGTTCTCGATCCTACCCAACTCCAGCATTATCGGACAGATTGGTGGGCGATGCTTATGTTTTGGAGAAGATCCCATTCCGTCGCCCTTTTTCGCGCGGAAGGCTGCCCGCCTTTTTCCCCCCGGCGGAAGCTAAGCGAGGACCCGGGAGCGGCGCACCGGTGGAGCAGGGGCGCGCACGCGTCGGGCGCTGCGGGTGGCGCATCTGGAGCCAGAGCGCGCCCCCCGCGCAGAGCCTGGCGCCGCCGCGACCGTGGGCTGGTGCTCCCAAGCGTGCCGGGCTCTCTCTCCCCGCGCGGGGGCACCAGAGCCCTCGGAAGTGTCAGGCACTGCGGTGCATTTTCCCAGTTCCCTTTTAAATGACTGCGGAAAAAGACTCTGAGACGCAAATGGGAAGACGGATTCTCAGACAAGGCTTGCGAATGCCCCGCAGCCATCATTTAACTGCGCCCTCAGAGCAGTGACGGTTTGTCCCTCGACCCTCCCGGATCACCTCGTGTGTCCCTAGTGAGAACCTCCAGGCTCTGCCCGCGCCGGGCTTCTCAGTAATTGGATGTTTGTCGTGCTCCAGGCAGCGCGGGCGCAAGGCACGCGTTCGCGCACACCCACGCACACACGAAAACGCGCAAGGTACGGCACGGGGGAGCAAGGGCTCTGGGCGCCCCGCTTGGGGGTGGCCATCGCGAGGATGAAGCTAAGATCTGGGAATGGCTGCGTCCTGTCAGGTTGAAGGATGAGAGAAAATGACGCGGCGCCACACATTGGACAGGCCAGGGCTGCTGCCGCGCATTTAGGGAACCCAGTACGCGTCGGGCGCGCTCCCTTCCCCTCACATGTCTCTCTTTCCCTGGCGTGTGATGCCAGAAAACGATAGAGGAAAAAAGACCCACTTAGAGAGCTAGAGTTGCATTCCCCCGATGCTTACACCTCAGCCCCCGCTCAGGTTTGTCCGCAAGGATTCCGCTTACACTCAGCGCTCAGGGTGTGCACAAAAGCCCACTAAATGCTTTCAGTTCCCTTGTAAAATTTAAGGCGTAGCCGAGATCTCAGGGTTCACCTTGGCGTTCAGGGTTCTCGATCCTACCCAACTCCAGCATTATCGGACAGATTGGTGGGCGATGCTTATGTTTTGGAGAAGATCCCATTCCGTCGCCCTTTTTCGCGCGGAAGGCTGCCCGCCTTTTTCCCCCCGGCGGAAGCTAAGCGAGGACCCGGGAGCGGCGCACCGGTGGAGCAGGGGCGCGCACGCGTCGGGCGCTGCGGGTGGCGCATCTGGAGCCAGAGCGCGCCCCCCGCGCAGAGCCTGGCGCCGCCGCGACCGTGGGCTGGTGCTCCCAAGCGTGCCGGGCTCTCTCTCCCCGCGCGGGGGCACCAGAGCCCTCGGAAGTGTCAGGCACTGCGGTGCATTTTCCCAGTTCCCTTTTAAATGACTGCGGAAAAAGACTCTGAGACGCAAATGGGAAGACGGATTCTCAGACAAGGCTTGCGAATGCCCCGCAGCCATCATTTAACTGCGCCCTCAGAGCAGTGACGGTTTGTCCCTCGACCCTCCCGGATCACCTCGTGTGTCCCTAGTGAGAACCTCCAGGCTCTGCCCGCGCCGGGCTTCTCAGTAATTGGATGTTTGTCGTGCTCCAGGCAGCGCGGGCGCAAGGCACGCGTTCGCGCACACCCACGCACACACGAAAACGCGCAAGGTACGGCACGGGGGAGCAAGGGCTCTGGGCGCCCCGCTTGGGGGTGGCCATCGCGAGGATGAAGCTAAGATCTGGGAATGGCTGCGTCCTGTCAGGTTGAAGGATGAGAGAAAATGACGCGGCGCCACACATTGGACAGGCCAGGGCTGCTGCCGCGCATTTAGGGAACCCAGTACGCGTCGGGCGCGCTCCCTTCCCCTCACATGTCTCTCTTTCCCTGGCGTGTGATGCCAGAAAACGATAGAGGAAAAAAGACCCACTTAGAGAGCTAGAGTTGCATTTGGAGACTCCCCTCCCTCTGCCAAAGCACCAACAGGAAGACCCTCCCCAAACACCGATCCCCTAATAGATGATCTGGGATGGGGGCGGTCATCCTTGGTTACCAGTGCTGGACACGTTTTGGTGTTTACAATATTTATTTATTTTTAGGATAGCTCGTCCTCCCGTTTAGGCAGGATGGGAAAGGAGAGTGCAGCGGGGAGGGAGGATTCCTATAATAAGAATCAGCGCATTTTTTTTCAGAGCTGAACCGAGCCCGGTTTCCATTTCAAAAAAGGAGACGGCCTCTACTGCGATTTTAGAGGAGATCTTGGTGTGAATTAGGAACTGGGAGGTGTCAGGGCGGAGGAATGGTTCATCTCAGAGGTACCTGGGTCTAAATGCACGCACACACACGCACACACAGGCGCGCGCGTCTACACGGCCGACTGTGTGCGGGTGTGCGCGCGTGTGAACTCCCACATGCTGCTGCTGTCTGCTTCTGGCCAGTGGCACCGATGCCTCCCTCCTCCCCGCTCGCCCCCAGATTCCCCTCCCCTCCCTGTTGCTTTTGTCTGGAGGGTGTTATGGGCTTGTGTGTGTATGAGCGTGTGTGTTTTTGGATTTCAGACTAATTTTCTGGAGTTTCTGCCCCTGCTCTGCGTCAGCCCTCACGTCACTTCGCCAGCAGTAGCAGAGGCGGCGGCGGCGGCGGCGGCGGCGGCTCCCGGAATTGGGTTGGAGCAGGAGCCTCGCTCGCTCCTTCGCTCGAGCTCTCCGAGCTCCGTGCCCAGCGGCAGGAGGAGCCTGGATCCAGGCGCCGCCGGCGGGCGGTAGGCGCCGGAGCCGGGGTGAGCAGCGCGGACAGTGACCTCCGTCGTCTCGGCCCTCATTGTCCCTTTCGAGGTGGCCGCGGCGGCTGGCTCCCCAGGTGGGACGCGCCACACCACCTGCCCGCGCCCCCTGCTCCAAGGGGCCGCGGCGGATTCTGCAGCATCATTGGGGGCCCCGTCGCGGAACCAACATCCCCAGCAGTCTCCGCGTCTCCCTTTAAAGGGTCCTACCCCTGGCTCGTGCCATGGAATCCTGTCTTGGGGACCCTTGCCCCATTTTCCTTCCCTCAAGCTCAGGCTCCGGGAGAAGGTGGGCACCCTGGTGGCCCCACAGCGTCAGTGCCATCGAGGGGCAAGTTGATTTCTGGGGCCGGAGCTGGGCACTCCTCCATCTACAGTCTCCTGGCTGGGCTTAGGGTGGGGGTAACGCGAGCGAGGAGGGAGAGTACCCCAGTTAGTGGTGTGTGGGATCTTGAGCTCAGTCTTACGCGTATCTGTTTGTCTTCAGCCCGGAGGTGCGTCCCAGATCCCAGCGCGCGTCTAACCAGGAGCCTGCGCCCCAGAGCGTCCCGGGAGCGCCGGGGGCCGGTGCTCGGTTCGCTGGGCCATGCAGCGGCGGCCGCGGAGGAGCTCCGAGCGGCGGTAGCGCCCCCTGTGAGGAGGCCCGAGATGCCCCTGCCACTGTGAAAGGTGCCGCCCGCCAGGATACCCTCAGCCCCCGACACGCTTGGCTCTGCGCGCCTGCGACTAGCACCGAGAAGGGAGAGCGGCGAGCTCGGCCAAGGCCACTCGGCGCGGACAGGGGAGGCCGGCCTGGGCAGCGCAGGGACACGTACTCAGGCTGACTCGGACTGGCACTGGTGGCTAGGAATGTCCTCCCGGAGCAGGTGGCATGGACCCGCCATGGCGCGGCTCTGGGGCTTTTGCTGGCTGATGGTGGGCTTCTGGAGGGCCGCTCTTGCCTGTCCCACATCCTGCAAGTGCAGCGCCTCTCGGATCTGGTGCAGCGATCCTTCTCCTGGCATCGTGGCATTTCCGAGGCTCGAGTCTACCAGTGCAGACCCTGAGAACGTCACCGAAATGTGAGTTCCTGGCCCTCTTCTTCTACTCCTCGACCTCTAGGGCCGGGCTGGCCCGGCGGGTCCCTCCTGGGCATGAATATTGCTTCAAGTCTGGGGAGAAGTCAGAGATGAGAGGTGCAGGGCTGGGCCATCTGTCAGTTACCTGTTTCACTGCCTTCCGGCTGCTAACACTGGGAGAAGTGTGACAATTTAAAATGGTCTAAATAACAGACGTCTATTAGATCGTATTCCTGTACACTTTATGTTTCAAAGCCATGCTAGGTGTGCTTTTAGCCTTATCACATGCAATAACTTAGTTTCGGTCATTTTTTGTTTCATAAGGTGCTCTGTACATATTGGGTTCAGAGAAGTTCCAGTGGTATTTACGAGAAAGGAGATTAGAATCCTTAAACTTTTGAAAAATCTGCTGAAGGAAGTTCGAGTGTCTCCCCCTCAACTTCTTTCTCTGAGGGTTGGAGTTCACTGATTGCCTTTTTCATTTTCCGTATCAGATTTTGCATGGGAGATTACATCCAGAGATGGCCTTGAAAATGCTCTGTAAGAGGAGAAGTTCTGAGTGTTGAAGTGCACTGGCTCAAAAGAGAAAATGTGATCCTTGGAAGCCTAAAAGCCTGGTCTGATTTAATTTGGACTTGACTTCCCAGAGATAGAATTTTGAGACCATTTGGATTATAAATCTTAATCGCCCATTGACTAGTTCCCAAGGAGGAGGCTGGATGATAAAGAAGCTGTGTAATACTCTGATGAATGCTGCCTTCAGCCGGGGACCCCCTGCGTCCCTGGAAATGCTTGTCCTGGTCCCACGGGGAAGCAGAATTGTGTATTTCTCTCCTCGTCTGATGCTTTGTGACAAATGTATTACCAAGTGGGACTCACCAGTCCTTTCTCCAGCATTCCCCTGTACCCTCTAACACAGAGTCCTCCACCCAAGGACTTGGCCCTTTCATATGTTTCATGTGCATGAGATGGCATTCATCCATGTAGAGGATTGAAAGGCAAAGTTTCTCCTGATTTTCTTGAGGCTGCTTGGCACCACGATAGGCAGCCCTGAAAGTAGGGCTTGGGCTGTGGCCTTCCGGTTGGCTAGTGCGCATGCATCTTCCCCCCCACGGATAACACACGCCCTGGTTGTGCCAACGTAGTTGACCAAGACAACCTGTTTTTCAATGTAAGTAAGAGACCTTCACAGTCTCTGCTGTTTGTTCGTAGGTGATGTTCATGTTAGAGGGCACAGGCAGATGGGGGTCTAAATTTAACAGGAAAGTGTGACAATTTAAAATGGTCTAAATAACAGACGTCTATTAGATCGTATTCCTGTACACTTTATGTTTCAAAGCCATGCTAGGTGTGCTTTTAGCCTTATCACATGCAATAACTTAGTTTCGGTCATTTTTTGTTTCATAAGGTGCTCTGTACATATTGGGTTCAGAGAAGTTCCAGTGGTATTTACGAGAAAGGAGATTAGAATCCTTAAACTTTTGAAAAATCTGCTGAAGGAAGTTCGAGTGTCTCCCCCTCAACTTCTTTCTCTGAGGGTTGGAGTTCACTGATTGCCTTTTTCATTTTCCGTATCAGATTTTGCATGGGAGATTACATCCAGAGATGGCCTTGAAAATGCTCTGTAAGAGGAGAAGTTCTGAGTGTTGAAGTGCACTGGCTCAAAAGAGAAAATGTGATCCTTGGAAGCCTAAAAGCCTGGTCTGATTTAATTTGGACTTGACTTCCCAGAGATAGAATTTTGAGACCATTTGGATTATAAATCTTAATCGCCCATTGACTAGTTCCCAAGGAGGAGGCTGGATGATAAAGAAGCTGTGTAATACTCTGATGAATGCTGCCTTCAGCCGGGGACCCCCTGCGTCCCTGGAAATGCTTGTCCTGGTCCCACGGGGAAGCAGAATTGTGTATTTCTCTCCTCGTCTGATGCTTTGTGACAAATGTATTACCAAGTGGGACTCACCAGTCCTTTCTCCAGCATTCCCCTGTACCCTCTAACACAGAGTCCTCCACCCAAGGACTTGGCCCTTTCATATGTTTCATGTGCATGAGATGGCATTCATCCATGTAGAGGATTGAAAGGCAAAGTTTCTCCTGATTTTCTTGAGGCTGCTTGGCACCACGATAGGCAGCCCTGAAAGTAGGGCTTGGGCTGTGGCCTTCCGGTTGGCTAGTGCGCATGCATCTTCCCCCCCACGGATAACACACGCCCTGGTTGTGCCAACGTAGTTGACCAAGACAACCTGTTTTTCAATGTAAGTAAGAGACCTTCACAGTCTCTGCTGTTTGTTCGTAGGTGATGTTCATGTTAGAGGGCACAGGCAGAAGGAAATGACAACAGAACAGAGGAAAATGTGCCGGCCCAGCAGTGCTGAGATGAGCCAGGAGCAGCCAACTGTCAGGCTGGATCTGGGATGCTCCCATCGCAGTGTTTTTGGCAAGGAGAGCCGCAGGGCTGGAGAGGAAGGGTGGGTAGGGACCCGACCGCGCCGGCCCTGGCTTGGGCTGGTCGAGGCTGGCCAGGCTGGTCAGGGTGTCTGTGGCCTTTTGTCAGAATCTGTGTCTTTTTCATGAGATGGGTGTCAGTAGTCACATGGAGGAAGCCATATGGAATTCAGAGCCCTTCAGACTATTTTGAGACCATGAGGAGTGCCTGTATACAGTTAGATGTTGTTTTCTTTTGTGATTGTTTTAAAATGCTGTACTAGGTGATAGATATGTAATGAAGGAGGAGACACAGGGCTAGTTATTCTTTTCAGTTTAGTAGCTTTTAAAGGTATAATTGGAAGAAAAATAAAATTCTCTTTAAACTTAAAAACTACCATTTTACACCTGAGTGGTCTTAACTGCCTGATGGATGTGAAATTATTAATCACAGGTTTGAGCAGAGTTTTCCTGTATCAGTCTCACAATTGTTGTGGTTTCTTTTTAACCTAGTGACAGGTTCCTATTTTCAGGCTGAGTTTTTTTTTTTTTTTTTTTTTTACATTTACTAAAGCATTTGTCAGAGTTATTTATTCTATAGTGGCCAGTCAGAATTCCTAATCTCTACTCATTTTCTTCTGATTTGAAAATCCATTGAGATTGAGGGAATAGGGAAGTGTGTAGGCTAAGTGCACAGGATGGGGAATTAGGTTAGAAATGTGAGATGGCATTCATCCATGTAGAGGATTGAAAGGCAAAGTTTCTCCTGATTTTCTTGAGGCTGCTTGGCACCACGATAGGCAGCCCTGAAAGTAGGGCTTGGGCTGTGGCCTTCCGGTTGGCTAGTGCGCATGCATCTTCCCCCCCACGGATAACACACGCCCTGGTTGTGCCAACGTAGTTGACCAAGACAACCTGTTTTTCAATGTAAGTAAGAGACCTTCACAGTCTCTGCTGTTTGTTCGTAGGTGATGTTCATGTTAGAGGGCACAGGCAGAAGGAAATGACAACAGAACAGAGGAAAATGTGCCGGCCCAGCAGTGCTGAGATGAGCCAGGAGCAGCCAACTGTCAGGCTGGATCTGGGATGCTCCCATCGCAGTGTTTTTGGCAAGGAGAGCCGCAGGGCTGGAGAGGAAGGGTGGGTAGGGACCCGACCGCGCCGGCCCTGGCTTGGGCTGGTCGAGGCTGGCCAGGCTGGTCAGGGTGTCTGTGGCCTTTTGTCAGAATCTGTGTCTTTTTCATGAGATGGGTGTCAGTAGTCACATGGAGGAAGCCATATGGAATTCAGAGCCCTTCAGACTATTTTGAGACCATGAGGAGTGCCTGTATACAGTTAGATGTTGTTTTCTTTTGTGATTGTTTTAAAATGCTGTACTAGGTGATAGATATGTAATGAAGGAGGAGACACAGGGCTAGTTATTCTTTTCAGTTTAGTAGCTTTTAAAGGTATAATTGGAAGAAAAATAAAATTCTCTTTAAACTTAAAAACTACCATTTTACACCTGAGTGGTCTTAACTGCCTGATGGATGTGAAATTATTAATCACAGGTTTGAGCAGAGTTTTCCTGTATCAGTCTCACAATTGTTGTGGTTTCTTTTTAACCTAGTGACAGGTTCCTATTTTCAGGCTGAGTTTTTTTTTTTTTTTTTTTTTTACATTTACTAAAGCATTTGTCAGAGTTATTTATTCTATAGTGGCCAGTCAGAATTCCTAATCTCTACTCATTTTCTTCTGATTTGAAAATCCATTGAGATTGAGGGAATAGGGAAGTGTGTAGGCTAAGTGCACAGGATGGGGAATTAGGTTAGAAATGTGAGTCAGCCTCATCGAGGTGAGCTCTGAGAAAAAGCACTTTTCTCTGTTCATTTTCCGCAGGTTAATTTGGGCCTCATCAGCTTGTGCCCCAGTGTCTTTTTCTTTGTAAAATGTATTGAAATCCTTGCTTGGAAAGCACTTCATATAATTATTTTGAATTCTGCTGCTTTGATATCAAAGTGACATCAGTGGCTGAGCTTGCTTTACTCCCATCCTTACATGACACCATCTGCACTCTCTTACATATATTAGTATTTGCTTGAACAGCTTTTAAATTCTTGGCCAGTGGATACCAGCTCCACTTGGAACCAAATTACCCTTTTTTTGTTTTACTTTGTTGTTAGACCCAACGGTGTTCCTAAAATAATCTGTCTTAAAGTTCTAGTTTAATGAAATTTAGCTGAAATTATATGTTTCTACTTCTTCAAAGTAGGCCTAATGTAGCTAAATAAACTGATTAGAACTGGTGGAAACAACCATTTACTATCTCAGTTAAAATTAGTAAATCTCTTAATATCTATAGATGGACGGAAAGTCACAGTCACTGTGACTTTTAAGGTTCAGAGAGAGCCCATGGTAGAACATTTAAAAAATATACCCATAGACTAATTAAGGGAGAGGATTTTATTTTTTAATTCTTCATGCCTGCTTTAAGTCATGCTGACATTTTGTTTTTGGAGTCACTGTTTGAACCTATTTTATTAAAAATTTTTCCTTCACAGTATCTGTCTCGTATTCTTTACCCACTCAAGTGACCCATATCTAGATCTGTATCTGTCTCTAGTTACACATCACACCTGCCAGAATCACACTGCCAATATGTGCCAGGTTCTGTTAACTGGAGATGACTATCTCAAAGCTGTGCTAAGTTAAATTTATAAACAGTACTGTTGTCACATATAAATGGGATGCAAGCGTAAAGTCTGTGGTTGGAGTTATGTAACCAGCCATTTAAGTCTCAGAATATGTCAAAAATTTTCACAGAAGACACATTCTGGCTCACCCAGTGGTAAAGATATGGTCGAAATATGAAATAGGTCGTAGATTTTTAAAAATTCTGGTCAGAAACACATGACATAAAATCTCCCACATTAACCATTTTTAGTGTGCTGTTCAAAAGTGTTAAGTCTATTCACATAGCTGTGAAAGGACATGCATTTTCATACTGCCCATATTTTATGAAGACCAGCAATGACCTTTTATTTCTAAATTTCTTCAGTGGCATTCACTGATTTGGGATTGATATTTGGAGATCAGTCTAATACTTTTCCTCTTAGTACAACATAAATAAGATTTGTACTTCATATAATTATTTTGAATTCTGCTGCTTTGATATCAAAGTGACATCAGTGGCTGAGCTTGCTTTACTCCCATCCTTACATGACACCATCTGCACTCTCTTACATATATTAGTATTTGCTTGAACAGCTTTTAAATTCTTGGCCAGTGGATACCAGCTCCACTTGGAACCAAATTACCCTTTTTTTGTTTTACTTTGTTGTTAGACCCAACGGTGTTCCTAAAATAATCTGTCTTAAAGTTCTAGTTTAATGAAATTTAGCTGAAATTATATGTTTCTACTTCTTCAAAGTAGGCCTAATGTAGCTAAATAAACTGATTAGAACTGGTGGAAACAACCATTTACTATCTCAGTTAAAATTAGTAAATCTCTTAATATCTATAGATGGACGGAAAGTCACAGTCACTGTGACTTTTAAGGTTCAGAGAGAGCCCATGGTAGAACATTTAAAAAATATACCCATAGACTAATTAAGGGAGAGGATTTTATTTTTTAATTCTTCATGCCTGCTTTAAGTCATGCTGACATTTTGTTTTTGGAGTCACTGTTTGAACCTATTTTATTAAAAATTTTTCCTTCACAGTATCTGTCTCGTATTCTTTACCCACTCAAGTGACCCATATCTAGATCTGTATCTGTCTCTAGTTACACATCACACCTGCCAGAATCACACTGCCAATATGTGCCAGGTTCTGTTAACTGGAGATGACTATCTCAAAGCTGTGCTAAGTTAAATTTATAAACAGTACTGTTGTCACATATAAATGGGATGCAAGCGTAAAGTCTGTGGTTGGAGTTATGTAACCAGCCATTTAAGTCTCAGAATATGTCAAAAATTTTCACAGAAGACACATTCTGGCTCACCCAGTGGTAAAGATATGGTCGAAATATGAAATAGGTCGTAGATTTTTAAAAATTCTGGTCAGAAACACATGACATAAAATCTCCCACATTAACCATTTTTAGTGTGCTGTTCAAAAGTGTTAAGTCTATTCACATAGCTGTGAAAGGACATGCATTTTCATACTGCCCATATTTTATGAAGACCAGCAATGACCTTTTATTTCTAAATTTCTTCAGTGGCATTCACTGATTTGGGATTGATATTTGGAGATCAGTCTAATACTTTTCCTCTTAGTACAACATAAATAAGATTTGTAGCTTCTGCTGCTTGAGCCTCTGTGTGCAATTTATTGTTGGCTTGGTTAAGCAGCTGTAATGTTATGTCATTAATACATTGATTTTGGCTCTCTCACCTTCATAAGCTTTTCTTCTGCAATTAATTGTACTAAAAAAAAGTCTGGCATTTGTAAGGATTCAAAAGCATCAGATTCTATCACCCTGATATTTACTTCTCAGACCCTCTTTTGGGGGTTCTAGAACCTTGCATTGTGCTCTACATGCATTGAAGAAGTTTTGAGTGTGGTTGCATAAGCCACACTGGACTTGTGAATAAATTAGGCGGTTTTACTTACATCATTCATTATTCAATACAAGTTACAAACTGGAGATGCGAACACGCTGTTTTCCTAATGAAGGCATTTACATAGTTCAGCTCAGCACACACCATTTGAAATCTTAGTTTCATACCTTCTATCTACATGGAGAAGGTTTTTTTTTTTTTTTTTTTTTTACATTGGGTGAAACAATCGAAAAGCCTCATGACCTTCTGACCCTGCTTTCTTCTACCTCTCCCTCTCCATCACCTCTCATTGGCTATACAGGAAAATGTGTTTGAGTATTTTTCTTCTCTGAAAAGTGATATTTCCATATGGGAATTCAGAGCACTAGAGTTGAGAGAAGAGCCTGGGTTATATGTTATTACAAGCAAGTAATGGGAAATTGAGATGATGTGGTCATAGCTGTCTGGCTCTGTGTTTAGTTCTGTTTAAGATCCTTCATTGTTTCTATCCCATAAACCTCTGTTTGTGTTATTTCAATATTCCCCTGTACAGACATTTTTTTCTAAGGGGGTTTGGTAAAGATATGGTCGAAATATGAAATAGGTCGTAGATTTTTAAAAATTCTGGTCAGAAACACATGACATAAAATCTCCCACATTAACCATTTTTAGTGTGCTGTTCAAAAGTGTTAAGTCTATTCACATAGCTGTGAAAGGACATGCATTTTCATACTGCCCATATTTTATGAAGACCAGCAATGACCTTTTATTTCTAAATTTCTTCAGTGGCATTCACTGATTTGGGATTGATATTTGGAGATCAGTCTAATACTTTTCCTCTTAGTACAACATAAATAAGATTTGTAGCTTCTGCTGCTTGAGCCTCTGTGTGCAATTTATTGTTGGCTTGGTTAAGCAGCTGTAATGTTATGTCATTAATACATTGATTTTGGCTCTCTCACCTTCATAAGCTTTTCTTCTGCAATTAATTGTACTAAAAAAAAGTCTGGCATTTGTAAGGATTCAAAAGCATCAGATTCTATCACCCTGATATTTACTTCTCAGACCCTCTTTTGGGGGTTCTAGAACCTTGCATTGTGCTCTACATGCATTGAAGAAGTTTTGAGTGTGGTTGCATAAGCCACACTGGACTTGTGAATAAATTAGGCGGTTTTACTTACATCATTCATTATTCAATACAAGTTACAAACTGGAGATGCGAACACGCTGTTTTCCTAATGAAGGCATTTACATAGTTCAGCTCAGCACACACCATTTGAAATCTTAGTTTCATACCTTCTATCTACATGGAGAAGGTTTTTTTTTTTTTTTACATTGGGTGAAACAATCGAAAAGCCTCATGACCTTCTGACCCTGCTTTCTTCTACCTCTCCCTCTCCATCACCTCTCATTGGCTATACAGGAAAATGTGTTTGAGTATTTTTCTTCTCTGAAAAGTGATATTTCCATATGGGAATTCAGAGCACTAGAGTTGAGAGAAGAGCCTGGGTTATATGTTATTACAAGCAAGTAATGGGAAATTGAGATGATGTGGTCATAGCTGTCTGGCTCTGTGTTTAGTTCTGTTTAAGATCCTTCATTGTTTCTATCCCATAAACCTCTGTTTGTGTTATTTCAATATTCCCCTGTAAAGACATTTTCTAAGATGAAAAGTTGGCTGAACAGCTGGATGTTGTGGTCTCTTTCTTCCCAGGAGCAGTCTGCATGATTGCTTTGACTCTCTGTAGGTCGTAAGGGTATGAAACCTGGTGTTTCTGTTAAGCAGGGGAAAGGAATTGAATTTATTTTTCTATTTTTGGTTTCTTTCTCTTTTTTTGGTTTGTTTCTTTTTTTTTGAATCTTTGGTACTAAACAGGTGTTTCCAGTCTTAACTTGTTGCTCATCCTGCCTGTCATGAAAAGAAATGCTATCAAGCCATTATTGAATATCATACTCTTAACATTATCCCTCCAACTAACTTTCCCACTTCTCTAGAGAGCTTCTTGTAGATTCAAAAACAGTAGGGTAGAATGTGGCATTGAACCTGCTGCTGCTTAGAGCAATGCTGATTTTTGATTTCACTTAGTGTTTATAAATCAATTCGATGACTTGGGGAAGAGGTTATTTAGACAGAGCAATTTTTTTCCTTATTTGATGTATGTAAGAGAAAGAAAGAGAAAAAAATCTGAGTATCTTGAGTTATTAATAGTTGATTGATCATTTTCATAATCTATTTGGTCTAAGTTTTAAAAACATAAATACCATCCCCAGGTGGCAGAGATCTGAGCCCTGCAGTGGCCTGACAATTTTAGCTTCATATTTGATTTCTGATTGATCTCTATTAAAAGAGGGGAAGAGCCCACATAATCAGGATGACTTCTCATCACTTGCTTTGCTCTCTGGGCTGTTCAGAGGACCATGAAGTGGTAAATATTGATCTCAGAGATGAAGGAATGAATGAATGCTTGTGGTTGTTATAAGCCTAGGGAGAAACACAATACATAGGTACCCAGCTTACATATTTAAAAAAAAAAAAAAAAAAACATGTTCTAGAGAGCTGGAGTTATCTGATCTGGAAGCAGCTCCTTAAAGTCTCTAGGGCTGGACTTGTCAGATGTAAACTGGGAGCTTTGAATGCTGTATTCTGATTCTGAAGCTCCACAAAGCTTAAGCTGCAGAGAAAGCACAGTTTATGCATCAGCTCAGAAGTAAGGATTGGTGCCGTGTTCTCAGAGCTTGGCAGTAGGAGAATCTGAGGACCTTCAGTATCACCATGTTCTGTGTGTGTGTTTTCAGAGTCTGCTCTGAATTCCGCAACTCATCCATGTCTTCTTATTTTTTTATTAGAATATAATTGATTTACAATGTTGTGTTAGTTTCAGGTGTAAAGGCATGTGAGTGCTGGACTGATGAGTCCAAGGTCAAAGGATCACTTAAAATCAGGATCATGGAAAGAGAAGGGGCCTTAGAAATGCTTGGCTCCAACCCCTTCTCCGTGAATGAGGAGCATAGAAGAGAGTAGCTTTTTTGGTCATGGCGCATTAAAGACATCATGGAGCCTAGAGGCTCTCTGCTAGCATCCAAAGGTAGTGCCAAGGCGTCACTTTAAGCCCTCCCTTCTCCCTCATTCTGTGTCCCTGGACTGAACCTGGCTCCAGCCCACCATTTTAGAAGCATCAGAGATGTGAAGAGAGGTTTAGTTGGCCTAAGTCAATGGAAACCCATCTCTACTGGAGACAGCAGTTAAAAAGTTCATGAGCTCTGATCTGAAAGCAGTAGCCTGATCTTTGTGTGGAAAGAAATTTTGTGTTTACTTTAATAGTTGATTGATCATTTTCATAATCTATTTGGTCTAAGTTTTAAAAACATAAATACCATCCCCAGGTGGCAGAGATCTGAGCCCTGCAGTGGCCTGACAATTTTAGCTTCATATTTGATTTCTGATTGATCTCTATTAAAAGAGGGGAAGAGCCCACATAATCAGGATGACTTCTCATCACTTGCTTTGCTCTCTGGGCTGTTCAGAGGACCATGAAGTGGTAAATATTGATCTCAGAGATGAAGGAATGAATGAATGCTTGTGGTTGTTATAAGCCTAGGGAGAAACACAATACATAGGTACCCAGCTTACATATTTAAAAAAAAAAAAAAAAAAACATGTTCTAGAGAGCTGGAGTTATCTGATCTGGAAGCAGCTCCTTAAAGTCTCTAGGGCTGGACTTGTCAGATGTAAACTGGGAGCTTTGAATGCTGTATTCTGATTCTGAAGCTCCACAAAGCTTAAGCTGCAGAGAAAGCACAGTTTATGCATCAGCTCAGAAGTAAGGATTGGTGCCGTGTTCTCAGAGCTTGGCAGTAGGAGAATCTGAGGACCTTCAGTATCACCATGTTCTGTGTGTGTGTTTTCAGAGTCTGCTCTGAATTCCGCAACTCATCCATGTCTTCTTATTTTTTTATTAGAATATAATTGATTTACAATGTTGTGTTAGTTTCAGGTGTAAAGGCATGTGAGTGCTGGACTGATGAGTCCAAGGTCAAAGGATCACTTAAAATCAGGATCATGGAAAGAGAAGGGGCCTTAGAAATGCTTGGCTCCAACCCCTTCTCCGTGAATGAGGAGCATAGAAGAGAGTAGCTTTTTTGGTCATGGCGCATTAAAGACATCATGGAGCCTAGAGGCTCTCTGCTAGCATCCAAAGGTAGTGCCAAGGCGTCACTTTAAGCCCTCCCTTCTCCCTCATTCTGTGTCCCTGGACTGAACCTGGCTCCAGCCCACCATTTTAGAAGCATCAGAGATGTGAAGAGAGGTTTAGTTGGCCTAAGTCAATGGAAACCCATCTCTACTGGAGACAGCAGTTAAAAAGTTCATGAGCTCTGATCTGAAAGCAGTAGCCTGATCTTTGTGTGGAAAGAAATACATTTTTGTGTTTACTTTACTATGAGTGCATCTGTTTGTTTTAATCTTAAGTTTTCTTCTTCTCTAATACATACACAAAAGTCAGGTTGCAGAGAAAGGCCTTCATGAGTTGGCTGCCATGAAAGATGCTGACCTTGCACCTGCTCGACCATACTGGTGAGCTGGGATTGGAGCAAGGGCAGAGCAGACAGAGCAGGGTGGAAGCTGCCACCCTGGCATCTTTGCCACAGTCAGGGGTGGTTATGTAAGTGGAAGAACCCACAGTCTTGTATACAAAGTCCATCTTAGCCCCCTTGAAAGCCCTGTAGCCAGAGAGTAGTATTCTTTCCAGCCTTCTCTTGCTCCTGCTTTCTCATGGCTCCAAGATGAATGGCTGAACCAGTGAGCAAGCTTAAGAACTGTTGACTCACATTCAGAATTCATTCTGCTACCATGTTGTACTTTGGGCTCGGCCTGCACTCGGACTTTTCCAGTATGAGTGCACTTCTGAGACAGACCTCTGGTTTCACGCAGGACTTCTCCCCAAGAGGCCTGGAGAGCACTTTACAGACATCTGCTTGTTTGGGTTTAAAAACCTCGTTCTGAGGTAGGTGGGCAGGTCCTGACAGCCTCTGAGGGACTGTCAGGCTGATTGGCTTGCCTGGGGTTCTCTGGTCAAGCTGAGCGTAATTCAGGGTAGAATTTTATATAGTGTCTTGCTTAGGGATTTTTCTGTTCAGCCGCACCAGTTCATGTTTGGCCTTGAGAGGACAGACAATTTTAGGAGAAGTATAGTTATTCAAATAGGTGTTCACAGGTTAAATAGCACGGCAGTGGGAAGGAGGTGGACTAAGGCTTCATCTCATATCTTTCTCTTGTAGCATCATCTCCTCCTTGTAACCCGTTGCACTCCTAAGACCTAAATGATTTGTGTGCCCTGGAGAATATGGTATCTTTTAGTAGAGAATAAAAATGTTAATAGCCACACATCATTTAGAGTCTCTTGCTTTATTGCAAAGAATGATCTATTATTGCCCACCTTTCCTATAATCTTCATACCCAATAATTTCCTGGGCAGACACATACACACCCTAGAATTGTATTTGGGTGTACTATGTGTCTGAATATATAAATATAGGTATAGAACTACTGGGTGTAGTCCTTTCAGATTTTCTTGTCTTGATTTGTAAAATTTTCCTAGCCGTTTAGGATTTGCTTCTTTAAACCATCTAGACTTTTTAAGGATATAATTTACATACAATGTTATATTAGTTTCAGGCCTACAACATGATTATTCACTATCTGTACTTATTACAAATGATCACCTCAGTAAGTCAGGTTATCATTCATCCCTCCCCATGTATGTGTGTGCTCAGTTGGTCAGTTGTATTCAGCTCTTTGTGACCACATGGACTGTAGCTTGCAAGGCTCCTCTGTCTGTCCATGGAGTTTTTCAGGCAAGAATACCGGAGTGGGTTGCTATTTTTCACTCCAGGGGGTCTTCCCAACCTAGGGACCTAAACTGCATCTCTTGCATCTCCTGCATTGGCAGGCAGATTCTTTAGCACTGCATCTCCTGGGAGATCCCATCAACACATTTAATTAGCACATTTTTTTTTCCTTGTGATGAGAATTTTGAATCTACTCTCTTAGCAACTTTCAAATATATAATACAGTATTGCTGACTATAGGCACCATGCTGTACATTACATCCCCACTCAGACTTTTAATTTTGTTTTACTCATTCTGATTTCCTAGGTGGGCAGTCCTCGTTGAGGGACTGTCAGGCTGATTGGCTTGCCTGGGGTTCTCTGGTCAAGCTGAGCGTAATTCAGGGTAGAATTTTATATAGTGTCTTGCTTAGGGATTTTCTGTTCAGCCGCACCAGTTCATGTTTGGCCTTGAGAGGACAGACAATTTTAGGAGAAGTATAGTTATTCAAATAGGTGTTCACAGGTTAAATAGCACGGCAGTGGGAAGGAGGTGGACTAAGGCTTCATCTCATATCTTTCTCTTGTAGCATCATCTCCTCCTTGTAACCCGTTGCACTCCTAAGACCTAAATGATTTGTGTGCCCTGGAGAATATGGTATCTTTTAGTAGAGAATAAAAATGTTAATAGCCACACATCATTTAGAGTCTCTTGCTTTATTGCAAAGAATGATCTATTATTGCCCACCTTTCCTATAATCTTCATACCCAATAATTTCCTGGGCAGACACATACACACCCTAGAATTGTATTTGGGTGTACTATGTGTCTGAATATATAAATATAGGTATAGAACTACTGGGTGTAGTCCTTTCAGATTTTCTTGTCTTGATTTGTAAAATTTTCCTAGCCGTTTAGGATTTGCTTCTTTAAACCATCTAGACTTTTTAAGGATATAATTTACATACAATGTTATATTAGTTTCAGGCCTACAACATGATTATTCACTATCTGTACTTATTACAAATGATCACCTCAGTAAGTCAGGTTATCATTCATCCCTCCCCATGTATGTGTGTGCTCAGTTGGTCAGTTGTATTCAGCTCTTTGTGACCACATGGACTGTAGCTTGCAAGGCTCCTCTGTCTGTCCATGGAGTTTTCAGGCAAGAATACCGGAGTGGGTTGCTATTTTTCACTCCAGGGGGTCTTCCCAACCTAGGGACCTAAACTGCATCTCTTGCATCTCCTGCATTGGCAGGCAGATTCTTTAGCACTGCATCTCCTGGGAGATCCCATCAACACATTTAATTAGCACATTTTTTTTTCCTTGTGATGAGAATTTTGAATCTACTCTCTTAGCAACTTTCAAATATATAATACAGTATTGCTGACTATAGGCACCATGCTGTACATTACATCCCCACTCAGACTTTTAATTTTGTTTTACTCATTCTGATTTCCTCTTGATGAGGACTTGAGAGGAAGTCTTCTCTAGGTGAAGTGTGTGAGCTTCAGAGCAATGACTCCGTTAGCTGATCCGGCTACTCAGAAACCCACGTGTCTGTTCTCTTTGATCAGTTTTCAACAGAAATAAAAAATTGTGAGGTATTTTTCAACAGTTCTACAACAGTGTCATTTAAAGCAAAAGACACTGGAATTTTGGTTTTCAATCTCTGAAATATGGCGCAGTTTAAAAAGATGGGCTGTTCTGCATTCTAATCTTTGTCGTAAGAGTTGCTTCTGTTTCCTGTGCCCTGGAGTCTCTTGCTGTGAAGTGGTAGAGAGGCCTGGGCCTGACTCCTCTGACTGTGGCTTCTTTGACCTTGGTGTACTTGTCATGGAGTGTGTGTGCAGGGGAGGGGAGTGGGGCAGAGAGCGTCACACAATGGCTGCTGGGTTCTCTGGCAAACCAGAGAAAACCCAACCAACACAAACCACACACCCTTTTTGGTCTGCTTTCAGCTTTCCTTCACAGCCCCTCTGCTGCCACCCAGAACTCAGAGTCTCAGGGGGGATTTTGCTCCTGGTGTGTTGCCCTTTGGGCCTCCCAGGTGGCACTAGTGGTAAAGAACCAACCTGTAAACAACAAAACTCTGTAAAAGTTAAAAGTAAAATAAAGCTTTTAAAAAAAAAAAAAGAACCAACCTGTAGATGCAGGAGAAATAAGAGATGTGGGTTTGAACCCTGGGTCGGCAAGATCCACAGAGGAGGGTCTGGCAACCAACTCCAGTATTCTTGTCTGGAGTTTTCAGGCAAGAATACGGAGTGGGTTGCTATTTTTCACTCCAGGGGGTCTTCCCAACCTAGGGACCTAAACTGCATCTCTTGCATCTCCTGCATTGGCAGGCAGATTCTTTAGCACTGCATCTCCTGGGAGATCCCATCAACACATTTAATTAGCACATTTTTTTTTCCTTGTGATGAGAATTTTGAATCTACTCTCTTAGCAACTTTCAAATATATAATACAGTATTGCTGACTATAGGCACCATGCTGTACATTACATCCCCACTCAGACTTTTAATTTTGTTTTACTCATTCTGATTTCCTCTTGATGAGGACTTGAGAGGAAGTCTTCTCTAGGTGAAGTGTGTGAGCTTCAGAGCAATGACTCCGTTAGCTGATCCGGCTACTCAGAAACCCACGTGTCTGTTCTCTTTGATCAGTTTTCAACAGAAATAAAAAATTGTGAGGTATTTTTCAACAGTTCTACAACAGTGTCATTTAAAGCAAAAGACACTGGAATTTTGGTTTTCAATCTCTGAAATATGGCGCAGTTTAAAAAGATGGGCTGTTCTGCATTCTAATCTTTGTCGTAAGAGTTGCTTCTGTTTCCTGTGCCCTGGAGTCTCTTGCTGTGAAGTGGTAGAGAGGCCTGGGCCTGACTCCTCTGACTGTGGCTTCTTTGACCTTGGTGTACTTGTCATGGAGTGTGTGTGCAGGGGAGGGGAGTGGGGCAGAGAGCGTCACACAATGGCTGCTGGGTTCTCTGGCAAACCAGAGAAAACCCAACCAACACAAACCACACACCCTTTTTGGTCTGCTTTCAGCTTTCCTTCACAGCCCCTCTGCTGCCACCCAGAACTCAGAGTCTCAGGGGGGATTTTGCTCCTGGTGTGTTGCCCTTTGGGCCTCCCAGGTGGCACTAGTGGTAAAGAACCAACCTGTAAACAACAAAACTCTGTAAAAGTTAAAAGTAAAATAAAGCTTTTAAAAAAAAAAAAAGAACCAACCTGTAGATGCAGGAGAAATAAGAGATGTGGGTTTGAACCCTGGGTCGGCAAGATCCACAGAGGAGGGTCTGGCAACCAACTCCAGTATTCTTGTCTGGAGAATCCTATGGACAGAGGAGCCTGGCAAGCCACAGCCCATAAAGTCACAAAGAGTCAGATATGACTGAAACGACTTAGCATGCACACACATATATATTGTCTTTGCCCTCTTGGGTTGACTTTTTCTCTTTGTGACCCTTCAGCCCCCTGCCTCTGTTCCTGGTGATGTTTTTCATTCCCTTCCACCTACCCCCAACACACAGGCGCACACACTCAGGCAGGTGGTTTGCTACAAAGCCTTTTCCATGGATTGTGGAGAAGTCTTGGGTTGCAAAACGTGTAGGTCAACCACCATGGCTCCAGCTAGACCTGGCCTGCTAAGGTCAATGCACTCAGAGAAGCAGCAGCATAAAGGACCCTGGGTAACTGAAGGGACCCTGGATGGGGAGATGGGAGTGGAGGTTCAAGTCCACTCATCTTTCTGCCCCGACTAAGTTTCCTTTTCTTCCTGGCCAGAATAGTTTACCACATGTTTCCTGCTCTTCATGTGGGCTGACTGCCATCTCATTCAAACTTCATTCAAGCATTAGTTCAGTTCAGCTAGTGTTTACTGCAGACACTGTTGATGCTACAGACAAAGTACTTTCCTGAAGCAAGAAGCCTCTGAGTAGCTTATATATAGTGGGACAGAGATCTAATTTTAATATAATGTGATAAGGACAGTCAGTGCACATGAAGCTAAGGCCCACATTTACGTGGTGATTATTTTCAGCTTCAAGCAGACATGGGACCAATTACAAAGGGTGTTTTCTCCCCAATGTACGTACTTTTTGTAGTTAATAGTGGGAGGTGTGGACGTGTAGACTGGATGTGAGAAATCCCCGTGCCTGCTTTCTATGATGGCGGCAACCCAGCTGAGTTTAGTTATTTTTTCTGTCAGTATTTGTGATGTTCTTGTGGCCCCATCTACTTATACTCCATTTGAACAAACTGCCTGTGCCTGAAACCAGCCTTTTCCTTCCCGTACACAGGAAGGACAGCGGTGCCTTTGGCTAAGACTAGTCACTCCCCAGCCGTGACAGGTCTCATTCCCTTCACCTTCTTTCTGTTGATGACTTGCCTTCCCATGTCTGTATCTTCAGTCTCTTTCTTTTGTCAGTATCAGAATTTAAGCAGGCCCTTTAGTTCAGTTTCCTCCTTCTCCTTCCTTTAGTTTCAGTGCTTTTGTCTCTCCCTTCAGCTCTTGATCTGAGAAGACCAGTCCATATTGTGTCTATTTCCTCCCTTTTGAATCCCATCTCAGCCCACTGCTTCATCAAACTCTCCACTGCATCCCAAAGACGTTCATAGGACTAAATCCAAGGTGTGTTTCTTTGCCTTTCTCTTATTTGCTTTTTAGCAAAACTTGGCATTATTTCTCCCTCCCTCCCAAAGCATTCCTTTTCTTTAGCCTTGGTGTCAATAAGCTTTCCTGAGCTTCTCCCTAACCCCCCATCTGGACAGTCTTCTTACTTAAAGGCTTCCTCTTCTCTGCTTTGCTCCTAAAAGTTGATGTCCCTTCAGCTTTGGTCCTAGGGCTGCTTTTCTTCCTGGGCTCTGCTCCTGCTTGACTTCTGTGCTTCTGTTCACTTCTGAATTTCATTCAAGCTTAGTTAGTTCAGTAGCTGTTTACTGCAGACACTGTTGATGCTACAGACAAAGTACTTTCCTGAAGCAAGAAGCCTCTGAGTAGCTTATATATAGTGGGACAGAGATCTAATTTTAATATAATGTGATAAGGACAGTCAGTGCACATGAAGCTAAGGCCCACATTTACGTGGTGATTATTTTCAGCTTCAAGCAGACATGGGACCAATTACAAAGGGTGTTTTCTCCCCAATGTACGTACTTTTTGTAGTTAATAGTGGGAGGTGTGGACGTGTAGACTGGATGTGAGAAATCCCCGTGCCTGCTTTCTATGATGGCGGCAACCCAGCTGAGTTTAGTTATTTTTTCTGTCAGTATTTGTGATGTTCTTGTGGCCCCATCTACTTATACTCCATTTGAACAAACTGCCTGTGCCTGAAACCAGCCTTTTCCTTCCCGTACACAGGAAGGACAGCGGTGCCTTTGGCTAAGACTAGTCACTCCCCAGCCGTGACAGGTCTCATTCCCTTCACCTTCTTTCTGTTGATGACTTGCCTTCCCATGTCTGTATCTTCAGTCTCTTTCTTTTGTCAGTATCAGAATTTAAGCAGGCCCTTTAGTTCAGTTTCCTCCTTCTCCTTCCTTTAGTTTCAGTGCTTTTGTCTCTCCCTTCAGCTCTTGATCTGAGAAGACCAGTCCATATTGTGTCTATTTCCTCCCTTTTGAATCCCATCTCAGCCCACTGCTTCATCAAACTCTCCACTGCATCCCAAAGACGTTCATAGGACTAAATCCAAGGTGTGTTTCTTTGCCTTTCTCTTATTTGCTTTTTAGCAAAACTTGGCATTATTTCTCCCTCCCTCCCAAAGCATTCCTTTTCTTTAGCCTTGGTGTCAATAAGCTTTCCTGAGCTTCTCCCTAACCCCCCATCTGGACAGTCTTCTTACTTAAAGGCTTCCTCTTCTCTGCTTTGCTCCTAAAAGTTGATGTCCCTTCAGCTTTGGTCCTAGGGCTGCTTTTCTTCCTGGGCTCTGACATCCTCACCTGTGACTTCTGTTGCCTTCTGCATTCTACTGATGGCCTAGTAATTGTCCCTGTCAACTATAGGGATAACCTTTGGGTCATCTGCTTATTGGACATCCTTCTTTGTTATATCTTAGTACATCAAGCTTGACATTTCCAGATTAAATCATCATGGTCACCCCAAACTCATTTCCAGTGTTCTCTACCTTAAGGAATGGTGTCACTGCCCATTTGGTCAAAAATGGTTTGCATGCCGAAACCATGTCACCTCCTCCTCTTTAAGCCCTGTAGTCACTGAGTTATCAAGTTTTGCCAATTCACTTCTCTAAATATTTCTTAAGCTTGTCTAATTCTTTTTGTCTCTACTGTCCAGATGCACTCATTCATTTATTCTTGCTTCCAACAGTTATTAAGTGGGATCTGCTCTGTGTCATGCTAAGTGCATGGGAACTAGTTTTGAGAAAGATCGAACTGGTTTTCTTTCCTTACCAAGTTTGCAGTCTGGGAGAAGAAAAGATTATCAAGCAAGTACCTATATAACCAAAAAGTTAATTCATTCCACTATCATTTTTGCCTAAAACGCTACAGCAGCTTCCTGTGTAGCATTCTGGCTTGCAGTCTTGCCCACTTTGTATCCAGGCACCACACTGTGTTGGAGTGGTCTTTCTAAAGTGCTGATTGTATGTCATGGCTTCTAGTCACCCATGGCTCCCCGTGTCTCTTAAAATAAAGTCCAAAGCTGTTTATGTTGAAAACAAAACCAGATTATCACCGTATTGATACACAGTGAAGCATATAGTTATTAACATAGACGCAGATACACAGTCAGCATAACAGTTGCTTTCTACACCAGCAGATCTATAAAGGAGAACAAATTATAACTGGAAGCTTGCTTGGTGATCTTGGAATTAGAGCAAGGGCACTTAATTCTGCATTTAAAATGTTAAATGGCATTAAGCTAAGCTTGCCTGAGGCATCCATCACCCTAATGGGAGAGCCTTCACAAAGGGGAATGCAGAACTTGAAGTACTTTGGAACCCCCGGTTGGACAATTCTTTCTCTCTCCTTTTCACTGCGTGGCACCAATTCTGATGTCCCTTCAGCTTTGGTCCTAGGGCTGCTTTTCTTCCTGGGCTCTGACATCCTCACCTGTGACTTCTGTTGCCTTCTGCATTCTACTGATGGCCTAGTAATTGTCCCTGTCAACTATAGGGATAACCTTTGGGTCATCTGCTTATTGGACATCCTTCTTTGTTATATCTTAGTACATCAAGCTTGACATTTCCAGATTAAATCATCATGGTCACCCCAAACTCATTTCCAGTGTTCTCTACCTTAAGGAATGGTGTCACTGCCCATTTGGTCAAAAATGGTTTGCATGCCGAAACCATGTCACCTCCTCCTCTTTAAGCCCTGTAGTCACTGAGTTATCAAGTTTTGCCAATTCACTTCTCTAAATATTTCTTAAGCTTGTCTAATTCTTTTTGTCTCTACTGTCCAGATGCACTCATTCATTTATTCTTGCTTCCAACAGTTATTAAGTGGGATCTGCTCTGTGTCATGCTAAGTGCATGGGAACTAGTTTTGAGAAAGATCGAACTGGTTTTCTTTCCTTACCAAGTTTGCAGTCTGGGAGAAGAAAAGATTATCAAGCAAGTACCTATATAACCAAAAAGTTAATTCATTCCACTATCATTTTTGCCTAAAACGCTACAGCAGCTTCCTGTGTAGCATTCTGGCTTGCAGTCTTGCCCACTTTGTATCCAGGCACCACACTGTGTTGGAGTGGTCTTTCTAAAGTGCTGATTGTATGTCATGGCTTCTAGTCACCCATGGCTCCCCGTGTCTCTTAAAATAAAGTCCAAAGCTGTTTATGTTGAAAACAAAACCAGATTATCACCGTATTGATACACAGTGAAGCATATAGTTATTAACATAGACGCAGATACACAGTCAGCATAACAGTTGCTTTCTACACCAGCAGATCTATAAAGGAGAACAAATTATAACTGGAAGCTTGCTTGGTGATCTTGGAATTAGAGCAAGGGCACTTAATTCTGCATTTAAAATGTTAAATGGCATTAAGCTAAGCTTGCCTGAGGCATCCATCACCCTAATGGGAGAGCCTTCACAAAGGGGAATGCAGAACTTGAAGTACTTTGGCCCAGACCTGTGTCCCCTGGTTGGACAATTCTTTCTCTCTCCTTTTTTTCACTGCGTGGCACCAATTCTGATGGACACATTCTTTCTTTAGAAAGGTTAGGCCTTTAGCCAAGTCTTGCTCTAAGCCCGGGAGCCTTTCTGAGTCTTTAAAGTGATTTTGCACATTTTTTTCTTTGAAATGCGTTAACTTAATCATATGGACTTTTATTAGTAATTAGTTTTTTTAAAGTACTATTTGAACATGATAAGAGAGAGAAACAATATAAAGCAGTGTATCATGAAAAGTTAGTATCCCTCTTGTCATGGGTTCTAATTGGCCTTTCCCTCAGCCTCTCTTTTCAGTAGAAACTTTGATTTTAGTTTGTGTGTCAACTTTTAGAAATAGTCTATTCAAGTGTGTCAGAATATATATATATATATATATGTGTGTGTGTGTGTGTGTGTGTGTGTATGTGTGTGGTATAGATATATGTATATAACTGTCTAAAATTTGGTGGGTTATTTCTTTTTTAACTTAACAATGTACCTTAAAAATATTTCTGTATCAGAATACGTGGGGCTTCTCTGGTGGCTTAGTGGTAAAGAATCCACCTGCAGTGCAGCAGTGACGGGAGATGTGGGTTTGATCCCTGGGTTGGGAAGATCTCCTGAAGGAGGGCATCACTACCCACTCCGGTATTCTTGCCCAGAGAATCCCATGGACAGAGGAGCCTGATGGGCTACAGTCCTTGGGGTCACTGAGAGTCAGACATGACTGAAGGGACTTAGTCCATATGCATGCCTCAGCATATGTGCCCCAACCTTATTTTTCCACAGTCACACAGTACTCACTGAATGAACAGATTTAAAAAAAAAAATTTGGCCTCTTTTATTGTTTTTTAAAAATTTATTTATTATCATACATCTTTATTCTTTGGCCTATGTGGGCCTCCCATTGCAGTGGCCTCTCTCATTGCAGAGCACCGGCTCTGGGTACATGCACTCCAGAGCGCTGGTTTGTAATTGGACGCACCTGCCAGCCACTCCAGCACATGAAATCTTCCCAGGCCAGGGATCGAACCAGTGCCCCTTGCACTGCAATGAAGACTCTTTACCCACTGGACCACCAAGGAAGCCTGACTGAATAGTTTTTATTTGACTAATCTTTACTTGAACAACCTGTGTTCAAGTTCTTGCACACTTGTGTGATTTTATCTATAGGGAAAGTTCCTAGAATTTGAATTACAGGCACATTTGCAAGATATCTGTCATTTGATAAATATTGCCAAGTTGTCTTGCAAGAATATCACATCATTTCATTCTCCCACCCAAACTAGAAACACCTGTTTTTTTACAGTCACGGTTTGATACAGTTATCAAACCTTTAGACCTTTGTCAGTCACATTCCTTAGAAATGGTATAGCATCATTGTTTTATTTCACAATTCTATAAGTGTGATTTCTTAAAAATCTTTTTATATGTATGTAAGTCATTTGCATTCCTTTTTCTATGAAGTGTATATCCCTTACACATTTTCTTATTCTATTGGATTGGTGACCTTTTCAAAAAATTGATTCCTAAAGTCTATTTAACAATAAGAAAATTTATGCTTTGTCTAATGTTTTGCTTGTTTTCTGATGTTGATCATAGTTTTTTTGGTAACCCAGAATTAACTGTTTCTATAGTAAAAATTGTTATTTACTTGTGGCTTCTGTGTTGTAAATGTGGTTACAAAGAGCCTTTTCTACTATAAGAGTATAAAATAAGTCTCCTGTGTTTTCTTCTGTTATCTTTACTATTTCATGCTTTTGCATTTAAAACTTTGCTCTATCTGGATTTTTAAAATATACCTAGTGAAGTAGTAAAAACAATTTTAAAAATATTTTTCATGATAGCTAATCAGTCTGTCAGGTCTCCTGATACTGTTGATTATATTATTCAACATTCTCCTCACTAATTTAAAATAATAATTTGGTTAAGTATGAAGATCACCTTTGTGTTTTGGTCTATTTTGGAATCTATCCATATGCTAGCACTAAGCTTTTTCTCTCCTAAAGTTTCACATCTATATCTCTATATATACATATTTCCACTTGAAGTATTAGTCTTACTCATCAATTACTTTCAGAATTTTCAGGATTATTCTTACATGATAATTTTTCCATATGCTTTTAAGGAACTGCTTGCCTAGGCTCCCCCCCATATGATATAGATGTTGTATATTAAGATAGTATTTATATTTTATATTGAAAATTTGAAATTTCTTAATAAGTCTTGAAAGTTCTGCATCCTCTAATTCAAACCCATTCCTCCAGCCTCATTTCTTTTTTTTTGCCTCTCCCTTACTTAATAGGATGATGTAGCCTCTGAGTTGTAAGTCCCCCTGTGGAGATACAGCGGCTTCACGCCGGCTATCCTCTCTGCCAGGAATGCCGTTCTCATGGCTTCTGCCTCTGCCTCTATATCTGTATGTTTCTACTCTGTGCTCTTATAGCCCCCACTCAGTGTTTCCCAACCCCACCGTCAGTCATATAGTATCGTAAACACAGGCCTAGGTACCTGTGTACACTCTTAGAGTATAAACTGCATGAATTCAAGCAGGGACCCTGTGAATCTTGTTTATTGCTCTTTCCTCGCACAGTGTCCTAGATCTCCATATCATATATAGACACAAGGAGAGATGTATACATGTGTATCAGCCTCCCCTACAAATCTATCATTGAGATTTCCAAAGGAGAATATGTATAAGTTGTTCTTTGGGCTGTCAGTGTGTGAATTTCTAGACATGATTTTTATAAAGTCATCAGGTTAAGATGCTTATTTAAATAAATATCCTTTATGGAATTAAATAGCACGATGTTGCTTCCTGCACAGTAAGAAAAATTCATCCGGGGGGGAGAGACTTAGCTTGATACATTCTGTTTTCTTTAAACCCACTAATATACCTAGTGAAGTAGTAAAACAATTTTAAAAATATTTTCATGATAGCTAATCAGTCTGTCAGGTCTCCTGATACTGTTGATTATATTATTCAACATTCTCCTCACTAATTTAAAATAATAATTTGGTTAAGTATGAAGATCACCTTTGTGTTTTGGTCTATTTTGGAATCTATCCATATGCTAGCACTAAGCTTTTTCTCTCCTAAAGTTTCACATCTATATCTCTATATATACATATTTCCACTTGAAGTATTAGTCTTACTCATCAATTACTTTCAGAATTTTCAGGATTATTCTTACATGATAATTTTTCCATATGCTTTTAAGGAACTGCTTGCCTAGGCTCCCCCCCATATGATATAGATGTTGTATATTAAGATAGTATTTATATTTTATATTGAAAATTTGAAATTTCTTAATAAGTCTTGAAAGTTCTGCATCCTCTAATTCAAACCCATTCCTCCAGCCTCATTTCTTTTTTTTTGCCTCTCCCTTACTTAATAGGATGATGTAGCCTCTGAGTTGTAAGTCCCCCTGTGGAGATACAGCGGCTTCACGCCGGCTATCCTCTCTGCCAGGAATGCCGTTCTCATGGCTTCTGCCTCTGCCTCTATATCTGTATGTTTCTACTCTGTGCTCTTATAGCCCCCACTCAGTGTTTCCCAACCCCACCGTCAGTCATATAGTATCGTAAACACAGGCCTAGGTACCTGTGTACACTCTTAGAGTATAAACTGCATGAATTCAAGCAGGGACCCTGTGAATCTTGTTTATTGCTCTTTCCTCGCACAGTGTCCTAGATCTCCATATCATATATAGACACAAGGAGAGATGTATACATGTGTATCAGCCTCCCCTACAAATCTATCATTGAGATTTCCAAAGGAGAATATGTATAAGTTGTTCTTTGGGCTGTCAGTGTGTGAATTTCTAGACATGATTTTTATAAAGTCATCAGGTTAAGATGCTTATTTAAATAAATATCCTTTATGGAATTAAATAGCACGATGTTGCTTCCTGCACAGTAAGAAATCAATTCATCGTAGAGACAGCAGAGCTGGAAAGGAAGAGAGGAAAAGCTTTGATGAGGCAGGCTGATTATGTGTCCAACAGGAAGAAGAGGCAGGGAAAGGATGGAGGGTGAATGTAAGCAGATGAAGAGAGATGCAGAATGGGTCAGCTCAACAACAAGGGCAAATTCAGGAAAGAAGAATCATACGAGGGATATTCAGTCTCCAACAAACAAATGGGTCTGGTGAGGAAGATCTGTGCCTTTTCTGTTGTGTAATAGCTAATAATGGATATCCCTGTGGATCAATTGCAGTTTTCCCTTCAACTGCATGTATGGCGCTTCATTTAAAAAGTGATTCTCACATGAGATTTCAAATGTGATTTATTTTCTTCTCATATGGATGGTAGAGGCTGTGTATTTTTCAGAAGTATAAACAGTGTCCCAGGTCCAGTTTAAGGAGGCATCTGAGGCACATACTTTTGCACCTTAATAATCAGGGTGCATTGGACTGATCCTGTAATGTTTCACGGTGTTTCCTTTATATTTATAATAATTGACATTATCAGGCATCTTAGCAATTTTGATAGTTGTTTGCAAAACTGATCATGAAGCAACTGATAGACATATGAGACTTGCAAGGCTTTTAAAAATAGAGTGGGGAAGTATATAGGTGAACAGATTGTGTTGAATAATCCAAAAAGATAATTCTCCCTTGAGATAAATAGCATCCATTTATTTATGTTTACATGATGCAGTATGTTCATAATATACATAACAAATGAAAATAATTTGGATTCCATGTGTATTTTGAAATTTAAATTTAAAAAGGAGTGGGCATTATGGGACCAACATAACAATGTTTAACTCTTAAGAGAAAAGTCATGTTTTTGGTTGAGTCTCTGGCTCTCATGGTAAACCTAGGTGACCCTCTCGGGCTTAACTTCTTTGCCATCTCATTTATTTTTTCAGGGAATTGCTCTTTCACCAAAAAATTATAGAAATTTCCTAAAGCTTAACTGCCTAATGTCTTGGAGGCATTACTGAGCCTTTTATTTACCCCAGCCTACTCGAGAGTCCATATTAAAAAACTAAGATCTTGGCATCTGGTCCCATCACTTCATGATAAATAGAAGGGGCAAAGGTGAAAACAGTGACAGATTTGCTCTTCTTGGGCTCTAAAATCACTGTAGATAGTGACTGCAGCCATGAAATTAGAAGACAATTGCTTCTTGGCAGGAGAGCTATGATAAACCTAGACAGTGTGTTGAAAAACAAAGACATCATTTTGCTGACAAAGGTCTGTATGGTTAAGGCTATAATCTTTCCAGTCGGTGTGTATGGGTGTGAGAGCTGGATAATAAAAAAATAGTAGAGCACCAAAAAATAGGTGCTTTCAAACTGTAGTGCTGGAGAAGACTGTTGAGAGTCCCTTGGGAAGCAAGGAGAACAAACCAGTCAATCCTAAAGGAAATCAACACTGAATACTCTTTGGAAAGACTGATGCTGTTGAAGTTGAAGCTCCAATACTTTGGCCATCTGATGTGAACAGCTGACTCGTTGAAAGCTCACAATTTCTTAGTAAGTCTTTGAAATTAAGTCTTTGAGATGTCTTAATAAGTCTTTGAAATGAAGAAAGTCACAATTTCTTAATACCCTGAAGCTGGGAAAGATTGAAGGCAGAAGAAGAGGGCGACAGAGGGTGAGATGGTTGGATGAATCACCGATTCAATGGACAGGAACTTGGATAAACTCTGGGAGATGGTGACGGACAGGGAAGCCTGGTGTGCTGCCGTCTATGGGGTAGCAAAGAGTCGGACATGACTTGGTTACTGAACAACAACACCACCCCTAGAGGCCACGCTATTCCCATTCTCCTTTCATTGTAGATTATGTCTATACATGTACAGTTCAGTGTGCCATAGGCATTCTGTTGACAGGTTTATCTTTTCCAGGAGATAACTGAAATGGAGGGCAGGTATTAAATGTTTATCCATGGATTGATTCCTTGATTGATTCATTTATTCATTCATCTAGTCAGTTAGGACTTCCGAAGTGGCACTAGTGGTAAAGAACCTGCCTGCTAATGCAGGAGATGTAAGAGCCATGGGTTCAATCGCTGGGTAGGGAAGATCCCCTGGTGTGGGAAATGGCAACCCACTCCAGTATTCTTGCCTAGAGAATTCCATGGACAGAGGAGCCTGACGGGCTATAGTTTATAGGATCACAAAGAGTCAGACGCAACTGAGGTGACTTAGTATAGCGTAGTCAATTAATCAACAAATATATTTTGAATATGTCTTCCCTCCAGGTGGTTTTCTGGGTCCTAGTTAATAAGACTTTGTCCAACTCCTCTCATTTCTATGGCTTGTTGTAGGGTCGCTAGTCAGATCATTGTCCTACAGATCTGAACTCCATCAACAGCACCACAGACAGCAACCTTAGACCCTACCATCACCAACACACACACGCATGCACGCACGTACAGAGAGTTGTGCCTAGGAGCACACACATCTGTAGCAGGAAGACAGACTCACAGAAAGGCCTGAACAGGCCCCAGAAGTGGATTGAGGGTCTTTGGGTAGAAAATTCTGAGATTCTACTAGGTCAAGAAGGGAAGGTGTGGTTTCCAGGTGGGCACATCCTGCTGCCTCATATGCAGGAGATGAACTGGAGGAGCACCATAGTGAGGGCTTCTGACGTGCTGGGGCCCATTGCCCAGAGCTAATCGTCCCGGGAACAAGGCTGGGCCTCTCCCTTGTGAATCTGATGATCAATCCATGGGTTGGGAAAATCCCCCTGGAGAAGGGAATGGCAGTCTACTTCAGTGTTCTTGCTTGGAGAAGCCGAGGGACAGAGGAGCTTGGCAGGCTACAGTCCATAGGGCTGCAAAGAGTTGGACTTGACTGAGGAACTAACACACACACGGAGGGGTGGTCAGACTCTCCAGAATTCTCCTCCCATTGCAGCACCCTTACCTCTCTTTAGGAGAATTCTCAAGCACAGGAGGTATGTTTCAAGGACAGCTGTGCAAGATTCCTCCACCGATTTGTGTTACAAGCTTTGAGATATTGCTGACACGGACAGACCAGCAAAACATATGGAGGCAGGTATTAAATGTTTATCCATGGATTGATTCCTTATGGTCAGTTAGGACTTCCGAAGTGGCACTAGTGGTAAAGAACCTGCCTGCTAATGCAGGAGATGTAAGAGCCATGGGTTCAATCGCTGGGTAGGGAAGATCCCCTGGTGTGGGAAATGGCAACCCACTCCAGTATTCTTGCCTAGAGAATTCCATGGACAGAGGAGCCTGACGGGCTATAGTTTATAGGATCACAAAGAGTCAGACGCAACTGAGGTGACTTAGTATAGCGTAGTCAATTAATCAACAAATATATTTTGAATATGTCTTCCCTCCAGGTGGTTTTCTGGGTCCTAGTTAATAAGACTTTGTCCAACTCCTCTCATTTCTATGGCTTGTTGTAGGGTCGCTAGTCAGATCATTGTCCTACAGATCTGAACTCCATCAACAGCACCACAGACAGCAACCTTAGACCCTACCATCACCAACACACACACGCATGCACGCACGTACAGAGAGTTGTGCCTAGGAGCACACACATCTGTAGCAGGAAGACAGACTCACAGAAAGGCCTGAACAGGCCCCAGAAGTGGATTGAGGGTCTTTGGGTAGAAAATTCTGAGATTCTACTAGGTCAAGAAGGGAAGGTGTGGTTTCCAGGTGGGCACATCCTGCTGCCTCATATGCAGGAGATGAACTGGAGGAGCACCATAGTGAGGGCTTCTGACGTGCTGGGGCCCATTGCCCAGAGCTAATCGTCCCGGGAACAAGGCTGGGCCTCTCCCTTGTGAATCTGATGATCAATCCATGGGTTGGGAAAATCCCCCTGGAGAAGGGAATGGCAGTCTACTTCAGTGTTCTTGCTTGGAGAAGCCGAGGGACAGAGGAGCTTGGCAGGCTACAGTCCATAGGGCTGCAAAGAGTTGGACTTGACTGAGGAACTAACACACACACGGAGGGGTGGTCAGACTCTCCAGAATTCTCCTCCCATTGCAGCACCCTTACCTCTCTTTAGGAGAATTCTCAAGCACAGGGAGGTATGTTTCCAAGGACAGCTGTGCAAGATTCCTCCACCGATTTGTGTTACAAGCTTTGAGATATTGCTGACACGGACAGACCAGCAAAACATAGAAGCTGTTCCCGGAAGGTGATGGGGAATATGTACCCGGAAGTTAAACATCAGTAGCTATAGGCTTCCACCTTTCTTACTTCCCCTTTCTTACAGATTTTATTATTGCCCGTGAAAGCTCTAGATCTAAATGTAATATTTTAAGAATTATTCAGCTCTTTATGGCTGGGCAATTTTTTTAATGGTACCCTAGGAGGATCCTAGAATTGTGATAGCTTTTCTCATTATGTGTATGTATTTTCCAAGTCTAAGAATCACTGACTGTGTCAATAGCCATGCTTAGGTGGATCAACAAAGTAATGTTTCCTTTTCTTTGGGAGTTCTTGGTGGGAATCACAGAGGTTATGAGGCAGGTTGGCTTGGAAGGTTAAGAGCCTTATCCTGAAGTTGGTCTGCCCCTGTTACTTTGGACTAATATAGAGGCTGCTGTGCCTCAGTTTTTCCGTCTGTAAAAGGGGACGATAAAGAATCTTTCTCATGGGGTTTCTGTGAGGTGAGAATGAGTGTTGCATGTAAAATGATTGCACCTCTGCATAATACATAGTTAGAGCTCAGCTGCTTGTTTTTATTTTGATTGTGTGTCTGTCTTCGACTGTGATTTGATGGAGAGTGGACTCTACAGGTCTTGGGGAGGATAGAAAAGCAAAATAATCTGACTTGAGTGTGGCACTGGAGGGCCCCCGGGTTAGGAGGGTGGGCATGAGAGGGGCTGGCTCTCCTTATTGGATTCTCTGTGGGCTCTTTCCCTGCTCTGCGTGCGACTTCCAGCTTGGTGTACTCCACTGATTGGGATGCTGAGCAGCCAGTTGTGTGCTGAGCAGCTATGGATCAGATTTAGCCACTGTGACTCAGGTCATGATCTTGGTTCTACAACTTTGTTTTATTCCATAGGCCCAGTCCATTTTATCTATAAAGTTTTTTTTTTTATTATTAAACATTTTATTTATTTATTTATTTATTTTGGTGGGGGTGGGGAGGGAGGGGGGTGGACTGGCCACTTCCACTAGTCTTACATTTGTCTAGTTTCATCCATATATATATATTTTTAATTCTTTGGCCCGTGTGGGCCTCCTATTGCGGTGGCATCTGTTGTCTCAGAGCACCGGCTCTGGGCGCATGCGCTCCAGAGCTCCGGCTCGGTAATTGGACACATGAGTCCAGCCGCTCCGCGGCATGTGGGATCTTCCCAAGCCAGGGATCGAACCGGCGCCCCTTGCACTGCAAGGCGGTGTCCCTACCCACTGGACCACCAGGGAAGCCCTATAAGGTTGTTTACAAGAGTTCCTGTGGACTCTGGACGTTATCAGTCAATTTATACTCCATTTTCTCTTTTCACTGTCTTTCTCATTATTTTAAGAATTAAAAAAAAAAATTTTGGCTTATTCTCTTTTTTTTCTTATTTATTTATTTCATCCATCTTTATTCTTTGACCTGTGTGGGTCTCCTTGCAGCAGCCTCTCTCTTTGCAGAGCGCTGGCTCTGGGCACATGTGCTCCAGAGTGCTGGCTCCTAATTGGACACACGGGTCCAGACACTCTGCGGCATGTGGGATGTTCCCAGGGTCAGGGATTGAACCAGTGGCCCTTACATTGCAAGGTGGACTCTTTACACGCTGGACCACCAGGGAAGCCCATCTTTCTCATTTTTAATTGCAAGGCCTTTACCAAAAATATATATCTTCTTTTGTTCTTTGTTTCAAACTTCTAGTTAAAAAGTTGTAACAGAATTTACAGTCTTAACAGTTGAAAAGGTATAGTTTGTGTCCTTAGGTATGTTTGCATTGTTGTGCAACTGACACAACTATCTTAATCTACAACTCTTTTCAGCTGCAAATCAGGAACTCTGTACACATGAAATGACAACTGCCCCCTCCTCTCCCTCAGCTACTAGCAACCAACATTCTACTTGCCTTCTCCATGAATTTGATTCCTCTGGGTACCTCCAAAATAGACACCTTTCTGTGTGATGATATATTCCTTGAATTGAAAGTTTTCACAAGATATTTGTTTAGGACGTTTCGATGCACGCACACTTTCCTTCTGTAAAATAGATTCTCTTTATTGTGGCCTCACATGACTGATTATGCCTGGAATCTCTTTCCACCAATATCTTTGTAGTTTAACTCCAAAGAAAATGATCTCTAACCTTCCGTAAAAGCCACTGAACACGTGAAGTGAAACCAGTGAAGATAAAACTGGAAGTGTCCTTCACATTCTATCACTCTCCTTACTCCCTCCGACTGTAAATGTGGGCTGGGAAATTGTGCCAAAATCAAAACAGACCTTCACAGAGATCCTAAATTTTGCCAGTTGAACCATTCTCTCTTCTTGACGTTATGGTTGATGCTCATTTTTCTCTGTGTCATGCATGATATATCCTGAAATTAGAACAGAAATATTAGTTCCCAAATTCTCTTACTATGGAATGATTTGACCTGATCAGAGGCCAGGAGCTTTCAGAAGTGTGGTCTGCTGTGATGTGTGTTAACTTGAATGCTTCTTAGAATTCTTAAGTCCAGGACTAAGCATTGGAAGGCTTCTTTTTTGTTTTTTTTTCTCACTTTCATCAGTGAAACCTTGATTGACCTGAAATAATGAAAAGAAAAAAAGGAAAAGATATGTCGGGAAAAAGATAATTTTGTGTTGGATTGGAATTGCAAGAGTTTACTTTTTATAGACAGTCACTTTGAAACACACAAAAATCGTGAATTAAGTTATTTTCTAATTCATTTTCTGAAAACTATAAGATGATGCTGTTGTAACTAGCATATTGATCAAAATGGCCCCCACATGTTGAACAAATTTAGGAAATGTCACAGTTAATCAGCTTGTCATTAGTATTTGAATAACTGATAATTATTTTATACAATGAGGTTACTAAGGTAAAAATGAGAGGGAGGAATAAGGAAAAATAAAGAGACAAGAAGTACAACTAACTCTGATGGCTGACATAGTTGCTATAACTGAGCATTTGTCCTCAACTTCTTGGCAGTAAAAAGAGAAGCTCATTATTAGGGAGGAGAATGCCTACTAATTCCACAGGAACATAGCTTTGTCTGGCAGTCTGTTCTGAAAAGAGTTTCTTTTGCAGGGAATATGAGTGATGTAATTCACAGCTTTTATAAAGATCACAGACGTTGATTTCATTTTCTTCTTATTGAGAAAGTCAGTGAGAGTTGCGGGCAGTGACAAGGGCATCATTTCCTCAAGGGCGTTAAAGGGTGACTGATTATGCCTGGAATCTCTTTCCACCAATATCTTTGTAGTTTAACTCCAAAGAAAATGATCTCTAACCTTCCGTAAAAGCCACTGAACACGTGAAGTGAAACCAGTGAAGATAAAACTGGAAGTGTCCTTCACATTCTATCACTCTCCTTACTCCCTCCGACTGTAAATGTGGGCTGGGAAATTGTGCCAAAATCAAAACAGACCTTCACAGAGATCCTAAATTTTGCCAGTTGAACCATTCTCTCTTCTTGACGTTATGGTTGATGCTCATTTTTCTCTGTGTCATGCATGATATATCCTGAAATTAGAACAGAAATATTAGTTCCCAAATTCTCTTACTATGGAATGATTTGACCTGATCAGAGGCCAGGAGCTTTCAGAAGTGTGGTCTGCTGTGATGTGTGTTAACTTGAATGCTTCTTAGAATTCTTAAGTCCAGGACTAAGCATTGGAAGGCTTCTTTTTTGTTTTTTTTTCTCACTTTCATCAGTGAAACCTTGATTGACCTGAAATAATGAAAAGAAAAAAAGGAAAAGATATGTCGGGAAAAAGATAATTTTGTGTTGGATTGGAATTGCAAGAGTTTACTTTTTATAGACAGTCACTTTGAAACACACAAAAATCGTGAATTAAGTTATTTTCTAATTCATTTTCTGAAAACTATAAGATGATGCTGTTGTAACTAGCATATTGATCAAAATGGCCCCCACATGTTGAACAAATTTAGGAAATGTCACAGTTAATCAGCTTGTCATTAGTATTTGAATAACTGATAATTATTTTATACAATGAGGTTACTAAGGTAAAAATGAGAGGGAGGAATAAGGAAAAATAAAGAGACAAGAAGTACAACTAACTCTGATGGCTGACATAGTTGCTATAACTGAGCATTTGTCCTCAACTTCTTGGCAGTAAAAAGAGAAGCTCATTATTAGGGAGGAGAATGCCTACTAATTCCACAGGAACATAGCTTTGTCTGGCAGTCTGTTCTGAAAAGAGTTTCTTTTGCAGGGAATATGAGTGATGTAATTCACAGCTTTTATAAAGATCACAGACGTTGATTTCATTTTCTTCTTATTGAGAAAGTCAGTGAGAGTTGCGGGCAGTGACAAGGGCATCATTTCCTCAAGGGCGTTAAAGGGGGCCAAGAATTTTACCTCCCAGTACTGTAATTACAAACCTGAAACAATGCAGGGTCTCCGTTACCCATGCCCTCATACCCTTTGCTGAGCCAGGCTTTGCTAGAAGCTGGACTGCAGATGCTTTGAAGCTGTCCCTTCTCACTGGAGCTTGGAAAATGTTAAACTCTGTTCCTGGTTAAAGCCAAATCCTTTCTCTTGGGAAGCCAGACAAGCAGATGGTGGGGCTGACATCCTTTTACAGAGACCAAGCAGCCCGGCCTGTGTGCCCATCCAGGTGGAAACCACCCTGTCCACAGACGAGATGAGCTGCAAGGCCACCGGCGGGCAGATATAGGCTTGCCCGGGGAAGCAGTGCGGTGACAGCCCTGGAACGTGGGCAGATGCTTGGCGGAAACTGTAGAGAGACACCCACAGAGCCCAGCAGAGATGGTTTTAGCCTGGAAGCTCTTCGGAGCAGGTGTGACCAGACGGCTTCCCAGCCAGAGGAAACGTCCTCTCAGGTTCCCGACGTACCCCCACCCTTGACCAGGGTGGCCTCTCATGAGCCTGCCAGGATAAATTAACAGCAGAGTGTACCCAGAGTGACCCAGCGAGCTGACTCGTATATTTGGGGGCTTCAATATCAAGGACTTCCGTGGTGGCTCAGATGGTAAAGAAGTCGCCTGCAAGGCAGAGTCATGGGTTAAAACCCTGGGTCAGGAAGATCCCCTGGAGAAGGGAATGGCTGCCCGCTCCAGTAGTCTTGCCTGGAGAATCTCATGGACAGAGGAGCCTGTAGTCCATGGGGTCACAGACAGTGGACACAGCTGAGCAGCTAGCACTTTCACGTTTCAGTTTCATATTGACCGGTATTAGAGCACACCTGTCCAAAAGAGAAGCTTTGCCTCCAATATCAGTTACTCCTCTTTCTTGATGGCAGTCCTGTATCAAGACCATTTCTATCTTGGAGCCTTTCATTTAACATGGTGAGACCACTCCATGGTACGTATTTAGTTATTTGTCTCCTCAAGTTTGCTATAGCAGGTTATTATGATCTATCAAAAAATCTGAGCCTTCATGTGAAATACTAAATAAATTAGTGGGAAGAAAAATAATTTTTTGTCAGAAAAAATATATCTTTTTGTTTCTCTTTGGGATTTTCTACTCTCGTACAAAGTACAGGGTTCCCAAAGAGTCAGACATGACCATGCGACTGAACAACCACCAAGTACAATTTAAAGTTATGCTTGGCTTATGTCTGTATTCATCCTAGTTAGTTTTTAAAACAACAGAGGAAGTTCGTAAAGACTCTGGAACAGGTAGAAGTAACTTTTTAAAAACAGGAGATATTTTAATTCTGTCTCTGTGTCATTTTATCTGATGAGACTCATATTGGGGGATTTCTGGGCATGGTGAAGACATACTGATGTAGGAGGAGAAACGGAACACTGACGTCTCAGAGGCAGTCACAAAACAGAATTAAATCAGGTGTCATTAAATCTTTCCATGGACCAGTGAAATAGCCGAGGTTGAAATGTGACCAGCTGGACCTGTGCCCTGGACCCACAGTGGCAATTTGCCAGGAAGAGATGCTAGTCCAGTTTGGAGGACTTTCTGGCTCTTTAAGAGAATATAGAAATTCTGATTTTAAAAATGGGAAATATTTCCATCTTGGAAAGTTAGCAGCTAAAAAGAAAACTTATTTATTTTAAATATACTGACACCTTCCCCACCATCCTGTACAAGGTTTAGATGACACATTATTTGTTGACTGGAGTCTAATCCTACATTTTCATAGGAGGCTATTATTTAGTTTTTCAAATTTACATTTTTCTGCTGGAGACTGATATTTTAGATAGAAAGCCATATCTATGGTGTTTTTCATAATTAATTTTTCTGGTCACAAATTGCAATGTTTCTTTTTGGGAACCACTTTACTGATAGAGGTGAATACTAAAAGGCCAATATAAGTATTTGGAAGGAAACTTAGAGTGTAATTTTTCTTTCATGATATGTTGCTAAAGTTTGCTTATAATTTGAGTGCTGAAGGGAACTGAGACACTATCAAGCCCAGATTTCTGCCTCCACACACGTGGGCACTGGAGGCCAGTTGACATCCATTTCAACAGCTAGTTAGTGACCAAGCCGGCCCCTGAGTCCCACCCAGCCTTTTGCACATTGTTAATAATTAGCATTAGTTGAGGTCCTCCTAGGTGCTAGGGCAGATTTCTCATTGTTCTAACAGCTCCCTGAGACAGTACTGCTATTATTCTGTTTTACACACAAGGAAGCTTAGATGAAGGGATTTGCCCAAGGTCAAGTAACTGGTAAGAGGTTGAAGCTAGTGGAGCTTGTTTATCCCTCACACTACACATTATTTTCCAGGCACTTGAAGTTTTTTAGCAATTTTTTTTTTTTTTTTTGCCTCTAAGTCATAGTTTATTTTTCATCCATCTTTTTTTTTATTATTATTTTATTCTTTGGCCTGTGTAGGCCTCCCATCACAGTGGCCTCTCCTTGCAGAGTGCTGGCTTGTAATTGGACACACCAATCCAGTTGCTCTACAGCACATGATCTTCCCCGGCCAGGGATCGAATTGGTGCCCCTTGCACTGCAAGGCGGACTCTCCAACCACTACCACCAAGGAAGCCCCACTTGAAGGTTTTTAAAGAATATAGTTGGTTTACAATCTTGTGTTAGTTTCAGATGTCCAACAGAATGATTCGGTTATGCATGTGTATATGTGTGTATGCGTGTTAGTTGCTCAGTCGTGTCCATCTCTTTGCGACCCTACGGACTATCGCCTGCCAGGCTCCTCTGTCCATGGGTCTCTCCAGGCAAGAATACTGGCGTGGGCTGCCATTCCCTTCTCCAGAGGATCTGCCTGACCCAGGGATTGAACCCAGGTCTCCTGTATTGGAGGCAGAGTCTTTACCCTTTATATTAATAGTTTGTTCAAGATATGGTGTACTAAAATTGTGCCATATCTTTTTAAAGGTCACAAATTGCAATGTTTCTTTGGGAACCACTTTACTGATAGAGGTGAATACTAAAAGGCCAATATAAGTATTTGGAAGGAAACTTAGAGTGTAATTTTTCTTTCATGATATGTTGCTAAAGTTTGCTTATAATTTGAGTGCTGAAGGGAACTGAGACACTATCAAGCCCAGATTTCTGCCTCCACACACGTGGGCACTGGAGGCCAGTTGACATCCATTTCAACAGCTAGTTAGTGACCAAGCCGGCCCCTGAGTCCCACCCAGCCTTTTGCACATTGTTAATAATTAGCATTAGTTGAGGTCCTCCTAGGTGCTAGGGCAGATTTCTCATTGTTCTAACAGCTCCCTGAGACAGTACTGCTATTATTCTGTTTTACACACAAGGAAGCTTAGATGAAGGGATTTGCCCAAGGTCAAGTAACTGGTAAGAGGTTGAAGCTAGTGGAGCTTGTTTATCCCTCACACTACACATTATTTTCCAGGCACTTGAAGTTTTTTAGCAATTTTTTTTTTTTTTTTTGCCTCTAAGTCATAGTTTATTTTTCATCCATCTTTTTTTTTATTATTATTTTATTCTTTGGCCTGTGTAGGCCTCCCATCACAGTGGCCTCTCCTTGCAGAGTGCTGGCTTGTAATTGGACACACCAATCCAGTTGCTCTACAGCACATGATCTTCCCCGGCCAGGGATCGAATTGGTGCCCCTTGCACTGCAAGGCGGACTCTCCAACCACTACCACCAAGGAAGCCCCACTTGAAGGTTTTTAAAGAATATAGTTGGTTTACAATCTTGTGTTAGTTTCAGATGTCCAACAGAATGATTCGGTTATGCATGTGTATATGTGTGTATGCGTGTTAGTTGCTCAGTCGTGTCCATCTCTTTGCGACCCTACGGACTATCGCCTGCCAGGCTCCTCTGTCCATGGGTCTCTCCAGGCAAGAATACTGGCGTGGGCTGCCATTCCCTTCTCCAGAGGATCTGCCTGACCCAGGGATTGAACCCAGGTCTCCTGTATTGGAGGCAGAGTCTTTACCCTTTATATTAATAGTTTGTTCAAGATATTGACTATAGTTCCCTGTGCTGTACGTTAAATTCCTGTTGTTTATTTTATATATGGTAATGTGCATCTGTTAATCTCATACTCCCAATTTATCCTCACTCTTCCCTTTTATTAGCCGTAAGTTTGTATTCTGTGTCTGTGAATCTGTTTTGTATATACATTCCTTTGTATTGTTTTTTAGATTCCATATATAAGTAATATAAGGGAATATTTGACTTTGTCTGATTGACTTCACTTAGTATGATCATCTTCAGGTCCATCCATGTTGCTGCAGATAGCATGATTTCATTCCTTTTTCAGACTGAGTAATAGTCCACTATATATATGCATGTTCCGTTGCTTAATTATGTCCAACATTTTGTGACCTCATAAACTGTAGCTGGCCAGGTTCCTCCACCCATGGAATTTCCCAAGCAAGAATACTGGAATGGACTGGCGTTTTCTTCTCCAGGGAATCAAACCCACATCACCTGCGCCTTCTGCATTAGGCGGATTTTTCATCACTAGACATAGCACCTTTATCATTTATCTGTCAGTGGGCACTTGGGTTGTTTCCATGTTAGTGCTGCTATGAACATTGGGGTGCACGTATCTCTTTGAATTAGATCTTCTGTCTTTTTAGGACGTGTGTCCAGGAGTGGGATTGCAGGATTCTATGGTAACTCTATTTTTAGTTTTTTAAGGAACCTCTGTACTCTTTTCCACAGTGGCTGCACCAATTTGCATCCCCTGCCAACAGTGTAGGAGCGTTTTGGTTTTGCTACATGCTGACCACAGGCACTTGAATTCATAAGCTCTCAAGGAATTTGGGCTATTCTAGGAAGCTTTCCCAATCTGAGAGGCCTTGCATGTTCCATTCATCCGTGTCGTATGCCGTGTTAGTTGCTCAGTCGTGTCCATCTCTTTGCGACCCTACGGACTATCGCCTGCCAGGCTCCTCTGTCCATGGGTCTCTCCAGGCAAGAATACTGGCGTGGGCTGCCATTCCCTTCTCCAGAGGATCTGCCTGACCCAGGGATTGAACCCAGGTCTCCTGTATTGGAGGCAGAGTCTTTACCCTTTATATTAATAGTTTGTTCAAGATATTGACTATAGTTCCCTGTGCTGTACGTTAAATTCCTGTTGTTTATTTTATATATGGTAATGTGCATCTGTTAATCTCATACTCCCAATTTATCCTCACTCTTCCCTTTTATTAGCCGTAAGTTTGTATTCTGTGTCTGTGAATCTGTTTTGTATATACATTCCTTTGTATTGTTTTTTAGATTCCATATATAAGTAATATAAGGGAATATTTGACTTTGTCTGATTGACTTCACTTAGTATGATCATCTTCAGGTCCATCCATGTTGCTGCAGATAGCATGATTTCATTCCTTTTTCAGACTGAGTAATAGTCCACTATATATATGCATGTTCCGTTGCTTAATTATGTCCAACATTTTGTGACCTCATAAACTGTAGCTGGCCAGGTTCCTCCACCCATGGAATTTCCCAAGCAAGAATACTGGAATGGACTGGCGTTTTCTTCTCCAGGGAATCAAACCCACATCACCTCGCCTTCTGCATTAGGCGGATTTTTCATCACTAGACATAGCACCTTTATCATTTATCTGTCAGTGGGCACTTGGGTTGTTTCCATGTTAGTGCTGCTATGAACATTGGGGTGCACGTATCTCTTTGAATTAGATCTTCTGTCTTTTTAGGACGTGTGTCCAGGAGTGGGATTGCAGGATTCTATGGTAACTCTATTTTTAGTTTTTTAAGGAACCTCTGTACTCTTTTCCACAGTGGCTGCACCAATTTGCATCCCCTGCCAACAGTGTAGGAGCGTTTTGGTTTTGCTACATGCTGACCACAGGCACTTGAATTCATAAGCTCTCAAGGAATTTGGGCTATTCTAGGAAGCTTCAGAGCTCAACATCTTGTGAGAATCTGAGATGTTTTATCTCCTGTTACCTCTATGTAACTTTAGTCCATGAGAGCATTCTGTAGAATGTCCTCATTCCTTTTCATTGACTGTGGTTTTCAGTTTGTGTTTATTTGTAAAGGACCATTTTGCAGAAATTTTAGAAAGTATTTCTTATTGTAGGTGCAGGATTTACAAGTTCATTCCAGTTGAGTGACTCTGAGCTCAGAATTCAGAGACAGGCAGAATTGGGTTCAAATCATGTTTTGGCAGCTCTGTGACCCTAGGGACATGATCTGGCAAGCTTAGGTCTCATTTTTCTTTTCCAAAAAGCAGAAAAAAATCAGAGTGCTTTCCTGGTAGCTTTGTTGGGTGAAGTGAGACCCGCTGGATATCCCATAACCTGGCACACAGCATTCTATCAAAAAGAATTGCTGGACCAAAAGATTCTATCAAAATGAGTCCCTTAGCCCAAGACATGGACATGCTGATGCTAATCAGCTTGTTCTAGTTGGCTGGCTGTTGGAATTCAGGTTCTGAGCCTGCTTGTTGAGTAGTCTCTGGATTCATGTTGTCATAGGGTGGACCCTCCATGAAGAATGGAGTGATGGAGTGAGAGAGTCTTATTTTGAGTCCTGCTTTGGCGCATCATGGGCTGATCTTCAAAGCACCTTCTTAGCCATTTGCTGAGAAACTGCAACTACTCGGTTGTAGATTCAGGAATAAGGACAATTAAACAGAAAAAAATGTTTATTATTTTTGGCTCCACTGGGTCTTTGTTGCTGCATTTGGATTTTCTCTAGTTGCTGCTAGTGGGGGCTCCTCTTCTTTGTGATGCTTTGTCGGGCTTCTCACGGCAGTGGCTTCCCTTGTTGCGGAGCATGGGCTTCAGTTGTTGTGACTCCTGGCTCTATAGAGTTCTGGCTCAGTAATTGTAGCACAGAGGTTTAGTTGCCTTTTGGCATGTGGGATATTCCTGGACTCGGAATCGAAGCAGTGTCCCATACATTGTAAGGTGTATTCTTAGCCACTGGACTATCAGAGAAGCCCAAGAGCAATTTTTGTTTTTTTGAAGAACTACCCTATTACTTGCAATAGAAATCTGATGGCAGAGAGGATCGTATCAGAGTTGAAATCCTTCATCCCATGGCTGTAAACCTGAGCACATATCACAATCTCTTGTGAAGTTTGAGTTCCATCTACTTTTATTAGCTTAATTATTTATTATGTGGTAGAGTGGAGTGGGGGTACCCAGGGTATTGGGAAGTGATTTCATTTTGAAGAGTGACCATTAGAAATATTCACTGCTGTTTCCATGTCTTTCTGATATATTGCCAAAGTACAGTTCAGGTAACAAAGGCTAAGGTAAAGGGAAATTTTACTTTGGAGGCATACTGCTGTTAAGCTAATACAGAGGAAGAAAAGATTCCTTAGAAACCATTCTTTGTTACTTGGAAAGATTGCCTGGAGGAATTATTTGATAGGTTGTTAAAGCCAATGTGAAATCTTTTCAAGTGGAATGAGTATCCTTTCTAGGAACGTGTAATTCAAAACTGTTTCTGTGAATTTTTCCTAAAATTATCTCTTTTTTTCCGAAAAGCCACCCACGAACTTTTTGTTACGCCTAGGGAAAGAAAATTCTTTACCCCCAAGAAAATGTCATAGTGAAGGCCCTGATATCATGTTGAGACTGGAGAAGCTTTGGTGACAACACAGAATAAAATGGCAAATAGTGCGGACTTTGCTTATGTTCACGTTCGTTATCTTTTGTTGACTTTCTGGGCACCCTTCAAGGCCTGAGCTCATGGAAACCGTCGCTGCTCAGTCACATCCTGTAGTTCCTTTCACTGTGCCCTTGTGGTGCAGCTGCTTGACCTCTGCTTGGAAACATCTCTTCTGCTCCTCAGATGCTGTGGCAGTGAGCACTGACCTTCAGGAGCATGACCCCCTCAAGGTCGAGAACATCTGGTTTTGATGATCCTTTAGAGCTTTAACATTTCTGAGACCAAGATTCCAAATGAAATGCCTATCTTCTGAGGGTAATTAGTTTTCATCATTTACAAAGAAAGAAATGAATATTTGGATTGACCATGTTGTGTGTTCGTGATTGAAATTTGCTTCTAGGTAGGACATATTTTGCTTTCAAATTTGACTGTCTTCTCTTATGGTCATTACTTTGTTTCCGTGTTTTCTGTATGACAAATGACGTTATTTTCTATTATCACAGTCTTCATTTAGTGTGTATAGTATATATATGTCTGGTCATTCCAGTGAGATAATTAAAACCCCAATGGGGGATCTGTGAGTCAGAATGATTTACTTTTTAAAGTTTCTTTCATTTTGGCCGTGGTGGGTTTTCATTGTTGTGTGCAGGCTTTCTCTAGTTGCAGTGCACAGGCTTCTTGTGACAGTGGCTTCCCTTGTTTCAGAGCACAGGCTCTAGGCACCAGGCTTTAGCAGTTGCACTGGGTGGGCTCAGTGGTTGCGGCTCCCCAGCTCCAGAGGACAGACTCAGTAGTTGTGCACAGGCTTAGTTGCTCCATAGCATGTGAGATCTTCCTGGACCACGAATCGAACCTGTGTCTCCTGCATTGACAGGCAGATTCTTTACCACTGAGCCACCTGGAAAGTCCCAGACTGATTGTTCGAGGTCAGCTAATATTCCATGAGAATCAGCTCTGAGACAGGAAATGGATGTGCAGTTTGATAAATAACACTCTTCCATTTGAAGAGTTCATAGTTTCACAGGAAAGTTGGATTAGTAGGAAAATACAATGGTGGCTACAAAGAGTACCTCCATTTTATCTAATTCTTAATCATAAAGTTAAGAAGAAAAATAAGTACTAAAAAATTTACTGATGGAGTAAAAATGTTCTGATTGTAAAAAACCTTTTTGATGTTGCCTGTAAATCAGGGAGTAACTCAGGTATTGAAGGGGTCTAGAATAGTTTTGGAGCTTCTCTGGTGGCCTAGTGGTAAAAGAATTTTCCAGCTCATGCAGGAGACCTGGGTTTGATCCCTGGGTTAGGAAGAGGCCCTGAAGATGGAAATGACAACCCACTACAGTATTCTTGCCTGAGAAATCTCATGAACAGAGGAGCCTGGAGGGCTATTTAGTCCATTAGGTCACAAAAGAGTCAGACATGACTCAGCAACTGAACAAGAACAGCAACAGAATCATTTTAGGTGAATTCACTGAGAAGTTCCAACTTTGAGGGCAGTAGATGTTGGTTGTGGGATGTAGTGAAAGTAAAAATAACAATAAGAGCAATCTTGATGATATGAGGTCCTGTATGGATTTGAGAAAGAAAGAAGGCATATTTGGGCAAAAGAGAATGGGCGAAGTCAGCAATGATTTTGCACACATTATGGGTGTAGGGGTGGGCCAGAAGGACCTGGAGTCCAAGAAGGTAAGAGGAGAAATTCTTAAAGAGTATCAAATTTTAAAAATCTAAATCCACCAAGTCCCTTTCTTGCTATTCAAAGGCTATCTGCTGTCCTCACAGGGGAGCGTGGGTGGGAATGGATATGTGTACATGTAATGGCCGAATCCCTTTGCTGTCCACTGAAACTATCACAACGTTGTCCGCAAGCTATGTTGTTGTTGTTGTTCAGTCACTGAGTCATGTCTGACTCTTTGCAACCCCACGGATTCAGCATGCTAAGCTTCTCTGTCCTTCACTATCTCCTTGAGTTTTCTCAGATCCATGTCCATTGAGTTGGTGATGCTATCTAATCATCTTATTCTTTGCAACCGTCTTCTTGTGCCTTCAATTTTTGAGCCACCTGGAAAGTCCCAGACTGATTGTTCGAGGTCAGCTAATATTCCATGAGAATCAGCTCTGAGACAGGAAATGGATGTGCAGTTTGATAAATAACACTCTTCCATTTGAAGAGTTCATAGTTTCACAGGAAAGTTGGATTAGTAGGAAAATACAATGGTGGCTACAAAGAGTACCTCCATTTTATCTAATTCTTAATCATAAAGTTAAGAAGAAAAATAAGTACTAAAAAATTTACTGATGGAGTAAAAATGTTCTGATTGTAAAAAACCTTTTTGATGTTGCCTGTAAATCAGGGAGTAACTCAGGTATTGAAGGGGTCTAGAATAGTTTTGGAGCTTCTCTGGTGGCCTAGTGGTAAAAGAATTTTCCAGCTCATGCAGGAGACCTGGGTTTGATCCCTGGGTTAGGAAGAGGCCCTGAAGATGGAAATGACAACCCACTACAGTATTCTTGCCTGAGAAATCTCATGAACAGAGGAGCCTGGAGGGCTATTTAGTCCATTAGGTCACAAAAGAGTCAGACATGACTCAGCAACTGAACAAGAACAGCAACAGAATCATTTTAGGTGAATTCACTGAGAAGTTCCAACTTTGAGGGCAGTAGATGTTGGTTGTGGGATGTAGTGAAAGTAAAAATAACAATAAGAGCAATCTTGATGATATGAGGTCCTGTATGGATTTGAGAAAGAAAGAAGGCATATTTGGGCAAAAGAGAATGGGCGAAGTCAGCAATGATTTTGCACACATTATGGGTGTAGGGTGGGCCAGAAGGACCTGGAGTCCAAGAAGGTAAGAGGAGAAATTCTTAAAGAGTATCAAATTTTAAAAATCTAAATCCACCAAGTCCCTTTCTTGCTATTCAAAGGCTATCTGCTGTCCTCACAGGGGAGCGTGGGTGGGAATGGATATGTGTACATGTAATGGCCGAATCCCTTTGCTGTCCACTGAAACTATCACAACGTTGTCCGCAAGCTATGTTGTTGTTGTTGTTCAGTCACTGAGTCATGTCTGACTCTTTGCAACCCCACGGATTCAGCATGCTAAGCTTCTCTGTCCTTCACTATCTCCTTGAGTTTTCTCAGATCCATGTCCATTGAGTTGGTGATGCTATCTAATCATCTTATTCTTTGCAACCGTCTTCTTGTGCCTTCAATTTTTCCTAGCATCAGGGTCTTTTCCAGTGAGTTAGCTCTTCTCATCAGGTAACCAGAACATTGGAACTTCCACTTCAGCATCTGTCCTTCCAGTGAATATTCAGGGTTGATTTCCTTTAGGATTGACTGGCTTGATCTCCTTGCTTCCCAAGGGAATCTCAAGAGCAGCACATTCAAAAGCATCAATTCTTCAGCACGTAGCCTTCTTTATGGTCCAACTCTCACATCCATACATGACTACTGGAAAAACATGGCTTTTTTGACTATTGGACCTTTATCGGCAAAGTGATATCCTTTCTTTTAAATGTGCCATCTAGGTTTGTCATAGCTTTCCTTCCAAGGAGGAAGCATCTTTTAATTTCATGACTGCAGTCACTGGCCTCAGTGATTTTGGAGCCCAAGAAAATAATTCTGTCACTGCTTCCACTTTTTCCTCATCTGTTTGCCATAAAGTGATGGGACCAGATGCCATAATCTTTGTTTTTTGAATATTGAATTTTAAGCCAGCTTTTTCACTCCTCTTTCACCTTCATCATATATTCCAATATAAATCAAAAAGTTGAATAAAGAGAGAGAACTAAGGCAGCAGCATCTGCAGGTGGGAAGGGCAGGAGCTAGAAAACTTGTCTGAATGCTGGGGTGTGGGCTCCAGGGGAGGCCTTGAGCCTTAAAACTCCTGGGACTTAAACTTCCCAGATGGGCCAGAGGAGTTATGGATTGTCAGGGAGGGAAAGGTCTGTACCAAAATGCTAGGGCTTTCTACTGTTTCGTTGAGAGTGAAACCCTTATTGCAGATTCTATTAAGCCAAGTTTGACTCTGTAAAGAACCCTCAGAGTTGGACCAGAGGAACAAGAAAAGGTTTTCTCAGGGGAGAGCCAGCCGCATGGCCTGTCCATGCATCTTTCAGCTGTCTGCCCTGGTCTAGACCATTCTCTCTTTTTCCTGCCTCTATGCTGGTCTCTGCAGTTACTGCTTTTCTGATCAGTGGGAGTGATGAGATGGCAGAGCTCAGAAGACCTGGTGTTGCCGAGAGCCATGGGGAGGCTCTTGGAAGTCACCAGTAGGGGGCAGCCCAGCACACTCCTTAGTCTTCTGATCCTGAGTGGGGGCTCTGGGGTAGGGAGCAGAAGACTTTTATAGAAGGTTTGCTTTTTGGGTGGAACCAAGGACTTGAGCCAAAGTGTATTTTCTCACCTAGTAAGTGAGATGCCCTTAGGTTCAACTTCCTGTGGTCATTTCCCTGTGGCTTTCTCTGTCTCTTTCTTTCCCCCCTTCCTCCGTTGCCTCCCTCCTTCCTGGCGTTCCTTCCTCTCTTCTTTCTCTTTTCTTCATACATTAAAAAAAATCTTAAAAATGTAATGACTTAACAGTAACTTCAGGTGCTTATATTCAGAACTGACACTTTTAACATTTTTTGTCTTTTTTGTTACAAAGGCTTTTCTCTTTTAAGAAAAGAAACAGTTTAGTAGTTTAATAAAATAGTTTAACAGTTTCAGTTTCTTTATCTCAGAACCAAACCCATTCTCCTATTCCAAGGTGAACTTCCTTGGAATCTTCTTTTTATACTTTACAAATATCACTCACTATGTGGTATCATTTTATTTTTTTTGGTTAAAAAAATTTTTTTTTTGGATTATAGTTGATTTACAATGTCATGTTACTTTCTCCAAGTAACATTTTCACTCCTCTTTCACCTTCATCATATATTCCAATATAAATCAAAAAGTTGAATAAAGAGAGAGAACTAAGGCAGCAGCATCTGCAGGTGGGAAGGGCAGGAGCTAGAAAACTTGTCTGAATGCTGGGGTGTGGGCTCCAGGGGAGGCCTTGAGCCTTAAAACTCCTGGGACTTAAACTTCCCAGATGGGCCAGAGGAGTTATGGATTGTCAGGGAGGGAAAGGTCTGTACCAAAATGCTAGGGCTTTCTACTGTTTCGTTGAGAGTGAAACCCTTATTGCAGATTCTATTAAGCCAAGTTTGACTCTGTAAAGAACCCTCAGAGTTGGACCAGAGGAACAAGAAAAGGTTTTCTCAGGGGAGAGCCAGCCGCATGGCCTGTCCATGCATCTTTCAGCTGTCTGCCCTGGTCTAGACCATTCTCTCTTTTTCCTGCCTCTATGCTGGTCTCTGCAGTTACTGCTTTTCTGATCAGTGGGAGTGATGAGATGGCAGAGCTCAGAAGACCTGGTGTTGCCGAGAGCCATGGGGAGGCTCTTGGAAGTCACCAGTAGGGGGCAGCCCAGCACACTCCTTAGTCTTCTGATCCTGAGTGGGGGCTCTGGGGTAGGGAGCAGAAGACTTTTATAGAAGGTTTGCTTTTTGGGTGGAACCAAGGACTTGAGCCAAAGTGTATTTTCTCACCTAGTAAGTGAGATGCCCTTAGGTTCAACTTCCTGTGGTCATTTCCCTGTGGCTTTCTCTGTCTCTTTCTTTCCCCCCTTCCTCCGTTGCCTCCCTCCTTCCTGGCGTTCCTTCCTCTCTTCTTTCTCTTTTCTTCATACATTAAAAAAAATCTTAAAAATGTAATGACTTAACAGTAACTTCAGGTGCTTATATTCAGAACTGACACTTTTAACATTTTTTGTCTTTTTTGTTACAAAGGCTTTTCTCTTTTAAGAAAAGAAACAGTTTAGTAGTTTAATAAAATAGTTTAACAGTTTCAGTTTCTTTATCTCAGAACCAAACCCATTCTCCTATTCCAAGGTGAACTTCCTTGGAATCTTCTTTTTATACTTTACAAATATCACTCACTATGTGGTATCATTTTATTTTTTTTGGTTAAAAAAATTTTTTTTTTGGATTATAGTTGATTTACAATGTCATGTTACTTTCTCCAGTACACCACAGTGAATCTGTTATACACACACATATATCCTCTCTCTTTCAGACTCTTTTCCCATATAGGTCATTACAGAGTATTAAGTAGAGTTACGTGTTCTTAATATCTATTTTATGTGTAACAATATGCATATGTGAATCCCAGTCCCCTGATTTATCCCTCTCCCCGTCCTTGCTGTGTCTTTGTAAAAGTTCACATAGATTGTTTTATATTATATGCACATATTGGGCTTCCCTAGTGGCTCAGATGGTAAAGAATCCACCTGCAGTGCAGGAGAACTGAGTTTGATCCCAGGGTTGGGAAGATCCCCTGGAGGAGGGCACGGCAGCGCTCTCCAGTATTCTTGCCTACAAAATTCAGTGGGCAGAGGAGCCTGGAGGACTATAGTCCATGGGATCGCAAAGAGCCAGACATGATAGAGCGATTAAGCACAAGCACATATGCACTATCAGTCTGAAATTTTGCTTATTTTTCTTTCTCACTTAGTATGATGATTTCTTTCTGCTCAGATATAAAGATCCGGTTCAATCCAGCTTATTTACATGCCCCATTTTATTCTGTTTCTTAATGGATGGGCATGGGCTGTTGCCAGCTTTTTATTCTGACTGCATTACAGTGAATATTCTTGTATATGTCTCCTCATGTGCTTCTCAGGTGAAACCTAGAATGGAAGTTCTGGAAGCGGGTGATGGTTTTCCAGGGTACTGGCAAATCACTTTTCAAAGTGGTTGTGCTAGTGTTATACTCTCTCCAACAATGTGAGAGAAATGCCCCCACATCTTTAGAAATGTTGTACATTATAGATTGTAGATGGGAAAGGCAATGCTAAGTTCTTGTTATTTAAGTTTGAATTTCAAATTCCTTGAGTGATGAATAGCTGGGCCATTTGGGGTTGCCCTTTATGGAGCTGTTTGTTATTAACTTTACTGGCTTCCATTCTAACCCTAAGAATCCTCACTTCCTGGTATTTAAGGAGTGTTTCTTAAGGGGTAGATTCCATGAGCAATTTCTGGCCTGTAGCTATGTTGTGGGCATCTCTGCAGATGGTAACTTATGAAAGAGAATACTTGGCATTCAGAGGGGTACTTGCCGGCCTTTTCATCCAGCTCTTCTGTTGCTTTTTTTCCATTTTGACCAGGAGAAATACCCATTCTTTATTCAAGGGATTCCTGCCTCCACAGTGGTAGAGTATTCCCTAGTGACAATTTTTTTCATAGTTTCACATGGTTCTTTCAATGGTTTTCAGCAAAATCTCTTGTGTGGTCTTAGATTCAAGAACAGTTATGCTTTGCTTAGCATCTGACTTATTTTCATCTCATGATCATTATGAATTTATCACTAATTCAGTATATCTTCCTTTTCTTCTTTTCCTGGGCATTGGTCTATGGAAAGCTGAGACTTAATCCTGTGGCCTTTTCCCAGTGAATAATGGGTTGGCCACAAACTTCATTTGGATTTTTCCATTAGCTCGTATGGAAAAACCCCAATGAACTCTGTGGCCAACCCAATACATGCATTTTTAAACCCAATCTCTAGTTTCCCTGGTATCTCTTGCCTGTCTCTTCTTTCTTTAGTGCCTTTCATTTTTATTTATGTTAACTCCTTGTATCTTATTGAATGCAATTAAGGAGTTTGTAAATTGAAAATCTGATGAAAATGCAATAACAATAAGGGCATGAATGATGAAAGCAAAAACTAAAAATAAATGCTTTGTGCCACAGACATTGATTAACTACCTCCTTAGTGTCAGGCCACTGTCATAAACATGGAAGATGCAGCGGCGATGAGCCAGGTAGAGAGAACTGAGGAATCTCTGATGGTTTCAGATAGTGACAGTCACTGCACTAACTCTGCTATGAGGAGGGAACAATTCTCTGGAATCCTGCTTGTGACCCCAAAGGAAACCTTGCCCACATTGTTTGTCCTTTGCTTCTGCCAGTTGCAGGAAAAAAGTATTAAAATGTAGGGCTCTCTGGAATGCGTTTTTTTTTTTTTTAATTTTTTTTATTGGGAGGTGATTTAGAAGAGGGAGGTTACCATGGTTTTTACTGGAAAATGTTAGTGGATTGAAAAATATTGGAAAAAATGTATCTAAAGTGTAATAATTTTGAAATATTTCAAAAACTCATAGTGTTGAAAATTGTTGTTTGGTAATTAGGGTGGAGTCATAAAATGTTTCCTTCTGGGTGAAGGGAAAGCAAAGAAGGGAGTGAATCCTTCTGCACATCTAGGAAGTTCCAGGCCCTGGGGTATCGGGGAGAACCAAGCTCTTTGAGTAGAAGATGCCCTCCTATCTTGGACACTGCCTGGTGTTGCTTTCCTGTGTAACAGGGGACAATGTTTATGTGGGTCCTTTTAAAATTATTTCTCTTTGGTGTAATTTGGTTTTCTCAGAACCTTTACTTATTTCATTTTATCTCTAAAGTTTATTTTCTAAAAATAGGCATCCCACTATTACCATGTGTTTTGATGTCTTTTTGCCTTTATTTGAATTAGGCAGTGGGGACCTATAGATGCTATATCTTCTCCCTAATTTTTTTCCATTTAATTCATGTTGTTACCAGCAGGGCTATAGATTTATTTTTAGTGTCTTAATTGGGATGCTGTGTATCTTATACTTTTGTAAAAGAAAGGAAAGTCCATTCTAATACAGCTTTCTGGAGTGCCTCTGGAATTCCAAGTGTTATCAATCATTTTTCTCTCCTTCCATCCATCCATCCACCCATTCATCCATTCGGATGAATCCATCCTTCATCCTTAAAGATCTGCTTTGTACAAGGTGCTTTGTTACATGCTGTGGCGCATGTTAAGAATTATAAAACAGGATCCAGTTGTCTTCAAAAAGAGGTCATGATCTGAGATGTGAGTAGACAGATGATCAGATAACTGTAGCGGGGAGTAGGTTTGATAGTTTTGTGTTTGTATTACCAGGGATTTTATGGATTGCAAGTGGCAGAAGTTTCAGATCAAACTTTTGCTGATGAAAACTAACCTCAGAGATGAGTGGATCCAAAGGCTTTAAGCAGCATTTTCAGTTCTATCTCTCTTTATGGCTCTTAGCTCTCTTTCCGCCTGTGTGTTGACTTCATTCTTGGACATTTCTCTTTCCTCGTGGCAAAAATATTTCTCATGGAATCCTCAAGCCTGTGATATCCTTCAACTACAATCCAAGAGAAAGAGAGAAAGAGAGAGAGAGAGAAACCATCAAAGCATTCATCTTTAAATTTTAGGGAAGCTTCTCATTAGTCTAGTTGAGGTCACATTTCTAAGCTGACCTTCTTGTCCAAAGGGATGGAGCTCTGCACAGATGGTTACTGGTTTACTCCTGTATTTCAAGGATTGGCAGATGGGGAAGAGGAGGTTTCTACAGAGAGTGTGGGCACATGTGCTAAGTTACTTCAGTTGTGTCTGACTCTTTGCGACCCTATGGATTGTAGCCCACCAGGCTTCTCTATGCATGGGATTCTCCAGGCAAGAATACTGCAGTGGGTTGTCATTTCCTCCTCCAGGAGGTCTTCCTCACATCTCTTACATACCCTCCATTGGCAGGTGGTTCTTTACCACTAGAGCCACCTGGGAAACTCCTCTACAGAGAGTACACAAGGGCAATGTGGGATTTGTGAAATGTGGCTGCTGAAAAGACAAATTCATTTTATTACTGACAAAAGCAATAAAATGGATTCTGGGCCAGGGAAAGAGAGAGTTGGGAAGAAGGGAGGAGGGAGAAAGAGAGGGACGAGAGGAATCTGCTTCAGTGCCTTAGGAGATGAAACCTCTGGAATTCCAAGTGTTATCAATCATTTTTCTCTCCTTCCATCCATCCATCCACCCATTCATCCATTCGGATGAATCCATCCTTCATCCTTAAAGATCTGCTTTGTACAAGGTGCTTTGTTACATGCTGTGGCGCATGTTAAGAATTATAAAACAGGATCCAGTTGTCTTCAAAAAGAGGTCATGATCTGAGATGTGAGTAGACAGATGATCAGATAACTGTAGCGGGGAGTAGGTTTGATAGTTTTGTGTTTGTATTACCAGGGATTTTATGGATTGCAAGTGGCAGAAGTTTCAGATCAAACTTTTGCTGATGAAAACTAACCTCAGAGATGAGTGGATCCAAAGGCTTTAAGCAGCATTTTCAGTTCTATCTCTCTTTATGGCTCTTAGCTCTCTTTCCGCCTGTGTGTTGACTTCATTCTTGGACATTTCTCTTTCCTCGTGGCAAAAATATTTCTCATGGAATCCTCAAGCCTGTGATATCCTTCAACTACAATCCAAGAGAAAGAGAGAAAGAGAGAGAGAGAGAAACCATCAAAGCATTCATCTTTAAATTTTAGGGAAGCTTCTCATTAGTCTAGTTGAGGTCACATTTCTAAGCTGACCTTCTTGTCCAAAGGGATGGAGCTCTGCACAGATGGTTACTGGTTTACTCCTGTATTTCAAGGATTGGCAGATGGGGAAGAGGAGGTTTCTACAGAGAGTGTGGGCACATGTGCTAAGTTACTTCAGTTGTGTCTGACTCTTTGCGACCCTATGGATTGTAGCCCACCAGGCTTCTCTATGCATGGGATTCTCCAGGCAAGAATACTGCAGTGGGTTGTCATTTCCTCCTCCAGGAGGTCTTCCTCACATCTCTTACATACCCTCCATTGGCAGGTGGTTCTTTACCACTAGAGCCACCTGGGAAACTCCTCTACAGAGAGTACACAAGGGCAATGTGGGATTTGTGAAATGTGGCTGCTGAAAAGACAAATTCATTTTATTACTGACAAAAGCAATAAAATGGATTCTGGGCCAGGGAAAGAGAGAGTTGGGAAGAAGGGAGGGAGGGAGAAAGAGAGGGACGGAGAGGAATCTGCTTCAGTGCCTTAGGAGATGAAATTAAGCAGGGAATGCTGCTCTTGCCAGGTGAAGATGTGGCTTGTCCTGTGTGTGGTGATGCCAGAGCCTGTGGCTGTCACAGATTGAAATGGTTTTGAGAGGTGGTGGATAAATTATAATCTTTATAAATTATTTTCACCTGTCTACACAGGGGCTAACTGGAGGAGAGAGGCCAAGTAAACTTGTTAGTGGAAAGAGCAATAAAAGCTGAAAAAAAAATGAAACCTGGTAATCCTGTCATTGACAACGAAACCTGCTCAACCATAGTTTATCCTCGATCACACTCAGTTTTGCTCTGCTTGCTGTATTTAAAGTAAATGGCGGGGCTGGGTGGGTGGGGAGTGATTGCCCTGAGCAGCCTGGTGAGGCTGTATGGAAGGGACCCAATTTTTAGGGACTGCCTGCATTTTTAGTCACAAGTTTGCACTCTCTGCTTTTTCTTTCTTTTTTGCAGTTACATTGCAAATCAGAAAAGATTAGAAATCATCAATGAAGATGACCTTGAAGCTTATGTGGGGCTGAAAAACCTGTAAGTACTCAGGACTTGCATACCTTACATCAGAACTTTCCTTATGCTCTGTCGTAGTCTAGAGGGAGGGTTGTTCATTAGCTCTAACATGTGTGCAATTATGTGCTTTCTTAGGACCATTGTGGATTCTGGATTAAAATCTGTGGCTCATAAAGCATTTCTGAAAAACAGCAACTTACAGCACATGTAAGTGAAGCTTGATTCTTTTGCTCCCCAGGACCCAATTTATTCAGTATTTTCCTGCTCTGTTTATTTTCCTTCTTTTCCAGCTTGAAACCTCCTTTTTAAAAGTTAGTATAGCTTCAACAATAGCTTAGAAACATTAGCTTTGATTTCTGAATAGCTTCAGAGGGGTGCTTAGAACAGCCTGCTTATTCCCTTTCATGAATTTCTGGGCCATTTCCATCTTGGACAGAGCAATAGGCCAACAGCAAGGAGTCTGATGTGAAAACTGTGTCCTGGTATAGCGTCCTCGATTCTTTTCCTTGGACTCATGACATGTTCCCTGGAAGACATCAAACTAGTGGAACTGAAAGAAACTGACTTGGCTTTGGCCTTCCGAGGGAACTGAAAATTGCTCATGCTCTTTCTCCTGCAACAGGCCCTCTTTTGAACTTTCATTTCCCAAAAGCTATCTGCCGTGATTAATAAAAGTGGAGAAGAATCAATCATGTAACAGGCCAGAGGTTCAGACAAAATTGTAACAATAGCAAAGGCGTTCACTGAAGTCAGGATGATATCAACTGACGTCAAATGGAGACACGGACAGGGGGCGTGCCTAGGTCGTCTGTTGCTAAATTGTCTTAGATGATGGCACTTGGTCAATAAGGTATCCTCCTGAAACAGAAGATTTCCTACCCTTAAGCTCTGATTGGTGCCCCCACCCCAACATCCCGAGTTTTCAGTAGAAATTTCTGTGGGCAGAGTGTTGCCTGCATTCACTGGCCCTTTTTTTGCTTTGCAGGTTCTCTGCAACAATACCTTGTGTGTTTCATAGTCTACAGTCTACCTAAAGGACTCACTTGCTTAATCTCACTCAATTTTTCTGACATTTGGTAGAGAGGGTCTTTTAGATTCCCATTTCATAAACATATTAGTAAACTCAGATTCAGGTCCCCAGGTAGAAAGTGGCAGAATTTTGACTCAGGGGTCACTCTTGTGTGTTCACAGAAAATAAAATGTGTTTTGGATATAACGATAGAATCATCCCTTCTTGTAACATTTGTCCTGTCTTTGTCTTGGGTAAGACTGTTCCCTGACTGATTTCCAGACCAGTTTGTAAAAACAATCATTCTCTTTGAGAAGATTGCCTGGGCATTCTAGGGAGATTTTTGATCTTATGAAAAACTTTAATTTCATCAAGCTAGTATGGTGACTTCATATTTTATAAGTGGCATTAATGATGAAGTCAATTTAAAAATCTGTAGAATTAAGATTTAAAACTTTTGGCAAAAAGGTGATAAAACTCCAATGAACTTTATTAACACAGTTCACTTGGAGACTTTTTGGCAGTGTCTGTGTAGTTGATTGGCCCGCTCAAGTTCTGATGTCTTTGTGTAGGCCTCAATAGCATAAACAAGAGAGAAGCCGGACACAAGAACAAGGTGAAATGCTCTAATGCAGTCACTTGAGTGCAATTAATAACCTCGGTGGTTACATTCTGGTATTTTCATTGCTGCTGACCAGACCTGAATTACTCAATGACCACACTTTACTGGCTGTTGCACTATATCATTCCCTGATGTTGTGATCTATGCAGTGGATTATGGTTACTTATGGTTTTAGAAATAGACTTATTTATGATTCTACTATGCCTCTTATGTTTTTCCTACTTTCCTTATTCTAAGCTATTTTTATGAAAACCAAGGCCACCTTTTTTTTAAATAATTTTTTCAGGTTGATGCACTTGGTCAATAAGGTATCCTCCTGAAACAGAAGATTTCCTACCCTTAAGCTCTGATTGGTGCCCCCACCCCAACATCCCGAGTTTTCAGTAGAAATTTCTGTGGGCAGAGTGTTGCCTGCATTCACTGGCCCTTTTTTTGCTTTGCAGGTTCTCTGCAACAATACCTTGTGTGTTTCATAGTCTACAGTCTACCTAAAGGACTCACTTGCTTAATCTCACTCAATTTTTCTGACATTTGGTAGAGAGGGTCTTTTAGATTCCCATTTCATAAACATATTAGTAAACTCAGATTCAGGTCCCCAGGTAGAAAGTGGCAGAATTTTGACTCAGGGGTCACTCTTGTGTGTTCACAGAAAATAAAATGTGTTTTGGATATAACGATAGAATCATCCCTTCTTGTAACATTTGTCCTGTCTTTGTCTTGGGTAAGACTGTTCCCTGACTGATTTCCAGACCAGTTTGTAAAAACAATCATTCTCTTTGAGAAGATTGCCTGGGCATTCTAGGGAGATTTTTTTGATCTTATGAAAAACTTTAATTTCATCAAGCTAGTATGGTGACTTCATATTTTATAAGTGGCATTAATGATGAAGTCAATTTAAAAATCTGTAGAATTAAGATTTAAAACTTTTGGCAAAAAGGTGATAAAACTCCAATGAACTTTATTAACACAGTTCACTTGGAGACTTTTTGGCAGTGTCTGTGTAGTTGATTGGCCCGCTCAAGTTCTGATGTCTTTGTGTAGGCCTCAATAGCATAAACAAGAGAGAAGCCGGACACAAGAACAAGGTGAAATGCTCTAATGCAGTCACTTGAGTGCAATTAATAACCTCGGTGGTTACATTCTGGTATTTTCATTGCTGCTGACCAGACCTGAATTACTCAATGACCACACTTTACTGGCTGTTGCACTATATCATTCCCCTGATGTTGTGATCTATGCAGTGGATTATGGTTACTTATGGTTTTAGAAATAGACTTATTTATGATTCTACTATGCCTCTTATGTTTTTCCTACTTTCCTTATTCTAAGCTATTTTTATGAAAACCAAGGCCACCTTTCATAATTTTTTTCAGGTTGATATATGGTAGAATAATTTTAATGGCATTCTTTGTGCTGTGCATACTTATATGAAGTCTGTTATTGGTCCCAGTCTCCCAAGGAGGTGTCATTTGGAAATAGGAAACCAAGGAGATGGACATATATAATTTCTTTAAAAACTGACAGTCGAAAAGTCCAATTACTGATCAAACTACAAGCATGACTGATATTTGTAGCCATTGTCAAATGGTAAGACAGCATGAAGTCAAGCTAATATTCAGACAGAAAGAAGTCACAGTGTCAGTAAGCTTCAGATACTCACATGACGAAAAGTGAAAGAAATTCAAGTCGCTCAGTTGTGTCCAGCTCTTTGTGACCCCTTGGATGAGCCATGGAATTCTCCAGGCAAGAATACTGGAGTGGGTAGCCTATCGCTTCTCAGGGGACCTTCCCAACCTAGGAATCAAAATCAAGCCTCCCACACTGCAGGTGGAAAAGGCTTCAAATAGCCAAAATAGAAATTCAGTTCAGCAGTTGGCCTTAGGAAGTGGCCGGGAGGAAGGAATTAGTTCAGGTGTCTGCTTTCTAGACCTGGGTCTCCACTTCTGCTTATGGCTGAGGACTTGGGGTGCTGGCATGTTCCCCCTTGTTTCCCACACGAGGTAAACAGCATCCTTAGTTGACTATCAGTACCATGACTGCAAGGGAGTTGAGAACAATGTATGTATGCAAGGCTGTGTCTCTACCCCTGGGATATACCGATCATCTCTCTGAGTTTCCCCAATAAAATAAAGATATTCACAAGAGCATCTGTTTCACTTGGGCTTTAGGGACATTCAGATTGGATCCTCTCTGCTGCTTTTATCATCTGTCCCTATGAATACTGGAGGGGTTGCCTTGCCCCTCCAAGGACACTTTCTGACCTGGGGATCAAACCCTGCATGGGCAAATGGGCTCTTTACCACTAGCATCACCTGGGAAGCCCCATTCCTCCCCTACCCTGTGCTGATTTAGCGCCCCATGCTGACTGTCCAGAGTCCCCTAGGACTGTCCCTGAGTTTATTTCTTGGCGCCTTTAATGCCTCCCCAGCCCCTGAGAACTCAGAAACTGTGAGAAAAACCAGTATTTGTGTTTTCCAGGGGCTTTGCAGAGGTGCTAATTAGCTCCTTTGCAAAAGTTCTATAATCAAACAGTAAGAGGATTGTTGATTTTTCTCCCTCCCCTCCACCTCCCTTTTGGCTTTTGGCTCCAATAATAAGTATAGTTCAAATAATAAATATATAATTTCTTTAAAACTGACAGGTCAAAAATACTGGAGTGGGTAAGACAGCATGAAGTCAAGCTAATATTCAGACAGAAAGAAGTCACAGTGTCAGTAAGCTTCAGATACTCACATGACGAAAAGTGAAAGAAATTCAAGTCGCTCAGTTGTGTCCAGCTCTTTGTGACCCCTTGGATGAGCCATGGAATTCTCCAGGCAAGAATACTGGAGTGGGTAGCCTATCGCTTCTCAGGGGACCTTCCCAACCTAGGAATCAAAATCAAGCCTCCCACACTGCAGGTGGAAAAGGCTTCAAATAGCCAAAATAGAAATTCAGTTCAGCAGTTGGCCTTAGGAAGTGGCCGGGAGGAAGGAATTAGTTCAGGTGTCTGCTTTCTAGACCTGGGTCTCCACTTCTGCTTATGGCTGAGGACTTGGGGTGCTGGCATGTTCCCCCTTGTTTCCCACACGAGGTAAACAGCATCCTTAGTTGACTATCAGTACCATGACTGCAAGGGAGTTGAGAACAATGTATGTATGCAAGGCTGTGTCTCTACCCCTGGGATATACCGATCATCTTTTGAGTTTCCCCAATAAAATAAAGATATTCACAAGAGCATCTGTTTCACTTGGGCTTTAGGGACATTCAGATTGGATCCTCTCTGCTGCTTTTATCATCTGTCCCTATGAATACTGGAGGGTTGCCTTGCCCCTCCAAGGACACTTTCTGACCTGGGGATCAAACCCTGCATGGGCAAATGGGCTCTTTACCACTAGCATCACCTGGGAAGCCCCATTCCTCCCCTACCCTGTGCTGATTTAGCGCCCCATGCTGACTGTCCAGAGTCCCCTAGGACTGTCCCTGAGTTTATTTCTTGGCGCCTTTAATGCCTCCCCAGCCCCTGAGAACTCAGAAACTGTGAGAAAAACCAGTATTTGTGTTTTCCAGGGGCTTTGCAGAGGTGCTAATTAGCTCCTTTGCAAAAGTTCTATAATCAAACAGTAAGAGGATTGTTGATTTTTCTCCCTCCCCTCCACCTCCCTTTTGGCTTTTGGCTCCAATAATAAGTATAGTTCATAAAACTCATCTTGTGCTCCGCTCTGGTCTGAGCTGCTAGCAGCTCGACAGGGCAGCTGCCCTGTGCTGGCTTGCTAGCCGACCTGGAGCCATGACAATGAGTATGTCTCCTTTGCTTCCTCACTCATTCTTCTTGAGAGGAAAACAGGGTGGCTTTTTTGCTGTTGTTGCTGTTGTTGTTTTCTTTTTTTCCTTCCAAAGGATGGGATTTGTGACGAAGGTGAAAACGTGTGCCTTACAGGCTGTGGTGAAGAGAGGCAGAGTGACTTGTCAATGTATTACACTCCACTGAAACCCATTCTTAATTCACGTTCCGAAAGAAAAGATTTATGTGGGCACATTTTACAACTTCCTGCTGGATTATTTTTTCATGTGGGTGAGCACTTTACACACAGTGTGAAGAGAGAACATACCAGCGTAGAAGCAAGAGGGCATCCTGGTGTGGATGGGGGTTTGGATGAGAGGAAATCTCAGTATAGGATTAAGATGGGAGTGGCCACGTACACGCCTTCTCGAGTTATGAGCTGCTCTAGGGGCATTTTCTTTATCCATCAATTGACTGGTCTTAGTTCACGTATTAGCTCCACCTGGTCCTTAACCAGCCACTGGCTAGACCTACCAGGAGACTCCGACTCATGATTTTGTGGGATGGACACCACAGACGAGCCTCCGTGTTGCCTTAGTCTCCTGTGTTTGCTTGACTCTCAATCCAGTGCTCACTTTGCTGAATGGGAAACAGATACTGAAAGGCTCATGGTGAATTGTTGAGGGCTTTGCTGTTTTGTTAAAGTTGATGTTTGTTTTACATTCATGTTACTTATTTACACACGTCTTGGAGGCCCACGCACTGAACACTTTTAAAATAAATTTGACCGGTAAACAAATTCACAGGAGTCAGCTGCTAGGATTAAGGCTCTGAATTTCCCAGATCAAGGTCTCATGGCACTGTATACTGAAACACTTTTCCATTAAATGAAACTATTAATATATATTTGGAATATGTCAGTAAATTTATTAGTGTTTTCAATCCAGATAAGACATTGTTTTCATTGTGCAGTTGGTCCAAATCTTCAAATGATGTGTTGCTAGATTGTTTCCAGATAAAATCTGAGATATTCTTTATCTGATATTTTGTTGTTATTGTTCTCATCAAGAAATTATTTGGCTATTTGGAAGTCATTTATACACACAGAATGTTAGTCAATCAATAGATGTTACCTTTCCTATTCGGCTGTGTTAAATTCAGTTAATCTTCAGAATTTTGTGTGTCATGTAAGCATTTCAAAATAGTTGTGATGCTCTTTATTTTTGAAGTATCTTTTCATTTCATGAGTTCGTGGTTTAAATATAGTTTAGGAGAATCCCCATGGACGAGAAGCCTGGCAGGCTACAGTCTGTGGGGTTGCAAAGAGTTAAGACAGAACTGAGCGACTAAGCTCTGCACAGCACAGTCTCCAATTAATTGTTCAGAAGGTCAGATATCTTTAGGAAGTATATATCTTGGCTCTGAATATGGAAAAAAACGTTTTGGGTCAAAAACAGATTTAAAATAGACTTTATGAAAATAATGCGCCTCTCTCTCCCAACCCCACTTCCAAGCAAGAATTACAGCAGAGGCAAGAAAATCTGTTCTCTCTCCAGGTGAAAGAAACAGATTACTGGATCTGAGTAAGGCATGGACCATGATCAAATGAGATTATATTTTGAAAAAAGATTCTTTTTGAGTATTTTATTCTTGAAATGTACACTTGTAATCCACATTTAATGTTTTTGATTCCTTTCAGCAATTTTACCCGAAATAAACTGACGATTTTGTCTAGGAAACATTTCCGTCACCTTGACTTATCCGAACTGTAAGTAATGATTTTTGTATGGCATTTTGAAAAAATAACTTCAAAGGGAAGTGTAATGAAGTATTTTAAAAAATAAGTGATGCTGTATACCTATTTTTATATCAAAATTTAGAAATGATTCAAAAAACGATTTCTTCATTTTGGGCCGCTTGCTTTTTTCATGAGAATGTGATTCAGCAGTAAAAAAAATAGAAGTCTTGATAGTAATATATAATTTATGGATGAGTTTAAATGTTCCTACTACATAAAGGACTTGTTTTCTAAAAAAGAGGAAAAGACAGGATTTTGTGTAAAAGATGGAGACATGTCTCAGAGCATTTCTTTGGTCCTTGTTCAATCCAGGCCCTAATAGGGAGCACATGGCTTCAAGGAGGAACTATTAATATCAGTGGGCGGAACAGCAGGCACTGTCAGGTTACCCCCCAAATGACAGCACCCGCTGGCCCTTAGTGAACACGGGGAGAGGCAGTCCTCTGCTTACTGCCCCCCATCTTTGTGAGATTTCTTCAGGGTCTGCCATTATATTCAGGATTTATCCTTATGCCCAAATCCCCTTTGCTATAAACTGATAAAAAACAATGAAATTTATTGATCATCGATAGCTGGCATTTCCAAGTGTTTTTAATTCTTATTTATTTATTTGGCTTTGCCAGGTCTTTTAGTTGGGATCTTTCAGTTGCAGCACATGGGAGTCTAGTTCCTTGACCAGGGATTGGACATAAAAAACTTAAGGAAGGTTTGTGAAATAGAGTAGGCCACTTAGTATAAAAAATTTGGGTCATTACTGTAGAGACTTTCTTGATGCGTTAAAAATTAAAAGTTATGTTTTCAAATTCACACGTCTCAATACTCTCCCTGCAGCCCATTTAATCAATTCATTCAATAAATGTTAATTGTATGCCAGTTACACATCAAATAATATAACACTAGGCTGTGGGGATATAAGGAGAAAGGTTTCTGTATTCCAAGGCTCTGCCATCCGGTGGAAGACATAGAAGCCTACACAGACTAAGTATAACCTGCTCTAACCACCACTGTGAAAGGAGTTTGTCCAGTGAGTCTGTGAGAGGAAGAAGCCAGCCATCTGCCTGAGCCCTGTGGTCGGATGAACTATGGTGTCGTTATAATGGAAGATCTCTTTGCATCTTTATCCCTTCTGTGCGTTCAGTCAAATCTTTTAAAAAAGATTTCTTGGGACTTCCCTGGCGTCCGTGGTTTAAGGCTTTGCCTTCCAATGCAGAGGTGCAGGTTCAATCCCTGGTTGGGGAGCTAAGATTTCACATGCCTAGAGGCCAAAAAACCAAAACAGAAAACAGAAGCAATATTGTAACAAGTGGAATAAAAAGTTTAAAAAATAAAGATTTCTTAGTTTTTCATGAACGAAAAACACCAGGAAACATTTTAGCTGAGTTGGGGTTTAAACATTGTGGATTTCATCTGCATATTTCATACCTAGCAGCATGGACTCTTATTTTAGTGTTGGAGGGATATTTGGAGGCCATCAAGCCGGTACAAATTAAATGAGTCTGCCATGACCACATTTTCCCCAAAGAAGCTCTAGAAAAAGTCTCCAGGGATCCTCTGAGATTCTTAGAACCCAACCAGAAAAACCACAGGAGTAAATGATGTTGCAAAGCCCAGGTCCAGTCCTCACGGAAAGCTTAAGTATTGTGGTTAATGCCAGGCAGAGCCTATGTAATGATTTTAAATGGCCTCATTTAAAGGCTCATTACCATAAATGGAAGTCATCTTAAATAGGCCACTGAGTATTGTAAATAAACATTTAAAGATTTTTTTTTTCTTGTGGTTTTTATTTTCCTCTTGACTACTTCCTCCTTCACCAATCACAGGCCACAGGAGTCCAAGACAGCATGGCTGAATGGAGGCTTTCTCTGTGCAAACCCTCCCACAGTGGGCTGAGTAGTTCAGTCTAAAGTTCAGTTGCCCTCACTCTCAGAAACCATGAGCTGGAGGTGCAGGCGCGTGCATACATGTGTGTGTGTATGCGTGTGTGTGTGTGTATGTGAGACAGAGAGAGTGCTTCCTTCCAGGTTCTGTCTCTTACATCCACTCCAACTTTCTTGCATCAGTCAAACTGAACTGTGATTGTGTGATTTGGAAAGCCGGGAGTATAGCCTCCTGGCTCTCATGCTTTAGTCTTGTATTCATAATCTCATTTTCAATTCAGATGAAATTGCTCTGCCTTCCCCTGAAGTTTGAACTTGTTAAGTGATAACACTTGAATCTCTAGCCTGATGGAAAATAAGTATGTTAGTGTTCCTGAAAACTTAACATTGGCTTCTTCACTTAAGATCTTTGTAATGGTATAATAACTGGGCTAAATTTGTCAGGGCATCTTAATTTTCTCCATCTTTTGAGACATCATTTTCTGTACTACATTATAGTTATTTCTGTTCCTTTCTTGTGTCCCTATGAGTCTGAAAAATCTTACATCACTTTGCACCCTTTAACTTCCATGGGGATGTTTGCACATAGCAGAAGATCAGTACTAGGTAAATGTGTGAATATAAGTACTGTTATACTAGAAAGATGGGTGTGTCTTCCAAAGATTGCCAGCTAGAAGGAATTCATAATGTTGTCAGTGGTTTATTAACACTTCTGTAGCTAAAACTGCAAAAGAGAAGGCTGATTGGATTTCATGTTTATTCCATGTAGGATCCTGGTGGGCAACCCATTTACATGCTCCTGTGACATTATGTGGATCAAGACTCTTCAGGAGACTAAACCTAGTCCAGAAACTCAGGGTTTGTACTGCCTGGATGAAAACAGCAAGAACATTTCCCTGGCAAACCTGCAGATACCCCATTGTGGTAATTGACTTTTAAATCAATGAGTTCTACTTGTTATTAATTATTCTAATTGCTGTGGTGTGGTAGAGAGACTGTGAAGTTTGCCACTACCCAGGTTTTATGTGTATACTGTGGATGTTTCCTCCGGGTTGGGACACTTTTGTGTGCAGTAGCTGAGAGCAACTTTGTTGAGTATTCTTTGCAAGAAAAATATGACTGCTCGATGGATGATTTCAAAGCACACAGAGAAAAAGTACATTATTCATTCCTTTGTTCATTTGTTGGCCCATCCATCCATTCATCCAAAAAGAATCTGCTGAGAATGTGGTACTTCACTAGCCATATACACTTGATTGACACCCAGGCTAAGTCTAGCGGGGGTCCCTAGCCCCCTGGGGCCATGGATCACCCAATTAGAAACAGGATTGCACAGCATGAAGTGAGCAATTAGAATGAATGTGATTTTTTGGAAAGCCGGGAGTATAGCCTCCTGGCTCTCATGCTTTACATCATAATCTCATTTTCAATTCAGATGAAATTGCTTTGAAGTTTGAACTTGTTAAGTGATAACACTTGAATCTCTAGCCTGATGGAAAATAAGTATGTTAGTGTTCCTGAAAACTTAACATTGGCTTCTTCACTTAAGATCTTTGTAATGGTATAATAACTGGGCTAAATTTGTCAGGGCATCTTAATTTTCTCCATCTTTTGAGACATCATTTTCTGTACTACATTATAGTTATTTCTGTTCCTTTCTTGTGTCCCTATGAGTCTGAAAAATCTTACATCACTTTGCACCCTTTAACTTCCATGGGGATGTTTGCACATAGCAGAAGATCAGTACTAGGTAAATGTGTGAATATAAGTACTGTTATACTAGAAAGATGGGTGTGTCTTCCAAAGATTGCCAGCTAGAAGGAATTCATAATGTTGTCAGTGGTTTATTAACACTTCTGTAGCTAAAACTGCAAAAGAGAAGGCTGATTGGATTTCATGTTTATTCCATGTAGGATCCTGGTGGGCAACCCATTTACATGCTCCTGTGACATTATGTGGATCAAGACTCTTCAGGAGACTAAACCTAGTCCAGAAACTCAGGGTTTGTACTGCCTGGATGAAAACAGCAAGAACATTTCCCTGGCAAACCTGCAGATACCCCATTGTGGTAATTGACTTTTAAATCAATGAGTTCTACTTGTTATTAATTATTCTAATTGCTGTGGTGTGGTAGAGAGACTGTGAAGTTTGCCACTACCCAGGTTTTATGTGTATACTGTGGATGTTTCCTCCGGGTTGGGACACTTTTGTGTGCAGTGGCTGAGAGCTACTTTGTTGAGTATTCTTTGCAAGAAAATATGACTGCTCGATGGATGATTTCAAAGCACACAGAGAAAAAGTACATTATTCATTCCTTTGTTCATTTGTTGGCCCATCCATCCATTCATCCAAAAAGAATCTGCTGAGAATGTGGTACTTCACTAGCCATATACACTTGATTGACACCCAGGCTAAGTCTAGCGGGGGTCCCTAGCCCCCTGGGGCCATGGATCACCCAATTAGAAACAGGATTGCACAGCATGAAGTGAGCAACAGGGCTAGTAAGCCAAGTTCCATCTGCCACTTGCCATTGCTCCCCATCGCTCTGGCATTAACTGCTTGACCCACCCCCATCCACAACCCCGCTCCATGGAAAATGTGTCTTCTATGAAAGTGGTCCCTGGTAAACAAAAAGTTTGGGGACCACTGATGCAGAGGAAGGATCCCAGGGGGATAAAGTGTCCTGGCAGCCCAAAAATGTGCCATCCAACATGGAACACTCTCCTGAACTTGCCTTGCTGCCAGATGGTAGTGTGTCTTGATGGGGCACCATAAATGTGCCCTGAAACCTGCTTTCTCCCATGTCTGGGTTTACAGTTTCCTTTAGACTTGCCCCCCTACTCCTCAGCGTTTCTACTTCCAGAATATAAAAGGATATCATATCATAAGATTATAGCTGTGTGAGTGACAGTGTGTTTATAAGAAAGGAAAAATCCAAGTGTTGTGGTTAGGATTTTACTGCTAAGGACTCTTGGGACACACCTCTGCAGTACCCTCATATGCATATTATCTCTATGTTGAAATTTTAATAAGTCAGCCAGTTAATCAGTTCACAATTAACTGTAATCTCCTGGCCCAGTGGCTGGTGACACAGCAGAAAGCCATGAAGCACCTGGTTCTTGTCCGAGGAGAATCTGTGTATCAATCATAAACCTCCAAGTTTTCATTTTCAGAGGAGTCTACTGTTTGGAGTCAGTGTTTATTTAAGGAAAATATAGCTGCTGCTCATTTTTAAGGAGAATGTATTAAAGGAATGATAAATGTTTGTTTCTTCCCCTGAGGCAACATAGAAAACAGCAGTTAGCCTTTCCCCAGATTTTTGTTGTACTGTGGATGTTTCCTCCGGGTTGGGACACTTTTGTGTGCAGTAGCTGAGAGCAACTTTGTTGAGTATTCTTTGCAAGAAAATATGACTGCTCGATGGATGATTTCAAAGCACACAGAGAAAAAGTACATTATTCATTCCTTTGTTCATTTGTTGGCCCATCCATCCATTCATCCAAAAAGAATCTGCTGAGAATGTGGTACTTCACTAGCCATATACACTTGATTGACACCCAGGCTAAGTCTAGCGGGGGTCCCTAGCCCCCTGGGGCCATGGATCACCCAATTAGAAACAGGATTGCACAGCATGAAGTGAGCAACAGGGCTAGTAAGCCAAGTTCCATCTGCCACTTGCCATTGCTCCCCATCGCTCTGGCATTAACTGCTTGACCCACCCCCATCCACAACCCCGCTCCATGGAAAATGTGTCTTCTATGAAAGTGGTCCCTGGTAAACAAAAAGTTTGGGGACCACTGATGCAGAGGAAGGATCCCAGGGGGATAAAGTGTCCTGGCAGCCCAAAAATGTGCCATCCAACATGGAACACTCTCCTGAACTTGCCTTGCTGCCAGATGGTAGTGTGTCTTGATGGGGCACCATAAATGTGCCCTGAAACCTGCTTTCTCCCATGTCTGGGTTTACAGTTTCCTTTAGACTTGCCCCCCTACTCCTCAGCGTTTCTACTTCCAGAATATAAAAGGATATCATATCATAAGATTATAGCTGTGTGAGTGACAGTGTGTTTATAAGAAAGGAAAAATCCAAGTGTTGTGGTTAGGATTTTACTGCTAAGGACTCTTGGGACACACCTCTGCAGTACCCTCATATGCATATTATCTCTATGTTGAAATTTTAATAAGTCAGCCAGTTAATCAGTTCACAATTAACTGTAATCTCCTGGCCCAGTGGCTGGTGACACAGCAGAAAGCCATGAAGCACCTGGTTCTTGTCCGAGGAGAATCTGTGTATCAATCATAAACCTCCAAGTTTTCATTTTCAGAGGAGTCTACTGTTTGGAGTCAGTGTTTATTTAAGGAAAATATAGCTGCTGCTCATTTTTAAGGAGAATGTATTAAAGGAATGATAAATGTTTGTTTCTTCCCCTGAGGCATCATAGAAAACAGCAGTTAGCCTTTCCCCAGATTTTTGTTGTAACAAGAGCCCATGGATTTCATCATGGGGGAATCAAGCTTTGTCCCTTGTCAACTTTTCTCAGCTTTCTTTATTAGACAGTAGTTAAACTATTAATATCTGTCTTTTCCTGATTGACAACAGGTTAACTGTTCTCTCTTCTGGTATAAATTTGTACCCACTGAGAGAAGTCGCCTGGAGGGACAAGAAATTGAATGTTGAGTCACCTGGCCTCTTGGCTAGCTCCCGAGTCCCCATGGCTGTTGTGGTCACACTGTTTCAGCAACCCCTGAGAGGGCAAAGGAGAAAGCATCTGACTCCTGCTCTGGTTTCACAAAAGGCCTTTTAATAGATGTCTGCTTTGCCCTTGCCTGAAACCAATTCTCTCTCTTTTTTTAATTTTAATTTTTGACCATATTGTATTGACAGCATTCCTGTAGTACACCCTCCTAATGTGTTGTTGATGGACCATTGTGATTGGGGCAGGGGAGGGGTAGGAGTGAACTCGTTCCAATGTTTCCTGGCCAGTGTGTCAATTTTTAATATTTCTGAATTCGTTTCCTATGAATTTGTCAATGAACTGTTTGTACAAGAGTGAGGCCTTGAATCTACTGTCAGAGGGTGTATGTTTGGTTGATTGATTAACAGTGAATTATTACTTTTAATGGTAGTGTTCACAATTAATTTCAGTGTCAACATTAGAAAAGGTAAATGGATAGACTTTTTGTATGTGCTCTTAAGCTGTCTTATTCTGTCTCGGCTCAATTTTACTTAAAATCTTTTGGTTAGGATTTTACTGCTAAGGACTCTTGGGACACACCTCTGCAGTACCCTCATATGCATATTATCTCTATGTTGAAATTTTAATAAGTCAGCCAGTTAATCAGTTCACAATTAACTGTAATCTCCTGGCCCAGTGGCTGGTGACACAGCAGAAAGCCATGAAGCACCTGGTTCTTGTCCGAGGAGAATCTGTGTATCAATCATAAACCTCCAAGTTTTCATTTTCAGAGGAGTCTACTGTTTGGAGTCAGTGTTTATTTAAGGAAAATATAGCTGCTGCTCATTTTTAAGGAGAATGTATTAAAGGAATGATAAATGTTTGTTTCTTCCCCTGAGGCATCATAGAAAACAGCAGTTAGCCTTTCCCCAGATTTTTGTTGTAACAAGAGCCCATGGATTTCATCATGGGGGAATCAAGCTTTGTCCCTTGTCAACTTTTCTCAGCTTTCTTTATTAGACAGTAGTTAAACTATTAATATCTGTCTTTTCCTGATTGACAACAGGTTAACTGTTCTCTCTTCTGGTATAAATTTGTACCCACTGAGAGAAGTCGCCTGGAGGGACAAGAAATTGAATGTTGAGTCACCTGGCCTCTTGGCTAGCTCCCGAGTCCCCATGGCTGTTGTGGTCACACTGTTTCAGCAACCCCTGAGAGGGCAAAGGAGAAAGCATCTGACTCCTGCTCTGGTTTCACAAAAGGCCTTTTAATAGATGTCTGCTTTGCCCTTGCCTGAAACCAATTCTCTCTCTTTTTTTAATTTTAATTTTTGACCATATTGTATTGACAGCATTCCTGTAGTACACCCTCCTAATGTGTTGTTGATGGACCATTGTGATTGGGGCAGGGGAGGGGTAGGAGTGAACTCGTTCCAATGTTTCCTGGCCAGTGTGTCAATTTTTAATATTTCTGAATTCGTTTCCTATGAATTTGTCAATGAACTGTTTGTACAAGAGTGAGGCCTTGAATCTACTGTCAGAGGGTGTATGTTTGGTTGATTGATTAACAGTGAATTATTACTTTTAATGGTAGTGTTCACAATTAATTTCAGTGTCAACATTAGAAAAGGTAAATGGATAGACTTTTTGTATGTGCTCTTAAGCTGTCTTATTCTGTCTCTGCTAATTTTTATTTTACTTCCAAATGTTTTTTTACTTATAATTGTACAAATGCTATTAGTACATTTTGTTGCAAAAATGATTTTCTACATTTACACATTAATTTTGTTTTTTGCTGATTTGTGACCACTCAGGTCAGTAAAAAGATCATATCTTTTTTTTTTTAAGGTCATATCTTTTTAATTATTGTGTGTTATTCATGGAAGAATATATCTTGATTATCTTAAAATCTTCCATATTGATGGGCATTTCCCATTTTATTACAAAAATGTTTCAACAAGCATCCTTATACATGATCTTTGTGCATACATACAGATGCAGAGGCTTTTCTAGAGTTCATAGTGGGAAGCAGAATTTTGGGTTAATATGGTTTGCATATTAAAAGTGGTTGTACCAATTTATAACCTCCTCAGCAAAGTATACCTTAATATTAGCAAACTTCTTATTTTTGTGTCTCTAAAGAATGTTACGTCATTGCTTTTTAGTTTGCATTTTACTAATTGCTACTGAGTAACTCTATGTTTATTAGACACTTCAATTACTCTTCATTGAATTGTCTATTTATATCTTGTCTATTTTTCTGTAAGACTATTCTATTTCTTTCCTTTTCTTCCACTGTATATTCTTTGTTTTATTTTTCTAAATTGTTTGAATGTTATAAGTTATGTTTCTATATAAATTATGTATATGTGCCAAAATATTTACCACACATATTTAAACATATTTTCTGTAAGTATCTAGAAAGAAGTAACAAGATAAGAAAAGATACTTTTACTTCCCTCTGCTCTCTCCTCCCTTCTCCTAGATTGTTATTATCTGGGATTTTATTTTTAGATTGTTACTTGATGTCTTTCAGGATTTATTATTTCTTTGTATGTTGTTGAGCTTTTTATTCCACTTCTTCCCCTTGGAGTGGTTTTTCTTTTTGCTGGAGTATATCTTCTAATATTTCTTTCAGAGAAATAAAAAAAAAATCTTAATGTTCTTGGCCAGTGGAAAATCAGCCTGTAGTTTTTTTCTTGTCATTGAAATTGGCTGAGTGTAAAATTCTAGACTCAAGAGAACTTCCTCTTTGAATTTTAAAGACATCATCACATTCTCCCTGTGTTCAGTACTGGTGATGAGAAGCCCAAGGCCAGTCTGATTCTTATTTCTTGATAGATATAGCTTATACTTTTCTTTTTTCTCTAGAATCTTCTAGAATTTTTTCCTCATCCATATTATTCTCAAATGTTACTACAGTATAACTAGGCATGTATGTGTGTATTTGTAGTTTTAGTTTGTTTGACTTTCGATGTACCTTTTCAGTGTGAGTGTTCACATCTTCAGTCCTGGAAGAACTGTCTAATTTATTTAGATGGTTATTTACACTTCTGGCTCCTCTCCATACTTCTTACCCTTTCTATAATACTTTCCATCTGCTGGTCCTTTTGTGCTACTTAAGAGGAGACTATTTACTTACTACTTTGTTCTTCAGCTATTTCTCTAACTACTGAATTTTCCCTTTTATCAATCAGTTTTTAATTTCTAAAATCCCCAGTGATGTATTTTTTTTGTAATGACTGAGACACTGTTTTCTGTACAGTGTTCACCATATCTCTAGGGTATCCTCAGTGCCTAGACGACTCATTTTCTCCTGTAAACTTCCCACACTCATTGTTTTCCCCTGGGGGCAGCTGCAGCAGTTGTTGGATGCTGTGCCTGAGGTAAGACAGCCAAGGTGGGATGTGGAAAGGTTATTCCTCTTGTCACTTCTACTGGTTGTCTTAGCCAGTAGCCCTATGGCTTGGTGAAGGGGAGCCCGGGCCCCGCCCTGCCCTATGGTCCATCAGGCCACCCCAGCAGCTTCCCTATTGTGTTGCAGTACAGACTCTTGTGTCTGGAACTGTGTTCCTTTTCTTTCATTTATCTACTTTCCCTTGTTCAGCAAGTTCTTATAGTTCTCCTACATCAATCCTACGGTGTCTTATTTTCCAATATGGCTCTGGATTAAAAAAAAAAGCAATGTAATTTCTAGAGATTTGAGATGACATGGAGAAACTTTAATCTGGGACTTAGTCATGTATAATTTTCCTCATGACAGTTTCCCAACTTTGGTTCTTTAAGAGAAGTTAGACAGGTTGGTCATCAAATTATTATAAATCATTGAATTTAAATTCTGTCTCTGAAATTCTATGTTGGAGAAGTTAAATAATCTCAAGTCTTCCAGTCTTGTTGAAAACATGGATTCATGGTCAGTTGGCTTTTCTTTTAGTCACCCTCAGCAAACTTTTAAAATATATCTATTGTGTTTAAGTCACAGATTCATGAAGTTTATCTTATTACCACTCTTTTTTGATGAAAATTTCTAGCCAACTCTAACAGTAACTCATAGAAGTATGGGCTTGCATATTTCATCATCATAAACCCAACAATTTGCCAGTAACTATGGCCATTGCCTTTGGCTCCTCTCCATACTTCTTACCCTTTCTATAATACTTTCCATCTGCTGGTCCTTTTGTGCTACTTAAGAGGAGACTATTTACTTACTACTTTGTTCTTCAGCTATTTCTCTAACTACTGAATTTTCCCTTTTATCAATCAGTTTTTAATTTCTAAAATCCCCAGTGATGTATTTTTTTTGTAATGACTGAGACACTGTTTTCTGTACAGTGTTCACCATATCTCTAGGGTATCCTCAGTGCCTAGACGACTCATTTTCTCCTGTAAACTTCCCACACTCATTGTTTTCCCCTGGGGGCAGCTGCAGCAGTTGTTGGATGCTGTGCCTGAGGTAAGACAGCCAAGGTGGGATGTGGAAAGGTTATTCCTCTTGTCACTTCTACTGGTTGTCTTAGCCAGTAGCCCTATGGCTTGGTGAAGGGGAGCCCGGGCCCCGCCCTGCCCTATGGTCCATCAGGCCACCCCAGCAGCTTCCCTATTGTGTTGCAGTACAGACTCTTGTGTCTGGAACTGTGTTCCTTTTCTTTCATTTATCTACTTTCCCTTGTTCAGCAAGTTCTTATAGTTCTCCTACATCAATCCTACGGTGTCTTATTTTCCAATATGGCTCTGGATTAAAAAAAAAAGCAATGTAATTTCTAGAGATTTGAGATGACATGGAGAAACTTTAATCTGGGACTTAGTCATGTATAATTTTCCTCATGACAGTTTCCCAACTTTGGTTCTTTAAGAGAAGTTAGACAGGTTGGTCATCAAATTATTATAAATCATTGAATTTAAATTCTGTCTCTGAAATTCTATGTTGGAGAAGTTAAATAATCTCAAGTCTTCCAGTCTTGTTGAAAACATGGATTCATGGTCAGTTGGCTTTTCTTTTAGTCACCCTCAGCAAACTTTTAAAATATATCTATTGTGTTTAAGTCACAGATTCATGAAGTTTATCTTATTACCACTCTTTTTTGATGAAAATTTCTAGCCAACTCTAACAGTAACTCATAGAAGTATGGGCTTGCATATTTCATCATCATAAACCCAACAATTTGCCAGTAACTATGGCCATTGCCTTTGGTTTGCAACTGGTAATATTTTAATTTCAGTGAAAAGAGCTATTGGGATTTCATTTCTTCATAAGGTGCTTTCTGTAAAAACATTCCCTGTTAGTATTGCATCATGTAAGCATTTATATGATGAACAAATTGTATACATTTTAAAATTTATTCATTTATTTATTATTGGTTGTGCTGGGTCTTCATTGTTGTGTGAGAGCTTTTTCTCTAGTTGTTGGGAGTGAGGTCTCTGTTGTGGTTATGGTCTCACTGCGGTAGCTTCTCTTGTTCCAGAGCACACATTCTAGGTGCACGGGCTTCAGCAGGTACAGTTCATGGGCCCTAGAGCTTGGGCTTAGTAGTGAATGGGCTTAGTTGCCCTGCAATTATGTGAGATCTTAGTTCCCAGGTCAGGGATTGGACCTGTGTCCCTTACATTGGCTGGCATATTCTCAACCACTGGACCACTAGGGATGCCCCAAAATTCTCTCCATTTAATAAACAAAATACATCCTCCATGGTGCTTGATGTATTACTGGAACACAACAGTCACTTGGTTAATATTTGCTGAACTGATCAGTTACTAAATGCATGAAACACATCATATTAATGATCAGATAGACCAGATTTTTGATATAATGGTCCAGATATGTCAGTTAAGTAAAGATAACTTAAACGTGTATAGTTTTCTAGCCAAATTATTCCATATTTTAGCACTTTGTAGTTCCCACAGAAATGTCTGTCATCATTGCATTTTGGAAGACTTCTCCTTTCTTCTTCCTCCCCTGCCCTCAGTGATTGAGTAAGCACTGGAGGCAGGGCTGGGAAGCTGAATTGCATGGTTCTCGTTCCCATTCACAGCACAGTTGAAATGTCTCACAATATTTTTCTAACAGCCCCTCCTGCTGTGAATTACTGTAAATTTATTCATGCTGTGAAACATGTTGTGGTCTGTTTCTCCACTAGGTCCTTTTGAACCCTAGAAAAACTATTAATTACAAGGCAACAAAACATATTCATGTAAAATTTCCACATTAATCAGAAAATGGGGCACTATTAGCAAGGCAATCATGAGTGTTAGTGAGGAATGGTTATTTTTCTAAACTGTGCTGATGTATTGCCAGTAACTATGGCCATTGCCTTTGGTTTGCAACTGGTAATATTTTAATTTCAGTGAAAAGAGCTATTGGGATTTCATTTCTTCATAAGGTGCTTTCTGTAAAACATTCCCTGTTAGTATTGCATCATGTAAGCATTTATATGATGAACAAATTGTATACATTTTAAAATTTATTCATTTATTTATTATTGGTTGTGCTGGGTCTTCATTGTTGTGTGAGAGCTTTTTCTCTAGTTGTTGGGAGTGAGGTCTCTGTTGTGGTTATGGTCTCACTGCGGTAGCTTCTCTTGTTCCAGAGCACACATTCTAGGTGCACGGGCTTCAGCAGGTACAGTTCATGGGCCCTAGAGCTTGGGCTTAGTAGTGAATGGGCTTAGTTGCCCTGCAATTATGTGAGATCTTAGTTCCCAGGTCAGGGATTGGACCTGTGTCCCTTACATTGGCTGGCATATTCTCAACCACTGGACCACTAGGGATGCCCCAAAATTCTCTCCATTTAATAAACAAAATACATCCTCCATGGTGCTTGATGTATTACTGGAACACAACAGTCACTTGGTTAATATTTGCTGAACTGATCAGTTACTAAATGCATGAAACACATCATATTAATGATCAGATAGACCAGATTTTTGATATAATGGTCCAGATATGTCAGTTAAGTAAAGATAACTTAAACGTGTATAGTTTTCTAGCCAAATTATTCCATATTTTAGCACTTTGTAGTTCCCACAGAAATGTCTGTCATCATTGCATTTTGGAAGACTTCTCCTTTCTTCTTCCTCCCCTGCCCTCAGTGATTGAGTAAGCACTGGAGGCAGGGCTGGGAAGCTGAATTGCATGGTTCTCGTTCCCATTCACAGCACAGTTGAAATGTCTCACAATATTTTTCTAACAGCCCCTCCTGCTGTGAATTACTGTAAATTTATTCATGCTGTGAAACATGTTGTGGTCTGTTTCTCCACTAGGTCCTTTTGAACCCTAGAAAAACTATTAATTACAAGGCAACAAAACATATTCATGTAAAATTTCCACATTAATCAGAAAAAATGGGGCACTATGAACAGTAGTTCTGAAGGCAGAAACTGAATCATGAGTGTTAGTGAGGAATGGTTATTTTTCTAAACTGTGCTGATGTATTGCTCCATGTAAAAGTGTTTCTGCTACTTCTTTTAGTGTTTTCCAATGACATTAATTATAACATTATATATTCTAAATTCTAGTACTCAATTCCTGTACATTTGGTTGATCTTCAGTAACGAGTTTTGCAGCACAAACCTTTCCATCTTTTCCCCAGGCTGGATGGAATTATTAAAGAACAGTGTACTTTATGCTCTAGTTTTTTTGTACTGTAATTATAATTTACATTTCTGGAAGAGCATTTTTTCAGGAGGTGTGAATAGGGCGTGAAATGCTTGGTTCTGAGCAAGCAACAAATTTATTTATTTAGGATTTGGAACCGATTTTATATATATATATATATATATATATATATATAGTTTTTTTAAAATTTATTTTTAATTTTTTTTACAGAGTTTTGTTGTTTACTACTCCACATAAACAACCTGAATCAGCCTTAGGTATACATATATATTTATTTAAAAATATATTGAGGCAATATTCTTTTAGGTCAGATCCCTCAATGTATTTTACTAGTTACCGTAGACATGCTAGCCCCACAGTGAATACAAGCTGATAATTCAGGTGAGGGTTGAATGTCTGTGTAGTTATTATAAACAGCACCCTTAATGCTCTCATGGATTGAAATTAGCCTTGCCTTTGATTTTTTTGTTATTTATAATGACAATTTCATTTTTTTACTTTTCCAACCTTCAACATTTTAGTGTAGAGCCTCCTTATGATACATCAACAAAATATTATTTATGTTGTGAAAAGTCGGTTCACAGGTGTCCAGGGAGAGAGGCCTGTTTCCTTGAGGTAAATGGATTTTAATGATGTATTATTTATTTATTTTTGGTTTCAGCTATAATTTGTCTGCATATTTCTTGAACCTCTATTTAGATCCTCCTTTTGTTATTTTTTAAATTGGGAAAACAAACTGATAGTAATTCAGTTTTTTTTTTTTTTTAAAGATTTATTTATTTATTTACTTTGGGCGGGGGTCGGGTTGGGGAGGGAGGGGAGTGGGCGGGCCACTTCTATTGGTCTTTCATTTCTCCATTTTCATTCGTCTTCGTTCTTTGGCTCCTGCGGGCCTCCCATCGCGGTGGCGTCTGTTGTCGCAGAGCACCGGCTCTGGGCGTATGCGCTCCAGAGCTCCGGCTTGGCAACTGGGCACATCAGTCCAGCCGCTCCGCGGCACATGGGATCCTCCCAAGCCAGGGCTCGAACCGGCGCCCCTTGCACTGCAAGGCGGTGTCCTTACCCACTGGACCACCAGGGGAAGCCCAGTAATTCAGTTTTGTTAGTATTCACAGAAGATGAAATGCTGCATTAATACTCCATGTGTAAGTTAGATTGGTAAACAACATTATTTCCCTAGCTTCTTAGATGGATTGATTTTTTTTTTCTTCTGAAAAACTTTTGCAAAGTCTAGTTGATGGCTTTGCTTCCTCCTTTATTAGAGATTGTTTTCTATCCACTAAAATGTAGCGAGCCCAACAGTGGACCATTGCTTTTCTTTATCTTTTTAGAAAGGCAGATAAGGCTGTTTTGCTAAACTGTCAGCCACTGTTCAGACTTTGGTGTTTAGAAGTTCTCCCGTGGCTGCCGCTGTCTTGACACAGCTCACACAGACCTAGGAGTGCAGTTTCCCATTTGAGCTTGGAAAGTCACTTTGCTAATTTTCTGTCATTTTTGCAACCAGGTGTAAAGCAGCCACTTCTAAATAGGTCAGGCTCATTCTGCCTTGGTTCCTGGCCCTGAAATATATATGTTAAGGGGACACAAACATGGGAAGATATGCCAATAAATGAGAAAGTGAGTGGAGAGAAGACAGAAAGCAGACAGAAATCATCATTTACTTGAATGTTTTTATGCCCATGGAATGATGATCTAATAAGAAATGAACAGAACTCACTAAAATGAAGTGAAAAAGAACATAACCCAGACCTGCGGATGGCTATTGAAAAATAAAACCCAAACCTGACCCATCTCGTTTATAGAAAAGCTGAGTTAATATTCCACAAAGTATAGAAGTTAGTGTTCCTCAATTATTAGGAAGTCAGAATGCATGTACTTTGAATTAGTGATCTAATTGAAAGATCAGCTTTCAAGACGTGTGCACCAGTGTATGAAGCAGTGTCAATGGCTGTGGACCTGGATGCAGTTGGAAAGTACATAGCAGCTAGTAGACCTCAGCAAAAATCATGAGCTCTCCAGTGAACACTGCTGCCTTTCTTTAGACCAGGGCTTCCCAAGCTTGAATGTGAGTGTAAATTACCACAGGTCTTGTTAAAAAGATTGCTTCTTGGGGTTTCCCTGTTGGTCCAGGGGTGAGGACTTTGCGCTTCCACTGCAGGGGTCATGGATCCCATCCCTGGTCCAGAAACTAAGGTTCTGCATGTCGTGAGGTACAGCCAAAAGAAAAATAATTACTTCTTTTCTAGCAGGTCTGAGTTGGGGCCTCAGAGTCTACATTCTAGCTAACTCTTTGTTCCGTATACTACACTTTGAGTAGCAAGGGTTTAGGCAATGAGTGTTGGATTTATGCTTGTTACAGCTATTATTCTTAAAACTGATAGGAGCTTGTGCATGCATGCATACTAAGTCACTTGAGTCATGTCTGACTCTATGCGACCCCATGGACTGTAGCCTGCCAGGCTATCTCTGTCCATGGGATTTTCCAGCAAGAATACTGGAGTGGTTTGCCATGCCCCGGGCTCCCCAGGGATCAAAGCAAGGTCTCCTGCATTACAGGTGAGTTATTTAAAAACCTGGGCAGCGCTAATTTCCCCCTGTCCCATTTGAGCTTGGAAAGTCACTTTGCTAATTTTCTGTCATTTTTGCAACCAGGTGTAAAGCAGCCACTTCTAAATAGGTCAGGCTCATTCTGCCTTGGTTCCTGGCCCTGAAATATATATGTTAAGGGGACACAAACATGGGAAGATATGCCAATAAATGAGAAAGTGAGTGGAGAGAAGACAGAAAGCAGACAGAAATCATCATTTACTTGAATGTTTTTATGCCCATGGAATGATGATCTAATAAGAAATGAACAGAACTCACTAAAATGAAGTGAAAAAGAACATAACCCAGACCTGCGGATGGCTATTGAAAAATAAAACCCAAACCTGACCCATCTCGTTTATAGAAAAGCTGAGTTAATATTCCACAAAGTATAGAAGTTAGTGTTCCTCAATTATTAGGAAGTCAGAATGCATGTACTTTGAATTAGTGATCTAATTGAAAGATCAGCTTTCAAGACGTGTGCACCAGTGTATGAAGCAGTGTCAATGGCTGTGGACCTGGATGCAGTTGGAAAGTACATAGCAGCTAGTAGACCTCAGCAAAAAAATCATGAGCTGTCCAGTGAAAAAGGCTGACTTTCTTTAGACCAGGGCTTCCCAAGCTTGAATGTGAGTGTAAATTACCACAGGTCTTGTTAAAAAGATTGCTTCTTGGGGTTTCCCTGTTGGTCCAGGGGTGAGGACTTTGCGCTTCCACTGCAGGGGTCATGGATCCCATCCCTGGTCCAGAAACTAAGGTTCTGCATGTCGTGAGGTACAGCCAAAAGAAAAATAATTACTTCTTTTCTAGCAGGTCTGAGTTGGGGCCTCAGAGTCTACATTCTAGCTAACTCTTTGTTCCGTATACTACACTTTGAGTAGCAAGGGTTTAGGCAATGAGTGTTGGATTTATGCTTGTTACAGCTATTATTCTTAAAACTGATAGGAGCTTGTGCATGCATGCATACTAAGTCACTTGAGTCATGTCTGACTCTATGCGACCCCATGGACTGTAGCCTGCCAGGCTATCTCTGTCCATGGGATTTTCCAGGCAAGAATACTGGAGTGGTTTGCCATGCCCTCCTCCAGGGGATCTTCCCAACCCAGGGATCAAAGCAAGGTCTCCTGCATTACAGGTGAGTTATTTACCACAAGCACTACCTGGGAAGCCTTGAGGAATCATCTGCTCCACCGAACTTTCCCTCTCCTATGTCCTGCACAACTCTTAATTCCTTGAGATGCTCTGTGTATGAAGAAAGCACTAAGACTAAAGAAATAAAAAACTATAGAAATTTCGGTAACTCTGTATGCTCACCATGCACACTACTGTATTCAAATCTCTAAGAAATCCTGTGCTAAAAGAATCATTTAACTTTCATTGATCTTATAGTTCCCAATATTTTTTGAGTACATACCATTTGTGATAATATGATAAGCTTTGTTACTTTTATTTAAAGTAACTTGATAATATTCAGCTGTATTAATAAGATATATTTGAAGCAAATATTCATATTAATGTTGGTAATAACAGTAATCTTGCTTGCTTGTTTAGTTGCTCAGTTGTGTCCGACTCTGTGACCCTTTGGACTCTAGCCCCAGCTCCTCTATCCATGGGATTTTTCAAGCAAGAATGCTTGAGTGGGTCGCCATTTCCCCTTCTAGGGGATCTTCCCTATCTAGGGATCAAACCCACGTTGCCTGTGTCACCTACGTTGTAGGCAGATTCTTTTCCCACTGAGCCATTGGGGAAGTCCAATAACAGTAATAACTAATAGTTATTAAGGACTTAATATGCATTAGGCATCATCTGGAGTATTTTCCATAGTATCTTATTAGCCATCCTAAAAGCTCTAGAAAGTAGATGTCATCGGTATCCATATTTATAGATGGAAGAATTAAACCTTACCAAGTATCACAAATAAACAGTGAAAGCTAGTGAGATTAGTCCTAACCCACATCCCTCTGTCTAGGGCCTTAACTAATACACTGGTGAGCTCCCTTCTTTACTGGGCTCTTCCAAACATCAGAGGTGTCTGTTTACCCAGGCGGCTGGTCATCTCTTATCTCCAGTGAGGTTTCTCTGAGTGTGAAGGAAGACAGCCCTGAAAAATCAGGATTCCATTACCATAGCACTGGAGGATCTCGGAGGCATTTTTCTGTGCTTTGCTCTGTACTTGTGCTGATTTCAAATCTTATTAAGCCAGGAAGTAGTGCCTGGCAAATGGTTTACCCTGCCTTGGCTATTCATGCTTCCCAATTCATTTTTATTGTGCTAATTAAACCTCAAGTGATATTTCAAGTACAGATTGTTTTTCCATTATTGAATCTTTGGCCAGCATATTAATGCTGTAGAATTAACGTGAGTCAGATGCTTACTCATTTGTGGAAGACTTTACATTTAAAAGATCTAGACTTGGCCAATTTTACACAGATTCCTTTGGAAACTGCTATGACAGGGTGATACAATTTCTCTATAAATAAAGGAGACTGAATCTTCCCTCATAAGCAGACACGTAATTATTTTTTAAATGAACAAAATTCCTAGATTATGGGTATGTATTGGTATTTATAGTCTGTGCTGAAATGGATATGTGCAGTCTGGGAAGGTGGTCTTATATGGTGTACACCTTGACCTTTGAGTTTGAAACTCAGGTTCTTGGACAACTTTGAAAGAGGTATTTGACTCTTTCAAAACTCACATTCTTTATTAAATGAATGAGAATAAATGCTTAACTTCAAATTTGGTGGGAAGGATTAAATTAAACAAAAATATGAAGTACTAGACATGACTTTCGAATTAAGTGAATGCCCAGTAGATATTATCATTAGTACTGTAATTAAGCAAAGGTTTTTAGAATTGTTAATCATGTAAACTTAGGCTTGAAGGGGAAAAAAATATAGTAGACTTTACAGGGGAAATTAAGATTATGGCATAGCAGTCTCAGCTGAGAATCTCTTTATGTTAACCTCTCTTCTGCTCAGAATTTCTAAGCATAACAGGTAGGAGTTAACTTACCTGTGTGAGATTAGTCCTAACCCACATCCCTCTGTCTAGGGCCTTAACTAATACACTGGTGAGCTCCCTTCTTTACTGGGCTCTTCCAAACATCAGAGGTGTCTGTTTACCCAGGCGGCTGGTCATCTCTTATCTCCAGTGAGGTTTCTCTGAGTGTGAAGGAAGACAGCCCTGAAAAATCAGGATTCCATTACCATAGCACTGGAGGATCTCGGAGGCATTTTTCTGTGCTTTGCTCTGTACTTGTGCTGATTTCAAATCTTATTAAGCCAGGAAGTAGTGCCTGGCAAATGGTTTACCCTGCCTTGGCTATTCATGCTTCCCAATTCATTTTTATTGTGCTAATTAAACCTCAAGTGATATTTCAAGTACAGATTGTTTTTCCATTATTGAATCTTTGGCCAGCATATTAATGCTGTAGAATTAACGTGAGTCAGATGCTTACTCATTTGTGGAAGACTTTACATTTAAAAGATCTAGACTTGGCCAATTTTACACAGATTCCTTTGGAAACTGCTATGACAGGGTGATACAATTTCTCTATAAATAAAGGAGACTGAATCTTCCCTCATAAGCAGACACGTAATTATTTTTTAAATGAACAAAATTCCTAGATTATGGGTATGTATTGGTATTTATAGTCTGTGCTGAAATGGATATGTGCAGTCTGGGAAGGTGGTCTTATATGGTGTACACCTTGACCTTTGAGTTTGAAACTCAGGTTCTTGGACAACTTTGAAAGAGGTATTTGACTCTTTCAAAACTCACATTCTTTATTAAATGAATGAGAATAAATGCTTAACTTCAAATTTGGTGGGAAGGATTAAATTAAACAAAAATATGAAGTACTAGACATGACTTTCGAATTAAGTGAATGCCCAGTAGATATTATCATTAGTACTGTAATTAAGCAAAGGTTTTTAGAATTGTTAATCATGTAAACTTAGGCTTGAAGGGGAAAAAAATATAGTAGACTTTACAGGGGAAATTAAGATTATGGCATAGCAGTCTCAGCTGAGAATCTCTTTATTTTAACCTCTTTTCTGCTCAGAATTTCTACTCTGCTAGATACATTTATAACAGGTAGGGAGTTGACACCGTTAGTTTATATCTGAGGAGCCAGAGAGGGTGTTTGTCGGTGGAGTCAGCTTGTGAGGAGCTCAGACCTCAAGAACAAACACCGTGGAAAGCCCTGTCTCCATGGTTTCTCCAAACTCAGTGGATTAATGTATAAATACAAGAACACAGGAGAGGAGTCAACAAAGCTTTGTGTTTTTGAAGTTGCAAGCTGGGAAGTTGCAAGATGGATGAGTAGTGACTGAAGGCTGAAAATGTTGATTACCAAATTAGCAGCGAGGAGACTCCAGAGTTAAACTTGGTTTATAGTGTACAGCTACTACCAGGCCCAGGACGTGAGAGTTCAGCGAACAATGAATATAGGGGAGTGGCTGAAAGATTTTTGTCCCACACATCCCAGGTGTATGTCGACTGGAAGTCTATTTTCTAAAGAGGATAAGACAAAGGTCAGTGGGAACTCCACGTGGAGCTGAGGCTGAGAGAGCCATAGAGAGAAACAGTAGGCTTCCATACAACTGTTTGCTTTATACCACTTTGCTTTTCCAAAAGAAATCTGAATAGGATTTTTTGCTTTTATAAAGCAAAGTGAAGAGCAAAAATGGCATTGGTTTGCGTGGAGCTGTTTCGGAGGCAGTAGGCATCCTGAGAATGGCGCCACCACGCTCCTTCCTGGGAACTACACTCAGCACCTCAACCAACACAGCTTTAGCTGTGTCTGTGAGAATCTATGCTTTGTCTTGATTATTCTGTGCACCTTGACCTTTGAAATGGTCTTGACACTTGAAGAGGTATTTGACTCTTTCAAAACTCACATTCTTTATTAAATGAATGAGAATAAATGCTTAACTTCAAATTTGGTGGGAAGGATTAAATTAAACAAAAATATGAAGTACTAGACATGAATTTCGAATTAAGTGAATGCCCAGTAGATATTATCATTAGTACTGTAATTAAGAAAAGGGTTTTTTAGAATTGTTAATCATGTAAACTTAGGCTTGAAGGGGAAAAAAATATAGTAGACTTTACAGGGGAAATTAAGATTATGGCATAGCAGTCTCAGCTGAGAATCTCTTTATTTTAACCTCTTTTCTGCTCAGAATTTCTACTCTGCTAGATACATTTATAACAGGTAGGGAGTTGACACCGTTAGTTTATATCTGAGGAGCCAGAGAGGGTGTTTGTCGGTGGAGTCAGCTTGTGAGGAGCTCAGACCTCAAGAACAAACACCGTGGAAAGCCCTGTCTCCATGGTTTCTCCAAACTCAGTGGATTAATGTATAAATACAAGAACACAGGAGAGGAGTCAACAAAGCTTTGTGTTTTTGAAGTTGCAAGCTGGGAAGTTGCAAGATGGATGAGTAGTGACTGAAGGCTGAAAATGTTGATTACCAAATTAGCAGCGAGGAGACTCCAGAGTTAAACTTGGTTTATAGTGTACAGCTACTACCAGGCCCAGGACGTGAGAGTTCAGCGAACAATGAATATAGGGGAGTGGCTGAAAGATTTTTGTCCCACACATCCCAGGTGTATGTCGACTGGAAGTCTATTTTCTAAAGAGGATAAGACAAAGGTCAGTGGGAACTCCACGTGGAGCTGAGGCTGAGAGAGCCATAGAGAGAAACAGTAGGCTTCCATACAACTGTTTGCTTTATACCACTTTGCTTTTCCAAAAGAAATCTGAATAGGATTTTTTGCTTTTATAAAGCAAAGTGAAGAGCAAAAATGGCATTGGTTTGCGTGGAGCTGTTTCGGAGGCAGTAGGCATCCTGAGAATGGCGCCACCACGCTCCTTCCTGGGAACTACACTCAGCACCTCAACCAACACAGCTTTAGCTGTGTCTGTGAGAATCTATGCTTTGTCTTGATTATTCTGTGCATCTGTTAGCAGGTGTGCTAAGGTAATTGCCTCTTTGCTTTACGTCATTTCGGCTTGCAAGAGGTTTCATAGGAAAGTTCTGTTTTCAAATAGCCAGGGATATCTGTATTTCAGGACTGAAGAACGTTTTCTGAATAATTTGACCAATCCCATCTCCAGGAGGATTTAAAGATACTGACACCAGGTGGTACCCATTAAAGAGGCCATTAATAATGAAACTCTACAATGATGCTGACAGTTAACAGTGTAATGATGCTGTGCCCCATTCTTAAAGATTAAGGAACAGCCAAAGATCACAAACTCTTTGAGAAAAGCTTATTGTATGAAAGACAAATACAAAACAACCAAAGAAGGAAAGAAAGAAAAAGTTTCAATAAACAAAGTTGATAGAGACAGAAGAAAATTTCATAAGAAATCATTATTAATATCTCATAGATATTAGATATTAGAAGAGATATTGTACCTATGAAGTAAATAGAGTGTTAAAAATAAAAGATAATTCAGAAACAACAGCAATAGATCCTGGACATTAAAAGTATGAGAGAAATGAAAATATCAAAAGAAGGCTTCCAAGGTAAATCTGAGGAGATTTCCCCATAGATAGAGCAAATGAAAAAGATGGGGATACAGTAAGACAGAAAGGTTTAAAATAGGTGGATTACCCAGTAGGTCCAATCTACAAATAATAGCAGATCTAAGTGGTGAGATGGCACTACATCATAGTTGAAATAGCATCATTTTTTCCATTTCTTATTTGTATGTATCACTAAGAAATGAAAACATGTAATTAATACTGTTTTAAATTTGCTAAAATATGATAACTATTACACACTGGTTCATCTCTCAGCAGGGTTTATATTTTTATAGTAAACTTCATTATTTACATTTAGACAACAAAGCCTCATAGCATATGGTAAGATATAAAGACAGAGTGGTATGAGTGTAGTATGGGCATGTGTGGAGAGCTGTCTTTTTGTGTAAACATGAGCCTCGTTCTCATCTTCCGTGGTGAGAGGCCAGTTGTTGTTTTTTAGTTGCTCAGTCATGTCCAACTCTTTATGACCCCATGAACTGCAGCATATCAGGCTTCCTTGTCCTTCACCATATTCTGGAACTTGCTCAAACTCATGTCCATTGAGTCAGTGATGTCATCCAATCATCTTATTCTCTGTTGTCCCTTTCTCCTGCTTTCCATTTTCCTCAGCATCAGGGTCTTTTCCAACAAGATGTCTCTTCTGATGCATCTCTTTGCATCAGGTGGCCAAAGTATTGGAACTTTAGCTTCAGCATCAGTCCTTCAATGAATATTCAGGGTTCGTTTTCTTTAGGATTGACTAGTTTGAACTCCTTGCAGTCCAAGAGACTCTTAAGAGTCTTCTACAACACCATAGTTCAAAGGCATCAATTCTTTGGTGCTCAGCCTTCTTTATGGTCTCAAATCCATACATGACTATTGAGAAAACCATCGCTTTGACTGTATGGACTTCTGTCAGCAAAGTGATGCCTCTGCTTTTTAATATACTGTCTAGGTGTTTCATAGCTTTTCTTCCAGGGATGAAGTGTCTTTTGATTTCATGGCCGCAGTCCCTGTCCTCAGTGATTTTGGAGCCTAAGAAAATAAAGTATTTCATTGTTCTCATTTTTTACCCATCTATTTGCCATGAAGTGATGGGGCCAGAGGCCAGTAGATAATGTTAAAACAGAAAAATCCAGAAGAAACAGTACAAGCACAATATTTAGTGATGGAGAGATCAATACCTAAAGATGAAGTTCAAAGAGATGAAATGGGTGCTTCTGGAGAAAAGCAGATAGTGTCACATGGATAATATTTTTTACATGGTAGTTTCAATGTTTTTCTTTAAATCCTGAGTATCTAGTTCTATTTTTCACATCATAGTTGAAATCATTTTAAGAAATGAAAAACATGTAATTAATACTGTTTTAAATTTGCTAAAATATGATAACTATTACACACTGGTTCATCTCTCAGCAGGGTTTATATTTTTATAGTAAACTTCATTATTTACATTTAGACAACAAAGCCTCATAGCATATGGTAAGATATAAAGACAGAGTGGTATGAGTGTAGTATGGGCATGTGTGGAGAGCTGTCTTTTTGTGTAAACATGAGCCTCGTTCTCATCTTCCGTGGTGAGAGGCCAGTTGTTGTTTTTTAGTTGCTCAGTCATGTCCAACTCTTTATGACCCCATGAACTGCAGCATATCAGGCTTCCTTGTCCTTCACCATATTCTGGAACTTGCTCAAACTCATGTCCATTGAGTCAGTGATGTCATCCAATCATCTTATTCTCTGTTGTCCCTTTCTCCTGCTTTCCATTTTCCTCAGCATCAGGGTCTTTTCCAACAAGATGTCTCTTCTGATGCATCTCTTTGCATCAGGTGGCCAAAGTATTGGAACTTTAGCTTCAGCATCAGTCCTTCAATGAATATTCAGGGTTCGTTTTCTTTAGGATTGACTAGTTTGAACTCCTTGCAGTCCAAGAGACTCTTAAGAGTCTTCTACAACACCATAGTTCAAAGGCATCAATTCTTTGGTGCTCAGCCTTCTTTATGGTCTCAAATCCATACATGACTATTGAGAAAACCATCGCTTTGACTGTATGGACTTCTGTCAGCAAAGTGATGCCTCTGCTTTTTAATATACTGTCTAGGTGTTTCATAGCTTTTCTTCCAGGGATGAAGTGTCTTTTGATTTCATGGCCGCAGTCCCTGTCCTCAGTGATTTTGGAGCCTAAGAAAATAAAGTATTTCATTGTTCTCATTTTTTACCCATCTATTTGCCATGAAGTGATGGGGCCAGAGGCCAGTAGATAATGTTAAAACAGAAAAATCCAGAAGAAACAGTACAAGCACAATATTTAGTGATGGAGAGATCAATACCTAAAGATGAAGTTCAAAGAGATGAAATGGGTGCTTCTGGAGAAAAGCAGATAGTGTCACATGGATAATATTTTTTACATGGTAGTTTCAATGTTTTTCTTTAAATCCTGAGTATCTAGTTCTATTTTTCACAGTTTTATTAAGATATAATTGACATATAGCACTGTATAAATTTAAGGTACACAGCATAATAGTTTGACTTACATATATCATCAAATGATTATCACAGAAAGCTTAGTGAACATCCATCATCTCATACAGATACAAAGATAAAGAAATGGAAACAATTTTTCCTTGCATTGTAAATTATATTGCTAGTAGTTATTTGTAATTGTAAGTTTGTACCTTTTGATTATGTTAATCAATTTTGCCTCCTTTCACCCACCCTGAATATCTGATGACCACAAATCTGATCTCTTTTTCTATAAATTTGCTTTTTTGTTTGTTTTTGAAGTGTAAATGACCTGTAATACTGTATTTCTTTCAGATACACAGCATAGTGATTCAGTATTCTATACATTTAAAATGATCACCATCCTCAGCCTAGTCATAATATGTTACCATATAAAATATTACATAATTATTGACCATATACCCTATACTGTACTTTTCATACATTTTAATTTTCTGGTAGCTTAGATGGTAAAGAATCTACCTGCAATGCAGGAGACCCTGGTTCAATCCTTTGGTTGAGAAGATCCCCTGGAGAACGAGATGGCAATCCACTCCAGGATTCTTGTCTGGAAAATTCCGTAGACAGAGGATCCTGGAAGGCTACAGTCTGTGGGGTCACAAAAAGTCTGATACGATTAAGCAACTAACACTAACCAAACTAACTAAAACCTGTGTGATTTTGCAATTGCAAGTTTGTACCTCTTAATTTCACCCATTTCTTTCTTCCCTACCCCACATCCCTCTGGCAACTGTCTGACTATTCTCTATATTTGTGTTGTTATGTTTGTTAATTTGTTTTGGTTTTTAGACTCTACGTATGAGTGAAATTATACAGTATTGGTCTTTAATATATTTCACTTAGCATAATACTCTCTAGGTTCTTTCATGTTGTCACAAATGGCAAGATTTCATTTTTTTTTATGGTTAGTATTCCATTGTGTGTATATATGCTACCTCCTTATCTTCATCCACTGATGAACACTTAGGTGGCTTTCTTATCTTGGCTATTATAAAACCAATACTGGTAGTTTCAATGTTTTTCTTTAAATCCTGAGTATCTAGTTCTATTTTTCACAGTTTTATTAAGATATAATTGACATATAGCACTGTATAAATTTAAGGTACACAGCATAATAGTTTGACTTACATATATCATCAAATGATTATCACAGAAAGCTTAGTGAACATCCATCATCTCATACAGATACAAAGATAAAGAAATGGAAACAATTTTTCCTTGCATTGTAAATTATATTGCTAGTAGTTATTTGTAATTGTAAGTTTGTACCTTTTGATTATGTTAATCAATTTTGCCTCCTTTCACCCACCCTGAATATCTGATGACCACAAATCTGATCTCTTTTTCTATAAATTTGCTTTTTTGTTTGTTTTTGAAGTGTAAATGACCTGTAATACTGTATTTCTTTCAGATACACAGCATAGTGATTCAGTATTCTATACATTTAAAATGATCACCATCCTCAGCCTAGTCATAATATGTTACCATATAAAATATTACATAATTATTGACCATATACCCTATACTGTACTTTTCATACATTTTAATTTTCTGGTAGCTTAGATGGTAAAGAATCTACCTGCAATGCAGGAGACCCTGGTTCAATCCTTTGGTTGAGAAGATCCCCTGGAGAACGAGATGGCAATCCACTCCAGGATTCTTGTCTGGAAAATTCCGTAGACAGAGGATCCTGGAAGGCTACAGTCTGTGGGGTCACAAAAAGTCTGATACGATTAAGCAACTAACACTAACCAAACTAACTAAAACCTGTGTGATTTTGCAATTGCAAGTTTGTACCTCTTAATTTCACCCATTTCTTTCTTCCCTACCCCACATCCCTCTGGCAACTGTCTGACTATTCTCTATATTTGTGTTGTTATGTTTGTTAATTTGTTTTGGTTTTTAGACTCTACGTATGAGTGAAATTATACAGTATTGGTCTTTAATATATTTCACTTAGCATAATACTCTCTAGGTTCTTTCATGTTGTCACAAATGGCAAGATTTCATTTTTTTTTATGGTTAGTATTCCATTGTGTGTATATATGCTACCTCCTTATCTTCATCCACTGATGAACACTTAGGTGGCTTTCTTATCTTGGCTATTATAAAACCAATACTGAGATGAACATGGGAGTGCAGGTGTTTTTTCTCATTAGTGTTTTTGTTTTCTTTGAATGAATACTTAGAAGTGAAATTGCTAGATCATATGGTCGTTCTAAATTTTTCAAGGAATCTTCATACTGTTTTCTATAATGACTACACCAGTTTACATTCCCAACAACAGAACATGGGGATTCCCTTTTCTCCATTCCTCACCACCACTTTTCATTGACTGTCTTTTTGGTAGTAGCCATCCTGAATAGTGTGAGGTCATATTTTGTTGTGGTTTTGATTTGTACCCTGATGATTAATGATGTTAAGCCACTTTTCATAGGCCTATTGGACATCTGTATATCTTCTTTGGAAAAGGGTCTGTTTTGGATCCTCTGCCCATTTTTTGAATGGTTCTCTTTTATGTTGGGTTATATGAGTTCTTTGTATCTTTTAGACAACAACCACTTATCAGATATATAGTTTGCAAATATTTCTCCATTCAAAGAGAGACTTTTCATTTTGTTGATAGTTTCCTTTTCTGTGAAAAATCTTTTTAATTTGTTGAATCTATATTTGGGCTGCCCTGGTGGCTCAGCAGTAAAGAATCTGCAAGAGATGTGTGTTTGCTCTTTGGGTCAGGAAGATACCCTGGGGAAGGAAATGGCAACCCACTCCAGTGTTCTTGCCTGAGAAATGCCATAGCCTGAGAAGCCTGGAAGGCTACAGTCCATGGAGTCATAAAGAGTCTTACCAACTAAACAATAGCAGCAGAGTTGCAGTTATTTATTTTTCTTTTTGCCCTCTTATCTAAGGAGGCATATTAAAAGTAATTACTAACACTAATATCAAAGAGTATACTGCCTATGTTTGGTGCCCAGTTCTATTATTAAATCTTTAATTCATTTTGAATTTATTTTTGTTCATGATGTGAGAAAGTAGTCCAGCTTTGATCTTTTGAATGTAGATGTTCAGTTTTCCTTGTACCATTTATTGAATAGGCTCTTCATTGCATTATGTATTCTTGCTTCTTTTGTAGACTAGTAACTGTTCATGTAAGTATAGATTAATTTCCATGCTCTCTATTCCATTTCATTGATCTGTGTGGTTTTTTTTATGCCAGTATCATAGTCTTTTGACTATTGTAAATTTATAGCATAGTTTGAAATCAGGGAGCAGAGCAAGATTGTTTTGGCTATTGGGGTCTTTTGTACTGCCATACAAATTTTGGGATTATTTTTTTTTTCAATGACTACACCAGTTTACATTCCCAACAACAGAACATGGGGATTCCCTTTTCTCCATTCCTCACCACCACTTTTCATTGACTGTCTTTTTGGTAGTAGCCATCCTGAATAGTGTGAGGTCATATTTTGTTGTGGTTTTGATTTGTACCCTGATGATTAATGATGTTAAGCCACTTTTCATAGGCCTATTGGACATCTGTATATCTTCTTTGGAAAAGGGTCTGTTTTGGATCCTCTGCCCATTTTTTGAATGGTTCTCTTTTATGTTGGGTTATATGAGTTCTTTGTATCTTTTAGACAACAACCACTTATCAGATATATAGTTTGCAAATATTTCTCCATTCAAAGAGAGACTTTTCATTTTGTTGATAGTTTCCTTTTCTGTGAAAAATCTTTTTAATTTGTTGAATCTATATTTGGGCTGCCCTGGTGGCTCAGCAGTAAAGAATCTGCAAGAGATGTGTGTTTGCTCTTTGGGTCAGGAAGATACCCTGGGGAAGGAAATGGCAACCCACTCCAGTGTTCTTGCCTGAGAAATGCCATAGCCTGAGAAGCCTGGAAGGCTACAGTCCATGGAGTCATAAAGAGTCTTACCAACTAAACAATAGCAGCAGAGTTGCAGTTATTTATTTTTCTTTTTGCCCTCTTATCTAAGGAGGCATATTAAAAGTAATTACTAACACTAATATCAAAGAGTATACTGCCTATGTTTGGTGCCCAGTTCTATTATTAAATCTTTAATTCATTTTGAATTTATTTTTGTTCATGATGTGAGAAAGTAGTCCAGCTTTGATCTTTTGAATGTAGATGTTCAGTTTTCCTTGTACCATTTATTGAATAGGCTCTTCATTGCATTATGTATTCTTGCTTCTTTTGTAGACTAGTAACTGTTCATGTAAGTATAGATTAATTTCCATGCTCTCTATTCCATTTCATTGATCTGTGTGGTTTTTTTTATGCCAGTATCATAGTCTTTTGACTATTGTAAATTTATAGCATAGTTTGAAATCAGGGAGCAGAGCAAGATTGTTTTGGCTATTGGGGTCTTTTGTACTGCCATACAAATTTTGGGATTATCTTGTTCTAGCTTTGTGAAAATGCCATTTGTATTTTGATAGAGATTGCACTGAATCTGTAGATTACCTTGGGTAGCATGGTCATTTTAATAATAGTCATTCTTCAAATTCATGAGCACCATATATCTTTCCAGTTGTCTATGTTGCCTTCAATTTCTTTCATCAGTGTCTTATGGTTTACCAAGTACATGTGTTTTACTTCCTTAGTTAGATTTATTTTTAGGTATTTTATTCTTATTGATGAAGTTGTAAATGGAATTTTTTCTTAGTTTCTTTTTCAGATGGTTTATTATTAATGTACAGAAATGGAATAGATTTCTGTATATTAATTGTGTATCCTGAAACTTTACCAAATTCATCGATGAGCTCTAGTTTTCTTTTTTCTTTGGTGGTGGTGTATTTTGGACTTTCTATGTATAGTATCTTGTCTTCAAATATGACCATTTTACTTCTTCCTTTTCAATTTGAATATCTTTTATTTATTTTTTGTCCAATGCCTGTAACTAGGACTTTCAATACTATGTTGAATAAAAGTGGCAGGAATGAGCATCATTGTCTTATTCCTGATCTTAGAGGTAGTTTGAATTTTTTTTTATAACACATTTTGTAGAATGACAGACATTTCAAACTATGTGACTGTATTTTTTTAAAAATGTGTATCTGGAAAATGTCACCTAGATCATATGACTTTAAGATTTTTTAAAAATAAACTCATTTCATAAGGGTATCCTTCAGGGCGCTGAGCAACAGCCTGGAGGGGTGGGATTGGGAGATATACATATGACTAATCTGGGATCATACATATATGTAAACAACAAAACTCTGTAAAAGTAAAAAGTAAAATAATAAAAAAAATGTCATCTCCCCCCCAACAAACCATTTCTTATATTAATATCTTGTCCAGTATCATAGTCCTTATTGAGCTAGTAACTGTTCATGTAAGTATAGATTAATTTCCATGCTCTCTATTCCATTTCATTGATCTGTGTGGTTTTTTTTATGCCAGTATCATAGTCTTTTGACTATTGTAAATTTATAGCATAGTTTGAAATCAGGGAGCAGAGCAAGATTGTTTTGGCTATTGGGGTCTTTTGTACTGCCATACAAATTTTGGGATTATCTTGTTCTAGCTTTGTGAAAATGCCATTTGTATTTTGATAGAGATTGCACTGAATCTGTAGATTACCTTGGGTAGCATGGTCATTTTAATAATAGTCATTCTTCAAATTCATGAGCACCATATATCTTTCCAGTTGTCTATGTTGCCTTCAATTTCTTTCATCAGTGTCTTATGGTTTACCAAGTACATGTGTTTTACTTCCTTAGTTAGATTTATTTTTAGGTATTTTATTCTTATTGATGAAGTTGTAAATGGAATTTTTTCTTAGTTTCTTTTTCAGATGGTTTATTATTAATGTACAGAAATGGAATAGATTTCTGTATATTAATTGTGTATCCTGAAACTTTACCAAATTCATCGATGAGCTCTAGTTTTCTTTTTTCTTTGGTGGTGGTGTATTTTGGACTTTCTATGTATAGTATCTTGTCTTCAAATATGACCATTTTACTTCTTCCTTTTCAATTTGAATATCTTTTATTTATTTTTTGTCCAATGCCTGTAACTAGGACTTTCAATACTATGTTGAATAAAAGTGGCAGGAATGAGCATCATTGTCTTATTCCTGATCTTAGAGGTAGTTTGAATTTTTTTTTATAACACATTTTGTAGAATGACAGACATTTCAAACTATGTGACTGTATTTTTTTAAAAATGTGTATCTGGAAAATGTCACCTAGATCATATGACTTTAAGATTTTTTAAAAATAAACTCATTTCATAAGGGTATCCTTCAGGGGCGCTGAGCAACAGCCTGGAGGGGTGGGATTGGGAGATATACATATGACTAATCTGGGATCATACATATATGTAAACAACAAAACTCTGTAAAAGTAAAAAGTAAAATAATAAAAAAAATGTCATCTCCCCCCCAACAAACCATTTCTTATATTAATATCTTGCCATGACAAGCTTCTTACATTGGGAAGCTTAATTGTCATGTAAGTTGTCACGAAATATTACAGCTGGAAAATATTTGAGTTAGGTCTTCTAATTGAACAGTATAATTTTATATAGACTAAATCACATTGAGAGAGGAGAAACGATTCATCTAAGGTCACACAGTATGTGCCAGGTTTAGGGTCTAGGTCTCTTGACTCCTGACTCAGTTTTCATTCCGGTCAACTGCATTGGCTCTTAGTCACCTGTATATGCTTCATTGCCCTGTATAAGTTCAGAGTAGTAGGAGGCTGTCTGAAACCTTGTAAAAAATTCAACATTGCTGTCTCTTGAATGCTGACACAGGAAAGAAGGGTTCTGAAGATGTCACACCAGCCACTGAAAGCCAGATCTTGTTGTGAAGTCTTCTACCAGTGGTGGGAATACCATGAGATATATCTTATGTAAATCTTGTAGTCTGATTTCAGTAATAAATAATAATGGCATTGTCAGCAAGGACAGTGTCTTAAGAGAAGGATTTATGCATGGTATTGTGAAGATGGCAGGTCAGATACCCCTAGGTGGGAGAGTTAATTGCAATTTCATGGCTGTTGAAGATGAATTGCCTTTTCTGACCTCTCGGTCCCTCCTGAGTTTAATGATGTGTCATAGTTCCATGAGACACAGCTGTCGGGGTGAATGGAGTCCTAGGCAGAATTTCTGATGCCAGGTGAGGGGCTTACTTGACTGGTAGGACCTGACATGTTCTGAAACCAGCCTTCATGTTAAAAATCCTGTGGATAAGAGTGGTTTAAACCCCAACTGGTATAACAGTTTAATGAAGTGATAGCATTAATAAAGAAAAGGCAACTTTTGAAGTACAAAAGTATAAAAATGAAGCTGTCTTAAAATATTAAAAAAGGTTTATAAGTATCAGAATTTCATCTGGTAACAAATACTTTCTCATGGTTTTCTAGAAAAGAGGACTTTTCATTGGGATAATGATCTATATAGCTTTTTCATCATATCATAAATAGGTGACCAAGTTGGCTATAACCATTTCTTATATTAATATCTTGCCATGACAAGCTTCTTACATTGGGAAGCTTAATTGTCATGTAAGTTGTCACGAAATATTACAGCTGGAAAATATTTGAGTTAGGTCTTCTAATTGAACAGTATAATTTTATATAGACTAAATCACATTGAGAGAGGAGAAACGATTCATCTAAGGTCACACAGTATGTGCCAGGTTTAGGGTCTAGGTCTCTTGACTCCTGACTCAGTTTTCATTCCGGTCAACTGCATTGGCTCTTAGTCACCTGTATATGCTTCATTGCCCTGTATAAGTTCAGAGTAGTAGGAGGCTGTCTGAAACCTTGTAAAAAATTCAACATTGCTGTCTCTTGAATGCTGACACAGGAAAGAAGGGTTCTGAAGATGTCACACCAGCCACTGAAAGCCAGATCTTGTTGTGAAGTCTTCTACCAGTGGTGGGAATACCATGAGATATATCTTATGTAAATCTTGTAGTCTGATTTCAGTAATAAATAATAATGGCATTGTCAGCAAGGACAGTGTCTTAAGAGAAGGATTTATGCATGGTATTGTGAAGATGGCAGGTCAGATACCCCTAGGTGGGAGAGTTAATTGCAATTTCATGGCTGTTGAAGATGAATTGCCTTTTCTGACCTCTCGGTCCCTCCTGAGTTTAATGATGTGTCATAGTTCCATGAGACACAGCTGTCGGGGTGAATGGAGTCCTAGGCAGAATTTCTGATGCCAGGTGAGGGGCTTACTTGACTGGTAGGACCTGACATGTTCTGAAACCAGCCTTCATGTTAAAAATCCTGTGGATAAGAGTGGTTTAAACCCCAACTGGTATAACAGTTTAATGAAGTGATAGCATTAATAAAGAAAAGGCAACTTTTGAAGTACAAAAGTATAAAAATGAAGCTGTCTTAAAATATTAAAAAAGGTTTATAAGTATCAGAATTTCATCTGGTAACAAATACTTTCTCATGGTTTTTCTAGAAAAAGAGGACTTTTCATTGGGATAATGATCTATATAGCTTTTTTCATCATATCATAAATAGGTGACCAAGTTGGCCTATAATATTTAGCTATGATTTCATAGCTTTGAAACATTCTAATGCAGTATGGTTCAAGTTTCTTATCTTTGAAAAACACTTTGAAACTGACTTCCATAGTTAGACTCTTTCAAAATGTAGGTCTGATTTTTAAACCTGTATTTCAAAATCATAGTTTATCTCTTTGAAAATGTAGTTCTGATATTGAGTTAGATTTGTGAGTTATTTAATGAAAAAAATGGATTTATGCAAAAATTGTAGACGCCTCTAATCCTTTTGTCCTTGACTGTTGAAAAATGGAATAGAGAAAACTGAAGGAAAAAAAAGATGGTCTACAAATGCTATGACTGTGTGCAAACAACTGGATTGATGACTGTAAAACAGGACAAGAGTTAGAAGACATAGTTCTATAATCTAGTGGGTTTTTTTTTTAAATAAAAGAGTATTCTGCAATGATTTACATATATATATATATATGTATTTTTTTAAAAAATTTGACCTCTTGTATTGTTTATTTCTTTCATCCATCTTTATTCTTTGGCCTGTGTGGACCACTCTCTTTGCAGCGCACCAGCTCTGGGCGCAGGTGCTCCAGAGCGCTGGCTTGTAATTGGGCACACCGGTGCAGCTGCTCCACGGCACGTGGGATCCTCCCAGGCCAGGGATCAAACCTGTGCCCCTTGCACTGCAAGGTGGACTCTTTAACTGGACCACCAGGAAAGCGCCTGCAATGATATTTTTAAGACATGTGCAAAGGTTTTTTTCAGATCTCTTTGCACATCTTTTGACTATCATCAGATCTGTAAAGCTCATCAATCTGGCATTTTTTTCAGATCAATATAAATTAGTTTCAGAAAGCAGATAATGATTGACTTTAAAGCAGAGAGTTTTCAACTTGCTGCTGTTATTTTGATGATACACCTAACTATCTATATATGTCTTTACTTTTCTTGCTGCACAGGTTTGCCCTCAGCAAATTTGGCTGCGCCTAACCTCACTGTGGAGGAGGGAAAGTCTATCACATTTATAAAAATTGAAGCTGTCTTAAAATATTAAAAAGGTTTATAAGTATCTAGAAAAGAGGACTTTTCATTGGGATAATGATCTATATAGCTTTTTTCATCATATCATAAATAGGTGACCAAGTTGGCCTATAATATTTAGCTATGATTTCATAGCTTTGAAACATTCTAATGCAGTATGGTTCAAGTTTCTTATCTTTGAAAAACACTTTGAAACTGACTTCCATAGTTAGACTCTTTCAAAATGTAGGTCTGATTTTTAAACCTGTATTTCAAAATCATAGTTTATCTCTTTGAAAATGTAGTTCTGATATTGAGTTAGATTTGTGAGTTATTTAATGAAAAAAATGGATTTATGCAAAAATTGTAGACGCCTCTAATCCTTTTGTCCTTGACTGTTGAAAAATGGAATAGAGAAAACTGAAGGAAAAAAAAGATGGTCTACAAATGCTATGACTGTGTGCAAACAACTGGATTGATGACTGTAAAACAGGACAAGAGTTAGAAGACATAGTTCTATAATCTAGTGGGTTTTTTTTTAAATAAAAGAGTATTCTGCAATGATTTACATATATATATATATATGTATTTTTTTAAAAAATTTGACCTCTTGTATTGTTTATTTCTTTCATCCATCTTTATTCTTTGGCCTGTGTGGACCACTCTCTTTGCAGCGCACCAGCTCTGGGCGCAGGTGCTCCAGAGCGCTGGCTTGTAATTGGGCACACCGGTGCAGCTGCTCCACGGCACGTGGGATCCTCCCAGGCCAGGGATCAAACCTGTGCCCCTTGCACTGCAAGGTGGACTCTTTAACTGGACCACCAGGAAAGCGCCTGCAATGATATTTTTAAGACATGTGCAAAGGTTTTTTTCAGATCTCTTTGCACATCTTTTGACTATCATCAGATCTGTAAAGCTCATCAATCTGGCATTTTTTTCAGATCAATATAAATTAGTTTCAGAAAGCAGATAATGATTGACTTTAAAGCAGAGAGTTTTCAACTTGCTGCTGTTATTTTGATGATACACCTAACTATCTATATATGTCTTTACTTTTCTTGCTGCACAGGTTTGCCCTCAGCAAATTTGGCTGCGCCTAACCTCACTGTGGAGGAGGGAAAGTCTATCACATTATCCTGTAGTGTTGCAGGTGACCCAGTTCCAAATTTGTACTGGGATGTCGGTAATCTGGTTTCCAAGCATATGGTAAGGCTTGTGCTTGTGCGTTTGTAGAGATGAGAGTATTTCAGAACTTGAGATTGTGTTAACCTAGTGATGATCACTTAGGTATTTTATAGGGCTACATAGAGAGATTTACAATGAATTTTGTTGTGTATTTACTTTCCATCTATTCTTACTTAATAAAGAGTAATGCAGGTTGCATTTTAGTTATGTATACCCCATAAATTTGAAGGTCTGTATGTCTCTATAAGCTTTCTGTTTCATCGTGAGCAAGGTGAATGGCTCCTTGTGGTCTTTTCCCTTGGAGGAAGATAGGTAGGAATTCAGGGATTAAATCAGCTTCACACATTAAATCATGGAAATCTAGAGATACAGAATAACTTCTGAGGTGCTGCTTTGCTTGAGCTTGATTAGGATGGAATTTTTTCTAATGTTACAGGTGATTTTTCTCTAGCTAGGGGAAGAAACACCAAATCATATCACTTTGGGTTCGGTTCTAATCAAGATTATTTTTTGTCTGTTAATTCATTTTGTAGAATGAAACAAGCCACACACAGGGCTCCTTAAGGATAACTAATATTTCATCTGATGACAGTGGAAAGCAAATCTCTTGTGTGGCAGAAAATCTTGTAGGAGAAGATCAAGATTCTGTCAACCTCACTGTACATTGTACGTAATCAGATCAGCATGTGTTTTTAATAGAAAATGATCATGGATACACCTACATTTGTGATTAGGGCCCTCTGCTGCTTTGTGCGTTAAAAAAGTATATGCAGTGTTTTGTGCATCCTTAATTACAAAATGTTATCAGCCCTCTTTACTCATTCTGTTTCTGCTAATCTCTCTTGTTCATGTGTTGTCTTTAAGCTTCTTTTTTGATCTTAAGCTTGTCCTTTTGTGTCTTCCCCTATCTTTTCCTGATGGAGCATATTTTGAGCTGGTTATCCTCCTTTTGTTAATAAGTTGTAGTTTGAATTCTGATAAACCAGTTTCTAAGTTTTTTTTCTCTGTGAAAGCAATATGAACCTTTAGGTTTGTGATCCCTAAAGTGGGTTGGCTATTCACAGACACTCAGTTATATTTTTGATGCAAAAAATAAACCTCATTAGTTTGACATCAAGCTTCTGTGGGGAGTTGAAGGAGTCCTGATAAAATGGCTAAAAATTATAATCACTTGCAAAAAACTTTTATTAGTATAATTGTTTTAAATTTGTCTACTGAAGATAAAGGATATTAATGTTTCTTCAGCATATGTGCATTGCTTTCCAGTATGCTATCTTAACATTCCAGATTGTTTCATTCAGTGTGAATGATAAAAGTATTCAGTAAAAAAAATACAATCTTCACATCATTGCACATTCTGAGCTGCTGTGGTATAAATTAATGAGCTTTTACTCTGGATTAAGATTTGGGTGAGAAAAACATGAGTGTGCATAAGTATGAATATACAACATATACATATAGACACAGGTGTTAATATACACTAGTTAACATTCACTTGAAATGCACATTCCCTGTGTGATGGGAGTGAATGATCAAAATCATCAACCTTTAGTCAGTGTCAAGACTACTCCAATGACTAGAAAGTCCTGGACTCATAATTTCTCATCGTTTTGACCAACCTGGAAGCTTGAAGTCAATGTCATCCCCAAAGACATACAACCAGCTTCCAACTTAATGTCCTTGAATCAACACCTTACAAAAAACACCTTAGAACATGTGACAGGAAGAGGTGGGGTCTGGGCATGGGAACCTGGACTAGGGGGAGGAAGGTAAGTATAGTCCCTGACCCACAGCGATTCTTGCATTTGTAACACAGACCTTCAGATAAGGGCACTCCAAATGCTTTTCAGTTTAGGTTAGTATCTATGTCGACTCCATGCAATGGAGAATTAGTCTTGTCTGTCAGAGTTTCGAGAAGGAGAAGTGAGAGGAGATATCAACAACTGAGAGATCCTTTTCAGTCACCCCACTCCGATGTCTTTGCTAGCAGGCTATGACTTTCCCCACTTTGTGTGATGAACATGTACAATAAGGAACAGGTGCGTGAGGGGAAGGGCATTGGAAGATCTGGATTCGTGTCCAGATTTTCCTCACTCAGTATCCTTGACCAAGTCACTCACCCTCATTGCTCTTGGGTTTCTTCATTTGAAAAATGATGCTGCTAGGTCTCAAAGTTCTTTTCCAGTCCTTGATTTTGTACTTATAAAAGTCATACCACAGGAAAATAAACACTTATGAGGGATTTTAAGTATCTTCATTCAGGATAAGTACTCTGTTTAAAGATGCCACTTGATAATGTTTGTTTCCCCTAAGAATAATGTGCTTTATACTTAATGTTAAAATAATATCTAGTTTGTTTGCTCAGGTTTAAAGAGGACCTCAGACATTTAAAGGATCAAAACTTAGGTATATATGAAATTCTAGCAAAAAATGGACTGTACTATAATGAAAAGTGATTTTTTAAAAAGCATTTACTATTGATAATCAGTGAAAAACATTACAATTTATCAGACTTTATAATAATCAATCAGTATTAGCAGCAACATTGATTGCATTGACCAGTTTTGTTTTAGAAAATTTATGTGAGATCTGAGCTTCATGTAAGATTTCCAAAGTCATTTTTGTCATTGCTTGTATTATTTAGCAAAGTCCTGTAAAAATGGTGGTTCTCAATATTTTGGTGTTTAATCTCCTCAGTATTATGGCATATATGTTAGGAAACAAAGTCAACTTCAGATGAGCCCTTTTCACTGTCAGAAATTGCTGGGATCTATTTGGACCTAGTTGTCACACTGAACACATGTGAAAATGGCAGTGATAACATGAGTCTTAGGCAGACCAGGGGAAAAGGGTTCTCTCTGAAGTTCTCTGTAAAAATTAAATCAGCCTGGGTGATGATACAAAATATTGATGGATTCCAGACTTGTGGGTCGTGTGTTTTCTTAAACCAAACAATGGTTGAGTAAAATCCCCTATCAATGACACAGAGATTTGGAGATGGGAAGATTTCTGAGCTTTCTGATGCTATTAACTCTCTTTTTCAATTTAGTTGCTCCAACTATCACATTTCTCGAATCTCCAACCTCAGACCACCACTGGCTATGACTTTCCCCACTTTGTGTGATGAACATGTACAATAAGGAACAGGTGCGTGAGGGGAAGGGCATTGGAAGATCTGGATTCGTGTCCAGATTTTCCTCACTCAGTATCCTTGACCAAGTCACTCACCCTCATTGCTCTTGGGTTTCTTCATTTGAAAAATGATGCTGCTAGGTCTCAAAGTTCTTTTCCAGTCCTTGATTTTGTACTTATAAAAGTCATACCACAGGAAAATAAACACTTATGAGGGATTTTAAGTATCTTCATTCAGGATAAGTACTCTGTTTAAAGATGCCACTTGATAATGTTTGTTTCCCCTAAGAATAATGTGCTTTATACTTAATGTTAAAATAATATCTAGTTTGTTTGCTCAGGTTTAAAGAGGACCTCAGACATTTAAAGGATCAAAACTTAGGTATATATGAAATTCTAGCAAAAAATGGACTGTACTATAATGAAAAGTGATTTTTTAAAAAGCATTTACTATTGATAATCAGTGAAAAACATTACAATTTATCAGACTTTATAATAATCAATCAGTATTAGCAGCAACATTGATTGCATTGACCAGTTTTGTTTTAGAAAATTTATGTGAGATCTGAGCTTCATGTAAGATTTCCAAAGTCATTTTTGTCATTGCTTGTATTATTTAGCAAAGTCCTGTAAAAATGGTGGTTCTCAATATTTTGGTGTTTAATCTCCTCAGTATTATGGCATATATGTTAGGAAACAAAGTCAACTTCAGATGAGCCCTTTTCACTGTCAGAAATTGCTGGGATCTATTTGGACCTAGTTGTCACACTGAACACATGTGAAAATGGCAGTGATAACATGAGTCTTAGGCAGACCAGGGAAAGGATTCTCTCTGAAGTTCTCTGTAAAAATTAAATCAGCCTGGGTGATGATACAAAATATTGATGGATTCCAGACTTGTGGGTCGTGTGTTTTCTTAAACCAAACAATGGTTGAGTAAAATCCCCTATCAATGACACAGAGATTTGGAGATGGGAAGATTTCTGAGCTTTCTGATGCTATTAACTCTCTCTTTTTCAATTTAGTTGCTCCAACTATCACATTTCTCGAATCTCCAACCTCAGACCACCACTGGTGCATTCCATTCACTGTGAAAGGCAACCCCAAGCCAGCGCTTCAGTGGTTCTATAACGGGGCAATTTTGAATGAGTCCAAATACATCTGTACTAAAATCCATGTTACCAATCACACGGAGTACCACGGCTGCCTCCAGCTGGATAATCCCACTCACATGAACAATGGGGACTACAAGTTAGTAGCCAAGAATGAGTATGGGAAGGATGAGAAACAGATTTCTGCTCACTTTATGGGCTGGCCTGGAATTGATGATGGTGAGTATCTGATGTTTATGTGTCTGGAGAGGGGTAGTGTGTATCATGTATCACTCAACTGTTGACAACATCATGCATATAATAAACCACTCCTAAACCCAGTGGCTTAAAACAAATAAATTTCAGTTTACCTTGCTAGTTAAATAAGCAAGTGCTATCTTGCTTGTGTACCTGTAGATCAGCTAGGGAAGTTTTGTTTCATGTCTTTGTTTTGGGGTGCAGGGTGAAGAAGCAGAAGCTACATAGGAGATCTGTTCCTTAGGACAAGTACAAAGTGCACGTGGACAACAACAACACAAATATGCAAGGTTTCATTGGGCCTCCATTCAGCCTTGGCACACAGTTTCTTCAGCTTGTATGCCATTGCCCAAAGCAGGTCACAGGGCCGAGGCCAGTCCAGGGGCAGGGCCTCATGCTCCTCCCGTGGAGGTGATGGAGATGAATAATTTTCAACAATATTCTGAGAAGACAGACATTACTTTTTTCCCAAGTGTCATATGAGGTTTTGTATCCACAATGGCAAAATGAAAGCAAATCTGTGAGTAGGTGAACTGTGTTTGGTTGGCTCAGGGGCTATTTCAGATGTCTTTTTGGACCCTTTATCCTTTTGGGATTTAGAATCCTGCTCTCTCATCCATGGCTGAGAAACCTGTGTTGTGGAATGTTCGGCTTACCTGGATTGACTGAGTTCAGGCATCCTGGTGCCATCTCCAGAGATTTGGAGATGGGAAGATTTCTGAGCTTTCTGATGCTATTAACTCTCTCTTTTTCAATTTAGTTGCTCCAACTATCACATTTCTCGAATCTCCAACCTCAGACCACCACTGGTGCATTCCATTCACTGTGAAAGGCAACCCCAAGCCAGCGCTTCAGTGGTTCTATAACGGGGCAATTTTGAATGAGTCCAAATACATCTGTACTAAAATCCATGTTACCAATCACACGGAGTACCACGGCTGCCTCCAGCTGGATAATCCCACTCACATGAACAATGGGGACTACAAGTTAGTAGCCAAGAATGAGTATGGGAAGGATGAGAAACAGATTTCTGCTCACTTTATGGGCTGGCCTGGAATTGATGATGGTGAGTATCTGATGTTTATGTGTCTGGAGAGGGGTAGTGTGTATCATGTATCACTCAACTGTTGACAACATCATGCATATAATAAACCACTCCTAAACCCAGTGGCTTAAAACAAATAAATTTCAGTTTACCTTGCTAGTTAAATAAGCAAGTGCTATCTTGCTTGTGTACCTGTAGATCAGCTAGGGAAGTTTTGTTTCATGTCTTTGTTTTGGGGTGCAGGGTGAAGAAGCAGAAGCTACATAGGAGATCTGTTCCTTAGGACAAGTACAAAGTGCACGTGGACAACAACAACACAAATATGCAAGGTTTCATTGGGCCTCCATTCAGCCTTGGCACACAGTTTCTTCAGCTTGTATGCCATTGCCCAAAGCAGGTCACAGGGCCGAGGCCAGTCCAGGGGCAGGGCCTCATGCTCCTCCCGTGGAGGTGATGGAGATGAATAATTTTCAACAATATTCTGAGAAGACAGACATTACTTTTTTCCCAAGTGTCATATGAGGTTTTGTATCCACAATGGCAAAATGAAAGCAAATCTGTGAGTAGGTGAACTGTGTTTGGTTGGCTCAGGGGCTATTTCAGATGTCTTTTTGGACCCTTTATCCTTTTGGGATTTAGAATCCTGCTCTCTCATCCATGGCTGAGAAACCTGTGTTGTGGAATGTTCGGCTTACCTGGATTGACTGAGTTCAGGCATCCTTTGAAGGAATTCTGAATTGTTATTCTAGGAGTTGGTAGTAGTTCCCATCTGACCAATGGTTTGGGTTGGGGAAAGGCTGGCTGACATCAGGAGTCCAGTCTGTGGTCAGCAGCAGAATCACAGTGGGAGCCCCAGCAACAGCAGGGACAGTGTCAAGCATTGACTTGCTCCAGATCCTCTGCTCATGGAAAGTATTCTTTCTTACTTGATCACATTGCCCAAATACCTGATACTATTGTGGAGGCTGAGCCCTGTGTTTAAATATTGGAACCTGTAAATGATTAGAATTCCTCACCGTAATAGCTTGGAGTTAATAATCAAAGCCACACAAGGCCAACCTTGTAGAGGGAAGGGAAAATAGAACCTTGGAGGCTGGTGGGGCAGGGGGAGCTTGGGCAGTACTGAGAGTGGCTCACAGAGCAGCCCTGTGGACAAAGGGTGATGGCTGCCAAGCCACCTTCACCAATGTAGAATGCAGTAATTTTCATTACACCATCCATCTTCCTGTTATCCTGATATTTATTCAACCGTTTTTAAAATGCACCAGCTTCCTTAGCGTGCTCAAAATGTGATTTGAATTATATAAGTTTGATTTACAAACAGCCTTCCAGGAACACATAAAACAAGCTATGTTTGGATGCCTTACCCAGACACCCTGGCAGTTGTCTGTTTCATTAAATCTTCCTCTTAATTGAGAGTTTAGTTGCTTGGCTACATTTGCTGTAGTAAATCGCTAGATTACTGTGTTCATTTTCTTCCTACCCGTTTGTGGGCATAACAGCTTTATAGTTAAATCCAGAATCTCTGCCTTTGGGTAAACAGCTTCTTGTATGTCTTTAAATGAAAATTTTTATCTGTGAATAATTTCAAATATACAGAAAAGTTGCAGAGATGGTACTGAGAGTTCACAGCTACCCCTCACCTCATTTCCCTGTTGCTCATATCTTGCATTGCTTGCATTTGTCCAAACTAAGAAACTGACATCACATTAGTACATTGTTCTTAACTAAACTTGAGGCTTTATGTGAACTTCACCAACGACTGACTTTTGAAACTGTTGGAGGTGAACTTGATTCTAGGGTGAAGGTCTGACATTTAAAAGTTTTAGAAGTAGTTGGTGTGCTTTGATATAAATACTGTTGTGTCAGTGTAAAGCCAGCGGCTTCTATCTTAGATACGATTTTGATGTGTTTTCTTTTGAACATTTCTGTATAGTACCAATATTTGGTAGTTTAACGCCTCTTATCTGTGTGGCCTCATTTTTATCGATGGCTTTTGTTAGTTTTAACTTAGCTAGTGATAGGAAAGAGTGGTTCTCTGGCAGAAGAGTAGCTCGAAGTCCCACAAAATTATTCCCTTAAAAGGAAATCATCTTCTATTTATCTACAATAAAAATTAAGCCATAGTTTATAAAGATGTTCTCTCCCTTTCTTTTCATTTTCTTGTTCACATATCCCTTTTCATCAGATCTTTAATATAAATACAGCTTTTAGAAAGGACTGATTTTTCTTTCACTTTAAGTATTTACTCAGGGACCTGCTATCAAGGAGTAATAAATGAAAGAGACTTGGCCCAGGTTGATCATGGATATAAATGGCCCGTGTGGGCTATAAACCAGTGTGACCAGTTAGAGACAGACCTCACTTGGCTTGTGTGATAGAATCTTTGTGGATGTTTATGAGATTTGTAGTCCTAACCTAGTGATAATGGCTTTTCTTAGGATTGCTTTATTTCCTCTTAACTCTCTTTAAAACTAAAGGAAAATAAGCTGGCAGTTGTCTGTTTAAAACCTTAATGGGTTAGTTGCTTGGCTACATTTGCTGTAGTAAATCGCTAGATTACTGTGTTCATTTTCTTCCTACCCGTTTGTGGGCATAACAGCTTTATAGTTAAATCCAGAATCTCTGCCTTTGGGTAAACAGCTTCTTGTATGTCTTTAAATGAAAATTTTTATCTGTGAATAATTTCAAATATACAGAAAAGTTGCAGAGATGGTACTGAGAGTTCACAGCTACCCCTCACCTCTTTTCCCCTGTTGCTCATATCTTGCATTGCTTGCATTTGTCCAAACTAAGAAACTGACATCACATTAGTACATTGTTCTTAACTAAACTTGAGGCTTTATGTGAACTTCACCAACGACTGACTTTTGAAACTGTTGGAGGTGAACTTGATTCTAGGGTGAAGGTCTGACATTTAAAAGTTTTAGAAGTAGTTGGTGTGCTTTGATATAAATACTGTTGTGTCAGTGTAAAGCCAGCGGCTTCTATCTTAGATACGATTTTGATGTGTTTTCTTTTGAACATTTCTGTATAGTACCAATATTTGGTAGTTTAACGCCTCTTATCTGTGTGGCCTCATTTTTATCGATGGCTTTTGTTAGTTTTAACTTAGCTAGTGATAGGAAAGAGTGGTTCTCTGGCAGAAGAGTAGCTCGAAGTCCCACAAAATTATTCCCTTAAAAGGAAATCATCTTCTATTTATCTACAATAAAAATTAAGCCATAGTTTATAAAGATGTTCTCTCCCTTTCTTTTCATTTTCTTGTTCACATATCCCTTTTCATCAGATCTTTAATATAAATACAGCTTTTAGAAAGGACTGATTTTTCTTTCACTTTAAGTATTTACTCAGGGACCTGCTATCAAGGAGTAATAAATGAAAGAGACTTGGCCCAGGTTGATCATGGATATAAATGGCCCGTGTGGGCTATAAACCAGTGTGACCAGTTAGAGACAGACCTCACTTGGCTTGTGTGATAGAATCTTTGTGGATGTTTATGAGATTTGTAGTCCTAACCTAGTGATAATGGCTTTTCTTAGGATTGCTTTATTTCCCTCTTAACTCTCTTTAAAACTAAAGGAAAATAAGCAAATAGCTTACATATAAGCTATTTGTTTATGTAATTTCCCCTGCTGACCTAAACGCACATTCCAAGTTAAGGTCATGTTTGAGTTTATGGTCCTTCAGTATTTCTGCTGTCATCCTGCAGTAATTGCTCAAGAAGCTTAGCTTTCACAAATCTCTATGATAAACGTTTCAGCTGCTTTTCCCCCTAGTTGTTTGGATGAGATCCTTCTTTATTCACACTATGTGTTTCTGGACTTTCCAGGAAGTAGGCAGCTTTGGGATCTCAGTGAAACTGGTTGCATCACTTTGTGAAGCCAAAAGAGTTGACATGGCAGCTCGTCCATCTTTAGGTGTGTGTTTCTCATCCAGTTCAGAACTCAGATTCCCACAAAATGGTCTCCTTGCTTAGGAATTCACTCTCTGTTTGAAGGTAGAGAATGAAGCATGTTGAAAGACATGAAGACAGAAAGAGAAACAAATACATAATAAAACAAAAATGGGTGAGTGTGGAAGAGGACGCCTGAGTGAACTTAGTGAGAAGTCTCGATTGCCTCTCACACTTCATGGTGTGGAAACATGGGATGTAGTGACAGATGCTCTGTTTTCTACTTGGAGGAAGGAAGGGTCAGAAAGACCCCCAAGTCAGCGTCAGCCAGGCTGAGAGGGTACCATGGACAGGTGTGACGGTGTGAAGATGACAGTAAAGATCCTCTTATGTCTCTCTCCAGAGGGCTGGGACCTTGCAGAGTCTGACACCAGACACCAGCCCCAGCCACGATGCTGTGAAGAGGGACAGGTCTTATCAGGTCTTTAGATGTCAGCAGGACCTGGATACTGGTCCAGATGGTCACTGGCAGCCTAGCCTGTGACTGAGAAAGGGAGGAAAGACTTTCCAAACACGTGATGGATTATTTTGGATCCCATGCTTGAACTTGAACTCAGCTCTGGTCAGTTTTGAGTTATATTTAAAGCACAACAAGCAACTTTCTGCTTCAAAACGCATCTGGAGAACAGTGGTGTTTATCTTTCTAGCACACAGAGGAGCGCAACTGGTGACAGTCGGATTCATGTCCTCTCCTCTTGGTTTTTCATTGTCCTTTTCCTGTTTATTCACTAGGAATGATCTTCGTGAGCTATTAGAACAGTAGCAACCTACTGCACATTACTTTGTTACACATTAGTAGATGAGTTTTAATTGTTGTTTTATCTTATTGCATTTTTGGAGACATATTCCTGGTTGAATTTTGATTCTGCGGCTCTAGGATGAGGCTTGGGCTTTGGAATTTTTCATTTTCGAGATTCCCCACTGATCCCAGTGTGCAGCCAAGGCCAAGAGGAGCTGGTCTGGGGTGGAATTCTAACCCAAATAAGAATTTTTGGCTCCTTGTTGAGTAACAGCCAATTCTTGGATCACTTGAGGTTGCAGGCGGAATCTCAACTGCTAGGCAGGGGATTTCACTTCTGAGTTAGAAATCAACTCTGGACTCCATTTAAGGGTCAGTCTTCTCTTGCCTCTCAATGCAGGCTGGCAGCATGGGGGGTGGGGCTGGAGCTTGCTAATGAGCTTTCAGCTTTTGTGCTGCCTAGGTGGAGGGACATGGGGACAGAGGGCCAGGAACTGCTCTGGCTGGTGGTTCTGTGCTCCTGAGACCTGGGTGTGTTCACTGTCCATTCACAAATCTCTTTCCTGGAGACCTTTGAGGTTCCTCTCCAGATCCCTCCCCTCTGGCAGTTCCCATGACATAAATGCGTCTCTTCTGGCTGTTGGAAGTGCCTTCCTCAGCATCCAGGGATGCAGCTTTGTGCTTGGGGCTCCCTCTGACCCTCCAGACTCCCCCCACAGACTCCCTCCTTTGCTGCCTCCATCTGGTCCAAAACTTCTGGGTGCGCAAGTGGGGCCAAGATGTCAGCTGCATCCTGCTACCACGCATGGCCTGAGCTGTCTCTGGCAGAGGCAGCCACCAGTCCTTGAGCCTTCCAGCTTCAGCGAACACAGGTCACATTCTCCAGTGCCACTGTGGAAGCCCCATGGTGGGGTGGTGGTGATGGTGACACTTCCCTCCAGAGAAGCTTCTTTAAAAGTCCTTCCTCGTTCTCTCCTCCCTGGGACCTTTTAAAGTCTCAGTGTGAATCACATGTTTCAGAGGATGTGGATTCAGCCCTAGCCATTGCTTTTGAGAATTCCACCCGTGTGTGTCTCATGCTCACGCGGGTGTCCATTACTAAGACAGGAAGAGTCTTGTTTAACATGCTGTTGTTCTGGAATCCTAGGATTTTGAACAATTTGTCAGGTCTCTGTAGGCTTGACAGACAGAAAGCCCTGGGCTACCTACTGAAGGGTAATGAAGCACAGCTGTTTTTCCTGATAATAGGAAACACTTCAACTACCCATAAAATGATAACAGGTGAAGAAACACTTGGTCTTTCATTACTGTCTCCTGCTTCTCTTTGTGGGATGTCTTTTTCCCGCTATCAGGCAGGACCTACTTATGGAAGGCAAGATGGAACCCTATTCAGCTGAAGATATATGGAAATAGTAGGCAGTAAAGAAGTGCGGGGGAACCAAGATGGCGGAGGAATGAGGGGAAGATTTCACCAGCTCCCCAACAGAATCAGCAGAACTAATCAAGAAATGAACCACCACCAACAAACCAGCCGCTAGACGACAGAAGAATTCCATAGGGCCGCAAGAGTAGAAGAGTGAACAGCCAGATCTCTCCCGGAGCTACTGTTCTAAGAATCCACTATCCTAACCCCCATGCCGGGCGCACCGATGGAGAGCGCGCCAGCAAGTGCCCTAAAAGGGGGCCTAAGCGGAGCCTTGGGGGAGAGAAGGCAGCGCTCAGCGTGAAAACTCCAAGAATCTGCCCTGATCGCCGGCAGAAATTAAGACACTGCGAAGATAGGATACCGGAGCAGGGCTGAGCAGAACGCACTTGCTACCTAGCGACCTGAGGCCGGACTGAACGCGGGGAGTGCTGCCTAGCGACTGACCGGGAGACGGGAGGGAGCACCCAGTGTGAGGATCGCGCCGATCAGCCGGGCGAAAATCGCGACTTTCCACCTGGCACCGGGTGAGTTCAAACATTCCTAGTGTGGGACTGGCTGAAGGGGAAGTCGCCCACAGATTGCTGACCAGGGACCGGGCTCGAGCCAGACGGGGAAGCTTGTGCCTGCCTTTGGGACTTGGACGGTAACTGGCAGTGTGCGCGCGCCAGTGGCAGAGGAGCCCGTGCACTCCCACAGCTACACCTGCAGCGGAGGAAGCCGGGAGAAAGGCAGGTATTGGAGGCTACCGGCGGGTGCGCAGCAGAGCCGGGGCGCCCAAGCCCAACACGGGATTGCACACGCGCCACTGCCCCCCGCTTGACAGACTGGGATCAGCCCGCGCCCCCGCCCAACCCGGGACGGCGCGTGCCGCGCCCCCAGCCCGACAGACTGGGATCAGCCCACCGTCCCGGCCAGCACCTGAGCTTGCAGACCGGTGCCATAAGGGAAAGTCTACATCATTAAGACAATGCCATCGAGAGCAGATTGGCTTCCACCAGACAGATGAGAGGATAAAAACCAGGGACAGTATTTAGCTTTTTTGTTTATCTGTTGCGGACGGTTCTGTTTATTCGTTTGATCAGTCAGGGTTTTTTTTTTTTTTTTTTTTCCCTCTTTTTCTTTTGTCTCTTCTTATTAAGTTTCTCTTCCCTTTTTAATTTTTAATTTCTTTTTTTTTTGATTTTTAATTATTATTATTTTTTAATTTTAATTCTTGGAAACTTCTAATTTTCTTTCCTCTTTCCCAGTGCTTCCTCCCTCTATATTCTAAATCTAAAACTTTCTCCTATCTACCACTATCCTCTAGATAAATATTTCCTACCTTTCTGTCTCCACTATTTTCTTCCAGCTGCACTAAACAATATAGCACACTAATCTTGGCTACATAACCCTATAAAATCCTTCCAAGACGAATCTATTCCTTCTCATTGCCCATACACTCTCCACCTCCTCACTCCCAACACATGTCTTAGTTAAAAATTGCTTTCAGTGAAATAGTCCAAGCCAGGACCTTGCCTAGGATCTATTTTTCCAGGCACTATTTTAATTAATTCAGAGCTTAACAGGCAAGTAGCATCTTTGATTGCATCGTTTGCCAGAAAAATTTCCTATGCTTTGTCACTGTAAGACTGGTTAGATGTGGTTATTGCTGTGTATATATGTATATCTTATGACTATGTTAGAAAACATCTGCATGCTTTTATGACTGTCACCCACCAGGGACACACCTCTTGCTCCTCAGATGCTAATATTTGAACTAATATCACGGAACACCATAGCAAATCAGATATAGAGCCTACTCCTCCAGACCAATCATCAAACCAAGGATCCTTGGAGTAGAAGCCCTGATTCCAAGACCCCACACTATCAAAGAACATGCAACACTAGAGATTGTTCACCTGTAAACAAGACCTAACACCACCCAAGACACAAACCATTGAACCCTTCTAGAAGGACAGAAACCCAAAGGAAGGGAGAATTCAACCAAGAAGCCTGGTGGGGAAAAGAACTCCGTATACACAGACACCCACAAAGAAACAAAAACTAGCCTAATAATGAAACGACAGAGAAACACTGCACAAATGAAGGACCAAGCTAGAGAATCACAGCTTCAAATGACAGAGGAGGAGATAGACAAATTATCTGAAAGAGAATTCAGAAAAGCTATACTAATGAGGATGCAAAACACTAAAAACAGAATGTTAGAGGAAATTAGTGCATTGAGAAAAGTCATGCAGGAAATGAAAAATAAACAAATAGAGACCACCAACTCAATTGCTGAGCTCAAAAATACTATAGAAGGCCTCAACAGTAGAGTATCGAAGGCTGAAGAACGGATAAGCGAGCTGGAAGATAGAATGGTTGAGGTAAATTCTGAGGAACAGAACAAAGCAGAAAGAATTAAAAGAACTGAGGATAGCCACAGAAACTCTGGGACAATATCAAACGCACCAACATTAGAATTATAGGAGTACCAGAGGAAGAAGAGGGGAAGAAAGGTTATGAAAAAATTCTTGAAGAGGTTATAGTGGAAAACTTCCCCAGCATGGGAAAGGAAATAGTTAACCAAGTCCAAGAAGCACAGAGTTCCATCCAGGATAAACCCCAGAAGAAACACACCAAGGCACATTCTAATCAAACTAACGCAGACTAAATATAAAGACAGATTACTAAAAGCAGCTAGAAGCAAACAACAAATAACATATAAAGGAAACCCCATACATCTATCTAACTGCGGATCTCTCAACAGAAACCCTGCAGGCCAGAAGAGAATGGCAGGACACATTTAAACAGCTAAAAGAGAATAACCTCCAACCAAGAATTCTCTACCCAGCAAGAATCTCATTCAGAATTGATGCAGAAGTCAAAAGCTTCTCAGGCAGACAAAAACTAAAAGAATTCTGTACCACAAAACCAGCCCTACAACAGGTGTTAAAGGGTCTGATATAGCCAATAAATACAAGAGTAGAACATGCAACACTAGAGATTGTTCACCTGTAAACAAGACCTAACACCACCCAAGACACAAACCATTGAACCCTTCTAGAAGGACAGAAACCCAAAGGAAGGGAGAATTCAACCAAGAAGCCTGGTGGGGAAAAGAACTCCGTATACACAGACACCCACAAAGAAACAAAAACTAGCCTAATAATGAAACGACAGAGAAACACTGCACAAATGAAGGACCAAGCTAGAGAATCACAGCTTCAAATGACAGAGGAGGAGATAGACAAATTATCTGAAAGAGAATTCAGAAAAGCTATACTAATGAGGATGCAAAACACTAAAAACAGAATGTTAGAGGAAATTAGTGCATTGAGAAAAGTCATGCAGGAAATGAAAAATAAACAAATAGAGACCACCAACTCAATTGCTGAGCTCAAAAATACTATAGAAGGCCTCAACAGTAGAGTATCGAAGGCTGAAGAACGGATAAGCGAGCTGGAAGATAGAATGGTTGAGGTAAATTCTGAGGAACAGAACAAAGCAGAAAGAATTAAAAGAACTGAGGATAGCCACAGAAACTCTGGGACAATATCAAACGCACCAACATTAGAATTATAGGAGTACCAGAGGAAGAAGAGGGGAAGAAAGGTTATGAAAAAATTCTTGAAGAGGTTATAGTGGAAAACTTCCCCAGCATGGGAAAGGAAATAGTTAACCAAGTCCAAGAAGCACAGAGTTCCATCCAGGATAAACCCCAGAAGAAACACACCAAGGCACATTCTAATCAAACTAACGCAGACTAAATATAAAGACAGATTACTAAAAGCAGCTAGAAGCAAACAACAAATAACATATAAAGGAAACCCCATACATCTATCTAACTGCGGATCTCTCAACAGAAACCCTGCAGGCCAGAAGAGAATGGCAGGACACATTTAAACAGCTAAAAGAGAATAACCTCCAACCAAGAATTCTCTACCCAGCAAGAATCTCATTCAGAATTGATGCAGAAGTCAAAAGCTTCTCAGGCAGACAAAAACTAAAAGAATTCTGTACCACAAAACCAGCCCTACAACAGGTGTTAAAGGGTCTGATATAGCCAATAAATACAAGAGTAGAAGTCCTACAAATCAAACCCCAAACTTCTAAGAAGATGACAATAGGACCATTTCTATCAATAATTACTTTGAATGTAAATGGATTAAATGCTCCAACCAAACGACACAGGTTGGCTGAATGGATCAAGAAACATGACCCATATATATGCTGTTTACAAGAGACCCACTTCAGACCTAGAGACACCCATAGACTGAAAGTGAGAGGCTGGAAAAAGATATTCCATGCAAATGGAAATCAAAAGAAAGCTGGGGTAGCAATCCAATATCAGACAAAATAGATTTTAAAGTAAAGAAGATTCTAAGAGACAAGGCAGGTCACTACATCATGATTAAGGGATCCATCCAAGAGGAAGACATAACAGTCATGAATATCTATGCACCCAACACAGGGGCACCTCAATACATAAGACAGATACTTTCAGACTTAAAAGAAGAAATCCATAGTAACACAATAATTGTAGGAGACTTTAACACTTCTCTCACACCATTGGATAGATCATCCAAACAGAAAATTAATAAAGAAACACAAGCCTTAAATGCCACACTAGAAAAGATGGACTCATCAATATCTTTAGGACGTTCCATCCAAAAGCAGAAGAATGCACTTTCTTCTCAAGTGCTCATGAAACATTCTCCAGGATAGACCGCATCTTGGGCCACAAATCTAACCTCAGTCAATTCAAGAAAACTGAAATTATATCAACCATCTTCTCAGACCACAATGCAATAAGACTAGAGATCAACTACAGGAAAAAAAAACCGCTAAAAAAGAAACACATGGCAATTAAACAACACATACCTAAAAAACCAACTGATTACTGAGGAAATCAAAGGAGAAATTAAACAATTCCTAGAAGAAAATGACAATGAACATACGACCATGCAAAACCTATGGGATACCGCAAAAGCAGTTCTAAGAGGGAAATTTATAGCAATACAATCCCACCTCAAGAAATTAGGAAAATATGAAGCAGATGACCTAACCCTCCGCTTGAAACAATTGGAGAAAGAAGAACAAAGACATCCCAAAGCCAGCAGAAGACGAGAAATTATAAAGACTAGAGCAGAAATAAATGAGAAAGAAATGAAAGAAACTATAGTACGGATAAATAAAACAAAAAGCTGGTTCTTTGAAAAGGTAAACAAAATTGACAAGCCCCTGGCCAGACTCATCAAGAGAAAGAGAGAGAAGAACCAGTTCAACAAAATCAAAAACGAAAAAGGAGAGATTACAACAGATCATGCAGAAATCCAAAGGATTCTAAGGGACTATTATGAGAAACTCTATGGCAACAAACTGGACAACCTGGAAGAAATGGACAGTTTCTTGGGGAAGATCAATCTCCCAAGACTGAGCCAGGAAGAAACAGAAACTTTGAACAACCCAATCACAAGCTCAGAAATCGAATCTGTGATTAAAAACCTACCCAAAAATAAAAGCCCAGGGCCAGATGGCTTCACAGCCGAATTCTACCAAACATTTAAAGAAGAGCTAATGCCTGTCCTTCTAAAACTCTTTCAAAAAATTGCACAGGAAGGAAAACTTCCAAACACATTCTACGAGGTCACCGTCACCCTGATACCCAAACCTGGCAAAGACAACACAAAAAAGGAAAACTACAGACCAATTTCTCTGATGAACTTAGATGCCAAGATCCTCAACAAAATCCTAGCAAACAGAATTCAACGACACATCAAAAAACTTATACATCATGATCAAGTCGGGTTCATCCCAGGCATGCAAGGATTCTTCAACATCCACAAATCAATCAATGTGATACACCATATTAACAAACCGAGAGACAAAATTCACATGATCATCTCAATAGATGCAGAAAAAGCCTTCGACAAAGTACAACACCCATTTATGATAAAAACTCTTCAGAAAATGGGCATAGAAGGAACCTATCTCAACATAGTGAAAGCCATATATGAGAAGCCCACAGTGAACATTATTCTCAACGGTGAAAAACTGAAAGCATTCCCTCTAAGATCAGGAACAAGACAGGGATGTCCCCCTTCACCATTACTATTCACCAAAGTCCTGGAAGTTCTAGCAACGGCAATAAGAGAAGAGAAAGAAATCAAAGGAATCCATATTGGAAAGGAAGAAGTCAAGCTCTCTCTTTTTGCAGACGACATGATATTATACATAGAAAATCCCAAAGACTCTATTACAAAGCTACTAGAGCTAATCAACAAATTCAGCAAAGTCACAGGATAGAAATTCAATATACAGCAATCACTGGCATTCCTATACACAAACAATGAAAAATCAGAAAATGAAATCAAAGAGGCAGTCCCCTTCACCATTGCAACCAAAAGAATCAAATATCTAGGAATAAACCTACCCAAAGAAACAAAAGAATTGTACACAGAAAATTGCAAGACACTCATGAAAGAAATTAAAGAAGACTTAAACAGATGGAGAGATATTCCATGTTCCTGGGTCGGAAGAATCAATATTGTGAAAATGACCATACTACCAAATATCATCTACAGATTCAATGCAATACCTATCCAACTGCCATTGAAATTTTTCACAGAACTAGACCAAAGAATAACACAGTTCATATGGAAACACAAAAGACCTCGAATAGCCAAAGCAATCCTGAGAAAGAAAAACGGAGCTGGAGGGATCAGCCTCCCCAACTTCAGACTCTACTGCAAAGCAACAGTCATCAAGACAGTATGGTACTGGCACAAAAACAGAAATATGGACAAGTGGAACAAGATAGAGAACCCAGAGATAAACCCACCCACCTATGGGTACCTTATTTTTGACAAAGGAGGCGAAACTATAAAATGGGACAAAGACAGCCTCTTCAACAAGTGGTGCTGGGAAAATTGGACAGCTACATGCAAAAAAAATGAAGCTGGAACATTCCCTGACACCATACACTAAGATCACCTCAAAATGGATTAAAGACCTAAATGTAAGACCAGAAACCATCAAACTCTTAGAAGAGAATATAGGCAAATCCCTCAAGGACATAAATCATAGCAAGATCTTCTCTGACCCACCTACTAAAATAGCGGAACTGAAAAGAAAAGTGAACATGTGGGACCTCATGAAACTTAAAAGCTTTTGTACAGCAAAAGAAATGACAAAAAAGCTGAACAGACAGCCCACAGAATGGGAGAAAATCATAGCAAATGAAACAACAGACAAAGAATTAATCTCCAAAATCTACAAGCAACTCAGACAACTCAGCACAGGGAAAATGAACAACCCAATCAAAAACTGGGAAAAAGATCTAAAGAGACGCCTCTCCAAAGAGGACATACAGATGGTCCAAGAGCTCATGAAACGATGCTCAACCTCGCTTATTATTAGAGAAATGCAAATTAAAACCACAATGAGATGCCACCTCACACATGTCAGAATGGTCATCATCAATAAATCGACAGACAATAAATGCTGGAGAAGGTGCAGAGAAAAGGGAACCCTCTTGCATTGCTGATAGGAACATAAAGTGATACAGGCTCTATGGAAGACAGTATGGATATTCCTTAAAAAACTAAAAATAGAAGCACCCTATGACCCAGCAATCCCACTATTAGGCTTATATCCTGATGAAATCAAAACTGAAAGAAGCACCTGTACCCCAATGTTCATTGCAGCACTCTATACAATAGCCAGAACATGGAAGCAACCTAGATGTCCATCGACGAATGAATGGATACAGAAGCCCTGGTACATATATACAATGGAATACTACTAAGCTGTTAAAAGAAATGCAGAAGACTCAGTCCTAATGAAGTGGCTGGCTCTAGAACCTATCATAAAAAGTGAAGTAAGTCAAAAAGAGAAAGACAAATACAGTATACTAACACACATATATGGAATCTAGTAGGATAGTCTTGATAACACACGCAGTGAACACATGGAAAAACAGACAGAGCATAGACATAGGGACATTGTTGGGAATAAATAGGGAGGGGGAAGCATGGAGGGAGTAACATGGAAACCTATACTGTTATGTGTGGAAAAGATAGCTATTGTCATTGTGCTACTGGAATAAGAGTGCTTACAATGGCTTGGGGCGATGGTCTGGAGGGGTGGGATGGGGCAAACTAGGGGTGGTGGGGACCATGGATATGCATTTGACTGATCTGGGAACATACATGTCTGTGAGCAACAAAACTCTGTAAAACCTTTAAAATAAAGAATAAAAAAAGAAGTGCTCCTTTGTATGTTCTTAGAACGTCAAACATTTTACTTTTTGTGTTTAATGAGATAATTGCCTGTCTCTTGCTATTAATCCACAGGGCTCATTCAGATCTGGTTTGAGCTTGGAATTTTAATCATGGTTATACCACTCTCCCCATTATACAAAGAGACGCCTCTCCAAAGAGGACATACAGATGGTCCAAGAGCTCATGAAACGATGCTCAACCTCGCTTATTATTAGAGAAATGCAAATTAAAACCACAATGAGATGCCACCTCACACATGTCAGAATGGTCATCATCAATAAATCGACAGACAATAAATGCTGGAGAAGGTGCAGAGAAAAGGGAACCCTCTTGCATTGCTGATAGGAACATAAAGTGATACAGGCTCTATGGAAGACAGTATGGATATTCCTTAAAAAACTAAAAATAGAAGCACCCTATGACCCAGCAATCCCACTATTAGGCTTATATCCTGATGAAATCAAAACTGAAAGAAGCACCTGTACCCCAATGTTCATTGCAGCACTCTATACAATAGCCAGAACATGGAAGCAACCTAGATGTCCATCGACGAATGAATGGATACAGAAGCCCTGGTACATATATACAATGGAATACTACTAAGCTGTTAAAAGAAATGCAGAAGACTCAGTCCTAATGAAGTGGCTGGCTCTAGAACCTATCATAAAAAGTGAAGTAAGTCAAAAAGAGAAAGACAAATACAGTATACTAACACACATATATGGAATCTAGTAGGATAGTCTTGATAACACACGCAGTGAACACATGGAAAAACAGACAGAGCATAGACATAGGGACATTGTTGGGAATAAATAGGGAGGGGGAAGCATGGAGGGAGTAACATGGAAACCTATACTGTTATGTGTGGAAAAGATAGCTATTGTCATTGTGCTACTGGAATAAGAGTGCTTACAATGGCTTGGGGCGATGGTCTGGAGGGGTGGGATGGGGCAAACTAGGGGTGGTGGGGACCATGGATATGCATTTGACTGATCTGGGAACATACATGTCTGTGAGCAACAAAACTCTGTAAAACCTTTAAAATAAAGAATAAAAAAAAAAAGAAGTGCTCCTTTGTATGTTCTTAGAACGTCAAACATTTTACTTTTTGTGTTTAATGAGATAATTGCCTGTCTCTTGCTATTAATCCACAGGGCTCATTCAGATCTGGTTTGAGCTTGGAATTTTAATCATGGTTATACCACTCTCCCCATTATTCAAAGGGAAGCTTTACTTTAGTGAGACTAGGATCTGATTTGGGGAAGAGCTGTCTTTCATGACCTGTGTGGCTCTAAGCAGCTTTTTTACCACCTCTGAATATAGCTTTCCTTCTCTGTAAATGTCAGGTTTTAGCACTTACTTAAAGGTGGTTATGAAGTGGAGTGTGTTTGAGAGTGGCCTCCATGTCCCTGACCCCACACAGGGAGGAGCTCAGTGCTGTCTTTTCCTGGGGGTGGGAGGAACAAGAACATGATGAAAAGACACCGGTCCTCACCTCCCTTAATGCTTATGCTCTGTGGCCATTTGGAAGAAACCTGCTGCCCAGGACCAAATTTCCTTTCAGCCCTGGCTTTGTCCTTCCTGATCTAGGGGCTCGAGTTTGCCCAGAGGGAACCCTTAGACTCTGCTGTCTGCCTACATGAGCTTTCTAGACTTGTCCTTTAAGGAAAAAGCCAAGGCAGTATTAGGTTCTTAGAGAGGCTGGGTGAATGTGAGCTCCCTCAGGTGTCTAAGCTCTCTCCCATCCCCCTCACCATTTAGAGTGGGGCCCAGATGTGTGCCACTGGGGACAAAACACATCTCTTGCCCTTAACCCTAACATTTTTGCAGTTGCTGCTCACACCCTTCAATATTTGCGTTTGGTATTTTCAGATCCCTCATCACTGGGGTCTTTTGACTTTGGTTAAATTTGCCAAGGAGTTGTAAATCAGGGTTTAATAGGCAGTGAAATATCCTGAGGATCCTGTTAAATTCAGGTTGTGATTCCACAATGCTGGAGAAGGGCCTGGGGCTCAGAAGCCACAGACTGCCCTTGGGAAGTGACAGTAGTTCAATTCTGCCCTGCAAAATCTGGTGAAGTTTGGGGTGAGCATGGTCGAGCACTAGAAGGACGGGTCACACATCCAACGGGCCTACCTTATTGACTCTCCAAGGGTATTAACTAGGGATAATGATAAAAACAGGAGTAGTTGGTACACAGAGATGCACTTTAATTGGGTTTGGCTAAAGATAGGATGGCCTGGGGATTTTGGGGTGGCTCAGCAGTAAAGAACCCACCTACCAATGCGGGAGGTGCAGGAGGCTCTGTTTGATCTCTGTGTTGAGAAGGTTCCCTGGAGTAGGAAATGGCAACCCACTGCAGTAATTTTGCCTGAGGAATCCTATGGACAGAGGAGCCTGATGGGCTACAGTCCTTGGAGTTGCAAAGGAGTCAGACACGACTGAGTACTGAACAACAACAGCAGCAACAACAACAAGATGGCTTCAGGAGGTTTGGGAGAGCGGATCAGCAGAGATGGTGGTGCAGGCATACTCATAGAAAGCATGGAGTTATCTGTGGATTCTCTGAAGATGCTGCCGTATCCTATTTAGCTTACAGGTCAAAAATAATACTTGTCTAAGATGAAATTGATCCATATGTGGCCGTCACTGGAATTTAACCCCATGTACAGAAAAGTGCTTTCATGCATTGAATGAGTAGTAGAGACTGGGTAAAGATCAGAAGGGTGAGAGTGCCCTTTTTAAGCAGAAATCTAAGCAGAAATTCATGGCAGAGAGGTTGCTTGTGAGAGCCCTGTGGAAGAAACCTGCAGCCTTTGCTGGCATCTTCTGATTAGATAGCACAAGTTCCAAGAATGTTCAAGGTCAAATACTGTTGTCAATATGAACATGTTGATTGTTTAAGAGTAGATCTCTTGTCGAAATCATTACCTAATTGATGAATATTTTAGGCTTGGAATAAACTTAGCCAGAGTGCCGGATGATGAAATACCCGGATTTTAAAGCTTTCTAATCTTTAGGCAGTACATAAATATTTCCTGAGGATCCTGTTAAATTCAGGTTGTGATTCCACAATGCTGGAGAAGGGCCTGGGGCTCAGAAGCCACAGACTGCCCTTGGGAAGTGACAGTAGTTCAATTCTGCCCTGCAAAATCTGGTGAAGTTTGGGGTGAGCATGGTCGAGCACTAGAAGGACGGGTCACACATCCAACGGGCCTACCTTATTGACTCTCCAAGGGTATTAACTAGGGATAATGATAAAAACAGGAGTAGTTGGTACACAGAGATGCACTTTAATTGGGTTTGGCTAAAGATAGGATGGCCTGGGGATTTTGGGGTGGCTCAGCAGTAAAGAACCCACCTACCAATGCGGGAGGTGCAGGAGGCTCTGTTTGATCTCTGTGTTGAGAAGGTTCCCTGGAGTAGGAAATGGCAACCCACTGCAGTAATTTTGCCTGAGGAATCCTATGGACAGAGGAGCCTGATGGGCTACAGCCCTTGGAGTTGCAAAGGAGTCAGACACGACTGAGTACTGAACAACAACAGCAGCAACAACAACAAGATGGCTTCAGGAGGTTTGGGAGAGCGGATCAGCAGAGATGGTGGTGCAGGCATACTCATAGAAAGCATGGAGTTATCTGTGGATTCTCTGAAGATGCTGCCGTATCCTATTTAGCTTACAGGTCAAAAATAATACTTGTCTAAGATGAAATTGATCCATATGTGGCCGTCACTGGAATTTAACCCCATGTACAGAAAAGTGCTTTCATGCATTGAATGAGTAGTAGAGACTGGGTAAAGATCAGAAGGGTGAGAGTGCCCTTTTTAAGCAGAAATCTAAGCAGAAATTCATGGCAGAGAGGTTGCTTGTGAGAGCCCTGTGGAAGAAACCTGCAGCCTTTGCTGGCATCTTCTGATTAGATAGCACAAGTTCCAAGAATGTTCAAGGTCAAATACTGTTGTCAATATGAACATGTTGATTGTTTAAGAGTAGATCTCTTGTCGAAATCATTACCTAATTGATGAATATTTTAGGCTTGGAATAAACTTAGCCAGAGTGCCGGATGATGAAATACCCGGATTTTAAAGCTTTCTAATCTTTAGGCAGTACATAAAGAGTGCCTGTATGGCCCACTCATTCAGGAAGAATGTCACAGCTCAGGAATGCTCATTCATACAAGCAGTGGGAGTTAGGGACTTAAGCTGCCTAATTTGGGAGCAGTTGCCTCCTATGCAAAGTGTACGTCAGAAGCAAACTGTAAATATTGGAAGAGTTTTCCCCATAGCTTTGCATTTGTACTGTTTTATCCAAAGATTCGTGACGTCTGGATGAACTTGCCTTCTTTATGGCACTTCAAATTGCCCTCAGACTGGCAGGTTTAGATATGGTGTGCTTAGACCAAAGAATGTAGGGTGAGGAAATTTCTCTGAATGTTACACATTGAAAAAATATAAAGCGTTCCTCCCCCACCCCTACTAATTGTTCTTAAGGCCATTTATCAGGTCCATGTCTTGTCCTGGAGTGAAAAGGGCAGAAAAGTTTTACTTGCTTTTCTGCCTTAAAAATGGAGAAGGATTTTGTTCGGCTATAAACTCATAATAATCATGATAATTAAGATTTATACTTAAATAGCTCTTTTTGTCTCAAGAGTACTAATGTTAATTAATTATGCCTCCTGAAGCTCCTGAAGAGTTGCCAAGCCAATGCTATTATCCTCTTCTGTCTGATGGAAGACTCCTTTGTTTTAGAAAAAGAGGCTCACAGTGCTGCAGGCACAGTAGAGATTCATCAAGGAACCCAGACTTCTGAAACCCTCGATGTTTTTGGTCTCTGAGTTCAGCCTACCATTCAGAGAGGGAAGAGGAGAAAGCTCTGGAAATCAAAAGGTGGACTGCCATGAGTTAGCAAACACTATTGACAAAGCAAAGGAAAGTTTATTTGAAAAGAACATATCTTTTGCTATTCCTTTATCACATGGAGTTCTTTGAAAAAAATAAATAGAGAGGTTGCTTGAGAGCCCTGTGGAAGAAACCTGCAGCCTTTGCTGGCATCTTCTGATTAGATAGCACAAGTTCCAAGAATGTTCAAGGTCAAATACTGTTGTCAATATGAACATGTTGATTGTTTAAGAGTAGATCTCTTGTCGAAATCATTACCTAATTGATGAATATTTTAGGCTTGGAATAAACTTAGCCAGAGTGCCGGATGATGAAATACCCGGATTTTAAAGCTTTCTAATCTTTAGGCAGTACATAAAGAGTGCCTGTATGGCCCACTCATTCAGGAAGAATGTCACAGCTCAGGAATGCTCATTCATACAAGCAGTGGGAGTTAGGGACTTAAGCTGCCTAATTTGGGAGCAGTTGCCTCCTATGCAAAGTGTACGTCAGAAGCAAACTGTAAATATTGGAAGAGTTTTCCCCATAGCTTTGCATTTGTACTGTTTTATCCAAAGATTCGTGACGTCTGGATGAACTTGCCTTCTTTATGGCACTTCAAATTGCCCTCAGACTGGCAGGTTTAGATATGGTGTGCTTAGACCAAAGAATGTAGGGTGAGGAAATTTCTCTGAATGTTACACATTGAAAAATATAAAGCGTTCCTCCCCCACCCCTACTAATTGTTCTTAAGGCCATTTATCAGGTCCATGTCTTGTCCTGGAGTGAAAAGGGCAGAAAAGTTTTACTTGCTTTTCTGCCTTAAAAATGGAGAAGGATTTTGTTCGGCTATAAACTCATAATAATCATGATAATTAAGATTTATACTTAAATAGCTCTTTTTGTCTCAAGAGTACTAATGTTAATTAATTATGCCTCCTGAAGCTCCTGAAGAGTTGCCAAGCCAATGCTATTATCCTCTTCTGTCTGATGGAAGACTCCTTTGTTTTAGAAAAAGAGGCTCACAGTGCTGCAGGCACAGTAGAGATTCATCAAGGAACCCAGACTTCTGAAACCCTCGATGTTTTTGGTCTCTGAGTTCAGCCTACCATTCAGAGAGGGAAGAGGAGAAAGCTCTGGAAATCAAAAGGTGGACTGCCATGAGTTAGCAAACACTATTGACAAAGCAAAGGAAAGTTTATTTGAAAAGAACATATCTTTTGCTATTCCTTTATCACATGGAGTTCTTTGAAATATTTTTTTAAATCACACTAAAAGGAGTCTGCAAAAAGAATTGAAAGAAAAGTTAAAAAAAATTGTTTTAGAGCATCAGAGAGAGACTAAAAGCCTAAAGGGAAGAACCAGATGTGTCTTCTGGTCTCTGCTATTATTTTTATCTTTGGAGCAGAATGGAAAGTGAACCCTCCAGTCAGGCTACCTATCTTCTCCCATTTTTTTAAATCCTACAAATGTGTTTTTCCTGTAAAACTGTAGTGTTTTACAGTTTAAACGTCATAAAGATTTACTCATGAACATTTATATAAAGTCCTAGGATTTGCTCATGAGCTATAAATGAGATTAGAAGATAGAAATAAATAGGCCCTCACATTAAGCCATTTAGCATGGACTTAAGAGACCACTCTGGTTGGCTATTACAGGGGGAAAAGTGGTTTTGTCATCCATGTTTAGAAGCCTAAATGCCCTTAAGGTCCATCCTTTGTAGGTGCAGATGTGGCATGTTGAACACGGAGGCTTGTCAGGAGTGTGTGTGTGGTTGTAATACAGTCATCATGGTTCGTTTTCACTCCGCGTTTTTCAGGCTGTGTTCTGGACCTGTTCGTTCTCTTCCCATGATTCCTGACAACACACCTTAGGTCAACAACAAGGTACTAGTGAGTGTAGCACCTGGAGGTACTCAGCAGCCTCTTCAGAAGATAGTACTTGAACATCAGACAAGTAGACATGGGCACTCATCTTGTTTTGGCTGGGAAAGAGTTGTAGCTTCTGCACTTGAATGAGTCATAGAGGCAGAGAACCGTCTGCTGTTTGTTCAGAATGCAAATGGGTTAAGGCAGTCCCAGAATGTCCATATTTTATTCTAGAGATTCCCAACATGAAGCCTTAGGGCTTGAGGCCACCTCTGTTACTTCCATCTGAGATTTCTTAGCTGATGAGAGTTACTAGGATAAACTTTAAGGGACCATGCTGTGTTGTAGTCAGTGACTTCAATCACGTCTAATTCTTTGAGACCCCATGGACTGTAATCCTCCAGGCTCCTCTGTTCATGGGATTGCCCATGCAAGAATCCTTGAGTGGGTTGCCATTTCCTCCTCCAGGGAATCTTCCCAACTCAGGAATCAAACCCACATCTGCTGTGTCTCCTGCGTTGGCAGGCAGGTCCCTTACCACTGAGCCACTAGGGAAGTGAAGCCCTCAGGGAACTATAACCCTTCTCAAATCTCCACAACAAATGCATTACCCAAGTGCATTTATTTTTCATTCATTCTCTTATCATTGCTTTTTTCCCTCCTATCTCATATTTATCATTTCTCATTCACTTTTTAATCTTGATTATCTCCAACAGTAGTTCCTACCTTTAGCACGTAATGACACATAATGAATGAATTTAAGCTAAATAAAAGGAACCAGTGAGAAACTAGACTTTAAAATGGCAGGGCATCTTAGAATTTTGACCATTTCTGAAAGTCTGAAAAGGGAAATGGTGATTTATTTTTTTTTGTTTCTGCATTTATATGATGTTAATAACTACTGGGCTATTGGCATGTAAACATCATTGAAGCTTAGCTTGACTTAGAAGTTGCTAGAAGCACCTAGTGTTTTCTCAAGTCTGGGTCTGTGCACCTGTCCACAAAACAGGCCTTCTAAACCTTTCTGCATGAAGAGGCATTTCTTTCTTTCAATGAGTAGGTTCTCATCCGTCTCTACTGTGCCTCTTCCTGTAGAAAAGTTTAGAAGGCCATAGTATGGTAGAGAAGTAAAAATATTTTTCCTCCCACATTGCCTTTCTGTGAGTTAATTGCACTATATTTTGGCTACTCCAGACAATGAAAGCAAAGTGACAGTATTTCTCATGCATCTGGGATGATGAAACAAGGAAATATAGTGCTTTTCAGAATGTGTAGACCTGACCTAATGCTTTTGATGGTAAACTTGGTAGCAAAGGCATGTACTCATACGAATCAAAAGTCTGCAAAAGGACCTGTTTTCCAGGTTCTGAGCTAACCTAGTTTTTTTTGATCCCACCCACAATTCCATTTTTTTTGGTACCTGACATTTGCTATATTGAATTTATTTGACATTTTGTATATTCCTGGGGCTTTGTGTGAGTAATGTGATTGGTGTTCCCTTTCTGTGATGGGCCTGAACATACCTGTATGTCAGTAACATTCATTGATGTTAGTTCATGTGCAATTGAGATAAATGTAGCTCTCAATCCTCAGTCTTTGCTTTCTTATGGAATCAGCTGGTGCCTTATGTGGGATCATTGAGGACATGAGAAGAAATCAAGTGTGACCAACTCGTCCCAGTATTAGTACTAAAAGTTGTATGTCCAGGGAAGGTCCCCATCCTGGACAAACTTCACGGATTTGTTCAGAACCGTCCCAGTTTTAAAACTTAAACTGCTTGGCCTCAGGCCATCTTGGAGGGTTGGTTAATCTAGACAAATGAAGGTCCACATACTTCTAACCAAATACTTAAAAAATAAAAATAAAGTTAATGACTTATTAAATAAAATAGATTCTGTTCTCCTACCTTGGCAAATAGATGTTTAAAATGACCTGGAAGCCTGGGTTTACAAGTTGAATTCTGAGTATTGGAGTTCCAGGCTGGAACATAGTGGTTTTGATCGAGCTGATCCCCAGCCATGGCCCCTGTCCTGTGCCTATGGTGATATGGTGAGAAGTATGTAAAGGGGATGGGTGTACATGGGGATGCCTCAGCTTCCCTGTCCTTGCTCACCTCACCCCTTCCTTGGGTCTTGTGTCAAAGGGTGCTCCTACTGGTGGCATGGCCACCTGGAAGTGACAGACGTAGGAGAAGGGCTGATTAGTCCTAGGAAGTGTGTGCAGGGCCATGGTGAGGGAATTCTGGGCCTTGCAGACCTGGAATGAGGTCTAGAAGTGAGTAGATTCTATAGGAAGTTGCCTTGCAGATTCAGACTGCATGTTGAGAGCACAGAGATAAGGAGACCAGAATGGGATCTTTTAAAGTAACGTACTGAGTAGTGCAAAGAATGACTTGCTCTCTTAAGACTCAGCAGTGGTGGAAACCCTCTTTTGGGAACATTATGAGGTCCAGGGATTTTGCAAAGAGAAAGGACTTCAGGGGATGAATGGATGTCCTGCTAATGACATTCCCAGGTGGGAAAGCATGTTCTAAAAAGTAATTTTTCCAGGTTCTGATATGTTTGATCCCACCCACAATTCCATTTTTTTTGGTACCTGACATTTGCTATATTGAATTTATTTGACATTTTGTATATTCCTGGGGCTTTGTGTGAGTAATGTGATTGGTGTTCCCTTTCTGTGATGGGCCTGAACATACCTGTATGTCAGTAACATTCATTGATGTTAGTTCATGTGCAATTGAGATAAATGTAGCTCTCAATCCTCAGTCTTTGCTTTCTTATGGAATCAGCTGGTGCCTTATGTGGGATCATTGAGGACATGAGAAGAAATCAAGTGTGACCAACTCGTCCCAGTATTAGTACTAAAAGTTGTATGTCCAGGGAAGGTCCCCATCCTGGACAAACTTCACGGATTTGTTCAGAACCGTCCCAGTTTTAAAACTTAAACTGCTTGGCCTCAGGCCATCTTGGAGGGTTGGTTAATCTAGACAAATGAAGGTCCACATACTTCTAACCAAATACTTAAAAAATAAAAATAAAGTTAATGACTTATTAAATAAAATAGATTCTGTTCTCCTACCTTGGCAAATAGATGTTTAAAATGACCTGGAAGCCTGGGTTTACAAGTTGAATTCTGAGTATTGGAGTTCCAGGCTGGAACATAGTGGTTTTGATCGAGCTGATCCCCAGCCATGGCCCCTGTCCTGTGCCTATGGTGATATGGTGAGAAGTATGTAAAGGGGATGGGTGTACATGGGGATGCCTCAGCTTCCCTGTCCTTGCTCACCTCACCCCTTCCTTGGGTCTTGTGTCAAAGGGTGCTCCTACTGGTGGCATGGCCACCTGGAAGTGACAGACGTAGGAGAAGGGCTGATTAGTCCTAGGAAGTGTGTGCAGGGCCATGGTGAGGGAATTCTGGGCCTTGCAGACCTGGAATGAGGTCTAGAAGTGAGTAGATTCTATAGGAAGTTGCCTTGCAGATTCAGACTGCATGTTGAGAGCACAGAGATAAGGAGACCAGAATGGGATCTTTTAAAGTAACGTACTGAGTAGTGCAAAGAATGACTTGCTCTCTTAAGACTATAGAACCTTTTGTTCAGCAGTGGTGGGAAACCCTCTCTTTTTGGGAACATTATGAGGTCCAGGGATTTTGCAAAGAGAAAGGACTTCAGGGGATGAATGGATGTCCTGCTAATGACATTCCCAGAACTGCCACTGAGATACCCTTTTGCTTTATTCACTGAATTATACTTCAACCTACAGGGTTGCTTTCAAGATCCTTTTTAGGAATAGTCTATCAGCTACAAATAATTCTGACAATTCACATTGACATTTGGTAACTCAAAGCTACTTTGAAATGGTGTCTGGGATTCTGAAACTCATACAATTGAAAATGACTAGAATTGCTGACTTTGCATGAATTGATGCAGGGTCGTCAGAAGTGGCTGCACAGGTGTACACTGCACAATTCCAGGTGGCTCTGTTAACAAAGAGGACAGTTTTAATGGTCCTTAGCGGTAAGAATTTCACAGAACATGTCCAGCACATCCGTGTATTGAAGTGCACAACAATATACTTAGTGTTTCCCTGCTAAAATTGTATTCTTCTAGTTGAAATTCTAATAGGGACATTCTGACCATTTTTATTTGGTTCTTCATTTAGATTAATCTTGTTTGTTCACCATGGGATACACAAACAGTAATTTGGCTCAAGTTTCACCTATTTTAAGTATTTTTCTGCTAAGAGTTCAGACATGAAATGAGAATCAAGTACTCCTTATAGTTGCAAATTTTACTTTTTCACATGGTAAGGAAAAACTGAAAGCCTAGAAAGTGGCTTTGGAAATACATTTTTAAATGAAATGTTACATTAAATTTTAATTTTAATTCCAAACAGCCTTTCATATAGATACAATAGTTTCAATGGTTTTGATTGAAAAGTAAGTAGAACCTTTTTTTTTTTGTCACCTGCTCATGTTAACAGTGATTTTAAGAAGTTAAAAAAAAAGTTTTGCAAATTCTCTCAGGAATATTTTAAAACAGAATATTCTGACCATCTTGGTGACTAATGACTTACCTGAAAAATGGTATACTCTTGAATTTCTTTCTTGATATAATATTTACTTATAATCTCAGTAGAGGAAGTACAATTATTTATCTGTGTTGTATTGGGGTAATACAAGGGTTATTCTGTCTTGGAAATGGCCCTGAAGACCAGGTGGAGAGCAAAATTATACTTAGGTATTATTTGTTAGTGGTTAATAATGTGTTAGTGAATACAAATGAACCTGCTAAAATACAGTTTGAAAGATCATCAGAGAATAGCCAAAATGGAACAGAAATGATCTTTTTCTGGAATAAAAATACCAAAATTGCAATTAAAATTATCAAGTGTTTAATAGAAAAAGTAAAAAAATGAAATGGTTATCATTCATTGATTATTGAATTTTTTCTTACTGAAGTGGTTTGTAATTTCTATTTATTGTTTTCCTTTATGGAGGAGAGACGGGGGTTGGGGCCTTGAGAAGAGCAATGAGGTAAACAAGAAGCAAATCTGGAAGTTTAGATTTTATTTAGCTGTCTTATATAACAGTCTATTCAGTTACGAAATCTTCAATATGTATTTAGCCAATTTTAGTGGATATAAGTTAGTAGTTTTTTAAACTTTGAATGCATACTTAATAAGATATCTTTGCTTTGTTCTGCTTTTTAGGTACAAATCCAAATTATCCTGATGTAATTTATGAAGGTAGCTATCATGTGGTCTGTATTTTGAATTTTTTTCAAAATATTTGTCTAAAATGAAGTAAATCAACTAAAAGAACTTTAAGCTCAGTTAAATATACACTTCAAGCATGACATAGGCCAAAATAATGCTTCAAAAATCATTCGGTATTGATGGCTGTTTTCCCTTGATATTTACAATGCCTGGAAATAGTATTTTCTGTCTCATGCTTGTTCTTGGAAATAGTAAAACCATTCTGCTGTAACAGACATTTTGTTTCCATAATTGGGAACTAATTACCTGTTTAAAAGCTTTGACTACCAAGAAAAGGGAGGTGTATCAGTTTCTGGCTATGACGTAAACCCAATTCAAAATTATGTTTCTTATATAATGAAGTCTGGCTCACAGACAGGAACCTCAAAGGCAGGGCATGTTCTAAGGTTGGTGAAACCAGCAGCTCAACCATGTCATCAAGGGTGCAAGGTTTTTTTTTTTTTTTTTTTTCATCTCTGCAGTCTCCTGCCCATTTTGATGGCTTCACTGAAGGCTGGTTTCTCTTACGGTCTTCAGATGAGTCATTCACATCAAAGGGAGAAACTTTGAAAGTGTTCCAGAAGAAAGAGAACTTTCCCAGAGACCTCCATCAAGCTATCCTTGCTTCTAATTCAGGACTTAGTTGCGTTATGGCTTGTTTTTTGCCTCCAATATCAATAAGAGGGCTGGATTAACCCTTTGTTAGCTAGATCCACCCGTGGAGTTTAGATGGGTTTCCCTGGAGGGAAGAAATCTGCTTGAATAAAATGAGACTATCTTAGATGGTAAAGAATGTGCAGTGTGGGAGACTTGAGTTTGATCCCTGGGTCAAGAAGACCCCCTGGAGAAAGGAATGTCTACCCACTCCAGTATTCTTGCCAGGAGAATTCCATGGACAGAGGAGCCTGAGAGACTGTAGTCTGTGGGGTGCAGAGTCCCACACAACTGAGCAACTAACTCAGAATGTGGAAGGAGAGAAACCAAAAGGTTCACTGTATTAGCTTACTGAATCTCTCATCTTTGTTTTGCTGTTTTAATTGAATTTCAGGGTTGTTTTACTAGGTATGAACATCCTAGTTTTGAAGCCACCTTCATAACCAGGAGGCTTTTTGGGGAAATGGTAGGCTAAATTTCAAGACATGGCTTGAAATTGAAGATTGATGAAAAGTTATATTGATGAAAAAAAAATATATATATACTCTATAAAATATTCTTTTCTTTAATTATATATGCACACCTTAACAAATGTGTATATTTATTTTTAATATAAATATAATTTACATTTTTAATATAAAATGATTTTCTGTGTTTATTATACATGTGCATATTTAACTTGAGCTAATTTTATCTAGGGAATTAAATTGTGTTTTCATGCCTTATGCATGTTAAGCCATATTTTCTCTGAGCTGTGGTTTGGGTGATTTTGTAGATGTGATTTGTGTATTATTGTATTTATTTGTTCTGATAAGGTTTAAATAAAAAGTATGTCAAATTGTATCACAGAGAAATTGAATTGTGACTTTTCCATCTTAAAATTATGTTTTGAGGTCCTTTCATATAATAATTTAAGTCTTTAAAATTTGTCATCTTTCCATTGGCCTCAGATCACATTTTGGATATTTGGGCCAAAATGTGGTATTAAACTATAGATGCTTTAATGGTTTAATTTTGCATAAGTAGCTGGATATGATATGAAGAGGGAAAATAAGCAAATAAATGATATCTCCTAGTGTTTGAAATATTAATAAATTCTATTATTTTCAAAATGAAAATGGTGATAATGTAGTTTTGCAGTTAAGGATAAAATAGCCATAGACAGAAAGGAACACTCTGCTAATAAAAATGTAGTTTAAATTGGTTGCCTTAAGGCCAGCATGATAATTCTACCAAGGGGAAGATTAACTGGGGCTTGCTTAATGAGGTTGGTTTTTCAGGGTGGAAATTGAAGGCACCATGTCTATTTAGAATAAAAATACAAACCATTTCATAAACAACATTATCTTCAATAAGTTTCCCCAAAATGTTTTATGAACTTATATGTAATATTATTAATAAAGACTTTGCCGACAAAAAAATCATTTATTTTTATCCTGATCCATGTAGACTAAAATTCACTCAGAGGAGCAATTACATTTGAGAACTATGGGAACATATCCTCACAATTTTAAGTGTTGCATTGGTGAAGTTCCCTATACATTAATCCTGAAACTGAAGAATTGGCAGGCTATTTTAAAATGTTCAGATGTATACCCAAGTTTCCTCTCGGTGCTGAGGCCACATTCTGTCTTGAGTGGATAAGTAAGTGCTCAGAAACCAGTGCTGCTGATTTCAAGTCTGGTTCATGTCTAGGCTCTGTTGCCTCCTTCTCAGTTGACTTTAACACTAAACATTTAACATCCTTTGGCTCTCATTCTTCAGCTGCAAAACTGGTGGTTAGACTCGATTTCCACAGACCCTTCTAGGGCTACAAATCTATGACTCTATTTTGGTATTTTCATTAAATGCTAAATCAATAAAAGGAATATATTAATTTATATATAATATTATGTAATATTTCTAGTATTATATAATATCTTTATGTGCAGAGACAAATCCTATACCTGGTTGGGAATTTGATTAACAAAGCAATAAAGCAGGGCTTCCCTGGTGGTCCAGTGGGTAAAGAGTCCTCCTTGCAGTGCAAGGGGCACCCTTGGCCCAGGAAGATCCCATGTGCTGTGGAGCGGCTGGGCTGGTGTGTCCAATTATGAGCCAGTGCTCTGGAGCACATGTGCCCTGAGCCAGTGTTCTGTAGCAAGAGAAGGCAATGGAAGGCCCACACAGGCCAAAGAATAAAAAGATGGATGAAAATAAATAAATAAATGAATAAATAAAATAAATAAATAAATAAAGGGGGCCAAAATTAAAACAACAACAACAACAACAACTTTAAAAAGCAAAACAAAACAATAATGTAAAGATCTGAGTTGAATACCATTTTGACATCACACAGTTGTAACCCTACAGTGAATGTAATCCAATGAGGGTGTTCATGCTTCTCCCCAGCCACTCAGTCGGTGGTTTGAAACGTTTTGTGATTTGTCTTGCTTCGTTCTGGGTTGTACTGTGGCCTTGCGATTGTTGGCAGCCTAAAAACAACTTCATACTTCCTTCTCTTTCCCCTTTCTCTAATTTAAGATTATGGAACAGCAGCGAATGACATAGGGGACACCACGAACAAAAGTAATGGAACCCTTCCCACGGGTGTTGTTGACACAGGTCGGGAACACCTCTCGGTGAGTGAGATGCTTAGTTGTTTCCTAGATTGGGGCTGAGAGTTTGGGTTGCTTGAATGCTGGAGGGATTAGAGTGCTTTCTATGCAAACCTTTCAAGAAAACACTTTTATTCAAATGTAAATAGGTTGTTATAGGGTGGAGGAACTAATAGGAAGGTTTAAGAGAAGTTATAAAGGTGCTGTATAGCCTCTGACTTCTTGCTGGTGATTCCTGTTGTAAATATCTGTCCTTTAGGGGCTTCCTTGGCAGTCCAGGGGACACAGGTTCCATCCCTGGTCTAAGAACTAAGATCCCACATGTGACTTGGCAGCCAAAAATAAAACAAAAGACAAATACAAAGACATGTTGGCAAGGTTGTGGAAAAACAGAAAGTCTTAGATATTGCTGCAGGCATGCATGCTAAGTCTTCAGTTGTGTCCAACTTTCACCTTGGGTTTCCAGTTTTTGGGGTTTTTCCAATTTTAGGGGGAAAGTCCTCCTTGCAGTGCAAGGGGCACCCTTGGCCCAGGAAGATCCCATGTGCTGTGGAGCGGCTGGGCTGGTGTGTCCAATTATGAGCCAGTGCTCTGGAGCACATGTGCCCTGAGCCAGTGTTCTGTAGCAAGAGAAGGCAATGGAAGGCCCACACAGGCCAAAGAATAAAAAGATGGATGAAAATAAATAAATAAATGAATAAATAAAATAAATAAATAAATAAAGGGGGCCAAAATTAAAACAACAACAACAACAACAACTTTAAAAAGCAAAACAAAACAATAATGTAAAGATCTGAGTTGAATACCATTTTGACATCACACAGTTGTAACCCTACAGTGAATGTAATCCAATGAGGGTGTTCATGCTTCTCCCCAGCCACTCAGTCGGTGGTTTGAAACGTTTTGTGATTTGTCTTGCTTCGTTCTGGGTTGTACTGTGGCCTTGCGATTGTTGGCAGCCTAAAAACAACTTCATACTTCCTTCTCTTTCCCCTTTCTCTAATTTAAGATTATGGAACAGCAGCGAATGACATAGGGGACACCACGAACAAAAGTAATGGAACCCTTCCCACGGGTGTTGTTGACACAGGTCGGGAACACCTCTCGGTGAGTGAGATGCTTAGTTGTTTCCTAGATTGGGGCTGAGAGTTTGGGTTGCTTGAATGCTGGAGGGATTAGAGTGCTTTCTATGCAAACCTTTCAAGAAAACACTTTTATTCAAATGTAAATAGGTTGTTATAGGGTGGAGGAACTAATAGGAAGGTTTAAGAGAAGTTATAAAGGTGCTGTATAGCCTCTGACTTCTTGCTGGTGATTCCTGTTGTAAATATCTGTCCTTTAGGGGCTTCCTTGGCAGTCCAGGGGACACAGGTTCCATCCCTGGTCTAAGAACTAAGATCCCACATGTGACTTGGCAGCCAAAAATAAAACAAAAGACAAATACAAAGACATGTTGGCAAGGTTGTGGAAAAACAGAAAGTCTTAGATATTGCTGCAGGCATGCATGCTAAGTCTCAGTTGTGTCCAACTCTCTGACACCCTATGGACTGTGACCCACCATGCTCCTTTGTCCATGGATTTCCCAAAGAAGAATACTAGAGTGGGCTGCCATGTCTTCCTCCAGAGGATCTTCCTGGCCCAGGATTCGAACCTGCATTTCTTAACTCTACTGCCTTGTCAGGCAGGTTCGTTACCAGTAGCACCACCTGGGAGGCCCCTAGTTATTGCTAGTGGGGATAAAAAAAAACGGTATGTGCTAACATGCTAAGTTGCTTCAGTTGTGTCCGACCCTCTGTGACCCCATGGACTGTAACCCACTGGGCTCCTCTGTCCATGGGATTCTCCAGGCAAGAATACTGGAGTGGGTTACTATTTCCAGTGACTTTGAAATAAAAAACAAAAAAATCTTTCCTTGAAAAGATTATTACTAGCAGAGCAATAAACCAGGTTTCTCATTGAGAGATATGTGTAATTCTTCCTGTCTCCACACCTTCACACTTGTCTCCTTAAATATCTTAATAAAAATTACAGTGTCCACCGAATGTAAGGAATCCAAAAGATTCTGAAAGGGCTTGGCAATGGTAGGACACAAAAATACGAATGAAACACAGATCTATCCTTTTGGAAATGAATACTTAAGTCAGAGACCTGAGATGTGAATATTAGCACCTAAAATACAGAGACTGAGCAAGATAATGTGAGCCATAGAAGTAGAGGGGTGGTGCTCTGTTCCTCCCTGCTGGGAAAGCCAGAGGAGTGTATGAGACAAGTGACCTTTTCCCCAGTCTCTGCCACATGCATGGGGTTTGGACATAAAGAGAAGGAAAGGAAGGGCATGGTAGGTATGTGAGCAAGAGCCTGCAGACTGGAAAAATTTTTGATTGGAAGGTAGGGCATGTGAAGAGGAAGCAGAGGCAAGGCTGGGAAAGCTGACTGTTGCAGGCCACGAGGTCCTGAACCACAGAGCAGATGATTAGGTTTATGGTCCAGCAAAGAGCACTGGAACGGGGGGCGTGAGCATGTCTCCCCAGGACTCTGGGGGCAGGGCTGTTCTGTCAGCTGCTCAGGTCAAAACCCTGCAGATTCCTCCATTCTTTTCTTTTCCTTCCCTGTCATGTGCACCCAAACAGCATATAAGTTTTGACTCTATAAACTGCAAACCTGTCTATTCACAGGCAAAGCCAAGGTCAGCGTACGCAGTCTGTAGGCTAAGAATAGCTTTTACAGTTTTAAGTGGTTTGAACAAAAATCAAAAGAAGGATGACATTTCATGACACATGAACATTTTATGAAATTCACATGTCGATGTCCATAAATAAAGTTTTACTAGAATGCAGTCATGCCTACATATTGTGTGTGGCTGCTTTCGCACTCAAGCGCATGTGGAATAGTTGGAGCAAAGTCTGCATGACCTGCAATGCTGGAGATACTTGCCATCTGGCTCTTCACAGAGAAAGTTTGCCACAATTGCTTGTTCCTGGAGGAGCGCCACCGCCTCCCACCCTGTCTCCCTCTCCCACTCTTGTGATCTTCTGGCCTTTCTCCATGCAGCAGCCTGAGTGACCTTTTTAAAACTAGGTTTTTATTTTATAAGGCTCAGTTGTACTACCCTGTACTTTCATATCTGTGTATGCTGCAGTGATTATCCCACAGGCCTAGTTACCATCTATTACCATACAGTTGACCCTCTTCACCCATTTTGCCCACCCTAACCACCTTTCTCTCTGGTAACCACTCATTTGAGCTCCGTGTCTGTGAGTCTGTTTTCTTTCTTTGTTTTGGGTTTTCAGATCTTACAGATGAATGAAATCATATGTTATTTGTCTTTGGTCTGACTTATTTCAGTTAGCATAATACCTTCAAGATCCATCCATATTGTCACAAATGGAAAGATTTCATTGCTTTTAATGGCTGACTAATATTCCATTGAGTCTGTGTGTGTGTGTGTTACCACATCTTGGCTATTATAAATAATGCTGCATTGAAAATATGGGTGCATATATCCTTTGGAATTAGTGTTTTCATATTCTGGTATAAATACCCAGACATGAAATACCTGGGCCATGAGGTACTTCTTATTTTTTTGAGGACTGTCCCTATTGTTTTATATGTGGCTACACCAGTTTACAGTCTCACCACCAGTGTTTGAGGATTCCCTTTTCTCAACACCCTTGCCAACGTTAGTTATTTTTTGCTTTTTGATAATAACCGTTCTAACAGGTACAAGTTGATATCTCACTGTGATTCTGATTTGCATTTCCCTAATAATTGGTGATGTTGAATATATATTCATGTGCTTGTTTGCCATCTGTATGTCTTTGGAAAAAAATGTCTGTTCTGATTTCCCACACATTTTTAATCAACTGGTTTTCCGTTGTTGAGCTGTTATGAGTTCTTTGTATATGTATGCTGGATATTAATCTCTTATCAGATACATGATTTGTAGATATCTTCTCAGTAGGTTGTTTTATTTTGGTGATAGCTTCCTTCATAATGCAGGAGCTCCTTGGTTTGATGCAGGCTCATTTATTTATTTATTTATTTTGTTGCCGGTGTCTTTGGATTCAGATCCATAAAAACACTGTTAAAACTAATTCACATGAGTCAGATGATTGCCTATGAGTGAGATTATTGCCTATGTTTTCATTTAAGAATTTTATAGATTAAGGTCTTAAGTTCAAGTCTTTAGTTCTGAGTTAATTTTTCTATGTGGTGTGAGATAGTATTTTAATCCTTTGCATATGGCTGTCCAGTTCTTCCAGCACTTATTGTATTGAAGAGATAGTATTGAAGATATTGTATTGTATTGAAGAGATTGTTCTTTCTCCATTGTATGTTCTTTGCTCCTTCCATTGTAAATTAATTGTTCATATACATATGGGTGTATTTCTGCATTCTCACTTCTGTTCCGTTGATCTATGTGTCTGTTTTTGTGCCTATGCCATACTGTTTTGATTATTACAGTTTTGTAGTTCAGTTTGAAATCAGGCAGTGAGATACCTCCAGCTTTGTTCTTCTATCTCATGATAGTTTTGGCTATTCAGGCTCTTTAGTGATACCATATAAATTTTAGGATTATTTATTCTAGGTCTATGAAATATGTCATTGGAATTTTTTTTTTTTTTTTGGCCACTTCTATTGGTCTTTCATTTATTTATTTTCATCCATCCTTGTTCTTTGGCCTGTGTGGGCCTGCCATCACAGAGGCCTCTGTTGCTGCAGAGCACCGGTTCTGGATGCATGCGCTCCAGAACTCTGGCTCCGTAGTTGAGCACATTGGTCCAGCCGCTCCATGGCACGTGGGATCTCCCAGGTCAGCGATCAAACAGGCGCCCCTTGCACTGCAAGGTGGTGTCCTTACCCATTGGACCACTAGGAAAGCCCTGTCATTGGAATATTGATAGGAATTGTACTGATTCTATAGATTGCTTTGGGTACTATGGACATTTTAGCAATGTTAATTTTTCCAGTTCATGAATATGGAATATCTTTCCACTTCTTTGTGATTTTTCCAATTCCTTTCATCATCTTCAGTTTTCAGTGTGCTGGTCTTTTCATTTTTAGTTAAATTTATTCATAAGTATTTTATTCTTTTGGTACATTTGTAAATGGGTTTGCTTTCTCAGTTTTTCTTTCTCATAGATCATTATTAGTGTATAGAAATACCACGCATATCTGTACATTGACTTTGCATCCTGTGACTTCAATGAATTCATTTACTGCTTTACAATAGTGTTTTTGGTGGACCCCTATCGGTTTTCTTAGTATGATATCATGTCATCTACGAATCATGACAGTGTTATTTCTTCCTTTCTGATTTGAGTGCTTTCATTTATTTTCTTGCCTAATTTCTATGGCTAGTACTTCCAACACTATGTTGAATAAAAGTGGTAAGAGTGGGAGTTTTTGTCTTGTTCCTAATCTTAGAGGAAAAGCTTTCTGCTTTTCACCATTGAATAAGATGTTAGCTGTGGGTTTGTCATACATGGTATTTATTATGTTGGAATGTGTCCCCCGATGCCCATTTTGCTGAGTTGTTATCATGAGTGGGTGTGGAATTTTGTCAGATGCTTTTTCCTTCATTTATTGAGATGATCATATGATTGTTTATCTTTCAGTCTTTCATTTTCTTAATGTCATGTATCACATTGACTTGTTTGCAGATATGGAATCATCTTTTAAACCCTGGAGTAAATTATATTTCATTGTGTTGTATTATCCTTTCAGTACATTATTAGATGTGTTTTACTAATATTTATTGAGGATTTTTGCATCTGTGTTCATCAAGAACATCTCTTTTTGTGTCGTGTCCTTATCTGATTTTGGTTGCAGGGAAATGCTAGCTTTGTATAATGTTTTTGATAAGTTCCTTCCTCTTCAATTGCTTTAATTTATTTATTTGACTACACTAGGTCTTGGTGGTGGCATGTGAACTGTAAGTTGGGCATTTGGGATCTAGTTCCTTGACCAGGGATTGAACCCAGGCCCGCTGCATTGATGTCTTAGTCACTTGGACCACTAGAGAAGTCCCTATGTTTGTTTGATTTCAAGAATTTGAGAAGGATAGGTCTCAAATATTCTTTGATTGTTTTATAGAATTTTCCATTGAAACTGCATGGTCATGGGCTTTTGTTTGTTGGGAGAATTTTGATTAGTGTTTTAATCCCCTTACTAGTAATTTGTCTATTCATATTTTCTATTTCTTCATAATTCACTCTTGAAAAATTGTGTTTTGAGGAGTTGATCCATTTTTTCTAAATTGTCCAATTTTTGGTCAAAGAATTATAAAAGTCTCTTAGGATCCTTTGTTTTCCTATGATGTCATTGTTGTTTTCCTCTGTCACTTCTTATTTTATATGGTTGAGTCATCTTTTTTCTATTAGTCTAGCTGAAGTTTTACTGAGTTTATCTTTTCAAAGAACCAGCTCTTAGTTTTATTGAACTTTTCTATTTTATTCTGTATTTATTTCCACTCTGTTTTTTATTCCTTTCTTTTACTAATAATATTTTGTTATTCTTCTTCTAATTCCTTTGTGTGTAAAGTTATCCTCCTTATTTAGGATTTTGCTTGAGGTTGTCCTGTATTGCTATGCATGTCCCTCTTCTGACCACTTTTGCTGCATTCCATAGACCTTGGTTTGTTATATTTCTATTTTCATCTCTGTGTCTTTTTAAATTTTGCCTTTGATTTCTTCAAATACCTATTGATTATTCAGTATCATGTTGTTTGCAGATATGGAATCATCTTTTAAACCCTGGAGTAAATTATATTTCATTGTGTTGTATTATCCTTTCAGTACATTATTAGATGTGTTTTACTAATATTTATTGAGGATTTTTGCATCTGTGTTCATCAAGAACATCTCTTTTTGTGTCGTGTCCTTATCTGATTTTGGTTGCAGGGAAATGCTAGCTTTGTATAATGTTTTTGATAAGTTCCTTCCTCTTCAATTGCTTTAATTTATTTATTTGACTACACTAGGTCTTGGTGGTGGCATGTGAACTGTAAGTTGGGCATTTGGGATCTAGTTCCTTGACCAGGGATTGAACCCAGGCCCGCTGCATTGATGTCTTAGTCACTTGGACCACTAGAGAAGTCCCTATGTTTGTTTGATTTCAAGAATTTGAGAAGGATAGGTCTCAAATATTCTTTGATTGTTTTATAGAATTTTCCATTGAAACTGCATGGTCATGGGCTTTTGTTTGTTGGGAGAATTTTGATTAGTGTTTTAATCCCCTTACTAGTAATTTGTCTATTCATATTTTCTATTTCTTCATAATTCACTCTTGAAAAATTGTGTTTTGAGGAGTTGATCCATTTTTTCTAAATTGTCCAATTTTTGGTCAAAGAATTATAAAAGTCTCTTAGGATCCTTTGTTTTCCTATGATGTCATTGTTGTTTTCCTCTGTCACTTCTTATTTTATATGGTTGAGTCATCTTTTTTCTATTAGTCTAGCTGAAGTTTTACTGAGTTTATCTTTTCAAAGAACCAGCTCTTAGTTTTATTGAACTTTTCTATTTTATTCTGTATTTATTTCCACTCTGTTTTTTATTCCTTTCTTTTACTAATAATATTTTGTTATTCTTCTTCTAATTCCTTTGTGTGTAAAGTTATCCTCCTTATTTAGGATTTTGCTTGAGGTTGTCCTGTATTGCTATGCATGTCCCTCTTCTGACCACTTTTGCTGCATTCCATAGACCTTGGTTTGTTATATTTCTATTTTCATCTCTGTGTCTTTTTAAATTTTGCCTTTGATTTCTTCAAATACCTATTGATTATTCAGTATCATGTTATTTCTTTTCCACATTTTTGTGGTTTTTCTATCTTTTTTCTGTGATTGATTTTTAGTTACATGTAATTGTCTTTGGAGAAGATACTTAATATGATTTTAATCCTCTTGAGACTTGTTTACTGACCTAATGTGTGATCTATCTTGGAGAATCTTCCATGTGCCCTTGAGAAGAATGTTTTGCTACTGCTTTTGGATGGAATGTTCTGTGTAGGTCTGTTAAGGTCATTTGGTCTAATGTGTCAGTCTGATATGTCCTTAATAATTTTCTGTTTTGATAATCAATCCTTTGATGTAAGTGTGATGTTAAATCCCTTGCTATTGTATCTTTGTCGAATTCTCCCTTTAGGTACATTAATATTTGTGCCTACATATATATACACAGATACCTCTATGTATCTTGGTTACTCCTGTGTTGGGTGAATATACATTTGTTGTATCTTCATGCTGGATTGACCCCTTTATCATTATTTAATGCCCTTTGTCTTTTATTACAGTGTTTGTTTTAAAGTTTGTTTTGTCTGTTATGACTATAGCTATTCCTACTTTGATTTTATTTCCATTTTCATGGAATATCTTTTTTCATCTTTTCATTTTCAGCCTGTGTGTCTTCTTTCTTCTGAATTATATTGCAGGCAACATACAGATAGATCATGCTCTTTTATATGTTTAGTCACTTTGTGTGTTTGATTGGTGAATTTAGTCCATTTACATTTAAAGAAATTGACCAGTATGTATTGTCATCATTTTGTTAGTTGTTTCATGGCTATTTTTATAGTTCCGTTCTATTCCTTTCTTATTTTCTTTCTCTTTTAGCTTGTGTTTGGTGGTTTTCTTTAGTGTTATGTTTAGCTTCCTTTGTAATTTTCTTCCTGCTTTTACTATAAGTTTTCAGTTCCCGTTCTGAGGAAATGTTTCTTATTTAGTGGCAAACTTGCTGTGTTCATGGTAGAAGATGAGTTTAGGGTCTTCTTACACAACCATGTTGAACCCTCCCCTTAAGTGACTTTTTAAAGCACAAATAGGATCACTCATTAGTTGCATTATAATAAATTTGTTTCAATACCTATTGATTATTCAGTATCATGTTATTTCTTTTCCACATTTTTGTGGTTTTTCTATCTTTTTTCTGTGATTGATTTTTAGTTACATGTAATTGTCTTTGGAGAAGATACTTAATATGATTTTAATCCTCTTGAGACTTGTTTACTGACCTAATGTGTGATCTATCTTGGAGAATCTTCCATGTGCCCTTGAGAAGAATGTTTTGCTACTGCTTTTGGATGGAATGTTCTGTGTAGGTCTGTTAAGGTCATTTGGTCTAATGTGTCAGTCTGATATGTCCTTAATAATTTTCTGTTTTGATAATCAATCCTTTGATGTAAGTGTGATGTTAAATCCCTTGCTATTGTATCTTTGTCGAATTCTCCCTTTAGGTACATTAATATTTGTGCCTACATATATATACACAGATACCTCTATGTATCTTGGTTACTCCTGTGTTGGGTGAATATACATTTGTTGTATCTTCATGCTGGATTGACCCCTTTATCATTATTTAATGCCCTTTGTCTTTTATTACAGTGTTTGTTTTAAAGTTTGTTTTGTCTGTTATGACTATAGCTATTCCTACTTTGATTTTATTTCCATTTTCATGGAATATCTTTTTTCATCTTTTCATTTTCAGCCTGTGTGTCTTCTTTCTTCTGAATTATATTGCAGGCAACATACAGATAGATCATGCTCTTTTATATGTTTAGTCACTTTGTGTGTTTGATTGGTGAATTTAGTCCATTTACATTTAAAGAAATTGACCAGTATGTATTGTCATCATTTTGTTAGTTGTTTCATGGCTATTTTTATAGTTCCGTTCTATTCCTTTCTTATTTTCTTTCTCTTTTAGCTTGTGTTTGGTGGTTTTCTTTAGTGTTATGTTTAGCTTCCTTTGTAATTTTCTTCCTGCTTTTACTATAAGTTTTCAGTTCCCGTTCTGAGGGAAATGTTTCTTATTTAGTGGCAAACTTGCTGTGTTCATGGTAGAAGATGAGTTTAGGGTCTTCTTACACAACCATGTTGAACCCTCCCCCTTAAGTGACTTTTTTAAAGCACAAATAGGATCACTCTTTTACTGAATTTGCAGAGCCTTCTCAATGCATTATAATAAAACTTTTGTTATAAAATCCAAATCCTCATGGTGGTTAACAGGGTCTCATATTTTGCCCTTGTCTGTCTCTCTTTGACTTTATCTCCACACTCTCCTCACTGTTTACCAGTTGTCTTTTTTAAATGCTCTCTTGCATGCTCTAGGCTTGCTCTTGTCTCATAGTTGTCACATTTTCTCCTCCCTCTAGGAGGCATGCACTTCCTAATGCTCTTCACTAGCTTAGCTAGCATTGCCAGTGGTGGCCATTACCCTGTTTCATTTTCTTTTGAGCAGTTTTTATTGTGCATAATTATCTTGATTATGTATTTATTTACATGTTTAATATCTTTTACCTTTCCCTGATTCTTTAGTAAGATTCCTAGTATAAGTGAACTGGTCAGTGTTTTTCACAGCTGTTTTCCTAGTCCTTAGGATAGTACCTGACACTTAGAGGTGATTAGACTGAGGATAAACCCTATAGAATGGGTTGCAGAAGAGAAAGATTGGAAGTGGGGTGATGATTTAGGTGTCTGGTGCAACAATAAAGAGCTGTGATGAATATTTAAACCAGAGGCATGGCAGTGAACTAGGAGGCTCAAAAATAGATGCAGTGTAACTCCAACTCCTCATATGCACATACAGTATTTGGAGACACATGCATATATTTCCACAGATGAGTATATGCATTGCATTGAAACAGTAAGAAAAACCGCTGTGTTAAATCAACAGCAGAATGTTTTCTAATTACTGCCTTGTGCAATCATTTCAGTTTTTATTCTCATACCAAGCCACTTAATGTTTCTTGGTTTGAGAATGTTGTTTGTATATATGAGGAATCCAAGGAACATGCATTAAGCCCACTGATGTGTATGTATCTCAATCACTAAAAATTATCTGTCAACTTCAGTTTTTTCCTTTGAATACAAATGATAAATTTAAGCCCCTGATTGGTATATCTTGATGTTTGAGCTATCTATAGTAGGGCATTGGAAAGCAAGGTTGGTGAAAATTATCTTTGTTGAAAGTCTGTATGTTCTGACTTCACCTGTAGCCCCTAAGAATTTTCATGAGAGGTGAAGGGCAATGTTTTGTAGAATTTAAAGACAATTTCAAAATTATATGTGGATAAAATATTTAATAGATAAATAGCCCTTGATCACAAGGAGGATCATTAGATTAGAAGAAAAGTTTCATTTAAGGACCTGATAAAAATGCAAAGGTATTTTTGGAGCATTTTTGGAAGATACGTACAAGCATTCACCTTTCAGTTTCAACAAATGCTCCTCGTGAGTACTGCTGGATTTTCAGATTATAGAAGTTCCTTGTTGCATGCTGAGAAACCTTAGATAAAACTATATTTATCAAATAATTTGTTTTTGAGGAAATGATTCTTCTCATTGTCATAGGAATCTTTGTTTATTAAAGAATTATTTACATTTAGAACTGTTTCAATAGGTTTATATATTTGTTGGCAGATCAATGACTGCTTTCTGAAATAGAGATTGCAGAGTAGAATTATTATTTCCACTTACACATGAGGAAACAGAGACTTGGAGAAGTGAGCTCTCATAGCTGGTAAGTGTGAGGTGTCCTAGGAACATAAGACATCGATCTCCTGAATACTATCCTGTGGTTCTGCATAAAGATCCTGGGACTCAGGGCAGGTTCTCCAAACCTCTCTTCATCCTGGATTCCTTACCTACATGATAGTGCTTGAACTTGTTTGTCTGTAGAATTTTGGAATTTAACAACAGGGTAGAAAAACTTATAGCTAAAATACTATGATCTCTTTATCATGGAAATGTTAATTAGAGATTGAAAAATAAACATCCAAAATCATCAGATGAGTTGGAGGGAAATAATTGTGGTTAGAAAAAGTTGATTCTTTTTTTTTTTTAAATATTTGTTTATTTATTTATTTTGGGCGGGGGTCGGGTTGGAGGGAGGGGAGCAGGCGGGCCACTTCTATAGCTCTTTCATTTCTCCATTTTCATCTGTCTTTGTTCTTTGGCTCCTGCGGGCCTCCCATCACGGTGGCCTCTGTTGTCACAGAGCACCAGCTCTGGGCGCATGCGCTCCAGAGCTCCGGCTCGGTGATTGGACACATCAGTCCAGCCGCTCCACGGCACGTGGGATCTTCCTAGGCCAGGGCTTGAACCGGCGCCCCTTGCACTGCAAGGTGGCGTCCTTACCCACTGGACCACCAGGGGAAACCCAAAAGTTGATTCTTAACTCACCTTTTAGGAATCACTATATACCTCCGTATATAGGCCACAGAGGCAGAGTTAAGTGTGCGCTCAAACATTTGCAGAAGTGTTCTCCGGGAGAGCCACTCACAACTGAAGCACCAGAGGAGAGAAATATCACACCTTTGCTCCACACTAGCCAAGTGTTTGGCACGTGCTCTTTTCTGTGTTTTGTGGCTTATTTAATGCTGGCTGCTCCTGACCATATCTGAAGGTTCTGTTTGGGGTCAGAGGGTAGGATTCAGTGTGTGTGCGCTCAGTCAGTTGTATCTGACTCTTTGTGGCCTCATAGATGGAAGTTCCCAGGCAAGAATACCGGAGTTCATTGCCATTTCCTTTTCCAGGGGATCTTCTTGACCCAGGGATCAAACCTGTGTCTCCTCTATTTCCTGCATTGGCACATGGATTGTTTGCCACTAGCGCCACCGGGGAAACTTAGCTATGTATTTTTATTATTCTTCTTTCCCTCTCAGTCGCATACTTTGGAGAGGCAGTGTAGTGGATAAATCACACAGAGATCACAGATTTCCTATTTTCCAGACTGATTCCAATCCCAAACTTGAGAGGTGTGACCCTGGGCTGCTTATTTATGTTTTTCTAAATCTCAGTTTTATCATCATCATCATTATCATCATCTTAATTACTTATTATACTAGGATGGGTCAAGCCTGTTATCTGTATTAACTGATTGATGATTTACAACAGCCTGCAAGGTAGAGTTACAAGAAGGTTATGAGATGCTGAGAGGTTCAGTAATTTGGAAACTATGCAGCTAATAAGTGGTAAATCTAACCAAACTCAGGAAGAATTGGTCTTCTTAAATCTCCACGTGACACTGCCTCTCACTATGCACTGGGTATATTAATCAGGATAAGATGTGCTGCAGTAATAAAGCCCCCCAAATTTCAGTGGCTTAAAACAACAAATGTCTATCTGTTGCTTCAATACATGTATTGACTGGGATTTCTGTCAGCCTCATCCTCATTCCAAGATGAGGTTGACAAGTCAGCCACCTTTTGAAAATTTAGCATTTATTATGGCACCAAGAAAGAACACTGCCCTTAGTTGGTACCATTAAAGTTATTATCAATGAATGATTTTTGTTGTGAAAGACTGTCCTGGGCACTTTATTAAGTTTAGCATCCCTGGCCTTGACGCACTAGATGTTGGTAGCACCCAGTCGTGAACTCCAAATTGCCAAATGTCCTCTGGGTGCAGCACTATCCCTGTCTGAGAACTAATGCCTTTGTCTAAGATCTTGCAGTAAGCAATGAAACCCTCCTCTTGACAGTGATACAAGTCTCCACTCATTAGCCAGAAGTAGTCACATAACCCCATGTCACCACAAGGAAGCCAGAAGTGAATCCTACAGAAAGAAACATAGGGGAAACAGAAATGTTTGGGAAGTAACACTAATGATTACCATAGTTGAGGATAATAATAATATGTCATATGGACTACTATGTGGATTAAATGAAACTTAGGTATTTACGTCACTATGGACATCTGAGACAGTTTAGGCAAACTATATCCAAATATAGTTATCCATCTGTTATAAATAAAGTTTTATTGGAACACAGACAAGCCTGTTTGCTTACATATTGTGTATGTCTGTTTTCACATTATAGCAGTGGAATTGACTAGTTTCAACAGAGACTGTAGGCCCCAAAGCCTAAAGTATTTACTATATGAGCCTTTACAGGAAAAGTTTGCCAACTCCTGGTTTAGAGAAACACATATTTTAGAAGTGGGACTTTGGGGTGAATAGCAAAAATGGAAGATACAGAGCCCTATGTCCATCATTGTTTCTAAATTAGTGTGCACTTAGCATAATGCATTTGTACCTTTGTAATTTCCAGCTTGGGTAGGGCTTTGACAAGATTCACAAAGATATGCATCTACTGTCTCTCTTTTATGATTCACAACTTGCAATTAAACTTTTAAATAAACAACAATGCTGTATTGATCTTTCTCATACATACAGAAAAGGTCACATGTCAAGTCTACAATCCCATGAGTTTGTACAGTTTGAGCTCATGCCCTAGTGCCTTCCTGCTCCCTTCTAGACTCACTGCTCTAGGCATCCTGACTTCTAAGAGCAGCAGCAGTCAACTTAAAAAAAAAACCAACTTTATTATGGACAGCTCTCAAACATGTACAGTGGTAGAGAGACCAGTGAAACAAACTCCCTGTATCTTTCAGCAGCTTCCAAAATTATTAGGATTTTGTCATTCATGTTTTATATTCTCTCTCTTCTCTCTCCAGATAGATAGGTATGTAGGTAGCTACATAGGTAAATAGATGTATGGGAAGAAATAAACTATTTATTATTTTTATATTATATGATAATAACATAATGTATTAGTATATGTTTATCTATGTAATATCATTTGGATACACATTTTAGTAAGCTTTGAGTTATGTTTTCTCATTTGTAGAATAGAGATAATAATAGGACCTACATATTTCTTCTTAGGATTGTTGAAGATTAAGTTAATTGATAGCCATAAAACTCTTAGGAAAGCAGGTAGTAAATATTCAATAAATATTAACTGTCTCTAGCAGCAGCAGCATCCAAGTACAGGGAACTATTTAGCAAGGTCATGACTGCCCTCCCTTTTTTCCTCTAGGTCTATGCTGTGGTGGTAATTGCATCAGTCGTGGGGTTTTGTCTACTGGTAATGCTGTTTCTGCTGAAGTTGGCAAGACATTCCAAGTTTGGCATGAAAGGTAAGAAGGGTTGTGTTTATTTTACTTCTTATGTGGAATCGTTTTTGGCTCATGACTAATGCTAATTACCACTAAAGAAGAAAGCATCTAGATTTACAGTGACTAGGGATGAAGACTGAAAAAACAGCAAAAAGGCTATGATACTACAAATCAAGACAGAACAGAACCATGTTGATTACTCAGCACTACCCACTGTTCCATGAGGGCAGTTGTCCCAGAAGACATAGAACTGGTTTCTTGAGTTTCAAGTGACTAATAATGTTTGAGTTTTACTTTTTCTTCAGAAAGGCAAGCCAGGCTTGGTGCTGGTAGGCGAGTTATAGACACACATATTTTGTGTAGAAAGGTCCTTTCTGTTGTACATTTGACTTCTAGGACTTACGTGGTGTGCTTTTTGTATTGAAACTTAAAGTGTTAGATAGCAAAATAAGAATAGCCATTGACAGTACATTGAAGCTTTGTGAATCAGTGGCTTTTTATTTGAGTGGAGGAGTTCCTAGTGCTCCATTAAAAATTAGGGTCTGTGCTGCCCCACAATAGACCACTGGTCTCTTTTAGAGAACTGAAAATTCATTTCTGTGGGGGATATAAGTAGGCAAGAGTTTCAGTCATTAAAAAGCATTTGCTCTGAAATTTAGACCTATGTATTGACTCAATTATTGGTGCATTCAGTGTGGTCTCTTATAAATGGCGATCAGCTAGGGAAAGCTCTGACACCACCGTTAGTGGTGTCTTAATTGTGTTGAGGAGATGGTTGGGTGAGTTTTCATGATTTCTGTGGTTCATCACATTTACTGTTATTGCTGCCTGCTTACTTGGAAGTGACGTTTAAGTAGCAAGACCTGGTCCAGTCGATCATATCCATTTGTTGTTTTCTCCTCTCCCTTTGTTTGTGCCCAAGACCGAGATGCCCAAACTTGAAATGAATGAGGAACAGTGGCTAAACCTCCTCCTGACTTTACCCTTTGGCCTGTTGATTGTTGACATTTCTTCTGAAGGAGGAAAGATCCCTCATTCTCCGATTATGAATAAGGCTTGTCAGGGTGGGGGCTGTGCGACAGTGATCTTTATTCGTCCTATGATGGTGGTTTGCAAACTTGACTTTACCTCAGAAACTCCTGGAGGGCTTGTGAAAACACAGACTTCCTGGGCTGCTCCAAGAGTTTCTGATTTAATAGATCTGCTGTGGTGTGAGACTGAAAACTAGTATTTCTGACAGTTTCCAAGGAATGCTGATGCTGCTTTGCCCCTACATTCTCAGAAAGTGGGATAAGCATGGGCTCCCAGGTCTTTTTCCAAGCGTGACAAGATGTGGGAGGGGCATTGCAAACCAGACCCAGCCATGGCTTTGAGAACATTTCTGGGTCCCTGTGTTCAGCTGGTGCCCAGGTTGGGTCTGGGCTGTTCCCCTCTGCTTGTCGGCCACCTGCCATGGGTTTCTGTTCTCTTCATCCCAGTCTTTGCTTTCTGTCCTTAGAGGCCCTTGGGGTGGATATCCCCAAGCAGAGATTTTATTGGACAGAGCTTCTAGCTCTACACTTTCCTGTCTTGAGACTTGAGTTGGAAACTTTCATCTTGTGGGCTCTACAGAGAAAGGGTTTGTCTTAGGTCCTCCCTTGAGCTCAGCAAGACTTTGGAAACTCTAGAAGCGATATTTGGGAGTCACTTCTCCCAAATATACTTTGTGTTAAGAAAGTAACAAAAGAATGATCTGCAAATGTGGACACACTCTCTAGTGCAATTATGGAGGAGAATAAAAGACAGATGTTTTGTTTCAAGGAAGACTGTTTCATACAGTGACTCCAGCACTAAGACTGAAAAAGTATCTTATTTGGATAATTTGAGATGACTCCTGCTGAAGCACCTACAATTTTCTGGGTATAGCCTAAGGGTACCTTTAAAAATTGGTAACAAATATTTTTCTTAACCTTGTCACAGAGCTGGTAGATGGCTTTCTTCAAGCAGTAACTACTAGAGCTTCTGTTTTACTCCCTGATCTTTTAAACATAAATACAATTGGTTTTAAAACTTCATCTCAGAGACTCAGATTCTTGTTTAGAATAGCTTCCTTCTCTATTTTTAGCATGCCTGTCTGTGCCACGGTTTGAACAAATGGGCCTCAGTTGAGGTTCTTGTTTTATTGGTCATATGCTGAGTAATCATTTGAGGGATCTAGAAAAGAAAATGAGGCTCATGCATAAAACGTGGTGTTTAACAATTAATGTAAGTTAAAAGGACCTCTTTTAAAGCTCAGGGAACTATATTTAATTTCTTGTAATAGCCTATAGTGGAAAATAAGCTGAAAAAGAATATATGTATATACACACATATATACATATATATGTATATACAAATATGTACTTGTATATGGGCTTCTCACGTGGCTCAGTGGGTAAAGAACCTGCCTACAATGTAGGAGATGCAGAAGATGCAGGTTCATCTGGGTTGGGAAGCTCCCCTGGAGGTGGGCATGGCAACATACTCCAGTATTCTTGCCTGAAAAAAAAAAGCATGGACAGAGGAGCCTGGTGGGCTAGAGCCTATAAGGTCACAAAGCACTGGACATGACTGAGCAACTGAGCATGCATGTACGTATACTTGTGTGTGTCTATATATATATGTGTGTGTGTGTGTGTGTGTGTGTGTGTGTGTGTATTTATAGCTGAATCACTTTGATGTAAACCTGAAACATTGTAAAGCAACCGTACTTCAATAAAAATGAATATACTAGTGTACTTTAAATGCTATTAGAGCTAGAATTACTGTTGAAAAAACATACATCTTAAAATGGGGAGAATATGTAAACAGAGTTACATTTCCTGAAATGACCAGAAAACACATCACTTGTAATTTCTGAGTAACTGTGGTATGAAATGTATGTAGCCTTGACCAGAACCAATGCCTTGGTTCTTTGTGAGAGGCCAATAGCTGATGTGTAAACGAGCTGCTCCAAATGTAGCTCTTGCCCTCCTAAACACCTTTTGGGGGGACATTCTACCCCCATTCGTATGCCCTTGTCCTGGAGATAGATGGAAAACAGTTGAGCCATAGGTATTTCTGGCTTTATGTCCATCCGAGCATTGCATGCTTCAGCCTCCACTGTTTCACTCCATGGTTGAAGTGTTGGGATTATGGACTACAGTATAATACTATTGATTTGATGGGTGCAGGGTAAGCCAAACCAGAAATCTCTTAAAATCATATGGCCGCTACATGCAGGGAAACTCAATCAAGCTTTATGGATCAACCCTAGAACCCAAACATTGTCAATGGCATTGCTTTCCATGGGAAGGTGATCTTTAAATTCCAAACCAGGAAGTTAAACCTAGATCTTAGAAGACCCCGGTGAGGTGTTCTCTGTTCTTTGCATATGGGTCTATGTGACTGTAAGCTTCATAGGAATTTTAAAAATCTGTTCTGTCAGTTCACAGTAACTGAACCCTGATGGTGTAATCTAGAACTGAGGCCAGACTGTGAGCTCCAGAGTTCATAATGATCTTGTTTGTCATTACTTATTCAGTGCCAAGGCCAGAGTTGGCAGTTGATAAATTTTAATTGATAGAATTTATGATCACAGAGAATTTTCAACTCCATATACTTTAGTTTGGTAATTGGAAAACAGTTAATACTTGGAGGCCAACTTGTATGTTAAAGAAAGACCTTGGAATTTTTCTAAGCTTCTATACTTAAAAAATTTATTCCAGATGAGTAATGATCATAGACAGGAAGCCATTTTGTCCAGGTTTTATTTTAGGATATGTAGGCTTTCATAAACTGTTTTAAAGTATCATTGTTTTTGAAGTTTGGAGGATTCACTTTCGCTTTCCATTTTGCGCATAAGCATCTTCAGTTTTGGCCTCTCTGCCTCTGAATGTATGGCCTTGGAATATATGTCTTTGTCCAGCTTTGAGACTGGTGGAAACGCCAGATGGTGTGATCCCATCTTGGTGTTAATCTAAAAATTATGTTTCATTATTGCTTGATATATTTAAGCCTCTTGTTGGTGCATCTAATAGACTACTAGCCCTGTTTCAATACAAATGTCAAGAGGGTGGAATTTACCCTAGTCCATTTCTCCATGCTCATTTCTGTGTCTTGAAACCATCCTTTTGGTTTTTGGTTGAATATCTAGTTACCATAATTGCAGAGTCATGAATAAAGCTCCTCTGTTAGTGCTTGACCATCTGTATAGGAATTATGTATATGTGTGTTTAATATGGATGCATGAACTGTGTAACACAGCTAACTAAATCTGTGCCTATATAGATATCCCATAGGTAAATGCAAATTTGATTCTTTTCTTTGAATACTGCCTCTGATTCATTTTAATTTTTACTGAAGTAGGGCTCAAGGCCCTTTCCAGAGCAGCTCTATTGCCAAAGAAACAGGCAACCAGGACTCTGAATGCTCTCATTTTTGTTATAGCTGAGTCATATGTGTAGTTCTCACATTACTTCCTGGCTCCCTCTCTTTGTTGAAAATGTAGAAGTGCACATAAAGGGTAAATGGAAGTATCTAGGGGTACGTGGGCTGCCAAGTCTCCCATGACCTGATGGCATTGATGGGGTGCAGGGTTGGAAAATAATAAGGGAGCCAGAAGGGCAGAGTGGGGCTGGCTGCCATCACACTGGTGAGGAATAGTTGTGACCATCAGCTTTCTGTTGGTTTAGTTATGGTTCCTTCTTCAAATCCACATGCGATATTTATTCCCTCAGTTCAGATGCATCCTATGTCCTCCTGGGGTAAGTATCAAAGTGACCTGATGGAGCCCACAGAAGGAACCGGGTTAGGGAGGCTCTTCTCTTACTTAGGTTGGATGGCCTGCAGACCTCCTCTGCAGCCCCCTTTGCTTGCACAGAAACGGCCCAGATTCCTTCTGATATTTCCAGTTTGTAACTGACTGAAAAACTACATGGCCTGAGAACAGAGAGCCAGGTTTTTAATTTCAGCTTCAGGGTCCCCAGTTGAAGTTTCTCCTCTTATATAAATGATCTTCTAAGTGTCTTTTAACAGCAACCCAAAATTAGGTTCTTTAAAAATATTCATAAACATAGTGGGGTCAAAGCTAAAGAGGTTGAAGGTTACAGCCTTTTAGATGAGCTGAAAACAATTCTGGAAAATTTAGGAGGTGGAATTTAACAGATATTTGGATCAACTTTTAAAAGAGAGAAAAATGTGACTAAAAGCCAGAAACATAGTTATAGAAACATCTGTAAGGATAAACTGTTTTCAGTATGACCCTTCCCAGCACACACTGTTTTTTTTAAAAGACAGATTACATTGAAATATTGTAGCAGTGACACGTGAATACATTCTTGTTTTTCAAAATTTCAAGCATTTTAGTGATACGTAGAACTAAAAGGAGGAGTTCCTCCTCACCTTCCTCTTCCACTGCCATTTATACTTCTAGTGATAACCTCCTTTAACCATCCCCAGTGTATATACTATGTGAACAATGAAATGCATGACTCATTCATTACATAGATTATTTAATATAGTCATTTTTGGTTGCATAAAGAAATGAAAACACCAGTTTGTTCCGCACCTTTTTAAAGGTACCAAATTTGACGTACAGATCTTTCTGAATTGGTTGCTAGGTATCTACGGCATTCTGTTCATAGCATTGCTGAGGACTGTGGTGTCAGGCCCGCCTGAGATAGTTGTGACCATCAGCTTTCGGTGTAATAAGGAGCCTGAAGGGCAGAGTGGGGCTGGCTGCCATCACACTGGTGAGGAATAGTTGTGACCATCAGCTTTCTGTTGGTTTAGTTATGGTTCCTTCTTCAAATCCACATGCGATATTTATTCCCTCAGTTCAGATGCATCCTATGTCCTCCTGGGGTAAGTATCAAAGTGACCTGATGGAGCCCACAGAAGGAACCGGGTTAGGGAGGCTCTTCTCTTACTTAGGTTGGATGGCCTGCAGACCTCCTCTGCAGCCCCCTTTGCTTGCACAGAAACGGCCCAGATTCCTTCTGATATTTCCAGTTTGTAACTGACTGAAAACTACATGGCCTGAGAACAGAGAGCCAGGTTTTTAATTTCAGCTTCAGGGTCCCCAGTTGAAGTTTCTCCTCTTATATAAATGATCTTCTAAGTGTCTTTTAACAGCAACCCAAAATTAGGTTCTTTAAAAATATTCATAAACATAGTGGGGTCAAAGCTAAAGAGGTTGAAGGTTACAGCCTTTTAGATGAGCTGAAAACAATTCTGGAAAATTTAGGAGGTGGAATTTAACAGATATTTGGATCAACTTTTAAAAGAGAGAAAAATGTGACTAAAAGCCAGAAACATAGTTATAGAAACATCTGTAAGGATAAACTGTTTTCAGTATGACCCTTCCCAGCACACACTGTTTTTTTTAAAAGACAGATTACATTGAAATATTGTAGCAGTGACACGTGAATACATTCTTGTTTTTCAAAATTTCAAGCATTTTAGTGATACGTAGAACTAAAAGGAGGAGTTCCTCCTCACCTTCCTCTTCCACTGCCATTTATACTTCTAGTGATAACCTCCTTTAACCATCCCCAGTGTATATACTATGTGAACAATGAAATGCATGACTCATTCATTACATAGATTATTTAATATAGTCATTTTTGGTTGCATAAAGAAATGAAAACACCAGTTTGTTCCGCACCTTTTTAAAGGTACCAAATTTGACGTACAGATCTTTCTGAATTGGTTGCTAGGTATCTACGGCATTCTGTTCATAGCATTGCTGAGGACTGTGGTGTCAGGCTGCCTGCGTCTGAATCCTGGCTCTGCCCATTACAAGTGTGGGACGTTGGGCAAATTTCTTACCCCTCATCCTTAGGACTTCCCTTTATATTGGGGCAATAATTGTACATCTCAGAGGGGTTTTTAAGACAAACTGAGTTCATGTATGTGGAGCATTTTGGAAAGTTACTGGCATTTAATAATTGCAATAGTGACTAAATGACAACAATACAAATATTTACCGTCACTTTATTTTTATCATTATTATTTCTACTGAGTTAGAAAATGTAAAAAGGTTTTTCCTTTTACCAAATTTTTAGAATAGTACTTTCATTAATACCTTACTTATAAAGATAGATATTTGGAAATGGATTGCTGAGAGAAAAGTTTTGTATAGTTTATATGTTGATCTTTAATGTTGATAGCTTACCTTGCAGAAATGCTTTATCAATTTATACTCTCACCAACAATAGATGAGGACATTGTTTTGTTTATGCGTTCACTCAGATATTATTGAACTTTTGTATTTTTTTCCAATTCACTTAAAATACTTTTCTGTTTAATAATAAGGTTAAACATCTTTATCAAGCAAATAATAGAAAGAAATGTTTATTGATTTACCTTCTAAATTATATGCATTACTCTTTTATTGGCTCTGTATGTTGCTCACATTTTTTTCTAGTCTTTTACTTTTTAGTAGCTTTTGGAAAACAGAGAGATTTCCTTTTTCAGTAGAAGCAAATCTGTCCATCTTTTCTATCCAAATTTTGCATTTTGCCAAGGAAATCTTCCCCTCCCTGATTCTCCCTGATACTTTAAAATATTTCTTTCACTAGTTTGATTTTGGATATGTGTTTTTTTAACTTGATCTTTAATCTCTTTGAAGTTCTTTTATTTTTTTTTTTTTTAAGTTTAAGCTAATGTGAAATACTCTTTTTCAGACATATATGTAATGAAGGTATTTGTGTGGTATTTTTAGAGAGACCAACAGTAGTATTTTAACTTTCTGGAATCAGAAAGTTATTAATGAAAAGAAATTTTGAAGAGCTTAGTTACTTTTTTGAAAAGTAAGTAATGGACTTTGTTGGTTCAGTTATTTTATTCTCACACAAGAATATCAGAGAATATAGTTTTTTTTAATTGCCCACCCCCAAATTTGTCAATAACAATCAAATCCTTGGAAATTTCATAAAAGGTTTTTTTAAAAAAATTTTGGCCTTTTTTATTGGAACTCTATTCACTTATTTTCATCCACCTTTGTTCTTTGGCCTGTGTAGGCCTCCCATCGCAGAGCACTGGCCCTGGGTGCATGTGCTCCAGAGCACTGACTTGTAACTGGATACACTGGTCCTGCCGTTCCACGGCACGTGGGATCTGCCCAGACCAAGGATCCAACTGGCGCTCCTTTCACTGCGAGGTGGACTCTACTCAATAGACTACCAGGGAAGCCCAAAAGATGTTTTTGAGTTAAAAATTCTTACAGAGTTATTGAATAGGTTGACAAAGTGGAAATTTGTCAAAAGAGACCCAGCATGCCTCTCTTGTCTTTTGGAGCTGTTATATAAAGCTTTTCCCTTCTGTTTGTAAGGTGAAGATCTTTCTGAAGCCTTTTCTGTAGGGTCTCCATTCGGCTTTTGTCTACCTGAGGGCAGAACACGTTTTTTCTTTACAGCATACTGAAAGTGGGCCCAGAACTTTCAGGAACTGGTTTCATCAGGCAAGATAGGAAGCAGAAGCAGCACTATTTTTCCCATTAGCTTTCCAAGTGTACTGACCTCGGACTTTAAAAATTCTCTATCTTACATGGGCATTCTGGAAGCCCAGTGCAATTCAGGAAAGAACCCAGGTATGGCTGTAATTTAGAAAGTGCATCTGTATTGTTTAGGAACTTTCTATGCCGTCAGTTTCACGAAAAGAATAGAGCGTCCTCTAAGAAATTAGATTTTGTACTTAAAAGTCAGGAGAACTTACTACCCTCTCTCTGGTCCTCCGTAAATCCTGTGGTGAACTCACATTGACCTCCCTACACATCATCATGCACTTTTAAAAATGCCTTCCAAAATTGGAAAATCTGCTCCTTTTCCTCCTCTTTTATTTCACTTTTTTTAACCTCTCATTTTTCCCCCCTGCCATTTTGTCCTTCTACATCTCTGTGCTTCCTAATTTAACATTCTTCCCTCCCTATTTTGGTTTTCTTCCTTCTCATTCCCAGCATCTGATTTCGGTGGACCAGCTTTTCAGAATTTGTGAAGAAGATAATAACTTGGCTTAAGTTCTAACATATGCTCTGGTTTTATCCTACTTTATTTTGGGCAAGAATACTGAATGACTTGGGGAATAAATTTAGCTCTAAATCAGCGGAACTGTCACATGGCAACTCAGAAGACAGCCTGTTTGAATACTGCACATCCTTCATGTTTGTAAGTTGTTAACTCTTAAGTCTTCAAACCTAGCAGTGTATAGAAATATTGGAAACTTATGAATCATACAAGTTTGGGTTCAAATTTCATGTCTCCCACCTGCTAACCATAACTGGAGACAAATTTTTAAACTCTGTAAGTCTTAGATTCTTCTTTGGGCAAGGGAATGATATCCATCTCTTAAGTGATTGTGAAAAATTAAATCAGTGCTTAGTTTCATGCCTGGCTCATAGAACTCATTCTGTAAGAGATAGTTACTGTTGAGATTTATGTTTCGGTAATATATAACTGAGCTTCCTCGATGGCTCAGTGGTGAAGAAGCCACCTGCAGTGCGAAAGACATTGGTTTTGATCCCTGGGTTGGGTAGATTCCCTAAAGGAGAAAAATGGCAACTCATTCCAGTATCCTTGCCCAGGAAATCCCATAGACAGGAGCCTGGCAGACTACAGTTCATGGGGTTACAAAGAATGGGTCACGACTGACCATGTATGCAATATGTAACTAAGGAAAAGAGTATAGATGTGGTCCTGTTTAAATTTATTCTGAATCAGAATTGCAGAAAAATATCCCAAATGCATACAGTGTATACTTAAGATTTATTAGTTGAATTCATAGAAAAAATTATAATTTTAATATGTCCAGGTTTTATGGTGTGTATTATGCATATAAAGTTGCTGAATCATATGCTTATTTTAAGCCTTTCAGTCCTTTCAGATCCTATGTACGAATTATTACAAGCTCTTAATTTTATTGTCCTTTGAACAATTCATTTGTTTAAATTGTTTTAGAGTTTATGAGAAATCCATTTTATGTATTGATTGATTTGGTATGTAGTCTTCCCTAGTTTCTTTTGGGAGGAGCATTTACTGTAGTGAGAGGGCAGAAAGAGCAGGCAGGCGTGGGGTGGAGAAGGGAGCCCCTGTCCCCTCAATAACCTCCATTTTAGATCTAGAAACATGAGCTCATGGAACCCTGTTCTGATATGCTTCCCTTTTGTGTGGGGGTTGCAACTGTTAAAATAATTTATTTTAACAAAAATAGACTTTAGTTTTTTGTGACCCTTGAATGGGTCATCTTTATGTAGAAACAATGATAACTCTTTTCACATAAAATGAAAATTTAAAAACTCCCCACCCACCCTCCAAAAACAGCAAGATGAAAAGAGGGACTCTGGAGAAAATAAATTCTTCCTTGTGCAATTGATGTCACTTGTATTATTATAATCACAGACTGGAATATTAATTTACAGAGAAGACAGAAGAATGTTGGCATTTTCAATTCTTGGGCAGGCAAATGGCAGTGGAAGATCTTTGTTTTTTATCAAGCCTTCAGCACAAATAGGATAGCATTGGCTTCTTCTGTGACCACCAAGGAGGTTTCATGGTCTGAGGACAAAGCCAATTGAGAGACAGAGTTCCATTCTCACTCACCAAGTCTTCAGTAAGAGGTTAGTATCCTGAGTTGAAGGCAGAGGCGCCATCTTGGCCCTCACAGTGCCAGTGGAAGAAGGAAGGGAACTCAAGGTCAGGGTGGGAGTGGAGTGGGAGGGGGGAATGCTGGGAATGAACATGGGTTTCTGTTTACACTCATGGTTGTCAACTTTAAGAATTCAGGCAAGACTTTAGTAGAGTCAGCCACCCAGCTGAGCCTTTCCCACACTTATTTCCTGGATCACCTGTAAAAGAAAATTGTGTAAAGACCAGAATGAACAGTATGGGACCAAAAGGCATCTGTGGGTCTCCTCTAGCTTTGCTATCTGCCATTCTGTTACAAAACTATTCAGAACCATCTCACATCCACTAAAAGAGTTTACCATGCATTTATGGTGATGTCCTTTGTTATTTTGGCATGTAATGGTGCCTTTTTTTTGCCTCCACAGTGAAACTGTGATCTATTATTAACATATGAAATACTGTTTCTATGTGGTCAATACTAAATAATCCTGGATATTTTTTCAACTTATAGTCATTTCGAGAAAATAGTATTTCTCAGTTATAAACAGTTATAAATGTCTTCTTTAGCTGACATTCCCAGTAAATCTGTTTGTTATGAATTTGCACATAGCATCTATCCTAGCAGGGGAACCTTTGACATCCCAGCTCCAGAAAAGAGAGGCAGCCCTGCCTGTTCCTCTGTTCATGCAGTCGTGTGGGTTTCTCAGGAAGCAGACCAACAGCTGATCTGCTTCCCATCTCTTTTGAGTCAGATTTCATAGCATAGATTTTTTATTTGGTTTGAAATAAATCTTGATTTATTCATATTGGAAAGCCACATGCATTCCATAGGTCATAAATTATTTCTGTGTTATAGTCCATGTTAGCTGTGAGGGTAGACAACTGTAAGGTGATTTCAGATGTATATTTGTATGCATAATGTATTCACATTATGTCTTGGTCTCCTGTGAGGCTACGGCAGGGCTGGAGGAATATTAAAATGTCTAGGACAGGATGGAGAATTGGACAGGCACTCATTTCAGGCACAGAATGTAAGACATGTGGCTTTCTTTTTCTATATTTCAATTACATGTCTGTCTTTTTGTCCTGTTTGCACTAGGCAATGGAAACTCACCCCCTTACCATTCTGGGTGATCCCAGATAATTATGGGCAGTCACAGAAGATTTAGTCTTTGTCCCTTTGAGTCTGGTCTCTCCTTCTTGTTTTCAGTTCCTCAGGGGAGTGTGTGCTTAGGGATGCTGAAGTGCCACTGCACAGGAGGGGGTGCTCTGTGGTCACTGGTGGTCATTTCTCCATGTCGGTGGCTCCCTTGGGTACCGTCTATTTCCTGGATCACCTGTAAAAGAAAATTGTGTAAAGACCAGAATGAACAGTATGGGACCAAAAGGCATCTGTGGGTCTCCTCTAGCTTTGCTATCTGCCATTCTGTTACAAAACTATTCAGAACCATCTCACATCCACTAAAAGAGTTTACCATGCATTTATGGTGATGTCCTTTGTTATTTTGGCATGTAATGGTGCCTTTTTTTTGCCTCCACAGTGAAACTGTGATCTATTATTAACATATGAAATACTGTTTCTATGTGGTCAATACTAAATAATCCTGGATATTTTTCAACTTATAGTCATTTCGAGAAAATAGTATTTCTCAGTTATAAACAGTTATAAATGTCTTCTTTAGCTGACATTCCCAGTAAATCTGTTTGTTATGAATTTGCACATAGCATCTATCCTAGCAGGGGAACCTTTGACATCCCAGCTCCAGAAAAGAGAGGCAGCCCTGCCTGTTCCTCTGTTCATGCAGTCGTGTGGGTTTCTCAGGAAGCAGACCAACAGCTGATCTGCTTCCCATCTCTTTTGAGTCAGATTTCATAGCATAGATTTTTTATTTGGTTTGAAATAAATCTTGATTTATTCATATTGGAAAGCCACATGCATTCCATAGGTCATAAATTATTTCTGTGTTATAGTCCATGTTAGCTGTGAGGGTAGACAACTGTAAGGTGATTTCAGATGTATATTTGTATGCATAATGTATTCACATTATGTCTTGGTCTCCTGTGAGGCTACGGCAGGGCTGGAGGAATATTAAAATGTCTAGGACAGGATGGAGAATTGGACAGGCACTCATTTCAGGCACAGAATGTAAGACATGTGGCTTTCTTTTTCTATATTTCAATTACATGTCTGTCTTTTTGTCCTGTTTGCACTAGGCAATGGAAACTCACCCCCTTACCATTCTGGGTGATCCCAGATAATTATGGGCAGTCACAGAAGATTTAGTCTTTGTCCCTTTGAGTCTGGTCTCTCCTTCTTGTTTTCAGTTCCTCAGGGGAGTGTGTGCTTAGGGATGCTGAAGTGCCACTGCACAGGAGGGGGTGCTCTGTGGTCACTGGTGGTCATTTCTCCATGTCGGTGGCTCCTGTGTTGGTTGGTGTCCTTGGGTACCAGCTGGTACAGGTCTCAGCTCTACATTTGTGTTCCTAACCAGGGTCCTCCACTTCGCACGCCTCTCTGCAAGGGTGTCACTGAAGATCTGGGTTCACAGGAAATTCTGAGAGACTTGTCTGGGCACAGGATGGTCTCTGTTCCTGCCATTGTAGGCTTGCATTTTTTTTTTTTGAATATTTTTTATTTATTTATTTATTTATTTATTTATTTATTTATTTTTGTACATGTATGTTCCCAGATCAATCAGATGCATACCCCTTGACCCTCCCCCCACCCAGTCCCCCCCCCATCCCTCCAGACCATCGCTCCAAGTGGTTGTAGGTACTCCTATTCTCCTAACACAATGACAATAGCTATCTTTTCTACACATGACAGTATAGGTTCCCATGTTACTCCCTCCCATTGTTCGGTCTCCACAATGTCTTTATGTCTATTCTCTGTTTTCTCATGAGTTCACTGCGTGTGTTATCATGACCATCTTACTAGATCCCATATATATGAGTTTGTATACTATACTTGTCTTTCTCTTTTTGACTTACTTCACTTTTTTATGATAGGTTCTAGAGCCAGCCACCTCATTAGGACTGAGTCTTCTGCATTTCTTTTAACAGCTGAGTAGTATTCCATTGTATATATGTACCAGAGCTTCTGGATCCATTCATTTGTCGATGGACATCTAGGTTTGTAGGCTTGCATTTGTCTTGACTTCTTGGGCACTTTTTCAGGTCCCTCCAAAAAAGAGTTCTGTTTTGTTGAATCTCTAAACTTGACTAGAGGCTGTCTGGTTCCCCAGCCACCATATTTGACTAGTGGGTGGGTTACACACTTCCTCCTTTCTCCATCTAACTTACCTCCCTTCTGCCTCCTCTTGTTTCCCATGGAGACAGAAAGTCTATGACAGGCAGTTTTTCTTGACTTATTCTGAATAATTTTTTCATACTTGTGAATCTTGTGTTTCTGCAACTTGTAATGAAATTTTCAACATGGAGGAAAGTTAAGACTATTACATCTGTTTACTCAATACCTAGGTTCAACCTCAGGTTAACATTTTGCTATGTGATAATGAATTACCCATATCATGTCACTTCACTCCTAAGCTCCCAGCACATTTCTCCTAAAAGCACAAACCCACACCATTATTACTGTTGTTGTTGTTCAGTTGCTAAAACTTGTGTCTGACTCTTTGCAACCCCATGGACTGCAGCATCCCGGGCTTCCCTGTTCTTCGCCATCTCCCAGAGTTTGCTCAAACTCATGTCTCTTGAGTTGATGATGCCATCCAATCTCAATCTCATTCTCTGTCGCCCCCTTCTCCTCTTGCCCTCAGTCTTTCCCAGCATTGGAGTCTTTTCCAACGAGGTGGCCTTTTGCATCAGGTGGCCAACATATCAGTGTACCCAAGAGAGTTAAAACAACTCTGTAGTGCCAGATAACACTTAGTCTAGCTTCAAATTCCCCCAGTTATTCAACAGTGCTTTTTTTAGCTCTTTACATTTCAAACCAAGATCAACTCAGTTTTTGCACATTGCATTTGCTCATTGTGTTTCCTTGGCCTTTTCTAGTCTAGAGTGCTGCTTCCATTTTCACCCTCTCTGGACATTAATTTTTGAAGAGATTAGCCTGTTGTACTATAGAATGCCCTTCATTCTCATGGTGTCCAGTCATTTCCTTCTGGGACTCTTTAGCTCGTCCTTTATCCCTATATTTCCTGTGAACCAGAACTTCAAAAGACTTGATTGAATTCAGGTGAAACATCTGTGGGAAGAAGACCGTCATAGAGGTCCTGTGAGTTCATAATGTGTATCACAGTTAAAAGCCCATGATGTCAGATTGAGGCACTATTTCTGTAAATTGGACTGCTTTTTCAAAATGGTGGCCACCAGATCCTTTCTCTATAAATGTATGTTTCCCTTTGAAATTAGTAGGTAATTTGGAGAGTGATTATTTAGCATATAGCAGATATTTTCTTCCCCAAATCTTGAAAATAATGGGTTTAGTACCAAGTTTCTCGCAACAATTATTTAATTTTTGAGAGTTGCTGAAGAGTGTTTTTCGACTTTAATCAGTCTTTCTACATACTAGTTTTTGTTTTAAAAGGGCTGAAAAAAGAGCATTCTGATCTTGACCAAGAATTTCCACTTTTTAATTTTAATTCTACCTGGATCCTGGATAATCTTTCCTTGAGGCCATGGAGGCTTGATCCACTTGCCAGCATATCGTAGGGAGGGTCATGGGGTTACAGAAGAGACTTATGGTCACAGCATTGCTGTGTTTAAAACATTATTTTATTTTGTAAGATATTTATTTTGTGTTCTTCAAAGTCATTGAGCATTGTGAGAATTCTGCTTTTCCTTTTCAAGATGATTAAACATTAAGTAGTAATAAACCTAATTGGTTTAGGATTCTCTCCTGCAACTCTAGTAGAATCAAAGACAGGGAGAGCTGCCAGTGAGTTTAGGAATCATCCCAACTCCTTATTACAGAGTTGAGGACATTGGGGCCCAGAGAGCTTAAGTGACTTGCCTAAGGTTACACAGCTGGTCTGTGGCAGATATAGGGCCGGGAGCCAGGCCTTATGACTCCAGCTTTAAGGTTTTATGCTGTGAGACTAAGAAACATAAGAATAAACAAATTTTATTTCCATGTCAAATTTGCTGTTTTTTATGTACTGCCATTGAATGTCACTAATATGTATTACAACTGGTATGCATTATCATTGGATGATACTGTATTTCCCCAAGCTGGGGACATATATCCTTAGTGGTAACAAAATGGTTTTAGGGGATATTTGGGAATAACACCTTTAGTTTTAATACTTCTATATTTATTCTAATCTTAATTAGAAAAAATATACCTGGCACATCATACCCTTAGTTTCACAGAGTTATTATTTAGGATAAGGCTTAAGTCTAAAAAACATGCAATAAAGAAAAATATGTAAATCATTTTGATTTCAGTTTAAAAATGATTACTTGAGTAGGACTCTTCTGAGGCACTGGAAATTTAATACTAAATAGAACAAAATTTCTGCCTTATGGAGCTTAACTCTAATTGAGGGAGAGACAGCAAAACTGAGAAAGAAATATAGATGTAATCTGTAAGTAATCTTAAACGCTGTGAATAAGGTGAAACAAGGCAAGTCGAGGAAAGAGTTTTGCTATTTTAAAATAGTTAATAAATTCCTGACAAGATGGAATTTGAGCATCCAAGGCAGTGAGGAACTGAGTATATTCATACCTGAGGGACCAGCATTCTAGGCAGAGGGAACAGTATAAGCCAGGAGTGGAGGCTGGGAGAACTCTGAAGATTGAAAGAGCCCCACAGGCTGGTGTGGCTGGAGCAGTAGGAGGGGCCAGAGAAGAGGCAGAAAGGCATCCGGCCTTACAGGTCTTCAGCAGGTTTTTCTCTTGAGTGAGGGATAATAGTCCAGAGGGTATTTGGATAAGGCATAATTTGTGAAAGTCTATGTAAAGAACCTAAATGTGGGTGACCCAAATGCATTTTTAGTTGGTTAGTTTAGTTGCTCAATTGTGTCTGACTCTTGGTAACCCCATGGACTATAGCCCACCAGGCTCCTCCATCCATGGAATACTCCAGGCAAGAATACTGGAGTGGGTAGCCATTCCCTTCTCTAGGGGATCTTCCCAACCCAGGGATTGAACCGAATCTCCTGCATTGCTGGCAGATTCTTTGCCGTCTGAGTCAAAAAGATGACTGGGAGAAAATTCAGAAGTGAGTGAGAAGTTCATTATACAGAATGTGGAGAAAATTCCTTGTCAGGCTCGAGATCAGGATCCACCTCTTACCAGTCCCAACATTCATACATGTACAGACACACATTCAACACCCACTCTGAAATGGAGGTCTGTAAGGTTTCTAGTTGTCAGCATTCCCCAGCATTATATACTCATAGGATACTGGGATCACTAGTTTTCACAAAATCATGGCCACTAGAGACCAGAAAGGGAGAGGATCGAGGCTTTTAGTTATATCTTGAGTTATCTATAATACGTGTCATCTTCACTTTGACTCTTTTTATGCAGCCCAGTTCACTCCAAGGGCTGGGTCTTTAGATTAGTTAATTTCCTAACTGATATAATTCAAGTAAATTCTTTTTGAGATTTCAGTTTCCACTGGGAGAAAAGAGCCAACTGTTTGCTGTTTGAAAACTCAAATGATAAATTTTCACAGTGAGCAAAGACATCATGGAGATTCTCCTGTTTTTTTTTTTTTTTTTTTCTTATCATGATGGCTAAACATTAAGAACCCATGTTCTCTGCCTGATTTTTTTTTTTCTTTGTTTGTTTGCTTTTTTTTTTTTGGCTTGAAACATAAGGCTAGAATTTAGAGTCAGGCTGCATTTTTTTTGAAGCTGTGCATTTCCAGAGAGGAAGAAAGTATTTGATTTTCCTACTTATTATCCTCTCAACAGATTACTGATAACGCTTCATTTTCTTGTGGAGTGGATTAGTTTTCTTTCTTGAATCACCAAAGTGGGTGGGGGATGGTACAATGTATCTTCACATCTCCTTAAATGGATTTCTCTCTCTCTGTGCTTCACCCTCTTACTCTCTTTGAGAAGTGTTCGACCATCACCTTTGGGGACCTTCTCTCCTCTTCTTCCTTTTCTCCAAACCATTGTCCCTCTCCTCTGGCCTGGGTGGTCCGGAGCAGAATCCTCTGCATCCTTTTCTCATGAGATCTGCATTGGGTTCTTCCCAAGTCTTCATGATTGTCATGTAGATCTTCCTGCTTAGGAAGTGCCTAGTAACATGTATTTATTCTAGCTTATTTTCTCATCTATCACTTAATATGCTAATGGGCTAGCAAATTAAAGGAAACTCAAATATTACTAGTAAAAAGAAAAGCATACTTGAAAAGACACATCTGCCAACATTCATACATGTACTGCCACTCATTCAACACCCAATCTGAAATGGAGGTCTGTAAGGTTTCTAGTTGTCAGCATTCCCCAGCATTATATACTCATAGGATACTGGGATCACTAGTTTTCACAAAATCATGGCCACTAGAGACCAGAAAGGGAGAGGATCGAGGCTTTTAGTTATATCTTGAGTTATCTATAATACGTGTCATCTTCACTTTGACTCTTTTTATGCAGCCCAGTTCACTCCAAGGGCTGGGTCTTTAGATTAGTTAATTTCCTAACTGATATAATTCAAGTAAATTCTTTTTGAGATTTCAGTTTCCACTGGGAGAAAAGAGCCAACTGTTTGCTGTTTGAAAACTCAAATGATAAATTTTCACAGTGAGCAAAGACATCATGGAGATTCTCCTGTTTTTTTTTTTTTTTTTTTCTTATCATGATGGCTAAACATTAAGAACCCATGTTCTCTGCCTGATTTTTTTTTTTCTTTGTTTGTTTGCTTTTTTTTTTTTGGCTTGAAACATAAGGCTAGAATTTAGAGTCAGGCTGCATTTTTTTTGAAGCTGTGCATTTCCAGAGAGGAAGAAAGTATTTGATTTTCCTACTTATTATCCTCTCAACAGATTACTGATAACGCTTCATTTTCTTGTGGAGTGGATTAGTTTTCTTTCTTGAATCACCAAAGTGGGTGGGGGATGGTACAATGTATCTTCACATCTCCTTAAATGGATTTCTCTCTCTCTGTGCTTCACCCTCTTACTCTCTTTGAGAAGTGTTCGACCATCACCTTTGGGGACCTTCTCTCCTCTTCTTCCTTTTCTCCAAACCATTGTCCCTCTCCTCTGGCCTGGGTGGTCCGGAGCAGAATCCTCTGCATCCTTTTCTCATGAGATCTGCATTGGGTTCTTCCCAAGTCTTCATGATTGTCATGTAGATCTTCCTGCTTAGGAAGTGCCTAGTAACATGTATTTATTCTAGCTTATTTTCTCATCTATCACTTAATATGCTAATGGGCTAGCAAATTAAAGGAAACTCAAATATTACTAGTAAAAAGAAAAGCATACTTGAAAAGACACATCTGCCAAGTACGACTTGCATAATGAGAACCTAAGATGGAAAACAATGGCCACGGTTTTGGATAATCCCGTTCACTGGCACCGGTTCTTGAACAGTATTAGTTTTGGTTGGACTGCTGGTTTTTCCTCTGTTCGGCATGTTATACTACATATCATATTCTTATCAATCTCAAACCTTTTCAGTTGTAAAACTGTGTGGAAAAGCAGAATACTCTCAATCAGAATTCAAATATGCTTCAAGCAGAGGTATACCAAGTCCAAGAAGCTTCATCCTATTGCTTTAGCACCAATTTTTATCAAATGTTTCACCTTGATAGTTCATTGCAAATATGTTGTAATGGTAGTGAACACTGAGAATTTTGTTTGAAGAAAACAGTAGTCATTCTTAGGCTCTGTCCTTTCCCCTCCTTCTACCCTCCCCACACTCACAGGTAGTTTCTGTTCATCTCTTGGCCTCCTGTGGTGCTCTGAGAGTCCAGAGGTAGAAACAACCCCTGATCTTTGGTGGCACTTATTGTGGTAATTAGCTATTTATTTATAACTGGAACTTATTAGGTGTACAAAATCAAGTTTCCCGTTAGTCATCAGCATTATCTATTGGACTCCTCATAAATTTTTCATGAATTTTATTTTAATGTATCTGTTTAGACAGTATTTATACTGACACGATTGCCTTAAATTATGAATTGCTAAATTATAAACCCTATTGGAAATTTTTGAAAAGGAGGTATATGGAACCATTCATGACCCTAACAAATTAAGTGTATGTGTTATTTTAAAAGTATTTTAATGCTTCATCTTTTTGAGGTCACTTGTAATAATGTATTAGTTAATCCTCGGTGACCTTGTGCCCAGTCTACTTATTCAATTCACTGTCTCCACTGAATCCTTATTTCCTGAAGTCTTAAAGTTCCCTTACACTCTCCACAGATAAAGCCATGAAGATATAAGAAATTATATTTTTACATTACGAGAAGATATTTGAATAAAACAGTCTTGAATCTTGTAATATAGATCTGTGTTAGCCAGGTGGATTGATTATACAACTCAATTTAAATACCATCCCAGGATCTTGAGCACCTTAGATATGAAAATGCATATGTGAAAGAGCCTGGGAATTCTTGCTGCCAGTTTTTCCTCTTGGTCTTTGAGGAGTTGCCCACTGCCCTTTTTCAATCATTTCTGTTTGAGCAGGGTCAGTGCCCTCTATTAGTGACTGGCACAACTTTCTTCAATAAAAAAACATAATTGTATTAGGTTGAAGAGCTCATTTTGGGGGGTGCCTGAGGGCAAAAGTTCAAAATTGAATTTCGTACTCATAGGAAATATTTACTTCAAACTTAGTTTTTGTAAATTGCCAAATAAAAGTAGCTGTATTTGCAGTGAAATGTGCATTATTGGGTGATCACCCAACTACAATGATGAGAAGGCAGAGTCAGCAGAGATGTGGGTCCATGAAATTCTCTTGATTGATGCTGCGAATGTTGCCCATGCTCCACCCAGCTGCTTGCAAGCTCCTTTCACTGGTCCTGTACACTTTTCCTGGTTTTTGTGTACAGTTGTCCTGAGGGGTAGCATCTGAGACCTTCTTCAGAGGCTTAACCTTGAGCTTATGACACTTTTCTCCAACACTACCCCAGTGCACGCACACACGCGTGCACACACACACACACACACAGAGAACTGGAAGCTGCTCAGAGCGCAGTACCCCACACTTTCTTCCCTCACTCTTTCTTTGCTGATAACTGACTGGTTTACCAGCAGTAAACTTGCTCCCTTGCCTTTAGGCTGGGCCAGCTCTGTTGGGTAATTCACAAGTTCTCTGCAGGATATATGGTGCAATTTGCACTCCACAGCTCCCTGCAGATTAGGATGAGGCTGAGACTTCACCTGAAATCACAGTTATGCTTGGATATGGCCTCCTTCCCTTTCCCACTTCCCTCTCTGCTGGGACCCTTCCTTGAATATATTACTTGCCATGAACATTGCTCTCTGGGTTTACTTCTGAGCAACTGACCAAAGACAGCATTTTCTAAGATATTGAATATGGGACTTGATACTTTTTTTAAATATATTTAAACCTTTTTAATCTCTTGTCTGCCAATTTGGGCCTGTTTAATTGAAAATTGATTTTGCATTGGCACAAAAAGGATCTTGAGCACCTTAGATATGAAAATGCATATGTGAAAGAGCCTGGGAATTCTTGCTGCCAGTTTTTCCTCTTGGTCTTTGAGGAGTTGCCCACTGCCCTTTTTCAATCATTTCTGTTTGAGCAGGGTCAGTGCCCTCTATTAGTGACTGGCACAACTTTCTTCAATAAAAAAACATAATTGTATTAGGTTGAAGAGCTCATTTTGGGGGGTGCCTGAGGGCAAAAGTTCAAAATTGAATTTCGTACTCATAGGAAATATTTACTTCAAACTTAGTTTTTGTAAATTGCCAAATAAAAGTAGCTGTATTTGCAGTGAAATGTGCATTATTGGGTGATCACCCAACTACAATGATGAGAAGGCAGAGTCAGCAGAGATGTGGGTCCATGAAATTCTCTTGATTGATGCTGCGAATGTTGCCCATGCTCCACCCAGCTGCTTGCAAGCTCCTTTCACTGGTCCTGTACACTTTTCCTGGTTTTTGTGTACAGTTGTCCTGAGGGGTAGCATCTGAGACCTTCTTCAGAGGCTTAACCTTGAGCTTATGACACTTTTCTCCAACACTACCCCAGTGCACGCACACACGCGTGCACACACACACACACACACAGAGAACTGGAAGCTGCTCAGGCGCAGTCCCCCACACTTTCTTCCCTCACTCTTTCTTTGCTGATAACTGACTGGTTTACCAGCAGTAAACTTGCTCCCTTGCCTTTAGGCTGGGCCAGCTCTGTTGGGTAATTCACAAGTTCTCTGCAGGATATATGGTGCAATTTGCACTCCACAGCTCCCTGCAGATTAGGATGAGGCTGAGACTTCACCTGAAATCACAGTTATGCTTGGATATGGCCTCCTTCCCTTTCCCACTTCCCTCTCTGCTGGGACCCTTCCTTGAATATATTACTTGCCATGAACATTGCTCTCTGGGTTTACTTCTGAGCAACTGACCAAAGACAGCATTTTCTAAGATATTGAATATGGGACTTGATACTTTTTTTAAATATATTTAAACCTTTTTAATCTCTTGTCTGCCAATTTGGGCTGTAATCTGTAAGTGGGTGATCTTAAAATTTAATTAAAAATTTAAGTGAAGTATGGATTACAATTATCATTTATTGAGGAAGGCCCCTGTGTGCCACTTTCTTGTCACATTTTCTTTGATTTTCATGATAACCTTGCATTTTAAGGATGAGTTAATTGAAGTCCAGAGGTATTTATTAACTAGCCCAAGCTAGTAACCGGCAGAACTATAATTTGAACCCAGATCTTTCTGGTTTTACTGATTTAGCTTTTTTTTTTTTCTTTCTTTTTTCTTTCTTCTGATTTAGCTTCTTTAACTGTTGCCCTGCTGATCCCCTTACCTTGTCGGGGTATTACAGTGTCTATTTCTAGATGCTATCAAAGAGGCTTTCCAACATGGAAGTTCATGATTTACTAAGATTGGAGAAGACCGTCTCTTTATTAAGCAATAGAAAATGCATTACCAAATACCAAACTTAATTTTCCAGAATGGGAGTGATTGAAAATGACTTCTAATAAGTGCTTGAATCAAGTCACGTCGATTTGTTGTATACTGAGAGTTCTCAGTCCAGTTTATGACCAAATCTAGTGTGGTTCATAGAAAAACAAAATTACGGAGAAGGTGGAAAATGGAACAGGAATGTGGTCTGGTGGCAAAGGAGGGAAATTTCTTTCATGGCTTTCCTTCTGGGTGACTTTCTCAGGCCTCTAAATAGAGCATCATGTTCTGAGAGTCCTTGAGCATCTCAGAGGAGATTGTCTCTGTGCCACAGACAGACCCTTAAAAAATAAAAAAGGTTATGAGAATGATGGCATGGTCATTGAGATGGGCTCCCATCAGCCATCTGTGTTGGAACCTAAATGAATTACTCATTGCTGACACAAACCCTGCACATGTAAAAATTTCAGCAAAAAATACAAAATCCATATTAGAAGCCTTTCAAGTTTTTTGTAAGGTGATATCAGCACTTATTACAAACTCTAGCTGTTCCCTCTTTCTCTAGCGCTCTCTTCTACCCCTTTGTCTGATTATTTCTTACTTGTCTATTAAAGATGGAGCTCAGGCATCACCTCTTCTAGGAAGCTTTCTCTGATACTTCACAATGGACAGAGTTCTTTGTGCATTTATATATGAGCTTCCCAGGTGCCGCTAGTGGTAAAGAACCCATCTGCCAATACAGGTTAGACATAAGAGATATGGGTTTGATCCCTTTGTCAGGAAGATCCCCAGGAGGAGGCCATGACCATCTGCTTCTGTATTTTTGCCTGGAGAATCCTTCGGGCAGAGGAGCCAGGCAAGCTGCAGTTCATGGTGCTGCACAGAGTCGGACATGACCAAAGCGACTTAGCATAGCACATTTGTAATTGTGCCATGAGTAATCATCCAGAATAATTCTTAACCCCTCACGTTGAAAGAATATGCTTACTTGTTACTCCTCCCATTAACCTATGAGCTCCTCAAGGTCAAGAGTTCTGTTTTTTATTTGTGCATCCCTAGTACTTGTATGGTGCAAGTCAGAGTTAACAGTAAATGTCTTTTGAACTGAACTATAAGGAAAGAACAAAGGTCCGTGTCTTTTTGGCATATGTGATATGTTCCTGAAAATTGTTTCCAAGCCATTCAGATGGGCAGAAGAGACCCTGGGGAACTAAAAGGCAGTGGAAACACTTGGTCCGGCTTTTGGGACAAGAGGATCTGGAAGAGAGGAATATGGGTTATGTCTGTTAGGCTGGAAGAGATTTGATGGGCAGATGCCATCTGAGGGCTGCTAGGGGACATAGTTGAAAAGGTGAGAATTATAATGGAGGACAATTGGAAAGAGAACATCCTTTGAACTCGTAGAGAATGAAATGGAATTTACATTTGAGTCCAGATAGGGTAGCAGAAGGAGCACGGACTCAGGACTCCAAGTCCTGATAGGTTCTTTTTTGGTGGCTTTTCTCTGAGTTTCTTTTTGTTTTCCAATCTGTAAAATCAACATATTGGCTCCAATTTCAAAGAGGAATTCTGACTTAATCTCAGAGTTAATAGGATAGTGTTCAGTAGATGCTAAGTGTTCCCTAAAGTTTCATAAAATTCACCTCAGATTCTTCCGGTGGTTTTTGTCAGGGGTTGAAAGCTGATTAGTTGGGAGGGACAGTGATGGAGAATAGAAAGTGTATAACAGTGGGCACACATCCATTGATTTGTTGTTACAATAAGCATCTCCCTGAAGGTGCACACCGTGGCAAGCACAGGGAGTAGATGCGGGTCCATCATTACTTGTCTTCCAGAAGTTTGTAGTCTAGAGGAAGTCTGACATCTAAAATGGTGACATGGTAGTAATCTAAATAGCCCCGTTAAGAGGAGACTGATTTATTCTGTTTAGAGAAAACAAGAGAGTAATTCACAGTGTTGTCAGCACTGAAGTGGAGTCCCGAAGGCTGAGTAGAGGAGGATCAGGTGGAAGAGGAACCTTTCAGGGCATGGAGGTTCTTGTCTGGGTGTTTGAATGCTGTTGGAGGGGCAGATACAAGAGGACAAGGGCAGGAAACGAAGATGGAAAGACAGACTGTCCCAACCCGCGGGCTTCGTCAGCGCAGACCTGGGATTCAACAACACAGACCTAGAAGGGGGGGAGTGGGAATTAAATGGGACAAGAGACACGAGAAATGGAGACAAGACAGGAGTCTGATCAGGTCTTGTTTTATTGTTGAAAGGGAGCGATATTTATGCTTTTTAGAAAGAGAAAGGAAAGAAGAAGGAACCAAACATAGCCAATCATGTTAAAGGCAAACTGTGCATGTGGCTACATCATAGCAAAAGTCTATGGGGAGCATACACTGATCATGAGTGCGGAAACTTTGAGCAGCCTATCACGTAACAATCACACATCCCAGACCGTGCCAAACCGCACCCTCCTATCTTCTGCTAGGCGCCATCTTTATGGTGCAGTGCTTTTTGAGTTGGAGGCTGCAAGACACCCTCCTTGCTTTGAGATTGTAGCCTTCTGGCTTCTTATCATGCTCGCTGACCTTGCACAGCCTCACAGTTAATTAGACAGAAGGTAGGCTGTGTTCTGCTGAAGGAGCCGACCTTGGGAGCACACAGCAGCATTCCCACGCTTAGAGGCTATAAGGCATGGCCAGGGCTCTCACGGCCCCCGACGATAGGCAATAGCCAAAATGCAAAAGGCCTTCCTGTATGCCATGGAGTTTAACGTTAGTCTTGAGGTCACAAGTGGAGCTAACCAAATTTAGGGATTGGTAAGGAAGCTGTTGAGAGGCAGGCTTAGAACATCTCAATGTGAAGAGTGATCTTGTCTATGTTGATTTCTTGGCTCCCACCATGACTTTTTACTTTCTGCCTTTATTTGCTATCAAATTTGGAAGTGATTAATGAAACTGCTCACTTGATTTGTAGTAACATTACTAATTCTTTTAAATGGATTTCTGTTTTCATGGTCTTCATATTGTTTTGATGGACTGTAAATCCTTGAGCTGTCATGCTTATTAAATAACTCATGTGGGATTTGTTTACTTCTTCAGCAAGTGCTCTGGGGCAGCCTGTGACAGGCCTTGAGGACACAGAGAGAGGGAGAAGACCATAGCCTGATGAATGTATAGGGTGTGGGGAAAATGTAGGTGTGAGTGGAAGAAGGGAGGGGAGTCCTGTCACTAGGAAGGGATCTCTCTACCTGACTGCTGTGAGGAAGGAAGGGAGTTGGTGGGGGGGGGGGGGGGTCTTTATTCAGTAAGTCTGAGATGTTGTTTTTTCATTGCCGGCTTTAAATGTTTTGGAATTCAGTAGATAACAGAGACTCTCTATCTCTCAGTCAATCACTGACTTAAAATGGCAGCATTAAAAATACATCTGCCACCCCTCATTGGGTGATTCTAAGGTCAACTGTAGGGATTTTTTTTTTTTTTTTAATTTCCTCAAAAGGATGATGATATACAGTTTTCAATCTAAAAATTGGAGAACTGGATTTGAGAATAACAACATATATTTCTTCCCTAAAGGAAGGTTTAGTGTTGTTTTTATTGTTCTGAGTTCCTGCTCTGTGCCAACTTCTGTGCTAAGTGTCTAACCTATATGGTCTCTCTTGATTCTTCAGCATAGCTCTGTGAGATAAGATATCATTATCTTTATTTTTTAAATGGAAGGGAGGTTGTTTCACTTGCCTGAGGCTATGTTCCCCTAAGGAGGCAAAGCTGAGACTGCCTCAGGACAGACATGCCTGAAGCTCTCTGACCTGCCCTCATTTCTGCCTTTGTTTATTTTCTGTGGCCTTTTCTGTCTCCATATTTTCTTTCTCTTCCTCAATCATTTGGTAAATGTCATCTGTTGGGACTGTGACCGCAAACGTACACAGCCGAGTGGGCAGCCCTTAGAAGGGAACGTTCATGTTTGGGGAGATGGGAGTAGACAACACCAGTGAGAAAAGAGGCCAGTGGCCTCAACTCCAAGGGTGCTTTTTCTGTAGGATGGATGGCTTGCCAGGTAGCCGTCAAGGGACATGGATTAAACTCATCGGTGAAGCTTAAAGCCCTGGTTGGAAATGGGGTTCTGTGCCCAACACTTTTCATACTTTGTCTTCTCACTTGTCTCCTCAGTGGCCCCATCTGGTAGGTGTCACTGACCTCCCTGCCTACATGTGAAGGCATTGGAGACTTAGCTAATTATATGACTTGCCCAATGCTTGTTTGAGGTGAAACATGATAGCTTGGCTCTGGCATCCAAAACCTTCATGCCGGAACTCTCTCAGAGTGAAGGGGGAGAGCTGGTGTATGTGGTCCTGTCCTCAAATCCAGAAAACACAGCACCCCACAGCTCCTTCTTGGAGAGATAGGGTATACATTGCTTATTAGATACCATCTCTGTGAAGATGGTCATCAGTAGGAAAATCTTTGAATTATGTGCACTTCAGCTATCTGAGGCCAGTATCCTCTGTTTTCACATCCTGAGTTTCCTCAGGGCTCACCTGAGTTTCTTCAGTCTTATGTCCATCCATATATTCTGTTCTCTTTCCCTGTTTTGCATGGCCCATCAGTGTTAGCTTTGTCAGAGATGTAATTGTCAACAGCATAAACCGTAAGGAGAGGCTGCATTCTGATAGCAGCTAGATGGAAGTTGTTCCTTTTCTTTCCTGAGCTTCCTCAGATCCACTAGCTCACATTGGAGGGCTGCAGTTGCTGATGACTATGACATCCTTGTTTACTGATGAGGCAGGAAGTATTGCATTTCTCATCTATTTAGCCCAGGATTTCTAAGCATGTTCTACCACAGAAATCTCTTTAAAAGCGAGTGACTAAGCTCACCAGAAACAAATGTGTGGATTATTGAAATCCACCTTGCTGCCATCCTGACTGTCTTTGTGTAGAGAGAGAATGGAGAGGGAGCAAGGTGGAAGAAGACCAAAGAAACCAAAGAAGGAGACAATGGAAGAAGGAAAAAGAATGAAGTAAAAGTACAACCAAGAATTTGCTGATAAAATTCTAAAGTAAATTTCCACCTTTTATTTATTTCTGGACCCTCTCCCATGCTTTACAAATTGGCTCACTGACTTTCCCCCAAGTGAATAAGATGAAACAGAACAAATGATTTCTTTGGGCTGATGACAGTCTTAAAAAAAGAGTCCGTGAGACTGAGAGGCTGTGTGTGAGTAATTGAAACCTACCGCCAGCATGCAAGGGTGAGGAAGTGGCCAGCTGTGGACAGACTGCGTCCCTGAGCTCTTATAGAAAGGAAGCGATAGGGTAGAAACCACAACCCAAACCTCTGGTGACCTGCCTGCTGACTGTTCCCTCACAGCACATTTGCTTTGTCAGAGTCAGTCTTATGGCCACATATTATGTTCTCTTTCCCTGTTGTGTTTAGCCCTTCACCATTACCTTTGTCAGAGATACAATTATCAGCAATATAAATCATAGGATTGTAATTTGCTGTTTCTTTTCTTCTTGCTAAGTCAAAAGACTCTGTATCACCTAGGAAAGTCTTCTCCTGTATGCTCCATTTGCTCCTGGTCCTCGAATAAAGTGTATTTGTAATTCACAATTAAGGATAATTCATAACAAATATTGATATTTCCCACATTTAAATGTACACATAATGTACTCAGGAGTGTTTTCAGTATTTTTTCTTAGACTAATGTTTGGGGATTTATATGGACTTCCTAGGTTGGTGGAGATAGTTTTATGAAAGATGTTAGAGTTTATGCAAATCTCAGATTGTTAATATGCATATAATTTATATTCGTTGTTAGAGCCTTGCGATTAAAGTGTGGTCCTTGGACCAGCATCAGTCACTTGGGAAATTGTTACTGGGGCTTCATCTCAGATCTACTGAATTAAAATCTGCATTTTAATAAGATTCCTGGGTGATTTATATGTTCCATAAAGTTTGAGAAGCCCTGCCTTAGAGTACATACAGGACATTAAGGTCAATCATCATTTTGTTTATTCCCGTTTTACCTAGCTTCTTATGGCTACCTTTAATAGAGTGAAAGCTCTGCAATTTCCACCCCAGTAACTTCATTGTGGGCTGTCTCTTATACGTGATTGCCCAAGAGAGCTATAAAGACTCTGAGGCACACAATTAGTCCTCATTAGGTAGGTAGCTGGGTAGAGAGAGATATAAATATAGAAATAAATTGCTTTTTAAAAGCTTTATCGGCAGCAGATATTGAGAACTGTGAAGGGTCTGAGATTTTTATTCTCCTTGGAAGCCAACAAGTTGATTTGCCACAGTTTCATGGATGACAGCTGAAGACATGAGATGCCTGTGTCAGAGACCCAGGGCTGAGTTCCTCGTCCACAGGAAACAGCAGGAGCAGCCCACTGAAGTCAGTTCTCTCTGCCTCACAGAGAGAGGGGGGTGCGGATGGGCCCAGATTGAAGCCTGCACCTATTCTGGTGGTGTTACAGAAGAGGACCCAGAATTTAGAGTCTGAGGGGCTTTTTAAAAAAATTTATATATATACATATATATATATTTTTTTATTGTTGTTTTTTTTTTTTGGGCCTCTAAGCCATTGTTTACTTTTTGTCCATCTTTATTATTCTTTGGCATGTGTGGGCCTCCCATCGCAGTGGCCTCTCTTGTCACAGAGTGCCATCTCTGGGCACATGCGCTCCAGAGCACTGGTTTGTAATTGGACACACCAGCCCAACTGTTCCTCGGCATGTGGGGTCTTCCCTTGCCAGGGATCGAATCAGTGCCCCTTGCACTGCAAGGCAGACTCTTTACCCACTGGGCCACCAGGGAAGCCCTTGATATTTTTTAACTGTGGTAAAAGTTATATCATATAAAACCTATTCTTTCACTACATGTAACTGTGTAGTTCAGGGGCACTAAGTCCATTCATAGCATTGTACATTTCTCACCATTGTCCATCTCCCAAATTTGTCACCTTCCTAAACTGCGATTAAAGTGTGGTCCTTGGACCAGCATCAGTCACTTGGGAAATTGTTACTGGGGCTTCATCTCAGATCTACTGAATTAAAATCTGCATTTTAATAAGATTCCTGGGTGATTTATATGTTCCATAAAGTTTGAGAAGCCCTGCCTTAGAGTACATACAGGACATTAAGGTCAATCATCATTTTGTTTATTCCCGTTTTACCTAGCTTCTTATGGCTACCTTTAATAGAGTGAAAGCTCTGCAATTTCCACCCCAGTAACTTCATTGTGGGCTGTCTCTTATACGTGATTGCCCAAGAGAGCTATAAAGACTCTGAGGCACACAATTAGTCCTCATTAGGTAGGTAGCTGGGTAGAGAGAGATATAAATATAGAAATAAATTGCTTTTTAAAAGCTTTATCGGCAGCAGATATTGAGAACTGTGAAGGGTCTGAGATTTTTATTCTCCTTGGAAGCCAACAAGTTGATTTGCCACAGTTTCATGGATGACAGCTGAAGACATGAGATGCCTGTGTCAGAGACCCAGGGCTGAGTTCCTCGTCCACAGGAAACAGCAGGAGCAGCCCACTGAAGTCAGTTCTCTCTGCCTCACAGAGAGAGGGGGGTGCGGATGGGCCCAGATTGAAGCCTGCACCTATTCTGGTGGTGTTACAGAAGAGGACCCAGAATTTAGAGTCTGAGGGGCTTTTTAAAAAAATTTATATATATACATATATATATATTTTTTTATTGTTGTTTTTTTTTTTTTGGGCCTCTAAGCCATTGTTTACTTTTTGTCCATCTTTATTATTCTTTGGCATGTGTGGGCCTCCCATCGCAGTGGCCTCTCTTGTCACAGAGTGCCATCTCTGGGCACATGCGCTCCAGAGCACTGGTTTGTAATTGGACACACCAGCCCAACTGTTCCTCGGCATGTGGGGTCTTCCCTTGCCAGGGATCGAATCAGTGCCCCTTGCACTGCAAGGCAGACTCTTTACCCACTGGGCCACCAGGGAAGCCCTTGATATTTTTTAACTGTGGTAAAAGTTATATCATATAAAACCTATTCTTTCACTACATGTAACTGTGTAGTTCAGGGGCACTAAGTCCATTCATAGCATTGTACATTTCTCACCATTGTCCATCTCCCAAATTTGTCACCTTCCTAAACTGAAACTCTATCTACCTTAAACACTAACTCCCCATTCCCCCTCCTCCCGGCCCCTACCAATCTACCAATGTATTTTATGATTATGAATTTGACTACTCTAGGTGCCTTGTATAAATGGAATCAGACAGTATTTGTCTTCATCTAATGTGTATTGGACTACGTTTTTTTGTTAATTTAATATATGTCCTACTCTCTCTTCATATATATATACAGAGTTGGTGTAGCAACTAAACAATAAGTGTCCTACAAATAGATTATACCTTCTTTTTTTTTTTTTTTTTCTTGCCTGTGCTCTATAGTAGGTACTCACAAAGGAGAAGCACATACATAGACATAGAGACTTTGAATCTTTTAAAGTGATCAGTAAAAAAGTGATCCCTTTGCTCCACGTACATTATCACTATCTCCTAAGGCTGTTCACCATACAGACATCCTTAAAATTATAATCCAGAATCAATGGCAGTGAGTGCCTCTCAGTGTTAAGATGTACAGAAGATGTACAGAAAAGGAACCAAAGAGTATCATCTCCCCACCATAGGGAGCAGAACACTTTTATTATTAGCTTTTAAGACCATTAAATATTTTTTTTATAAAGTATGGAAAAAATGTTTTTGAATCCCTAGATTGTACTGAGGATTGGTTCTATCAGGAAGACTCTAGGATGTAAATAACTTCCCGTCTGGGCATTCAGCTAAGCCCCTTACAGGAGTGGAACAACTAATATTAAGAAAACAGAGGGTTTGTGCCTTATGAATAGTATATTCACCTATGACTCTTTACAATGTGACTTGCACCATGTAAATACTGAACCTGTTCTCATCCTCAAGTTGAATATAGGACATAGGACAGATAGGACATAATTCAGGGAGCTCTGAAGAGACTCTGAGAATGTTTATAAGATTGTCTAATAGTATGAGGGAGAACAGCAGAGGAAAATGTGGGCTAACGGTAACTTTTTTAATACAGAAGTTTTGTTGCCTGTAAATGGATTATCTTGCAAAGTAGTTGATTTCCTTTGGCTTTGAATGTCTATTGTTGTTCAGTCGTTAAGTTGTGTCTGACTCTTTTGTAACCTCATGGACTATAGCCCACCAGGCTCCTCTGTTCATGGGATTGCCCAAGTAAGAATATTAGAGTGGGTTACCATTTCCTTCTCCAGGGGATCTTCCTTACCCAGGGATCGAACTCACATCTCCTGCCTTGGCAGCAGGATTCTTTACCACTGAGTCACCAGAGAAGTCCCTAAATCTTCCGTAAAATTGTAGAAAAGATTTCTTCTATGACTTCTGGAGTTTTCCTATGCTCTCAGAGAATTTAAAGAGTTTGGAGAAGAGAAGACAGGACCTGCAAACCATAAGACAATCGTCTATGAATAAATATTTAACAGCTTGAAGAAATGGTGTGGGGCTGGAGCCCAATTTGTAGTGTTTGCCAATTTCTGTGGTGTAAATATTTCCACCATAGCTGATTTCAAGCTTCCAGTGTGGAGTCAGTGTTTCACAAAATTCCAAAAACTTTAACTAGTGTGAACTGGTTCCAGCAGTCCATTGCAAATGAGTTATAAGTAGTAATTTTTTGACAGTGAAGATAGTTTGACTAAGCAAGTTTGCTCGTAGAAGCGATTTTCTCCCCTGAGATCGTTTACAATAATGTATGTTCTGTTTGGGCTTCCCTGGTGGCTCAGATACTAAAGCTAATGGAATCCCTAGATTGTACTAAATTTTCATGGAAGACTCTAGGATGTAAATAACTTCCGTCTGGGCATTCAGCTAAGCCCCTTACAGGAGTGGAACAACTAATATTAAGAAAACAGAGGGTTTGTGCCTTATGAATAGTATATTCACCTATGACTCTTTACAATGTGACTTGCACCATGTAAATACTGAACCTGTTCTCATCCTCAAGTTGAATATAGGACATAGGACAGATAGGACATAATTCAGGGAGCTCTGAAGAGACTCTGAGAATGTTTATAAGATTGTCTAATAGTATGAGGGAGAACAGCAGAGGAAAATGTGGGCTAACGGTAACTTTTTTAATACAGAAGTTTTGTTGCCTGTAAATGGATTATCTTGCAAAGTAGTTGATTTCCTTTGGCTTTGAATGTCTATTGTTGTTCAGTCGTTAAGTTGTGTCTGACTCTTTTGTAACCTCATGGACTATAGCCCACCAGGCTCCTCTGTTCATGGGATTGCCCAAGTAAGAATATTAGAGTGGGTTACCATTTCCTTCTCCAGGGGATCTTCCTTACCCAGGGATCGAACTCACATCTCCTGCCTTGGCAGCAGGATTCTTTACCACTGAGTCACCAGAGAAGTCCCTAAATCTTCCGTAAAATTGTAGAAAAGATTTCTTCTATGACTTCTGGAGTTTTCCTATGCTCTCAGAGAATTTAAAGAGTTTGGAGAAGAGAAGACAGGACCTGCAAACCATAAGACAATCGTCTATGAATAAATATTTAACAGCTTGAAGAAATGGTGTGGGGCTGGAGCCCAATTTGTAGTGTTTGCCAATTTCTGTGGTGTAAATATTTCCACCATAGCTGATTTCAAGCTTCCAGTGTGGAGTCAGTGTTTCACAAAATTCCAAAAACTTTAACTAGTGTGAACTGGTTCCAGCAGTCCATTGCAAATGAGTTATAAGTAGTAATTTTTTGACAGTGAAGATAGTTTGACTAAGCAAGTTTGCTCGTAGAAGCGATTTTCTCCCCTGAGATCGTTTACAATAATGTATGTTCTGTTTGGGCTTCCCTGGTGGCTCAGATACTAAAGAATCTGCCTTCAATGAAGGAGACCTGGTTCGATTCCTGGGTTGGGAAGATCTCCTGGAGAAGGGAATGGTTACCCACTCCAGTGTTGGCTGGAGAATTCCATGGACAGAGGAGCTTGGTGGGCTGTAGTCCCTGGGGTTGCAAGGAGTCAAACCTGACTGAGTGACTAACACTTTTACTTTGCCCCCAGAGATTCATCGATGGAGTTGCCTTAAGGCAGAATAACAACCTAAATGATTTTTGCAAATTCCTTTCAACAGTATGATTTCTTTCTTTTTGTCTTTTAAGTCTTCCTTTATATTGTGGGTATCACCAGCCTGGCTCCTTGCTTCCTTTTAAATAAACCAGCTGCCAGCTCAGCATATTTTTCTTTTATGAAAAGGCTGGTAGATACCATTTGATTGTCACTGGTATTTCCAGGAGAGCAGGAAGCTACTCGGGTATCAACCAGTGATGAGTTCTTATAAAGGGGTGATCTGTAGAATCAGAGTGACTCACCAATTTGGGAACCAGGCACCTGCATCGATGGCTGGACCAGGCGCATGGTGAAGCCTCTTAATGAGCCTTTTTAAGATACTTACCCTGGAATTCCCCTTGGGCTCAGTTTGGCTGCAGAGCTCTGTGAAATCCCTCTCTAGAGTGCCTCACTGCAGTGTTGACAGAAACATTTTCCCAGAGAGTTTAAGTGTCAGCCCAGAGACTGCAGTTCCAACGAAGCTCATGAAGTGCAAGCCCACCTCATAGTGAACTGCCCAGCTCACATTGGCTGCCTGGGCTTCACAGGCACCCTTATAATGCTTTCATCTTTTTTTTAAATTTTGGTCTTCTTTTATTGACTTTTTATTTTATTTATTTTCATCCATCTTGATTCTTCTGCCTGTGTGAGCCTCCCATTGCAGTGGCCTCTCGTTGCAGAGTACAGGCTCTGGGCGCATGCAGTCCAGAGCGCTGGCTCATAATTGGACACAACAGTCCAGCTGCTTCATGGCACGTGGAATCTTCCCTGGTCAGGGATCGAATGGGTGCCCCTAGCACTGCAAGGAGGACTCTTTACCCACTGGACCACCAGGGAAGCCCCATCTTGTGCCCTCTCTGTGCCCATCATGGGAGCCTGACAGTGGACTGATTTGCTCTCCACTGCCCCTTCTCCCCCAAGCCACGGAGGTATAAGTAGAAGGAGCCTGCTTGTTGTACTCAGCCCACTCCAGTGAGGTGAGCTTTTCCTGCCCTCTGCCTTTGCTTGGGCCTGCCTGTCCCAGCATTTACCAGAAGGGAGGACCTTGCTGTTAATGCAGACTTGAGTGCTGCCTTCCTTCTCCCTTGGGTGGTATTGATTGGGAAGCTTCAATTATTTATCAGATTTATAAAATGTTTATCTTGCCAACATCTCTGGTCACATGGACAGGAGTAAAAGTATTAAGTGAATAATGATAATAAAAAAGCCCACCAAACAAAGATGCACATCTGAAGGATCTAAATCAACTCCATTGGAAACCTGGAAACATTGATTCAGAGCTTCCATTCCAACTTGATTTTTTTCTAATAATACAATGCACCCGTGTCCAAGGGAGCTTGTTTTCTAGTGTAAAGCAAATACATTAACAAGCAAAGAGATGGAACACATAGACTTTCTGCTTAGTCTAAGGCCAAATTGAAAAGACAACTCAGCTGCCATGTTCAAGATGTCAGTTTTTGCCTCCCCACGCCTGCATCTTCCCATTTTTGAAGAAGGCAAAAAAAGAAGCTAATTTTTTTTTTTTAAAAGAGCTTTGTATTATCTGTCCCAGATTTTTGTCTAGACACGCTGAGACAAATTACCTTCAGGAGGTTTCTTGGTCGGCAAGAGGGGAAGAGTCTGAGAAGAGTGTGCTCTGCCGGCCTGAATGTCTGCTGTGCCTCCTTTGCCTCTGTCAGGGAACGGCATGGTCGTGATTGGTTGTTTTGAGCTGGGTGCTGATGACTTACTTGTTCTTCAAATGTTCTTCAGGAATAACAAGGTGTGGCATTTGGTTACATAGGAAAAGACTGTGTAAGCTTGAGAAACTTTTTATCAGTGTGTTACCTCTGAAATCCCAGTGCCACATAGGACCTTTGCTCTGATGAAGCCTCCTGCTCTGTTTCTATCCACTGCTGAGAAAGGCAAATAGCAGAGGCACTGAGAAGAAGTCAGGACATTTCTTTTCTTTTTAAATAGCTTCTTATTTTAAAAAGATTTATTGGAGTACAGTTGTTTTATGATGTTGAGTTAGTTTCTGCTATAAAGAAAAGTGCATCGGCGCTATAGGTGTACATGTATCTCCTTTGGACTTCCTTCCCATTTAGGAAGAGGACCTTGCTGTTAATGCAGACTTGAGTGCTGCCTTCCTTCTCCCTTGGGTGGTATTGATTGGGAAGCTTCAATTATTTATCAGATTTATAAAATGTTTATCTTGCCAACATCTCTGGTCACATGGACAGGAGTAAAAGTATTAAGTGAATAATGATAATAAAAAAGCCCACCAAACAAAGATGCACATCTGAAGGATCTAAATCAACTCCATTGGAAACCTGGAAACATTGATTCAGAGCTTCCATTCCAACTTGATTTTTTTCTAATAATACAATGCACCCGTGTCCAAGGGAGCTTGTTTTCTAGTGTAAAGCAAATACATTAACAAGCAAAGAGATGGAACACATAGACTTTCTGCTTAGTCTAAGGCCAAATTGAAAAGACAACTCAGCTGCCATGTTCAAGATGTCAGTTTTTGCCTCCCCACGCCTGCATCTTCCCATTTTTGAAGAAGGCAAAAATAGAAGCTAATTTTTTTTTTTTTTTTTTTAAAAAGAGCTTTGTATTATCTGTCCCAGATTTTTGTCTAGACACGCTGAGACAAATTACCTTCAGGAGGTTTCTTGGTCGGCAAGAGGGGAAGAGTCTGAGAAGAGTGTGCTCTGCCGGCCTGAATGTCTGCTGTGCCTCCTTTGCCTCTGTCAGGGGAACGGCATGGTCGTGATTGGTTGTTTTGAGCTGGGTGCTGATGACTTACTTGTTCTTCAAATGTTCTTCAGGAATAACAAGGTGTGGCATTTGGTTACATAGGAAAAGACTGTGTAAGCTTGAGAAACTTTTTATCAGTGTGTTACCTCTGAAATCCCAGTGCCACATAGGACCTTTGCTCTGATGAAGCCTCCTGCTCTGTTTCTATCCACTGCTGAGAAAGGCAAATAGCAGAGGCACTGAGAAGAAGTCAGGACATTTCTTTTCTTTTTAAATAGCTTCTTATTTTAAAAAGGTTTATTGGAGTACAGTTGTTTTATGATGTTGAGTTAGTTTCTGCTATAAAGAAAAGTGCATCAGCTCTATAGATGTACATGTATCCCCTCCTTTTTGGACTTCCTTCCCATTTAGGAAGAGCATGGTGTGGAGTTCCCTGTGTTACACATTAGGTTCTTGTAGTTATTTATTTGATGAAAAGTCAAAGAGATGCTCAGTCCTGTCCTGTCCTCACATCAGTGATTCCATGGATGGCTGTAGCCCTCCAGGCTCCTCTGTCCATGGAATTCTCCAGCCCAGAAACTAGAGTGGGTAGCCATTCCCTTCTCCAGGGGATCTTTCTGACCCAGGAGTTGAACCCAGGTCGCCTGCACTGCAGGCAGATTCTTTACCATCTGAACCTCGTGGAAGCCCCGTCTATTTTATATGTAGTATCAATATTGTCTATATGTCAATCCCCAAATGCCCATGACTACCAGCATTAACAACCTACATCACTAGTGGGTCAGAGTAGCACTCCTAGCAGCTAGATTTTACAAATAGAACATAGGTCACTGTAAGTGGGACTGTTTTGTTATTTATTTTCCTGATTATGATTAATACACTTGGCATTAGGGACCCTCTGGGCTATGGTGCATATCAGAGTTCCACCAGAACAGAAGAAGAAAAAAGTACTTGAGCTATACTCTTAAGGTAGAAATTGTCGAACTAAGGCCCACAGATCACATCTGGCCCATTTTTTGTTTTGTTTTTGTGGGGGTGGGGGGGCGGTGGGTTGGGGAGGCAGGCGGGCAGGTGGGCCACTTCTATTGGTCTCTCATTTATCTATTTTCATCCGTCTTTGTTCTTTGGCCCCTGGGGCCTCCCATCTCAGTGGCTTCTGTTGTCGCAGAGCACTGCCTCTGGGTACATTCGCTCCAGAGCTCTGGCTGGGTAATTGGACACATCGGTCCAGCCGCTCCGTGGCACGTGGGATCTTCCCAGGCCAGGGATCGAACCGGTGCCCCTTCCACTGCAAGGCAATGTCCTTACCCACTGGACCACCAGGGAAGCACCATTGTTTGTTTTTGTAAATAACGTTTTATTGACACACAGCCCTTCCGATTCTTTTATAGATTGTCCCTGGATGCTTTTATGCTGCAGAGTCAGAGTTGAATAGTTCTGAGTGAGACTGTGTAGCTCCAAAAACCTAAAATAATTACTATCTGATCCTTTACAGAAAAAGTTTGCCAACCCCCTACCTTATAAGAACAAGCAGCAGTATAGCTAATAAAATAACAACACTGTACGTATCAATATTTTGAAAAGTCAAAGAGATGCTCAGTCCTGTCCTGTCCTCACATCAGTGATTCCATGGATGGCTGTAGCCCTCCAGGCTCCTCTGTCCATGGAATTCTCCAGCCCAGAAACTAGAGTGGGTAGCCATTCCCTTCTCCAGGGGATCTTTCTGACCCAGGAGTTGAACCCAGGTCGCCTGCACTGCAGGCAGATTCTTTACCATCTGAACCTCGTGGAAGCCCCGTCTATTTTATATGTAGTATCAATATTGTCTATATGTCAATCCCCAAATGCCCATGACTACCAGCATTAACAACCTACATCACTAGTGGGTCAGAGTAGCACTCCTAGCAGCTAGATTTTACAAATAGAACATAGGTCACTGTAAGTGGGACTGTTTTGTTATTTATTTTCCTGATTATGATTAATACACTTGGCATTAGGGACCCTCTGGGCTATGGTGCATATCAGAGTTCCACCAGAACAGAAGAAGAAAAAAGTACTTGAGCTATACTCTTAAGGTAGAAATTGTCGAACTAAGGCCCACAGATCACATCTGGCCCATTTTTTGTTTTGTTTTTGTGGGGGTGGGCGGGGGAGGCAGGCGGGCAGGTGGGCCACTTCTATTGGTCTCTCATTTATCTATTTTCATCCGTCTTTGTTCTTTGGCCCCTGGGGCCTCCCATCTCAGTGGCTTCTGTTGTCGCAGAGCACTGCCTCTGGGTACATTCGCTCCAGAGCTCTGGCTGGGTAATTGGACACATCGGTCCAGCCGCTCCGTGGCACGTGGGATCTTCCCAGGCCAGGGATCGAACCGGTGCCCCTTCCACTGCAAGGCAATGTCCTTACCCACTGGACCACCAGGGAAGCACCATTGTTTGTTTTTGTAAATAACGTTTTATTGACACACAGCCCTTCCGATTCTTTTATAGATTGTCCCTGGATGCTTTTATGCTGCAGAGTCAGAGTTGAATAGTTCTGAGTGAGACTGTGTAGCTCCAAAAACCTAAAATAATTACTATCTGATCCTTTACAGAAAAAGTTTGCCAACCCCCTACCTTATAAGAACAAGCAGCAGTATAGCTAATAAAATAACAACACTGTACGTATCAATATTTTGAAACAAGTTGCTGATTTAACTTCTTTTGTGTGGGTGCATAAGTAGTGAGATGGGGGAGAAGGCAGTTCTAGTCCAAAGGAATACCAAGGCCCAACTCTCTGTGGTAACTTTGCTTAAGCGACTGTGGTCCCTAGTATGGATGCTTCTGCACAAAATTGAAGGCTGTTTAGATAGGGAATGAGATATGCTCAAAACTGCCATCAGGGTCAGGGGTGGTGATGATTTCATTGATTAATTCTTTACTGACCAGGTGATTTACAGTTAAAAGTTAGTATATCTATCAGAAGATTATAGGCAGAAAGGTAAACTATTATACTTGGAATTTTTTTCTATCTGTTTTGTAAAGAGAATGAGACATTTTCTGGATTGGATGTGGTAATTTCAGAGATATGGCTGATGTTGTTTATAAGGATGTAGTTCTTGGTAAGCAGACAACAACAAAAAGAAATAATGGCTAATGATTCAGATTCTCTTAGGAATTCAGTGTGTGAGTCCTTTTGGACATTGTTATAGTTTTACACTGATTTCATTTTTTTTAGAAAACTATCAAGATTCACCATATGTAATGGTAGATGTGTGATATTTGTATATGCCATTGGTTTCTTGTTTCTCTTTTCATAATTCTTCCGAAGGAGGTCTACCCTGTTTCTATCTTCGAGTATGCACACTGACATGTGTCATCATGTAGTCCAGTCAGAAGAAAGATGATACGATGTTTGAGAAGAAGGCCTTTTTAAAAAAATATATAATCCTTGCTTTTGCTGGAATCTTTTAATACTTTTAGGACGTGGGAGAATTTTAAGAGAGGACTAAAGGTCCTCAAATTAATCTAAAATTAATGCTATCCGCTAAAATTAATAGCAGGGTGTTCTTGACATGTAAGTTTTGTTGACACGTGACACTAGTTTTTTGAGTTCATAACATTCTCTAATGCCCCTTACCTCTTAGAACATAAGAAAAACTTTCCCATACTCATAGCACATCTTTCCATATGTACTATCCATCTGATTCAAGAACAACCAACTACAAGACTCAGCCTTTTTGCCTCCTGTTGAAAGTGTGAACATCTAGATTCATAAACAAATTATGTGCTTTAGCCATAAAGTATTACTAACATTCTTTCCCTTGTCCCCATAATTTAGGTGAACAGTTGAAAAATACTTATTTTTAATGAGGTGAATGCCCTCTGGTGGAAACATTACCAAACATTTGCACTTGACTGCATTTAGGGGGCCAAGGTAGGAATGGTACAGATATAACAAGTATCGTCATGGGACAGCGTAGGGAAATAGCTGCCATAGCTTAGAGAGTTCTTAGAGTTTTTAAGCATATGCTTGATTTAAGTGTGGTAAATAGAAAGAAGATCACATCGTGTTGAAGGGGTCTTTTTTACATGGACTGAAATCAAAAGATTCAGCAAGGAACTAACTAACCCCAGTGCCTTTACTTTAACAAGAAAATGAGACATTTTCTGGATTGGATGTGGTAATTTCAGAGATATGGCTGATGTTGTTTATAAGGATGTAGTTCTTGGTAAGCAGACAACAACAAAAAGAAATAATGGCTAATGATTCAGATTCTCTTAGGAATTCAGTGTGTGAGTCCTTTTGGACATTGTTATAGTTTTACACTGATTTCATTTTTTTTAGAAAACTATCAAGATTCACCATATGTAATGGTAGATGTGTGATATTTGTATATGCCATTGGTTTCTTGTTTCTCTTTTCATAATTCTTCCGAAGGAGGTCTACCCTGTTTCTATCTTCGAGTATGCACACTGACATGTGTCATCATGTAGTCCAGTCAGAAGAAAGATGATACGATGTTTGAGAAGAAGGCCTTTTTAAAAAAATATATAATCCTTGCTTTTGCTGGAATCTTTTAATACTTTTAGGACGTGGGAGAATTTTAAGAGAGGACTAAAGGTCCTCAAATTAATCTAAAATTAATGCTATCCGCTAAAATTAATAGCAGGGTGTTCTTGACATGTAAGTTTTGTTGACACGTGACACTAGTTTTTTGAGTTCATAACATTCTCTAATGCCCCTTACCTCTTAGAACATAAGAAAAACTTTCCCATACTCATAGCACATCTTTCCATATGTACTATCCATCTGATTCAAGAACAACCAACTACAAGACTCAGCCTTTTTGCCTCCTGTTGAAAGTGTGAACATCTAGATTCATAAACAAATTATGTGCTTTAGCCATAAAGTATTACTAACATTCTTTCCCTTGTCCCCATAATTTAGGTGAACAGTTGAAAAATACTTATTTTTAATGAGGTGAATGCCCTCTGGTGGAAACATTACCAAACATTTGCACTTGACTGCATTTAGGGGGCCAAGGTAGGAATGGTACAGATATAACAAGTATCGTCATGGGACAGCGTAGGGAAATAGCTGCCATAGCTTAGAGAGTTCTTAGAGTTTTTAAGCATATGCTTGATTTAAGTGTGGTAAATAGAAAGAAGATCACATCGTGTTGAAGGGGTCTTTTTTACATGGACTGAAATCAAAAGATTCAGCAAGGAACTAACTAACCCCAGTGCCTTTACTTTAACATGGAACTCTCTCAGCTGGTAAAGTCATTTAGAGCAAGGCCATTTGTAATGATTTTTTAATGGAGGACTTTTAGAGAATACCTCGGAGGGTGTTTTAAAACTAAATAGGTGCATAAGATAAAGCAAAGGCTTTTTTAAAAAAAAAAAAAAAAACTAAATAGGTGCATAAGAGAGAATTGTTTAAAGTAGTATATGATAACCTGCTAGGAAAAGCTCAAGTAGAAGGGAGGAGTAGGATTTGGCCTTGAAATTTCACTAAATGACAACTTTTGGCCATTTGTCTCATTAATTGCCAGACAATTCATCTTCAGTTCAACAGGGAATGCTTACCAAGCCAGGAATGTGGGCCTGCCAGGACAGAAGTTTTTATGGAAAGCTTTTTTATGGAAATTTCTAATCTGAACACACTTGAAATATAGCTCGTAGAAGACTTTATAAAATCATTTTCAAGTAGGGAAAAGAGAAAGCAAGAGTTAAATATGAGGACGTGGTCCTTCTGTAGGGGATAGAATTGGAAAGAAAAAGAGTTTGCATGTTCTGTTGAATTCCCCTTTGCTCAGCAGTGCCTAGTTTTACTGTGACGGTAGCTCCAGCAGAAAAGTTTTAGCTTGCTCTGCTTCTCCATTTTTCCCACTTAGATTGAATGGAACCTTTGGGTATGGGGAAAAAAATCATCAAGGATCATTTTGTATTGAAAGATGATGTTCTGCATACTTAATAGGCTGAATCACCCTTTCCCTTTTCAGATATGGCTCATGTCCATTAAGCTGTGGACGCAAATGATAAATACCATTGTACTTGTCATATCACCAAGTACCACATTTTCTGAGGCGGTGACATCTCTTTGCCTCACTGTTTGTGAAGGGACTGCGCTCTGGAGTCTAACAGCCTAGCCTGACAGTGTCTGTTAACTTGCAAGTACTTACAGATATGTTAATGGCTTGGTGAGAATTGACTTCTGTAGAAATTATGTTTCTTAAACCAGTGCCTTTGATCAAGCTCGCATGCTTAATCTTCTGTTATCCACTGACTTGTATCTTGAAGTGGGTGGGAATATGGGATTTGACTTCCCTAATGTGAAAAGTAGATCGTATATGTACATGAGAGTTCAAGAGAGGCTTACTGAAGCTTCTTCTGGGAGATCTGCAAGAGTTTCTCAGGTAAGAAATGCATGGCTAATGTCAACCTATGGACACCCTCTTACTTCCCACCCCAACATGAGAGACATTAAATGTAATATATTGATAATAAGCATTCCCGATGGTATTTTCATTCACAGGTTTTTTTAGGAAATGTTGAGCAGCCTATGAAGGGACATTGTGTATGTACAGGGATTGACTTTCTCTTTTTGACAGTAGTCTTTACCTTCATGTATTTTGTTGAAATGGTTTTGGACCCTAAGCAGTGTTACCAAGTTTGATCACTTCCATTGTTTACTCAATTTGGCTCTGAATAATTCTCAGTTATTTCTCTGAGTCAGATTCCTCCCCCAGAGGTTGAATGTTTACTGTCATCTCTTCCTACCTACCTTCATTTTCATTCATTTTTAAACATGTGTCCATATTAAACACTGGGTCAGATGGTCCCGTCTCCAAGGAGCCTACCATTTATTGGGAAAGAGAGAGTCAGTGGATACTTTCACCATACTTTTGGAGGGTATTCCGGCCATTGTTACGTGCAAGAAGCTGTGGAAACCCTGAAGAGAAATACCTAAACTAGCCTAGAAATGAGTCCCAAAGATGAACCCTGGAGGACTTTGGAGCTGGCAGAGGGTGAGATTTGGGGGAGAGGTGGACCTAAGGAGAATGGGAGGATTCTAGGTTGGAGGCTTTTGCCCTAAGGCATACTGTATCAGAAAACCTGTGGTATTCATACATTTGCAAGGACTTTGGTTCAGCTTAGCAGAGTGTGTGAAGAGAATTAGGTGGAGAGATAGGAGGGGAGTTGGGATGACTGAGGTCCTTGGGTAGCCTATGGATAGGATTTATCCCACAGGAGTTTGCAGGGCAGAAGCATCTTAATGGCGTATATGGTATAGAAAGAGCACTTGAGGGCAGTGTGAAGAGCAAGTAGGAGGGCTGGTGAAAGGACTTGAGACAAGCTCCCAACAAAGTTGACTGGGTCCAATTAACTCAAACTCGTATCAGTGGGTTTTCAGGGTAAGATTTTAAAAATGAGTTCCTAAAATGCTGTGGTAAAGGCAACATGGTTGAAGGAAGCAGCGTGGCCTGATGGAAAGGCATACGCAGAGTCTGGCAGATCTGGGTCCAAATCCCAGTGTGGTGGTGACTAGCTGTGTGGCTTTGGGTGGTTTCTTCACCTCTCTTACCTGGCTTTTTCCCTTCTGGACAGTCGGGGTGGTGCTTCTTCTTTGGAGTGTGTTGTGAGAGTAAAGTGAGTTTGTATCTGTGTTAAATGTGTGGAGTTCGATAGCTGCTCTTGAAGGCATGCGAGTGTATATGTTTGAGCGTGTGTGCAAAGAGAGAAAGAGAGGGCCTTCATTCAGATACATATTTCTGTGTGCGGATTCAACACTGTTCAGTGCCATACTACACATTCAACCAGTACTTCTTTCGTAGTTACCATGTGTAAGACTCCAGGCCAGGACTCTGCTCTTTTCAGGGACATCTCCTGAGGGGTGGGGGGCAGAGAGTGTTTGATAATGAGTGTCAGTCAACTAACTGGTGTTTGCATATGATGAAAAAGTTCAAGTGGGAGAGGTCATATGTATATCTATGACTGATTTGGGTTTATGTATAGCAGTAAATAATAAAACTCTGTAAAAGTAAAATAAAAATAAATTAACAATAATAAAAAAGTATCCAATGTCCAACTATGAAAATCAAAATTTTAGAATAGCTAGTGAGTCCCAAAGATGAACCCTGGAGGACTTTGGAGCTGGCAGAGGGTGAGATTTGGGGGAGAGGTGGACCTAAGGAGAATGGGAGGATTCTAGGTTGGAGGCTTTTGCCCTAAGGCATACTGTATCAGAAAACCTGTGGTATTCATACATTTGCAAGGACTTTGGTTCAGCTTAGCAGAGTGTGTGAAGAGAATTAGGTGGAGAGATAGGAGGGGAGTTGGGATGACTGAGGTCCTTGGGTAGCCTATGGATAGGATTTATCCCACAGGAGTTTGCAGGGCAGAAGCATCTTAATGGCGTATATGGTATAGAAAGAGCACTTGAGGGCAGTGTGAAGAGCAAGTAGGAGGGCTGGTGAAAGGACTTGAGACAAGCTCCCAACAAAGTTGACTGGGTCCAATTAACTCAAACTCGTATCAGTGGGTTTTCAGGGTAAGATTTTAAAAATGAGTTCCTAAAATGCTGTGGTAAAGGCAACATGGTTGAAGGAAGCAGCGTGGCCTGATGGAAAGGCATACGCAGAGTCTGGCAGATCTGGGTCCAAATCCCAGTGTGGTGGTGACTAGCTGTGTGGCTTTGGGTGGTTTCTTCACCTCTCTTACCTGGCTTTTTCCCTTCTGGACAGTCGGGGTGGTGCTTCTTCTTTGGAGTGTGTTGTGAGAGTAAAGTGAGTTTGTATCTGTGTTAAATGTGTGGAGTTCGATAGCTGCTCTTGAAGGCATGCGAGTGTATATGTTTGAGCGTGTGTGCAAAGAGAGAAAGAGAGGGCCTTCATTCAGATACATATTTCTGTGTGCGGATTCAACACTGTTCAGTGCCATACTACACATTCAACCAGTACTTCTTTCGTAGTTACCATGTGTAAGACTCCAGGCCAGGACTCTGCTCTTCTCAGGGACATCTCCTGAGGGGTGGGGGGCAGAGAGTGTTTGATAATGAGTGTCAGTCAACTAACTGGTGTTTGCATATGATGAAAAAGTTCAAGTGGGAGAGGTCATATGTATATCTATGACTGATTTGGGTTTATGTATAGCAGTAAATAATAAAACTCTGTAAAAGTAAAATAAAAATAAATTAACAATAATAAAAAAGTATCCAATGTCCACTATGAATCAAAATACTAGAACAACATTCATCTGAGTTATTAACATTTTAATTCATATTAATTGGAAAAAATAACCCTTTGGAGGTTTCATTCACGTCTTATTGAGAATCTTTTCCTTTTCACAATTTAGTTACTTTGGGAACTGAACCCTTTATAAAATGTTTTTGGTGAATCCAGTTGAATCCATTTTCTCCAGGAGGTTGAATAAATAGAGAGAGGAACCAGAGAGTCATAAATCCTATTTAATTCGAGTTCATGCATTTCATGAGACAAGTTCCCTTCTTTATCCTCTCATTGTATTTCTCCTGAGACCTATAAACAGAGGCTGTAAGCAGCAATTTAAAAATGCAAATAGCATCACAGAAGTCTTAGAAAGGAATATCCTCACTTCTTTTCCCTCTTAATACAACAGAAATGGCAAACCCCAAACCAAAAATCATGCTCCACTGGTCAAAACTAGTCATTTCCTAGAATAGGTTGGCTGCCCCAGTCCAGCTGTGTTTATCATCTACACTGGTTAGAAAACAGTAACTTTTTCTGGAATCTAATGAGTGTATTTGCTGAATCATTAAACGTTTGTGAAGGGCCTGCTATGTGTATGCATAAAGAAAGGAGTGTGATTATGAGGCTAAATAAGTAGTAACCCTTGCAGTCAAGTGGCTTCTGTGTGACTCAAAGCCAAAAGAACTCATTTTTCAGAAGAGAGAGAGAGGTATGCTGTTGTCCTCCAGAGAGAAGGATGACTTTTTGTTCCTGCTGAGGAGTGGGTGGGGGAATGTCTCAAGAGGGAGGAGATATATGTATACATATCACACTGTTGATTCACGTTGTTGTACAGCAGAAACTGACATAATATTGCAAGGCAGTTATACTCCAACTAAAAAAATTAAGCATTACAAATATACCATACTGATATAAGTTGTTAATAATAGGGGAACTGCTCTTTTCAGGGAAGGGGGTAAAGTTTGATAATGAGTGTCAGTCAACTAACTGGTGTTTGCATATGATGAAAAAGTTCAAGTGGGAGAGGTCATATGTATATCTATGACTGATTTGGGTTTATGTATAGCAGTAAATAATAAAACTCTGTAAAAGTAAAATAAAAATAAATTAACAATAATAAAAAAGTATCCAATGTCCACTATGAATCAAAATACTAGAACAACATTCATCTGAGTTATTAACATTTTAATTCATATTAATTGGAAAAAATAACCCTTTGGAGGTTTCATTCACGTCTTATTGAGAATCTTTTCCTTTTCACAATTTAGTTACTTTGGGAACTGAACCCTTTATAAAATGTTTTTGGTGAATCCAGTTGAATCCATTTTCTCCAGGAGGTTGAATAAATAGAGAGAGGAACCAGAGAGTCATAAATCCTATTTAATTCGAGTTCATGCATTTCATGAGACAAGTTCCCTTCTTTATCCTCTCATTGTATTTCTCCTGAGACCTATAAACAGAGGCTGTAAGCAGCAATTTAAAAATGCAAATAGCATCACAGAAGTCTTAGAAAGGAATATCCTCACTTCTTTTCCCTCTTAATACAACAGAAATGGAAAACCCCCAAAACCCAAAAAATCATGCTCCACTGGTCAAAACTAGTCATTTCCTAGAATAGGTTGGCTGCCCCAGTCCAGCTGTGTTTATCATCTACACTGGTTAGAAAACAGTAACTTTTTCTGGAATCTAATGAGTGTATTTGCTGAATCATTAAACGTTTGTGAAGGGCCTGCTATGTGTATGCATAAAGAAAGGAGTGTGATTATGAGGCTAAATAAGTAGTAACCCTTGCAGTCAAGTGGCTTCTGTGTGACTCAAAGCCAAAAGAACTCATTTTTCAGAAGAGAGAGAGAGGTATGCTGTTGTCCTCCAGAGAGAAGGATGACTTTTTGTTCCTGCTGAGGAGTGGGTGGGGGAATGTCTCAAGAGGGAGGAGATATATGTATACATATCACACTGTTGATTCACGTTGTTGTACAGCAGAAACTGACATAATATTGCAAGGCAGTTATACTCCAACTAAAAAAATTAAGCATTACAAATATACCATACTGATATAAGTTGTTAATAATAGGGGGAACTGGATGTACAGTGTGTGAAAATGTCTATTTCACAATTTTTCTGTAAATCTAAAAGTATTCTAAAAAATAATAATTTTTTTTAAAAAAAGAAAAAAAATGCTTTTCATAGAAGAATTTTTTTTTAACTGGACCTCCAAAATGCTAGCTTAAAGCAGCTTTCAGTTTGAAAAATCCTTATTTACACAGGGTTTATGGCATATGCTTTTTAATTCTGTACTATACCTTATTTTTTCCTATGAGATTTTTGTTTATTTTTTAATAGCTTCAATTACATTAGAAAAATGTCCCTGGAAGGCATTCATTGGTGGACTAACTGTTCTTAAAACATTAATTTAGAGAGCCAGGGAAATCTCCTCACTGCAGACAAAAAAGAGACTTAAGTTTCTTTTGTTCTCAGCCCATTTGGTGACTTACACACAAGCATTACGCTATCAGAGTCTCTCCCCTGGCAGTGTGCACCAGAATTTATTACAACTTTGGTCTGAAAGGAATGGAGAAATTTCTTAGAAACATGACCTGGGAATTCCAAAAGTCATGCATACCTTTGTGCAAAACCAAGGCAACGAGAGCCTGTGAGTCCCAGTGTGAACCCTTAGTCTCTACATTGTTGGCCGCCAAACCCAGTTCTCTGAGTCTTACATTCCCAGAGCTCTCTGGGAATGATCTAGATGGTGAAATTTATGTCTTCCTTAAAGTAATCACCACTGAAAATAGTTACCAATTTTTGAGCCTTTGTTTTGTTCCAGATATGACTCCATATTTTACATGTGCTATCTCATTTGATATTCTCAACAACCTCAGGAGTTAGATGAGGAAGTACAGAAAAGGAAACTAAGATACAGAAGGTGAAATAACTTTGGAGTGGTGATACAAGGACCCAAATCTTGGCAGATATCAGTAACAAATTTTGGTGATGTTCAGTATTTGTATTATTTCTTTTAGATATTCTTTTCTGCTCCCCTTGCCCCTTTGTTTTTTGATCCATCTGTCTCTGCTTCTGTTTACTTTTTCTGTTTTCTCCAAAATAGGATGTGTTTTCTTTATTTTTATAGACTAATCTTTTCATCTTTTTTAGCTGAATAATATCTAACCAGAAATATGAAAACTTTATGAAAAGAAAGATGCTATTTCACAATTATTCTGTAAATCTAAAAGTATTCTAAAAAATAATAATTTTTTTTAAAAAAAGAAAAAAAATGCTTTTCATAGAAGAATTTTTTTTTAACTGGACCTCCAAAATGCTAGCTTAAAGCAGCTTTCAGTTTGAAAAATCCTTATTTACACAGGGTTTATGGCATATGCTTTTTAATTCTGTACTATACCTTATTTTTTCCTATGAGATTTTTGTTTATTTTTTAATAGCTTCAATTACATTAGAAAAATGTCCCTGGAAGGCATTCATTGGTGGACTAACTGTTCTTAAAACATTAATTTAGAGAGCCAGGGAAATCTCCTCACTGCAGACAAAAAAGAGACTTAAGTTTCTTTTGTTCTCAGCCCATTTGGTGACTTACACACAAGCATTACGCTATCAGAGTCTCTCCCCTGGCAGTGTGCACCAGAATTTATTACAACTTTGGTCTGAAAGGAATGGAGAAATTTCTTAGAAACATGACCTGGGAATTCCAAAAGTCATGCATACCTTTGTGCAAAACCAAGGCAACGAGAGCCTGTGAGTCCCAGTGTGAACCCTTAGTCTCTACATTGTTGGCCGCCAAACCCAGTTCTCTGAGTCTTACATTCCCAGAGCTCTCTGGGAATGATCTAGATGGTGAAATTTATGTCTTCCTTAAAGTAATCACCACTGAAAATAGTTACCAATTTTTGAGCCTTTGTTTTGTTCCAGATATGACTCCATATTTTACATGTGCTATCTCATTTGATATTCTCAACAACCTCAGGAGTTAGATGAGGAAGTACAGAAAAGGAAACTAAGATACAGAAGGTGAAATAACTTTGGAGTGGTGATACAAGGACCCAAATCTTGGCAGATATCAGTAACAAATTTTGGTGATGTTCAGTATTTGTATTATTTCTTTTAGATATTCTTTTCTGCTCCCCTTGCCCCTTTGTTTTTTGATCCATCTGTCTCTGCTTCTGTTTACTTTTTCTGTTTTTCTCCAAAATAGGATGTGTTTTCTTTATTTTTATAGACTAATCTTTTCATCTTTTTTAGCTGAATAATATCTAACCAGAAATATGAAAACTTTATGAAAAGAAAGATGCTACTTCAAAACTAAACATATGACTAATCTGGGATCATACATATCTATAAACAACAAAAGTCTGTTAAAGTAAAAAGTGAAATGAAAATTAAAAAAAAAAGTGACCTCAGATAACTTGCATTTAAAGAAAAAGAAATATAAAAAGGACAATAGGAGAGAAGCTTATTTTTAAGGAAGATTTTATGTTGCATATGTTTGAATTTCAGACTTCCAGCTCCCAAGGCCATCACACATCTCTGATTGCAAACACCTTGTCTGCTCTAAGGAGCTGTGGACACCCTGGGGATGGGGCTGTGGGGAGCGGTTCTCCAAGAATCAGGGGTTTCTTAAAAAACACGTTTAAAACCCACTCTCGATTTTAATCCCCCCCCTGTTTTTTTTTTTTTTTTTTCCCCAAAAATTCATTGTTCCTGAACCAAGGGAAAAGCAGTTCTGTTTCCAAGCTGGTTAGGTTTCTGGAAGCTTGAAATGATGCTACTGAAAACAATGCATATGCAGAATGACCAGGTGGAAAATGATCTCACGTGTAAAGACATGGACCACTGAATGGGGCCAGCTCACGAATCTCAGACGCAGGAGACATGATTCCTAGACAGAGCCAAGCACTGGCTCCATATCCATCTGTGAATTAGGATGATGTGAATGAGTCTCTAAGGTACTTGGAGGCCTGGGGAATGGTGCTAGGAGTCATCACTAAGCAGTGGTGGCTGTGTGGGTGCGTTTTCTCATCTCATCTTTTCAAATGTGCAAAGTTAGGTAGAATGTTGGGTTTTTAATTCCAGTGTCTACCCTTTCTTAGCTGTGTGACCTTTGGTGAATTTTCTAACCTCTCAAAACCTCTTAATTGCAAAAACCTCTTTATTCTAAATTGCAAAAATGGATGATAATAATTATCCTACCTTATAGAGTTGTGGCAGATATCAGTAACAAATTTTGGATGTTCAGTAATTATTTTTTAACCGGGATCCATCTGTCTCTGCTTCTGTTTACTTTTCTGTTTTCCAAAATAGGATGTGTTTTCTTTATTTTTATAGACTAATCTTTTCATCTTTTTTAGCTGAATAATATCTAACCAGAAATATGAAAACTTTATGAAAAGAAAGATGCTACTTCAAAACTAAACATATGACTAATCTGGGATCATACATATCTATAAACAACAAAAGTCTGTTAAAGTAAAAAGTGAAATGAAAATTAAAAAAAAAAGTGACCTCAGATAACTTGCATTTAAAGAAAAAGAAATATAAAAAGGACAATAGGAGAGAAGCTTATTTTTAAGGAAGATTTTATGTTGCATATGTTTGAATTTCAGACTTCCAGCTCCCAAGGCCATCACACATCTCTGATTGCAAACACCTTGTCTGCTCTAAGGAGCTGTGGACACCCTGGGGATGGGGCTGTGGGGAGCGGTTCTCCAAGAATCAGGGGTTTCTTAAAAAACACGTTTAAAACCCACTCTCGATTTTAATCCCCCCCCTGTTTTTTTTTTTTTTTTTTTTTTTTCCCAAAATGTCATTGTTCCTGAACCAAGGGAAAAGCAGTTCTGTTTCCAAGCTGGTTAGGTTTCTGGAAGCTTGAAATGATGCTACTGAAAACAATGCATATGCAGAATGACCAGGTGGAAAATGATCTCACGTGTAAAGACATGGACCACTGAATGGGGCCAGCTCACGAATCTCAGACGCAGGAGACATGATTCCTAGACAGAGCCAAGCACTGGCTCCATATCCATCTGTGAATTAGGATGATGTGAATGAGTCTCTAAGGTACTTGGAGGCCTGGGGAATGGTGCTAGGAGTCATCACTAAGCAGTGGTGGCTGTGTGGGTGCGTTTTCTCATCTCATCTTTTCAAATGTGCAAAGTTAGGTAGAATGTTGGGTTTTTAATTCCAGTGTCTACCCTTTCTTAGCTGTGTGACCTTTGGTGAATTTTCTAACCTCTCAAAACCTCTTAATTGCAAAAACCTCTTTATTCTAAATTGCAAAAATGGATGATAATAATTATCCTACCTTATAGAGTTGTGGGAAATAAATACTATCTATTAGACCCTTTTCTAGTGAGTGGGATAAGGTCCAGAAAGGCAGTCAGTTTAACTCACTAGTTGGTTTCTTGGGTTTGAACTTGATCTTCAGCACTTACTAACTTTGGCCATGTTATTCAACCTTTCTGTGCCTTAGTTTTCTCACCTCTAAAAGGCAATAATGGGTCTTCCCTGGTGGTCCAGTGGGTAAGGACACTGTGCACCTTGCACCTTGCAGTGCAAGGGGCGCCGGTTCAATCCCTGGCCTGGGAGGATCCCACATGCCATGGAGTGGCTATGTGTCCAATTACCGAGCCCGGGCTCTGGAGCACATCTGCCCAGAGCTGGTGCTCTGCGACAACAGAGGCCACTGCGATGGGAGGCCCACATGGGCCAAAGAACAAAGATGGATGAAAATGGACAAATGAAAGACCAATAGAAGTGGTCGTCTGCTCCCCTCTCTCCCCACCCTACCCCCACCAAAATAAGTAAATAAATAAATCTTTAAAAAATAATAAAAAATAAAAAAAATAAAAGGCAATAATGATAATGCTATGTCTAGGGCTGTTAGGATGAAAAGAGTTAATATATGTGAAGTACTTAGAAGATAGTTTGGTGTATGGTTAACATTGCATATTAGCTACATTATTATACATAACAAGCATAAAAATAACATTCAACAAGTTTATTATTATTAATGTTAATTTTTATAATCCCTGTTATAATTGGACTTCCCCAGTGGCTCAGCAGGTAAAGAATTCACCTGCAGTGCAGGAGACACAGGAGGTGTAGGTTCAATCCAACTCACTCCAGCATTCTTGCCTAATAAATACCACGGACAGGGGACCCTGGTGGACTACAGTCCATGAAGTGTCAAACAGTCACACAACTGGACAACTAAGCATGCACACGCTATAATATTTGGTTATGATATATATATATATATATATATATGTATATATATATATATCATAATATAATATTACCTTTCAGCATTAGAATATTTTTAAAAGACCAGTAGTAATATATTTGGGATTTCCAGGTGGCACGAGTGGTAAAGAATTCACTTGCCATTGCAGGAGACAGAAGAGATGTGGTTTCATCCCTGGGTCAGGAAGATTCCCTAGAGGTGGGCAGGGTAACCCATCCCAGTATTCTTGCCTGGAGAATCCCATGGACAGGTGGGCTACGGTCCAGCAAAGAGGTAGACACATCTGAAGCGATTCAGCATACACAGTAATATACTTGATAAGAAAATGAAAATGAAATTTAAAAAAAATTTATAAAATGGGAGGAAAATCAAATTTAAATTACCGAGAATGTAAATTTGGCTGATAATGGTCAGATTCACTGAGGCCCTTTTTCAGACATTTGGTTGAGTGTTCTCTATGTGGGCTATCAAGAGGAGAGGTTCATCCTGGAGAACTATTTGCTGAATGAATTTGCTGAAAAGCAAGTCAACAAGAGCAATGTGGTACACTCTGTCATGAGTGTCTGTTCTGGGGGCTCAAATGAGGGGTATTCTGCCCCAGCCTCAGAGACCCAGAACTGTTCTATGTAAAAGAAGGCACTTAAGCTTGGCTGTTAAAGGGAAGAGCCCCACCATCCCCCGCCCCGCCCCCAGGCAGGGAAACCGCAAAGAGAAGTCTGTGCAGAGATTTGAACTGACGGATGAGAGCAAGGTGAGGTGTTTTGGTAGAATAGTGTCAACTGTGCCTGAGTCATAAGATGCTTGAGGACAGAGGAGTGTTGGTACTGTCCAGGCAGACTGACTAAGGGCAGAGGGCAGAGCTGGAGAGGGTGACTGGGTGGCCTGGGATGGACTTGTTCCTAGAGGGCACTTGGAGGGGACTTTCAGTTTAAGAGGAGCTTCCTCAGCTTTGGGAATTACCATGAGTTGAGTGCAGGCTCAGATCCTTCCGGGAGGGGTGCCTATCTCTTGCAGGGAGAAAACAGACCGGAGAACAAGATCCGGGCCCTGGAGGGGGAAGGCATAACCATGGGTGAGCTGCCAGAGAATGAGGAACAGGGAGCCTTGGGTACCACAAAAGTGTGGATTGGGAGTAGGGTGGGGAAATGGCCAGATGGAGGTTAGAGAGACCTGAAAGTGGTGTTAGAGGAATCCAGGGACCAGAGACATTTAGAAGTAGACTGTGCTTACCTGTGCTCACCAGTACTGAAGGCCCTGGCTTGGTCAACTGTAAAAGGCTGGAGAAAAGGCCATTGAAAAATTGTTGCCAAGGCCTTTTGGTGTCTGTGAGAGGCATGACCAGGAATGTCTGGGCCTGGAGGCCTAGAGCCTTGTGAGTTGAAGAACTGTTCAGTTCCGCCATGGCAGGAGCTGAGATGTCCGCCACCCCCCGCCCGCCACCAGCCCCCGCCCCGCCCCATGACATGAAGGGGTGAGAAGCAGCAGGGAGGCTTGCAGGGAGAGATGACAGCTGCTGCCTGTCCTCAGGTACAACCTGAAGAATGGACCGCTAGGCAAAACCAGCTTCAACCAAACATATTGTGAAATTACTGAACTGTTGGGGCACAGCCAGAAGTCCTGGGGAGGTGAGCTGAATTAGTTGTATCTGTGCCAGGTCTTGATAGCCCAGAGCTGAGCATTCAGAAAGTTGGCTGCACAGAGTGAGGAGGCAGAACAGCTCACTGACCTGGCCCTCAGAGGCAGCTGCCACGTATCTACCAACTGAAAACACCGACACTTGGGTTAGTCTAGGGGTGGCAAAGAATGACAGGTTTGCATCATAGAATCTCTGGATGTTTGACCTGAAAATAGGGGTCAGAGGCTGCCTGGTTCAGTCTCCTTGGAGAAACTGAGCCCCAGAGTGACCCTGAGTCTTGCCAAGATCAGCCTGATGTTCAGCTCCGTTCAGTCACTCAATCATGTCCAGTTCTTTGCAACCCCATGGACTGTAGCACGCCAGGCTTCTCTGTCCTTTGCCATCTCCCAGACTTCACTCAAACTCATGTCCATTGAGTCAGTGATGCCATCCAACATCTTGTCCTCTGTCGTCCCCTTCTCCTTTTGCCTTCAGTCTTTCCCAGCATCAGTGTCTTTTCCAATATCATCTCTTTGCATCAAATGGCCAGAGTTTTGGAGCTTTAGCTTCAGCATCAGTCTTTCCAAAGAATATTCAGGCTTGGTTTCTTTTAGGATTGACTGGAGTTAGTGGAAGTCTTAAATCCAGGAGGGCTTACTTGCCCTTATATGCACTCACCCCCCAAAGTCTCTGTCTTCTCTCTCTATCCACTGCCTGCTGCCCTTTCTGGCCACAAAGATTATCAATCAAGCTCATACTAACCCTAAATTTCAATACCCCAATACTATCTTCCTATCCATAACAACTTGTTCTACTCTCTTCCTAGGAGCTTTTTAGGTGGTTGGTTGACAAAATAGGGATACACATCTTCCCAGGCAGGAGATGTTGGTTCAGTCCCTGGGTAAGGAAGACCCCCCAGGGCATAAAATATGACAATCCACTCCAGGATTTTTGCCTAAGAAATCCTATGAACTGAGGAGTGTGGTGGGCTACAGTGCACGGGATCACAACGATTTGGACATGACTGAAGTGACTGAGGATGCACATTAGAGGTACATAGTAAATGGCGTGTGTACTAGAGACACATAGTAAATAGTTTGTATATTAGGGATATGTATTAGGGTGTTGATGGATGTAGTAGATAGGACATTCTCTTTCTCCTTGGCAGTACATTCTCTGAGGTGCATTTTTAATATGGGTTTCTGCCCGGTGCATGGACACACCCTTAGTCTGTAATCAAAGTGGTCTATATGCCATTCTCAGTATTCTATCAGACAAAAGTTTCAATCAGAAGAATGAAGTCAAGCAAACTTTTAGTTAAAAGATATTCTCTCCTTTGTTGTTACCTTCCTAATAAATTACTAAGGGAGACTTAATCAACAATGTCACAAAATGAGTGAAAACTGGTACATCTTTCCAAAGCATTTATTTAGTTGGTTGTGGATCAGCTTTTCCTTGGCTCTTTTAAGGAGTGAGTGAAAGAAAATTGAGTTTTTTCCTCAAACATGTTGAACAGAAGAAATTTGACTGTTTTCCACCAAGATGTGAGGATGAAGAGTCCTGGCTTGGGTGATGGATGGGAGGTTGAACAAAATAGAAAAAGAATCCATTGAGTTAGAAGACTGCTTCGTTTCCCTACTTCTGTAACAGAGAGACTGAGCTTGATCAATATCCTCAAGGTCACTCCAGGTTGTTATTTGCTATGTCAGCTAGTCTTTTTTTAGAGTTTTGCAAACCATCCATGGGATGTGTGGATATAGTGCAGGGAGAAAGGGTTTTGTGTGGCCAGTGAGGGTGTGGAAGGGGGTGGAGGGGGTCTGTGTATTGGATATATGAAGGGGAATCTACAGTACAATTTCAGAAGTTGAAAGACTAATTTAGTTCAGGATAGAAACCAGGGAATTGAGAGAAAAATCCTTTTTATCATTGCTGATGTGCACCAATAAGGCCATCATTATTACTAAATAAAACCGCATGTGATGTGGTTTTGTTAACTGATGTGTCTCTTCAGTTTTTTCTGGGTCATATTTTCATTGGCTCTTCCCTTTTAAATGTAACATTGCCCCCTAGGGATTTGCCTAGTAGTTCCATTTCTCCTGTTTGTTTTTTAGTCACTAAGTCACATCAACTCTTTTGCGACCCCATGGGCTATAGCCTGCCAAGTTCTCCTGTCCATAGGATTTCCCAGGCAAGAACACTGGAGTGGGTTGCCACGCCCCCTTCCAGGATATCTTCCCAACCCAGGGATTGAACTCACGTCTCCTGCATTGGTAGACGGATTCTTTGCCACTGAGCCACTTGGGAGGTCCTCTGTTTCTTTACTTTGTTTATTGGCTGAGTTGAGCTTTTTAAAATAAAGGCTCTGATAGACTGCTGTTAGAGAAATGAGAGAATCTTACTTTTCTGCTGAATAGAGCAAGCGTGATGCTCTCTTGGTACCTTAGGAAGGGGGTTTTGATGGTTGCATAACCCAACATCCCAATGGTGAGCAAGAGATAAAGGGGAGGCTGGCCTATGACCTCCATGCCTCCAGCAGATGTGTTCCCTTTGGTCATATCAGTATTTGAAGACTCTGACCAGAGCAGCTAGATTAACACCTAGAGTTAACTGCTTTTGTCCTAATATTTACTTATATTTGCTTATGTCTCCATCAGCCAAGAAAGGAAAAAAAACAAATAAAAAGAGCATATTAACTGACCATTCTCTCTGCAACATTTCAAAGCAATCCTTGGTTCCATGCAAACTCAAAAGGTAAAAGGGTTCTTTAACAGAGAGACTTTTCAATATCCTCAAGGTCACTCCAGGTTGTTATTTGCTATGTCAGCTAGTCTTTTTTTAGAGTTTTGCAAACCATCCATGGGATGTGTGGATATAGTGCAGGGAGAAAGGGTTTTGTGTGGCCAGTGAGGGTGTGGAAGGGGGTGGAGGGGGTCTGTGTATTGGATATATGAAGGGGAATCTACAGTACAATTTCAGAAGTTGAAAGACTAATTTAGTTCAGGATAGAAACCAGGGAATTGAGAGAAAAATCCTTTTTATCATTGCTGATGTGCACCAATAAGGCCATCATTATTACTAAATAAAACCGCATGTGATGTGGTTTTGTTAACTGATGTGTCTCTTCAGTTTTTTCTGGGTCATATTTTCATTGGCTCTTCCCTTTTAAATGTAACATTGCCCCCTAGGGATTTGCCTAGTAGTTCCATTTCTCCTGTTTGTTTTTTAGTCACTAAGTCACATCAACTCTTTTGCGACCCCATGGGCTATAGCCTGCCAAGTTCTCCTGTCCATAGGATTTCCCAGGCAAGAACACTGGAGTGGGTTGCCACGCCCTCTTCCAGGATATCTTCCCAACCCAGGGATTGAACTCACGTCTCCTGCATTGGTAGACGGATTCTTTGCCACTGAGCCACTTGGGAGGTCCTCTGTTTCTTTACTTTGTTTATTGGCTGAGTTGAGCTTTTTAAAATAAAGGCTCTGATAGACTGCTGTTAGAGAAATGAGAGAATCTTACTTTTCTGCTGAATAGAGCAAGCGTGATGCTCTCTTGGTACCTTAGGAAGGGGGTTTTGATGGTTGCATAACCCAACATCCCAATGGTGAGCAAGAGATAAAGGGGAGGCTGGCCTATGACCTCCATGCCTCCAGCAGATGTGTTCCCTTTGGTCATATCAGTATTTGAAGACTCTGACCAGAGCAGCTAGATTAACACCTAGAGTTAACTGCTTTTGTCCTAATATTTACTTATATTTGCTTATGTCTCCATCAGCCAAGAAAGGAAAAAAAACAAATAAAAAGAGCATATTAACTGACCATTCTCTCTGCAACATTTCAAAGCAATCCTTGGTTCCATGCAAACTCAAAGGTAGGCAGAACAGTGATGATGGTTATTTTTAAACGTTTCTTGTGAGAGAGTTTTTCAGACTGTGAATAGCTCAGGAGTAGACACCCTGAAAAGTTCCAGAGAGCACATGTGGTTTCCAGTGAAAATACTATGCAAATATTTTCAAACTCGTTCTTGACTATGGAATTTCCTCTCTATTCATTACCCAAAGAATGATGTTTTGTTATTTATTGATATTTAGGAAAAAAGCAAGTGGAGAATTTCCTCTTTCTGACTGAATCTTAGAGTCTTACGAGGCAACACCCTAGAGATTAGAATATCATATTTTATGGAATATCATATTTTTTATACTTTTATCTAAGTTTAAAAGACGTCTAAAAAGCAACTCAAGCCTGAAAATTGTCTAGACTTTCAACATATGCGACCATTGGGAACATGGTAAAACAACAAGAAGTGGTTTAGTTTCAGATGGGAAGTTATTTCTTTTAAATCTGTCAATGAGCAGATAGGCATTTGAGGGGAAGACTCTTTACTCGAAGATTCCCCAGCCTAGGTAGAGAAAGTTATTTTTACTCCCGGTTCCCAGCATGGAATGTGAAAGAGAAAATCTGATTGTTCTTTCATTGAATGCTGCTGAATTATTTTCCTAGCTTTAAGTATCAACCATGGCAGCAATTCCACTGTGGAATATTATGAACAGAGTTAATTATAACTGTTTAATGAGGCAAATCCCAATTTTCAGTAGATCATGACCCTTCATACATTAAAGGAGAGAGACAGTTCACATTTTTATTCAACTGACATTTGGTTAATATACTTCAAACAAGTTTTGGATATACCAAGCTGATTATGAAACAGACTTCGTCCTGTTCATAAAATGCTGTTAGTAAAATGAAAAAAAAAAATACCCATGTTGTTCTTGTCATTTACCAGCTCCCTGATGTCAGTTTCAGTAACTCTCTGTAAGAAATATCATTGTGTTTCTCTGAAGGTCACTGGGTTAGCAAAAAAGAACTGGCTTCTACCATCAGTCACATTCAGACTGATGTGCCACCTGCTAGTGTCCTAGAACAGTAACAATACTACCACCCTTTGCTGAGCTATTATCAGTTTGAGCCATATGCAATGATCACTTTTCGAGGCTAATACGTGGTTAAATAGAGGCCTTTTCTTCTGGTTCAGACTAATGCATGTGTTAAGGCTTCCATCTAGGACTTGATAGTCATCACCCTGAAAAGTTCCAGAGAGCACATGTGGTTTCCAGTGAAAATACTATGCAAATATTTTCAAACTCGTTCTTGACTATGGAATTTCCTCTCTATTCATTACCCAAAGAATGATGTTTTGTTATTTATTGATATTTAGGAAAAAAGCAAGTGGAGAATTTCCTCTTTCTGACTGAATCTTAGAGTCTTACGAGGCAACACCCTAGAGATTAGAATATCATATTTTATGGAATATCATATTTTTTATACTTTTATCTAAGTTTAAAAGACGTCTAAAAAGCAACTCAAGCCTGAAAATTGTCTAGACTTTCAACATATGCGACCATTGGGAACATGGTAAAACAACAAGAAGTGGTTTAGTTTCAGATGGGAAGTTATTTCTTTTAAATCTGTCAATGAGCAGATAGGCATTTGAGGGGAAGACTCTTTACTCGAAGATTCCCCAGCCTAGGTAGAGAAAGTTATTTTTACTCCCGGTTCCCAGCATGGAATGTGAAAGAGAAAATCTGATTGTTCTTTCATTGAATGCTGCTGAATTATTTTCCTAGCTTTAAGTATCAACCATGGCAGCAATTCCACTGTGGAATATTATGAACAGAGTTAATTATAACTGTTTAATGAGGCAAATCCCAATTTTCAGTAGATCATGACCCTTCATACATTAAAGGAGAGAGACAGTTCACATTTTTATTCAACTGACATTTGGTTAATATACTTCAAACAAGTTTTGGATATACCAAGCTGATTATGAAACAGACTTCGTCCTGTTCATAAAATGCTGTTAGTAAAATGAAAAAAAAAAATACCCATGTTGTTCTTGTCATTTACCAGCTCCCTGATGTCAGTTTCAGTAACTCTCTGTAAGAAATATCATTGTGTTTCTCTGAAGGTCACTGGGTTAGCAAAAAAGAACTGGCTTCTACCATCAGTCACATTCAGACTGATGTGCCACCTGCTAGTGTCCTAGAACAGTAACAATACTACCACCCTTTGCTGAGCTATTATCAGTTTGAGCCATATGCAATGATCACTTTTCGAGGCTAATACGTGGTTAAATAGAGGCCTTTTCTTCTGGTTCAGACTAATGCATGTGTTAAGGCTTCCATCTAGGACCTCATAGATATTATCTCATCTGGTTCTTTCAATACAGTCTTAAGAAAGATGTAATTATCACCACTTACAAAAGAGAACACCTAGCCTTGCCCAAGGTTAAGCAAGTTGATAAACATCGCGTATTAGTAAGATGGTGATTTAAACCCTGAACTATCTTTTGACCTCAGTGCTTCACAGCCTCCCTGTAGAACAGACATTGGATCAGTTCCCTAAACCTTGATTTCCTTTCCTGTAAACAGGGAGAGCAGACTACCAGGAGGATTTGTGATGACATGTGTGAGGGCATTCATCATGTAGTGATTCTTGATAAAGTGCAGCTGCCGTTGCCATCAACACCACCATCAGGGTCTAACATTCCACTCACCCAAGGATGTGCACAGAATGGGCTCACTGAGACAATAAAGGAAGACAACCTCTTTTATTGTGTGTGTGTGTGTGTGTGTGTGTGTGTGAGAGAGAGAGAGAGAGAGAGAGAGATCTCCTCAATTTCTAGTAGCTCTTTGCACAAACTGTAGTGGTTGAAGCCTAACACTTGCACATGCATTTTGCCCACTTTGCTGTTTTCAAATCAAAAGAGAAATTGTATTGAAAATACCCTATCAAGAACAGAAATGTCTGTGACAAATTGGCTTAATTGAAAACAACTAAAAAAAAAAATCTCCTGTTTAGGGTCGAGTAGGGGTAGGGGGTGGGGGGAATCAGATTAACCACGGAGAAGCAGAGGGTTTTATTGATTGCTGTAGGCATGACCTAAATTGGAGAGCATGAGTCATAATGAAAGTACTACTATTTCTGCGCTACTAGTTGAGAGGCAGCATTTTTCATATCCAAGCTGATTATGAAACAGACTTCGTCCTGTTCATAAAATGCTGTTAGTAAAATGAAAAAAAAAAATACCCATGTTGTTCTTGTCATTTACCAGCTCCCTGATGTCAGTTTCAGTAACTCTCTGTAAGAAATATCATTGTGTTTCTCTGAAGGTCACTGGGTTAGCAAAAAAGAACTGGCTTCTACCATCAGTCACATTCAGACTGATGTGCCACCTGCTAGTGTCCTAGAACAGTAACAATACTACCACCCTTTGCTGAGCTATTATCAGTTTGAGCCATATGCAATGATCACTTTTCGAGGCTAATACGTGGTTAAATAGAGGCCTTTTCTTCTGGTTCAGACTAATGCATGTGTTAAGGCTTCCATCTAGGACCTCATAGATATTATCTCATCTGGTTCTTTCAATACAGTCTTAAGAAAGATGTAATTATCACCACTTACAAAAGAGAACACCTAGCCTTGCCCAAGGTTAAGCAAGTTGATAAACATCGCGTATTAGTAAGATGGTGATTTAAACCCTGAACTATCTTTTGACCTCAGTGCTTCACAGCCTCCCTGTAGAACAGACATTGGATCAGTTCCCTAAACCTTGATTTCCTTTCCTGTAAACAGGGAGAGCAGACTACCAGGAGGATTTGTGATGACATGTGTGAGGGCATTCATCATGTAGTGATTCTTGATAAAGTGCAGCTGCCGTTGCCATCAACACCACCATCAGGGTCTAACATTCCACTCACCCAAGGATGTGCACAGAATGGGCTCACTGAGACAATAAAGGAAGACAACCTCTTTTATTGTGTGTGTGTGTGTGTGTGTGTGTGTGTGAGAGAGAGAGAGAGAGAGAGAGAGATCTCCTCAATTTCTAGTAGCTCTTTGCACAAACTGTAGTGGTTGAAGCCTAACACTTGCACATGCATTTTGCCCACTTTGCTGTTTTCAAATCAAAAGAGAAATTGTATTGAAAATACCCTATCAAGAACAGAAATGTCTGTGACAAATTGGCTTAATTGAAAACAACTAAAAAAAAAAATCTCCTGTTTAGGGTCGAGTAGGGGTAGGGGGTGGGGGGAATCAGATTAACCACGGAGAAGCAGAGGGTTTTATTGATTGCTGTAGGCATGACCTAAATTGGAGAGCATGAGTCATAATGAAAGTACTACTATTTCTGCGCTACTAGTTGAGAGGCAGCATTTTTCATATGGTGAAGTTGGAGATGGTGAGCATGGCCAGAAATCTTCTCCCAGCTGTGGCCATGAACCACGCAGGCTCCAGGACCATTTGCCCGCCCTGCGGAGTTCATTTCTCCAGTCACAAACACAGATGATAATTTTATGAAACAAGATTTTGAATTTTTTTTCAGAAGGCATTTGAGGTACAGCCTCAAATAGGTAGACTTTCACAGGTTGGGATATTCTAATGTGAAAGAATTTCTATGCTGTTCTATCTCAGAGGACGGGAGGATGAGTAGTGCTTTTGCTGTGTAGGTCACAGAAATGACTACAGAGTAGAGGTCAGCACACCTATGGGCCCGATCTCTTTCTCTAAGTAAGGTTTTATTGGCATATGGACATGTCCGTGTGTCATTGTCCATGGCTGCTTTTGCACTAAAACAGCAGTGGAACAGTTGTCCGTGGGACACCATGTAAACCATGCAGCTGGAAATCTTTGTTACTTGGACCTTTCCAGAAAACCCATGCCAGTTCCTGCTCTGGAACACGGGGATAGTTCAGATAACCCAGTTGATCCATACATGTTCAAGCTGCCTCTTTCCATGTCCAGAGATGCAAATTGGCAAGGAAGGGGGAGACTTTGTGGTTGCAGTCATCAGTGTGTTTGTCTGTCTGGGGCTATATCCAGGAAATGTTTCACCTTCAGCGTTTGATGGTATGTACGAACCGCAGGAACAGAGAGACAGAAAAAGGAGACACTGTATCTATGAAAATATCAAATTACAAGGACTATTAGGAGGAAACTGACTGGAAATGAGAATGAGGCATCACTTTGGGGGGCAATGGTACATTTATTTATGAGTGAGGGGCAAAGTTTCTGAGGGCTCTTAACTTTCTTCCTTGTGAGAGAAAGTTAACAGGGTTAAAAAGACAGTTCAGGGACTTCCCTAGTGGTCCAGTGGGTAAGGACACCACCTTGCAGTGCAAGGGGCGCCAGTTCAATTCCTGGCCTGGGAAGATCCCACGTGTTGCGGAGTGGCTGGATGGATGTGTCCAATTACCGAGCGGAACTCTGGAGTGCATGTGCCCAGAGCCAGTGCTCTGCAACGAGAGAGGCCACTGCAATGGGAGGCCCACACAGGCCAACAGATCAAAAGATGGAAATAAATGAAAGACCAATAGAAGTGGTCGAAAAAAAAAAAAAAAAAAGACAGTTCAGATGGGCGAACAAAATGGCAGAGTGAAATCAAAAACCAAACCAAAATAGCACCATGGGGAACACTCTGAGGTTGGATAGAGCTGTGTTTTACTGTTTGTTGGAGATAGGGCAAGTTATCTTCTTGGCTTTCTGATCTCTGATACTAGGAGAAAGCTCACTTCAATGAGTTCGTATACGCATAAAGTGTGCCACGTGATCAGACACATGAGAAAACAATCGTTGTTGGCCCCCTTTTTCCACCCTCTGTCTTTCACACATTTGTAGTTGTAGTTGAGGTGAGTATCATTCGAGGAGGGAAATTCTTGACTGTAGAGGGACTTGGGAGTTCTGCAATGAGGGTTGAATTTGATGTTAAGTAGGCTGGATTCCTTTTCTTCGCATCCTGATCTGAAACACAGGCATCTCACTCTTGTTGACGTCTTTCCATCTCACTATGTTTGATGAGAAGACAGACACTGAATGAGGTGGAAAGGGGGGACAAAATGCGGTCTCATGAAATCTGTATTTGGAGGGAAGTTGAAAACCCCTCCCTAGTCTAGGATTTGGAATCATCTATGGTATTTATTGTCCTCTTTATGTTGTCATTTGCGAACCTGAAAGTTCAGGGGTCTGAAGGACAGGGTGGGACAGACTTTTCCCAGAATTCTCTGGGCCTCTGGGCCTCCAATGCTGACTTCACAGGCCTGCCATGACCTCCAGCATCCGGCCAACCAGGTCCTTCTGTGGCTCCCATGCCTGGTTTCATGCCCACCGCTGCGCTCGGTCACTTCTCTCACCTTCTTCAGTGACAGACATCTCTGGATGTTCTTGCTCAGTGGCCTGGGCTCTAGGAAAACTCAGAGAGGCTGAGGCCATCATGCAGGGTGACCCAGGTCAAGCATGGTGCCCTCTTACAGCTCTCAGGGGTCTTGAGAGGAGGGGATGCACATGGGGCAGCTGCTTTCTAAAGCCACTGCAGGTTCCTTAGCCTCCACTCCCTCAGACCTCAGGGGAAATATGTTGTTATCCCTAGTCCCGGAACTCAGTCAATGACTAGCCAGTCCCCATGCCTCCTCTTCAGTGCCTGGCTCACTGAGTTATATCCTCACACAGCATCTTTCTCTGCTCAGTTATCCTCTCCTGAATAGCAAACTCTGAGGTTGGATAGAGCTGTGTTTTACTGTTTGTTGGAGATAGGGCAAGTTATCTTCTTGGCTTTCTGATCTCTGATACTAGGAGAAAGCTCACTTCAATGAGTTCGTATACGCATAAAGTGTGCCACGTGATCAGACACATGAGAAAACAATCGTTGTTGGCCCCCTTTTTCCACCCTCTGTCTTTCACACATTTGTAGTTGTAGTTGAGGTGAGTATCATTCGAGGAGGGAAATTCTTGACTGTAGAGGGACTTGGGAGTTCTGCAATGAGGGTTGAATTTGATGTTAAGTAGGCTGGATTCCTTTTCTTCGCATCCTGATCTGAAACACAGGCATCTCACTCTTGTTGACGTCTTTCCATCTCACTATGTTTGATGAGAAGACAGACACTGAATGAGGTGGAAAGGGGAGACAAAGTACGGTCTCATGAAATCTGTATTTGGAGGGAAGTTGAAAACCCCTCCCTAGTCTAGGATTTGGAATCATCTATGGTATTTATTGTCCTCTTTATGTTGTCATTTGCGAACCTGAAAGTTCAGGGGTCTGAAGGACAGGGTGGGACAGACTTTTCCCAGAATTCTCTGGGCCTCTGGGCCTCCAATGCTGACTTCACAGGCCTGCCATGACCTCCAGCATCCGGCCAACCAGGTCCTTCTGTGGCTCCCATGCCTGGTTTCATGCCCACCGCTGCGCTCGGTCACTTCTCTCACCTTCTTCAGTGACAGACATCTCTGGATGTTCTTGCTCAGTGGCCTGGGCTCTAGGAAAACTCAGAGAGGCTGAGGCCATCATGCAGGGTGACCCAGGTCAAGCATGGTGCCCTCTTACAGCTCTCAGGGGTCTTGAGAGGAGGGGATGCACATGGGGCAGCTGCTTTCTAAAGCCACTGCAGGTTCCTTAGCCTCCACTCCCTCAGACCTCAGGGGAAATATGTTGTTATCCCTAGTCCCGGAACTCAGTCAATGACTAGCCAGTCCCCATGCCTCCTCTTCAGTGCCTGGCTCACTGAGTTATATCCTCACACAGCATCTTTCTCTGCTCAGTTATCCTCTCCTGAACCCCCCTCCCTTGCCCCCAGTTTCTTTGATGCTTTGACTATGTAACTGGAAGCAACATTCATGGGGTCACTTCTGTGACCCTTTTAGAGGCATGGGGAAGGTTTGACTGCCCACACCCCTGGGCTTTCTAGAGCCCCAGCAGCCGTTGTACCCACCCAGCCTCACATTATTCTAACATGGCTCATTGCAGAGAGTTCCAGGTGTCACACAGGTGCTGCAGTGTCATTTGAAAGCGGATTACTTCTCTTTGGTGATAGGTAGGGCTCTTTAGTTTTAGATCCTTCTTTCCCTTCACACCAGGCAAGAATACTGTGGTGGGTGCCATGCCCTCCTCTAGGGGATCTTCATGAATCAGGGATCAAACTCTCATCTCTCATGTCTCCTGGATTGGCAGGCATGTTCTTATCCACTAGTGCCACCTGGGAAGCAGGATGCAGTCCTTTTTCTCATGTTCATGACCTTGTGGTCTCAGGGTGACTGTGTTGCCTCCAGGTGTCAAATCTGTACTCAAAGTAGAAAGACAGGGGCTTCCCCTGGCGGTCCAGTGGGTAAGGACACCGCCTTGCAGTGCAAGGGGCGCCAGTTCGAGCCCTGGCCTGGGAAGATCCCACGTGCCGCGGAGTGGCTGGACTGATGTGTCCAATTACCGAGCCGGAGCTCTGGAGAGCATGTGCCCAGAGCCGGTGCTCTGCGACGACAGACGCCACTGCTGTGGGAGGCCCACACGGGCCAAAGAACAAAGACAGATGAAAATACAGAAATGAAAGACCAATAGAAGTGGCCCTCCCGCTCCCCTCCCTCCCCAACCCGACCCCCGCCCAAAATAAATAAATAAATAAATCTTAAAAAAAAAAAAGTAGAAAGATGGGAGAAGGCAATCGGGTTTGACCTTTTCATTCCAAAAGAGAAGACCTCTACCCCTGGACTTCTAGCTGTATCTCAATGGCCAGAATTATGGCACATGCCTACCCTTAACTTCAAGGGAGACTAGAAAATCAATAATATTGACTTTTATCTCTCAAAGGTAGAGGGAGACAAGTAAAAAGGGGGTTGTGGGTGGATTGTGAATAGCCAACCCACAACATCTACCACAGTCAGATAGAAGCCCTTGGAGAAAGAGCAATAAAGCTGTTTCAATAGGTGATGTCAGTCTATGATGTCATATGTGAAAGTAGGTCAGTCCTATTTGATGCTTTGCGACTCCATGGACTGTAGCCCGCCAACTCCTCTGTCCATGGCATTCTCCAGGCAAGGATCCTGGAGGGGGTTGTCATGCCCCTCTCCAGGGTATCTTCCTATCCTGGGGATCGAACTTAGTTTCTCACATTGCAGGTAGATTTTTTACTCTCTGAGCCAGCAGGGAAGCCCTATGATGTCATAGGATTACAATGTGTTTCGTTTTAATGACAGTTCAAACTCTGGCAAAATCACACCATTAATTTAGTGAGAAATTGGTTTTGGTGGAGTATTTGGGCACCTTCTGTGAACAAAAGAATCACCAAATCAGTCAATGTTTAATCATGGAAATAAGATGGGGTGGTAGGAATCATATTCCACTGTCTTAGGGAACAAACTACTTAAGCCCTTTAGAAGAAATCTTATGAAAACGGTTGATGAATTAGATAATTTTAAGTTCTTCTTTTCTTTGGGTATGGCTGAATTACCCCCTACCTGCCAAAACATGCTGGAAATTCTTTATTGGCTTAATTTTGATTCCTGTATATACATGAAGGTAATACAACTGCATTTCTTTAAACATATTTCATAATTTAGAACTTTCATAAATTCATGCTGGGTTTTCTTTCTACTATACCATAAATTAAATTCTACTGCTTATCGATCAAATCACAATAAGAATATTGAAACAGTATGAAAGTTCATTTAAGGAGGAAGCTTGAGGTGGCAAAAAGAAAAGAAAATAAGGCAACAGTTGCCTTCATCAAAGATTTCAAACTATGGCCCATGGGTCAAATGAAACTTGTCATTTGTTTACTTTATAAATAAAGTTTTATTGGAACACAACCAACTCATTCTTTCACGTACTGCATGACTGATTCCATGTTATAGCAGTAGAGTGAAATGCTAGTTGCGATAGAGACTATATCTCACCAAGTTGAAAATATTCAGTATTTGAGTCCAAACAGAAAATGTTTGCTAGCCCCTATAAAACTGGTCAAGAGTGATTCTCTGAGAGCTGAACGCACTGACTGGGTTCCACTTCCCCTCCATGTGGAAATCAATTTAATGTTCAGGTAAAAATAAAACAAATAGGTAATTTAGTAGAAATGCATTAAGAACTCTCAGACCAGATCCACTGGGACATTTATTTTTAAATTAAAACAAAAGAAAAGAAAACAAAAAGCAGCTCTATTTCTGTCTTTGGCTTCCACAAAAAAAGAGACGCTCTCCCCACGTTGCCATGCTGTGCCAGCTCTGAGTCTTCGGAAGGCACCACAGGGGCCCCGGATTTGCCCTTTGCTGGCTCTGTGTCCTCGAGGTGAGGTGGGGAGACTGTCTGGGATACAGGGTCTGCAGGGTCTCTGAGCGTCCTCTCTTCACTCTGTTCTCTGATTCTGTGACAACAACCTCTTATCGAATACACAGATATTCTTTTTATTCACAATATCAGCCTTGAATTGTCTTTTCCATTTGGTGTATGTATGTGTCAGAATGTCCAGCATATTAGATCTGTATTGGTAAAATTTACAACTCCATTTGAATGTAAAATCTTATCTATTTCAAAGGGACAAAAGCTAAGAGCTGGAGAGCAGAAATAACTAATACTTACTGAATGTGTATAATGTGTCAGACTCTCTTTTAAGCACTTGATATGTAAAAGCTTATATAATCTGCACGGGAGCCCCCAATTAAATGCATTTAAATGCATCTAAACACAATAAGAATATTGAAACAGTATGAAAGTTCATTTAAGGAGGAAGCTTGAGGTGGCAAAAAGAAAAGAAAATAAGGCAACAGTTGCCTTCATCAAAGATTTCAAACTATGGCCCATGGGTCAAATGAAACTTGTCATTTGTTTACTTTATAAATAAAGTTTTATTGGAACACAACCAACTCATTCTTTCACGTACTGCATGACTGATTCCATGTTATAGCAGTAGAGTGAAATGCTAGTTGCGATAGAGACTATATCTCACCAAGTTGAAAATATTCAGTATTTGAGTCCAAACAGAAAATGTTTGCTAGCCCCTATAAAACTGGTCAAGAGTGATTCTCTGAGAGCTGAACGCACTGACTGGGTTCCACTTCCCCTCCATGTGGAAATCAATTTAATGTTCAGGTAAAAATAAAACAAATAGGTAATTTAGTAGAAATGCATTAAGAACTCTCAGACCAGATCCACTGGGACATTTATTTTTAAATTAAAACAAAAGAAAAGAAAACAAAAGCAGCTCTATTTCTGTCTTTGGCTTCCACAAAAAAAGAGACGCTCTCCCCACGTTGCCATGCTGTGCCAGCTCTGAGTCTTCGGAAGGCACCACAGGGGCCCCGGATTTGCCCTTTGCTGGCTCTGTGTCCTCGAGGTGAGGTGGGGAGACTGTCTGGGATACAGGGTCTGCAGGGTCTCTGAGCGTCCTCTCTTCACTCTGTTCTCTGATTCTGTGACAACAACCTCTTATCGAATACACAGATATTCTTTTTATTCACAATATCAGCCTTGAATTGTCTTTTCCATTTGGTGTATGTATGTGTCAGAATGTCCAGCATATTAGATCTGTATTGGTAAAATTTACAACTCCATTTGAATGTAAAATCTTATCTATTTCAAAGGGACAAAAGCTAAGAGCTGGAGAGCAGAAATAACTAATACTTACTGAATGTGTATAATGTGTCAGACTCTCTTTTAAGCACTTGATATGTAAAAGCTTATATAATCTGCACGGGAGCCCCCAATTAAATGCATTTAAATGCATCTAAACACAATTAAATACATTTAAATATAACTAAACACAAATCAGCTCCATTTCGCTGATTAGTACACAGAGGAAGCCTTGCCAAGGTTGCACCATCACTGGATGTTCTAGCTTCAGAACCCTCCTCTCAAGCTCCTTCTTCCTGTCTCCACTTGGGTCAGGTTTTCCCCAGCAGCTGCTCTCCACCTTCACAGCAGTCAGGGGAGAAGACAAGTATGAGAGATGCAGGCTGGAGTTTCTAGAAATTATGGACACTTTTGAAAATTAGAACAAGACCCTTTTTCACTTACCAAAATGCTTACTCTGTGCCATCAGGATCATCCTGAAGGCTCCTCTTCTCAGCCTCTTCCTCTCCTAAGCCCAGATAAGAACAGCCTTAGGACAATAGTTCAGGTCACACAGGTTGGAAACTGGGTCATTTTTGTGAAATCGTCTTTCTTTGCCAAAATCATTTTTGAATTCTTTCTTGGAATTAAAAAACAAACAAGCAACCAAACCATGTGGAACAATCTGTGGCAGATGGTTATTTCGGCTCTAGGTGAGTTTTTGTCATTATACTCTGGGATGGAGAACTCTTGCTCTGGATAATCATCTGTCATTTCAGCGAACTGCCAGCTAGGAACTATTGGAGCTGTGAAGGTTTAGGATGGGATTTTTTTTTTTTTCCCTAGAGATTACCACATAAGCTCTCTCCACTTGAGTTCTGTAGAATTTTAGATGCCGTGTATAAACCAGCAGTCTAACTCTTCATTTGGGGAGGGAGAGGTGAGATTTTCATAGTTAAAGCTCAAGTTAGCCCTCTTCTCCAGGTTTAGTTTCCCCTGGAAAATACAGCCATAAACAGTTAAACTATGGTGTTCAGTACGAGTGAAAGTCCCTAATTAATTTATTTTATGTTAATTAAGTTTATAATTATATAGTAAAACATTTACTTTCTCCCTCAAGAAATTGACTGAATCTTCAATTTTACTGAATGTTAAGCAGACTCTCTTTTAAGCACTTGATATGTAAAAGCTTATATAATCTGCACGGGAGCCCCCAATTAAATGCATTTAAATGCATCTAAACACAATTAAATACATTTAAATATAACTAAACACAAATCAGCTCCATTTCGCTGATTAGTACACAGAGGAAGCCTTGCCAAGGTTGCACCATCACTGGATGTTCTAGCTTCAGAACCCTCCTCTCAAGCTCCTTCTTCCTGTCTCCACTTGGGTCAGGTTTTCCCCAGCAGCTGCTCTCCACCTTCACAGCAGTCAGGGGAGAAGACAAGTATGAGAGATGCAGGCTGGAGTTTCTAGAAATTATGGACACTTTTGAAAATTAGAACAAGACCCTTTTTCACTTACCAAAATGCTTACTCTGTGCCATCAGGATCATCCTGAAGGCTCCTCTTCTCAGCCTCTTCCTCTCCTAAGCCCAGATAAGAACAGCCTTAGGACAATAGTTCAGGTCACACAGGTTGGAAACTGGGTCATTTTTGTGAAATCGTCTTTCTTTGCCAAAATCATTTTTGAATTCTTTCTTGGAATTAAAAAACAAACAAGCAACCAAACCATGTGGAACAATCTGTGGCAGATGGTTATTTCGGCTCTAGGTGAGTTTTTGTCATTATACTCTGGGATGGAGAACTCTTGCTCTGGATAATCATCTGTCATTTCAGCGAACTGCCAGCTAGGAACTATTGGAGCTGTGAAGGTTTAGGATGGGATTTTTTTTTTTTTCCCTAGAGATTACCACATAAGCTCTCTCCACTTGAGTTCTGTAGAATTTTAGATGCCGTGTATAAACCAGCAGTCTAACTCTTCATTTGGGGGTGGGAGAGGTGAGATTTTCATAGTTAAAGCTCAAGTTAGCCCTCTTCTCCAGGTTTAGTTTCCCCTGGAAAATACAGCCATAAACAGTTAAACTATGGTGTTCAGTACGAGTGAAAGTCCCTAATTAATTTATTTTATGTTAATTAAGTTTATAATTATATAGTAAAACATTTACTTTCTCCCTCAAGAAATTGACTGAATCTTCTGAAGGAGCTTTGTGACTGTAATTTAGGTGCAATTAAGTTAATTTTTTTTTTTTTAATTTTCATCCATCTTCATTCTTTGGCCTGTGTGGGCCTCCCATTGTAGTGGCTTCTCTCGTTGCAGAGCACAGGCTCTGGGCACATGCACTCCAGAGTGCTGGCTCATGATTGGACACACCAGTCCAGCCGCTCCATGGCATGTGGAATCTTCCCAGGCCAGGGATACAACCGGTGTCCCTTGCACTACAAGGCAGACTGTTTACCCACTGGACCACCAGGGAAGCCCCTAAGTTAAATTTAGTTGGGGTTTAGTTCATTTAGCTACTGCTGGAAGATGCTGGATGGGAGAAAACGCACAACATCTCAGAGGCAACTCTGGATCTGGAGGCTCTCCCCTGGGCTCAGCACAGTTGGTATAGGTGTCGAGGATAAGGGCAAACTGAAAACCTCCCAAGGTGAAGTTTCGTATTTGTCCTCTATGTGTAGTCCTCAGTGAATACACATAGACTTTAGAGTCCTACAACTGTGGATGAAGGGAAAATGGTTTTGAAAATTATTTTTGTGGTTCTGGAATTGGAACTGACGTCTTGGAATGGTTCTCAGATGTCTTCCACTATGTGTGTGAAATCCCTGAATCCCTGTGTCTTCAGACTCAGTGATATTATCAACCAGAGGCCACCACTGTGGCATCGAAAGGTCACCTTACCTCTTGAGAGGGTCAGGGCAGGGTCCTTGGCTAGCCCTTGGCTCTTGTAGCTATGGTTTAGCACAGCCTCCTCCTGCAGTCCCAGGGCTTCTAACTGAGAGGAACATGGTTTTTCAGGAGTGTGACAATGGAAATTTTAAGCAATGTTCCCTTCTCTGAGTTTGTACTTTATAGGTCATGAGAGTTTGTTTAGACCTATGACTGAAAATGCAATTGAAAGTCGTCACTTGCAACAGCTGCTGAGTTGTATGCAGGATTAGTGTCCTGCTTGTGACTCTGAATGGAAATCTGGAAAACACAATTATTATAGTGAGTAGCATATAACTATTCTAGAGAGCAGTGTAAAACCATCCTCTTGCACCCGAGTGGTGGGTGGAGCGAGGGTTCATCTACTTGAAAGTCCCCTTGCTTCATTAAGCATGTATCCCCTGGTAGATAACAAAGGTCTTTGCTTGGAAAGGAAAGTGGAGAACCTTTTGTCCTAAAGTGTTCAGCTGAATTACACAAAGTAATTAAAAAAGGCACTTTGGTATCCTGTCACAATGAAAGATAACTTATTACCGTATGATCAGTGACTGAAACATACACTTACAATAAGGATTTACTATATAACACAGGAAACTGTATTTAATACCATTTAATAATCTGTAATGAAAAATAATAAAAATGAATATATATATATATGTATGGATGTATATATATGCACACACACAAATATGCTGTTTAGTCTCTAAGCTGTGTCCAACTCCTGCAACTCCATGAACTGTAGCCCCCAGACTCCTCTGTTCCTGGGACTTCCCAGGCAAGAATACTGGAGTAGGTTGCCATATATCATTTTGCTATACACCTGAAACTAACACAATACTGTAAATAAACTATAATTCAATAAAAATGTATGCTTAAATCAAAGAAAATATGATCTCTGAGGCTGTTTCTTCCTATGTGTTTTTATCTGTAAACTGGAAGTACTAACCTTCCTTTCCAGTACAGAGTAAGAAAATGATATCCCCCTTCCCAAAAGAAATATTAAATATGACTCATATATACTTGAAAAGGTATAGGAAAGTCAGATTTTTATAAATGTAATGGTGTTTTTGAAACCAGTATTTTAGCAGAGAAAAACAAAATAACCATAGAAATATGATGATGAGATAACTTCTGATAAAGTAGAGCCTAAATTAGGTTTTTAAAGAGGAAATCATAGCATATTGAAATCTAGAGCATAAGTTCCACTCAGTCAACAAAAATAATGACATCAACATATGCATCGGTTCTTCCCAGTCCACAGGAGAAAATGAGAGAAGGACTTGGAGACACAGAGAAAGACACGAGAGAGAGAGAGAGAGGCAGAGACGAGTTAAAGAAAGAGAATCAGAAAAACAGAGGATATAGCTTCAAAAAGATATTTGGATGTCTCAGAAAAATGAAACGAGAAAATGCAAAATTGGGAGATGAAAGAGAAAGACTCTTGGCTACACAGCCTGGAACAGGGCAAGCATTTGTGAAGCATCGTCCAATCTTGAGAGCTTTAAGGAAATGGTCGTTAGTTGGTTCAAAGTCATAGTGAGCCTTTACCACGAAGTCCTACATGGGCTTGATGAGGGTGGACCAAGACCAGAAGAGAGATTATTCCGACTGTATTTTTTTAGATCAGTAGGAGAGTTTGGAATGTCTAAGGCTTAGCACTTTCGTCTAAGTGTCATAATTCTAGCAGTTCTCCTGAGCTGAGAAAGCTGTAAATGGCTTGGGGGGGTGTTAGGTACTTATATGAACTCTAGTCACCACAATTAGATCTATTTTGTCTCTATTCTAGAGGTAACTGAGGCTCAGAGAGGTTCCCCCTGCCCCGACTTGGTCAGGAGGGCCAGGGCCAGGATGCAAGCTCAGTTCTGCTGGCTTCAGGCTGCTTCTTGCAGTCTAAACAGCCATCCAGGTGGTTTTGCTTCAGGCCTCATACAACTAACAAAGAAGATAGAAATATAGGGCGACTGCACTTGTGAAAATTCTGATTCCGATGGTGGCTGTGAATCAAGTTCTAGTATTGTATAGTGTTAAACAATGGATAGTAAGTGGCCATAATTGTGAAGAACAAAAGAATAGTTTCTGATCTGGTCACCCCTGCTATGCCTGTATAACTCTACTCTGTCCTTTCATCTGTGTGGTGTTATAAAATTTTTACAGCTTTCACATAAGCAAGTGTGTTTGTCCATCACTTGTCTTTTCTCTGAATGCCTCTTGTGCTTAGATGGTGGTTTCTGTTTTGAACTAAGAATGTGTATAGAGTTACAAGGTAAATAGCCTTTCCCTTTTAATCACTTTGACTTAGTAAAGAACTTCCGGTAAAGTATGGAAAGCATTCCTTAAAATAATGTCAGATGTTTGGATACTCTAAATTTTCATTACAAGAAAAAAAACCTATAATACATTGTTTTTACAGTGTCTTGGTTCTAGCTGATGCCTGGCATGGTTGCTTTAATTCTTCACCAAGCTGTTATATTTGGTATACCATGTATGCCATGCATACTTTAGTTTAAAAGGAAAATAAACTGTGAAATCTGGTGCATGTAAAAAGGAACTCTCTTGAAAATTCAGAGTTTTCTCTATGTATAAATTGTACCTGAATCAAAGAAATATGAAGGGACTTTCTGTGTTACCACATGAAAGAATCAAGGTGTCCAGAGAATCTTCCTGTCTCTCAGACAGGGGTATTACCATACCTAATGCACTGAGGTTGGCATCTCTCCAGCTGCCCTAAGACATGGCTGCAGGATTAGTTAGGGTAGTGGGGTAGGATGGATTTTTTTTCCAAAATGGGCTCTTAGAGCAAATAAAAATGTCACAACAGTGGACACTTCCAGAACTTCAGGGTTAACTTAAGTCAAGTCGGGGTTTCAGCTGGCTGCCCAGGTCTGAGTGCATGTGAAGCTGTCACTCTGTGACTGACTTTGCACTTTTCATGTTTTCTACTGAGAAGAGTAGGGTCTCCATTTTATCAAGGCCTTTTGAAACAGATCACCTGCTGCTGATAAGGAGCAGTGCAGAGGGATTCACTCTAGCACCAACATCCCACGGGTTCCATCCTGATGGAGACACTTTTGGTGTGTGGATCCTGTTCTCGGTGGCAGGAATGGGCTGGTATTCTTCCAGAATGGTGAGCTGGTCTGGGACATGACCTTATAAACCTTGCTAAGGTGGATGACCACTGGAATTTGAGTAGGACTCACTTCTGAAGGGTCTGATCTGGAACTTTCCGTTTTGCATAAAAGTGTCAGGTGATGTCCCTGATAGGCTCACCAAGGCCAGGTGAACCAGCATCCAGACCCAGAACTTCCCATCTCATTTCAGATGCTCCAGGGGAGAGGCATGCTTTAATTCTCATGCTGGGGAGATATTTCTGAGATGATGGAAGTCCTCCTGTTCATGGTATCCTGGAGAAGATACCAGAGAAAAAGAGCATGTTTAGGTGGAGAACCTCCTTCCCACCCCATGATCTTCTCTTGTTTCTGAATTTGGGCACATCTGTTTCTCTGGGTAAAAAGCTGAGGCCAGACAAGAATTTTGGAAGCCAGGCATCTTTTTGTGTGCCTGCAGCAGCCATGGAGGCAGACCTGTGGTCTGGGAGCAGGTCCTTAGGCACCATGTCCTTGCTTACAGGGGCTGGGCAGTGAGCAGGAGGTGATTCTGCAGTGTCATGTGAGAGAAGGAGCCATCAAAGGGTTGGGGACTGGTGCATGAACGGGACTTATTGAAGAGGCAAAGGGATACAGCCTTTGGCAGTTTCACCTTGTCTGCATCCAAAGCATTGAATGCAGTCCACCTCCCAAGATGTCCATTTCTAGACAGCACAAAGGCCTTTGGTTTTGATCCTGTTCTCAGGCAGATTTGGATAATTCATGTCTATTGTAGCCAGATCGTGAAGATCATCAACTTCGCTTCTCTTTATTTTGCCTTCTGGAATACTTGGTACTTAGCTGAGGTTTCATTATCTTGTGCACTTTGCTAATTGAATTGGAGATGAGATTTATGAGGTACCTCTATTCAGGTGAAGGTAATTTGTTTGACCTTCCTCTCTGCTTCATTGGAACCATTAGTGGATCTGACTTCGCTGCCTTGTAATAATAGGCAGGGACAGTGGGTACTGCAAAGCCCCCCAGTTTTTGCTTTCTTAGCAGGCATCCTAAGTGTTAATCATTTTCAGGCTCTGTTGGTAAAGCATGACTAGAATGCCTAATGAAAAAGTGGGGTTCCAGGACAAGCTTTACTTTTACCTAGTCTCTTCATTGAAGGCTCAGTTTAAACTTAGACATGGAATGATAGTTTTTTTCTGAGGCCTTATTATCTCTGTGTTCAGACTCCAATAATAGAGGCTACCCTGTCTGCATGCTTGAGGTCTCTCAAGTACATCAGTAGCAGTACTTTTCCTTTAAGTCCTCCGCTTCATCTTGCTCTTCCTTTTTCCATCTCCTACTTTCGTTTCCATGATCACCATCACCTTCATCATCACCACCATCAGACAGGCTCTGGCTGACCCATGTCCATGTGTTTCCTCTTGCTGATCTTATGCATTATTTACTTTTCTGATAATTTATTTCCAGATCCATTTTGATCTGTGGGCTGTGGTTTCACCCACAGCTGAGCAACTAACTTCCTTAGTGTGTGTTTGAGGTTCTTGCAGGTTTCTGTAGATATAGGTTAATTGAGCAATAGGTTTTATGTCATTTGTTTTCCATTTGGAGACTAGGTTGTACTACCCTGGCTTCATATAGTAAGAAGAATCACTGTCTGGAGTATTTTGGCAGGAACAAATCTAGACAAAGATCTATATTGGCAGCAGCAAGAACACAGTCTTCTATAATGAAATTGATAATACTGTGCTTATGTACTGAATGTTTGAGTCATCAGTGAACCTCTGGTCTGAGAATCATGAAACAGAGTCTTTAAGAAGATATCATTTCACCTGTCACAAAGAGCTCCCCTATAGACTGCGCGGTATACATTTGCTGTCCTAAATCAGAGGCAAGGCATACCCCCAGGCGGACAATCGATTGATGTGGATATTTCACTGTGATTGTAGTGAAAGTCATTTGAGTATTTTAATGCCCTTCAAACCGCAAGCTTCTTTTGTTCCTACTCCACTTACGGCATTTTCAGGTGAGGCCACAGATAACAGCAATGGCCTTGGTCTTTGAACGTGCTTCCCATTCTACGTGAAATCCCTGACGTGATCATGCTTGTGGCCTTGGACGCTTTTCACTCGGCCCTGCTGATCAGATCACAGCCTTCTTTGAATCATTGAATTTTAATTGTGCAATAACTTTGGCTTTCCTTACACATTCAGGCTTTGCCAAGAACTTTGTGTTTCCTGCTTTAATTTTCATCTCATAACTAAACTTCATTTCATAAAGTCAAACCAGAGCTTTAAAAGCCTTGCTGACCATCCTCAGCCATTTACTTAGTTTTTGGTCTTCAAAACAAATGGACAACAGCTTCCCTTTTCCCACTCCCATACCCATTAATTTTTGATCATCATGAGAATCAAAATAAACTAAGTCCATCTCCTACTTTCGTTTCCATGATCACCATCACCTTCATCATCACCACCATCAGACAGGCTCTGGCTGACCCATGTCCATGTGTTTCCTCTTGCTGATCTTATGCATTATTTACTTTTCTGATAATTTATTTCCAGATCCATTTTGATCTGTGGGCTGTGGTTTCACCCACAGCTGAGCAACTAACTTCCTTAGTGTGTGTTTGAGGTTCTTGCAGGTTTCTGTAGATATAGGTTAATTGAGCAATAGGTTTTATGTCATTTGTTTTCCATTTGGAGACTAGGTTGTACTACCCTGGCTTCATATAGTAAGAAGAATCACTGTCTGGAGTATTTTGGCAGGAACAAATCTAGACAAAGATCTATATTGGCAGCAGCAAGAACACAGTCTTCTATAATGAAATTGATAATACTGTGCTTATGTACTGAATGTTTGAGTCATCAGTGAACCTCTGGTCTGAGAATCATGAAACAGAGTCTTTAAGAAGATATCATTTCACCTGTCACAAAGAGCTCCCCTATAGACTGCGCGGTATACATTTGCTGTCCTAAATCAGAGGCAAGGCATACCCCCAGGCGGACAATCGATTGATGTGGATATTTCACTGTGATTGTAGTGAAAGTCATTTGAGTATTTTAATGCCCTTCAAACCGCAAGCTTCTTTTGTTCCTACTCCACTTACGGCATTTTCAGGTGAGGCCACAGATAACAGCAATGGCCTTGGTCTTTGAACGTGCTTCCCATTCTACGTGAAATCCCTGACGTGATCATGCTTGTGGCCTTGGACGCTTTTCACTCGGCCCTGCTGATCAGATCACAGCCTTCTTTGAATCATTGAATTTTAATTGTGCAATAACTTTGGCTTTCCTTACACATTCAGGCTTTGCCAAGAACTTTGTGTTTCCTGCTTTAATTTTCATCTCATAACTAAACTTCATTTCATAAAGTCAAACCAGAGCTTTAAAAGCCTTGCTGACCATCCTCAGCCATTTACTTAGTTTTTGGTCTTCAAAACAAATGGACAACAGCTTCCCTTTTCCCACTCCCATACCCATTAATTTTTGATCATCATGAGAATCAAAATAAACTAAGTCAAGCAATTTTCCCCCAGAAACCTAAAATGTTTCAGGAGGCACTCTCTGGGTATTCTTGTGCCTGACTCTGCAGCCTTCCATACATTTCACACCAAATGTGTGATTTTGTACAGGACGTTTGTAGTGATTTGGTTAACCCAGTGAGAAGCAGTAGATCCTACATTGGATTGTCTCCTCCCCTCTGTTTTGGTTCTGTTATCAAGTCCATCTAAGTTTAAAAAGTTCTAGACATTAGTATGCTACAGATTAAAATGCATTCTGTCCTTGGTAGCATGTGAGGCCGGTAGAGATTAAAAGTGTTGGGACATGCTCTCTCTACGGTCCTGTGCTTTAAGTCTCAGATACAGGAGAGTAAACAGAAAAGAAATATGAGATTATCCAGAGTATAAAAGAAGAACATGTTAGTGAATGGAAGAAAATGCTGTAGAAGAGGAAAGGGACTGGTTAATCGAAGGAGATGGGTTTTTTATTTTTTTTTTAAAGATTTATTTATTTATTTATTTTTTGGGTTGGGTTGGGGAAAGAGGGGAGCGGGAGGGCCACTTCTATTGGTCCTTCATTTCTCCATTTCCATCCGTCTTTGTTCTTTGGCCCATGTGGGCCTCCCATCGCGGTGGCGTCTGTCCTTGCAGAGCACCGGCTCTGGGTGCATGTGCTCCAGAGCTCCTGCTCGGTAATTGGACACATTGGTCCAGCCGCTCCGCAGCACGTGGGATCTTCCCAGGCCAGGGATCGAACTGGCACACCTTGCACTGCAAGGCAGTGTCCTTACCCACTGGACCACCAGGGGAAGCCCAGGGGATGGTTTTTTATGTTGAATCTTCAGGCATGGGGAAGGCTTGCTTGATGGAACGTGTTCTTAGGAGATGTGATAGTGTGTAGACAAAAGGAATATCCTTGACACGGTGGCATTTGGGAGAGGATGAAACAGCTTTGGAATGAGGGCAGAGAAGGACCTAAACTTAACTGTTGGGCAATTTTTGCCACACCTGCAAGCAATGCCGTTGAAGAAGATGGACTGACCATCCAGAGGTTCTGAGTTTAGATTTCAGCTCTCATTCTACTCCTTGATGACATTGGTCATATCAAAATGGCCATGTGGGCTGAGTGACTCACCTATAAAATATAATTGAAAAGGCACAACAGTGAAGGTTAGTTGATGCAACAGCCAATAGATATTGACTGTCTCACACAGATGTCAAGTGTTTCAGTCAGGTTTCAGCCCAGGTGCTAAAAGAAAACAGAATGGCACCTGGCTCAAGTCTAACTGAAGGAAAACTCTTTGCCCCTACCATTTCCTAGGCACCTAATCCTATGAAAACACAGGGATAAATTCTCTGATTTTTACCTGGTCAACTGGGGACATTTGCTTTGCTTTCCAGTGAAGGTAAGCTGCCATCCTGGCACCCTGGCCACCATCCTGTCTCCAAGGTGGCACCGTGCCCTGCAGACACCAAGCTGGCAGTTTTCTACTTCTCCAATGACAAATGTGATAAGATTTGCTTTTTTAGATTGCAGCTGCATCTTTCTTCCGTTCCTTTCACATCCTTTCGATTCAGCAGTTTTCTCTTTTGCTCCAGATAAATTGCTGTTAATTTAAATATACTGCAGATCCTTGCCATTTTATGGATGATTGCTTCTGAGTAATAGGAGGAAAATGTGTGCACGTTTGAATATAAAGAAATCTAAATGGGTCGGAAGCCAATGGTAAAGAAAGCACAGTGCTTCGCTGACCATCAGCCACCCACCCCCACACCCTTCCCTTTGAAGTGGTCAGTGAGTGGATTTGGAGTCAGTAAATAACAGAGATGCATCCAGGTTTTTCTTCTCTGCTTCCAACTTGACATCACATTTCTCATTCAGCACCTGCTTTATCCTTGTTCTTATTTAACTCAGCTAAGTGTAAGCAGTGGTGGCAAAGTTTTTCTAGAGTTGTTTTTGATAAAGGAGCTGTTGTCACGATAACTACAGTGTACCATCGGAATTCTGCAAACGCTTCAGAATGTCACATTGTCAAAATATCTATATTTCAGGCTCAGAAGCTTTGGAATGAGGGCAGAGAAGGACCTAAACTTAACTGCCACACCTGCAAGCAATGCCGTTGAAGAAGATGGACTGACCATCCAGAGGTTCTGAGTTTAGATTTCAGCTCTCATTCTACTCCTTGATGACATTGGTCATATCAAAATGGCCATGTGGGCTGAGTGACTCACCTATAAAATATAATTGAAAAGGCACAACAGTGAAGGTTAGTTGATGCAACAGCCAATAGATATTGACTGTCTCACACAGATGTCAAGTGTTTCAGTCAGGTTTCAGCCCAGGTGCTAAAAGAAAACAGAATGGCACCTGGCTCAAGTCTAACTGAAGGAAAACTCTTTGCCCCTACCATTTCCTAGGCACCTAATCCTATGAAAACACAGGGATAAATTCTCTGATTTTTACCTGGTCAACTGGGGACATTTGCTTTGCTTTCCAGTGAAGGTAAGCTGCCATCCTGGCACCCTGGCCACCATCCTGTCTCCAAGGTGGCACCGTGCCCTGCAGACACCAAGCTGGCAGTTTTCTACTTCTCCAATGACAAATGTGATAAGATTTGCTTTTTTAGATTGCAGCTGCATCTTTCTTCCGTTCCTTTCACATCCTTTCGATTCAGCAGTTTTCTCTTTTGCTCCAGATAAATTGCTGTTAATTTAAATATACTGCAGATCCTTGCCATTTTATGGATGATTGCTTCTGAGTAATAGGAGGAAAATGTGTGCACGTTTGAATATAAAGAAATCTAAATGGGTCGGAAGCCAATGGTAAAGAAAGCACAGTGCTTCGCTGACCATCAGCCACCCACCCCCACACCCTTCCCTTTGAAGTGGTCAGTGAGTGGATTTGGAGTCAGTAAATAACAGAGATGCATCCAGGTTTTTCTTCTCTGCTTCCAACTTGACATCACATTTCTCATTCAGCACCTGCTTTATCCTTGTTCTTATTTAACTCAGCTAAGTGTAAGCAGTGGTGGCAAAGTTTTTCTAGAGTTGTTTTTGATAAAGGAGCTGTTGTCACGATAACTACAGTGTACCATCGGAATTCTGCAAACGCTTCAGAATGTCACATTGTCAAAATATCTATATTTCAGGCTCAGAAGCTAGACAGCTCGTTTGGCTGCTAAACCCACAAGATGTTCAACCATTTGTTGTGGTCTAAAAACTTTCCCCCTCACTAGGAGAAAATAGTGATCTATTGTTTTATATCATTTTATAGCCCCTTTTTTGAGTTTCTTACAACTTGAGAGGGCACAAGCCATTAGATCCTGGTAGGTCAGTTGGGGCTGTAATTGAAATTTATCATCAACCGCTTGGAAACATGAAGCAACTGGATGTGTTTCCTTGTTAGTACTCAAGTCTTTAAATCAAATTAATTTTTTATGAGGTGGTGGTGTATCTTATGCATATCAACGGTATGTGAAGATCAAGTATGGGAGGAGACTGACTTGCCTTCCTTGAGGTGAGAGGTGGTGTAAGCGATGCTTTGCATGCACACACTGCATATTGCTTATCATCATGACAGACTGGCTTTTCCTCAAGAAAGACATCAAGTGTGTTTTTTAGGGCAGCTGTATTTGCTTTCCTTGCATGGGTGTGTGGAATTGAGATATGTGTCTTTGAGAAGGACACATCACAAAAGGCAAAGCAGAAGAAGGTTCCAGAGGGACAGACATCAGCTTAAATGGGGCAAATGCTATTGCAGCCTGAGTAAATCGCGATCCAAAGGAGCTTTCATGTGGTCCAGCAAATTGTTTCTCCCAGTTGTAATAATAAAAAAGCCTATACAGGGGTTTGGGGAGGTGCCTGACAGAGAAAAGTGATACATAGAAGCCAAGGAAGAGTGGCCCGGTTCCGATTAAACACTTTGACATCAGTAAACTCTTCTAGTTCTTGTATGGGCTTGGCCCAAGAGTTTGTGTTTTTCCATCAAATGTTAACTAAAAACCTGAATAAACTTTTGGTCCAACCCAATACCATAACCTAGTGGAAATAAGGTTTGGATTAGCAGTTTAATCTGTTCTGTTATTTTAATCAAATAAACCCTTCAAAATTGCATGTTGAGAAACAGCAAAACTGCATCATGAGAAACTGATATATTGAATCAACAAATATTTTGTTTGAGAGTGATGTATTCTATTTGTATCTCCAAGTTTTTCTTGGCAGACTTGCCATCCTCATATTAATCCTACTGTTTCAGTGGGAAGGAATTTGAGATCCACCCTCTTGAAACCTGAAAGAGTAGCTAAGGTGTTTACTTAGTTTATTTGGTGTGCTCGGTCTACATACAATAGGTCACTCTTCTTAAACTAGTGCTGCTTACATGTGCCTGGAGGCTGAGCTTTTAGAAAGAGACTAGAGACAGATATGAAGGAGACTTAATCAGCACCACTGTGTGCCCCCTAAATTCTCAGTGCTCTGCGGGTGATTAAATCCATAAACGATGTTTGGCGTCTGTCCCTAGTTCTTTTCCTGAGACTTGGAAGGGCAGGAGAGAGAAATGCCATGGAAATTAAGCTCCATAGACTCTTTCAGTATTTTTGTAAATGATTATACAGCCTGGTGGTGGTAATTAGAGCTCTGGAGGCAGATGACACCAGCACTTGGCAGACCAGACACCAGGTTGAGGAAGATCGAGAGTCTGGAGGGCTGGGTTTAAAGTGTCTTTCAAAGTTAAACTTGAAAACGTCTTGGGGGTTTCTACTATGACATCATCTGTCTTGTCACTGAAGCGGATGAAGATTCATGCAATTTACCCACAGAATTCTCTGTAATAGAACCTTCCCTGTTCTGCTGGGTTTTCACAGGCACGTTTAGAGAAAGCTTATCCGCCTCTAAGGTTGTGGCGGGTGACCACAGTATCAGAGGTTCTGGGTGGGACTCTCAGCTCCATCACACACTAGCTGTCAGAACTTGAGTGACTTCTCAGTCTCTGGGCCTCAGTTTTCTCACCAGTTAAGAGGGTATAATAGTAGAACCTATCTCCTAGGGTTATGGTGACTGTATTTAAGCAACGCGCTTAGAAGTTAACCTTGACACAAAATAGATTTACTGTGCAGGTGATTCTCTCATCTTTGTCCATCTGAAACCAATGAAGTGTCTGAAGTCAGGAATTCCAGTTTCTTTACTTTCATCGGGGTACTTTTGCAGTGCTCAAAAATTTTTTGAATCAACAAATATTTTGTTTGAGAGTGATGTATTCTATTTGTATCTCCAAGTTTTTCTTGGCAGACTTGCCATCCTCATATTAATCCTACTGTTTCAGTGGGAAGGAATTTGAGATCCACCCTCTTGAAACCTGAAAGAGTAGCTAAGGTGTTTACTTAGTTTATTTGGTGTGCTCGGTCTACATACAATAGGTCACTCTTCTTAAACTAGTGCTGCTTACATGTGCCTGGAGGCTGAGCTTTTAGAAAGAGACTAGAGACAGATATGAAGGAGACTTAATCAGCACCACTGTGTGCCCCCTAAATTCTCAGTGCTCTGCGGGTGATTAAATCCATAAACGATGTTTGGCGTCTGTCCCTAGTTCTTTTCCTGAGACTTGGAAGGGCAGGAGAGAGAAATGCCATGGAAATTAAGCTCCATAGACTCTTTCAGTGTTTTTGTAAATGATTATACAGCCTGGTGGTGGTAATTAGAGCTCTGGAGGCAGATGACACCAGCACTTGGCAGACCAGACACCAGGTTGAGGAAGATCGAGAGTCTGGAGGGCTGGGTTTAAAGTGTCTTTCAAAGTTAAACTTGAAAACGTCTTGGGGGTTTCTACTATGACATCATCTGTCTTGTCACTGAAGCGGATGAAGATTCATGCAATTTACCCACAGAATTCTCTGTAATAGAACCTTCCCTGTTCTGCTGGGTTTTCACAGGCACGTTTAGAGAAAGCTTATCCGCCTCTAAGGTTGTGGCGGGTGACCACAGTATCAGAGGTTCTGGGTGGGACTCTCAGCTCCATCACACACTAGCTGTCAGAACTTGAGTGACTTCTCAGTCTCTGGGCCTCAGTTTTCTCACCAGTTAAGAGGGTATAATAGTAGAACCTATCTCCTAGGGTTATGGTGACTGTATTTAAGCAACGCGCTTAGAAGTTAACCTTGACACAAAATAGATTTACTGTGCAGGTGATTCTCTCATCTTTGTCCATCTGAAACCAATGAAGTGTCTGAAGTCAGGAATTCCAGTTTCTTTACTTTCGCATCGTGTATTATAGTGTGTACTGTTTGGTCAGTGCTCAGTAAATGTGCGCAGAATAGCTGATATTAAGTATTTTATATATTCTATAGACTATGTGTACTAGATACTACATGTCTTAAATTGTATATATAATGTATATACACACAATATACTTCATGTCGTATGCCGTATACCATATTTTATATAGTAGATTATATATATGTGCCATAGATGTGGTATGGGGCTTAATTAAATATAGGCAGTTAATTAATTGGGCTTCCCAGTTGGCACAGTGGTAAAGAATCTGCCTGCAAATGGAAGAGATGCAGGAGATAAGCACTAGATCTCTGGGTCAGAAAGATCCCCTGGAGGAGGAAAAAGCAATCCACTCCAGTATTCTTGCCTGGAAAATTCCATGGACAGAGGAGCCTACCAGGCTATAGCCCATGGGGTCACAAGAAGTCAGACATGACTGAGCGCGCACACACACACACACACACACAATTAGTAATAGGATTTCTGAAAAAGAATCAATTTTCACATGGGCTCAGTATTTCACTAATTAAAGCCAACCAGTTCTCTGATCTGGCTGAATAACTAATCAGTTATTGTAGAAGTAATTTTGTTTTAAAGATAGGAAAAGAAAATTAGAATTTGGGTAGATATTTATTGTTGAATTTTATTTTTTCCTTATACATATAAAAATATTGAGGGGTCATCTTATACTGTGCACAGATTTCTCCTCCTTACATTAAGATGTTAATATTTGATACAGTCGTGGGTTGAACTGTGTGCAGAAGTCCTTTGCATTTCTTTCCTGTGTTTCATGTGCCATGTAAGTTGGGTTTAAGTTTAAGACTAAGTTGCTCGAGAATGAGATTCCCATTTTGTCCTGATTTCTGTTTTGTAATATATTACCTTTATGTTTTCAAGCATATTCCATGTTGTGTCTCAGTTTTGATGTTTATTATGTTCTTTTAAAAGTGACTGTATTTAAGCAACGCGCTTAGAAGTTAACCTTGACACAAAATAGATTTACTGTGCAGGTGATTCTCTCATCTTTGTCCATCTGAAACCAATGAAGTGTCTGAAGTCAGGAATTCCAGTTTCTTTACTTTCGCATCGTGTATTATAGTGTGTACTGTTTGGTCAGTGCTCAGTAAATGTGCGCAGAATAGCTGATATTAAGTATTTTATATATTCTATAGACTATGTGTACTAGATACTACATGTCTTAAATTGTATATATAATGTATATACACACAATATACTTCATGTCGTATGCCGTATACCATATTTTATATAGTAGATTATATATATGTGCCATAGATGTGGTATGGGGCTTAATTAAATATAGGCAGTTAATTAATTGGGCTTCCCAGTTGGCACAGTGGTAAAGAATCTGCCTGCAAATGGAAGAGATGCAGGAGATAAGCACTAGATCTCTGGGTCAGAAAGATCCCCTGGAGGAGGAAAAAGCAATCCACTCCAGTATTCTTGCCTGGAAAATTCCATGGACAGAGGAGCCTACCAGGCTATAGCCCATGGGGTCACAAGAAGTCAGACATGACTGAGCGCGCACACACACACACACACACACAATTAGTAATAGGATTTCTGAAAAAGAATCAATTTTCACATGGGCTCAGTATTTCACTAATTAAAGCCAACCAGTTCTCTGATCTGGCTGAATAACTAATCAGTTATTGTAGAAGTAATTTTGTTTTAAAGATAGGAAAAGAAAATTAGAATTTGGGTAGATATTTATTGTTGAATTTTATTTTTTCCTTATACATATAAAAATATTGAGGGGTCATCTTATACTGTGCACAGATTTCTCCTCCTTACATTAAGATGTTAATATTTGATACAGTCGTGGGTTGAACTGTGTGCAGAAGTCCTTTGCATTTCTTTCCTGTGTTTCATGTGCCATGTAAGTTGGGTTTAAGTTTAAGACTAAGTTGCTCGAGAATGAGATTCCCATTTTGTCCTGATTTCTGTTTTGTAATATATTACCTTTATGTTTTCAAGCATATTCCATGTTGTGTCTCAGTTTTGATGTTTATTATGTTCTTTTAAAAGTGATTGTACTTGCATGTTAATTTCCGTTGATTTTTCGTTTGAGCATGACTTATGTTTTATTTTGTGTTTCTTTTAGGTTTTGTTTTGTTTCATAAGATCCCACTGGATGGGTAGCTGAAATAAAGGAAAAGACAGAGAAGGGGGCTGTGGTGCTTGTTGGTTGATGCTGCCTTGTAAGCTGGACTCTTGGGGCTGGCGTTGGCTTTCCCTGGGAAGGGCCTCTCGCCTTGAGTTTCCTGGTAGAGGTGGGTGGTGTCCACAGGAGGTACTGCAGGAAGCCCGCAGGTGCTGGGAGCTGTGAATGGGGAACACCCTTGCAGAGGCAGCTCACAGGCAGCTAAGAGAGTCAAGAAAACATCTTAAATTAACGCTTCTTTTTTGTTCTCACAATCATTCAAATACAAAATGGAAGTTACATGCCATTGGATTGTGCTTCTCTTCAGAAAGGTGTGTAATGTTTGACCGTCATTGGAAATGTATTGATTTTCAATGTTACTGTTTATTAAAGGTGAACTGCAAAGTTTTAAAACAAATCTAAATTTAGGAGCAGGTATAAGTAAGTACACACTAAACTGTGTAACCTCCATTTAACATGAATTTTAGCATTGTTTTCTGCTATTGTTTAATCAGCACTGAATGCAGACATTTTTACTTTTCCACCTAGAACACAATGACTAAAAGAGATAAAAGCATCTACGTCATCAGTGTGGGGACTTGGGGATACCCTGGAAGGGTCTTTCCTTCACTGGCCATGGAGGTCCAGAGTTTTAAAGAATTTAGGAATAACTAATCAGTGATTGTAGAAGTAATTTTGTTTTAAAGATAGGAAAAGAAAATTAGAATTTGGGTAGATATTTATTGTTGAATTTTATTTTTCCTTATACATATAAAAATATTGAGGGTCATCTTATACTGTGCACAGATTTCTCCTCCTTACATTAAGATGTTAATATTTGATACAGTCGTGGGTTGAACTGTGTGCAGAAGTCCTTTGCATTTCTTTCCTGTGTTTCATGTGCCATGTAAGTTGGGTTTAAGTTTAAGACTAAGTTGCTCGAGAATGAGATTCCCATTTTGTCCTGATTTCTGTTTTGTAATATATTACCTTTATGTTTTCAAGCATATTCCATGTTGTGTCTCAGTTTTGATGTTTATTATGTTCTTTTAAAAGTGATTGTACTTGCATGTTAATTTCCGTTGATTTTTCGTTTGAGCATGACTTATGTTTTATTTTGTGTTTCTTTTAGGTTTTGTTTTGTTTCATAAGATCCCACTGGATGGGTAGCTGAAATAAAGGAAAAGACAGAGAAGGGGGCTGTGGTGCTTGTTGGTTGATGCTGCCTTGTAAGCTGGACTCTTGGGGCTGGCGTTGGCTTTCCCTGGGAAGGGCCTCTCGCCTTGAGTTTCCTGGTAGAGGTGGGTGGTGTCCACAGGAGGTACTGCAGGAAGCCCGCAGGTGCTGGGAGCTGTGAATGGGGAACACCCTTGCAGAGGCAGCTCACAGGCAGCTAAGAGAGTCAAGAAAACATCTTAAATTAACGCTTCTTTTTTGTTCTCACAATCATTCAAATACAAAATGGAAGTTACATGCCATTGGATTGTGCTTCTCTTCAGAAAGGTGTGTACTGTTTGACCGTACTGGAAATGTATTGATTTTCAATGTTACTGTTTATTAAAGGTGAACTGCAAAGTTTTAAAACAAATCTAAATTTAGGAGCAGGTATAAGTAAGTACACACTAAACTGTGTAACCTCCATTTAACATGAATTTTAGCATTGTTTTCTGCTATTGTTTAATCAGCACTGAATGCAGACATTTTTACTTTTCCACCTAGAACACAATGACTAAAAGAGATAAAAGCATCTACGTCATCAGTGTGGGGACTTGGGGATACCCCTGGAAGGGTCTTTCCTTCACTGGCCATGGAGGTCCAGAGTCATCCCATCAATAATAATGATTTCTTTATGGTTTATTAGCAGACAAGGTAAAAACAACAAAAGCAAAGAAATAAGCTAATTGGTCAGGGGCTATGGATTTCGGTCAGGTATAGTTTCAGAACAACAGAAAGAGTGAAATATATACATACGGTGCATATGCCCTTTCACTTGACCTCTGTGATCCACCTGCTTTTTAGAAGTTTGCTGAGTGAGAGGGCCGCAGCATCTCACGCTGTTCCCATGATAGAACGGCAGCTTTTTACTCTGAAAAGGCCTGTGAGCAGAATGGCTGGCCTGCTGTGAGCAGGAGACCACATTCTAAGAAGGATAGTCCCCCACAACATACTCCACTCCACTGGCTTTTCCTGAGCTGGACAGCTCGCCCTGACCCCGGCAGCACAGAAGTGGCAAATCGCTGATGAATGTAGGCTTTATAATGTTCAGCTTCAGTGCTGTGAGGGCAGCCTGAGTGCTACAGCATCCTGCTTCCCTGCCTTAGTCTTATGTGGACACCTGTCTCCGGCACGTGGCCTCGACAGTGGCCTTTGTGTGTATTTTGCTTCCGATGCACCAGGCAAGGATCCCTGTGAGATGTGGCTGCCCCTGCCTGCCTCACACCTTTCTTGATAGGGGAGCTTCAGAGCCAGGCCTGGAGCATTTTGTTTGAAAACACAATAGGCTCTGTTAACACATGCACGTAGATGTCACAGATGAACTGGAAACTTACTGATGTTTTTTAAAAAAGGCCTTTTGTGGTGATGGTGAAGGGTAGTTACTCAAGTGTTGCAGTTCAGCTTTAAGGTTTTATAGATTTTTTAACTCATCCAGCATGTTCGGAAACATTGTTTTGAATCCCGTGTAACCAAGGCTTTCATCTTGGTAAATCGGGATCTGTTTAGGCACCACTTGATATAAATAGATTATCCAGGATGAATATTTTATACTGTTATCTTTTGCATTAGCCACGAAATGTGTTATTGCTTGCTGCAGACATTTCACGGAGTCCTATGGATTACAGCATTTGACTTGGCTGCTTGGTACCCGCGCCTGAAAGAAGGCTGGTTTCTCCAAAGCAGCGGCTACTCTTCTCAGAAGTTCTATTTCCAAAAAACTATGTGGGGGTGAGGGCAGCTGACCCTGGGCAGGGGGAGGTCTCCATATTCTCTGAATTTCCATTTTCTTACTCACTGTTGAATGACAGTTTCTTTCACTACTTAGATTTTGATCTTTCCCAAAGGTGTTGATTTACAAAAAGGCCAGCTAATTGCAGAAATCCTGCCCTCTGAAAGAAAAATGAAATTCAAACTGAGAGCCGAGTAGAAGCTGTCAGGACAGCCAGGGTTCTTAAATATCGGCCATTCGGTACATTTTTTTTTTGCACAGCTTTTATGTTTTTCCGTGGAACTATAAAATTGCAGTGAAACTTTTAAGGACTATTTTATAAGTATCCCAAAGCCTAAAAGAAAAGAAAAAAAAAAGAACATTTGTCCTCAACAGCAAAAAGAATTGCAGGATAGATTTTTGTTTTAAAATGGAGAAAAGTAGACAGATAAGGCAATTGAGTCGCTCAAAGAGCAGTTGACATCTCCCAGGGAACAATGAAAACAGCAGGCTATTAGAAAAATGGTTTCCATTGGTCTTGTGTTCTTTGCTTTTCATTTTTTAAAAAATCCCTGAAGACTTCCGTCAGTAACCCAGCCTCTCATTTCTGTACTCCAGACCACCCCCTCATCCTTTGCTTTTGATGTTGCCTATAAGAAAATTTTCTAGCTTCCTAGGTCTAGCATGCATTTTCCCAGCATTAGAGCAGAAAAGGCAGCACTTATGCTAAACTCAAGTGCATTGCCCTCCAATAAGGATGTGGCATTTGAGCACCAGGCTGGTTCCCTAAGTGAACAGTGTGGGCCAGGTGAGTGAACCCCCTCCCCTCCAGAGGGGCTGCTGTCACTCAGACTCAGTCAACTCGTGCCTCCCAGGGTTGCGGTCCCAGACTTCCAAACCTGATTCTTTAAGAAAAACGTGAAACCTGGATTTTTAATGAGAAATGTCCCTATTTTTAAAAAGTTGCCTTGGTTATTTTTAAAACATTATGTAGGCCAACAAAACATGTCTGTGGGCTGCCAGTTTGTTACTTTGGTCTTAAAGCAAGATCATGATTCTCTCCCTATATCCAGTGAGAGATGGGGAAGCACAGGTACCGATGGGAAAGTACATGACCACATTTTATGGGTTTCGTTTTTTTTCTTTTGAACCATTTCTATTGGTCTTTCATTTATCTATTTTCATCCATCTTTTTTCTTTGGCCTGTGTGCGCCTCCCATCGCAGGTGCCTCTGCACTATGTAGTGCCGTTACTAAGAAATCTGCAGAAATCCTGCCCTCTGAAAGAAAAATGAAATTCAAACTGAGAGCCGAGTAGAAGCTGTCAGGACAGCCAGGGTTCTTAAATATCGGCCATTCGGTACATTTTTTTTTTGCACAGCTTTTATGTTTTCCGTGGAACTATAAAATTGCAGTGAAACTTTTAAGGACTATTTTATAAGTATCCCAAAGCCTAAAAGAAAAGAAAAAAAAAAGAACATTTGTCCTCAACAGCAAAAAGAATTGCAGGATAGATTTTTGTTTTAAAATGGAGAAAAGTAGACAGATAAGGCAATTGAGTCGCTCAAAGAGCAGTTGACATCTCCCAGGGAACAATGAAAACAGCAGGCTATTAGAAAAATGGTTTCCATTGGTCTTGTGTTCTTTGCTTTTCATTTTTTAAAAAATCCCTGAAGACTTCCGTCAGTAACCCAGCCTCTCATTTCTGTACTCCAGACCACCCCCTCATCCTTTGCTTTTGATGTTGCCTATAAGAAAATTTTCTAGCTTCCTAGGTCTAGCATGCATTTTCCCAGCATTAGAGCAGAAAAGGCAGCACTTATGCTAAACTCAAGTGCATTGCCCTCCAATAAGGATGTGGCATTTGAGCACCAGGCTGGTTCCCTAAGTGAACAGTGTGGGCCAGGTGAGTGAACCCCCTCCCCTCCAGAGGGGCTGCTGTCACTCAGACTCAGTCAACTCGTGCCTCCCAGGGTTGCGGTCCCAGACTTCCAAACCTGATTCTTTAAGAAAAACGTGAAACCTGGATTTTTAATGAGAAATGTCCCTATTTTTAAAAAGTTGCCTTGGTTATTTTTAAAACATTATGTAGGCCAACAAAACATGTCTGTGGGCTGCCAGTTTGTTACTTTGGTCTTAAAGCAAGATCATGATTCTCTCCCTATATCCAGTGAGAGATGGGGAAGCACAGGTACCGATGGGAAAGTACATGACCACATTTTATGGGTTTCGTTTTTTTTCTTTTGAACCATTTCTATTGGTCTTTCATTTATCTATTTTCATCCATATTTGTTCTTTGGCCCATGTGGGCCTCCCATCGCAGTGGCCTCTGCCACTATAGAGTACCAGCTCTGGGCACATGCGCTCCAGAGCTCCAGCTCGGTAGTTGGACACATCAGTTCAGCCACTCTGCGTCACGTGGGATCTTCCCAGGCCAGGGATCAAACCAGTGCCCCTTGCACTGCAAGGCGGTGTCTTTACCCACTGGACCACCAGGGAAGCCCCTTATGGATTTCTTTAACATACTGTTACAGTCATTGTTGAATACAAAGCAGGTGTGTCTTCTTCAAGAGGCATGGTTCGTGCCCTGTATCTTGAATCAGGTCCCACTGAGACCCTGCGGAAGCAGCTGAGAGAGACTAAGAAACTTCCCCTGTCATTGCATGATGCATCAGTGTGAGTCTGAAGGAGGCCCGTCTCTCAACAGGAGAAGTGAATCCCCACATACTTTCATGGATTCAGGGGTTTTCTCTCCTGATCTCCTGCAGGGACTGGTTTCATTTTGACCCACTGAGTCTTTCCAAGAGTAGGGATCAGAGAAGAGATGTGACTAATCCTAGCCTTAACCCAGAAATGTAGACTCCAGAGAGTCGCTTTCATCCCCCCACCCACTACTGAGCAGAGGCAGTCAGGATTCAGTAGTTGGAGGAGTTAACAACTCAAGGAGTACAGGCAAGAGTTGAGGTCCCTGTCCAGGGTGAGGGTCAGCATGCCTTTTCTCTCTTTGTTTTACCTTTGCCTTTGCCTTTGTGATTTCCTTAAAATCCCTGACTTTTTCCCCCCTCTCTAACACTCTAAATTGACTCCATGACAAACTAAGAACTAACCTTATTTGCTTTATTGGTTACACCTTTTTTTCTCCCCATCGGAAAAAGGAATCAAAGTGCTAACCAGGACAGTACCAACTCCTCTCCTCTTTCTACACTTTCACTTGCTCCATCACTTTTTGTCTAGTACCGCTTCAGTTGGTTTTCATCTAATTTCCTCCCACTGCAGTAGAAGCTCATTTCATCTTCTTTTGTCCAGACTCTAGATTAAATAGAGTCCATGAAATCCAGGATCTTCGCAGGATTTCAGCATTCAGCCACATGGGTTGTCCCATTTCTGTATGGTCAAAGTCGGTGAACCCCCACCCCCAGGCTTGTGCCACTCAGCCGACTGGATGCCAGGGAAACTAGGACAGAGGAAGCAAATTCATTAAGTGCATTCTGCTATGTTCATATACCTACAGCGCCTGCAAACCATGATAGGTTAGTTCAAGGGCACCTGGGAAGGTTAAGGACGCTGCTGGACAGGGCAAAGATAATTTTCTGTGGGGTGCTGCCAGGATGAATTAAGTTAACAGACTTCCCAATCCAGAAAGTGACATGAAAACAGTTGGCAGAGAAGACAGTTTTCAACTCAAGTTAGCCCGTTTCCTTGTTTGGGTCTTCAGGGACAAAGAGACCTCCCAGGCATCTAATTTTGTCAGTGAGATCACCCTGAGTTTAATTCAGGCTAGTGTGATTTGGAGCCTTGGGCTGGTCACTAGTGCATGCCCAGGATGTCTTGACATTGGCTATGTCAGGAGTCTTAGTTTCACGGAAAAATAAGTGTGTAATAGGCAAAGAACAGAAAATTTCACCACCTTTTAGATAGTCCATTTATGACTGGAGCTTCTATAAGCAAATATGCAAGAGGTTCTGGTCACAATGTATATGTATTTCAAATCATTGCACTGTACACTTTCAACATCTTATAATTTTTTTAGTAGATTATACCTCAGTGAAGCTATAAAGACAAAAAAAGAAAAAGAAATAGCAGGAGACTCCAGAGAAAGACAGATCCTTGAGCTTCGCTCATTTCATGTTTAAATCCATTTGCTGTAATCCATATAGGCGGCCTGTGAATCATTCTCATGCCCTGTTTCTTTCCCCATAATGCTCCAGATCCTAAAGTAATTTTTCCACATTTCCTGTAAATAGTGGATAATCATTTTTTATTTTAAGTGCTGTTTTAACAATGTGGACAGACCATAAATGTACTTGCTGAATTCATTCATTGTTTTTAACAAGCCAATAAAGTTTTATAATTCATCTCCATGTGTCTTGCATTCTCTGTAGGGACTTGGATATCTCCCAGCCATCCTTAAATACATAACTTCACCCTGTGTGTTGGTGGTGGTGTCCAAAACTAAAGGTGTTAGAAGAAAGTGTGAGAAATGTCACTGGAGTTTTTTTGGGTGCAGTTCCAATCACCTATATATTTTGGAATAAACATCTTCTTAAAAAATACATTTTAAATTTCTATCACTGTCAGTTATGTATTTATGGTTTATTTATTTTTCCATCAGATATATTTTCATTGGCTAAAAGGCAATCTTAAACAATAACAACAGCAGCACAAGTTTAAGGGAACTGAAAAACTGAAACTTACATCCTGTGGGAAAGTCTTGTGGTATTTTCAGAACTTGAAATGACTCACATTTCTGCAGGAGATAGTCTCAGTGTTCTTTCCCTCAATTCTGAGTGACTTTGTGGTCAAATGAACCTGATAACTTGTGCTTCATGGGAGGGAGGGAGAGAAAGACAAGTGGGCATGAGGATAAGGTACTGTCTTGAATCTTAACTGTGAACATGGTGCCCATATTTCACACACCCTTTGTCTCTATTTCCTACCTCGGCACACTGTCTCTTCCTCGTTTCCCCCTTTGCAGAAGTGATCTAAAATCAAGGTCTCCAGCTCTGATTCACTTGAGATTGCTTTTACCTTCTTGTAACCTTGCAAGTGTTTTCACTCCAAATTGAAGATTTAGGAATTGGAAAAACAGTATTACCCGATGTCTTACTGAGCCAAGTAGGCTGACCACCTTCAAAGACCCTGTTCAGTGCTGGTGACTTGTGCTTTCTCTAAGGCCCTATTAAATGTGCTGAGCTGAGAATAGATTTTGTTGGTCACTTGAAAACTGTACGGTAATCTGATGTGGTAGGCACTGGATGCAGATTACCCCAGTTTGAATCCCAGCTCTGCTCACAGGCTAAATGAGATCACGAAGACCTCCTCAGGCTGGGGCTGAGGGTGGGGGACAAGCTACTTCATGATTCCATTCCTCAAGAGGTGGTGATATGGTAGCAGTGTCTCCCCGTTAGGCTCCTATGAGACTTAAATGAGATGGCGTTCTTGGCATGGGGAGGGGCACTGGATATAGCTAATAAAATACTTGAAAGGGCATGAATTTGCACTGTGCTTGGGCATGCCTCCATAAATGCCCTGGGATCACAGATTCACTGGCATGTATTGGTCATATAGCACTTGCGTAGGTGCAAATAACGGAGTCTACGTGAAGGATGCTTCCCTCCCTGGGTCGTTCTGGATTAGTCCAAGCAGGACACGTCACTCTGGAGCTGTCTCAGAGGTTCTCCTAATTCTGTTCCTAGATTCTTCTCCCTGACCAAGTGATTCTTGAACATTGATACAATCAGATTTGCTTTTGATGAAATCAGAGGACATGATCTGTTTGGGCCTGTATTATGATTAGTCAATAAGTTCAAACGATGCTCTGTAGTTTGAGGATTCTGGAAGAAAAGCAGTAACAATCACATCACAAATATGGTTTTCTTCTTTTGTTCTCACTTCATTAATTCAGAATTTTTCACCATTCAAATTGGGGTCTCCATTAATTTTTTAATTATCCATTTGAAAATCTTTGGCTAAGGATAAAAATAGCACATGACTTGGCTAAAAGATTGTTTAAAAGGAAAGGCTTGTTTCAAGTTCCTTTAGAAACAAGTGTTTATAGGCAATGGGTTACAAATAGCTTGTCTGCTCTCCAAGGTAGTTTTTCATAATAGCTGTAGCAGGCAACACAATTGGTCACCTTTGAACTAATAACATTTCATTTATTTAAAAATATTTTGTAATTTGGGCCTTTTTTCTTATTAAGTCATTTTAAGTTAAGTGGCACTGAAATTTTATCAGCACTTAATTTAAAGATACTTTTACAGGTGTTTCCATCTTTTCTAACATTTAAAAGCAGAGTTTATCATAGGATCTAAAGTAGATCCTATGATAAGTAGATATCAGGGTAATAGGTGTTGATTTCCATTGTATTCCAGCTCTGCTCACAGGCTAAATGAGATCACGAAGACCTCCTCAGGCTGGGGCTGAGGGTGGGGGACAAGCTACTTCATGATTCCATTCCTCAAGAGGTGGTGATATGGTAGCAGTGTCTCCCCGTTAGGCTCCTATGAGACTTAAATGAGATGGCGTTCTTGGCATGGGGAGGGGCACTGGATATAGCTAATAAAATACTTGAAAGGGCATGAATTTGCACTGTGCTTGGGCATGCCTCCATAAATGCCCTGGGATCACAGATTCACTGGCATGTATTGGTCATATAGCACTTGCGTGAGGTGCAAATAACGGAGTCTACGTGAAGGATGCTTCCCTCCCTGGGTCGTTCTGGATTAGTCCAAGCAGGACACGTCACTCTGGAGCTGTCTCAGAGGTTCTCCTAATTCTGTTCCTAGATTCTTCTCCCTGACCAAGTGATTCTTGAACATTGATACAATCAGATTTGCTTTTGATGAAATCAGAGGACATGATCTGTTTGGGCCTGTATTATGATTAGTCAATAAGTTCAAACGATGCTCTGTAGTTTGAGGATTCTGGAAGAAAAGCAGTAACAATCACATCACAAATATGGTTTTCTTCTTTTGTTCTCACTTCATTAATTCAGAATTTTTCACCATTCAAATTGGGGTCTCCATTAATTTTTTAATTATCCATTTGAAAATCTTTGGCTAAGGATAAAAATAGCACATGACTTGGCTAAAAGATTGTTTAAAAGGAAAGGCTTGTTTCAAGTTCCTTTAGAAACAAGTGTTTATAGGCAATGGGTTACAAATAGCTTGTCTGCTCTCCAAGGTAGTTTTTCATAATAGCTGTAGCAGGCAACACAATTGGTCACCTTTGAACTAATAACATTTCATTTATTTAAAAATATTTTGTAATTTGGGCCTTTTTTCTTATTAAGTCATTTTAAGTTAAGTGGCACTGAAATTTTATCAGCACTTAATTTAAAGATACTTTTACAGGTGTTTCCATCTTTTCTAACATTTAAAAGCAGAGTTTATCATAGGATCTAAAAAGTAGATCCTATGATAAGTAGATATCAGGGTAATAGGTGTTGATTTCCATTGTATTCCAGGAACTCTTTTAAATGCTTCGTGGTTCTCTTAGTAATCCTATACGGCAGATGCTAATATTGTTCCCATTTGAATGGTTAGGAAACTGAGGAACAGAATGATTGAAGGGCATACTCCAGGTTACCTAACTAATGAATGGGAACACCAGGATTTGAATTCAGATCAGCTAACTCTGGGGAGTTTCCCAGGTAGCTCAGTGGGTAAAGAATCTGCATAGAATGCAGGGTACCTGAGTTTGATTCTTGAGTCAGGAAGATCCCCCGGAGGAGGAAATGGCAACCCACTTCAGTGTTCTTGCCTAGAGAATCCCAAAGACAAGAGGAGCCTGGAAGGCTATAGTCCACTGGGTCTCAAAGATTCAGACATGACTGAAACGACTGAGCACATGTGCTAACTCTGTGAGTCAGTGCTTGAAAGAGCTTGTGGACCTGGGATGGACTGTTGAGCAGGAACAGGACTAGGGTAAGGTCAGCGAGGTGGCTAGGGCTGTGCAAATGTCTGACTGTCAATCCTACCAGCACTAGTAAGTGAGAACAGATTATTGTTGTCCAGATGCATAATTTTAAGGTTAACTAAAGTCCTGGAGAGGCTCTGTCCCAGTAAACACCCTCTCCCCATTTCCCTCCGTAATTCCTGCCACTCCCAAAGTCCTTGCCAGTCTTGACTTGCCAGTACATGGCACTGTAGTAAACTTGGCACGGGCTTTCCGAATTTCACCTTATGAAACAGAAGTTGCATCCAGTTTGTGCTCATTGCTAATTAGCTAATGAAAACCGGTGTGTTTGCTTTTTCCACGGAGGTTTTTTGACCTGAAATATGTTTCATAATAGCTGTAGCAGGCAACACAATTTTTGAACTAATAACATTTCATTTATTTAAAAATATTTTGTAATTTGGGCCTTTTTTCTTATTAAGTCATTTTAAGTTAAGTGGCACTGAAATTTTATCAGCACTTAATTTAAAGATACTTTTACAGGTGTTTCCATCTTTTCTAACATTTAAAAGCAGAGTTTATCATAGGATCTAAAAAGTAGATCCTATGATAAGTAGATATCAGGGTAATAGGTGTTGATTTCCATTGTATTCCAGGAACTCTTTTAAATGCTTCGTGGTTCTCTTAGTAATCCTATACGGCAGATGCTAATATTGTTCCCATTTGAATGGTTAGGAAACTGAGGAACAGAATGATTGAAGGGCATACTCCAGGTTACCTAACTAATGAATGGGAACACCAGGATTTGAATTCAGATCAGCTAACTCTGGGGAGTTTCCCAGGTAGCTCAGTGGGTAAAGAATCTGCATAGAATGCAGGGTACCTGAGTTTGATTCTTGAGTCAGGAAGATCCCCTGGAGGAGGAAATGGCAACCCACTTCAGTGTTCTTGCCTAGAGAATCCCAAAGACAAGAGGAGCCTGGAAGGCTATAGTCCACTGGGTCTCAAAGATTCAGACATGACTGAAACGACTGAGCACATGTGCTAACTCTGTGAGTCAGTGCTTGAAAGAGCTTGTGGACCTGGGATGGACTGTTGAGCAGGAACAGGACTAGGGTAAGGTCAGCGAGGTGGCTAGGGCTGTGCAAATGTCTGACTGTCAATCCTACCAGCACTAGTAAGTGAGAACAGATTATTGTTGTCCAGATGCATAATTTTAAGGTTAACTAAAGTCCTGGAGAGGCTCTGTCCCAGTAAACACCCTCTCCCCATTTCCCTCCGTAATTCCTGCCACTCCCAAAGTCCTTGCCAGTCTTGACTTGCCAGTACATGGCACTGTAGTAAACTTGGCACGGGCTTTCCGAATTTCACCTTATGAAACAGAAGTTGCATCCAGTTTGTGCTCATTGCTAATTAGCTAATGAAAACCCGGAGTGTGTTTGCTTTTTCCACTGTACCTGAAGATGGGTTTGTTGGTTTTGATGGTCCTAAAGTGAATTGTCTTGTCACTCTTGCTCTGGCGCACTTCCTGATCATATGAGCAGTCACTGCTCTCCAGTGAAGCTACATGAAGGCAGGGATACCGCCTCTGTGACGTCACAGGGCCAGGGACGTGATGGGAAGGTTTGCTTAAGAACACATCCTTCCACCTCCGTGAAGAGGCTGTGAACTTTGAAACAAGGTGTTGGGAGAAGGCTGAGTGATTTCTTGCCTCAGAGACACAAGACAGAGCATTTGAGCAGTGCGATTACATTGCCACTCCTGTCCCTGAATGTCCTGTCTGCACCCAGTGACTGAGAAAGACTGCCAAGGGCACATGCTAATTTTCCAGTCATTTGGTCAAGTCCCATCTCCCATACTGCAGACCTTGGGGCTGTGTTTACTGAATAAAAATCTCTGCTCAACCATAAACTAATGAACAGACAATTCTCTCTCTCTCTCTCTCTTTTTTTTTTTAAGATTTTTTTTTACTGTGTTTTCAAAGAGGAAAGGCAAAGCTTGTTTTGTGTTGGTTCGCCACTCTTCCATCTCTTTCTACTAGTTCTCATCTTACAGTAATTAGTCTCGGTGAATTGATAAATAAAAATGTAGATTAGGTTGATTTAAGGGTTAGAATTCAGCTTCAGGTAAGTTCATGGCATGTCTCTAAAGACCCTGGAGTTGGATGGGAAGTACAGAGGTGTCAGCACCATTTGGACTTTTGGGGGAGTTCTCTGCTTTTTAGGTAAATTAAGATCATGAACTAAGATAGTCTATTATTTCCCTCATGGCTCAGTGGGTGAAGAATCCGCCTGCAATGAAGGAGACGTAGGAAACTTGGGATCGATCCCTGGGTCAGGAGGGTCCCCAGAGGAGCAAATGACAACTTTTTTTTTTAGAACTATATATATTTTTTGTTTGTTTGTTTTGTTTTTTAAGATTTATTTATTTATTTACTCTGGGCGGGGGTTGGGTTGGGGAGGAAGAGGAGTGGGCAGGCCACTTCTATTGGTCTTTCATTTTTCTCTATTTTCATTCGTCTTCATTCCTTGGCTCCTGTGGGCCTCCCATCACGGTGGCGTCTGTCGCTGCAGAGCACTGGCTCTGGGCATATGCGCTCCAGAGCTCCGGCTCGGTGATTGGACACATGGGTCCAGCCGCTCCGCGGCACGTGGGATCTTCCCAAGCCAGGGCTCGAACCAGCGCCCCTTGCACTGCAAGGCGGTGTCCTTACCCACTGGACCACCAGGGGAAGCCCAGCAAATGACAACTTACTCCAATATTCTTGCCCTGAAAATCCCATAGACAGAGGAGCCTGGAAGGCTACAGTACATGGGGTCCCAAAGAGTCATGACAGGGATTGCTGAATAGTAATAGTAAAATAGTCAATTAAGGTACTTCAGGCTTTTCAGAGATAACTCTCAGAACAAAGCTTTCTCTCTGTGCTTACCTAGGTTCTCGGATTTGGGGGAGGCCAACTACCTCTCCATGGTTCTCTTTCTCTAAATACTATTGAGTGCTGGTGGACTCCTCTGTCCTTTCTATTCTAGAGGTGGGAAAATCTTTGCCCTATGGTCAGTCTCCACAACTCATCACCTTTAACCTTCCCAAATGTTTCTATGTCATCCCTCTTCATGTAAGATCACCTAGGGCAAGTTCTTTTTCCATGAGCCAACCCCAGCTGAGACCTATGTGTACTATCAATAAATTCTTTAAGACATTATCTCATTTTATCTTAGGTGGATCCTATTCAAAAACTTAGTAAGTATTGTCAGTTATAGATCAGACATGAGCCTGGCACTGGAAAGATACCACAGTTAGCACAACAGACGTCATGTTTTACCCCCTGAGCTCTGGTTATACAGTTCGAGTATCTGCAGCGTTGACACAGTTATCATGCTGGCTTTGCACATGAGGGGGAAAAGGCTTGGGAAGCTAAGTTAACTTGTCTGAGGTCACACAAATGAGGTCCGTCTGCCTAGGAAACCCATCCTGCTGGCCTTCATTCTCGGAGGACAGTGCTGTTTGGTCTCTTGGGGAAGCCCCTGGCTGAAAGCTTGGCAGGAGCAGTCGGACCTCTGCTCATCACCTTGGGTGGCTCTGATTTTTTTTGACCCAGTATAAACTGTATAAACTGGTGAAAGGTGTCCCAGCCCTTGGTGCCTCTTTTCTCTCACTTTTTTTTCTTTTTCTTTTATTATTTTTCTCTGGTGCCCTTCCCACCATACATAAACACGTACAAATAGGCTTTATTTGTTCTTTAATTTTTACCATTTACAATTCATTGGATGGAGTATGCGAATAGAAGTGAGAGGATGTGTGTTTGAGTGATAAAGAGAAAGAGAGGCACAAGCAAGGGAAAATGAAATAATTCTCCCTTACACACACACACACACACACACACACGCATGCACACAAAAAAGAAATATCACATATGTTGAGCCTTGTTTGATTAAATGGGAAGTTAATTCCAGTACATTATGCTATTATCACCTTCCCAGTGCTCACTGGGATTTAATGCACCTTTAAAATAGTCATGGACTTCAGGCTTTTCAGAGATAACTCTCAGAACAAAGCTTTCTCTCTGTGCTTACCTAGGTTCTCGGATTTGGGGGAGGCCAACTACCTCTCCATGGTTCTCTTTCTCTAAATACTATTGAGTGCTGGTGGACTCCTCTGTCCTTTCTATTCTAGAGGTGGGAAAATCTTTGCCCTATGGTCAGTCTCCACAACTCATCACCTTTAACCTTCCCAAATGTTTCTATGTCATCCCTCTTCATGTAAGATCACCTAGGGCAAGTTCTTTTTCCATGAGCCAACCCCAGCTGAGACCTATGTGTACTATCAATAAATTCTTTAAGACATTATCTCATTTTATCTTAGGTGGATCCTATTCAAAAACTTAGTAAGTATTGTCAGTTATAGATCAGACATGAGCCTGGCACTGGAAAGATACCACAGTTAGCACAACAGACGTCATGTTTTACCCCCTGAGCTCTGGTTATACAGTTCGAGTATCTGCAGCGTTGACACAGTTATCATGCTGGCTTTGCACATGAGGGGGAAAAGGCTTGGGAAGCTAAGTTAACTTGTCTGAGGTCACACAAATGAGGTCCGTCTGCCTAGGAAACCCATCCTGCTGGCCTTCATTCTCGGAGGACAGTGCTGTTTGGTCTCTTGGGGAAGCCCCTGGCTGAAAGCTTGGCAGGAGCAGTCGGACCTCTGCTCATCACCTTGGGTGGCTCTGATTTTTTTTGACCCAGTATAAACTGTATAAACTGGTGAAAGGTGTCCCAGCCCTTGGTGCCTCTTTTCTCTCACTTTTTTTTCTTTTTCTTTTATTATTTTTCTCTGGTGCCCTTCCCACCATACATAAACACGTACAAATAGGCTTTATTTGTTCTTTAATTTTTACCATTTACAATTCATTGGATGGAGTATGCGAATAGAAGTGAGAGGATGTGTGTTTGAGTGATAAAGAGAAAGAGAGGCACAAGCAAGGGAAAATGAAATAATTCTCCCTTACACACACACACACACACACACACACACGCACGCATGCACACAAAAAAGAAATATCACATATGTTGAGCCTTGTTTGATTAAATGGGAAGTTAATTCCAGTACATTATGCTATTATCACCTTCCCAGTGCTCACTGGGATTTAATGCACCTTTAAAAAACTTTTCATATTGTATTTTTTGCTTTTTGTTTTACTTCCTTATAAATAGCAAAAAGGTTTGCTGAGAAGAAGTTATTACAAATCCCAAAAGGTCGGTGTTCCATTCTGAGCTCCAAGATATAAGGATTGAGTGGATTCAAACTTGGCCAAATTTCTAACTTGGCAAGTGCTTCCATCCTTATTTATGACAGCTTGGAAACTTCCATTTTCCAGGGCTTATAAATGATGTGGCTGATTTTGTCTTCTTTTTCTATTTTGCTGTGAATTATGAAATAACCAACCTGAAAGTTGAAACATTAACCCTCTTAGCAGTATAAGAGTGTGTGTGTGTGTGTGTGTGTGTGTGTGTGTGTGTGTGACTGTGTTCTTTCTTTTCTTGGTGGTAAGGCACATTTACATTTTCACGCAGGCAATGAATTTCCCTTTTCTGCCTTTCCACAGAACGAGAGTCGGAAATGTTGAGGTCTGGAGTGTGGAAAATGAGAGCCTTGTTGTCTTTCTTGTGGCCACAAAGGGCTTTTGGGCCAGCTGTTCCTGAGGGACTGTACATCTAGTTCCCAAATGGCAGTTTAATGTCTGGGACTCCAGAGCAGGATGGGTTATGAGAGAAGTCTCAGGGTTTTTTTTCTAGAGGTATGGATTGGTTGTCTTCTGGGGATCTCCCTGCCCATTTTCTCAGTAGAAAACTGTCAAAAATGGAAGAACTACTGAGAAACTGTCTGTTCCTCCTCCTTTTTCTCTTAACAATATACCCAGTTCCTTGAAAACTCATTTAAGTACTTTATTCTTTGGATGCCTACAATGTCACAGAAGTTGGGAGCCTCTGATTATTGGATAGAGCTGACAGATATTTTCAGAATATAGACAGGAAGAATTTTCAGATGCAGAATACATGCTCAGAGAAGCAGGCGCCAAGAAGGGATTAAAGGATTTTTAATCAGGAGAAACTGCAAGGATTTTTAATCAGGAGAAACTCGTGTGAGAGGAAACGGAGAAGAAGCTTGGGAAGGCTGTGGAAGCATTAGAGTGCAATGCAAACAAAACTTTGGAGTGGGGTTGGGAGGCAGAAAACCTGTTCGGGTACCCCAGACTGCCACTCTCTCTGAGCAGGTCTGGGCAGAGCTACGGTGGTAGATTTGGAAGATTAGGGGCTTCTGGGTGTCTGTGAGCCACAGTGGGCCATCAGAGAGTTCCTTGTCACCTGGAATATGTCAGCCTTAGAATTCCTGACCAGGCTCAGTCCTTGGTGCTCGAGCAACCTGGGGGAGCATGGACTCTGTGCAAATGAGGGGGTGGATTTCAGAGTGCTGATGGATTTCAGTATGTGACTTGATCAGTTGTGTCCCCTGACAGGTGAGGGTCCACCAGGTGCTGTCATACAATAGGAACAGTCTTATCTGATTCCACTTAAGCAATGTACAGGCTAATTTTGCTCCCCATCTCTCTGTCAAGTGTGGTGCCCATCTGACACCGCCTTGAACACACTGGCTGGACTGCTGAGTTCCAGCTCTGAAGGTGACCTTTACTTCCTTAAATGGCCTACTGCCAGTTACGTTAGTTGAAAAGGCTTCAACTACATGTGTTTCTTCTTTAAAGGTACAGACTGGGCAAGTCACCATTTTGAAATGTTTAAAACGTTCTCTTTGAGCCATAGTCAGCCTTTTATTTATGGCAATATAAAACAGCATCTGAAACTAAGACCTGCTTTTGTTTTAGCTCCCTTACCTCCCCAACCACCTGTGACTTGATTTTACTTCCTTTTGTATTCCCTGTCCAACGCATGTCCTCTGGTGGCTGCTGTCCTCATCAATTCAGCTTCTTTCAGGAGAGTGTTTATGGAAGCACCTTGCCAGGCATGAGGAAAGAGCTGGAGTGGAGCAGAGCTAGGCCTCCTCTTACACAATTCTTCACCCCAGCCTCGAGTTGAATTGTTTTCAAGAAAAATCCTTGTTTGGACTTGACAGAGTGCTTTCTATGGGCTACACCTTAGGTTGCCAACTCCGCTGACTCTGGAGACAGGATGGGTCATGGGAATGAGTAGGTGGAGCAGCCCCACGCGGGCAGAGCTGGCCCCGCCCCAGCTCCGGTTGCTGTGCAGGAATGCAGGCTCAGGGTAGCCAAATCTTCTGATTTTTCAAGGCAAGGGGAATTCTGGGGCTTTGTTGAAATCCTCCAGTTTTTAAATGTTGTCAAGGCCCTTCACATTTTTTAAAGTCTCCATAAGCCAAACAAAACACGTCTTTTTGCCAGATTTTTCCTGTTGTGACCCTTGTGCTGGATATTCTGCTCAATGCTTTTAGGATCCATTTCTCCACAATGGCCTTGAGCAGATTCTGGTCTTTGGCTGAGTTTCTTGGAAGCCAACTCTGCCCTGAGAATTCCTGTGGGAGTGACTGAGGAAGGTCAAGTCCCAGGGCTGCCCAGGAGAGGAGTAGGGAAGGCAGGGCAGGGTAGGGGGTTCCCAGGAGAGGGTTTCAGACAAAAACTTGTGGAGAGAGAAGTGCTGAGTGTAACTCTCCCCTCAGGCATTTGGAAGTTGAGCTTTCATATTCATGTGCCCATCAATCATTGGCTGAAGATCCCAACAGGAAAAAGCAGGCTCCAGCAGCTCAAGGGTGGTTGTCCAATAAAGAGATGCAGATGCCAACTGCTGGCTGGGCTGGGGACATGACAGCTAGGGATCCAAGGGACACAAGCACATCCTACTATAGGGAGTTGTGACTTTGGTGAGCAAGACCACAGGTAAAAAGAAGCAGAGGTCAACCAAGAATTCAACCTGGATCTTCTGTCTCTAGTTCAGTCCCCTGCTTGTTGACACTTTTTCCAGCTGTTCAATACAGAGATAGGGGTATGGCGTATCTTAGATCCTGACCACTTGATATGTTGGTCACACACTCCCAGCTGGTCTTTTCTCCTCAGATTGCCTGGAGGAAAGACAGCATGGCTTTTTGGAGAAGATAGGAGCAGGTCAATAGGAATTAGGAAGATGCGCTGGACCAACGACTCCCTAGACAGTTCTGAGAGGACTCCCTTGAACCAGGGCCTCTCAGCTCCAAGTTTTCCTTACTGAATTTGATGTTTCATATCTAAGATGTGGGCATTTGGGCTGACCCAAGCTATCTGGAGACAGGATGGGTCATGGGAATGAGTAGGTGGAGCAGCCCCACGCGGCAGAGCTGGCCCGCCAGCTCCGGTTGCTGTGCAGGAATGCAGGCTCAGGGTAGCCAAATCTTCTGATTTTTCAAGGCAAGGGGAATTCTGGGGCTTTGTTGAAATCCTCCAGTTTTTAAATGTTGTCAAGGCCCTTCACATTTTTTAAAGTCTCCATAAGCCAAACAAAACACGTCTTTTTGCCAGATTTTTCCTGTTGTGACCCTTGTGCTGGATATTCTGCTCAATGCTTTTAGGATCCATTTCTCCACAATGGCCTTGAGCAGATTCTGGTCTTTGGCTGAGTTTCTTGGAAGCCAACTCTGCCCTGAGAATTCCTGTGGGAGTGACTGAGGAAGGTCAAGTCCCAGGGCTGCCCAGGAGAGGAGTAGGGAAGGCAGGGCAGGGTAGGGGGTTCCCAGGAGAGGGTTTCAGACAAAAACTTGTGGAGAGAGAAGTGCTGAGTGTAACTCTCCCCTCAGGCATTTGGAAGTTGAGCTTTCATATTCATGTGCCCATCAATCATTGGCTGAAGATCCCAACAGGAAAAAGCAGGCTCCAGCAGCTCAAGGGTGGTTGTCCAATAAAGAGATGCAGATGCCAACTGCTGGCTGGGCTGGGGACATGACAGCTAGGGATCCAAGGGACACAAGCACATCCTACTATAGGGAGTTGTGACTTTGGTGAGCAAGACCACAGGTAAAAAGAAGCAGAGGTCAACCAAGAATTCAACCTGGATCTTCTGTCTCTAGTTCAGTCCCCTGCTTGTTGACACTTTTTCCAGCTGTTCAATACAGAGATAGGGGTATGGCGTATCTTAGATCCTGACCACTTGATATGTTGGTCACACACTCCCAGCTGGTCTTTTCTCCTCAGATTGCCTGGAGGAAAGACAGCATGGCTTTTTGGAGAAGATAGGAGCAGGTCAATAGGAATTAGGAAGATGCGCTGGACCAACGACTCCCTAGACAGTTCTGAGAGGACTCCCTTGAACCAGGGCCTCTCAGCTCCAAGTTTTCCTTACTGAATTTGATGTTTCATATCTAAGATGTGGGCAGTGTTTGGGGTGCTCTGGACCCAAGGACTGAGCTCTGGACTTATAAGAAACATCTTGCTTGATTCAAACCTATAATATTCTATTTCCTTTGGAGAGTTGAAAACTATTCATGTGTTTAATTAAAGATATACCCTCTAAATTTCAACCAGTTCCCCTTGAAGGGATCTCATTGGAGGCCCAAAGAGAGGCAGAAGCTGCAGCATCATCTGCTAACCAGACACTGCTGGAGTCTGAGGAGCCCAGAGGCAAAATATCAGACGTTTTTTTTTTTAACTTGCATTCACCAGGTCCACCCATGCAGGGCTTGCCCTGTGCCCTCTGCTGCAGTCAACAGCTCACTCCTCCTTCCCAACCTCTAGGGGAGCCAGGACAGCTTCCTTGGTCTCACCAAGACTGTCCTGAAATGAAGCCAGGTATTGCTCCCCAATCTTGCAAACCTGTCCTGTTTGTCACTCTCATCACCTCTGCCTCCCATAATGTCCTTGAGAGGACCAAATGGGTATTCTTACCCTCTTGCTTCCATCCCTGCATGCAACATTTTCCTCCCAAAATACAGACTTCTGCTGGTTGGTCTTGTCCTCACACACCTCTAGGACTTATACAACTAAGTAGATCAAGACCAAACTACTCAAAAGGTAATTCTCCCTCCAGCGTGCCTTTGCAGCCACACTCTCCACATCTATCACCTCTGTTCCTCTCTCCCAAGAGGCTCACTGTACCTGGTTGGAGCCTCCTCTTCCCACCACCTATGCACCCAACTGTTCCAATCCTCCCACTTACTCAGAGGGTGACCTTGAACACGGCACTTACTTCTCAGAGTCTCACGCTTTCCCTCAAGACAGTGATGGAAGACAAAGTCTAGCTTGTGGGATGACTGGAAGAATTACATGGGAAAGTTATGGCAAGTCAGTAGAACAGCTTGTGACATATTGCAGGGGCTCAATCAATAAGAGCATTGTTGGTTGCTTAGTGGTAAAGAACCTGCTTGCCAATGTAGGGGACTTGAGTTCAGTCCCTGGATCAGAAAGATCCCCTAGAGAAGGAAATGGCAATTCAATCCAGTATTAATTCCTAGAGAAGCCCATGGACAGTGAAGCCTAGTGGGCTACAATCCAGGGGATCACAAAAGAGTCAGAATTAGCAACTAAAACAACAACACAATGATTATCTTCATTCTTATCCTTTTTGAGACCCAGCACAGATTCCCTCCCTTCTCCTCAAAGCTCCCTCAGAACAGCTCATACAAAATTTACACCTCTATCTTCACACAGTACCATGGCACCACATTTGATCCTCTGGTGGAGAGCCTGGGTCCTCTTCTGCTGCATTAAGTTGAATTGGCCAAAGCCTTGGACCACATACTGTCCCTGACAGAAGTACTTGCTGTGCTTTCAAAGAAGCAAAGGACGTGTATGTCATTCTCTGCCGAGTTCCCTTTTGTTGAGGTTCGAGCTAGTTTCTGGATACAGCTGTGTAGGACCTCAGGCCGAAAGACTTGATCAGAAATAGAGAGCTGAATCTCAAATGTAGCTTAAGCCTCACCAAACAGTATAGACAGGGTCTTTGAGGGGACCTTCTCCAGACCTGAGGGCCAGGTCTATTTTAGCATATTAGTTTCCTAGGACTGCTCTAACAAATTACCACAAACTCAATGGTTTCCAACAACAGAAATGCATTCTGTCATCGTTCTGGAGGCCAGAAGTCTGAAGTTGAGGTGTTGGTGGGTTGGTTTCTCCTAGTGAATCAGGGAAGCTTGGTCCCATGCCTCTTTCCCAGCCCCTGGGGGCTGTTGTCAAGTCTTGGAGTTTCTTGGCTTGTAAATGCATCTCTCCAATCTCTGCCCTCTGTCTTCCTCTGAAAGAAGTAGTGATCACTGGATTCTGAACCCACTCTGTAGCCAAGATGATCTAATTTTGAGATCCTCAATTACATCTGCAAAGAGCTTTTCCAAATAAGATCACCTTTCCATACTACAGGAATTAGAATTGAAAATATTGTTTTTGGAGGTGCCTATTGAACACACTTCTTTTGAGAATAAAGTTTTTTAGCTGAGAGGTTGGTAGCAAAATAGATTGCACATGGTGTGACTGCCAAGCAGACCTAAGCATGAATTCCTGTTCAGCCCAGGCTAGGGACTCAAGTCTCAGCTTCCTTTTCTACAAAATGGGGAAACGAATTTCTAACACAAGATTGAGGTTAGTTAAGTGTGTGTGTGTATGTATATACACACACGAACACACACATAACGTATGTTGTGAATCTACTAGGACATAGTAGATTCACAATATATTTCTTGTCTGCAGTGATTTACATTACTCATTCATTCATTTAATAAAAATTTAAATTTCTTGCTTTCCGGTGAAGGAAACCTATCACATGGCCACTAGCACGCAGAAGTGGTTCAGTGTCTGCCGAATGACTAAATGCGTGATCACATCTATCAGTGATATAAGCACTGGAGGAGGCTCTGGCAGGTCTCTTAGCCATGCTTTTTGCCTGCAGGAGGAACACTGATGCCAAATCTATAAGGGAGCTTGTTTTCGTTTGATTTAAGTCCTTAATGAATATTATTTTATGCTTCTCAGATTGATCAGAATAGAGAGCTGAAATCTCAAATGTAGCTTAAGCCTCACCAAACAGTATAGACAGGGTCTTTGAGGGACCTTCTCCAGACCTGAGGGCCAGGTCTATTTTAGCATATTAGTTTCCTAGGACTGCTCTAACAAATTACCACAAACTCAATGGTTTCCAACAACAGAAATGCATTCTGTCATCGTTCTGGAGGCCAGAAGTCTGAAGTTGAGGTGTTGGTGGGTTGGTTTCTCCTAGTGAATCAGGGAAGCTTGGTCCCATGCCTCTTTCCCAGCCCCTGGGGGCTGTTGTCAAGTCTTGGAGTTTCTTGGCTTGTAAATGCATCTCTCCAATCTCTGCCCTCTGTCTTCCTCTGAAAGAAGTAGTGATCACTGGATTCTGAACCCACTCTGTAGCCAAGATGATCTAATTTTGAGATCCTCAATTACATCTGCAAAGAGCTTTTCCAAATAAGATCACCTTTCCATACTACAGGAATTAGAATTGAAAATATTGTTTTTGGAGGTGCCTATTGAACACACTTCTTTTGAGAATAAAGTTTTTTAGCTGAGAGGTTGGTAGCAAAATAGATTGCACATGGTGTGACTGCCAAGCAGACCTAAGCATGAATTCCTGTTCAGCCCAGGCTAGGGACTCAAGTCTCAGCTTCCTTTTCTACAAAATGGGGAAACGAATTTCTAACACAAGATTGAGGTTAGTTAAGTGTGTGTGTGTATGTATATACACACACGAACACACACATAACGTATGTTGTGAATCTACTAGGACATAGTAGATTCACAATATATTTCTTGTCTGCAGTGATTTACATTACTCATTCATTCATTTAATAAAAATTTAAATTTCTTGCTTTCCCGGTGAAGGAAACCTATCACATGGCCACTAGCACGCAGAAGTGGTTCAGTGTCTGCCGAATGACTAAATGCGTGATCACATCTATCAGTGATATAAGCACTGGAGGAGGCTCTGGCAAGTCTCTTAGCCCTGCTTTTTGCCTGCAGGAGGAACACTGATGCCAAATCTATAAGGGGAGCTTGTTTTCGTTTGATTTAAGTCCTTAATGAATATTATCGCTTTGTCATTTTGCTTCAGTGGCCTGCACATGTGGCCCTGAGGGTGGGTTCCATGCAGAATTCCTGTCATGAGGAAGCATGAGTGCCTATACCGAAACACAAATCTTATCGTGCAGAGTGGAAACCTCAGAGGCCTTTAGGGGCCGGGCAAGAGGAGGCTGGGTGGCAGACCCCAGGAGAGGGCAGAGGGCAGCTGCTGTTCATGCATCCGTTCAGAATTTATTGAATACCTTCTACATCCTCTGCTTGCTCTCCACTGTTCTTGGTGCTCAGGACACAGGCCTGAATAAGGAGAAGCCCTGCCATCATGGAGCTGATGCTCTCTGAACTCGGTTCCTCTCACCAGTCACACAGCAATCCAGGCCTGTTGCCGCCAAATCATCTGCTTTTTTAAAGAGAAGTCAGAATGTTATGACCAATCTCTTGATTTTTAAATGTTGACCAACATTGTGTGTTTTTAAAAAGAACACTGTGCAGGCCAGAGAGAACTTCTCTCTGGACTCATTTTGGCCTCAGGCTGCCCATTTGTTACCCTTGGAATGGAATCGCATGATCTTTAACTTAAGAAGTATTTTTCCAGTGTCTGATTTTAAGTTAGCTCTCATTTTTCCTACCCTCATTGGAAGTTACTGCTTGTTGTCTGTGTCCTTCTGGATTGAGTGATTCTTCAGTGCTTCATCCCCACATTTCAAGGTGAGCTAGCCTCCATCTGTCAGCTTTTCCTTCCTAATTCCATCCCCAGATCTTTACTTTTTGGGGTTCTCTCAAGCTTTCAGAGAGCTCTTAGCACTGTCACCTGGCCCTGAGCGTTTCTTTTCTGGAAGGTCAGCATCTAGCACAGACTTTTCACTAAAGTGCTTATGGATGAGCCTGCTTCTAACCCTCTCTTTCTGACTCTGCCATTGCAGTTTTCACAGCCTCTGTGTTGCACTGACTCTCAATCTTAGGTGTGATATTAATTTCTCTCAGAGGGACATGGGTTTAATAGATTTTTTTAATTAACATTTTGTAAAATTGGAGCTGTCATGCTTTATGGCAGACTGATACAAATGTCTATAATTACATTTTTGGCACTACCGCTTGGGAATAGTCTAGAAATATTTGTTTTAACCCCTTCCTAAAACGTTCTGATTTATGGGCAGACCTCTGTATGTGTATACCTCTAACAGGCCTGGTTGTCATGACTACCCAGAACATCATTTGTCAAAAAGCTATAACTTTGTCCTATGCTGAAACTAAAAATGTATCTTTTAGGATTTATTCTTATGACAGGGAAATTTTGCATTTCCATAGATCTGTTCCTTCTTCCTAATTCTGCTTGTCTTTAGAGAGATTCAGGGTTCCAGAGTAGACTTTCTAGAGAATAAGACAAATTCCCCACCTTCCATCCTTTCCCTCCAAACAGATGAATTGTCTTACTTGTTCCAAAGAAAACTCAAAAGGACTCATTAGTATACCCCCAATAAAAGGAGATTTATCCTTCTTGTATCTCAGTATGGTTTTGTTTCTTGAAAAAGAAATTTTTTAATTGGCCGATGTTTGTTTTTGGCTAGTAAAGTTCTAAGAAAGGGAAGGAAGAAAATGTCTGTCAGTCACTTCAACAAGCTGGGGAAGAGTGAGAGGTGTGGTTGTTGTGGTTACTCATATCGCCAGTGTTTTGGGGATTATGGACTCATTGCCTGTTATGGGGTCCAGGCAAATATGTCAATCAGGGCAGTGGATTTGACTGGCCATATTTCATGCCCTGTCTAAAGGGTGTCACTTTTCCACCTCTGCTGACAGGATGCAGATCATTCTGCAGATTTATCCATTTCATTTCATTTTTTTTTTTAAAAAGAGTTATAAGTTAGTATTTGTACATGAAATATCTTAATTTTCAAAGATTGGCCGATCATGTAGAAAAGTTTTTAAATGATGTTAATAGTCAAATAAGCACATCAGAGGGTAGGTTTACTCCATTGATTTTTGGATGTTGTTTCTGCCCTACACCGGGTTCCCAACAGTTTAGAATGGCTTTGCTTCTGAATAGGACGACCAAGCCGATTTTCCTCTTGTTAAATCATCTTTTTGTAGGTCTCAGTGGACTGGGTAGCTGTTGGGATCCAGATCAAGTATAAGAGGAGGCTGTGATGCTGGTGCCTCTCAGAGACCCACATGCGCTCCTCTCTGACATTCTGAGATGGATGGTGGGGTCCATCTGACGCCTTCTGGGATTGTTCACAGATTTATGACTCTCTTTTTGCCTTTGAGGATGAGACAGTTTAATCCTCTTTACTAAGCCCCATATTTTTCTTTTGTACTGAAACTCCTGGGCGGCCACTGCCTTTCCACAAGAGATAGAGGGATTGTTTTTCCCTCACTGAAAGTGAAGATGTTTTGCTTCTCATCTATCAATGGTGTGACTTAATCCTGCCTGTATCTATTTTCTAGACGGGTTTTAAGATCTGTTCCTTCTCCTAATTCTGCTTGTCTTTAGAGATTAAAAACAAATTCCCCACCTTCCATCCTTTCCTCCAAACAGATGAATTGTCTTACTTGTTCCAAAGAAAACTCAAAAGGACTCATTAGTATACCCCCAATAAAAGGAGATTTATCCTTCTTGTATCTCAGTATGGTTTTGTTTCTTGAAAAAGAAATTTTTTAATTGGCCGATGTTTGTTTTTGGCTAGTAAAGTTCTAAGAAAGGGAAGGAAGAAAATGTCTGTCAGTCACTTCAACAAGCTGGGGAAGAGTGAGAGGTGTGGTTGTTGTGGTTACTCATATTGCCAGTGTTTTGGGGATTATGGACTCATTGCCTGTTATGGGGTCCAGGCAAATATGTCAATCAGGGCAGTGGATTTGACTGGCCATATTTCATGCCCTGTCTAAAGGGTGTCACTTTTCCACCTCTGCTGACAGGATGCAGATCATTCTGCAGATTTATCCATTTCATTTCATTTTTTTTTTTAAAAAGAGTTATAAGTTAGTATTTGTACATGAAATATCTTAATTTTCAAAGATTGGCCGATCATGTAGAAAAGTTTTTAAATGATGTTAATAGTCAAATAAGCACATCAGAGGGTAGGTTTACTCCATTGATTTTTGGATGTTGTTTCTGCCCTACACCGGGTTCCCAACAGTTTAGAATGGCTTTGCTTCTGAATAGGACGACCAAGCCGATTTTCCTCTTGTTAAATCATCTTTTTGTAGGTCTCAGTGGACTGGGTAGCTGTTGGGATCCAGATCAAGTATAAGAGGAGGCTGTGATGCTGGTGCCTCTCAGAGACCCACATGCGCTCCTCTCTGACATTCTGAGATGGATGGTGGGGTCCATCTGACGCCTTCTGGGATTGTTCACAGATTTATGACTCTCTTTTTGCCTTTGAGGGATGAGACAGTTTAATCCTCTTTACTAAGCCCCATATTTTTCTTTTGTACTGGAAACTCCTGGGCGGCCACTGCCTTTCCACAAGAGATAGAGGGATTGTTTTTTCCCTCACTGAAAGTGAAGATGTTTTGCTTCTCATCTATCAATGGGTGATAGCACTATAATTCTTGGGAACGTGCCATCAAAAACATCTGGGGCAGAGCTGGGCTGTCACTGCTCTAGAGAGGAGGGGTGTTTCTGGACCTTACAGGTCCCCCACCCCCAACAGTAGACACTCCTCACCAAGTGCATGATGGGATTCATGTCAGTTCTGCAGAATATGGAGCCACACAGTGGCTCAGGCATGGTGGACGGGTCAGGAGACATTTTGTGCTTTCAAACCCCCCCAGTAGTCCCACCTTTCCCAGCCCCTCCAGGGGTCACACTGTCTAGGCCCAAGCCTTCCTGAGAGAGTGCCTGCCTGTCCTGGTGCCCTTCACCTCTGGGAACAGTGTCTGCTCCTGGAAGGCGCTGCACTACCTCATCGCTGCTAAATCAGGCGGGATTTAGGAGTATTTATGGATGTTTCCACTGAGGCGACATTGGTTAGAAAGGTGATAGGAATATGTAGCTCTTAAATATGAAACAAACTGGGCTCCTATTGCTCCTCGTACTTGCTTTCATGCTTTACTGGGGGCCTGAGGGGCGTGAGTGTGTGTGTGTGTGATGTGTTTGTTAGTGCTACTGTGGTTTTGTTTCAATCTTTCTTTGAACTGTTTGTAGCCTACATAAAATATTTTAAAATTTCTGTACAATGGATGAACTAATTCTGATGTTCATATACTATGTATATCCTTTCCCAAGTGATTATTAAAATCATACTGATATTGTCTTTAAAACATTTATAAATTACAAAACAAGAGGTAAAAGAATCCTGCCATCCAGAAATATTTTGCTTTTTTCCCCTCCATACCTTTCTGTCTCTATAATTGTCACATTGTTGAAATAATGCTTTCCATACAGCTGACCTTAGAACAATTCAAGGATCGGGAGGACTGACCCTCTGTTCCAGTGAATAGCCTCCGTAGAATCAGCCTTCCATATCTGTGGTTTCACATCACCAGTCTCAGCCAACAATGAATTGTGTAGCACTGTAGTATTTCCTATTGTAAAAGCTTCACATATAAGGACACGCATGCAATTCAACCTCATGCTGTTCAAGGTCAGACATATATATAAATATATAAGCAGTTTTATTTCCTATTATGTATACCAAACGGTATATTATAAAGATTCCTTCATGGAATTAACACTTCTCATAAATAAGATTTTTGATGGCTTCATAATATTTCATCCTGTGAATACATCATAATATTTACAGTCATATCCTAGTATTGAACATTTAAATAATTTTCAATTTCTTTATTAAAAATAACATGGTCATGGGCATTTTTATGCCTAAATCACTGTTCATGTCTTTGGGTTTTTCCCCTAAGGATTGATTCCCAGACATAATGTTTTGAAATCACAAGGTCTTAATATTTTTAAGACTCTCATGACATTTACTTTCTGGAAATATTGGCTAATCTGCAGTCACACCAAAGGCATATAGGATGCTTATCTCTTGCACTCTTGTTAGCATTGTTTTGTTAGTTTTTTCCCCCCTAATCTTTGCTTGCATGTTTATTTGTTGTTTTGTATATGTATTTACCTGTAGTTGAAAGCATATGTATGTGCGTACTCATTGCCAATAAGAAAGGACAATGTGTCTAGTCTTCCAGGGTCAGGAGAGGCAGCTTATCATGTACTAGGCCATAGTTTCACATGGTCAATATATGCCAACTTCTGAAATCCTCATAACACTCCTATAAGATTGGATGGTAGTGATAGATACTAATCATGGTAGTAGTACTTTTATCCCCATTTTTTCAGAGATGGAAACTGAGACCCAAGGAAGCTCCACTAAGTTACTTGAAGTCATAGAGCTATGGAATGTCACAGCCAAGGTTCAATCAGGTCTTTCTGTTTCCAGAGGCTACAAACAACCATTCCTATAAGGTTTTCAATGACTATAAGAGGAAAAAAGACTTCAGGGGTTAAACCAAGTGACAAAACGTGTGGTTGGTCAGGAGACACTCACAACATGCAAGTAAGCATAGATCCTCTTCTCTGTGAGTGGGAGAATAGGTGTAGCCCCAGGCTTACAGGAAGAGAAACATCTAAGAAAGCAAACTATTTGAGCTCAAACAGGAAGTTCTTTTACAATCTCAGAAAATAGAATTTGTAAGTTATTCTTCATGGTAAGATCCAAATCAACTCCAAAAGACTCAGAAATTGCATTTGTAGTCGTGTCCAGAAACTGTTGTTTTTTAAAGTAGAAAGAGACATTTTCCTTTCATGCTCATATTCAGAATGTAAATTCAGTGGGCGCTGATCCTTCTGTATTCCACGGTTACCTCTGGTGCTCTGCCTTTAGCTGGAACCACAGTGGGTTTCACTGGGCTTGAGATGTTGTATCAACAATCCCACTTTAATTCAGTATACAAGCATCTGATATCCACACAGTGTTGCTGGGTGTATTAAATGGATATGGAGAGATGAGGAATGGCTTCCAGAGGTTTATATTCTCACAGGAATTTTAAGACTTTAAGTTTACAAAACAAATAGAGAAAGATGGAATAAGAAACTGTCCAAGGGGTTTAAACAACAATGTGGATCCTGTGAGCAGAAAGACACAATTTCTTGTTTCGTGGAGATCAAGAAAAGGACTCACAGGGAACCAGCATTTCTATTAGCCCTGGATAGAAGGATGGGCAAGATAAGATGTGTAAACAATGGAGACATGGGCAACATATCAGAATCGGGGAGATATGGAAGCAGCAGAAGGCCCAACTGTGTCACATGATGACGTGATGCCCGGGCAGCTTTATCACGTGATGAGATACTGTCCTGTGTGTTGAAAATATCATATTGTTGTCCATGGTTCTGACTTCTTGAAAGAATTTGGGGGATTGTCCCCAATCCTTGGTTTTCTTTTTGGGACCATGAAGTGATATGAGTGACTGAGCACACCCCACATCTCTCTGTTGGGTCCTGGGAAGGCAAGCCTGGGTGGAGGAGGATTCCTTCAGCAGAGAAGTCCAGTGCCCAGGCTGAAACAGAATCAGCCAGTTGAAGTGCTCACTCATGGTTGGATGGAGGTTTGAGATGAAGAAAGATCCTCATGTTTAAATGCTCCTGAGGCTGATGCACACTGAAACTTGAGAACCCCATCATTCCCGATACTAGCAATTTTCGTAAGTTATTCTTAAAAAATTTGAGCTCAAACAGGAAGTTCTTTTACAATCTCAGAAAATAGAATTTGTAAGTTATTCTTCATGGTAAGATCCAAATCAACTCCAAAAGACTCAGAAATTGCATTTGTAGTCGTGTCCAGAAACTGTTGTTTTTTAAAGTAGAAAGAGACATTTTCCTTTCATGCTCATATTCAGAATGTAAATTCAGTGGGCGCTGATCCTTCTGTATTCCACGGTTACCTCTGGTGCTCTGCCTTTAGCTGGAACCACAGTGGGTTTCACTGGGCTTGAGATGTTGTATCAACAATCCCACTTTAATTCAGTATACAAGCATCTGATATCCACACAGTGTTGCTGGGTGTATTAAATGGATATGGAGAGATGAGGAATGGCTTCCAGAGGTTTATATTCTCACAGGAATTTTAAGACTTTAAGTTTACAAAACAAATAGAGAAAGATGGAATAAGAAACTGTCCAAGGGGTTTAAACAACAATGTGGATCCTGTGAGCAGAAAGACACAATTTCTTGTTTCGTGGAGATCAAGAAAAGGACTCACAGGGAACCAGCATTTCTATTAGCCCTGGATAGAAGGATGGGCAAGATAAGATGTGTAAACAATGGAGACATGGGCAACATATCAGAATCGGGGAGATATGGAAGCAGCAGAAGGCCCAACTGTGTCACATGATGACGTGATGCCCGGGCAGCTTTATCACGTGATGAGATACTGTCCTGTGTGTTGAAAATATCATATTGTTGTCCATGGTTCTGACTTCTTGAAAGAATTTGGGGGATTGTCCCCAATCCTTGGTTTTCTTTTTGGGACCATGAAGTGATATGAGTGACTGAGCACACCCCACATCTCTCTGTTGGGTCCTGGGAAGGCAAGCCTGGGTGGAGGAGGATTCCTTCAGCAGAGAAGTCCAGTGCCCAGGCTGAAACAGAATCAGCCAGTTGAAGTGCTCACTCATGGTTGGATGGAGGTTTGAGATGAAGAAAGATCCTCATGTTTAAATGCTCCCTGAGGGTTCTGATGCACACTGAAACTTGAGAACCCTCATTCTGTGAGGTGGTCCTCAGCTCATACTGCACACTAGGATCCCTGGAGGGCTGTTAAAAATACTTTTGTCTGGGACCAGAAGTGTATGCAAATTCACCAGATTAAGCGAATGCAAATATCTGCAGATGTGGTGGGGTACCAGCTGATTCTAACATGAAGCTGTGCTTTTAGTGCTTTACATGAAGAAAGGAAAGAGAGAAATGATCACTCCTGTAGATTGTGAAGTGGATGATCAATTCATTTCTTATCCTCGATTTGGGAGATGCATATATACTTGAGGTTATAATAGTGACATCCATTGATGAACCAAAGCCCGTAACCCACTGGAGTTTCAGTGCAATGGTTTTCACCTGGGGAACATTTTTTATCACAATAAATATTTTATTCAATGTTAATATAGTCCAGATTTTTCACCAATGATGAGTAACTTTCATGTCTAAAATGATTGTATTTTGAAGCAAGAAGCAATATATAAGCTATTTATTATCAAACTTTCTAATAATAATTAGAATAGCCTAATACTCCATCTCTATTTAGTAATGATTTCAGTTTTGCATGTTTTCTGTTTTCATATGGATCCCGTTATCTAGTGATTTGAGTGCCTCATTTGCAAAGTCATTCCAAAAGCAAGAAGATAGTTCTCTGAAAAGTCCACAAATATGTTCACATACATAAATGCCTGAATTGATGGAAAAACATTACTCATTGTGACATTTTGAACCTTTTCTCCTTCTGGTCTTTAAAAAATTATTTTTCAGTATAGTCCATCAACAATGTTGTGATAACTTCACGTGCACAGCATAGTGGCTCAGTCATACATTCACATGTATCCATTCTCCCCCAATCTCCCCTCCCATCCACACCACCACGCAACACTGAACAGAGTCCCATGTGTTAGGCAGTAGATCTTTGTTCGTCGTCCATTTTAAATATAGCAGTGAGTACATGTTGGTCCCAGAATCACTTGGGGAACTTTTAAAACTCCATCTTCCCCGGCTACCTTCCAGACCAATTAAATAAGGATTTCTGGGGTACAGAACCTTGGTATCAATGTCTTTACAACTCCGCAGGTGGATCCCAGGGTGTGGAGAAGGTTGAGAACTGCAGGCAGATGAGGATGGGCACAGAGGTGTCTCCTCTGCTTAGTTCATTTGAGTGTCCGTTTCATTTAGGTGACTGGCTACAATTGCTAGGGCCACTCTGGCCTATGGTCTTATACCATCACCTCCCTCAAATCCTAGCTCAGCAGGGGGAAGTCAACATTTTCTTATAGAATTTTGAAAATTATGAAGGCAGAACCTATCAAGAAGGTTGCCAGATTTAGTGAGGAAATATAAGATGTCCAGTTAAATTTATATTTCAGGTAAACAAATTACGTATTTACTGTAATCATGTCCTATACAATATTTAAGAAATGCTTACCCAAAATATTATTTCCTGATTAAAATGCAAATTTAGCTGGGCATTCCTGTATTTTTCCAACCTATAAAGGAAGTGAGATCAGGTCAAAATAAAATTGTAAATGGCCAATTTCTGATTCTACAGTTGATAACAGGTCTCCAGGCTAGCGCTTGCCTCCAGTATAATCATACCTGAGCTCCAAAGTGTTAGTCCTTCTTCACTGATGCTAACTTCTGAGCCCTGTTCATTGAGCCTCTTTTCACAACGTGGAAATGACTTTATAGTGCATTGTGTGACATCAACTCCTAATCATATTTCCCTCTTGATCGTCAAGGTCAATCCTTTACCTGGAGCTTTTGAGAAGCCTCGGGTTGTCCTATTCATTTTCCAGTTCTTATTTGAGGGAAATGTTCCATGGGAACCAAGACAGCAATTGCTCCCACTGTTCCTGACTCAGATTATTACGTCTGTCCACCTGGCAAGCTGTCTGTTTCTCCAGAAGTCCTCCAATTACAAGTAATAAGAAAGATAACTGTAACATCACATAGAAACCAATGCTCATGCTCAGGACCAGCTTCATGGGAGTGAACCTTTGACTTCACACAAGAGCCCCACTGAAGGCCCACAGTCTTAGTTTTATGTTCTGCTGTCAACATTTTTGAAATTCTTCATAAGTTATAAACAAAGGGTCCCATTTCATTTACTGTTGACACTGTTTAATCTTCTCTCTTGGGTTAATGGTATTTGTTTGGTGTGTGTGGGTGGGTGCTCAGTCAATTCAGTTGTGTCAGATTCTTTGTAAACCTAGGGACTGTAACCCTCCAGGCTCCTCTATCCATGGTATTCTCCAGGCAAAAATACTGAAGTGGGTTGCCATGCCCTCCTCTAGGGGACCTTCCCAACCCAGGGATTGAGCCTGCAGCTCTTAGTTCTGCTACATTGACAGTTGGACTCTTTACCACTAGTGCCAAGAGGGAAGCCCATTTCTTTGGCAGGGGGAACCTATAACAACTGCTAACACGTTTCTTCCCGCTGCTCCAGGCATGCCTGTATTAAGAAAGACTTGCACAATTCAATCCCAGACATTTTATCTGGGAGCTTGCATTAACTTACATATCTTTCCCAGAGTAGTTATCTTTTAGGATTCAGTAGCCATCCTCACTCATCAATCAGTGATTATTGAGTACCTAGCCCCATGTCAGATACCTTTTCTCTCTTGCTCCGTCATCCCTATCCATCATCCCAGTAGGAATATTCAGTGTTCACCTCTTCAGGACCCAGCACTGCAACATGGAGTGTGCCGAGCTATATTCTGTCAGTGAAGCTAACTTGGCTTTGAAAGAAGCCATTGTTGCTTTTGAAACGGTGAGTTTTCCCACATCACTAAAGAGTGTGTCTGTCAGGTGCCAGAAACATGGGATAATTTTTCTGGCATTCGCCAGTGTGAGATTCAGATAGAGATAACAGTAAGCCTGCAAAAAATTCAAAGGTGACACATTAGATTGGCTACAAATCAAAGCTGTCCTCCTCCTGCATGCTCTGTGATCATCATGTTGTAAAGTCCTGTGAGACCATTGCTGTGTCAACGCTGAAGATAGCCATGCAGGTAATGCGTGAAGCTTGACCTGGGAACACTGGATGGTGGGAGGCAGTTTGGAAATCTTGTACATGGAAGTCTGTTGAAAAATCTGATGTGTAGAAGTCATGTCAGCCATTGTTCTTCTTAGTCATGGCTTATGGAGCTGAAGGCAGTTTTGGAATCTCCCATTGCAGTGCTAGGAAATCCTCAACTAATATATGACTCAAGACTATTGACAAGATGAAACAGTTCCAAAAGCATAAGAAGGCCCTTGTGGTTGAAGTGTCAGACAGGATTTAACGTCTCGTGACTTGTGCCAAGGCAGAACACTGAATCCCATCACATTGTGGGCAAGGAACTCAGCGTTGCCATGCCTCCCCCTTATCCATGGTATTCTCCAGGCAAAAACTGAAGTGGGTTGCCATGCCCTCCTCTAGGGGACCTTCCCAACCCAGGGATTGAGCCTGCAGCTCTTAGTTCTGCTACATTGACAGTTGGACTCTTTACCACTAGTGCCAAGAGGGAAGCCCATTTCTTTGGCAGGGGGAACCTATAACAACTGCTAACACGTTTCTTCCCGCTGCTCCAGGCATGCCTGTATTAAGAAAGACTTGCACAATTCAATCCCAGACATTTTATCTGGGAGCTTGCATTAACTTACATATCTTTCCCAGAGTAGTTATCTTTTAGGATTCAGTAGCCATCCTCACTCATCAATCAGTGATTATTGAGTACCTAGCCCCATGTCAGATACCTTTTCTCTCTTGCTCCGTCATCCCTATCCATCATCCCAGTAGGAATATTCAGTGTTCACCTCTTCAGGACCCAGCACTGCAACATGGAGTGTGCCGAGCTATATTCTGTCAGTGAAGCTAACTTGGCTTTGAAAGAAGCCATTGTTGCTTTTGAAACGGTGAGTTTTCCCACATCACTAAAGAGTGTGTCTGTCAGGTGCCAGAAACATGGGATAATTTTTCTGGCATTCGCCAGTGTGAGATTCAGATAGAGATAACAGTAAGCCTGCAAAAAATTCAAAGGTGACACATTAGATTGGCTACAAATCAAAGCTGTCCTCCTCCTGCATGCTCTGTGATCATCATGTTGTAAAGTCCTGTGAGACCATTGCTGTGTCAACGCTGAAGATAGCCATGCAGGTAATGCGTGAAGCTTGACCTGGGAACACTGGATGGTGGGAGGCAGTTTGGAAATCTTGTACATGGAAGTCTGTTGAAAAATCTGATGTGTAGAAGTCATGTCAGCCATTGTTCTTCTTAGTCATGGCTTATGGAGCTGAAGGCAGTTTTGGAATCTCCCATTGCAGTGCTAGGAAATCCTCAACTAATATATGACTCAAGACTATTGACAAGATGAAACAGTTCCAAAAGCATAAGAAGGCCCTTGTGGTTGAAGTGTCAGACAGGATTTAACGTCTCGTGACTTGTGCCAAGGCAGAACACTGAATCCCATCACATTGTGAGGCCATCTTGGAGCAGAAACCTCAGCGAAACAGAGAGCCTTACCATTTGAACAAGTGCCATGGTTCTGCTATTTTGCCAGAATGTTTTGAGTGAGCCTTATGGTGAAATTAAAATTGTTAAGATGTGCTGACAGTCTTCAAGAATTTTATTAATAAAATGGCTGCTTTGCAGACACTGAAGGCCAAACACGTTGATATGAGGCAGGACAGCATCTGTAGGTATACAGACATGCAAGTTGAGGGCAGTGTTTCCTGTGGTCGGTCATGCCTGTTTTTATCATAGGTGGTTAGAAAGTGAAGGCTGGGTTGATATTTTTATCTGAGGAAAGTAGCGCTTCAGGAAACTGAAGTATCTTGGATCAGAGAACACACATTTGCACTGTATTGATTTGAGTGGAATGGTTATCAAGGCCTACCAGGGACTCAGAAGCATGTGAGTTGCTGTGGGAAATAGTGTGATGGGTGAGACAAGTCAGTGCCCTGCCTTGTGTTTCTGAGAAAGTCATTATTTTATTTTTAAATTTTTATTGAAATAAATTGATTTACAGTATTGTATTCATTTTAGGTGTACAACAAAGTGAATCAGTTATATATACATGCATATAGATAGATAAATAAATAGATGTATATTCTTTTCTCAGATTCCTTTCCATTATAGGTTATTATAAGATATTGAATGAAATTCCCTGTGATGTACAGTAAGTCCTTGTCTATCTGTTTTCTAAAATGTATATGTTAATCACCCCAAACTCCTAATTTATCTCTCTCTCTCTCCCTCCCTTCCCGAACTTGTGTTCTAATTGAGAGAAGAAATTAATCATACTGCTAGATTCTATGCTAATGTAATGGGATTCTTTTCTGGCATAATTTAATATTATCACAGATAGTGCAGGGCCACATGTTTTCACCCTTGGAACTAGATGCTTTAGATTCAGGGATTTCTTACCTTTTGAAATGCAATATGCTTACTCCTGTGAATATTCCTACCACCTCCAGTAGGACCTGGGAAAGCTCTTGGTGGTCACGTTCCATAATATGTCTTCAGGGAAAGTGAGGACTAGTCACACCAATTGGAATAAGTCAGGCCTACAAATAGCCTCACAGTGGTTCAGGTGTGGTCTTAACACCAAACGAATTTAACTTTGGGTTTTGGGAATATTTTAAGTTTCAAAAGTACAGGTTAAAGTGTCATATAGAATAAAGTATTCTCAAATAATTTTGGAATATACAATGAAAGAAATTCCATGGCAGCAGTATTATTTCTCAAAGTCCCTGAAAAATGTCTGGCACTGAGTAGGCATTCAGGCAGTATTTGTTAAAAACCTAAAAACAATAATAGGAAATGTTACCATGCAACATATAATGTAGCAATAATATGAAATGTTTCTTCACTGAATGTCTATTCCTTATCACAGAAAGTGTCATACCAGTGCTGCTAGGTAGGTATTATTCCTATTATTATCCATACTTTAGAGCTGAGAAAACTGTTTCTGGGAGAAATCGAGGGACCAGCAGAAGGCAAGTTGTGTGGCAGGTGATGCAACTGTGATCCCAGCAAGGTGCACAGCCATGGTGACTCTGAGTTGGCATTTGTATCAGGCTCTCAGGGGCCAGGTCCTCACTCTACACCTGTATTGGGGACTGTGTGGACTCAAACCAAATGTTTCATAACTCTGTGCCTACATTTCCTCAATCATAAAGAAGGGATAATTATAATATCTAGAGAAGCATTTAGAGATGCATTTAAAATGCTAAGAAACTGCCTGGAACCAATAAGTTCTCAATGAATATTGGTGAATTCTGGGGCATTGGTGGCAATTTTGCCACATGGCATTTTGTCCAAAGAAATAGAGGGCTTTTATTTTTTGTTATTTTTAAAATCATTTCCATTTATGTATGTATTTATTTATTTATTTTCATCTATCCTTATTCTTTGGCCTGTGTGGGCCTCCCATTGCAGTGGCCTCTCTCATTACAGAGTACCAGCTCTGGGTGCTTGCACTCCAGAGCACTGGCTTGTGATTGGATACACCGGCCCAGCCGTTCCTTGGCACGTGGGATCTTCCCAGATCAGGGATCGAACTGGTGCCCTTTGTATTGTAAGGCGGACTCTTTACCCACTGGACCACCAGGGAAACCCTAAAACATTTATTATTTTTAAATAAAAAAAATTTTTTTTGTCATGCTGCCCAGAATGGTCTTGGGGATTATGGGATCATAGTTCCCAAACCATGGATAGAACATGCATCCCCTGCAGTGGAAGAATGGTGTGTCAACCACTGAACCAGCAGGAAGTCCCTGTAAAGGGCTTTTAAATATAAAAAGATAAAACTTCAGACACCTTTTAATGCAACCTAATAATAAAAGAATAACCCCAATGCTACTATGATAAGCTAAGAATCCTGTGATTAACTCACAAAGGAAAATCTGGTGATTTACATTTGGTTTAGGTGTTTACAAAATTCAATAACTATAAAAGTGACTAGACTGAGAAGAAATACCCTCTTTGTGTGATTAAAAAGGCTACATCTGATACGATCACCATCCGACTTAATGGTAAAATCTAAGTAGTTTTCCTATTAAAATCTGAAATAACACAAGAATTGGTGCCTTGTCACTATGATTTATTTGTTCATATTTGGGAAATTCCAGCTAAGAAGTAATATCTCAAGTGGATATAAGAGACTTATTTAAGGATAATGGAAAGGTATAATATTTATAGATATTATGAGTGCTTAGAAAATGGTCAAGAACCAATTTATAAGCCTATGTATGAATCTAAAATTTCTATGATCTAGCAGGATACCAGTGTATTTGCTAGCTCACTCACATGTTAGCAATAATGTTAGACAATATAGTGATAAAAAAAAATGTCCCTCAGAGTAAGGAAACAACAATAGCAATCAGGACAATACTTGGAAGAAAACAGGGACAGAGGTGTATAAAGCTGATACTCTCAGGACTTCTCTGATGGTCCAGTGGTTAAGAGTCCACCTTCCAATGCAGGGACTGCGAGATCAATCCCTGGCCGGGGAACTCAGATCCCACATGCTGTGGGGCAACTAAGCCGAGGTGCTGCAACTACTGGGCCCTCGAGGCCTAGAGCCTCTGCTCTTCCACAAGAGAAGCCTGTGAGCTGCATCTAGAGAAAAGCCTCCTGCAACAAAGAGCCCACACACCACAGTGAAGACCCAGTGCAGTCAAATACATGTACAAACGAAGTTGATATTCTCCACAGAATTTATAGTAGCAGAAAAAAAAAAAAAACCTCTAAAAGTGTCCTAATATGAGAATGACTAATTCAATGATAATAAAATTCCAAAGATAGTAAGGTAAATTATATGCTCACAATGTAAAGTAATAATTTAGAATATTAAGTTGTATCTAGACTGTATGCCTAGATACATTTTTTACACAGAAAAAATATGAAATAGAATCATCAGAATGTCAATCATTATGAGATGTTCAGTTCAGTTCAGTTGCTCAGTTGTGTCTGACTCAGAGACCTCGTGGACCACAGCAGGCCAGGCTTCCCTGTGCCTCACTGTCTCCTGGAGCTTGCTCAGACTCACGTCCATTGACCCAGTGATGCCGTCCAACCATCTCATCCTCTGTCGCCCCTTCTCTTTTTGCCTTCTATTTTACCCCAAATCAGGGTCTTTTCCAATGAGCTGTCTCTCTGCATCAGGTGGCCAAAATATTGGATAAAATGTGGGATTATTTATTTTTAATACTTTCTGCATTTTTCAAATTTTCTACAGAAGATAAACACGTTTTATAATGCAAAAAGCTATTACAAAGCTTTTAAAGAAAAAAATTAATACCACAGGAGTGAATTCACCTACCTAGCATTACTTTTCTTCCTATAACCTATACTATTTTGTGAACTTTTTTTTTTTTTTTTAAATATTTTTATTTATTTATTTGGCTGTACTAGGTCTTAGTTACAGCATGTGGGATCCAGCTCCCTGACCAGGAATCGAACCCAGGTCACCTGAATTGGGAGCTCTGAGTCTAAGCCACTGGACCACCATGGAAGTCCCTATTTTGTGAACTTTTATTGCTGACATAGAATTTAAAGTAGGGCTTTTCTGGTATTCCAGTGGGTAAGGACACCACCTTGCAGTGCAAGGGGTGCCAGTTTGACCCCTGGCCTACTATTTACCTTCTGCTTCATTGATTAGAAACAATTAAAATTCTATACAGAAGCCTTAATGATTTTTTTTTCATGATATCTTTCTACAAGATTTGGATTCAATTTCTAAAACAAAGAAAATGCCAAGGTATATAAGAAGGCAAAGCATCTATTTCTGTAACTCTTAGGAAAAAATAAATTACCTCACTTCCTTTATTATTGTAGTAATTAACCCACAGTGGTACTGATTCTGATGAATGCTATGTATTATTTATTACTCTCCATTTGTGGTTTGGTGGTAAACTTAATGGATATTTTTGAGTTTTATGTGTGAAGTATTGAGTTACCTATCATCTTCTCTTCTGAGGACTTCTTACCAGAAGAGTCAAAATATGCATTTTTTAAAACTGAGGTCTAGTTCCTTTACATTGTGTTAGCTTCTGCCATGCAGCAAGTGAATCACCTCTGTGTTTACATATACTTCCCTCCCCTGCCTCTTGAGCCTCCCTTCCACCCCAACGGCCACTACCCATCTAGATCATCACAGAGCACTGAGCTGAACTCTCTGTGCTCTACAGCAGGTTCCTACTAGCTATCTATCTCTGTACATAAACCACCTGTGCTCAGTCGTGTCCGACTCTGAAACCCCACAGTCTGTAGCCTGCCAGGCTCCTATGTCCATGGAATTCTCCAGGCAAGAATACTAGAGTGGAGTGCCATTCCTTACTGCAGGGGATCTTCCTGACCCAGGGATTGAACCCTGGTCTCCCACATTGCAGGCATAGTCTTCACCATCTGAACCACTAGAAAAGCTCAGTTTTGCACTGGGGCATTATTTCAGTGCTACTCTCTCAATTCATCTTACCCTCCTTTATCTAACCCTTACATCCACGTCCACACATCAGTTATCTGCCTCTTGTTCTTTCCTTGCAAATAGGTTTATCTATACCATTTTTTCTAGATTCCACATATTATATATTAATGCATATATGTCAAAATATGCTTTTAAAAAACCTGAATAATATAGATCACAGATGAATACAAATTTTAAATCGACTTCCTTTGCCCTCTAGTTTTCTTCTCTGCTTTAGTAAATGTGGCATGTGAATGAATTTCCACGAGATCCTCTGTTCTTGCACAGAGCTGAGCACGTAATAGTTGTTCATAGTAGGTTTGTGGGTTGGATAGAATGAGAATAAAAACTGAAGCTTCAAACTATGGGCCCTGTCGTCTCCTTTCCCTTTAGCGCATCCCTCTTCAGTGGGTGCTTGGCACAGTTGGGCCCACATCTGAAGGCACTCCGGCTCCAGGAAGGTCCAGAGCAGAGGTGGACTCCTCCACTCGGACAATGCCAAACATTTACGGAGCTCTTGCTCCATGTCTGACTCTGTGCTGAACTTGGCCAAGCGTGAGTTTCTCTGCTGTGGAGTTGATTTCAGAGCCTGAGCCAGCATGGAGCAGGCTGGGCTGCTCCCTTTCCTTTCCAGGCCAGGCTCCAGCGTGTCTGTGGCTTTCCTCTGCTTTGCTGCTCAGGAGTCCTGCCGCTACCCCTCATCTTCCCCTTATCCCAGCAAACAGGCCGCATGTGTGGAGGCTGCCAGCACTTCAAGCGTGTCTGCAAAATGCAGACAAATTGCTACTCTTTATTAGCAGTCCGGTCTGAGGATTCAGAAAAGCTCTGATCTACAGGGTGTTGGGTTTCTCGGATCTTTTTTTTCTTCAAGCTCTACTTTCAGAAATTTCATATTTTGAGTGGTGTGTTTTGCCACCAATATCCCTCCGTCTCTCCCCTCTGCTTCCTCCCTTCCTAATGACTTTAGAAATAAAATAAGATCTCTTTATTGATTATTCCATCTATACTTTGCAGGGGATCTTTCTGACCTAGGGATTGAACCCTGGTCTCCCACATTGCAGGCATAGTCTTCACCATCTGAACCACTAGAAAAGCTCAGTTTTGCACTGGGGCATTATTTCAGTGCTACTCTCTCAATTCATCTTACCCTCCTTTATCTAACCCTTACATCCACGTCCACACATCAGTTATCTGCCTCTTGTTCTTTCCTTGCAAATAGGTTTATCTATACCATTTTTTCTAGATTCCACATATTATATATTAATGCATATATGTCAAAATATGCTTTTAAAAAACCTGAATAATATAGATCACAGATGAATACAAATTTTAAATCGACTTCCTTTGCCCTCTAGTTTTCTTCTCTGCTTTAGTAAATGTGGCATGTGAATGAATTTCCACGAGATCCTCTGTTCTTGCACAGAGCTGAGCACGTAATAGTTGTTCATAGTAGGTTTGTGGGTTGGATAGAATGAGAATAAAAACTGAAGCTTCAAACTATGGGCCCTGTCGTCTCCTTTCCCTTTAGCGCATCCCTCTTCAGTGGGTGCTTGGCACAGTTGGGCCCACATCTGAAGGCACTCCGGCTCCAGGAAGGTCCAGAGCAGAGGTGGACTCCTCCACTCGGACAATGCCAAACATTTACGGAGCTCTTGCTCCATGTCTGACTCTGTGCTGAACTTGGCCAAGCGTGAGTTTCTCTGCTGTGGAGTTGATTTCAGAGCCTGAGCCAGCATGGAGCAGGCTGGGCTGCTCCCTTTCCTTTCCAGGCCAGGCTCCAGCGTGTCTGTGGCTTTCCTCTGCTTTGCTGCTCAGGAGTCCTGCCGCTACCCCTCATCTTCCCCTTATCCCAGCAAACAGGCCGCATGTGTGGAGGCTGCCAGCACTTCAAGCGTGTCTGCAAAATGCAGACAAATTGCTACTCTTTATTAGCAGTCCGGTCTGAGGATTCAGAAAAGCTCTGATCTACAGGGTGTTGGGTTTCTCGGATCTTTTTTTTCTTCAAGCTCTACTTTCAGAAATTTCATATTTTGAGTGGTGTGTTTTGCCACCAATATCCCTCCGTCTCTCCCTCTCTGCTTCCTCCCTTCCTAATGACTTTAGAAATAAAATAAGATCTCTTTATTGATTATTCTCACTGATTAGGAATTAAAAAAAAAAACAGCCTATTTGTTCCTTTGTGAGAAACACGCCATCTGTCCTGCTTTGGTCAGGCTCTCCCGGGGACATTTGTTTGACCTTGTCCTTGCCAACCTCCATCATCTCAAGAATGCCTATTCCCAGTTGTGTTTTAAGGTCACGCTCTGCCACCAGCCAACAGTTCTTTGACCTCACCACTCCACAAATGCTGACAGTCATTTCTCTTTCTCTGTCTCTCCCGATCTCCCTCCTCGATTCCCTGGCCTCCCGAAACTTCTTGCTCTTCACAGCCACCCTGGACATGCTCTCCACGACCTTGTATATGTAGTTCTCTCTTCTGGAATACTCTCCTTATCTCTTGTAGATCCTTACTCAAATATTAGTCTAGGGATGCCTTCCCTGAGCATTTATTTTTAACAAATTGTGGTACTTACTCCAACTTGAGAGGGGCCATCTTACTTGTCTCCAGAGCCTTAATCACTAGCAGACATGCTACATATTCATATATGTTGTGTCTTATAGACAAAACATTAAAGCCACTGGCAGAATTATTAATCTTTTTTCCCAGATACTTGATGACCCAGCCGATGTGGGTGATTCTGGAATCCTACCTGTCCTCTTGCTGCTTTTCTATCCTCCTTGCATACCTCTGCAGTTCTTAAGCGCAGTAAAGGACTGACAACTCTTAGTCTGGCTGTTGACATCTTTGGGGATGTACATCTGTTCAATGTGAAGTGATCCTGGCCTTCTCTGATCAAAACTAGGGTCCTTGTACCACATCATCCTCCTGATTCAAGACTTTTGTTGTTGTTCAGTCACTCAAGCCCTGCCTGTCTGAGTGTCTGCAAAATGCACACAAATTGCTCCTCTCTATTAGCAGTCCGGTCTGAGGATTCAGAAAAGCTCTGATCTACAGGGTGTTGGGTTTCTCGGATCTTTTTTTTCTTCAAGCTCTACTTTCAGAAATTTCATATTTTGAGTGGTGTGTTTTGCCACCAATATCCCTCCGTCTCTCCTCTCTGCTTCCTCCCTTCCTAATGACTTTAGAAATAAAATAAGATCTCTTTATTGATTATTCTCACTGATTAGGAATTAAAAAAAAAAACAGCCTATTTGTTCCTTTGTGAGAAACACGCCATCTGTCCTGCTTTGGTCAGGCTCTCCCGGGGACATTTGTTTGACCTTGTCCTTGCCAACCTCCATCATCTCAAGAATGCCTATTCCCAGTTGTGTTTTAAGGTCACGCTCTGCCACCAGCCAACAGTTCTTTGACCTCACCACTCCACAAATGCTGACAGTCATTTCTCTTTCTCTGTCTCTCCCGATCTCCCTCCTCGATTCCATGGCCTCCCGAAACTTCTTGCTCTTCACAGCCACCCTGGACATGCTCTCCACGACCTTGTATATGTAGTTCTCTCTTCTGGAATACTCTCCTTATCTCTTGTAGATCCTTACTCAAATATTAGTCTAGGGATGCCTTCCCTGAGCATTTATTTTAACAAATTGTGGTACTTACTCCAACTTGAGAGGGGCCATCTTACTTGTCTCCAGAGCCTTAATCACTAGCAGACATGCTACATATTCATATATGTTGTGTCTTATAGACAAAACATTAAAGCCACTGGCAGAATTATTAATCTTTTTTCCCAGATACTTGATGACCCAGCCGATGTGGGTGATTCTGGAATCCTACCTGTCCTCTTGCTGCTTTTCTATCCTCCTTGCATACCTCTGCAGTTCTTAAGCGCAGTAAAGGACTGACAACTCTTAGTCTGGCTGTTGACATCTTTGGGGATGTACATCTGTTCAATGTGAAGTGATCCTGGCCTTCTCTGATCAAAACTAGGGTCCTTGTACCACATCATCCTCCTGATTCAAGACTTTGTTGTTGTTCAGTCACTAAGCTGTGTCTGAGTCTTTGTGACCTCAGGGACTGGAGCATGTCAAGCTCCTCTGTCCTTGACTATCTCCAGAGTTTGCTCAGACTCATGTTCATTGAGCCAGTGATGCCATAAAACCATTTCATTCTCTATCATCTTCTCTTTTGGCTCTTAATCTTTCCCAGCATCAGGGTTTTTCCCAGCAAGTCAGCTGTTCACCTCAGGTGGCCAGAGTATTGGAGGTTCAGCTTCAGCATCAGTTCTTCCAATGAATATTCAGGATTAATTTCCTTTAGAATTGCCTGGTTGTGATCTCCTTGTAGTCCAAGGGACTCTCAAGAGTCTTCTCCAGCACCACAATTCAAAACCATCAATTCTTCAGTGCTCAGCTTTCTTTATGACCTAACTTTCACATCTACACATGACTACTGGAAAAAACATAGCTTCAACAATACAGACCTTTGTTGGTAAAGTGATGTCTTTGCTTTTTAACATGCTGTCTAGGTATGTCATAGCTTTTCTCCCAAGGAACAAGTGTCTTTTAATTTAGTGGCTGCAGTCACCATCCACAGTGATTCTGGAGCCCAAGAAAATAAAATCTGTCACTAATTCAAGCCTTTCCCTCTTGTGAAGTCATTTTCCCATGACTGCCAGGATTATCTTCGTAAAACATAGCATACATTATTGGAGGGTAAATACTGTTTTTCAGGCACTGTGTGTGAATGCCATCCTCATCCTGGATGACTTAGTAAAATCATCCCTGAGTTCCAGACTCTCAGCCAAAGTTGTTCATCTGCCTCTGGACTTGACCTCCACTGCTGGTGTCTGACTGAAGTCCCAGGGCCAGGGTTCTGACTTTTCCTCTCCTTGTTATCCATTCAAGGCTGGTTCATTGGTCACACTGTGCTTTGGGAAGTGACCTGCATGGCCATGGGAGCCCACCTTCTCCATGGGCTCCTGATTTCAGGGAAGGATTGGTGTTTTCCTCTGTATGAGAATTGGAATCTCTTTATCTACAGTGTGGCAACACTTCCTGGTAGTACTGATGAGAACCTTCCATTCTTATGTTAAATCTGGGGAGAACTAGGCTTTGTTGGACATCTGAGAAAACAGATGGATAGACATGTTCTAGACACTCTCCTAGAGCCCACTCAATGGCCTTGGGAGACCTTAGACTGTGAGCACCAAGTTTTCTGTAAGTTTATGAAAGATCGTGAGTATGGGGAGAGGTATGAAAAAGGGTACATACTTGAGTGACCCCCTAAATTATTACTGTGAACCAGGCTTTCTGGCTAATTCTTGACAATACATTTACTCTGCTCTATTTCCTGTCTGTATGATTCAAAGGTTACTTTATTCCTCTGTGTCTTGGGAATGGGGATCCTAACACTTACGTGATGGTGTAATGGTGAATATCCAATAATAAGATGGAAAAACTCAGTAAATACATAGGAAGAACTCAGTAAATGCTAGTCTTTCCCATAACAATACAGACCTTTGTTGGTAAAGTGATGTCTTTGCTTTTTAACATGCTGTCTAGGTATGTCATAGCTTTTCTCCCAAGGAACAAGTGTCTTTTAATTTAGTGGCTGCAGTCACCATCCACAGTGATTCTGGAGCCCAAGAAAATAAAATCTGTCACTAATTCAAGCCTTTCCCTCTTGTGAAGTCATTTTCCCATGACTGCCAGGATTATCTTCGTAAAACATAGCATACATTATTGGAGGGTAAATACTGTTTTTCAGGCACTGTGTGTGAATGCCATCCTCATCCTGGATGACTTAGTAAAATCATCCCTGAGTTCCAGACTCTCAGCCAAAGTTGTTCATCTGCCTCTGGACTTGACCTCCACTGCTGGTGTCTGACTGAAGTCCCAGGGCCAGGGTTCTGACTTTTCCTCTCCTTGTTATCCATTCAAGGCTGGTTCATTGGTCACACTGTGCTTTGGGAAGTGACCTGCATGGCCATGGGAGCCCACCTTCTCCATGGGCTCCTGATTTCAGGGAAGGATTGGTGTTTTCCTCTGTATGAGAATTGGAATCTCTTTATCTACAGTGTGGCAACACTTCCTGGTAGTACTGATGAGAACCTTCCATTCTTATGTTAAATCTGGGGAGAACTAGGCTTTGTTGGACATCTGAGAAAACAGATGGATAGACATGTTCTAGACACTCTCCTAGAGCCCACTCAATGGCCTTGGGAGACCTTAGACTGTGAGCACCAAGTTTTCTGTAAGTTTATGAAAGATCGTGAGTATGGGGAGAGGTATGAAAAAGGGTACATACTTGAGTGACCCCCTAAATTATTACTGTGAACCAGGCTTTCTGGCTAATTCTTGACAATACATTTACTCTGCTCTATTTCCTGTCTGTATGATTCAAAGGTTACTTTATTCCTCTGTGTCTTGGGAATGGGGATCCTAACACTTACGTGATGGTGTAATGGTGAATATCCAATAATAAGATGGAAAAACTCAGTAAATACATAGGAAGAACTCAGTAAATGCTAGTCTTTCCCATAACACTACACACTTAGTTGATGGATTCATGGGTCTACAGTAGCTTAGCAGTTCTTATACCTGATGGTATTTAAGAAGGCTTGTGAAGTAAATAAACCTTGACTCCTGTAGCCCTCATGCCCCTTTCAGATCCTCCTCACCCAGTGCAAGATTCTGCCAGCCCCCAGGAAGTCTCTCAAGCTTCGGGATTTTCTTATTTTTATTGTAGTCTAGTTGATTTATAATACTGTATTAATTTCAGGTGTACAGCAAAGTGATTAAGTTACACTGAACTCAGATTGAGTTCAGTTCAGTTGCTCAGTCGTGTCTGACTCTTTGTGACCCCATGAACTGCAGGACACCAGGCTTCCCTGTCTTTCACCATCTCCTGGAGCCTCCTCAAACTCATGTCCATTGACTCAGTGATACCATCTAACCATCTCATCCTCTGTCATCCCCTTCTCCTTTTGCCTTCTAGTTTTTCCCAACATCAGGCTCTTTTCCAATGAGTTGTCTCTTTGGATCAAGTGGCCAAAACAATTTTTCAGATTATTTTCCATTATAAGTTATTATAAGATATTGAATATTGTTCCCTGTGTAAATCCTTGTTGTTTCCAAATTTTATGTGTAGTCATTTGAGGCTATTAACCCCATGCTCCTAATTTATCCCTCTTCTCTTTTCCCTTTGGAAATTAAAAGTTTATCTTCTGACTGTGAGTCTATTTCTATTTTGTATATATATATATGCATTATTTTTTAGACTTCATTTATAAGTGATATCATATAATATTTGTCTTTATCTGTCTAACTTACTTCATTAGGTCCATCCATGTTGCTGCAAATGCCATTATTTCATTATTTTTCATGGCCGAGTAATATTCCATTAGATATTTGCATACACACACACACACGTCTTCTTAAGTCAATCATCTGTTGATGGGCATTTGAGTTGTTTTTATGTCATGGATATTGTACCTGGTTGCTTCTCACTATCCTTCACTTAAAGGTGGCTGCCCATTGTGCATCATTCCTCAGGGTTCTGCTGATAGGATGGCCAGCAACTCAGTCAAACAGTGTTTGGTCTTCATTTCTATAATGGTTTGATGTGTTCTCATGGCCAGGGATGGTCGCATTTTTCACAACAATTTTTTCGTCTGTTTGTTTGGGTTTTTTTATTAGGGTATATTTGTTTTTTGTCTTACAATGTTGCATTAGCTTCAGGTATACAATGAAGTGATTGTTATACTTTCACAGTGATTTTGAAGGCAGAGGCCTAGAGCTCATTTGTGTGAGCCTCTATTCAGGGGCACATGCTGCCCTACCCTTGAACAACTCCAAGGACACCAGTGTGGGGTATGCAGTGCCTTAACCCTGGGTGTACCTGTTGCATGGGCAGAGGCTGTATGCATGCACTGTGCAGCTATAAACACTTGAAAGAATAGAGGCTTCTCGAAGATGCCGAGGACTAAACTGGTTGAGGACTTAGTTATGTGAGAAGATAGTTATAATGCATAGTTCTAATCAAGATCTGCAAAAGGTTTCATGTGAGCAGGAAAGAGAAATGTTTAGCCTGGTCGGAAATGATCAGAGAGGCATCCTAAAGAAGGTGACCCCTGAGTACTAAAAGATGCCTAGGAAAAAACTAGAGAAAGAATTGGTGTTAGCAAAGACATAGACTCGACACAGACAAGAAGCAGCACAATTTCAGTATACAGCTACCAACGGCTACCTCAGTTGCTAGAGTTTAAGGTGAGAGAAGGAGACTTGAAGAGAGAAGTCTGGAAAAGAACTCAAAGCCAAGCCCCAGTTTAGGAATTTGGGTTACAGGGCAGTGATGTGGAACCTCACTCAATTTTAAGTTGCATGGACAAAAAGAAGAGGATCTTCATGTTCTAGCAAGTTCTGTCCAGCTGTAGCATGGAGGATGGAGTGGAGGAGGGTGAAAGAAAGCCGGAGGCTACAGTAGACCAAGGTAACTGCTGTCATGGGAGCCTGAGAGGCCTGACCAGAGCAGCAGCATTGCCTCGTCAGCTAACATAAGTCCAATGGTTGGTTCAATATTTGGAAAAAATGAAGGGCTCTGTGTTTATAAATCTAACCTGTCACAGAATGTGCGATATTGTACCTGGTTGCTTCTCACTATCCTTCACTTAAAGGTGGCTGCCCATTGTGCATCATTCCTCAGGGTTCTGCTGATAGGATGGCCAGCAACTCAGTCAAACAGTGTTTGGTCTTCATTTCTATAATGGTTTGATGTGTTCTCATGGCCAGGGATGGTCGCATTTTTCACAACAATTTTTTCGTCTGTTTGTTTGGGTTTTTTTATTAGGGTATATTTGTTTTTTGTCTTACAATGTTGCATTAGCTTCAGGTATACAATGAAGTGATTGTTATACTTTCACAGTGATTTTGAAGGCAGAGGCCTAGAGCTCATTTGTGTGAGCCTCTATTCAGGGGCACATGCTGCCCTACCCTTGAACAACTCCAAGGACACCAGTGTGGGGTATGCAGTGCCTTAACCCTGGGTGTACCTGTTGCATGGGCAGAGGCTGTATGCATGCACTGTGCAGCTATAAACACTTGAAAGAATAGAGGCTTCTCGAAGATGCCGAGGACTAAACTGGTTGAGGACTTAGTTATGTGAGAAGATAGTTATAATGCATAGTTCTAATCAAGATCTGCAAAAGGTTTCATGTGAGCAGGAAAGAGAAATGTTTAGCCTGGTCGGAAATGATCAGAGAGGCATCCTAAAGAAGGTGACCCCTGAGTACTAAAAGATGCCTAGGAAAAAACTAGAGAAAGAATTGGTGTTAGCAAAGACATAGACTCGACACAGACAAGAAGCAGCACAATTTCAGTATACAGCTACCAACGGCTACCTCAGTTGCTAGAGTTTAAGGTGAGAGAAGGAGACTTGAAGAGAGAAGTCTGGAAAAGAACTCAAAGCCAAGCCCCAGTTTAGGAATTTGGGTTACAGGGCAGTGATGTGGAACCTCACTCAATTTTAAGTTGCATGGACAAAAAGAAGAGGATCTTCATGTTCTAGCAAGTTCTGTCCAGCTGTAGCATGGAGGATGGAGTGGAGGAGGGTGAAAGAAAGCCGGAGGCTACAGTAGACCAAGGTAACTGCTGTCATGGGAGCCTGAGAGGCCTGACCAGAGCAGCAGCATTGCCTCGTCAGCTAACATAAGTCCAATGGTTGGTTCAATATTTGGAAAAAATGAAGGGCTCTGTGTTTATAAATCTAACCTGTCACAGAATGTCAGAGAACTGTGAACGAGGTAAAATGAAGAAACAGACTGTAGACCTCCTGATATTCTTTTCTGATTATATTTCCTGGTGGTTCTGGGTAACATGCACATGTCCTAGAAACACCTGATGCTTCTAAAAGGGGACTGAGACAAACAGTTACTGTTAGAAGCTATCAAGTGTTACAGAATGCTGAGGGATGTGCTATTATTTGTTTCTGCCCGTTGCAGAAAGGAAAACCCTCCTGAAAATTGTTGGTACAATTTCCTGGGTTGAAATAACCCAAGGAAGACAGCTAATGGGGGAAGGGAAGTCTCATTTCATATAATTCTCAACTAGACTTTCTTGCTTGCTTCCATAAATGAGAGTGCTTAATTGGCTTAATTGTATAGAACCAAGCTTTCAAGGTCAAGCATTCATTGTTAACGATAATTTAATCAGTTGGATTAACAGTCAAGCCTGCTATGGACACTTACTCTTTGAAAGTAGATTGTCCCATATTATAATAATTTTAAAAATGATCTGAGAAATGGACCCTCACGGACAAACCTCTCACCTTTCTCTCCTTCTGATCAATAAAATGCATTTTTTTCCAAGCAAAAACTGTATTTATAAATCATTTTAAAGGAAAAGAGTGGGAATTTAATTTTAAGACAACCTTTTTTATTTTACAGTCAGTTCACTCTTCATGCTTCTTTATTTTCCCCAGCAGCATCTTTCATTTTAATGTTTTAAAGGAGGAGTGTTTTATTGGCCAAGTCTTCACAACATGGAGGCCTACAAGCAGTTATAGAGTGGGTTTAGATGATATATATTAAAAATGATAAATCATTTTTCAGCTTTCATAACATTTTATTTTCTCTGCATCCTTACCTCTTTCTGACTCATGTACCTGGGCTGATTAATACCGCTTCTCCCCTGTTACACTTTAATCCAGGGCCCATGTTTCATTCGCCTGCCAATAGTGATCGCCAATAAATTCATCTTGCAGGCTGCTGCCAGTGTAAAAATGCCCATCAAAAGCAGCAGCTCTGAGCCTGCATTTTTCTGGTACCCTCAAGACTCACATGGTTCCACAATTGGAGCTGCAAATGCTCATTTTTTCATAGGCATGGGCTGGGAAAATGAGAGAAGGCTAATTAATGCATTCAAGGGATCCCACTGAATCAGCAAGCCTCTTAAAGGCACAACAGACACAAACAGGCAGCTGCAGCTCCTTGGAATTCAAAACAACAACAAAGGAGCTAGTTAAATATTTGAATAGCTAAAATATATGTCTATTCATTCCCATGGAAATTGCTCAAACAGGCTGTCCTCCCATCTCCTAAGGAGTCAAAGTCATTGAAATCCCAAAGCTTTTCATCCTGTCAAACACTCCTTTGAAACCCAGGACATTTACATCTCCATAGCAGACCTATTCCGCATTAGTAGTAATAAAACTTGAGTGCAGGGAAGGACTCAGAATGTGATACCCATTTCCTCCAGCCTCTGGGGTTGCAGGACTGACTTACTGACAATTGCACAGCTCTTGCCCCGTCCCTGTATTAGTTTTGCATCTAACAGTTGGAAATATCTTGACTAATAAAGATACCACCAGGGAGTAAATACCAAGCAAGCTCTATCTATGGCTTGATCCAAGGCCCAAACACTGATCTGCTTGACTTGTAGACAAACTTTCACGGTTGCAGCAAGGATGACTTCCATTCAATCCTGAGGCTAATCTCTCCAGATGCCCATCCATCAGGAAAGAGAACCTCATTTATGTCAGCGTCTGTACACACATCCCAGGCTTGACTGTGTTCAGACGAACTTTAGTCACATGCCAATTCTTGAACCACACTGTGGGCAGGGAATGGAATTATGCTGAGTTTTTATGCCAGAGCTATTGGTTTCATCTTGAGTCACATTGGTTGTCTGGGGGGTCGGTGAATACTCAAATGAAAGTCATGATCCATTGAGCACAAGGAAGTGGATTCAGGATGACAATCTAAAGAGGGACAACAGCAACAGATATTCAAGGCAAACAAACTAGACTAGCCTGCTCAGGGAACCATAGCACAGTATCATGGATTGGCTGGCTTAACAAAATAAAAAACATTTACTTTCTCACAGTTCTGGAGCCTAGAAGTCCAAGATCAGGTCCAGTCAATGTGATTCCTGATCAGAACTCTCTTCCTGACTGGCAGACAGCCACCTTGTACCGTGTCCTCACATGACCTTTTTACTGTGGCTTATGGAGAAAAAAAGAACACCAGTCCTATGAGATTAAACTCCCACTCTTGTGGTCTCATTTAACCTTAATTACCTCTTAAGTGCCACATACAGATATATTGGGAGTTAGTGCTTCAGCATATGAATTTGTGGAGAAGGCAATGGCAGCACACCCCAGTATTCTTCCCTGGGAAATCCCATGGACAGGGGAACCTTTCTGATTACAGCCCATGGGGTCTCAAAAGAGTCCACACACATGCAGGCGTGTGAATTTGGGAAATATATAATTCAGTCCAGAACACACAAAAAGACGATAACCCCCAGGTATGCATCTCTAGCAAATTCAACTTTGAGTGGGCTTTTATACACTAGGAGTCCATTGTTTTTATGATATTATAGTCTGAGAGTAAATGAGCTCAGCTAGCTTCTCATGGATCCCTTGAAGAGCACCCAGCCATGCTTCCAATCATGTCAAATCTACTTAATTGCCATGAATTAAGGGGCCAAGGAAGTTACGGAATCTGTTATAGAACTACGAGGAAGTTTGAGAATCACTGGAATAGAGAGCTTGTGCATTATTTGGAATTTTTTGAGAGTAATGCATGATTCGTATTGGCTTATCCAAGGCCCAAACACTGATCTGCTTGACTTGTAGACAAACTTTCACGGTTGCAGCAAGGATGACTTCCATTCAATCCTGAGGCTAATCTCTCCAGATGCCCATCCATCAGGAAAGAGAACCTCATTTATGTCAGCGTCTGTACACATCCCAGGCTTGACTGTGTTCAGACGAACTTTAGTCACATGCCAATTCTTGAACCACACTGTGGGCAGGGAATGGAATTATGCTGAGTTTTTATGCCAGAGCTATTGGTTTCATCTTGAGTCACATTGGTTGTCTGGGGGGTCGGTGAATACTCAAATGAAAGTCATGATCCATTGAGCACAAGGAAGTGGATTCAGGATGACAATCTAAAGAGGGACAACAGCAACAGATATTCAAGGCAAACAAACTAGACTAGCCTGCTCAGGGAACCATAGCACAGTATCATGGATTGGCTGGCTTAACAAAATAAAAAACATTTACTTTCTCACAGTTCTGGAGCCTAGAAGTCCAAGATCAGGTCCAGTCAATGTGATTCCTGATCAGAACTCTCTTCCTGACTGGCAGACAGCCACCTTGTACCGTGTCCTCACATGACCTTTTTACTGTGGCTTATGGAGAAAAAAAGAACACCAGTCCTATGAGATTAAACTCCCACTCTTGTGGTCTCATTTAACCTTAATTACCTCTTAAGTGCCACATACAGATATATTGGGAGTTAGTGCTTCAGCATATGAATTTGTGGAGAAGGCAATGGCAGCACACCCCAGTATTCTTCCCTGGGAAATCCCATGGACAGGGGAACCTTTCTGATTACAGCCCATGGGGTCTCAAAAGAGTCCACACACATGCAGGCGTGTGAATTTGGGAAATATATAATTCAGTCCAGAACACACAAAAAGACGATAACCCCCAGGTATGCATCTCTAGCAAATTCAACTTTGAGTGGGCTTTTATACACTAGGAGTCCATTGTTTTTATGATATTATAGTCTGAGAGTAAATGAGCTCAGCTAGCTTCTCATGGATCCCTTGAAGAGCACCCAGCCATGCTTCCAATCATGTCAAATCTACTTAATTGCCATGAATTAAGGGGCCAAGGAAGTTACGGGAATCTGTTATAGAACTACGAGGAAGTTTGAGAATCACTGGAATAGAGAGCTTGTGCATTATTTGGAATTCATCTTTCCTAAGCACCATTAGTGAAAAGTTGTGGGCTCTACCATAAAGGTGGAGACTGAAGACTATAGAATTGGACCTTCGATATTTTGAAAGATGGTGATGTGGTTCAGCTTCATCATCCACACATGCCACCAGACCTGGCTCCAAGTGATCTTTGACTGTTGAAATACAAAAATTTCCTCTTGAATAATGAAGATTTCCATAGTTTGAAGACTCTGTTGTTATATTAATTAAAGATAATTCTCCAAGACAAGCTGGGAGAATATGGCAAATGGGAACAATATCTTTGGAATGAAGATATGGCCTTCTAAGAGGACTGCTTGCAAGGGTACAGCTCTGATTTGTTGTTTTTTTTTTTTTTTCCTGTTTCTCTTTTAATCTATTCATTCATTCTGTTTTGCACCAGCCCTCTCCTACCTCCTTTATAACTTAGTACAATGCTTTTATATATAGTGGTTCTTAATGAAAAAAATCATTGTTTCAGGTGTTTTCTATTTTTAATTTTTTTCATTGGAGGATAATCACTTTACAATGATGTGTTGGTTTCTGCTGTACAACAATGTAAATCAGCTATAAGTGTACATGTCGACTCCTCTTGAATCTACCTCCCACCCTCCACCGTAAACAACCTGATTCCAATTTCTTAATGAGTTACAATGAGTTTTTTTTTAAACTTCTTGTATTCCTTTATCATGAATATTTATACTCTATGTATTTATGCACCTGCATGTGCTTTAGAGTACATGTGTGCATATATTCTCTTAATCACACTTACCAGAGTCTTTTTATAAAATGAAGGCCAAAGAAATCTTTGGGAACCTGAATTCTGATTACAGCCCATGGGGTCTCAAAGAGTCCACACACATGCAGGCGTGTGAATTTGGGAAATATATAATTCAGTCCAGAACTCCCGGGTTTTAGAAATTCTTGTGGGCTTTTATACACTAGGAGTCCATTGTTTTTATGATATTATAGTCTGAGAGTAAATGAGCTCAGCTAGCTTCTCATGGATCCCTTGAAGAGCACCAAGCCATGCTTCCAATCATGTCAAATCTACTAAATGGCCATGAATTAAGGGGCCAAGGAAGTTACGGAATCTGTTATAGAACTACGAGGAAGTTTGAGAATCACTGGAATAGAGAGCTTGTGCATTATTTGGAATTCATCTTTCCTAAGCACCATTAGTGAAAAGTTGTGGGCTCTACCATAAAGGTGGAGACTGAAGACTATAGAATTGGACCTTCGATATTTTGAAAGATGGTGATGTGGTTCAGCTTCATCATCCACACATGCCACCAGACCTGGCTCCAAGTGATCTTTGACTGTTGAAATACAAAAATTTCCTCTTGAATAATGAAGATTTCCATAGTTTGAAGACTCTGTTGTTATATTAATTAAAGATAATTCTCCAAGACAAGCTGGGAGAATATGGCAAATGGGAACAATATCTTTGGAATGAAGATATGGCCTTCTAAGAGGACTGCTTGCAAGGGTACAGCTCTGATTTGTTGTTTTTTTTTTTTTTTCCTGTTTCTCTTTTAATCTATTCATTCATTCTGTTTTGCACCAGCCCTCTCCTACCTCCTTTATAACTTAGTACAATGCTTTTATATATAGTGGTTCTTAATGAAAAAAATCATTGTTTCAGGTGTTTTCTATTTTTAATTTTTTTCATTGGAGGATAATCACTTTACAATGATGTGTTGGTTTCTGCTGTACAACAATGTAAATCAGCTATAAGTGTACATGTCTCCTCCCTCTTGAATCTACCTCCCACCCTCCACCGTAAACAACCTGATTCCAATTTCTTAATGAGTTACAATGAGTTTTTTTTTAAACTTCTTGTATTCCTTTATCATGAATATTTATACTCTATGTATTTATGCACCTGCATGTGCTTTAGAGTACATGTGTGCATATATTCTCTTAATCACACTTACCAGAGTCTTTTTATAAAATGAAGGCCTGATATTTTTATGGATAAGATTACCTTTTAGAAAGATTCGCTTGGAACTTCACTATGGTATCAGTCAGAATAGGCTAAGTTATGTTTCAGAAACAAGTAACCACTAAAACAGAGATGATTTATGTTCATGCGCCATGTACAACACAGTTTGTCTGAACATGAGATTCCATGGTTCATGCTGATAGGATAAAGAGGAAGTGGAAAGCCTACTACTGACTATGAAACATGTATTTCTGTTTTCTTTTCATCTGTAAAAGCAAGTTACGTGTATGGGTGCTGATGGTGGTGGAGGGTGGTGGTTTCCGATCCTCTGCCTGCCAGGGAAGAGAGTGTTTTACACAACATGATCTCATGTCATTCCACATATGGCTATTGACTGAGGAATGCAAAGATGAAAAGCTGGAATTTATTCACCAATCCATTTAATGTTTATCGAGCACTTAAAATGTACCAGGCTCTGTGCTCAATGTTAGAAGTACAATAGAGATAGAAGATAGAAATTGCTCATAAAGAACTTCTGGTGGCATAGAGGGAGCAACATGGAAACCTGTACTATCATATGTGAAAAAGGAAAAGATTGTCATTGCACTGTGGGAATAGGGGATCCTCCAGGGGTGCTGTGAGATAGCCTGGAAGGGTGGGATGGGGGGAACTAGGAGAGGGGTGGAGGAGAGAGGGGGCCAGGGATATACATATGACTAATCTGGGATTATACACATCTGTAAATAACAAAACTCTATAAAAGTAAAAAGTAAAATAAAAATAATTATTAAAAAGAAAAAAAAGAACTTCTGGTGGGGAGAAATTATAAAAAGGAAGTAGATAATTAAAATTTAGAGTGAGGTGAGCTATGATAGGTAAAAAACAACGTGCCTTGAAATATAATACATAGGAGTCAGCATGATGAATGCTCCTACTGTTGTCTATTTCTTGTTTTCCAACTCAGTCCCTACTCTTTTTGTGGACATTTCATGCTCTGCTTTGAAATCTCTCTGATTGGACCCAGTCAACGATTGAGGTATTCACTGAGTACTTACTATGTGTGAAGTACCCTTCTTGATGTTGTAGCTGTTGGAAAGCTTGTGGAAGAGAGTGAATAAGATTTTTGTTTAACTCAGATTTCTTAAAATCTAATAGGATCAAAAAGATTATATAAATATTAATACAGTGGTGTGTGTGTATGTTCAGTCATTTAGTCATGTTCGACTCTTCATGTTCCTGTGGTCTGTAGCCCACTAGGCTCCACTGTCCATGGAATTCTCCAGGCAAGGATACCAGAGTGGGTTAGAATGTGGTATTTATTGTAAGAGACAAACCACCTGAAATGTCATTGGGGTTATTCTTGATTGGGGGAATGGAGAAATGTTTGCTTCATGATGAAGTTACCTTTAAGTTGAATTTGTTGGACAAAGGGGATTTAATGATCAAAAATGGAACTTGAAGGTTACATTTCAACTAGGGAAAAATCAGCCGGTACAGGGATACAACATGTGGAAGCTTCGTCAATGCAGGGATTGCAGATGATATCCCCAGCACTGTCTTGTGTCTTGTATCTACCAGGTAGTCAAAAAAGAGTTTTTCAATGAGTTAATAAAGAAGTAGGAAAGTAAGACATGCTCATTTAAGGAATGCAAACTAAGTTTAACAAGAAGCTGGGGTATTTTCAGGAAAATCATAAGTGACAAAGCTGGGGCTGGGTCAGAGTTTTGAATGTCGTTGAGGGTTTTCCTTATCCTTATGTTTATATAAATGCAGTGTGTTGATGGAGGTGTCATAGACACATTGTTCACTTGATACTAAAACAGCCTTTCAGGCGGGCAGGGAGTAGTCACTGCTCAGAGGAAGGACTCTTACAAGTCACTGAGGGTGTCTGCCATGACGTGGAGGGGCCAAGCTTTGGAGTCCAGATGCAGTTCCGGTCCTTTCATACTTCATTGCCTATTCAGTCTGGACCAGAACATCACTTTTTTGATGTTTTGCAGCAGCATAAATGATGTATATAGCTGTTTTTTTGTGAGGTATGAGAAACTGAGAGAGAGAGACCAGTGACAACAACACTGGAATGACATGAGAGAAGATGAAGCTCATGTAGGGACACTGAGCTTAAACAGACGAAGGTTTCTGTTTCAGAGGATTTGGGCATGCAGCCTTCCTCTGCCGGGCTATGGCTTAGGCCAGTGCGTCTCCATCAAGGCACCACTGATGACACTTTGTTTCAGGGGGACAGGCCTGTGTGCTCATCATTTCTGGCCTCTACGCATTGCATTCTAGAAGCACACCTCCTCCACCACAATCCTCCCATGGTGATGACCCCAAATGTCTCCAGACGTTGTCCAACTTCCCCTAGAAGGCAAAATTGTCCCCACCTGGGAACCACTGACCTAGTCTGTCAATTTTGATTAGTTTCTAGAAAAGCAGTGGATCTGAAAGAGCACATTGAGCATTTAGTGGGAAGACATGAAGGAAAGAAATCCAGTTTCATCTTACAGATTTGGATTTCTTCCACTGACAGTATGTAACCACCTCCATTGATGTTAAGCAGGGAGTGGACAGCCGATAGTTGATTTATGTAACTGGTGCTGCATTTTCAACAGTGGGTTTTCATTTTGTTCTATTTATGGTCATTTTATTCAATTATTTTTATTCAGCACCCAGCTTGATAAGTGTATGTAATCCTATTATGTTCTGTTCCATTGCAGGAGCTTCCTAATAGAAGAGCACACAGTAATAAAATTAAATAAACATCTTAGCTATTGTATCAGCCTCACACATTTTCTGACCTTGGCTGGATTCACGAGTGTTGGTGGGGACAGAGGTTGACAGTAGTCATTGGAAACAAAAACAAAGGTCACCATGTCCTAAGACTGGAGAGAAGAAGGTCGTTGAGGGTTTTCCTTATCCTTATGAAAGGGTTTTTCTGCCATGAACTAAAACAGCCTTTCAGGCGGGCAGGGAGTAGTCACTGCTCAGAGGAAGGACTCTTACAAGTCACTGAGGGTGTCTGCCATGACGTGGAGGGGCAAGCGTTGGAGTCCAGATGCAGGTCCGGTCCTTTCATACTTCATTGCCTATTCAGTCTGGACCAGAACATCACTTTTTTGATGTTTTGCAGCAGCATAAATGATGTATATAGCTGTTTTTTTGTGAGGTATGAGAAACTGAGAGAGAGAGACCAGTGACAACAACACTGGAATGACATGAGAGAAGATGAAGCTCATGTAGGGACACTGAGCTTAAACAGACGAAGGTTTCTGTTTCAGAGGATTTGGGCATGCAGCCTTCCTCTGCCGGGCTATGGCTTAGGCCAGTGCGTCTCCATCAAGGCACCACTGATGACACTTTGTTTCAGGGGGACAGGCCTGTGTGCTCATCATTTCTGGCCTCTACGCATTGCATTCTAGAAGCACACCTCCTCCACCACAATCCTCCCATGGTGATGACCCCAAATGTCTCCAGACGTTGTCCAACTTCCCCTAGAAGGCAAAATTGTCCCCACCTGGGAACCACTGACCTAGTCTGTCAATTTTGATTAGTTTCTAGAAAAGCAGTGGATCTGAAAGAGCACATTGAGCATTTAGTGGGAAGACATGAAGGAAAGAAATCCAGTTTCATCTTACAGATTTGGATTTCTTCCACTGACAGTATGTAACCACCTCCATTGATGTTAAGCAGGGAGTGGACAGCCGATAGTTGATTTATGTAACTGGTGCTGCATTTTCAACAGTGGGTTTTCATTTTGTTCTATTTATGGTCATTTTATTCAATTATTTTTATTCAGCACCCAGCTTGATAAGTGTATGTAATCCTATTATGTTCTGTTCCATTGCAGGAGCTTCCTAATAGAAGAGCACACAGTAATAAAATTAAATAAACATCTTAGCTATTGTATCAGCCTCACACATTTTCTGACCTTGGCTGGATTCACGAGTGTTGGTGGGGACAGAGGTTGACAGTAGTCATTGGAAACAAAAACAAAGGTCACCATGTCCTAAGACTGGAGAGAAGAATTTGAACACAAGTTAAAATGTTTTAAAGTGGGATGGCTAGAAATTCTACCATTCCCTTACTCCTTCCGTAATTCCATAATAGAACCATAAAAAAATTCCTACATGGTGCTTTGAATTAGCTGCAGCAAATGTTAGTTTAGAGAAACTGAAAAAAGAATTTGCATGTTTAAATATATATATATATATATATATATATGCATAAATATGAATATAACTATGAATCTATAGCAACAATTGCAAAAGTGTTTTCAAATGCATGTCCTGTGGCTACAGTCCTTGTGCAAAGAAGAGCGGGGAGGCATGTTTTGGCCTCACTTGGTGAAGGTGCCTCAGACAGGTCTGAACAAGTTGGCTCAGGTCTCTGAGTCATTGTTTAGGTTTTCCATGGAAATGAAAGCTCAGGGGAATTTGACCTAAAGTGTTTGTCAGACTCTATGGGTTTGCCACTCTCTTTGAGGCCCACTAATATCACTTCTCAGATGATGAGACTCAGCCAATTTTCCTCCCAAAAGACTTGCTCCAAGTGCTTACCAGGGTTGCTTTGCAGAGAGAGAGGAGTCTGAGGCAGATCAGAGGCAGTGATTTCTTCAATGCGAAGATAGTAATAGGGAAATTGTGTGTGTGTGTGTGTGTGTGTGTGTGCGCGCGCGCGCTACCAGACATCACCTGTCTTCCCTGCAGGGAGCTTGTGACAGCTGAAAAAAAATAGAGTTTATAGAGTGTTTTGAGCTCTCACTAGAGTGATTGCATAGAAAGGCAAAGCTTTGATATGCCTCTCTCATGTCTGTCAACTGTTATTAGTAAACAGAGGCTGCGTCTGGCTTTCTCAAAATTCCAAGTTTCAAACTAACCATTTGAAGTTCCAGGTCCCATATTTTTTACAACCCACTCAGAGAAGATTGCGTGAACTCCTTTGTTAAAGAAAAGACGTCAGAATTTATAATAGATGAAAAAATACCACTTTGTACTGTTTAATTGTGAATGACTGAGATATAGATCAAATGGATTTTCTTTGAAATAGTCCACATGTTCAGAATGAAAGAGGGTTGTAGTTGGTAACATTGTGTCCTCAAAATTAAATCTTTGAAGGAAAGGGGACATTTTGCCACATTCTGAGCAAGTCTATTTTATCTATTCTCACTTGAGACTTCTGAACCTTAAGTTTGTTAGGATTTAAAAATCACTTAAGATCCTGCTGGAAAAGAACCTGACCAATTTTCCCTAATTAAAGTAATATCTAATCTCTAGTAAGTTTCATAGCATCTAGCCAGTATTCAATAAGTAGCATTATTATAATTTTTTTTTTAGAAATTGCTTTTTCAGAGCATACATGAGGAAATAGTGACCTCAAAGCATCTGAGTATTATTTAGCAGGAGGAAATCTAGGCCAGTTGACTGAGTGCTTTTCTTTAAATTGCACATGATCTCACATTCCCAAAATACCCATGCTCAGGAAAGCTATGGAAGGCCATGTGGAAATTTATTCCCAGTTGTATGTACCTGGCGATTAGTACTGTAGACTGCCAAGGCTCGAATGGGCCTTTCATGCTCCTGTCTTCTCCACCCCTGTCTTCATGGAGTAGGAAGCAGAGCCTATCAAGGGGAGAACTGACTACCCCAAGATCAGGAAGTGTTTTTTTCTTTTTCTCACAACATCTAGAGATAGCTTTCACCTGACATCCTGTCCAGCCTCTTTATTCCACACTCCAGAATGCTAGGTTCTGGGTACTGCTCACTTTTATTTACTTGTCTACCATGAAGTTTAGGGTGGACAGGGGGAGCATAAATGAATCAAGAGGGAAGCAAATATACTTGCAAAATCTTGTGGTTTTTATGTTGAGTGTATAACGTGCCTGTTGATATTTTTATTAGACTTACAGTACTTCCTATTGTTAGGCTTTTAAAAATGATTGTTTTTAATGAGCATGTCTATTGAGGGTTTGTTCCAGACACTGGAGCTGGTGGTGACCTACATACACAAGATCCCTGTAGCAAACCCTCTTGGTGCCCACCAGATCCTCTCAAGTCCTACCATCCTGTGCTCTCCTCCTGTGTCTTGCTCTGAACATTTGGGACTCTTTCCCATGCACTCTCTTAGCAGAATAACAGATGGTAGTTGGAAGGTACATGACCCAACTTTCTCATGTTTTGGATAGAAAAACTCTGAGATACATTCTACACCCTCTCCCTAAGCACCCTGGGATTTGAGCTCTAGTTAGCCCCAGTGTAACCCACTGGATAACACATCCACTGTGGGCTTCCTTCCCTCCCTGCATCACAGGCTCACTCCCCCTCTAGTGTTCCTGGATCCCTTCCTGAGGAACTGAAGGGCTCATCACTTGCATCGTTGTGTCATAGTCTATTTCAGGAGGGTGGAACCTCTTCTAAGACAGTCACTGACTTCGTGGAGCTTACGTTCTAGTAAAGGATAGAGACAAGAAATAATACCGCAAGTGAGTCAAGCCTTTTATTGGTACATACTGAGAAGGAGGCGATGATAGTGAGAGGGCCTGAGAGGGACTCTGGTTAAAGTGCTAAGGTCAGGACCTCTCTTGGGTATGATTGTTTCCCTGAAAACTGAAGGATGAGAGGTGGTTAGATGTGAGAAGAGCCAGCTGGGAGCTGGGCAGCCAGGAGCAGAGGCAGCTGGGAGGAGGCAGGGAATTGTGCAGAGTGAGCAGGAATACGAAAGAGACCGCTGTGGCCATTGCCTAGGAGATGGAGGGGTGAGGAAAGGCCACATCATGTCGGACTCTAGTCATCATCAGAAGTTTACACTAAATGTTACAAGAAGCCTTTACAGGATGTTAAAGCAGGGGAATGCATAATTTGACCGATACTTGAAAATACTACTCTGGCAGCCCTGTGGAGAAGAGGTTCAGAGGAGGCAACAAAAAATTTGGGGCAGGAGACAAAGGAGAAGGGTGCTGTAAAAGTCTAGGTGGGAGACAACAGGCTGTTCTGAGCACCCAGGTTCAACAGTTGATAGGGAATATAATTAAATAGAATTTAGATGCAGAGTGGTTGTGGTTGTTTAGGCATTAAGTCATGTCCAACTCTTTGTGATCCCATGGACTGCAACCCACCAAGCTTCTCTGTCCATGAAATTCTCCAGGCAAGAATATGGGAGTAGTTGCCATTTCCTTCTCTAGTGGATCTTCCCAACCCAGGAATCAAACCCATGTCTCCTGCACAGCAGGTGAATTCTTTATTGCTGAGCTACCAGGGAAGCCCAGATGTGGAGTAGCTATGCATTTAAACTTTTGTCTATGAAGAGATTTATATGTATTTCACTGGTTAGCACTTTGCACTGAAGTACCCTTTGCACATCCAAGAAAATCTGTGGATTTTCTCTTCAGAAAAAAAGCAGATATACATGGAACACAATTTTGAATTTGTGATGGAGGATTTAAAAGTCCTGAAGTGCAAAATGGTTCTAACACAATGGAGGGTGGAACCTCTTCTAAGACAGTCACTGACTTCGTGGAGCTTACGTTCTAGTAAAGGATAGAGACAAGAACTAATACCGCAAGTGAGTCAAGCCTTTTATTGGTACATACTGAGAAGGAGGCAATGAGAGTGAGAGGGCCTGGGAGGGACTCTGGTTAAAGTGCTAAGGTCAGGACCTCTCTTGGGTATGATTGTTTCCCTGAAAACTGAAGGATGAGAGGTGGTTAGATGTGAGAAGAGCCAGCTGGGAGCTGGGCAGCCAGGAGCAGAGGCAGCTGGGAGGAGGCAGGGAATTGTGCAGAGTGAGCAGGAATACGAAAGAGACCGCTGTGGCCATTGCCTAGGAGATGGAGGGGTGAGGAAAGGCCACATCATGTCGGACTCTAGTCATCATCAGAAGTTTACACTAAATGTTACAAGAAGCCTTTACAGGATGTTAAAGCAGGGGAATGCATAATTTGACCGATACTTGAAAATACTACTCTGGCAGCCCTGTGGAGAAGAGGTTCAGAGGAGGCAACAAAAATTGGAGCAGGAGACAAAGGAGAAGGGTGCTGTAAAAGTCTAGGTGGGAGACAACAGGCTGTTCTGAGCACCCAGGTTCAACAGTTGATAGGGAATATAATTAAATAGAATTTAGATGCAGAGTGGTTGTGGTTGTTTAGGCATTAAGTCATGTCCAACTCTTTGTGATCCCATGGACTGCAACCCACCAAGCTTCTCTGTCCATGAAATTCTCCAGGCAAGAATATGGGAGTAGTTGCCATTTCCTTCTCTAGTGGATCTTCCCAACCCAGGAATCAAACCCATGTCTCCTGCACAGCAGGTGAATTCTTTATTGCTGAGCTACCAGGGAAGCCCAGATGTGGAGTAGCTATGCATTTAAACTTTTGTCTATGAAGAGATTTATATGTATTTCACTGGTTAGCACTTTGCACTGAAGTACCCTTTGCACATCCAAGAAAATCTGTGGATTTTCTCTTCAGAAAAAAAGCAGATATACATGGAACACAATTTTGAATTTGTGATGGAGGATTTAAAAGTCCTGAAGTGCAAAATGGTTCTAACACAATAGTTTATTTCTTACGTATGAATGAACGTTGTAGGATACATAGCTCAGCTTCATTGCATCTCAGGTAGAAGGACTCTGTTTCTAGGTTTCTACAGTCTCCATTCGCAGAACAATCCTGGGAGAAAGAGCGGAGAATTTCTTTGCTAATCTTCGAGTCATAACTTCCAAGTTTGCTGTAAGCATTGCCCCCAGTCTTCCTTCTGGACGTGTAGAAGGGGAAATCTCATGGAGTAGCACACATTTGTAAGTCTTCCAGCCCAGAAGTGGTACCCAGTGCTCTGCACACCTTCTATTAACTGGAACTTAATCATATGGCCGCAGCTAACTATAGGAAGGACTGGGAAATGCAATCTACCTGTGGGCCCAGGGAAACATGGGAAATATAGACTTCAGCCACATTGCACATATTTGCTAATTTGTCAGATTTGTAGGTATCTAGTGTTACTTTTCTTAAGAACAGTAAAATTAAATCACATTGCAAGTTTGAGGGAAGAGAAAGGGTGGAGCCAATGGGTACTGGTCAGGAGGAATCCAAGACCTTTTGGAACTGTGATTTGGGGATCCAGTTTAACATAAAGCACGTCCTTTTGCTGGTCTGTAGAGATGGGACTTATATAAAGGTTGTGTCCTTAAGTAAAAGATTAAGCTAAATTGAAGTGGAAACTTGGCCACAAACTAAGCTGTCCTGTGCCTTGAGAAACTGGAATTAATTTGAAGAAAATTATTACTCACTCCAATTATGTGTCAATCTGAAAGAGAGATGATTGTATTGTCAACAAAGCAGTCCTTTCCATTCATTTCCTTTCCACTGCAATGACCAGTCATCCTACGTCTTTGTGAGAGGTGACAGGCAATCAGCTGCTCACACAAGTGCTTAGGGAGTCGACTCTGGGTTCAGTACTGCAGCCAGGCAGTCCATGGCTCCTTTCTAAGGGATTCTCCAGAGAGTGGGTGTGGCCATGAAAAGTTGAAGGTGAAACACATTTTTATCAGTGAATCATATTTTCCCATTTGCTTCCATCATCACAGTGTTGGAGATGGAGGGTGATCAAACTTGCCTTAAAATGTAGAGAAATGTCAATAATAAAAAAGAAAAATAGAAAGAAAATTTCATTGAGAATGCAGCAAATTTTAATTCCTCCAGAGCTGGGAGAGCTGCTTTTCCTTCTAACATACCAAAGCAACTTTTTCTGAAACTTACAGATCAAAAGTCCAGAAGCGGCATTCTCTTGAGATCAGAACTCTCCTAACAATCACATTTAGTGTTTGTACTGTTCAGCACCACAGGGAAGATTAAATTTCTTCCACATTGCCTGCTTCTCCCTCCTTTCTGTAATTCTTTCCCTTACGTCATAAATATTTCTTTTCAACCCCTTAAATTTTAGCAATTTCCTTTGGGAGACATTTGAAAAGCAATCATTATTGCTATGTATTTTGTTTAGTTTGAGTCCCATTTTAGAGCTGTTGATGTGTTGATACGCTATTTTCTTTTCTCTCTGGATTGGGAAGAACTTTCTTCAAGAAGAGATGGGTTTACTTGGTTAATTTCATATTTTAGAGTCTTTGTTGGTCTAGATTCCAAAGGAAGGTGCTCCTTTAAACTTGCTGCAACTGTGTTTGCTTTTGAAGGAGCCCTTTATATTGCAGTAAATAACGTGTCTCTTATTAAATAGAAAATAAATGAATGTTTGGCAGGACTCTGCTCCCACTGGGTGAAGCATTGCAGGAAATTGAGAAATTGTTTCTTTTTGGCCTCATGGGAAAGTTTTGCAGGTGACATTCAGGATCACGGTTTTAAGACTACTGTTTAAATTTATCAAGAAAAAGTTGTTGAACAAGAGATTGCTTTTGGAGGGGAGAAATGTATCAGCGTGATAGTGCTCTGCCTTGCCTGTTCACTTCCCTAAGAGCTGTGGTAAAAGAGATTACATTCTCTTACATAATAATTGTGTTAATGTTAAAAAGAATTTAGAAATATTTTAGCAATTTAGGAGTAAGTTTGCTAAAAAGTTAACCTCATTTGTACCCTTTTATCCGTACCCGCAAAAAAGAGTGTTTTATGTGCTCAAAGAAGAAATGTATCTCAACTACAGCATCCAACCTCTGTTCTCAGTTGGACTTTGGCTAAATTTGAGCAGATCCACTGGCCCCCTGATGTGAGAAGCTGGCTCACTGGAGAAGACTCTGATGCTGAGAAAGATTGAGGGCAGGAGGAAAAGAGAGTGACAGAGGATAAGATGGTCAGACAGCATCACCAACTCAATGGACGTGAGTTTGGTAACTCAGGAAATACTGAAGGATAGGGAAGCTTGGCATGCTGCCGTTCATGAGGTCACAAGTGTTGGACACAACTTAGTAACTGAAATATTTTTCAAGAGCTTTGGGCTCGAGACCTGGGTCCTGAACAACATTGTTTCTTCCAACGGAAGTTTTTTGCCTGCTTCTCCTCCTTTCTGTAATTCTTTCCCTTACGTCATAAATATTTCTTTTCAACCCCTTAAATTTTAGCAATTTCCTTTGGGAGACATTTGAAAAGCAATCATTATTGCTATGTATTTTGTTTAGTTTGAGTCCCATTTTAGAGCTGTTGATGTGTTGATACGCTATTTTCTTTTCTCTCTGGATTGGGAAGAACTTTCTTCAAGAAGAGATGGGTTTACTTGGTTAATTTCATATTTTAGAGTCTTTGTTGGTCTAGATTCCAAAGGAAGGTGCTCCTTTAAACTTGCTGCAACTGTGTTTGCTTTTGAAGGAGCCCTTTATATTGCAGTAAATAACGTGTCTCTTATTAAATAGAAAATAAATGAATGTTTGGCAGGACTCTGCTCCCACTGGGTGAAGCATTGCAGGAAATTGAGAAATTGTTTCTTTTTGGCCTCATGGGAAAGTTTTGCAGGTGACATTCAGGATCACGGTTTTAAGACTACTGTTTAAATTTATCAAGAAAAAGTTGTTGAACAAGAGATTGCTTTTGGAGGGGAGAAATGTATCAGCGTGATAGTGCTCTGCCTTGCCTGTTCACTTCCCTAAGAGCTGTGGTAAAAGAGATTACATTCTCTTACATAATAATTGTGTTAATGTTAAAAAGAATTTAGAAATATTTTAGCAATTTAGGAGTAAGTTTGCTAAAAAGTTAACCTCATTTGTACCCTTTTATCCGACTCGCAAAAAGAGTGTTTTATGTGCTCAAAGAAGAAATGTATCTCAACTACAGCATCCAACCTCTGTTCTCAGTTGGACTTTGGCTAAATTTGAGCAGATCCACTGGCCCCCTGATGTGAGAAGCTGGCTCACTGGAGAAGACTCTGATGCTGAGAAAGATTGAGGGCAGGAGGAAAAGAGAGTGACAGAGGATAAGATGGTCAGACAGCATCACCAACTCAATGGACGTGAGTTTGGTAACTCAGGAAATACTGAAGGATAGGGAAGCTTGGCATGCTGCCGTTCATGAGGTCACAAGTGTTGGACACAACTTAGTAACTGAAATATTTTTCAAGAGCTTTGGGCTCGAGACCTGGGTCCTGAGCTCCAGACCTGAGATTCAAACACTAAATGTCTTCTCTTATGTTTTCTCCACATGCTGCTGCTGCTGCTGCTTAGTTGCTCAGTTATGTCTGACTCTGTCTGACCTCATGAACTCTAACCCACCAGGCTCTTCTGTCAAAGGAATTTTGAGACAAGAATACTGGAGTGGGTTGCCATTTCCCATTCCAGGAAATCTTCCACATAGTCACCATTGGAATTTGTGCTCCATACCCACACTGTGAGTTGAACCCCTAAGCCTGTTTCTCTGTCAGTTTCCTTGGAGACATTGGCAGCATCACCATGTGTCTTGTTGTCTAAATCCAATAATGTCCTTATTCATTTCTGATATTCCCCTCAACTTTCAATCATCTCCAAGTCCTCTGAATTCCCCTGAGTAGGCCGGACAGCAGTCTCTGTCTTGTTCCTGCCTCACTTCTCTACTATCAGTCTCATGTCGCATTTATCTTGGGCCCTGATTTCTCTAGGAGACTCCTCAATCAGTCTCTTGTCCTCAGTCTTTCTCTAGTATCATCCTGTTTATATTCTGCAAGTGCTTTCTAAAATTCATTTTGATCTTGTTTCTTCCTGTTCTGAGATTGGTTGTTTGGTTCGTTGGTTTCTAGGGTCTACCTGAAATTTTCATCATAGATTTCAAACTCTTAGCTTGCTCCTAGCTTATGTGTCTCAGCTTCTTCTCTCTTTCCAGCTGCATCAGGCCCTTGGCAAATGCAGTGCTTTACACTCTTATCATAATGGGATGATTTACAGTGAAAATACTCCCCTCTTCTTTTTTGCATTCTTGATAAATTTTGATCTGTTTTCTAGAAGCCAGAGAGCTTTCCCCCTATACCTGTATCCCTACCCTACCTCACTGATTTGGCTAGATAAACCTCCTATAAGTTCCCATATACTCCTGACATTTTCTAGGAGAGCTGATCTTTGATCATAATCTCCTTGAGAGCAAGCAATGTAGTTCTCTCTCCTTGAATCTTCAAGTATGCCTGCTAAATAAATAAATCAGGAATGAATGATTACTTCTAGTAGTTTTCTGTGTATAAAATTGGTTACTAATTATAACATTGTAGACTTTGGCTAATTTTGACTATTTTGGAGCGTTGAAAAAGCAATTATGAAGGAAACAAGAGTATGGACTTGGCATCATAAGGCTGAGTCCCTGCTCGGTCCCTAACAGCTGTGGCTTTTGCTAAGTCTATCAGCTGGCCTCTCTGAGTCTCAACCTCTTGTTAAGGATCAAGGGTATATTACAGACTTTGACTGAGAACCAAGGGAGAAGAGTCTCTGGTGGGAAAGGCACTTGGTAAATTATAATGACTACACAAGTGTTGTCTGCCTTAGTCTTACACTTTCCATACCCAAAGTTCTCCTACTGAACCTGTGTCAAGCACCAGCCTAGGCCAGGTTGGGAGTAAGTGGCTTCCTGTGGCATAGATGGGAGGGGAGTATTTGCCAGGCCTTTGTTCAGTTAGGTGGAGACCTACCAATGGCAGAATGGATATCAGAAATGGTTCTGCCTTAGTTTTTCTTTTGGAAATAGACATTCCACTCTCTCACATGCTGTTGGTGAAAGTGAGAAAACAATTAGTAAGAACCAACAATGTACTAAGAAAACAATTAGATAATGTGCATTAACTTTAACAATATTACTTTTGACCCAGTAATTCCATTTCTGGAATTTATCTTGAGGGAGTGATTTCTGAAAATGGAGATGGGATCACCTAAGCCATTCAAAGATGTTCATTGCCATTGTGTTTACAATAATGAATAATGGACAATAACCTGAAATGGGTAATAAGTGAGGGAAGCTATGGCCTTGCATCAGTGGGTACTCTGTAAAGTAGAAATCTGATTTTGACAAAATCCTCAAGTGAAAAAGGAGTCTGAATATTTAATCCACAATTATAATTAAAACTATGTAAATCAAATGAGTATAGAAAAACAAAAAGTGACCAGTGGGAAAACTCACTCTTTTTTAAGAGATTAGGGTAACCAAGAAATCCACAGGGACAGCCTAGCCTTGCTGCACTGAGGACCCAATGAATGAGGTCACTGTCCTCATGCAAAGGAATCTTTCTTTGGCATTGGGTAGAGGCCAGACCTTCCTTCTGCCTTTTAAAACCTGAAAGAAAGCATTCAGAGGAATACCAATCCCAAGTAAAATCTAGCTTAGAGCTGAAGTTGTAGAATACCAAGTAAGGAAATGCTAAATGTACTTTAAAAAGATAGCAATCGTGACAAGTTTGTAAGGCATTTTTGAGTGTGCAGAGAGTTTTTACATACATTTTTTATTTCCATGCCTTCTTCTCTTATGTAGCCTTTTATCCTAACTGCCTGAAAGGATCACTGCAAATCTATGATGCTGAGAAACACAGTTCCTACTTACTTGGGCTCCATTCTCTTTGTTGGCCTCTTATCCAGAGATTTCCCGGCTGTGCAGAATTCACTTTGAAATCAGAAGAAATTACCTTGAAGGGAACAGTTGCGCCCTGGAAACAAATAAACATTTCACTGTGGCTTTCCTCACTGAGGACCTCTAACCATTTGGCAGACCTTTTCCCATACATACCTCTGGAGCCTTCTCTTACACAGAGGTGCAAAGCTGCTGGGGGCTGCCCACCGTCACACTGCAAGTGGGTTGTGGAATCCATGTAGGATTGTGGTCCCCTTTCTTCCTCTTGTATCCTCATTTAGCCCGAGGATCAGTTCTCCCATGGGACTTCATGTTCCTTTTTTGTACTCCTTGTCTTAGCTCCAGAAAAGACCTGACTTCTTTGATTATTTCCCCTCATGTCTGGGGTGGGTTTGTCAAAGGTGCTGTATTGTTTTCACCCTCTGCAGTTCCCTGTTTGATGATTCGGTACTTAGGGGAAAGAGACGGTGAGGGGAGAAAATCTGGTCAGTGCCTTTAGCCCTGGGTTTTGGCCATTTTTCTCGAAGACAGGCTTTTGCTGTGTTTTATCTGATTCCAATCTCCATGTTCCCAGGATGAGAAGTAAATCTTTACACAAAAACCCAAGGATCTGTTTCCAGGTGTTTGAAGGGGAGATTTGGACCCCAGTGGAAGTTTTCTTGGGAAATTTGTTATTTCACTAGGGATAGTGCTGAATGCCTCTGGTTTACGCTTCTCTTTCGAAGTTTATTTTGTGTTTTGTTGTGGTTTTCAGATTTCTCATGGTTTGGATTTGGGAAAGTAAAATCAAGACAAGGTGTTGGTAAGTAGTTCCTCCTTCTTTGGATAAGTAATGAGTTTGTGTTGTTTAATTAGGATGAAACTTCTTTGACCCTCTTTATTAATACTTGTTGGCCCTTGATTCTTTTTCTGTGTTATGGGTTTTTGATTTGCTGAAGAAAGAGGCCTAGAATTTTCCAGAAAAGGAAAATTGACCTCAGTAGATAGTTTTTTACTTTTGACATCAGCTTGTTTTATCGATGGGGAAGTGTGAACTGTCATCCAGATCTAGCTTGTAGCTGTGTTTTAAAGAAGGTTAAGGAAATAAAATACAACTATACTCCCAACTCCATGGACAGCAAACAGTTGGCTGAATATTCAAGTCTGGGCAAGTTTGGATCTTAACTTTCTTCCATTGGCCAACATGTAATAAATTTCTTAATTGGGAAATCAACTGTTCATTTATGACCACTTCTTTTCAAAGCAGGACTCTAACGTCCAGACACTATGATTTGTGCCTGATTGCATTCTACTCGCTTCAGCAGTCTCAAAGCGACATACCTCTGGAGCCTTCTCTTACACAGAGGTAACCCCTGCCCACCGTCACACTGCAAGTGGGTTGTGGAATCCATGTAGGATTGTGGTCCCCTTTCTTCCTCTTGTATCCTCATTTAGCCCGAGGATCAGTTCTCCCATGGGACTTCATGTTCCTTTTTTGTACTCCTTGTCTTAGCTCCAGAAAAGACCTGACTTCTTTGATTATTTCCCCTCATGTCTGGGGTGGGTTTGTCAAAGGTGCTGTATTGTTTTCACCCTCTGCAGTTCCCTGTTTGATGATTCGGTACTTAGGGGAAAGAGACGGTGAGGGGAGAAAATCTGGTCAGTGCCTTTAGCCCTGGGTTTTGGCCATTTTTCTCGAAGACAGGCTTTTGCTGTGTTTTATCTGATTCCAATCTCCATGTTCCCAGGATGAGAAGTAAATCTTTACACAAAAACCCAAGGATCTGTTTCCAGGTGTTTGAGGGGAAGCTTTGGTCCCCAGTGGAAGTTTTCTTGGGAAATTTGTTATTTCACTAGGGATAGTGCTGAATGCCTCTGGTTTACGCTTCTCTTTCGAAGTTTATTTTGTGTTTTGTTGTGGTTTTCAGATTTCTCATGGTTTGGATTTGGGAAAGTAAAATCAAGACAAGGTGTTGGTAAGTAGTTCCTCCTTCTTTGGATAAGTAATGAGTTTGTGTTGTTTAATTAGGATGAAACTTCTTTGACCCTCTTTATTAATACTTGTTGGCCCTTGATTCTTTTTCTGTGTTATGGGTTTTTGATTTGCTGAAGAAAGAGGCCTAGAATTTTCCAGAAAAGGAAAATTGACCTCAGTAGATAGTTTTTTACTTTTGACATCAGCTTGTTTTATCGATGGGGAAGTGTGAACTGTCATCCAGATCTAGCTTGTAGCTGTGTTTTAAAGAAGGTTAAGGAAATAAAATACAACTATACTCCCAACTCCATGGACAGCAAACAGTTGGCTGAATATTCAAGTCTGGGCAAGTTTGGATCTTAACTTTCTTCCATTGGCCAACATGTAATAAATTTCTTAATTGGGAAATCAACTGTTCATTTATGACCACTTCTTTTTCAAAGCAGGACTCTAACGTCCAGACACTATGATTTGTGCCTGATTGCATTCTACTCCTTGCATTCAGACTATGTGCTGGCAATTCAAAAGCAGAGTGTGTCGCTACCAAATGAGTGCAGATAATGTAACTCATCACTAGGATTGGAATCAGGTGTGATCTCCCGGGACCTCTAATTTGTTCAGTATTTTCTATGGGTACAGAGAGAATGAACAGGAATTGCTTAGAAGGCATGAAGAAAAAAAAAAAAAAACAGACAGTCTTTGTATCTTGCCTGTGCATTTCCAAGATCTGGCCCCATTATGACTATATGTTAGTTAGTATTTACTTTGGTAGCAAGGTTGATTATAGGGAAAATTGTAAAATAGGGGGAAGCATATCAGGTTCATGGAGCCATCCAGTTCTGACCCATTCATCCATTGTGTGTTTGTCCCTCCCATAGAAGGAAGGCTGTTTCCTTTTCCTTGTTGAGCCTGATAGTAGACTTTTCCTAATGGACAGCCTTTCTCAGTGTCTGTCCCGTGATCCACAGTGTCACATGGGCTGAGCCCAGAGGCGGCAGACACTTAGCCAGAGGGGACTTGAAGGGGAAGTCACTCTGAGTCTTAACTAGCCCCAGGAATTCCAAGATGAAAGCTTTTAACCAGAAAAGAGAAATGGAATGTGGCAAAGTTGGAACATTAAGCACAACCAGCTCCAGACTTGTCTGCAACAACCCAAGGACAAATTTCACACCCAGCTGAGCATGGGCTCTTTGCCAGGTGAGCAGAGAGATCATTTGCCTGTGCAGTCTTGAAGGTGCCCTGTGCCAAGGTTTTGTGCTCTGTGTGTGGTGGTGGTGAAGAAGGAATTTGAGTGATAAATTCTCCCACAGTACCTCTGTGAGATGAAGCCTCCTATCCACTCAACAGCAAATCGCGGCAACCATGTGAGTGTTTTCCTGGCCTCTTTGCTCTGTAGAGAGGTGCTTGTTCCTGGAAAGCTTCAAAAACTGGGCTTTATCCTTTTCAGCTAAAGCTGATGGGATTCTTCAGAATTTTTCTTTCAGCTACAGTGCATCAGAGGTGCTGCTGCTTTGTGGGCTTTATTATTTTTCAGGTGTAGTGAAGCCATAGTCAGGAGATGACTGCCACTGAAAATACAGTTTTCTATTTACAGATCCCAAAAGAAAAGGGCAGGCCATATTGTGCCGGAGACCATGATGCTGCTGGGGCACAAGGTCTACCTGGAGACAGAGGGAGTGAGGGCAGAACATAAACAGGAGCCTCTGTTGTGGTTTCTGCAGAAAGGAATGGGTGAGGCAGGGTAAGCAGGTTAGGACTGGCTGGGTTGAATAAGGGCAATGGGTTCTGGGGTGTAGGGACCATCCTCAGTTGTCTGATACCTGGCTATGGGTGATGGTGGATAGTGGCCTGGAGTGGAACAGCCTGATAAGGCATGTGGTTGGGGAATGCAGACCATGGACTGGTTGGCTTACATATGAAATGTACTTATGTAGGCAAGCACTTCATTATTTCTAGGAAACTTGGGCAGTCAAAAAATGGTTAATACAGCTATTTAAGAACAATAATCTGTCTCTTTCCTTCAGCCAAGGCCCATGCTGTTGAGCCTGATAGTAGACTTTTCCTAATGGACAGCCTTTCTCAGTGTCTGTCCCGTGATCCACAGTGTCACATGGGCTGAGCCCAGAGGCGGCAGACACTTAGCCAGAGGGGACTTGAAGGGGAAGTCACTCTGAGTCTTAACTAGCCCCAGGAATTCCAAGATGAAAGCTTTTAACCAGAAAAGAGAAATGGAATGTGGCAAAGTTGGAACATTAAGCACAACCAGCTCCAGACTTGTCTGCAACAACCCAAGGACAAATTTCACACCCAGCTGAGCATGGGCTCTTTGCCAGGTGAGCAGAGAGATCATTTGCCTGTGCAGTCTTGAAGGTGCCCTGTGCCAAGGTTTTGTGCTCTGTGTGTGGTGGTGGTGAAGAAGGAATTTGAGTGATAAATTCTCCCACAGTACCTCTGTGAGATGAAGCCTCCTATCCACTCAACAGCAAATCGCGGCAACCATGTGAGTGTTTTCCTGGCCTCTTTGCTCTGTAGAGAGGTGCTTGTTCCTGGAAAGCTTCAAAAACTGGGCTTTATCCTTTTCAGCTAAAGCTGATGGGATTCTTCAGAATTTTTCTTTCAGCTACAGTGCATCAGAGGTGCTGCTGCTTTGTGGGCTTTATTATTTTTCAGGTGTAGTGAAGCCATAGTCAGGAGATGACTGCCACTGAAAATACAGTTTTCTATTTACAGATCCCAAAAGAAAAGGGCAGGCCATATTGTGCCGGAGACCATGATGCTGCTGGGGCACAAGGTCTACCTGGAGACAGAGGGAGTGAGGGCAGAACATAAACAGGAGCCTCTGTTGTGGTTTCTGCAGAAAGGAATGGGTGAGGCAGGGTAAGCAGGTTAGGACTGGCTGGGTTGAATAAGGGCAATGGGTTCTGGGGTGTAGGGACCATCCTCAGTTGTCTGATACCTGGCTATGGGTGATGGTGGATAGTGGCCTGGAGTGGAACAGCCTGATAAGGCATGTGGTTGGGGAATGCAGACCATGGACTGGTTGGCTTACATATGAAATGTACTTATGTAGGCAAGCACTTCATTATTTCTAGGAACTGGCAGTCACTCCTCTGTCACCAAGGCCCCAGCTGTTGAAGCAGCAGAATACAGTAGACAAAAGACATGGTTAATACAGCTATTTAAGAACAATAATCTGTCTCTTTCCTTGAAGGCATGCTGGCCTTGAAAGGAGGGAACTCCTTCTCCAGATGACTCCCCTAGATTCTTTCCAGGGGAAAAAAAAGGTCTCAGCCAGGCTTTAAAGTGTCTGTAAAGTTATATATACAGGATATGTTACTGAGCAGCTCTGTTAAAAGAAAAATGCCTCCTTGTACATGAGACACATTAAAGTCAAAATGGGTTAAAAATGTTTCCAGGCATAACTCCTATTTGTCAGCTTAGTAATTAGAACGATCTACTCCAAACTCAGCAAGCTGCACATAACCAGCAATTTAAAACTTCTTATTAATATTATAAGACATCTTTTCAGGTCCGCCTATGAATTTCTCACATGCTGTGATGTGCCCCCAACTCTTCTACTGTCTGTATCCTTACAGTGTTTCTTCCACGTGCACAGGCGCACAATGAGACATCCCATGATAGGCACAGACAGGCTGCTGTCAAATTATATAGACACTTATTGTCTCCCCTGAGTGCTTTCCCCCTCCTGACTCTGCTGTGCTCCATTAGATCAAAATGTTTGTGGAAAAATGGCTGAATTTCTGCCACCTTACCAGCCGTATCAGTCTTCCAGGATTTGGTACATCAATAATGAAACAAACAGCACTTGAATTAACATTCCACTTGATAAATTGTTGAGGTTTATATGTTTCGTATTTGTCAACAGTGACCTTCTGGCAAAGTAAAAAGCTTTTGAAAATGACCTCTGAACAGATGCTTTATACCTCTTCTGTGCTAAAATTGCCCAGGGTGAGGCAGGGTAAGCAGGTTAGGACTGGCTGGGTTGAATAAGGGCAATGGGTTCTGGGGTGTAGGGACCATCCTCAGTTGTCTGATACCTGGCTATGGGTGATGGTGGATAGTGGCCTGGAGTGGAACAGCCTGATAAGGCATGTGGTTGGGGAATGCAGACCATGGACTGGTTGGCTTACATATGAAATGTACTTATGTAGGCAAGCACTTCATTATTTCTAGGAACTGGCAGTCACTCCTCTGTCACCAAGGCCCCAGCTGTTGAAGCAGCAGAATACAGTAGACAAAAGACATGGTTAATACAGCTATTTAAGAACAATAATCTGTCTCTTTCCTTGAAGGCATGCTGGCCTTGAAAGGAGGGAACTCCTTCTCCAGATGACTCCCCTAGATTCTTTCCAGGGGAAAAAAAAGGTCTCAGCCAGGCTTTAAAGTGTCTGTAAAGTTATATATACAGGATATGTTACTGAGCAGCTCTGTTAAAAGAAAAATGCCTCCTTGTACATGAGACACATTAAAGTCAAAATGGGTTAAAAATGTTTCCAGGCATAACTCCTATTTGTCAGCTTAGTAATTAGAACGATCTACTCCAAACTCAGCAAGCTGCACATAACCAGCAATTTAAAACTTCTTATTAATATTATAAGACATCTTTTCAGGTCCGCCTATGAATTTCTCACATGCTGTGATGTGCCCCCAACTCTTCTACTGTCTGTATCCTTACAGTGTTTCTTCCACGTGCACAGGCGCACAATGAGACATCCCATGATAGGCACAGACAGGCTGCTGTCAAATTATATAGACACTTATTGTCTCCCCTGAGTGCTTTCCCCCTCCTGACTCTGCTGTGCTCCATTAGATCAAAATGTTTGTGGAAAAATGGCTGAATTTCTGCCACCTTACCAGCCGTATCAGTCTTCCAGGATTTGGTACATCAATAATGAAACAAACAGCACTTGAATTAACATTCCACTTGATAAATTGTTGAGGTTTATATGTTTCTCGTATTTGTCAACAGTGACCTTCTGGCAAAGTAAAAAAGCTTTTGAAAAATGACCTCTGAACAGATGCTTTATACCTCTTCTGTGCTCAAAAAATTGCCCACCAAATAGAGAGCCTGTTCCCTTGGGATCTGTTACCGTAGAGTTGGCAGTTTTACTCAGTGAGGCTGGGGAAGGAAAGGGTGTTCTTTGGTGATGGAGGAAAAGCAGAGAACAAGTCCCTTGGTTGAACTTGTTAAGTATGACTCTGCTGCGTACATGGCGGATGCTTCAGAGCCTGAATTCCTGGAGGAATGTCAACATTGTCTTCTAAGTATCAACCTCCTCCATAATGATTGAATGCTATGGGAATGTGGATAGCCTTCCCTGGGCCAAGAGGGAATCAAAGACAAAGCAGTTGGGATCAGTGTGTTTCTAATTGTTGCAGGGAATCCAGAAGCAAATATCACTGGCCTTCTGACAGCATGTGGAGTGTCTGAACATGACAACTCTTGCATTTCTGGGGGTAAACGTGCAACCTGGAATCTGCTGAGAAATGTGTGGCCTTCACTGCACCCTCCCCAGGGAGCTGGAGTAGTAGCATGCTTTGCTAACCTTAAAGGAGGGGAAAGCTGCGCTGGGATTGGAGCAAGGGAGCCCATGGAGGGAAGGCTTTATTGACAAGAGGCAGAAACCTTAGCATAACACATTTCCACTTTCCACCTCTGGGTTTAAGCTCTGGGTGATCGGGGCCTCTCGGGAAGCAAATCATAGAACAGTGATGGCTAAGGATACTAGAAAGAACTTGTCTGTATAGCTATCCTTGGCAGAATTTCCACTATTTAGTAACGCTGGTGAGCTAGGCTCAAGATGAGCACAACTGGCGAGTTTGCCTTGGCTTTGAGTGTTTGGTGGCTTCTCAATTGGCTGTGTGAGAACTTGCTTGCAGAATTAAGCCAGAGTGTATCATTAAAGCAACTTAAATACACATCTCCCTGAGAGAATGCCTTTTAAAAATACCTATAACAGCAGTTGGCTGCCTCTTGCATTTTTTAAGATTCAGTTAGCTGGGGAATGTCCAATTTTTACCCCTCCAAACAGTGATAATCCTCGTATAAGAGGGAAAATGGATTTTGGAAGTGGGGGGATGGATTACTGTGATATTTTAGAGGGGATTCAAAAATGTATTATACGACAGCTTTTGTTTCTGGAATTGCTGTACTTCTTACCAAAGAAGTTAAATGTGAGGAAAGTAGAGACTGGATGGAGGTGCTGAAACATCCAGGAGCATGGATGAATACACATGGCCTTGCTGAGGAAATAGGCATTCAGACTTTGATTTTCCCTGGTACACGTTTGTCTTGGCTGCATATTGGATTTTGTATTCTCTTTGTCTTTACTCCATATCCTTTTCTTCCTATCTTCCTCTTAGCTTATTATGGTCACCCTGATCAGTGGGAGCCTTCTGTGGGAGCTTATGCCTATTCAATATACTATAGAAATACATGCACTATATGTCTAGGGGGCTTTGTCTATTTTTCCTGTAGAGTGTGCCTATCAAGAGCCCCTGAGATCTTATTGTTTTGAAGTTTTCAATGAATGTCAACCTTTATTTTTCAAAATGTGTTTCTGGTTGCAAACATTATGGGTTTATGGTCAGTGGATGAATTGTTTAGATACGACACAGTAGATTGTATTTATAGGCATTTACGCTCTGAGACATTGGACTGGAAAGTTTAAATCTGGTATGAAAAATATTATAGCTATTGCTTTAATATAAAGACATCCATGTAATCACTTTATAAATAATATTATAGTTAAAGGAAAAGCATGGAACATTGCCACTGGATTGATCCATTCTTGCTATGAAAGTATCATGTAGGCAAACATGGTGTAGCTGCTGAGAAAGTGGAACATAGTAATAGGATAATCCAATTTTAGTTGACCAGATGCAACTTTGTTTCATAATACCTAATAGTAATTCATACTTATGGAACGCATTTTCATCAGAAGTTTCATTCCAGTTTCATAAAGTAACCAACAGGTATCATTTTGCACATTTCACATGTGTAAATGGATGTAGCAGTACAAAAAAGGTAAGTGACTTGTCCCAAGGGTGGAGAAAGGATTAGATCTTTGAACCCCTAGATTCATGCTGGGAGTTTCCATGAAAGAGTGTCCTGAAGACCTTCAGAGAACAGAGAAGAAAGCTGCATACCAAATTATGGGAGAAAAAAGTAAAGAGATTGAAACATTCATATATTGGGGTTGAGGATATAAAATATGTAGTGCAGCCACTTTGGAAAATAGTTTGGAAGTTCTTGAAAATGTTAACCATAAGCCTACTGTATGACCCAGTGATTCCACTCAAGATAAACGAAAATGTACGTCCCCGCAAAAACCTGTCGTGAATGCTCATACCCACATTGTTCATAATAGCCAAAAATCTTTAAAAACTCAAATTTCAATCAATTGGTGAATGGATCAAAAAAATGTGATACACTATAATATAATTTGGCTATAAAAAGGAATAATATGACGTATGCTACAATGTGATTCAACTTTTAAAATGTTACACTAAATGAGAGAAACTGGTCCAAAAAGATCACATTATGATATGATCTCATTTATGTGAAATGCCCAAAATAGGTAAATTTATGTAGATAAAAAGTAAATTCACTATTGCCTAGGACTCAAAGTGGGGAGAATAGGGAGTGGCTGCTAACTGAAATGATAAAAAATGTCATAAAGTTACACTGTAGCAGTGGCTTAACAACTTTTTGAATATGTTAATGTCCGTTGAATTGTATATTATATCTCAACCACATCGTGAAGAATTATAGGAGAATATGTCTTTTTTCCAACTCCAGGCCCAGCCTCAGTTATCAGCAATGATGATGACTCTGCCAGCCCCCTCCATCACATCTCCAATGGGAGTAACACCCCATCGTCTTCAGAGGGCGGCCCTGATGCCGTCATTATTGGAATGACCAAGGATCCTGTCCTTGAAAATCCCCAGTACTTTGAAAATCTGTAGGAAAAGGACTGCAAAACTTTGTTTTTCATAATTTTTAAACCTAATAGTAATTCATACTTATGGAACGCATTTTCATCAGAAGTTTCATTCCAGTTTCATAAAGTAACCAACAGGTATCATTTTGCACATTTCACATGTGTAAATGGATGTAGCAGTACAAAAAAGGTAAGTGACTTGTCCCAAGGGTGGAGAAAGGATTAGATCTTTGAACCCCTAGATTCATGCTGGGAGTTTCCATGAAAGAGTGTCCTGAAGACCTTCAGAGAACAGAGAAGAAAGCTGCATACCAAATTATGGGAGAAAAAAGTAAAGAGATTGAAACATTCATATATTGGGGTTGAGGATATAAAATATGTAGTGCAGCCACTTTGGAAAATAGTTTGGAAGTTCTTGAAAATGTTAACCATAAGCCTACTGTATGACCCAGTGATTCCACTCAAGATAAACGAAAATGTACGTCCCCGCAAAAACCTGTACGTGAATGCTCATACCCACATTGTTCATAATAGCCAAAAATCTTTAAAAACTCAAATTTCAATCAATTGGTGAATGGATCAAAAAAATGTGATACACTATAATATAATTTGGCTATAAAAAGGAATAATATGACGTATGCTACAATGTGATTCAACTTTTAAAATGTTACACTAAATGAGAGAAACTGGTCCAAAAAGATCACATTATGATATGATCTCATTTATGTGAAATGCCCAAAATAGGTAAATTTATGTAGATAAAAAGTAAATTCACTATTGCCTAGGACTCAAAGTGGGGAGAATAGGGAGTGGCTGCTAACTGAAATGATAAAAAATGTCATAAAGTTACACTGTAGCAGTGGCTTAACAACTTTTTGAATATGTTAATGTCCGTTGAATTGTATATTATATCTCAACCACATCGTGAAGAATTATAGGAGAATATGTCTTTTTTCCAACTCCAGGCCCAGCCTCAGTTATCAGCAATGATGATGACTCTGCCAGCCCCCTCCATCACATCTCCAATGGGAGTAACACCCCATCGTCTTCAGAGGGCGGCCCTGATGCCGTCATTATTGGAATGACCAAGATTCCTGTCATTGAAAATCCCCAGTACTTTGGCATCACCAACAGTCAGCTCAAGCCAGACACATGTAAGTACAGCTGTTTATACTTACTGGCCCATTTGCTTCATAGCTGTATCAAGCAGCATGTTTATCAGAGTCCCTGACAAAGATGATTGAGGGGAGGGTGCAGTGAAATGTCTAAGGATTCTTGAGGCTTTGAGCCCACGGAATAGATCATTTAGTTTGTTGATTATGGTGTTCTCAGGGTGTGTCTCCTGCTGGGATTGGAACTGTGGGCAGATACTGACTTCTCTTGGGATTCATTTTCCAAAACCATTTGTCAGCATGAAGTTGGAATCAAGGCATGCTTATCTTTAAAAAGATAGAGACAGAAACCAGAAGTGTCATTAGAATGCACATGTATCAGTTACAGGAGATAAGCAATTGTTGGGATTTAAATTTGGTTTATTGAAAGTCTTTAAAATAATACACCAACGGTCATCAGGAATGCTTTGTGTTACCATTGTTACACACATGTGGTATCAATTTAAGTAGTTCTGTTTTCTTGGTTCAAGCTTAGTTCTTAGCATGAGGATTGTTGTGATGTCACAGTGGAGAAGGGACTTTACAGCAGATGCGCCTACACTGAGTTATATGTCTCAGAACCAAATTAACCCATTTGCCTCTATTAGGGAGCTTGAATTTTTTTTTGAAGACTCTTATTTTCTGAGCCTCTGCTCAAATATAAAGAATGGAACAAAGCCTGAAGGACAACAAGAAATAAAACCAGAGAAAACAAACAGGCTTGTGCTGTTGGAACCACAGGCTCTCCCTTACACATGAAGAAGAGGTGCTGAGGGTTAGACTGTCAAGTAGCTAAGGTCCCAGGGGTTCCCTGGCACTGACAAGTGGATATCTTTTTGTTTGTTTACATGTTCGTACCCCACCTTCAATACTATTATCCTGCTCTTACCTGTCTCAGGCAGGACTATTTCAAGGTTAGATTTGGGGGACTGACTTTCCACTGAGAAGTCTCATGGTTAAGGGGAATTAGCAGTGAGTATTTTTTATATATAAATAAACATCTGTAATTTACTACTATTCAGATTTATCCTGAGGCATGTTTAACAATGGACTTGAATTTGAATTTTATCATTAGGTAGAACATGTAATATGTGAGACTGAACCCCACCACAGATTTCAGTTGAATTTGTAATATGACAAGATAATAGAATAGCATATGTGAAAAATACTTAGCTTTTTGAAATAAAAGTACTGTTCAAAATCAAGACATTATTAATCCTAATAGTTTCATTATGGTATAAACAAGATGAGTGAAGGCTTTGGTTACAATGTACATCCTTTGTGGAGATAAGCATTCGCCAAAAGTTCTTAAAATGGCCTGCATGTGTAACAGTGAAATTATAAAGCAAAGCAAGACACTGTAATGAGAGAATCTGTCATCATTTTGATTGTCATCCCTAGCAACAGAGTATTTTAGCACCTTTGTCACATCGCCACCACCAGTACGAGGCAGTATGATACACTTCAGCTAACCTGAGGCTGCCTTATAATTGAGGTTGACTAAAATCAGACTGTACTCAAAAATTAACTTTTGTCAATGGAGTAAAGTTAAAGCTGAATGATCAAGCAGATAGCATTAATCCAACAAGCCCACTAAAAGAAAATGAAACAATGAGCAAGGAAGCAAACAAACAAATGAGATGCTATAGAAGCAAGAGAGTTAGATGGCTTCTGAAACTGTGGTTCTTTATAAATGTGCTTTCTTCCCTTAGGAATCTCACAAGAAAATTTCTAAAGTTTATTTCCTTAGTCTAGAGTCTATGGAGGTTTCTACAAATCTTTTGGATTAGGCATTTTGGTAATTTTAAAGGAGTCTTGGTTTTATGGCTCAGCCACTTGATGTCACTTCCACTTGAAAGGAATTGGGAGAGCATAGATGGAGCTGAGGAGCTCAGCGACATCAAGGCTGCAGTTGGTCTTTAATTCAACTAGTCTGTGTAGATGTGTCTGAAAACCATGTCATCTGACTGCATGGGGTGGTTTCCCAGTAGGACTGACCAACTTGGTTCATGGGCAGCTGTGCTCTGCCTTTGTGTTGAGGCAGCTTCCCCTCTACTTCTGTCCTCTACCAAAGAGCTCCAGACCATTGGTATTTCCTTATCAACTCTGGTCCTCCATTCAGCCATCCTGACTGTTTCGGTGTTCTTGATCACTTAGTATCTTATACTGGCAGAGATTTTCTTTCTCCCAAGCATCAAGTCATATGCTCTTTCTTTCATGATTTTAAGAACACTTGAAATAACACATGTTCCAGAAATTCTTTTTCATAGGAATGGGATGAAGAAGCAATTTACTTCTCTTCTCTTTCTATCTTTTCTTAAATGTCATTCTTTACACCATGTTTAAACAATAGACTTTGGTAAATGTACATCCTTTGTGGAGATAAGCATTCGCCAAAAGTTCTTAAAATGGCCTGCATGTGTAACAGTGAAATTATAAAGCAAAGCAAGACACTGTAATGAGAGAATCTGTCATCATTTTGATTGTCATCCCTAGCAACAGAGTATTTTAGCACCTTTGTCACATCGCCACCACCAGTACGAGGCAGTATGATACACTTCAGCTAACCTGAGGCTGCCTTATAATTGAGGTTGACTAAAATCAGACTGTACTCAAAAATTAACTTTTGTCAATGGAGTAAAGTTAAAGCTGAATGATCAAGCAGATAGCATTAATCCAACAAGCCCACTAAAAGAAAATGAAACAATGAGCAAGGAAGCAAACAAACAAATGAGATGCTATAGAAGCAAGAGAGTTAGATGGCTTCTGAAACTGTGGTTCTTTATAAATGTGCTTTCTTCCCTTAGGAATCTCACAAGAAAATTTCTAAAGTTTATTTCCTTAGTCTAGAGTCTATGGAGGTTTCTACAAATCTTTTGGATTAGGCATTTTGGTAATTTTAAAGGAGTCTTGGTTTTATGGCTCAGCCACTTGATGTCACTTCCACTTGAAAGGAATTGGGAGAGCATAGATGGAGCTGAGGAGCTCAGCGACATCAAGGCTGCAGTTGGTCTTTAATTCAACTAGTCTGTGTAGATGTGTCTGAAAACCATGTCATCTGACTGCATGGGGTGGTTTCCCAGTAGGACTGACCAACTTGGTTCATGGGCAGCTGTGCTCTGCCTTTGTGTTGAGGCAGCTTCCCCTCTACTTCTGTCCTCTACCAAAGAGCTCCAGACCATTGGTATTTCCTTATCAACTCTGGTCCTCCATTCAGCCATCCTGACTGTTTCGGTGTTCTTGATCACTTAGTATCTTATACTGGCAGAGATTTTCTTTCTCCCAAGCATCAAGTCATATGCTCTTTCTTTCATGATTTTAAGAACACTTGAAATAACACATGTTCCAGAAATTCTTTTTCATAGGAATGGGATGAAGAAGCAATTTACTTCTCTTCTCTTTCTATCTTTTCTTAAATGTCATTCTTTACACCATAGATTTTCCGTTTATCCTCCTTGTGTCTGTTGCCTTTCTTGAGGACATGGGTATGACCAGTCTGATGTATGTTCTTTGATAGGGTTAGATTGTAAACTCCTAGAAAGCAGATACTATACCCATTGAACTACTTCTTTATAGAATGTGTCACTATGTTCTTCTGATGTTGGCTGGGTGTTGACCAGATGTGGTTGTATATTACTGAAATATTAATTACTAACAGACTTGTAACAAGTATAAATTTCCTTTTGCATTGAGCCTTTCTCATTGGGCCTATTCTTATTAAACTTACCTACATAGGTTTTGTTTGTTAGATGAATTTTTAACATATTATCTAGTTTAAGTAGAGTTAGATAGCAATTTTTATAGAAATAAGCCTTTTACAAAGAACCTTTTCTCTGAAGACACTAATTTTAGTCATTCAGAAATTAAAATAGTTCAAAATGTATAGATTTGACATACAGAAGGAGGAGGATCTGTTGTTATAGGCTCATGAAATTTTGGGAACCTGACTTTCAGTTAAGTTATTTTCTTCAAATATTTTCACAGATAGCCTCTAAAGAACATCTAAAGATGGACTCTTCCAAGAAGTTGTATAGGTTACATCTAAAAAACAAGTTAAAGAAGCTCTCAGAATAAGTGTGGAACTTTTCCCATGTGCTTAAAACAAAATATCACATGAAACATGCATCACTAATTTCTGGACCTATCAGAGGCTTGGGTCACAAACCAGCATGTTTGTGCATTTTTCTTTCCCAAAACTTGCTGATATGCAGAGATGTTGACTTTAGAATATATGTGTAATCTTACAAACTGTGGTCTCATCATATTTCACTGAATTATGAGAATCTAATGTAGAAGGTTAGGTTCAATCCATTAAATATTTATTGACTACCCACAATATTCCTGCAATGTTAAGACTTGGAAGTTGGGTGGTAATGGTGACATTTTTTCTTTCATGATTTTAAGAACACTTGAAATAACACATGTTCCAGAAATTCTTTTTCATAGGAATGGGATGAAGAAGCAATTTACTTCTCTTCTCTTTCTATCTTTTCTTAAATGTCATTCTTTACACCATAGATTTTCCGTTTATCCTCCTTGTGTCTGTTGCCTTTCTTGAGGACATGGGTATGACCAGTCTGATGTATGTTCTTTGATAGGGTTAGATTGTAAACTCCTAGAAAGCAGATACTATACCCATTGAACTACTTCTTTATAGAATGTGTCACTATGTTCTTCTGATGTTGGCTGGGTGTTGACCAGATGTGGTTGTATATTACTGAAATATTAATTACTAACAGACTTGTAACAAGTATAAATTTCCTTTTGCATTGAGCCTTTCTCATTGGGCCTATTCTTATTAAACTTACCTACATAGGTTTTGTTTGTTAGATGAATTTTTAACATATTATCTAGTTTAAGTAGAGTTAGATAGAAATTTTTTATAGAAATAAGCCTTTTACAAAGAACCTTTTCTCTGAAGACACTAATTTTAGTCATTCAGAAATTAAAATAGTTCAAAATGTATAGATTTGACATACAGAAGGAGGAGGATCTGTTGTTATAGGCTCATGAAATTTTGGGAACCTGACTTTCAGTTAAGTTATTTTCTTCAAATATTTTCACAGATAGCCTCTAAAGAACATCTAAAGATGGACTCTTCCAAGAAGTTGTATAGGTTACATCTAAAAAACAAGTTAAAGAAGCTCTCAGAATAAGTGTGGAACTTTTCCCATGTGCTTAAAACAAAATATCACATGAAACATGCATCACTAATTTCTGGACCTATCAGAGGCTTGGGTCACAAACCAGCATGTTTGTGCATTTTTCTTTCCCAAAACTTGCTGATATGCAGAGATGTTGACTTTAGAATATATGTGTAATCTTACAAACTGTGGTCTCATCATATTTCACTGAATTATGAGAATCTAATGTAGAAGGTTAGGTTCAATCCATTAAATATTTATTGACTACCCACAATATTCCTGCAATGTTAAGACTTGGAAGTTGGGTGGTAATGGTGACATGTTTTTTGCCTGCAGGGAGTCTCCTTGGAGAGGCCAGTGTTGAAAGACATCTTATAATCACAATGCACTAGTAAAGGATAGCTTAGAGTAAGGATCCTAAACCCCAGTGACTTACAGGGATTAGACTAGTCAATATGAGGAACAGGCTGGATCATAAAAATGACATGGAATAGTGAAAATCATATTGGAGCGTGGGCCTGGTATTCCTAGATACTCCAGTTTTTTTCAGAGAGAGCAGACATTTTTTTTTTTTTAATCTCTAAGATTTTAAACATTGAGTGGAACCAACAAAATACATTAGCACAGGTCAGATTTGGTCCACAGCCCACCAACTATTTGTGACCTTAAATATCAATGCATACAGACAGCCGATTTTATAGACAGTGCTCAGAAGTAGCTTGTCCAAAGTGGCACAGCCTCACTGCTTGTGCAGCTTTGCTCTAAAAACAAAACAACAAACAGAGCAAGGCTCATGATTAAACCATATTTCTTTAAATGATGTGTGAGATCCTTTGTGTGAAGGATGATGTTAACTTATATCCACCGATGTACTTTTTTACACCCTCAGAAGCTCTGAGAAGTTTTCATTTACAAAGTTTAGAGGTGGTTTGCAGGATTTTAGAACAATCTGAACAAGGCTGAATTGCTCCCAAGCACTTTCCAATAGCAAGTCTGTCTACTTTATTGCAGGGCCCAGAGGTTCCCCCAAGACCGCCTGATAATAAGTTGGTATTTGGAGGCTCCTGTGTCACTGCAGGAACTAAAGGATGCTAAATCCATGCCTGATGGAGGAGAAGAGTTCTATGGTTATCTGCAAATTCTGGCCAGACAACATCTTGACGTCACTCCTTCCTTAGCTTCCAAAACCTAGCCAAGCAAGAAGTTGCCTTCCTGAGAAAAAGCAGTGTGCACTAATGACTAAGCCCTCAGAGTGCTATGCCACTTTAACTATAGACCCATCTTGCTCGATGCCAGCTCAGCGAACCTAGCGCAAGAATGCTTCAACTGAGCAATCCATTAAATATTTATTGACTACCCACAATATTCCTGCAATGTTAAGACTTGGAAGTTGGGTGGTAATGGTGACATGTTTTTTGCCTGCAGGGAGTCTCCTTGGAGAGGCCAGTGTTGAAAGACATCTTATAATCACAATGCACTAGTAAAGGATAGCTTAGAGTAAGGATCCTAAACCCCAGTGACTTACAGGGATTAGACTAGTCAATATGAGGAACAGGCTGGATCATAAAAATGACATGGAATAGTGAAAATCATATTGGAGCGTGGGCCTGGTATTCCTAGATACTCCAGTTTTTTTCAGAGAGAGCAGACATTTTTTTTTTTTTAATCTCTAAGATTTTAAACATTGAGTGGAACCAACAAAATACATTAGCACAGGTCAGATTTGGTCCACAGCCCACCAACTATTTGTGACCTTAAATATCAATGCATACAGACAGCCGATTTTATAGACAGTGCTCAGAAGTAGCTTGTCCAAAGTGGCACAGCCTCACTGCTTGTGCAGCTTTGCTCTAAAAACAAAACAACAAACAGAGCAAGGCTCATGATTAAACCATATTTCTTTAAATGATGTGTGAGATCCTTTGTGTGAAGGATGATGTTAACTTATATCCACCGATGTACTTTTTTACACCCTCAGAAGCTCTGAGAAGTTTTCATTTACAAAGTTTAGAGGTGGTTTGCAGGATTTTAGAACAATCTGAACAAGGCTGAATTGCTCCCAAGCACTTTCCAATAGCAAGTCTGTCTACTTTATTGCAGGGCCCAGAGGTTCCCCCAAGACCGCCTGATAATAAGTTGGTATTTGGAGGCTCCTGTGTCACTGCAGGAACTAAAGGATGCTAAATCCATGCCTGATGGAGGAGAAGAGTTCTATGGTTATCTGCAAATTCTGGCCAGACAACATCTTGACGTCACTCCTTCCTTAGCTTCCAAAACCTAGCCAAGCAAGAAGTTGCCTTCCTGAGAAAAAGCAGTGTGCACTAATGACTAAGCCCTCAGAGTGCTATGCCACTTTAACTATAGACCCATCTTCTCGATCAATCAGGATGGCAAGATGGAGCTGAGGAGCTCAGCGACATCAAGGCTGCAGTTGGTCTTTAATTCAACTAGTCTGTGTAGACATGTCTGAAAACCATGTCATCTGACTGCATGGGGTGGTTTCCCAGTAGGACTGACCAACTTGGTTCAAGGGCAGCTGTGCTGCTGTCCTCTCCTTGACTGCTAAGAACATTTTTGACAGGGTACAATGGAAATACACCTTCTGAACTGGAAAAAAGGAGAAAGAGAAAATCCCCATTCTAACCAGCACACCCCTGAATCATCAATCTTGGTTTCTTTGAAAGGGTGGGAATGTGTTACAACTTCCTCTGCAGGAAAAGCAAATGCCATGAACTTGTTGTCATCTCTAGAATTGTGTCTTTCCTAGAACAGCCTTATAAATTAGCTAGAATCCTAGGCAGAGGGCCTATATTAAATGAGAATTGTATTTAAACACGTACAATATGTGTTTCTTCTTACAGTGCATGCCCTCTGTGTGCATCTAGGACTAGTAACAAACTCTCTGTGGCAGATGCAGATGAGGAATTCTGACTTTTCCCCATTTTCCTCCCATTTCCAATGAAATGAACATGGATTGATTTCCTGCAGATTGTGCCATACTCTTCTAAGTATTATAGTTCATGTGTGTGTATACGTTAGGGTGTGTGTATGTGTGTGTTTTGGCATTGATCACATGCTTATTAGGCAACTACATAGATGAGCACAGATTCATAGACCAGCTGAAGATTAAGGATATCTTTAGGGGGCCCAGGATGCTCCCAAGCACTTTCCAATAGCAAGTCTGTCACTTTATTGCAGGGCCCAGAGGTTCCCCCAAGACCGCCTGATAATAAGTTGGTATTTGGAGGCTCCTGTGTCACTGCAGGAACTAAAGGATGCTAAATCCATGCCTGATGGAGGAGAAGAGTTCTATGGTTATCTGCAAATTCTGGCCAGACAACATCTTGACGTCACTCCTTCCTTAGCTTCCAAAACCTAGCCAAGCAAGAAGTTGCCTTCCTGAGAAAAAGCAGTGTGCACTAATGACTAAGCCCTCAGAGTGCTATGCCACTTTAACTATAGACCCATCTTCTCGATCAATCAGGATGGCAAGATGGAGCTGAGGAGCTCAGCGACATCAAGGCTGCAGTTGGTCTTTAATTCAACTAGTCTGTGTAGACATGTCTGAAAACCATGTCATCTGACTGCATGGGGTGGTTTCCCAGTAGGACTGACCAACTTGGTTCAAGGGCAGCTGTGCTGCTGTCCTCTCCTTGACTGCTAAGAACATTTTTGACAGGGTACAATGGAAATACACCTTCTGAACTGGAAAAAAGGAGAAAGAGAAAATCCCCATTCTAACCAGCACACCCCTGAATCATCAATCTTGGTTTCTTTGAAAGGGTGGGAATGTGTTACAACTTCCTCTGCAGGAAAAGCAAATGCCATGAACTTGTTGTCATCTCTAGAATTGTGTCTTTCCTAGAACAGCCTTATAAATTAGCTAGAATCCTAGGCAGAGGGCCTATATTAAATGAGAATTGTCTTTAAACACGTACCATATGTGTTTCTTCTTACAGTGCATGCCCTCTGTGTGCATCTAGGACTAGTAACAAACTCTCTGTGGCAGATGCAGATGAGGAATTCTGACTTTTCCCCATTTTCCTCCCATTTCCAATGAAATGAACATGGATTGATTTCCTGCAGATTGTGCCATACTCTTCTAAGTATTATAGTTCATGTGTGTGTATACGTTTGTGTGTGTATGTGTGTGTTTTGGCATTGATCACATGCTTATTAGGCAACTACATAGATGAGCACAGATTCATAGACCAGCTGAAGATTAAGGATATCAAACATTATAAAGGGAGAGAGTGTTTCAACAGTAGTTGAGATCTCACAGGGCACCCCTCTTGCTCCTCTCAACTGCCGTGTCCACACTATCATTGTGTTACCAGCCAGGGGAGGGAATGGAAGTCATATTTTTCACAGAACTGCAGAGGTTTTGAACATTTTTGTAACATTACTTTGAGTACACCTGAGCAAAAATTCTGAATTATATCCAAGACCCCAGGAGCTCGTTAGATCAAGGGATGAGAGTTATTGGAGGTTATCCTCAAACGTCACTGCAATCATGGTTCATCAGTTAGGATTCGAAAAGAGGCAGAAACAATAGCTTTAGCACTTTCTTGTGTCTGTTGGCTACTAATTTTGTCTTTCAAAAGTATGTTTGCTTCTAAGTATCTAATTGGCCAAAAAATAGCTGCTTTGGGAACTGTTTGTATTCCCTTTGAAGGCTATGGCCTGCACTTTAAAAAAAACCAAGTCTGTTTTGCCCCAGCATGCGTGTTAGGGATGAGGGTATGCAGTTATTTTAGGATCCTTAGAAATTACTTCGTTTATGGCACAGTGGGGTGACAACTCATCCCATGAGAGTCTTCATGGCACACGGCTCAGACTTCATAAGTCCCAGTCCAATTCTGTCTCTTGGTGCCACAGTCTCTCACTGCTGGCTATAACAGCCTGATGCTGTGTTCTTTCAACTCCAGAGGAGACGGTAAGAAGCTATCAAATAATGTTTAAAAAAGCAACTTGAGTTCCTGGAAGAAAGGAACTGAATGCATGCTGCATAATTATATGTACAATGTAAGCCATGTTACAAACTCCTCTGAGGAGAAGATTTCTTAGGAAACGAGTTTCAAACACATTTACGACTAAGTAAAATAAGAGACATCATTCTATTAGCATTTGACCATTGGGTGACATTACTTGTTATCCAAAAAGAAATATAGGATTTCTAGGTATCCAATTGTAGGCTACCTAGACCTCTTAGAGAAAACACTCCATCTTACATTTAATGGCTAAAAAGGAAAAATAATTATGCATTTAGGTCAGGCAGACCCTCAGAGGGATATTCTGATTTTCCTTCCATATCATCAGCCAACCAAGAGGGAATTGTGCACCCCTCAGATTCCATACATTTCAGTCCAGTTTCACCACAGCGTCAGTGAGGTGGTGGAAGCATGCCAGCAGACACAGGATCCTACAGTGTTTGTTCTGGGTATTTCCTAAGGCTCAACCCAACTGGAGAGTGCATCTTTAGAGTACACCTGCAGAGGTTTTGAACATTTTGTAACATTACTTTGAGTACACCTGAGCAAATTCTGAATTATATCCAAGACCCCAGGAGCTCGTTAGATCAAGGGATGAGAGTTATTGGAGATTATCCTCAAACGTCACTGCAATCATGGTTCATCAGTTAGGATTCGAAAAGAGGCAGAAACAATAGCTTTAGCACTTTCTTGTGTCTGTTGGCTACTAATTTTGTCTTTCAAAAGTATGTTTGCTTCTAAGTATCTAATTGGCCAAAAAATAGCTGCTTTGGGAACTGTTTGTATTCCCTTTGAAGGCTATGGCCTGCACTTTAAAAATAACCGAAGTCTGTTTTGCCCCAGCATGCGTGTTAGGGATGAGGGTATGCAGTTATTTTAGGATCCTTAGAAATTACTTCGTTTATGGCACAGTGGGGTGACAACTCATCCCATGAGAGTCTTCATGGCACACGGCTCAGACTTCATAAGTCCCAGTCCAATTCTGTCTCTTGGTGCCACAGTCTCTCACTGCTGGCTATAACAGCCTGATGCTGTGTTCTTTCAACTCCAGAGGAGACGGTAAGAAGCTATCAAATAATGTTTAAAAAAGCAACTTGAGTTCCTGGAAGAAAGGAACTGAATGCATGCTGCATAATTATATGTACAATGTAAGCCATGTTACAAACTCCTCTGAGGAGAAGATTTCTTAGGAAACGAGTTTCAAACACATTTACGACTAAGTAAAATAAGAGACATCATTCTATTAGCATTTGACCATTGGGTGACATTACTTGTTATCCAAAAAGAAATATAGGATTTCTAGGTATCCAATTGTAGGCTACCTAGACCTCTTAGAGAAAACACTCCATCTTACATTTAATGGCTAAAAAGGAAAAATAATTATGCATTTAGGTCAGGCAGACCCTCAGAGGGATATTCTGATTTTCCTTCCATATCATCAGCCAACCAAGAGGGAATTGTGCACCCCTCAGATTCCATACATTTCAGTCCAGTTTCACCACAGCGTCAGTGAGGTGGTGGAAGCATGCCAGCAGACACAGGATCCTACAGTGTTTGTTCTGGGTATTTCCTAAGGCTCAACCCAACTGGAGAGTGGATACCAGCAGCCTGAATCTAATCAAATGTACCACCATTTTCGTTTCTGGTTGGTCACTCTTGCATGTGCCAGCAGATTGGGGACTAGGACGAGCTCAGCAAACACATGTGCAGAGGAGCTTCTTATGTTGCTGGGGAGCTCCTGTTGCCCAGATGCTCTGAACACTGAGTGCTCCCTGTGGTTAAGTTGAGATGACAGGATGGGGGTTTTCCTAGGATGCGATGCTCACTCAAAGCTCCATCCTTCATGGCAGCCAGTGTAACAGAGTGCAGGCTTTCTCCTTGTGAGCTGCAGATTCTCTGTCTTCGCTAATTCAGCCAACCAAAGAGGGTAAGACACCATGGTTGGGCTTCTCAGTTTTGTCATCACGCTAGCTCTCCTTCTGAGGTACAGCCACACTGCCCTTCATTCACTAGGTTCTAGTTTATTTGTTTGCTCTTTTCTTGGTAATTTGTATGTGTATGCATGCAAAGTTGCTTCAGTTGTGGCTAACTCTTTGTGACTCATGGACTACAGCCTGCCAAGTTCCTCTGTCCATGGTATTCTCCAGGCAAAAATACGTGTCTTCCTCCAGGGGATCTTCCCAGCTCAGGGACGGAACCCATGTCTCTTATGTCTCCTGCATTGGCAGGTGGGTTCTTTACAACTAGTGCCACCTGGGAAACCCCTTGGTAATTGGTACTTCTCTTCAAAGGCATGTAAGATGAATTAGCTCCACACCATGGACTAGAAAGAATTAAAGGAAGATGAATTACATCCATCTTATTAGCATTTGACCATTGGGTGACATTACTTGTTATCCAAAAAGAAATATAGGATTTCTAGGTATCCAATTGTAGGCTACCTAGACCTCTTAGAGAAAACACTCCATCTTACATTTAATGGCTAAAAAGGAAAAATAATTATGCATTTAGGTCAGGCAGACCCTCAGAGGGATATTCTGATTTTCCTTCCATATCATCAGCCAACCAAGAGGGAATTGTGCACCCCTCAGATTCCATACATTTCAGTCCAGTTTCACCACAGCGTCAGTGAGGTGGTGGAAGCATGCCAGCAGACACAGGATCCTACAGTGTTTGTTCTGGGTATTTCCTAAGGCTCAACCCAACTGGAGAGTGGATACCAGCAGCCTGAATCTAATCAAATGTACCACCATTTTCGTTTCTGGTTGGTCACTCTTGCATGTGCCAGCAGATTGGGGACTAGGACGAGCTCAGCAAACACATGTGCAGAGGAGCTTCTTATGTTGCTGGGGAGCTCCTGTTGCCCAGATGCTCTGAACACTGAGTGCTCCCTGTGGTTAAGTTGAGATGACAGGATGGGGGTTTTCCTAGGATGCGATGCTCACTCAAAGCTCCATCCTTCATGGCAGCCAGTGTAACAGAGTGCAGGCTTTCTCCTTGTGAGCTGCAGATTCTCTGTCTTCGCTAATTCAGCCAACCAAAGAGGGTAAGACACCATGGTTGGGCTTCTCAGTTTTGTCATCACGCTAGCTCTCCTTCTGAGGTACAGCCACACTGCCCTTCATTCACTAGGTTCTAGTTTATTTGTTTGCTCTTTTCTTGGTAATTTGTATGTGTATGCATGCAAAGTTGCTTCAGTTGTGGCTAACTCTTTGTGACTCATGGACTACAGCCTGCCAAGTTCCTCTGTCCATGGTATTCTCCAGGCAAAAATACGTGTCTTCCTCCAGGGGATCTTCCCAGCTCAGGGACGGAACCCATGTCTCTTATGTCTCCTGCATTGGCAGGTGGGTTCTTTACAACTAGTGCCACCTGGGAAACCCCTTGGTAATTGGTACTTCTCTTCAAAGGCATGTAAGATGAATTAGCTCCACACCATGGACTAGAAAGAATTAAAGGGGGATCTAGTTATCAGTTAACCTGATAGCTAAGCACAGAGGCAATCTCCCTTTTTGGCCTCAGCTTCTGGGAGGAAACCATCTCTCAAGATGGAGACAGAAGTGCAAAAGCTTCCTGAGTTCATTTCTGTGCTTTTTGAGCCAGCTCTCTTTGGCTGAGAGGATGCTATGTGTTTCTGAATGCTTAGGCTCCCTCAGGGAGGTAAAAATTTGAAGGTAGTATTTGTGGCCCAAAGAAGAGAAGGGCATGTCAGTATTGTAGTAACTGTACCATGTCCCAACCAGGGCTGAGAAGATTCTTTAAAACCACAACAGTCCTGGGGAAATCATAATGGATCGGTTTTCCTTGTTGGTATAGCTCTGATCATTCATATCTGCTAATAAGACAGAATTAAATTTTCATTAACCAAAATGCCATCAGGTGTCCTAAAATGCAATTCTTTAAAATAAAAATAAATAATATAGGTTATAGTAGGGAATTTGGAAAACATAAGAAACAAAGACAAAATGAAAACTCATCTGTAATTCTAACAGAGATAACCGCTGATAATACCATGTGTATATCCAGCTTTCTTATATTGTCAATGTCCTTTTAACATTCTATGATATCGTCTAACCACTTGCACCGTGGTCTTTATTTGTACTGGGCTTTATTCATATCTCTATAATAATGGACTGTCTTGGGTTAATTGTGTTAGAAAGTCCATAGAAGTTTGTATTGGGTGTAATTGTGTTTATCCTCACTAGGTTCTAGTTTATTTGTTTGCTCTTTTCTTGGTAATTTGTATGTGTATGCATGCAAAGTTGCTTCAGTTGTGGCTAACTCTTTGTGACTCATGGACTACAGCCTGCCAAGTTCCTCTGTCCATGGTATTCTCCAGGCAAAATACGTGTCTTCCTCCAGGGGATCTTCCCAGCTCAGGGACGGAACCCATGTCTCTTATGTCTCCTGCCTTGGCAGGTGGGTTCTTTACAACTAGTGCCACCTGGGAAACCCCTTGGTAATTGGTACTTCTCTTCAAAGGCATGTAAGATGAATTAGCTCCACACCATGGACTAGAAAGAATTAAAGGGGGATCTAGTTATCAGTTAACCTGATAGCTAAGCACAGAGGCAATCTCCCTTTTTGGCCTCAGCTTCTGGGAGGAAACCATCTCTCAAGATGGAGACAGAAGTGCAAAAGCTTCCTGAGTTCATTTCTGTGCTTTTTGAGCCAGCTCTCTTTGGCTGAGAGGATGCTATGTGTTTCTGAATGCTTAGGCTCCCTCAGGGAGGTAAAAATTTGAAGGTAGTATTTGTGGCCCAAAGAAGAGAAGGGCATGTCAGTATTGTAGTAACTGTACCATGTCCCAACCAGGGCTGAGAAGATTCTTTAAAACCACAACAGTCCTGGGGAAATCATAATGGATCGGTTTTCCTTGTTGGTATAGCTCTGATCATTCATATCTGCTAATAAGACAGAATTAAATTTTCATTAACCAAAATGCCATCAGGTGTCCTAAAATGCAATTCTTTAAAATAAAAATAAATAATATAGGTTATAGTAGGGAATTTGGAAAACATAAGAAACAAAGACAAAATGAAAACTCATCTGTAATTCTAACAGAGATAACCGCTGATAATACCATGTGTATATCCAGCTTTCTTATATTGTCAATGTCCTTTTAACATTCTATGATATCGTCTAACCACTTGCACCGTGGTCTTTATTTGTACTGGGCTTTATTCATATCTCTATAATAATGGACTGTCTTGGGTTAATTGTGTTAGAAAGTCCATAGAAGTTTGTATTGGGTGTATTATTGGTGGTGTAAAACTTTATATTTGCTTGGTAATACATAGGAGCTATCACATGATGCAAAGAACTGACTTGTTGGAAAAGACCCTGATGCTGGGAAAGATTGAGGAGCAGGAGGAGAAGGAGGCAACAGATTATGAGACGGTTGGATGACATCATTGGCTCAATGGACATGAATTTGAGCAAACTCTGGAAGATAGTGGAGGACAGAAGAGCCTGATATGCTGAAGTCTATGGGGTTGCAAAGAGTTGGATACAACTGAACAACAACAACAACACAGGAGTTAAGACAGAGTTGGGTTAGGCTGACCTCGGCAGGTCAGGTTTCAAGTGACCCTTAATCCAGAGGAGCTCAGGTTTTATAGGATGAGTGTCACAGAGGAAAAGAGCCTTGAGTTGTGGGCTGAGAGGACTTGGGGAGCAAAGGGCTCTCTTGTCTGCTGAGGCAGGCTGAGCACCTCAGTTTAGAGTCAGCTTTCTGCATGACTCCAGTTGTGGTTGACTGCTCCACTGGAACTAGACGATCCCTTTCTGTCTCCCAGTTCTTCACCCTGGCTGGCTAGTGCAGTTCAGAGAGCCAGGAGTCTTGGATCTAAAAGCGTCAGACTGATTACCTCTGATGTGCTTCGCACTATTTAGAGATGCCTTTTTCTTCGATCCAGGATTCCTGGGTTGTACAAGAATCTCTGATGAATTGGAATCTCCTGTTAGTGATTCTGCCTTACCTAAACTTGATGTAGTCAGAGACCCAGTAATCTCCTCATGAGATTTCCTCATGAGTCTTCTCCTTATGACAGGCTTTCTTTTCTGATGTTGCAAGCATCTGGATGAGGGACCTCTATCAACCATGTGACGTACTGGAGCTTTGGGTTCAAAAGCAATTCTTTAAAATAAAAATTAAAGGTTATAGTAGGGAATTTGGAAAACATAAGAAACAAAGACAAAATGAAAACTCATCTGTAATTCTAACAGAGATAACCGCTGATAATACCATGTGTATATCCAGCTTTCTTATATTGTCAATGTCCTTTTAACATTCTATGATATCGTCTAACCACTTGCACCGTGGTCTTTATTTGTACTGGGCTTTATTCATATCTCTATAATAATGGACTGTCTTGGGTTAATTGTGTTAGAAAGTCCATAGAAGTTTGTATTGGGTGTATTATTGGTGGTGTAAAACTTTATATTTGCTTGGTAATACATAGGAGCTATCACATGATGCAAAGAACTGACTTGTTGGAAAAGACCCTGATGCTGGGAAAGATTGAGGAGCAGGAGGAGAAGGAGGCAACAGATTATGAGACGGTTGGATGACATCATTGGCTCAATGGACATGAATTTGAGCAAACTCTGGAAGATAGTGGAGGACAGAAGAGCCTGATATGCTGAAGTCTATGGGGTTGCAAAGAGTTGGATACAACTGAACAACAACAACAACACAGGAGTTAAGACAGAGTTGGGTTAGGCTGACCTCGGCAGGTCAGGTTTCAAGTGACCCTTAATCCAGAGGAGCTCAGGTTTTATAGGATGAGTGTCACAGAGGAAAAGAGCCTTGAGTTGTGGGCTGAGAGGACTTGGGGAGCAAAGGGCTCTCTTGTCTGCTGAGGCAGGCTGAGCACCTCAGTTTAGAGTCAGCTTTCTGCATGACTCCAGTTGTGGTTGACTGCTCCACTGGAACTAGACGATCCCTTTCTGTCTCCCAGTTCTTCACCCTGGCTGGCTAGTGCAGTTCAGAGAGCCAGGAGTCTTGGATCTAAAAGCGTCAGACTGATTACCTCTGATGTGCTTCGCACTATTTAGAGATGCCTTTTTCTTCGATCCAGGATTCCTGGGTTGTACAAGAATCTCTGATGAATTGGAATCTCCTGTTAGTGATTCTGCCTTACCTAAACTTGATGTAGTCAGAGACCCAGTAATCTCCTCATGAGATTTCCTCATGAGTCTTCTCCTTATGACAGGCTTTCTTTTCTGATGTTGCAAGCATCAGACCTTAGCTCGGGTTCTGGATGAGGGACCTCTATCAACCATGTGACGTACTGGAGCATTTCAGAGTTGGTGTCTTGCAGAGTAATGTTAAAGTGCATAAGGTTCTAAAAATAATTCCAGAATACATAGATTCCTAAGGTTAGGTAAGAGGTTAGATTTGTACAGTTTTGAACCAAAGTGGGTGGGGAAGAATTCTAGAAAGAAAACAATAATCTAAAATCTAGTTCCTCTTTTATTTTCATCAGTTCCTGTACATGCTATGAATATGGGTAGACATCATCATTCTTTTTACCCTGTTGCTATTATTTACCACATTTATTTAGCCACGCCATTGACTTTCTGGCTGCATTAAACTGGAACCCAAGTCATTATTAGATAATGATAGCATTTAGACTAAGTGCCATATTCCTAATGTTCCAATAAGTGGTTGATACAGAGGGGACAGGATATGATCCCACACTATCTAATTATATTAAAAGAGCTAGTCTCCATGTTATGGAATGCCTTCATTACAGGAGATTACATGATATCTCCACTTATTTTATAAGTGGAGATGGCACTGCTCAGTAGCCACCTGACATATTTTCCTGAAAGAAGGATGAATTTTTGGATTCATTTATACTCTCATGTCCAATACTCATCCCACCCTTGTTCCTGAAAAGAGTTTGCTTTCACAAGTGAATTGCCCTTCAGTCTGTTGCTAATGAACAGAGAGAAACTGTTACCCAGGGATAAATTCCTTCTTTCTATGAATAGAGTACCCAGCTAGGACTGGACAACTGCCCTAAGTCAGCTTTCTGCATGACTCCAGTTGTGGTTGACTGCTCCACTGGAACTAGACGATCCCTTTCTGTCTCCCAGTTCTTCACCCTGGCTGGCTAGTGCAGTTCAGAGAGCCAGGAGTCTTGGATCTAAAAGCGTCAGACTGATTACCTCTGATGTGCTTCGCACTATTTGGAGATGCCTTTTCTTGATCCAGGATTCCTGGGTTGTACAAGAATCTCTGATGAATTGGAATCTCCTGTTAGTGATTCTGCCTTACCTAAACTTGATGTAGTCAGAGACCCAGTAATCTCCTCATGAGATTTCCTCATGAGTCTTCTCCTTATGACAGGCTTTCTTTTCTGATGTTGCAAGCATCAGACCTTAGCTCGGGTTCTGGATGAGGGACCTCTATCAACCATGTGACGTACTGGAGCATTTCAGAGTTGGTGTCTTGCAGAGTAATGTTAAAGTGCATAAGGTTCTAAAAATAATTCCAGAATACATAGATTCCTAAGGTTAGGTAAGAGGTTAGATTTGTACAGTTTTGAACCAAAGTGGGTGGGGAAGAATTCTAGAAAGAAAACAATAATCTAAAATCTAGTTCCTCTTTTATTTTCATCAGTTCCTGTACATGCTATGAATATGGGTAGACATCATCATTCTTTTTACCCTGTTGCTATTATTTACCACATTTATTTAGCCACGCCATTGACTTTCTGGCTGCATTAAACTGGAACCCAAGTCATTATTAGATAATGATAGCATTTAGACTAAGTGCCATATTCCTAATGTTCCAATAAGTGGTTGATACAGAGGGGACAGGATATGATCCCACACTATCTAATTATATTAAAAGAGCTAGTCTCCATGTTATGGAATGCCTTCATTTACAGGAGATTACATGATATCTCCACTTATTTTATAAGTGGAGATGGCACTGCTCAGTAGCCACCTGACATATTTTCCTGAAAGAAGGATGAATTTTTGGATTCATTTATACTCTCATGTCCAATACTCATCCCACCCTTGTTCCTGAAAAGAGTTTGCTTTCACAAGTGAATTGCCCTTCAGTCTGTTGCTAATGAACAGAGAGAAACTGTTACCCAGGGATAAATTCCTTCTTTCTATGAATAGAGTACCCAGCTAGCTGGACTAACTGGTCTCACATTGTGTCTTTCCTGGCTTTATTTCCTCTGACCCATAAATATAAATTCCTTTCCCCTTATCATTTTGTAATCCTCCCTCTTTTTCTCTATGTGAGAAGGTTCAGGGACTATGATGCTAATGTGACATTTCATCGTAGTTCCAAGTTCGATTAATGCCATTTCCTGATATCCAGAGAAGCAGTTGTGATTCTGTATTGCTTCTTAACCTTATTTAGAGAGGGCCATTTTCTTCTTTCCCAAGTACTGTCACTTTTAAGATAGTTCTGTCTCTATTAAGAACCTTTGTTTTGACTAAAATTCCCTTCTCTACGTATAATAAGGTTTTAGTTTTCCTTGAGCCCTACCTAGCCCTCTCTCAGCATTGGCCTTGGAAGAGGAAAACACACATTTTCTTAGTAAGACATTGGTGATGGAGAACCCTGCCCTAGATTCTTGAACTCCTGAGCTTTGAGGAAAATGATGGCCAAGTAGCTAGAGGAATAACCATGCCCCTCATTTCCTGAATCACGTGTTTTCTCTGGACTTGTGTGTGCACTCTACTGTTTCTTTCACATTGCATCCCAAGTTTTAAATTACAGGAGATCTCAGCCAAATTGGGGTCTAATAGCTGACCTGTGGGAATGGTCCTTGATGTTGACATCTCAGGGCCCTCTTTTGTTCTCTTAGAAGAGCTCTGTGTTATCAAGAGTCAAGATTCTATGCGTGGGTCAAGCTATGAGTTGTGGAATTGGGGATAAATCCATGTGGTCCTCATACCTTATGCCCATTTTTGGAAAGAAGGAATTGTGTGAATTGATATGGATGACATTGTCCAAGGAGACCTTTGAGCTAAGGGGCACCCATTTTTTGACTATGGATGCTGTAGCCACCTGACATATTTTCCTGAAAGAAGGATGAATTTTTGGATTCATTTATACTCTCATGTCCAATACTCATCCCACCCTTGTTCCTGAAAAGAGTTTGCTTTCACAAGTGAATTGCCCTTCAGTCTGTTGCTAATGAACAGAGAGAAACTGTTACCCAGGGATAAATTCCTTCTTTCTATGAATAGAGTACCCAGCTAGCTGGACTAACTGGTCTCACATTGTGTCTTTCCTGGCTTTATTTCCTCTGACCCATAAATATAAATTCCTTTCCCCTTATCATTTTGTAATCCTCCCTCTTTTTCTCTATGTGAGAAGGTTCAGGGACTATGATGCTAATGTGACATTTCATCGTAGTTCCAAGTTCGATTAATGCCATTTCCTGATATCCAGAGAAGCAGTTGTGATTCTGTATTGCTTCTTAACCTTATTTAGAGAGGGCCATTTTCTTCTTTCCCAAGTACTGTCACTTTTAAGATAGTTCTGTCTCTATTAAGAACCTTTGTTTTGACTAAAATTCCCTTCTCTCGTATAATAAGGTTTTAGTTTTCCTTGAGCCCTACCTAGCCCTCTCTCAGCATTGGCCTTGGAAGAGGAAAACACACATTTTCTTAGTAAGACATTGGTGATGGAGAACCCTGCCCTAGATTCTTGAACTCCTGAGCTTTGAGGAAAATGATGGCCAAGTAGCTAGAGGAATAACCATGCCCCTCATTTCCTGAATCACGTGTTTTCTCTGGACTTGTGTGTGCACTCTACTGTTTCTTTCACATTGCATCCCAAGTTTTAAATTACAGGAGATCTCAGCCAAATTGGGGTCTAATAGCTGACCTGTGGGAATGGTCCTTGATGTTGACATCTCAGGGCCCTCTTTTGTTCTCTTAGAAGAGCTCTGTGTTATCAAGAGTCAAGATTCTATGCGTGGGTCAAGCTATGAGTTGTGGAATTGGGGATAAATCCATGTGGTCCTCATACCTTATGCCCATTTTTGGAAAGAAGGGAATTGTGTGAATTGATATGGATGACATTGTCCAAGGAGACCTTTGAGCTAAGGGGCACCCAGTCTGGGTGTTGGTGTGGTCCTGCCTCAGAGGCTTCCCTGCTTTCTCTGATGAGCAGTGAGCCTCTTACTGCTTGCTGGGCTCCTGCCTGCTGCCTTGCAGTGCTATCTCAGCAGCCCTGCCATCTGATGCTGCATCATGATCTGTGGAGTTGGGAGAGGGAGGGGCTCTCTGTCGATTGCTACGCGTTGCTTAACTTTATTTCTCTCCCTTCTATTTGGAGAGAGCGGGTCTGAAACATGATCTGTGTTTTTTCACTATGTTCAGAACCTCTAGGGCTTGTCCATGCCTGTGTGTGGATGATAATGGAGCTTGGAAATCTTTATTATAGAGACTCTTCGATGGAAATGAAATCTATTGTTTTGGAACTTGTGATGTGGTTGATCATTTAGAGCCAAATTTGTGTGCTAATAAAGACAAGAGTGTCAGATTCATGGTGTCCGTTGCCTACTTTTTATCACCTACACTAATAAGTATTCTTATGTGAACTCGAGAATATAGTCCAGTGTTCCTAAAAGCACCACCAAGAACACCTAGAAGTTGCCTGCATTGATTCTCATTTAGCCCCCAAGCAGCCCCTCTGGGCTTTCAAGCAGCCCCACTGCGCCTGGCAGGGCCAAGATTAGGGTTAACGTGGGTGAGGGCTCTCAATTAAAGTGCAGAGTTTAAAGGAGTGCAACAATCTCAGCCATCAGGATAATCGCATTTAAATGCAATATTAACAGACAAAAATCAGTGAAAAAAACCTATGAAAAAAATTCAATTTTTTGTAATAAAGATACGATTGAGAAGGCAGGGATTAGGGTAAAGTGCTATGCTACTAATTCAAGCTTAAATCCTGTCTTTAGAGTTTCATATTTTTTCTTTATACATGTTTTTTAATTTTTGGTTTTTAAGTTCATTGCATTAAAACATGCTTTAATATTTTAGTATATTTTATACTAACTATGAATGGATTATAATCTTTAGAAGTTGTAAATCACTATCTTATACACCTGAACTTATATGATACTGTACATCAACTCAATGAAAAAGTGATAATTAATACTGGGGAACATAAAACATTATTCATGTGGATTACTGAATTTGGAGTATTCCTTTAATATTTTTGCACAGGGCAAGAATCTCACTCTCCTCACCTTTCCTGGTCTCAGACCCCTTTTGGCCAGGATCTTGTGTAAACCTCTGGTCTTTGCAAAGCATGGTTTTGTGTACATTAGCTGCTGGGTTAGCTTTCAGGCTTCTCTCCTTTCCTGCATTCCTCTCCTAATTGTTCTGCCTCCCCACATCTCATCTGCCCCTGGAGATACATTCCTCTGAGTAAGGCAGCCTCAGCATCCCCAGGACTAACCATCCTGTGCTGTCTGCTGAAATATCTACACAGACAGGAACTCTCATCTTCTGATGGACTTGTTTCATATGTGACTCTCCAGAGTGAGGAAATGAACAAGACTGCCAAAAGAAAAAAAGAAAAGAAAAGAGAGAAGTAGAGAGATTCTTTTAAAAAAGCAGAAAGGATAGGAGAGTCAGGGGATCTTCTTACCAAATTTGAGGATTAATCTAGGTAAACATTGGAAACAATTTTGAAATATAAATGAAATTTAGAAAATATTAGATATTGGCTTTATTTTTTTCCTTTGTTTTGAGCTTTAGTGTTATGTTTGCTACATTTGAGATACACTTTTTGAGATTTAAAATACTTGTCAGAGCCTATTCCTAAAGGTCATGAGCCCCTTTTGTAATATGTGCATTTTTGATTATTTTAAACCACTGATATTGAATGCCTTTTATGTGCCAGGCCTTACGAGTTACATTTTCACATAAAAAAACAAATGAATCCCTGTCAGCACAGCAGGATAGATATTATTACTCTGTTTTATAGATAAGAAAACTGAGGCCCAGAGAGACTAGGAGAAAAAATAATGAACCCAAATCACAGTCCAGTGTAGGAGAGTTTCTGCTTTGTTCCCAGTTGGCCTTCTTGAAGTCTAGGGTTCTTTCCAGCTGAGTGCTCCTGCCAACCTTTTCCAAAAATAACGGGGAGCAATTTTCAAACTCTGCAGGAGGAATTGTAGTGTTGGTGTTGTACTCTTCATGTGGGCTGATCAAGGTAAGCCGAATATATTAACCTTCAAACACACATACACAGGGAAGTGCCAGATGGTGGGTAGTGAACTTATTGTTAAAGCAGAAAGGAACCAGTAGTTGGCTGACTCCAGGCCCAATCTCTAATGTAAGGTTGACAGGGCCCACGGGGGCTGCAGGGAAGTCTTCCCAATGGAGTCATTACCAAGAATACTAAATAATCATGAATAATAAACCCTTATTTTGTTTTGCTAATTAAACTCATGTCAAGTCCTACTTCCCCACCATGGTAGTGCATGTGTAGCCAGTCATGTCTGACTTTTGCAACCCATGCACTGTAGCCCATTAACCTTCTCCACATCTCATCTGCCCCTGGAGATACATTCCTCTGAGTAAGGCAGCCTCAGCATCCCCAGGACTAACCATCCTGTGCTGTCTGCTGAAATATCTACACAGACAGGAACTCTCATCTTCTGATGGACTTGTTTCATATGTGACTCTCCAGAGTGAGGAAATGAACAAGACTGCCAAAAGAAAAAAAGAAAAGAAAAGAGAGAAGTAGAGAGATTCTTTTAAAAAAGCAGAAAGGATAGGAGAGTCAGGGGATCTTCTTACCAAATTTGAGGATTAATCTAGGTAAACATTGGAAACAATTTTGAAATATAAATGAAATTTAGAAAATATTAGATATTGGCTTTATTTTTTTCCTTTGTTTTGAGCTTTAGTGTTATGTTTGCTACATTTGAGATCCACATTTTAGATTTAAAATACTTGTCAGAGCCTATTCCTAAAGGTCATGAGCCCCTTTTGTAATATGTGCATTTTTGATTATTTTAAACCACTGATATTGAATGCCTTTTATGTGCCAGGCCTTACGAGTTACATTTTCACATAAAAAAACAAATGAATCCCTGTCAGCACAGCAGGATAGATATTATTACTCTGTTTTATAGATAAGAAAACTGAGGCCCAGAGAGACTAGGAGAAAAAATAATGAACCCAAATCACAGTCCAGTGTAGGAGAGTTTCTGCTTTGTTCCCAGTTGGCCTTCTTGAAGTCTAGGGTTCTTTCCAGCTGAGTGCTCCTGCCAACCTTTTCCAAAAATAACGGGGAGCAATTTTCAAACTCTGCAGGAGGAATTGTAGTGTTGGTGTTGTACTCTTCATGTGGGCTGATCAAGGTAAGCCGAATATATTAACCTTCAAACACACATACACAGGGAAGTGCCAGATGGTGGGTAGTGAACTTATTGTTAAAGCAGAAAGGAACCAGTAGTTGGCTGACTCCAGGCCCAATCTCTAATGTAAGGTTGACAGGGCCCACGGGGGCTGCAGGGAAGTCTTCCCAATGGAGTCATTACCAAGAATACTAAATAATCATGAATAATAAACCCTTATTTTGTTTTTTGCTAATTAAACTCATGTCAAGTCCTACTTCCCCCACCATGTTCATGTATGTGTGCATGTGTGCTAAGTTTCTTCAGTCATGTCTGACTTTTTGCAACCCATGCACTGTAGCCCATTAACCTTCTCCATCCCTGGGATTCTCCAGGCTAGAATGTGGGGATGGGTTGCCATTTCCTCCTTCAGGGGATCTTCCCAACCCAGTGATCAAACTCGTGTTTCTTATGTCTCCTGCATTGGCGGGGGTGTTCTTTACCACCAGCCCCACTTGGGAAGCCCTGCCTAACCCCAACCCGAAAGTTTACCCTTTTTTGTCTTGTTTGAGAAAACCCTAGGAAAAGAATCCTTTACCATAGATCTTTGACTCTTTTTTGAACACCTTCATTCCTTTGAGATAAGCATATCACTTTTCCTAGGTGAGCCTGATTTCTGTGCCTTCAGAGACAGTTCAGAGAGTGCAAAGAGCTCTAGGAGCCAGTTGAAGTGCACACATCTACTGAGCTTTATAAAGCAATGTTGTAAGGGTCAAATCACCCATAGCATCTACCTGGGTTACCCTGCTCCAAGAAGACCAAGAGGACCCAGGCTGGAAATGCCTTCTCGATTACCATTCTGCAGTTAATTTTAATGCCAGCCATGTGTGAACATCTTGTAGGGCAGACAAGTCACTTTTCTGACTTACCTTTTATGACTCATTTTTTCATGTTCCACATGAAGGTCCATGTTTCCAAATTGCCTATTCAAAAGGGGTCAAGATTTTTGTAGATATTTAGCCTTTAAGGAGTCTTTTAAAACCATGAATCACTTTGATGAGTGGCATTTTTTCATGTTTCCAAAAATTTAAGGTCCATGTTTCAAATTTGTGTGTGACTCTTCATGTGGGCTGATCAAGGTAAGCGAATATATTAACCTTCAAACACACATACACAGGGAAGTGCCAGATGGTGGGTAGTGAACTTATTGTTAAAGCAGAAAGGAACCAGTAGTTGGCTGACTCCAGGCCCAATCTCTAATGTAAGGTTGACAGGGCCCACGGGGGCTGCAGGGAAGTCTTCCCAATGGAGTCATTACCAAGAATACTAAATAATCATGAATAATAAACCCTTATTTTGTTTTTTGCTAATTAAACTCATGTCAAGTCCTACTTCCCCCACCATGTTCATGTATGTGTGCATGTGTGCTAAGTTTCTTCAGTCATGTCTGACTTTTTGCAACCCATGCACTGTAGCCCATTAACCTTCTCCATCCCTGGGATTCTCCAGGCTAGAATGTGGGGATGGGTTGCCATTTCCTCCTTCAGGGGATCTTCCCAACCCAGTGATCAAACTCGTGTTTCTTATGTCTCCTGCATTGGCGGGGGTGTTCTTTACCACCAGCCCCACTTGGGAAGCCCTGCCTAACCCCAACCCGAAAGTTTACCCTTTTTTGTCTTGTTTGAGAAAACCCTAGGAAAAGAATCCTTTACCATAGATCTTTGACTCTTTTTTGAACACCTTCATTCCTTTGAGATAAGCATATCACTTTTCCTAGGTGAGCCTGATTTCTGTGCCTTCAGAGACAGTTCAGAGAGTGCAAAGAGCTCTAGGAGCCAGTTGAAGTGCACACATCTACTGAGCTTTATAAAGCAATGTTGTAAGGGTCAAATCACCCATAGCATCTACCTGGGTTACCCTGCTCCAAGAAGACCAAGAGGACCCAGGCTGGAAATGCCTTCTCGATTACCATTCTGCAGTTAATTTTAATGCCAGCCATGTGTGAACATCTTGTAGGGCAGACAAGTCACTTTTCTGACTTACCTTTTATGACTCATTTTTTCATGTTCCACATGAAGGTCCATGTTTCCAAATTGCCTATTCAAAAGGGGTCAAGATTTTTGTAGATATTTAGCCTTTAAGGAGTCTTTTTAAAAACCATGAATCACTTTGATGAGTGGCATATTTTCCATGAGAAGAGCATGCATCAGGGGATGTCTCAATAAGGTCAAGGGACATCAAAGAGCTGATGTTGTAAGGTGTCTACTTATCATGGGTGCATCTGCTCCCACAGATTTGTGTGTGACCTAATATTAGTAATCTGTTAAGTAGCAAATGCCCCCCCAAATATATCACATAGCATCTCTTCACTGTGCATAATGAGTGCACACGAATTACAAAGGTGAGGTGAACCAAAATGAATAAATTCTTTTATGACCCTCTGTTTGCTCTCCTAATTGTCTTAAAAACTTATGAAAGACCAGAGTTTGAGGCATGAGCTATTCAGTTGTCATTCAGAGGCCATCATAACAAACAATGGTAAAATCAAATGATTGTTTGTTGAGATTTTGAGGCCCCCTGGACCCCCATGTGTGTATCAGCGCAAAGCTGTAAAGCTTGGGCAGCACTTTAGTGTTTGTGAAGGTGCAGCCCTCGAGTGGCTTGAAGAGACTAAAGAGAATGAGACTTCACAGAGCCAGAGCTGAAATATTTCCAAAGGGAATTTGATGAGTCTTTTTCTTACCCTGGGATAAGCATTGTAAGTGTTTTGCATGGACCTACCATTTGCCAATATGGAAAAGTTTCCACATGAAATACGATAAAGCAAGTCTCTGACTAATAACACTACTGGGAACCTTTAACAAAGAAACTCCAGGATGGGGCGGTGTAGAGGGGGTGAGGATGCAAGTTCAGATTAGGCGCAGCATGTATAATCATATGTCTTTGTTGGATGATGAATGTGTGAAATCAGGAAGTCACGTCTCACCTGGGAACTGAGTGGCAGTAGTCACTGAATGATATTGAAGATGACAGATGGAAAGACTTATTGGTAATTTTGTAAGTTTCCGATCATGAGTTGTTTCATGGACACACAAGTGTTTTGGCATCTCTAGCTCCTAGAAGGGTGCCCAGGACATTGCATAGTAAATGTGTGGTGAATAACAGAGAACACAAAGAATTTTTGGATTTTCGGGGTGTTTTAGGCATCTGACATGGTTAACGTACCTGTAATTTTTGTAGATATTTAGCCTTTAAGGAGTCTTTTTAAAAACCATGAATCACTTTGATGAGTGGCATATTTTCCATGAGAAGAGCATGCATCAGGGGATGTCTCAATAAGGTCAAGGGACATCAAAGAGCTGATGTTGTAAGGTGTCTACTTATCATGGGTGCATCTGCTCCCACAGATTTGTGTGTGACCTAATATTAGTAATCTGTTAAGTAGCAAATGCCCCCCCAAATATATCACATAGCATCTCTTCACTGTGCATAATGAGTGCACACGAATTACAAAGGTGAGGTGAACCAAAATGAATAAATTCTTTTATGACCCTCTGTTTGCTCTCCTAATTGTCTTAAAAACTTATGAAAGACCAGAGTTTGAGGCATGAGCTATTCAGTTGTCATTCAGAGGCCATCATAACAAACAATGGTAAAATCAAATGATTGTTTGTTGAGATTTTGAGGCCCCCTGGACCCCCATGTGTGTATCAGCGCAAAGCTGTAAAGCTTGGGCAGCACTTTAGTGTTTGTGAAGGTGCAGCCCTCGAGTGGCTTGAAGAGACTAAAGAGAATGAGACTTCACAGAGCCAGAGCTGAAATATTTCCAAAGGGAATTTGATGAGTCTTTTTCTTACCCTGGGATAAGCATTGTAAGTGTTTTGCATGGACCTACCATTTGCCAATATGGAAAAGTTTCCACATAAATACGATAAAGCAAGTCTCTGACTAATAACACTACTGGGAACCTTTAACAAAGAAACTCCAGGATGGGGCGGTGTAGAGGGGGTGAGGATGCAAGTTCAGATTAGGCGCAGCATGTATAATCATATGTCTTTGTTGGATGATGAATGTGTGAAATCAGGAAGTCACGTCTCACCTGGGAACTGAGTGGCAGTAGTCACTGAATGATATTGAAGATGACAGATGGAAAGACTTATTGGTAATTTTGTAAGTTTCCGATCATGAGTTGTTTCATGGACACACAAGTGTTTTGGCATCTCTAGCTCCTAGAAGGGTGCCCAGGACATTGCATAGTAAATGTGTGGTGAATAACAGAGAACACATGAATGGATACGTGTATTTGTTGTACCTGTAATCTTACTGTAGTTTGGGAGGAAATATGTCTTCATCAGGCATCTGACATGGTTAACAAGTTAAATTCCCCTCTGATTCTGTGAAGAGTAGAAGTTAGGCAACAATTTCATTTGAGTTGCTGAATTTGACTACCCTTTTTGGTCTTCACAGAGCCCTTCAATTTATTTTAGTTCAGTCTCTCAGTCGTGTCTGACTCTTTGTGACCCATGGACTGAACCTTCCCAGGCTTCCCTGGAGCTCTTAAAGGTCTTTAAGCATGGAAATATTTCACTCATGATAGGTTAAGGCATAGGAACTGTGATTTGGAAGGTATGGTGGCACAGGTGTTTAAAAGGCATTTAGAGGATGGTCTTGTCGTTCTGAAAAACTGCAATGTCTCCATGAGAAAACAACTCTAAATAATTAAGGAGGAAATGAACTTTGATAACTAGATTCATTCACGACTTGAGGAGTCCCTACGGACTAACAGTATTCCTGACACAATGACACAGGTGAATAAATGCTTTTTCACATTTTATAGAGTTACCAGAATTTGAGAATTCCTAAACTCTTTTGAAGAGGGAAAGATTCATTAGTAATTTAGAAAACTTTGGAATCCACATAATAAATAAAATGTCAAGATGCCTAGAGTAAGATTAGATTCAGCCCTTCTGATAATCCTATATTGAAACAATTAGAAACTAAGGTTTCTTTAGAAATTTACTTAAGAAAGTCAAGTTTGCTAACTCAGTTAATTTTCTTCAGGGAAAATATGCTCTTAGAATGCAAAATGATGAGAATGTTAATTGTAGTATAAAAGTATTCATATGATAAGAATTAGTCAGATATTATTTCATTCCTGTTCACAAATTCTTAAGTTTCTTTTGAAATTTCATCTTATGTGATTTGATCTGTACAAAATAATGTAAGAAGAGATAATGGGATTTAAGGAGAGAAATGATTGAATCACCATGTCCCAATAAAAAGTGTTCAAATTAGATTTCACTACATAATGAATTCTGCTTCAACTTACTTTGACATAAATAAGATTGGGTAAGGAAATCAGAAGTAAATCAAATAAATTAATAAAACTATCAGAGCTGCTTCAATTGCATAGTAAATGTGTGGTGAATAACAGAGAACACATGAATGGATACGTGTATTTGTTGTACCTGTAATCTTACTGTAGTTTGGGAGGAAATATGTCTTCATCAGGCATCTGACATGGTTAACAAGTTAAATTCCTCTGATTCTGTGAAGAGTAGAAGTTAGGCAACAATTTCATTTGAGTTGCTGAATTTGACTACCCTTTTTGGTCTTCACAGAGCCCTTCAATTTATTTTAGTTCAGTCTCTCAGTCGTGTCTGACTCTTTGTGACCCATGGACTGAACCTTCCCAGGCTTCCCTGGAGCTCTTAAAGGTCTTTAAGCATGGAAATATTTCACTCATGATAGGTTAAGGCATAGGAACTGTGATTTGGAAGGTATGGTGGCACAGGTGTTTAAAAGGCATTTAGAGGATGGTCTTGTCGTTCTGAAAAACTGCAATGTCTCCATGAGAAAACAACTCTAAATAATTAAGGAGGAAATGAACTTTGATAACTAGATTCATTCACGACTTGAGGAGTCCCTACGGACTAACAGTATTCCTGACACAATGACACAGGTGAATAAATGCTTTTTCACATTTTATAGAGTTACCAGAATTTGAGAATTCCTAAACTCTTTTGAAGAGGGAAAGATTCATTAGTAATTTAGAAAACTTTGGAATCCACATAATAAATAAAATGTCAAGATGCCTAGAGTAAGATTAGATTCAGCCCTTCTGATAATCCTATATTGAAACAATTAGAAACTAAGGTTTCTTTAGAAATTTACTTAAGAAAGTCAAGTTTGCTAACTCAGTTAATTTTCTTCAGGGAAAATATGCTCTTAGAATGCAAAATGATGAGAATGTTAATTGTAGTATAAAAGTATTCATATGATAAGAATTAGTCAGATATTATTTCATTCCTGTTCACAAATTCTTAAGTTTCTTTTGAAATTTCATCTTATGTGATTTGATCTGTACAAAATAATGTAAGAAGAGATAATGGGATTTAAGGAGAGAAATGATTGAATCACCATGTCCCAATAAAAAGTGTTCAAATTAGATTTCACTACATAATGAATTCTGCTTCAACTTACTTTGACATAAATAAGATTGGGTAAGGGAAATCAGAAGTAAATCAAATAAATTAATAAAACTATCAGAGCTGCTTCAATTCTGTCCCCCAGACAGTGTCTGCTTATTTGTATAATAAAACCTGCTCTTATAAATTAAAACCCAGGCATGCCACTTAGTTGAAAGCAAAAACTTAAGGATAAGTTAGTACATTCTGGGAGCCTGATTAGGATGCCTTCTGGTTTCATCAATATCAATAGTCCCTTTGAAAAGTGAAACCTGAAACATAGATGAACAAGGTTCAAACTTCAGCTAGAATTTAAAAAAACCCACAAGATTAGAGATACAGACATGCATGCAATATTGATGATTAGCTATTCATATTTTCTTAATTATACACATTTAACTGAATATGAGAATATTTTTTTTTTCATTTTGTCTAGACACAGACCATGTCTCCATCAGCAATAATATTTCATGGTATTTGTGAGCCTTGTACAAAATTGAATTTGCATCTCTGCCACCACTCACAGGGAGTTCATTATCTTACAGGACAGCAACTGGGAAAAATACAATTTTCAGTGTTTAATAAAACTGTGACCTTCTCATAATGCTTATGATGCTTGAGTAATTTTTTAGGCATACTTGATCACAGACGCTTAACACTGATTATATGATGAATTGTGCCAAAAAGGGTGATTTAAAAATTTTTCTTTACTTACTATATTTCAGTGCAAACTGAGTGTTTTGCAACTACACTATGATTTGTATTTCTCAGAATCAAAGGGCCTTCTCAAAACATTAAACATAAAAAATGAGGCCACAAAGCTAAACATACAAACTATGTGTGTTTGTATGTTATAGTTTATATAATCTGTGTCCTGGATGTGGTTTAGAGATAAGGAAACCAATAGGAAAAGGCTTCTCTTGCTTCCTTGTTTAGCCAAGGGCAGTGGAAAAAAAATAGGGCATTGCTTGACCTGAGATGTGTCCCCTGGACTGACTAGTACTTTATAACTCTCTGAGGTACAGATGATCATGGAGGCCTATTCAGGCTTCTCAATTCAGAAATCTGTGACTCGTAGATCAAAAATTATTAAGCCTTTAAAATGTGACCTCACTAATTGAAAACCGAAGCCAGAATAATGATGATCCCTTAAAATGAGGTTCAAGTAACAGATCACTGAAAAGGAATTGAGTTCTAAATAGTGAGGTCGAGCCCATAAAGCATGATTTCCAGCAATTACACAGCTTTGTGAAGTCTGGTTATCACACGTGCACGATTTCATTGCCTCTAGATCTTTATATTACAGATGCAATTAAATGTGAGCCACATCTGGTCTTAAATTGAGTATGTGAAATATACGTGTAGTAGAAGTTACTTTTTAAAATTTTTTTCTTGTAATAATCTAGAGAAGCATTATGTCATACACTTATGAAAGCCCTAAGCTGAAAGCATAAATAAGAGTGAGCTTGGGCAGCTTCAAAAGGAAGAGGTATCAGGAGGACCTATTTTCTATAAGGTTTTATAAACCCAGTATTCAAAATAGCTTTCCAACAGCAGTTCTGAAGATGCTGTGCTTTACTACATTGTTTATACCAACATATTATTTAGCTGGAAAGATGACATCTTCAAAGAACTCAGAACATAATGCAGATGAACAATGAATTTTCATTCTTTAGCTCAAGACTGTATGCTTTTGTAGATACTTGTGACCACTGTGAAGAAATTGGTGTGGGCAGTTAACAGTTTCCAAGCAAAAGAACTTTCCTTAGAAAGTTAAGGTTATCATATTTTATGAGGTTGAAATGTATCCCATTTTTTCTTTCTTTTGAGATTTTAATTTTTAAAATTGTTTTAAAAAAGTTTTATTGAAGTAGAGTTGATTTACAATGTTGTGTTAATTTCTTCTGCACAGCAAAGTGACTCAATTACACATATATATGCATATATGTATATATATATATATATATATATTCTTTTTTTTATTCTTTTCTATTATGGTTTATCACAGAATATTGAATATAGTTACCTGTGCTATACAGTAGGATCTTGTTGTTTATCCATCCTGCATATAATAGTTAGCTTCTGCTAATCCCAAACTTCTATTCCTTCCCTCCCCTACCCCATATTTTTTTTTAAAGGTGAAGGCTTTCTAAATCCAGAGTGATCATGGAGGCCTATTCAGGCTTCTCAATTCAGAAATCTGTGACTCGTAGATCAAAAATTATTAAGCCTTTAAAATGTGACCTCACTAATTGAAAACCGAAGCCAGAATAATGATGATCCCTTAAAATGAGGTTCAAGTAACAGATCACTGAAAAGGAATTGAGTTCTAAATAGTGAGGTCGAGCCCATAAAGCATGATTTCCAGCAATTACACAGCTTTGTGAAGTCTGGTTATCACACGTGCACGATTTCATTGCCTCTAGATCTTTATATTACAGATGCAATTAAATGTGAGCCACATCTGGTCTTAAATTGAGTATGTGAAATATACGTGTAGTAGAAGTTACTTTTTAAAATTTTTTTCTTGTAATAATCTAGAGAAGCATTATGTCATACACTTATGAAAGCCCTAAGCTGAAAGCATAAATAAGAGTGAGCTTGGGCAGCTTCAAAAGGAAGAGGTATCAGGAGGACCTATTTTCTATAAGGTTTTATAAACCCAGTATTCAAAATAGCTTTCCAACAGCAGTTCTGAAGATGCTGTGCTTTACTACATTGTTTATACCAACATATTATTTAGCTGGAAAGATGACATCTTCAAAGAACTCAGAACATAATGCAGATGAACAATGAATTTTCATTCTTTAGCTCAAGACTGTATGCTTTTGTAGATACTTGTGACCACTGTGAAGAAATTGGTGTGGGCAGTTAACAGTTTCCAAGCAAAAGAACTTTCCTTAGAAAGTTAAGGTTATCATATTTTATGAGGTTGAAATGTATCCCATTTTTTCTTTCTTTTGAGATTTTAATTTTTAAAATTGTTTTAAAAAAGTTTTATTGAAGTAGAGTTGATTTACAATGTTGTGTTAATTTCTTCTGCACAGCAAAGTGACTCAATTACACATATATATGCATATATGTATATATATATATATATATATTCTTTTTTTTATTCTTTTCTATTATGGTTTATCACAGAATATTGAATATAGTTACCTGTGCTATACAGTAGGATCTTGTTGTTTATCCATCCTGCATATAATAGTTAGCTTCTGCTAATCCCAAACTTCTATTCCTTCCCTCCCCTACCCCATATTTTTTTTTAAAGGTGAAGTCCTGGTTTGGACTGTGGATCCATGGAAATTTGCTCCCCAAGCTTGTGGAACTGTTGGGCTCCAAACAGCCAAAATATCCCACATTTAATGGTTTGGAGAAACGGAGTTGCCACCTGAACACTGTCAAGGCTTGGTGTTCAAGTTTGGTCTTAGTTATTATCACCCAAACCTCATGATACTACCATCCTTGGAGTCCTTATTCCAGTTTTTTGCCTCAGACTATTTCAGGCCAACTTTGCCTCAGTTACGTATGTGCATTCTGTTTTGTTCTGTTGCTATACGGGGGTGTCTGGTGCTGGTCCCTGGAGGCCGAATGCTTCTCCCTGAGTGTGTTGACTGAGAAGATTTCATTCTGTCTTTTCATCTCATCATTTCCCATAACCTTTTTCTCAGCAGCTCCTTGATCTGACCCTTCATCAGCTTGAAACTGGAAAGTTCTTGCTTCCAGGTTTTGTTTAACTGGTATTTTCTGGGTCACCGAATATTTTCCACTGGGTAATACAGAAAGGAGACAGAGCGAGCCAGGAAGCAGATGTCTCTCGGGTGGTGTGAGTCTTCGAGATTTGAAATTTGAAATCTCTGTCTGAAAGGAACAGTGAATGGGTATAATTAGTCAGGCTGATGAAGGAGTAAAACCTGGTAAGCAATTTTTCTTGACTGGTTTAATGAAAAGCATTAGCTATCAGTTTCTGCCTAAACTCACTGAGGGTAAAACGTGTGTGGGGTTTGAACAAAAGATAAAGATTCTGCGTGGGTTTGGACTCTGTTTCTGAGAATAAGTTTCGCTTGGGCGGAAGGTATGTGGTTCATCCAAAAAAAAAAAAAAAAATCAATGACTTGTGTCATTTCTTCACACATTTTATTTTGGGAGAATGGATCGTATTTCAGGAAATAGAAGAGATTCTTGCAAAGGCCGAAACTGGTATTTTGTAACCAAGTGTGTGTGTCGCTCATTTTCTTCTCATCCCCCTAAGCCAGGCACTTTCCCTAAGTGAGCTTTCAAGGCAAATACACTTTTAGGAATTGACTCGAGGTTATCTCCCATCATCCTGCATCCTCCCCTGGTGGTGTGAATCTGGCCAACAGCTGCCAAAAGCCTAAAGACCTATTTATCATCAAATGACTAGCACGAAATTAAGCACCTCCCTTGAGGGGCTGTTTTCCTGCTGTCTAAGGAATACAAAAAATGATACTTTGGCATCTTTAATGACAGCTGGTAAAGCCTTGGAGTCAAATGATGTGAGGTTCAAGAAGAAAATGATTTGATATCCAAAAATGGCAGCCCCTCTGCATTTTGTAAGCCATACTGAGCATTCGTCACGTGGCCAGACCCAATATATCCCTGTAGAAGCTGGAGTCCCACGTATGGCCCCAGATGCTGTTTGTCTTTCTGGCCATTGCCAGTCACCACCTTTTAGGACGTTAAGTAACCATCTCCAACAAGATAGAAGTGCCCATTCTCAGCTTTGCTTTGTTATCTAGATTTCAGCTTTCCGGATTGGACCCCTGTAGAAAAATCTCTTACATTGAGATTAGACAAAAGGGCTGAGTTTATACCTTTTTTTCCTTATGGGAAAAAATATTTATTAGTGTTACTGGGGGTTGCAAGTTATTTTCTTGATATAATGGAGGAAATGAGGGACATGTGATCTTATTTTGTGTCCTATTTGCTTAAGATTCAAATTAATTTTACAAGAAGTGACAAAACCAAGTTTTTAAGGTACATGGCTTCTTGACAAACCACAGAGTAGAACAGAAAACAAAATAAATTCTGCCTCATTACTTTCCAAGTAGTTAATAAGGCAAACAAAAGTCAGTCAGGACAAAAAACACAGAAGAAAATGTTATTCTTGGGTTCAGATGTTAGAGAGGAACTTAACTAGTTCTGGAAAGGGGTGACAGAGGCCAATTTTTTTTGAGACTTACCATGATTTGTTTACATTATCTCAGCTAAGTTCACATTCAGACAATTTCTTATGCATGAGACTTGGAGAGTTTAAGTAAGGCTCATGGTCTCAGTAGAAAGTGGCAGAGAAAGGGTGAAAACCCAGCTTCTCTCACCTCAAAGCACCAGTAGACTTCTGTCTCTGTCACTTATCACCAAGCACCTGGCCACTGACCTTAAGGAGCATATTAGGCTCTTTAGGGGTGAGCCTCATCCTTAGATTGTCACACACTGTGAAACTGACCTGCCTCCAGAGATCCAACCATAATAGTGGAAAGTGGAGTCCATTATTTATCATCAAATGACTAGCACGAAATTAAGCACCTCCCTTGAGGGCTGTTTTCCTGCTGTCTAAGGAATACAAAAAATGATACTTTGGCATCTTTAATGACAGCTGGTAAAGCCTTGGAGTCAAATGATGTGAGGTTCAAGAAGAAAATGATTTGATATCCAAAAATGGCAGCCCCTCTGCATTTTGTAAGCCATACTGAGCATTCGTCACGTGGCCAGACCCAATATATCCCTGTAGAAGCTGGAGTCCCACGTATGGCCCCAGATGCTGTTTGTCTTTCTGGCCATTGCCAGTCACCACCTTTTAGGACGTTAAGTAACCATCTCCAACAAGATAGAAGTGCCCATTCTCAGCTTTGCTTTGTTATCTAGATTTCAGCTTTCCGGATTGGACCCCTGTAGAAAAATCTCTTACATTGAGATTAGACAAAAGGGCTGAGTTTATACCTTTTTTTCCTTATGGGAAAAAATATTTATTAGTGTTACTGGGGGTTGCAAGTTATTTTCTTGATATAATGGAGGAAATGAGGGACATGTGATCTTATTTTGTGTCCTATTTGCTTAAGATTCAAATTAATTTTACAAGAAGTGACAAAACCAAGTTTTTAAGGTACATGGCTTCTTGACAAACCACAGAGTAGAACAGAAAACAAAATAAATTCTGCCTCATTACTTTCCAAGTAGTTAATAAGGCAAACAAAAGTCAGTCAGGACAAAAAACACAGAAGAAAATGTTATTCTTGGGTTCAGATGTTAGAGAGGAACTTAACTAGTTCTGGAAAGGGGTGACAGAGGCCAATTTTTTTTGAGACTTACCATGATTTGTTTACATTATCTCAGCTAAGTTCACATTCAGACAATTTCTTATGCATGAGACTTGGAGAGTTTAAGTAAGGCTCATGGTCTCAGTAGAAAGTGGCAGAGAAAGGGTGAAAACCCAGCTTCTCTCACCTCAAAGCACCAGTAGACTTCTGTCTCTGTCACTTATCACCAAGCACCTGGCCACTGACCTTAAGGAGCATATTAGGCTCTTTAGGGGTGAGCCTCATCCTTAGATTGTCACACACTGTGAAACTGACCTGCCTCCAGAGATCCAACCATAATAGTGGAAAGTGGAGTCCATTATCAAGACAAATCATGGGTTGAAAAATCTACTTTGGTTGAAATCCTTAGAAAGTTCAGTCTTTGTCCACTAATTGCCTCATGGATGACTTTTCTCCATTTGTTATCACTACTACCTTGGGGATGCTTATTAAAAGTCAGCTGTTGTGCTAAGTACTTTGTCGACATCCCTGCAGTATGCACAAAATGAGGACAATAATGCCCACCTGCTCCAGTTCTCCTTTCTTCTCTTCCTCAGCTTGTGTCACCTCATGTCCCCATTGCTCAGGCTCTGAGCATGTGCTCTGCACCTGGTCCAAGGGTGTGACTGATCCGTGCTAATGACTCTGACCCTATTGTCCTCATATGACAGGTCCTGACAAGGCCGGGGCTTCTTTATGTTAATTCAGAGGTTTAATCTGGCTGGAAGGTGCTAAGGATCTTATTATGAAGGGGCCATTTGATAAGCTGCTGGAGTGAGGGTTCATTTCTTAGCCTTAGCTTTAGGCTCTTTGCCCTGGGAAGAACAGATGTAGACCAGACGTTTCTGATCTTTTCTCACCATCTAGAATTAGTTGCAACTGGCCATATGGCTAGAGGCTTAGTTACAAGAGCAGTAATTTGAGGGAAGAATAATAAGAGAATTAGGAGAGAGTAACCCATAAAAGAGGTTCCTACTTTCATAGTGTCTTGAAATGCACCCACTAGTAATCCCATCAGTATGAACAGACAGGATTGAAAAATGCTTAACTCTGATCATTTACCAAAGGCTTAGGACATTAGGCCTCTCTTGATTATGTAACACGTAGGAAATACATCTGAATCTGAGGGATCACCTTCTCGTGAATTACATTATTTGCATGAGACTTGGAGAGCTTAAGTAAGGCTCATGGTCTCAGTAGAAAGTGGCAGAGAAAGGGTGAAAACCCAGCTTCTCTCACCTCAAAGCACCAGTAGACTTCTGTCTCTGTCACTTATCACCAAGCACCTGGCCACTGACCTTAAGGAGCATATTAGGCTCTTTAGGGGTGAGCCTCATCCTTAGATTGTCACACACTGTGAAACTGACCTGCCTCCAGAGATCCAACCATAATAGTGGAAAGTGGAGTCCATTATCAAGACAAATCATGGGTTGAAAAATCTACTTTGGTTGAAATCCTTAGAAAGTTCAGTCTTTGTCCACTAATTGCCTCATGGATGACTTTTCTCCATTTGTTATCACTACTACCTTGGGGATGCTTATTAAAAGTCAGCTGTTGTGCTAAGTACTTTGTCGACATCCCTGCAGTATGCACAAAATGAGGACAATAATGCCCACCTGCTCCAGTTCTCCTTTCTTCTCTTCCTCAGCTTGTGTCACCTCATGTCCCCATTGCTCAGGCTCTGAGCATGTGCTCTGCACCTGGTCCAAGGGTGTGACTGATCCGTGCTAATGACTCTGACCCTATTGTCCTCATATGACAGGTCCTGACAAGGCCGGGGCTTCTTTATGTTAATTCAGAGGTTTAATCTGGCTGGAAGGTGCTAAGGATCTTATTATGAAGGGGCCATTTGATAAGCTGCTGGAGTGAGGGTTCATTTCTTAGCCTTAGCTTTAGGCTCTTTGCCCTGGGAAGAACAGATGTAGACCAGACGTTTCTGATCTTTTCTCACCATCTAGAATTAGTTGCAACTGGCCATATGGCTAGAGGCTTAGTTACAAGAGCAGTAATTTGAGGGAAGAATAATAAGAGAATTAGGAGAGAGTAACCCATAAAAGAGGTTCCTACTTTCATAGTGTCTTGAAATGCACCCACTAGTAATCCCATCAGTATGAACAGACAGGATTGAAAAATGCTTAACTCTGATCATTTACCAAAGGCTTAGGACATTAGGCCTCTCTTGATTATGTAACACGTAGGAAATACATCTGAATCTGAGGGATCACCTTCTCGTGAATTACATTCTAAGGATTAATGCTTCTTGATCATCTTCACTGAAGTACCCAGACTTGTGATACAGGTCTTAGGGGGATAATGCTAAGTAAGATGCCTTTTTTGATTGTAACATTTCTTTGAAATCACAAATTTTATTCTTAAGCACAAGCTTTTAGCTATCTAATTCTGAGTAACAAATTGCCCCTGAATATGTTAGTCTAAAATGAGAACAACTGATAATTTCTCACAGTTCTATGGGTTGATCAGGAGGTTTTCTATTTCATACAGTGTTGACTTGGACTTAAAGAAGGTCCAAAATGGTCTATTGCACGCAGCAGGAAATTGGTGATGGCTGGCTGGGAATTCAGCTAGGATTATCAGTCAAGGCACTCATGTCCCCCCCAAAATGGACTTCTGCACATCAACTTCTGCTTGTGCTTTTCCACAGTGTGAAAGATTCAAGGTAGTCAGACTGTTTTTTATATTAAAAAAAAAAAAAAAAGCAGAATGATGACAGCTGAAAGGTCTTAAGGTTTGAGTCTTACTTTCACTGCACTCTGTTGGTTAAATTGGATCCTAGAACTGGACTGGGTTCAAAACCAGGAGCTTACACAAGAACATGAAAATAAAGAATCACAGTGTATGGAGGCCACCAAAGTAACAGTCTGCTACAGTATGGGAATTCTACATGCCATCCCAGAATATATGTGTTATATAAAATATATTCCTCCAGATAGTCAAATAAAATGAACTCTTATAGGAGTTATGGTAATATTCATTCCATGATTTTACTTTACCTTGGCACATTACCATGGACATGCCACTTAGGAGAGTGAGTTCCAGGTTTTTCTCTTTTACTCGGCTGTCTGGTTGGGTCTGGGACTTAGTAGGAGGGCTGATCTGGAAGGAAAGAGGGATACATCTAGTAGATACTAGATGGTCAGTTCATGTATTTAATATTACTTAGTAAGCCTCTAAGACTGAATCCCAAGGCAAATACCAGTCATTTTTATTGATATTCATATATTTGTTCTCATTCTTTAGCCCTTAGAATTGAGAGTTATAAATTAGAACCTATAGAAATTTTGAAAGGACCTTGTTTTGTTAACCTGTCCAGGGACATAACTTAACTTGTTTGGCTTATATTCTGCTTAAAAAAAAAGAAAGAATTCTTTACAGCATGTATTACACTAAAAGAATTTTTTAAAGAGGTAAGCTAGGGTCAATATGATAGTCAGATGGATATTAGGCAGGAGGGCTGAAGGGTAAGGTTTTAGTAACCCAGGCTGATTCAATTCCTTGATGGCAGGGGAGTTTTCCATCACAAGCAGTAACAAGTATACTTTGAAATAGCACAGCAGCCAGAAAACAAATCATATATCTAAATGTATCTGCCCTTATTTCAGGTCAAAGCCTGCAGATTATCCAAAGCAAAACTGAGTTCTTTCTATTTCATACAGTGTTGACTTGGACTTAAAGAAGGTCCAAAATGGTCTATTGCACGCAGCAGGAAATTGGTGATGGCTGGCTGGGAATTCAGCTAGGATTATCAGTCAAGGCACTCATGTCCCCCCCAAAATGGACTTCTGCACATCAACTTCTGCTTGTGCTTTTCCACAGTGTGAAAGATTCAAGGTAGTCAGACTGTTTTTTATATTAAAAAAAAAAAAAAAAGCAGAATGATGACAGCTGAAAGGTCTTAAGGTTTGAGTCTTACTTTCACTGCACTCTGTTGGTTAAATTGGATCCTAGAACTGGACTGGGTTCAAAACCAGGAGCTTACACAAGAACATGAAAATAAAGAATCACAGTGTATGGAGGCCACCAAAGTAACAGTCTGCTACAGTATGGGAATTCTACATGCCATCCCAGAATATATGTGTTATATAAAATATATTCCTCCAGATAGTCAAATAAAATGAACTCTTATAGGAGTTATGGTAATATTCATTCCATGATTTTACTTTACCTTGGCACATTACCATGGACATGCCACTTAGGAGAGTGAGTTCCAGGTTTTTCTCTTTTACTCGGCTGTCTGGTTGGGTCTGGGACTTAGTAGGAGGGCTGATCTGGAAGGAAAGAGGGATACATCTAGTAGATACTAGATGGTCAGTTCATGTATTTAATATTACTTAGTAAGCCTCTAAGACTGAATCCCAAGGCAAATACCAGTCATTTTTATTGATATTCATATATTTGTTCTCATTCTTTAGCCCTTAGAATTGAGAGTTATAAATTAGAACCTATAGAAATTTTGAAAGGACCTTGTTTTGTTAACCTGTCCAGGGACATAACTTAACTTGTTTGGCTTATATTCTGCTTAAAAAAAAAGAAAGAATTCTTTACAGCATGTATTACACTAAAAGAATTTTTTAAAGAGGTAAGCTAGGGTCAATATGATAGTCAGATGGATATTAGGCAGGAGGGCTGAAGGGTAAGGTTTTAGTAACCCAGGCTGATTCAATTCCTTGATGGCAGGGGAGTTTTCCATCACAAGCAGTAACAAGTATACTTTGAAATAGCACAGCAGCCAGAAAACAAATCATATATCTAAATGTATCTGCCCTTATTTCAGGTCAAAGCCTGCAGATTATCCAAAGGACATTTTTCTTGTTTAAATTATCTGAGTTCTCCTGCCAAGCAGGATTGTATATTACAGTCCAGCAGAGCTGAGAAAGAGTCAGTCCCCAAGCGATAGAATCCCTGCAAAGTACAGGAGGAGCCGTGTGCACTGCCATTGTCTGTGATGGGCCAGCCTCTCATGTCTTGATCTTCCTTCTGGGTGAGAGAATCCATCTTGGCACATCCCTAAACTTAATTTCTAAAGAGTAGAGTTGGATTTCTTCCTTCCACTACCTGTATTTTATTAATAAAAAATTTCAAACATACAGAAAAGTTGAAAGAGTGGTTCAGTGAGCATCCATGCATCCATCTGGATTCTCCAATGAAGGCTTCTTAATCATCATTTATCCATTAACTTTTAAAAGCATTTCAAAGTAAGCTGCAGACAACAGGACACTTCAACCCTAGACACTTCAACAAGCCAAATCTAAAGTTCAATATTTATTTATGATCTGTCTCTTTCTTTCTCTCCCTTCCTTTCTCCTTTCCTTTTATCCCTTCCTTCTATCCATCCTTTCTTCTCTTTCGCCTCCTTTATTTCTCTCTTAATTTCTTTGAGATGAAACTTACACACTGTGAATTACTAGTCCTCAATGTCCTGTTCTACAAGCTTTGACAAATGCATACTCCTGTGCAACCCAACACCCACCAAGATCCAGGGCATTACTATCACCCCATAAAGTATCCTCCTGTGCCTTGCCAGTCCATATCCCCCACCCTCTCCCATCAGAAACGATCGTTGTTCTGATTTTTCTTAAGCCTTAGATTTATTTTGCCTATGTTAGAGGTTTTTATTAATTAAATTATGTAGCATGAAAAAAAATTATATAGCATGTCTTCTGAGTGAGAATTGGTATTCTTTATTCAATAGTTTTTTTTTTTTTTTTTTTTTTTTTAAGAATCTTAAACTGTGAATGTGTACTTCTTCATTGTGCTTTGAGAGCTATGGCTCCTTTTGGTGCCTCATAGAGAGGCAGAGAGTTTTAATCTAGAGTCATTCTTGGCTGCTCAGCCATTTGGGGGCAGTTGACCTTGTGTCCTGATTTTGGTCTCTTCAAGCAGGAGCTTCACAGCAGGAGCTTCTTGATGACAAGCTGGAAGAGGATGCAGGGGGCATGTGGCAGCGAAGCCAGGGCTGGAGACAGCCACAGAGACCACATGAATCCCAGGCCTGGCCGTGTTTATTAGGGATCTGCCTTTGTGTCTGTGAATCAGAATCAGTATTATTGGTTTTATTCTTATTGTTCTGTGAGAGGAAGGAGGAAGTAGTTTGTCTCAAAGCATGCAGCACAATCCAAGGCGAGAACAGGGTTTATCTCCTGAGCAGCGTGAAGATCCTTGGCTAGCCAGCTACACTCTCCTGGCTCTGCCTTCAGTGTAGGAAAAGGAGCTGCATGGGACACTGATGCTGTCTTTGAGGTTTTTCCAAACCCACAGGGCTCTTTCGATGACATGAAACAGCTCACCCTACTTTCCAAGATAGATGAGGTACATTCCATGACACATGGAAGGCAACCCAGATGAAATTCACCCCAGGAGGCCTCTCCAAATGAGTGCTGCCAGGAGATATCATTAGACTTTGAAGTCCAGAAGGCCAGGCTGCGCAGCAAGAAGGTTCCCAAGTGAAGATGCTCAGTGTTATTCAGATAAATGAAAAGTCTTACAGGTACCGGGCAATCGCATGCAATGGTCAAACTCAATGCTTAGAGGGGTGTTTATAGACTACATTGTGCACCTACACTGCTCTAAGAAAGCTGATACTCCAGTGCCTTGAACACAGGCCAACTGTGAGCTGGTTCTCTTTGTTTTGCATCTCACATGCTTAATTTAATGGGGCACAGTTTGTATCACCAGACCAGCAGCAATCACACTTATTTCCACTAACAGATGATTTTATTTAGCTCTGTACTTTAATGGGTCATTGGTTGCTGAGCTAAGGCAAAGTAGAGCAATTTGAGGGGATTATTGCAGTTTAGTCATCCCAACTTTCTCTGCTATCTCATTATGTGGCTCAGTCAGCAAATGACTGCAAGATTCCCTGTCTACCTCCACCTCCACTGAAATATCTTATCTAAACTTCAGTGTGCCTTGCATAAGGCTGGCAGAGAGCAAGAAGTTTCCTTGAGTTTTCCAGTCTGGAAATTGTGTGTTCATGTAAAATTATCATCCAAGCAACCATTCCTCTACAAAAATCTTACCATGAAGCCTAATTTACAAATACATGGAAACATGAGTGATGACAGAATGCAGTTAATGCCATATGCATCTCAAAACAACAGATACTATCAGTCATCTCTAATATTGTTTATGATGATTTCAAAAAACCATACAGGATTGGGTACACAATTCATAAACTTCTCCTCTAATTAGCTGCCGACAAAGCTTAATAGAAGGAAATTGGACAGTCATCAGAGAAGATAAGGCATTTGCAACTTGGAGAGGCTGTAATAAAACTGGAGAAAGATATACAGATCTAAGGGCTTCTCTAGTGGCTCAGATGGTGAAGAACCTGCCTGCCAATGAAGGAGACTTGGGTTTGATCCCTGGGTTGGGAAGATCCCCTGGAGAAGGAAATGGCAACCCACTCCACTATTCTTGTCTAGGCAATCCCATGGACAGGGGAGCCTGGCAGGCGACAAGTCCACGGGGTCACAAAAGAGTTGGAGACGACTAGCCAACTAAACAGCAATAGAGATCTATGATTCAAGCTTATCAAAGAATAATGGGGAAAATACAATGCTTAGATCATAAGGCAACCTGTGACAATAACATATACAATTTACCAATCTCAGGACAGGGAGGATGTGAAGAGAGGGGAGATGCAGGATACTGGTAGTAAGATAAACAGACAAGAGGCTCCGTGGACTCTAAACTCTTTTTATTTTTTAACGTCTTCAATTATAAGGACATGTGATATCACCTTGAACACAGGCCAACTGTGAGCTGGTTCTCTTTGTTTTGCATCTCACATGCTTAATTTAATGGGGCACAGTTTGTATCACCAGACCAGCAGCAATCACACTTATTTCCACTAACAGATGATTTTATTTAGCTCTGTACTTTAATGGGTCATTGGTTGCTGAGCTAAGGCAAAGTAGAGCAATTTGAGGGGATTATTGCAGTTTAGTCATCCCAACTTTCTCTGCTATCTCATTATGTGGCTCAGTCAGCAAATGACTGCAAGATTCCCTGTCTACCTCCACCTCCACTGAAATATCTTATCTAAACTTCAGTGTGCCTTGCATAAGGCTGGCAGAGAGCAAGAAGTTTCCTTGAGTTTTCCAGTCTGGAAATTGTGTGTTCATGTAAAATTATCATCCAAGCAACCATTCCTCTACAAAAATCTTACCATGAAGCCTAATTTACAAATACATGGAAACATGAGTGATGACAGAATGCAGTTAATGCCATATGCATCTCAAAACAACAGATACTATCAGTCATCTCTAATATTGTTTATGATGATTTCAAAAAACCATACAGGATTGGGTACACAATTCATAAACTTCTCCTCTAATTAGCTGCCGACAAAGCTTAATAGAAGGAAATTGGACAGTCATCAGAGAAGATAAGGCATTTGCAACTTGGAGAGGCTGTAATAAAACTGGAGAAAGATATACAGATCTAAGGGCTTCTCTAGTGGCTCAGATGGTGAAGAACCTGCCTGCCAATGAAGGAGACTTGGGTTTGATCCCTGGGTTGGGAAGATCCCCTGGAGAAGGAAATGGCAACCCACTCCACTATTCTTGTCTAGGCAATCCCATGGACAGGGGAGCCTGGCAGGCGACAAGTCCACGGGGTCACAAAAGAGTTGGAGACGACTAGCCAACTAAACAGCAATAGAGATCTATGATTCAAGCTTATCAAAGAATAATGGGGAAAATACAATGCTTAGATCATAAGGCAACCTGTGACAATAACATATACAATTTACCAATCTCAGGACAGGGAGGATGTGAAGAGAGGGGAGATGCAGGATACTGGTAGTAAGATAAACAGACAAGAGGCTCCGTGGACTCTAAACTCTTTTTATTTTTTAACGTCTTCAATTATAAGGACATACTCTGCAACTTTCCAGCCCTAGCTGCTATGCAGTGATTTTGATCCAGAGACATCCCCTTTCTCTGAAGCCAGAGAAGCTGCCTGGAGGCCAGTTTAGTGGTAGAGAGGTTGGAACATATGATCCAGTACCTGTCACCACAGCAGTTCTTGATGAAAAGCTTTTGCTTTTCCTTGGAAATGATTCTCCTCAAGCAGCTCTCCTTCCCTTCTCCTGGCAGCCAGATTATCACACCCTAGATGAGGTATGAGGAACTGTCTCCTTGTGTCTCTGGAACTGGTGGCCAAGTATTCGATGGCCATAATTAATAAAGCAGGGGTCAGAAAGGCAGAGTCCGTCTGTGGGACTGCCTTGGCTTCTTGGTAAGGTTTATGGCTTTTAAACTGGTGCTTATTGCCTCTTTAAATGTTAAAGAGGAAAGTCCCCATGAACCCCTGATGGCATTCAGTTATGATCATGGTTATAAAATGTCTCCAATCTTTGGAAAGTGTGAGCCAATCAATAGAGTATTGCAGAGAAGGATCAGAGCACTGTGAAGGCTGGTCTTTGCCAGGTTTTCTTTCGCTCCCTCCTCCCATCTTCCTGCTGGAGAAGCTAGTTTGTATAAGGTGATTGTTTGCTGACTGGAGTGCATTTAGGGAACTATCATCTAACAATAACTGGTGAATGGTGCTCCATTATCTTTGATCCATTCAGTAAAATTTTCAAAGGGTGTGATATGCTGTTCTCTTACAGAAGCCTATGTTAATTTCCTTAAAATTTTTTTATTGACATATAGTTAATTTACAATGTTGTATACATCAAAGTAATTTTGTTTTTTTGTTTTGTTTTGTTTTGTTTTTTTTTACAGATTCTTTTCCCTTATAGATAATTACCAAATACCGAGTATAGTTCCCTGTTCTATGTAGTAGTGTATATGTGTTAATCCCAAGGCAACCTGGACAATAACATATACAATTTACCAATCTCAGGACAGGGAGGATGTGAAGAGAGGGGAGATGCAGGATACTGGTAGTAAGATAAACAGACAAGAGGCTCCGTGGACTCTAAACTCTTTTTATTTTTTAACGTCTTCAATTATAAGGACATACTCTGCAACTTTCCAGCCCTAGCTGCTATGCAGTGATTTTGATCCAGAGACATCCCCTTTCTCTGAAGCCAGAGAAGCTGCCTGGAGGCCAGTTTAGTGGTAGAGAGGTTGGAACATATGATCCAGTACCTGTCACCACAGCAGTTCTTGATGAAAAGCTTTTGCTTTTCCTTGGAAATGATTCTCCTCAAGCAGCTCTCCTTCCCTTCTCCTGGCAGCCAGATTATCACACCCTAGATGAGGTATGAGGAACTGTCTCCTTGTGTCTCTGGAACTGGTGGCCAAGTATTCGATGGCCATAATTAATAAAGCAGGGGTCAGAAAGGCAGAGTCCGTCTGTGGGACTGCCTTGGCTTCTTGGTAAGGTTTATGGCTTTTAAACTGGTGCTTATTGCCTCTTTAAATGTTAAAGAGGAAAGTCCCCATGAACCCCTGATGGCATTCAGTTATGATCATGGTTATAAAATGTCTCCAATCTTTGGAAAGTGTGAGCCAATCAATAGAGTATTGCAGAGAAGGATCAGAGCACTGTGAAGGCTGGTCTTTGCCAGGTTTTCTTTCGCTCCCTCCTCCCATCTTCCTGCTGGAGAAGCTAGTTTGTATAAGGTGATTGTTTGCTGACTGGAGTGCATTTAGGGAACTATCATCTAACAATAACTGGTGAATGGTGCTCCATTATCTTTGATCCATTCAGTAAAATTTTCAAAGGGTGTGATATGCTGTTCTCTTACAGAAGCCTATGTTAATTTCCTTAAAATTTTTTTATTGACATATAGTTAATTTACAATGTTGTATACATCAAAGTAATTTTGTTTTTTTGTTTTGTTTTGTTTTGTTTTTTTTTACAGATTCTTTTCCCTTATAGATAATTACCAAATACCGAGTATAGTTCCCTGTTCTATGTAGTAGTGTATATGTGTTAATCCCAAATTCATAATTTAACCTCCACCCTTCTCCTTTGGTAACCATAAGTTTGTTTTCTATGTCTATGTTAATTACTTTCTTTTTTTTTAAGTTTTTTTTTTTTTAATGTGAATCTTTTTTTTTAAGTCTTTATTGAATTTGTTGCTATATTGCTTTTGTTTTATGTTTTGGTTTTTGGCCTCAAAGTAAGTAGGATCTTAACTCCCTGACCAGGAATTGAACCTGCACCCCTGCATTGGAAAGTAAAGTTTTAACCACTAGACCAACAGTGAAGTCCCTACATTAGTTTCTAAATGGCATTTCTAGGATTCTTAGGCTGCTTATATTTTAGCAAGCCACTCTCTGTCTCTGTGTCTTGTTTTGTTGTTCTGTTGACAGGTTTTCTGCAAAATGATTCACAGTTTGTTGCTTTAAACATTTTTTTTCTGAACATTGCAAATTTAGTTATGCACATGGCTCTACTTGTTAAAGAAATTATCAAACCACTTTAGATCTAGCAGGATAGCTTGGTCATTAGGGTGAAAATGCATGCATGCATTCAGGTGCTGGGCAAGAATGTAAGTCCTACAAATTTAGAGATTTTGTTTCCTTCACCCACTGCTGTACCCTTAGTTCCTAAAACACTGCCTGGCACTGCAGAGTGCTCAGTAAGATGCTGGACAGATGGACCCTACACTGATCAGGATTGAAAGCACGTATTTTCTTCCCCAAAGCTAACTCAGTCCTAATGACTTGTGAAATTCCCCAAAATTGGAAAGGAAGAAGTAATCTCATATTAGACCTCCGTGATGTATCTCTAAAGTGATTTTGTTTCCTGCAGGATTCTGGCATAGCTACCTCTTTTAACATATCTCTGAAAGGGAACTGGCCAAGTCCAAGTACATTTGAGTGGTCTGCTTCTTTAAAATAAATTGATCTTTTTCTTTTAAATGCCTTTTTTCACCTCACTACTTTTGGCTATACTTTTGCATAAATGATTTCTTAACATGCATTTAAAAATTAAATCATGAGATACCTCAAGCCCTCACATCAAGATGGCTCAGTTAAAACAAAACAAAACAAAAAACTTCTGTCTGCCTTAATTTAGAAGTAGCTCCTGGTGAGAAGCATGGGGAGGATGCTGAGTAGACAGGTGATAGAATATTGATCGGTGAAGAGTCAAGGAACCCTGGTGAATTCCATGACAGTAGCTGGAAGTCAGGAGTGGGACAAATGGGTGACAAATGGTGAGTGGGCCATCTTGCTTCTTTGAGCTCATCATCTGGTTCTTTCTGGAGTCATGGCCACAGATATAAGCAGGAGATGCCACTATGATTAAAACCATTATCCACATTCTACACAGGAGGCAAGCAAGCCCCGGTGGTGGCACTGGGGTTGTGAATTTTCCGGCTGGACACTTGGCCAGTGGAAGAGCTAGACTAGCCCTCAGGAAGTCTCCTTTTGAGACCAAGTTCTTAGCCATTATGCCCTCCGTCCACTGGGACCCTATGCTATGGGTATTGTTGTGACATTCCCTGTGCTGTGGTTCTGACATCTACTCCAGGGCCTCTAACATCATTCACCACTGTCATTTGCCTGATCTGGCACAGGAGGCCCTTGGGTGCTAGCATCTCATGTCACGTCCCTGGATAAAAATGACATGGGTCTGAGAATAATTCCTGATCGGTGCCTTAGGATCCAGACAGATAAGGCACAGAAGCAAGCCTTCTATCCACACCCTGCACCCTTTCAGACCACTTCCTGGGGGCACTTGTGTTCCATGGGAAGGCTATCACCCACATTAGTTGGGACAGAGGTGAACTCCAACTCATTCCTGCGACATGGGCATCTGAAGAAGAGGCATGAAATGACAACTGAAAAGGCTTCTGAGGGGAAGAACTAAGGGATGTTCTTGTCTTTGTAGTCATGGCAACTGTAGCTTAGCCCTGGACTGAGTAGAAGGCCAGACTGACTCTCTTATGTACGGTGCTCCCTTTGACTTGTAAGGAAGCCCAGAGGCAGAAAAGCCTATAGATCAGACAAAGATTAGGGCTTCTGTCTACTACTCTTGATTCTTTCTGTGATATCCATGGCAGATTCTGAAAACCTGCTTTATAAGACAGATTCATCTTTAATGGAAATGCTACAATCTCTGATGTATCAGTGGGAAATGATGAAAGAAAGTGTGAAAATGTTAGTCTATCAGTCATGGGGAGGATGCTGAGTAGACAGGTGATAGAATATTGATCGGTGAAGAGTCAAGGAACCCTGGTGAATTCCATGACAGTAGCTGGAAGTCAGGAGTGGGACAAATGGGTGACAAATGGTGAGTGGGCCATCTTGCTTCTTTGAGCTCATCATCTGGTTCTTTCTGGAGTCATGGCCACAGATATAAGCAGGAGATGCCACTATGATTAAAACCATTATCCACATTCTACACAGGAGGCAAGCAAGCCCCGGTGGTGGCACTGGGGTTGTGAATTTTCCGGCTGGACACTTGGCCAGTGGAAGAGCTAGACTAGCCCTCAGGAAGTCTCCTTTTGAGACCAAGTTCTTAGCCATTATGCCCTCCGTCCACTGGGACCCTATGCTATGGGTATTGTTGTGACATTCCCTGTGCTGTGGTTCTGACATCTACTCCAGGGCCTCTAACATCATTCACCACTGTCATTTGCCTGATCTGGCACAGGAGGCCCTTGGGTGCTAGCATCTCATGTCACGTCCCTGGATAAAAATGACATGGGTCTGAGAATAATTCCTGATCGGTGCCTTAGGATCCAGACAGATAAGGCACAGAAGCAAGCCTTCTATCCACACCCTGCACCCTTTCAGACCACTTCCTGGGGGCACTTGTGTTCCATGGGAAGGCTATCACCCACATTAGTTGGGACAGAGGTGAACTCCAACTCATTCCTGCGACATGGGCATCTGAAGAAGAGGCATGAAATGACAACTGAAAAGGCTTCTGAGGGGAAGAACTAAGGGATGTTCTTGTCTTTGTAGTCATGGCAACTGTAGCTTAGCCCTGGACTGAGTAGAAGGCCAGACTGACTCTCTTATGTACGGTGCTCCCTTTGACTTGTAAGGAAGCCCAGAGGCAGAAAAGCCTATAGATCAGACAAAGATTAGGGCTTCTGTCTACTACTCTTGATTCTTTCTGTGATATCCATGGCAGATTCTGAAAACCTGCTTTATAAGACAGATTCATCTTTAATGGAAATGCTACAATCTCTGATGTATCAGTGGGAAATGATGAAAGAAAGTGTGAAAATGTTAGTCTCTCAGTCATGTCTGACTCTTTGTGACCCCACAGACTGCAGCCTGTCAGGCTTCTCTGTCCATGGAATTCTCCAGGCAAGGATACTGGAGTGGGTTGCCATTCCTTTCTTCAGGGGCTCTTCCTGACCTAGGATCTGAACCTTAGTCTCCTGCGTGGCAGGCAGAATCTTTACCATTTGAGCCACCAGGGCTAGTGATGAGATCTGCTAAAGTCAAACAAAAGAGTGACTAGCAGATGTCTGACTCCTAGGCTTACAAGAGCCTGGTTCTCTCTCACAGCTGGTATCTATGGTGGAATCACTTCCTCAGATAAATATCTCCCTCTTACGACAGGCACAGTTCATTTCATTGCATTTCACTTTATTCTGCTTAAAGATCCTGTATTCTGTTTTCCCCTCACTTTTTAAAAAAAATTTTTTAACAAATTGATGGGCTGGGACAACCCTGTATTGGGCACCATTTTCCTGGCAGCATTTGCTCACTTTCGTAATTCTCCTGATATTTCACACCTTTCCACTGTTGTATTTGCTATTGTGATCTGTGGTCTGCATGACTCACTGAAGGCTCAGAAGATGATTATCACTATTTTTTAGCAATAATGTATTTTTAATGGAGGCACATACATTGTTTTTTTTAGATGTAATACTATTGCACACTTAACAGATTACAGCAGAGAGGAAACACAACTTTTACATGCACTAGGAAACAAGCAAACAGAATCTATGCAACTCGTATTATTGCGATACTTGTCTTATTGTGGTGGTCTGGATCTAAACCCACAATATCTCTTAGCTGTGTCTGTAATTACCTATGATTTTCTAAGTGATGTCATTATAGAAAAAATATGGATCTGCCTATAGCTGATAACAATGTATTTAGACGAAGCAGATTTCTGATTGAATGAATGGACCTTGTTCTTACTATGCATGCACTCAGACTTGAAGAATTACACAGTGGCTTTAAGGTTATTGTGGAAAGAGCTTTGTTAGTGCTTTCAGTTTATTTCTGAATGAAGGCTTGCTTTACAAAGATACTTGTCTTCAGTGCCAGCAGAGCCTGGTGTAGTACAAATGTGTCCATTTTTTTGAGTGATATGAGCACTGAGATTTGGGGGCAGAAGGAAGATGGTTCTCAAAACATGCATTAATAGTTCCTTTGGAAATATGCCACCATAGATGCTTAGCTCATTGCACTGAGAAACAGCAACTATCGTTCTATTAAAGACAGTAGAAATTTTGTTCTTTCTCTTATCTAATTCTACTGTGACTGTCCATCAAAAACCGAACATGTATTTCAGGCTATAGCAGGAGAGTGTGCCTAAAATATTCCAAGGGGTATTGGGAGGACTCTAGGCATAGTAGCAATGTTTTGGTTGTGTGTCTTTTTATAGTAGGTCCCTGATGGTTATCTATGAATATTTTATATATAGCAGTATATATATGTTAATCCCATGCTTCTAATTTATCCCTCCTCTACCTTCCCCTTTGGTTCCCATAAGTGTGTTTTCTATATGAGTTTTAAATATGTACCTTTAATCCAAGAAGAATGTTTAACATTTCTGTCAAGCATTGTCATATGGTTGTTTTTATTTCTCTGGAAAGTTGGAAATTCATGTGTCCTTCTGACTGTCAGGCCTCAGTCCTCTGTCGTGTGTTCCCGTCCCTTGAACTATATCATTGAGAGCCAAAAGGACACTGTTTTCTTTCTATTAAAGTACACATGCATGTATGCTCAGTTGCTTCAGTTGTGTCCAATTCTTTGCACCTCTATGAACTGTAGTCTGTCAGGCTCCTTTGTCCATGAGATTCTCCAGGCAAGCATACTGGAGTGGGTCGTCATTTACGCCTTTAGGGGAGCTTTCTGATCCAGGGAATGAACCCATGTCTACTGTGTCTTCTGCTTTACAGGTGGATTCTTTACTGCTGAGCCACTGGGAAAGCTTCTTATTAAACTTTGTGATTTATAATATTGTGTCAATTTCAGGTACACAGCAAAGTGATTAAGTCACATATGTATATATTTTTCAGATTATTTTCCATTATAGGCTATTACGCAATATTGAATATAGTTACCTGTGCTATATAGTACATTGTTTATCTATTTTATATAATAGTAAGTTGTATCTGTTAATACTAAACTCCCAAATTATCCCTCCCATCTTCTCTTTCTCGTTTGATAACCATAAGTTTGTTTTCTATGTTTGTGAATCTATTTCTGTTTTGTATATAGATTCATTTGTATTATTTTTAGCCCCACATATAAGTGATATCCTGTAATATTTGTATTTATTTGATCTACTTCACTTAGTTTGATGTTCTCTAGGTCCATCTGTGTTCTTGGAAATGAGATTATTTTATTCTTTCTTAGGACTGAATAATATTCACACATGTATTCATATATCCCATATCTTCTTATACCTATCTTATGTTGATGGGCACTTGGGTTGTTTCTGTGTCTTGGATATTATAAATAGTGCTTCTTTGAACATTAGGGTACATGTATCTTTTCAAATTACAGTTTTCATCTTTTCAGGATATATGTTCAAGAGTAGGTTTATTGAATCACACACTAGCTCTATGTTTAGTTTTTTTAAGGAGCTTCCATATTATTCTCCATAATGGCTGCACTGATTTATATTCCCCCAACCGTGTGGGAGGGTTGCTTTTTCTCCATCACTCTCTCTAGAAGTTCTTATTTTTAGACTTTTTAATGGTGACCATTTTAACAGGTGTGAGGTGGTACTTCATTGTGGTTTTTATTTGCAGTTCTCTAATAATTAGTGATATTGAACATCTTTTCATGTCCCTTTTGGCCAGCTATAGGTCTTCTTCAGAGAGATATCTATTTAGATCTTCCAAAAGGGTATTGTTTGAGTAACATATTTGAATGTAGGTCAGGAATTTGAGGGTCTTCCCTGGTGGTTCAGATGGTAAAGAATCTGCCTGCAATGCAGGAGACCTGGGTTCAATCCCTGCATCAGAAAGACCCCCTGGAGAAGAAATGGCAACTCACTCCAGTATTCCTGCCTGGAGAATCCCATGGGCAGAGAAGCCTTGGAGACTCTAGTCTATGGAATTGCAAAGAGTCAGACATGACTGAGCAACTATCACTTTCAATTTCAGGAATTTGAACCAGCTGTGAAAATAACATGCCAAACTATGTTTTACCATTTACATAAGAATTTCTATTTCTATTCCTTATTTTGAGTCATAGAGAAAAGAAAGGAGAAAGGAAGAGAGAGAGAATCAGGGACAGATAGGACAATGAAGACTGAGAATGTGTCTGAATAAGGAACACAGCCACACTATAATATAGGCATGCTAGGAACCTACAGACCAATCCCCTACTGTGTGGGCACTAGGTTTCTCAAATTCTTAGTTCCTTAGTCTATGGAAAAAAGCACTCCTTCCCTGCTTATATTTTGGGGCTAGTTAGAAAGCCCAAAGAGAGACTTGATTTAACATTACCCATCAAAAAAGGTGAATATAAAGAACTTTTTTCACACAATGAGATTATTTTATTCTTTCTTAGGACTGAATAATATTCACACATGTATTCATATATCCCATATCTTCTTATACCTATCTTATGTTGATGGGCACTTGGGTTGTTTCTGTGTCTTGGATATTATAAATAGTGCTTCTTTGAACATTAGGGTACATGTATCTTTTCAAATTACAGTTTTCATCTTTTCAGGATATATGTTCAAGAGTAGGTTTATTGAATCACACACTAGCTCTATGTTTAGTTTTTTTAAGGAGCTTCCATATTATTCTCCATAATGGCTGCACTGATTTATATTCCCCCAACCGTGTGGGAGGGTTGCTTTTTCTCCATCACTCTCTCTAGAAGTTCTTATTTTTAGACTTTTTAATGGTGACCATTTTAACAGGTGTGAGGTGGTACTTCATTGTGGTTTTTATTTGCAGTTCTCTAATAATTAGTGATATTGAACATCTTTTCATGTCCCTTTTGGCAGCTATAGGTCTTCTTCAGAGAGATATCTATTTAGATCTTCCAAAAGGGTATTGTTTGAGTAACATATTTGAATGTAGGTCAGGAATTTGAGGGTCTTCCCTGGTGGTTCAGATGGTAAAGAATCTGCCTGCAATGCAGGAGACCTGGGTTCAATCCCTGCATCAGAAAGACCCCCTGGAGAAGAAATGGCAACTCACTCCAGTATTCCTGCCTGGAGAATCCCATGGGCAGAGAAGCCTTGGAGACTCTAGTCTATGGAATTGCAAAGAGTCAGACATGACTGAGCAACTATCACTTTCAATTTCAGGAATTTGAACCAGCTGTGAAAATAACATGCCAAACTATGTTTTACCATTTACATAAGAATTTCTATTTCTATTCCTTATTTTGAGTCATAGAGAAAAGAAAGGAGAAAGGAAGAGAGAGAGAATCAGGGACAGATAGGACAATGAAGACTGAGAATGTGTCTGAATAAGGAACACAGCCACACTATAATATAGGCATGCTAGGAACCTACAGACCAATCCCCTACTGTGTGGGCACTAGGTTTCTCAAATTCTTAGTTCCTTAGTCTATGGAAAAAAGCACTCCTTCCCTGCTTATATTTTGGGGCTAGTTAGAAAGCCCAAAGAGAGACTTGATTTAACATTACCCATCAGGGTGAATATAAAGAAGGAGGCCATATTAAGGGAACAATTCACTTTGGGGACATCTCAAGAAAAACAAATATCTCATTGCTCCATTTTTCCTATAAGACAGCACCAAATGCTTCTTTTGATGGAAATCAGACAAGTTTCATTCATATCAAGGAAAGTACAATATGGTGTCTCTATAGCCACAATCACATTCAAAAGTTATTCAAAATATTAGAGGTCATGTAGTTCTATCTCATTAGTTAAAAGATAAGAAAACTATCTGAAAGGTAAGGGACTGATCCAACATCTCATAGCCAATGAGTGGCAAAGATGGAACGAAAAGTCTATCTTCTGATTTCTGTCTGGGTCTTCTCTCATCTACTCTCCAGAGGTTAAGGGTATGTGAAAGATTCTGTGTTTCTGGGTGTGTTCATTGGGTTGAGGACTGTGAAGAAAGGATACTCTTGAAGTTTTCATCCTTAAACCTGGAAACTCCAAAGAGTCCTAAGAATTCCATTGGGACAGTGAGGGCTTGGCTTCCATGGTCTCTTTTTTCATTTTGTACATCATCATCTGTGTCTCTGAGGCTTGGCAATTTTAGAGTGAGCAAAGCTCAAGTCAACCAAAGCAGCTGCATGTCAGAGGCATCCTTTGAGAAGATCTAACAGTGCCATTTTCTTTAAATATTTGCAGGTGTGAGTCTGGTGATAAATTGTCAACTTTTCCAGTGATTGATCATTCATATCATCTTCTCAATCATGGAATCAAAAAGGAAGCCCCCTCAGCATTTCTGAGATGAAAGAGGGTGACCTGCATAAAATCATATTGCAAAGCCCTCATTTAACTGATTCACTTAAAATTCCTCAAATACTAGTTAAAAAGTTTTGTTTTGTTTTGTTTTTTTTAAAGATTTATTTATTTATTTATTTTGGGCAGAGGTCAGATTGGGGAGGGAGAGGAGCGGGCGGGCCACTTCTATTGGTCTTTCATTTCTCTATTTTCATCCGTCTTTGTTCTTTGGCTCCTGTGGGCCTCCCATCGCGGTGGCGTCTGTCCTTGCAGAGCGCCGGCTCTGGGCGCATGCGCTCCAGAGCTCCGACTCAGTAATTGGATACATCGGTCCAGCGGCTCCACAGCACGTGGGATCTTCCCAGGCCAGGGATTGAACCAGCGCCCCTTGCACTGCAAGGCAGTGTCCTTACCCACTGGGCCACCAGGAGAAGCCCAGTTAAAAAGTTTTTAACAACCAAAATAATCTATCAATTTAAGTACAAAAGCTTTTTCAAGCATAAGGAAACAGCACATTGATCAAAAGACGGGTGAGTAGGTAACAGGAGGGAGGAACCATTTGTGCCAATGAATTGCATACAGTTGGTTCACATTTTAACCAAGAAATAAAACCACTAAGACGAACATTGTAAGCAGAATGACATTTTTAAAAATAAAATGTGTGATTACAGGTTACACATTTGCTTAAGGTTTTCCCCAAGGATTAACTCACAGATAAGACCCCCAAAATGAAGAGACACATATAAATTACTATAAACTCTTTTATAATTAAAAAAATTTAAGCAATGCTCTGAACTCTATAAAATAAGCATCACATGCCACATTAATAATTATACAAGAATCCCCAAATTATTATGAAGGGCATACATGTTTTCATCTGTCTCTTTATTTGTAACACTGCTTTATCCAAAATGTGTGATTGTGTCTAAAATGCAATAGTGATGATGGTTTTGGAGAGGATGATTCATCCATGTATTGGCTCCCTTTTTTCCTCTGCTGGCTTCTTCTTAAAAGCCCCAGCTCCATCCATGTCTAAGTCATAACCCCACTGCTCACAATATCCCCAAACTCACCTTTCCTTTGAAGTACAGATGCATGTTGTTATTGTTGTTCAGTCGTCAAGTCATGTCCAACTTTTCATGACCCAATAGGCTGCAGCACACCAGACTTTCCCGTCCCACATCAACTCCTGGAGTTTGCCCAAGTTCATGCTCATTGAATCAGTGATGCCATTTTGCTTTGTATCATTGTCTAGTAAGGGTGTTATCTAAAGACTTCCATCAATACTATCAGTGTTTTAGACTTTAAGGAACATTATCTTTTTTCCTACCAATGAGAAGCCAAGGAACTTTAAACAATTCTTGTGTATTCTTTGAACAGATCAAAGGATACATGTGCATTCTTTAGGAATATGGAGATTAGGGTGAACTATATTCTATTTCATAGTAGTTGAAGGCAAAGAGAGGTGAACAGTTTTAGGACTGGGGTGGGATTTGGAGTTTATTTTGTTTTCTGTGTTTAGTAATTTTAGAAGAACTCTGAAGTTTTTATAAACAATGAGTATACATTGACTTAATTTTTTTAACTTAAATTTTAGATGATCATGAGGAGAAGGGAAGTGGGCAAAGTAATTCAGAGGGCTAGTAGTAGAAGGGTAGTGGTGACAGAAGGCATTCCTGTTAAAAAACATTCGCTCCCTCTGTCATGCTCCACCTTTGGGTGCCTTGCCTAAGAATCATGCCTCCTCCTTGCTAGTCCTGTGATTTTTCTGTGATGATGAAAACAGCATGGGCTTTCCTGTCAGAAAAGCCCCAGGTTCAAGACTCAGCACCGCTCCTATTAACTCTACAGTTTTAGTTATTCAAACTGAGCCATGGTTCTTTCTTCTGTAAAGTGGGTACAATAAGCCACATTAGCTTCTGTGAGCTAATATGCAACAATAATATGCAACAATAATTATCAAGTCCCTAGCATGGTTTCCTGGAGGGGGAAATGGGAACCCACTCAGGTATTCTTGCCTGGAAATTCCCACAGGCAGAGGAGCCTCATGAGCTGCCATCCATGGGGTCGCAGAGAGTCAGACATGACTGAGTCACTGAGAACAGCATGGTTTCACGTGTTTATAAACAGATTACCTCATGATTCTTCATCCCTTTCCTCACCACAGCCCACTTCATCGCAGTCACCAGGTGCCTTTAAAACATGGGAATTTTCTGACTCTATTTGGGCTTACCAGATGAAAATCTATATGTATAGTTATTTAAAATTGAGTTAATTAGGAGGAAATAAAATTCAAATTCCAGTTCTTTATTTCAAATGGCTAGTACATAGGAGAGAGCCAATAGAACATTTCCATTATTGCTGAAAGTTTTATTGCCCTGTTCTCTTGACTCTCTTGCAGCTATAGGTGTGATACAGTTCTGGCCAATAAGTATAAGCAAGGGCTCTTGGGTAAAGCTTTCTTGGAAAGCAGCTGTATCAATGTTATGATCAGTGGTGACTTTGAGGATGTAAGATATGTAGATGGACTGAAGAAATAATATAGAGCTGATCATTTGGAGCTAAACTGTATCTAATCATATTCTTACATCTTCATTGCCTTTCTCAAGTCCAAAGTTACAATCATTCCAGCACTAAAATACTTACTAACAGTATCTTAAGTTGGACAAATTCTTTGATCTCAATGCATCAATTTTTGGTGGGACACAGTATTATAAAGCAGTTATCCTCCAATTAAAAATTTTTAATTAAATAAAAATAGAAAAGCAGTGTACTCTTAGTAATAAGGAAACCTTTCCTTCTCTGTCTTGACCTGCATCAGTTCATGCATTACTTTCTTTTACTTCCGACTTTCCTTCCTTCTTTTTTTCTTTACCTCTTGTCTCCTTCTTTCTTTCCTATGCTGCTCTCCTTCTAGAATACAATAAGGGTGTGACCTGACCTAGGAGCTCTTACTGAAAGACTGTGGTCTTTGTACTGAATCAGGGGGACACTTCACCAGTGACTCTGTAGAGCTTCCTGCCCAGAGTATTACTAAGCAGATGCTTCAGCTATTACCAAGAAGCTGCTTCAGGCTGTTCAAAAATGAGTGAACCCAAATGAACAGTGCCTATAATGCCAAAGAGAAGAAGTGAGACCAAAATCTGATAGGTACTACATCATGGCTTATCTATGGAAATGACCTTGCTTCAAAACACCTTCTCTGGATTTTTCCCTTTCTATCAACATTTACACTCAATCTTAGCCCACTGCATCGCAGTCACCAGGTGCCTTTAAAACATGGGAATTTTCTGACTCTATTTGGGCTTACCAGATGAAAATCTATATGTATAGTTATTTAAAATTGAGTTAATTAGGAGGAAATAAAATTCAAATTCCAGTTCTTTATTTCAAATGGCTAGTACATAGGAGAGAGCCAATAGAACATTTCCATTATTGCTGAAAGTTTTATTGCCCTGTTCTCTTGACTCTCTTGCAGCTATAGGTGTGATACAGTTCTGGCCAATAAGTATAAGCAAGGGCTCTTGGGTAAAGCTTTCTTGGAAAGCAGCTGTATCAATGTTATGATCAGTGGTGACTTTGAGGATGTAAGATATGTAGATGGACTGAAGAAATAATATAGAGCTGATCATTTGGAGCTAAACTGTATCTAATCATATTCTTACATCTTCATTGCCTTTCTCAAGTCCAAAGTTACAATCATTCCAGCACTAAAATACTTACTAACAGTATCTTAAGTTGGACAAATTCTTTGATCTCAATGCATCAATTTTTGGTGGGACACAGTATTATAAAGCAGTTATCCTCCAATTAAAAATTTTTAATTAAATAAAAATAGAAAAGCAGTGTACTCTTAGTAATAAGGGAAACCTTTCCTTCTCTGTCTTGACCTGCATCAGTTCATGCATTACTTTCTTTTACTTCCGACTTTCCTTCCTTCTTTTTTTCTTTACCTCTTGTCTCCTTCTTTCTTTCCTATGCTGCTCTCCTTCTAGAATACAATAAGGGTGTGACCTGACCTAGGAGCTCTTACTGAAAGACTGTGGTCTTTGTACTGAATCAGGGGGACACTTCACCAGTGACTCTGTAGAGCTTCCTGCCCAGAGTATTACTAAGCAGATGCTTCAGCTATTACCAAGAAGCTGCTTCAGGCTGTTCAAAAATGAGTGAACCCAAATGAACAGTGCCTATAATGCCAAAGAGAAGAAGTGAGACCAAAATCTGATAGGTACTACATCATGGCTTATCTATGGAAATGACCTTGCTTCAAAACACCTTCTCTGGATTCCCTTTCTTAATCAGAAATTATTATGTTATTTTCTTCTATCCTGTATGCTGTGCACATGGTGTTCTGAACTGAGAATTCATGAATTCTAATCCTCATCATTGAATTGGCTTCTTGCCTAACCTTGGGCAGAGGACACACCGTGTCTTTAATGCATTCCTCTAGGAATCACATGGATTGGTATAAAAGGTTTAATTATTAATGGAATTTGCAGAGAACTTGCCTAGCTGTATAACTCCAGCCAACCTTAATTTTTAATCTTTATAAATACCTTTGAATTTTAATAAGTTCTCAGCAAGACGGCCATTTATTCTTTAAGTATGGTTTCAACCTTATGGTTTGCTCACTTGCTTTGCTTTATCTTCTCTTTATACCTCCACTCTGGATGGCATTTTCTGCTATCATCCACTCTCCTCATGTTTATCCACTCATAACAACTGTAGTTTGAGAAAATGTAGTTAAGAAAGTGGAAGCTAATTGCTAAAAAGGGCATCTGAATATTCTGTAAATGTTTGCAAATTCTGCCTCCCTTTTGATATCAGAGATGAAAATTTAGGAATATCACTTTAAATCACAAAGTATTCTGTGAAGAAAGAGGAGGCTATTTTTTCTTTTATTACATATGCTTACTGAATATAAAGCCAGGTTTCCAAAGTGTTATTCTTGCAGGAACAACTTCATACATGGTGGTTAGACTGTGAGGCTAGGTCACACAGGTCTGTTGCTCCCACAGTCAGGTCTCTAGTTTTGCCATGAAAAATAGTTGAAAATAATGCTGTTTTAATCCAAGTATTTAAATAAAATAGAAAACATCTCATTTTAGCTGATAAATCTCTGGTTTTTCTTCTCTTCTATATCAATATTTTTATAGCCTTACTTAAGCTTGTCAACTTTAAAAAATATTGGATTTATTTTTTTCCTTTAATAAAATGGAGAGAAGTGTGATGTTGCTGTTGTGACTGTATAGCCTTAGAGAGAAGGAGGCACACAGGGCTTGAAGTGGTGTACACGGTCATGAGAAGGGATTTGCTAGTGGAGTTATCTTTATTTTGAAAGGTATGATCCAAGGAGGGAACAGAGAAAAGTGTGTCAGACAGTCTCTCTGAAGGGGAGGAGGGAAGCCGGTGGAGATATGGGAAAGTCAAGTTTCCTCATGTGAGACACCAGCTATTACTGTTATCTCCATATCTACTCTGTGGTGGGGTTTTGAAAGGTTTGTGTGTATTGGGGGAGAGTGTGATAGAAACTAGGAATGATCAGAAAATGATATGGACACAGAAGCAAGGCATTAAAAGTACAAGGCACAGGGGCTTCCCAGGTGGCACTAATGGTAAAGAGCCTGTCTGCCAATGCAGGAGCCACAGGAGACAAGGGTTGGATCCCTGAGTTGGAAAGATCCCCTGGAGGAAGGCATGGCAACCCACCTCAGTATTCTTGCCTGGAGAATCTCATGGACAGAGGAGCCTGGCAGGTTAAAGTCCTTAGGATCACAAAGAATCAGACACAACTGAAGTGACTTTGCACTGACTTACTCATGACTGCTTCGAGCTGTTGGATAGCAGAAATCAGCACAACACTGTATTGCAATTATCCTCCAACTAAAATAAAAAAAGAAAGTACAAGGCAGTGATGGTCAATGGATGAATGGAAAAACAAATGTGGTATGCACATATAAACTAGGCAGTAGTCAGCCTTAAAGAAAAAGAGAGGTCTGACATAATAACATGGATAAACTTGAAGGACATTATGCTAAGTGAAACAAACTAGGCACAAAAGGGCAAGCATTATATGATTGCAGTTATATGAGGTACCTATAGTAATCAGATTCATAGAGATAAGATATATATATAAGGGCTCTTACCAAGGGCTGGGGAATGAGGGAAGTGGGGAGTCTTTGTTTAATGAAACAGAGTTTCAGTTTTTCAAGAAATCTGTTTGGAGGTGGATGATGGTAATGATTGCACAACAGTGTGAATGTATGGAAGACCACTCAACTGCACATTTAGAAATTGTTAAGATGTTAAGTCTTATGTTATATGTGATTTATCACAATATGAAAAAACTTGCAGGGCAAAATTCAGGAATGATGAAACTTTTTGTTCCTTCTGCATGGTACAATATAGAATACTAGAGGAGATAAGAGGACAGTGTTTCTACTAAATTGTCTTATAAACTGTATGACTTAGCTCATTAGTAAGTCATACTGTAACTGAAAGTGAGGTCCAACTGCTTGCTGCTTAAAAGTCACTAAATACGCAGGGTTCATGGAAAGTTTGCTCTATTCTGAATGCCAACAACCAAGGTGGTGGGAGGGGAATGGATTCCTTTCCAAAGGCTGACTCCCCCCACTGACTAATCAGTGGCAAGAGTTTTTATAGACAGAGGGGAAGGGCTACATGTAGAAACAGTGTAGTTCGCTCTAACAGTCATTTTGAAATTGATCTGGTGGTGGTCTGACCAGTGTCATCTTGATAGTTTTAAGTATAGTTAATCTTTAGTTCTGGGCTTCCAGGTGGCAATTGTGGTAAAGAACCTGCCTCCCAAGGCAGGGGACTTAAGAGACCTGGGTTTGATTCCTGGGTCAGGAGAAGAAATGGCAACCCACTCCAGTCTTCTTGCCTGGAGAATCCCATGGACAGAGAATCCTGACAGACTACTGTCCACAGGATTGCAAAGAGTTGGACATGAATGAAGTGACTGAGTGCAAACACCCCACTAATAGTTGGTGTTGAATGTGAACTCAACACCTAGCCCTCTGTAGCTGGCAGGATAGATTCTAATGCAGGTTTCAGTTAAATCATTATCTGTGAAAGATGAGACAATATGGTGAACCCAGTTAGAAGGTCCTCTCCTGGGAAGAGTGGACTTCATCTGGATAAGTGGCAAGCCATTTCCATAGCAACAGAACGGTTTCAGAAAGTAAATTGAAAAGCAAGTTGCATTTGGCATCCCACTTAGTATTTTGGCAAACAGCTAGATTCTTTGATTTGCCATTAGTATTAATAGGAACAATAAACAAACAGAAATACACACACTGTGAATTAATTTCCTTCCTTTTCAAAATTAAAACTACCATATCATTTTGTACCTGACTGGCAAAAATTTCAGAAGTTTTGCTCAGTTCATCTCAGGTTGGTAGATAAAACTTATACCAGCAACATATATCAGGGGAAGAAAATAATGTATTTCTCTTGTTAGAGCAACAAAAATTGTCTGATTGTCTTTGGAGGTTTTTTATTTTTTCTGCCTTTAAAGATTTATGCTAGCTTTGTTTTCCTTAGTTTCTCCAAGAGTATGAATTTGAATGTAAACATAATGTGGCTATGGATCGTGGCCTTTTATCCTGTGTTGCTTTTTGCTTTGTTCTCTTTCTGATGCATTTGAATATATGCACAATCTTGCCCACATTTACAGCTTCTGAACTCTCACTTCTTATTTAAGGCCAATTGATAGTCTTTGACTGTTTCTTGACTTCTCTATTGATTGTGGTTCCTGGCCTGGAGATATCCCCTAGAGATGTCTTCTGGAAACCTTTACTGCTGGGGAAATTCTCAGCTGTATTTATCACTAACCAGGGACCACTGACACCCTTTTAAGATGTAAAAATACAGGAAACAAGCTATTCTGATACCAGTCCAAAAAAGAAATAGCAAAGGAAACAGATCTCTGGGTTTGATTCCTGGGTCAGGAGAGGGAATGGCAACCCACTCCAGTCTTCTTGCCTGGAGAATCCCATGGACAGAGAATCCTGACAGACTACTGTCCACAGGATTGCAAAGAGTTGGACATGAATGAAGTGACTGAGTGCAAACACCCCACTAATAGTTGGTGTTGAATGTGAACTCAACACCTAGCCCTCTGTAGCTGGCAGGATAGATTCTAATGCAGGTTTCAGTTAAATCATTATCTGTGAAAGATGAGACAATATGGTGAACCCAGTTAGAAGGTCCTCTCCTGGGAAGAGTGGACTTCATCTGGATAAGTGGCAAGCCATTTCCATAGCAACAGAACGGTTTCAGAAAGTAAATTGAAAAGCAAGTTGCATTTGGCATCCCACTTAGTATTTTGGCAAACAGCTAGATTCTTTGATTTGCCATTAGTATTAATAGGAACAATAAACAAACAGAAATACACACACTGTGAATTAATTTCCTTCCTTTTCAAAATTAAAACTACCATATCATTTTGTACCTGACTGGCAAAAATTTCAGAAGTTTTGCTCAGTTCATCTCAGGTTGGTAGATAAAACTTATACCAGCAACATATATCAGGGGAAGAAAATAATGTATTTCTCTTGTTAGAGCAACAAAAATTGTCTGATTGTCTTTGGAGGTTTTTTATTTTTTCTGCCTTTAAAGATTTATGCTAGCTTTGTTTTCCTTAGTTTCTCCAAGAGTATGAATTTGAATGTAAACATAATGTGGCTATGGATCGTGGCCTTTTATCCTGTGTTGCTTTTTGCTTTGTTCTCTTTCTGATGCATTTGAATATATGCACAATCTTGCCCACATTTACAGCTTCTGAACTCTCACTTCTTATTTAAGGCCAATTGATAGTCTTTGACTGTTTCTTGACTTCTCTATTGATTGTGGTTCCTGGCCTGGAGATATCCCCTAGAGATGTCTTCTGGAAACCTTTACTGCTGGGGAAATTCTCAGCTGTATTTATCACTAACCAGGGACCACTGACACCCTTTTAAGATGTAAAAATACAGGAAACAAGCTATTCTGATACCAGTCACCAGAAAAGAGAAATAGGCTTCCTCTACCTGGACCCTTCAAGCAAGTGAGTTTATTTTATTTGTAAGAAAAAGCAGGGGACCACGTTTATCTCTGGGCCTGCATGACTGCCTTTGGCAGGTCCTCAGTGTAAGTCTGATGAATGGGTGATTCAATGAACAAGACAATGAAGGTGAACTACTTTGGAAATGCAGCATGTCAAATTAGAAGTAACTCATCTAGTCATTAAAACAGTCCTTGAGAGGCCTTTCACCTTTCTAGACTGTAAAACTTCCCTGCAATGAACATCGATTACATCTGTAATCTGGTGAAAACAAAAATAAAAAGAACACTAGTGAAAAACAAAGGATCTAATTACTTTTTCAAGGACACATTCGTTTACTCCGTGACGCATTTATTTAATGTCTTCCTCATTTGCAGCAATCAGTGTTTTAACTGTGTACCATACACGTACTCACATATTCAAAGCACTACTATAAAAACATTAAGTCAACAAACATTTATTGAGCACTTATTACATAGCAGGGTGCTTTCTATGCACTGTGAGGTATTTTTGGATAAATAATACATGAGTCAGGCCTTCAAGGAGCTCAATTATGAGGCAGGTGGGACCAAAGCCATAATTGTTCATAATGAATGGTAGCTTTCAGTGGCAAACTGTTCTGCACAAGCAAGTAATGTGCTTTGTCCATATTAAAAACTTACCTGATGGTCCAAGGCATGCCTCTGACATTATTAGATTAAAATTCTTTACTTTGAGATAATTGTAGATTGCGTGGCCTTATCCTGTGTTGCTTTTTGCTTTGTTCTCTTTCTGATGCATTTGAATATATGCACAATCTTGCCCACATTTACAGCTTCTGAACTCTCACTTCTTATTTAAGGCCAATTGATAGTCTTTGACTGTTTCTTGACTTCTCTATTGATTGTGGTTCCTGGCCTGGAGATATCCCCTAGAGATGTCTTCTGGAAACCTTTACTGCTGGGGAAATTCTCAGCTGTATTTATCACTAACCAGGGACCACTGACACCCTTTTAAGATGTAAAAATACAGGAAACAAGCTATTCTGATACCAGTCACCAGAAAAGAGAAATAGGCTTCCTCTACCTGGACCCTTCAAGCAAGTGAGTTTATTTTATTTGTAAGAAAAAGCAGGGGACCACGTTTATCTCTGGGCCTGCATGACTGCCTTTGGCAGGTCCTCAGTGTAAGTCTGATGAATGGGTGATTCAATGAACAAGACAATGAAGGTGAACTACTTTGGAAATGCAGCATGTCAAATTAGAAGTAACTCATCTAGTCATTAAAACAGTCCTTGAGAGGCCTTTCACCTTTCTAGACTGTAAAACTTCCCTGCAATGAACATCGATTACATCTGTAATCTGGTGAAAACAAAAATAAAAAGAACACTAGTGAAAAAACAAAGGATCTAATTACTTTTTCAAGGACACATTCGTTTACTCCGTGACGCATTTATTTAATGTCTTCCTCATTTGCAGCAATCAGTGTTTTAACTGTGTACCATACACGTACTCACATATTCAAAGCACTACTATAAAAACATTAAGTCAACAAACATTTATTGAGCACTTATTACATAGCAGGGTGCTTTCTATGCACTGTGAGGTATTTTTGGATAAATAATACATGAGTCAGGCCTTCAAGGAGCTCAATTATGAGGCAGGTGGGACCAAAGCCATAATTGTTCATAATGAATGGTAGCTTTCAGTGGCAAACTGTTCTGCACAAGCAAGTAATGTGCTTTGTCCATATTAAAAACTTACCTGATGGTCCAAGGCATGCCTCTGACATTATTAGATTAAAATTCTTTACTTTGAGATAATTGTAGATTCACATACAGTTGTAAGAAATAACACAGAGTCGTGCCATGTATCTTTGACTCAGTTTTCCGCCATGATAATATCTTGTAAAACTTTAGGACAATATCACAACTGGGATGTTGCCAAGGATACAGATGCAAGAGTCAGGATGCAGTCTTTCCATCACCACTGGGATCATTCATGTTGCCCTTTATTTTTTCATTTTTTTCTTTTTCTCATTCAGCTTAATTCTCCAGAAACCTATTCAGGTTTTTGTGTGTATCAGCAACTCATTTCCATTTATTGCTACTTTGTATTCTATTCAAGAAGATCCCATAGAGAAGGGAATGGCAACCCACTCTGGTATTCTTGCTTAGAGAATTCCATGGACAAAGGAGCCTGGTGGGCTACAGTCCGTGGGTTTGCAAATAGTTAGACAGGGCTGGGGGGCTCACACTCTCACTGTCACACTGTGTGAACATAAATTTTCATTCCTCTAGAATGAATTCTCAGAATTATAATTGCTGGCTAGTATATAGTTGCATATTTAGCAAAAAAAAAAAAAAAAACCTACTAAAATGTTTTCCAGAACAGCTGTACCATTTTACACACCCATAGGCTATGCATGAGTGACCCAGTTCTTCATCCTTGTCAGCACTTGGTGTTGTCAGCATTTCTATGTTAGCCATGCTTAGAGGTATGTGGTGCTATCTCCTTGTGACTTCACTTTGCATTTCACTAGCAATTAGTTCTTTTGAAAGAGCCCTATGTGGTGCTATCTCCATTGTGACTTCACTTTGCATCATGCTACATACATATAAACATTAAGTCAACAAACATTTATTGAGCACTTATTACATAGCAGGGTGCTTTCTATGCACTGTGAGGTATTTTTGGATAAATAATACATGAGTCAGGCCTTCAAGGAGCTCAATTATGAGGCAGGTGGGACCAAAGCCATAATTGTTCATAATGAATGGTAGCTTTCAGTGGCAAACTGTTCTGCACAAGCAAGTAATGTGCTTTGTCCATATTAAAAACTTACCTGATGGTCCAAGGCATGCCTCTGACATTATTAGATTAAAATTCTTTACTTTGAGATAATTGTAGATTCACATACAGTTGTAAGAAATAACACAGAGTCGTGCCATGTATCTTTGACTCAGTTTTCCGCCATGATAATATCTTGTAAAACTTTAGGACAATATCACAACTGGGATGTTGCCAAGGATACAGATGCAAGAGTCAGGATGCAGTCTTTCCATCACCACTGGGATCATTCATGTTGCCCTTTATTTTTTCATTTTTTTCTTTTTCTCATTCAGCTTAATTCTCCAGCAACCTCTTCAGGTTTTGTGTGTATCAACAACTCATTTCCATTTATTGCTACTTTGTATTCTATTCAAGAAGATCCCATAGAGAGGGAATGGCAACCCACTCTGGTATTCTTACCTAGAAAATTCCGTGGACAAAGGAGCCTGGTGGGCTACAGTCCGTGGGTTTGCAAATAGTTAGACAGGGCTGGGGGGCTCACACTCTCACTGTCACACTGTGTGAACATAAATTTTCATTCCTCTAGAATGAATTCTCAGAATTATAATTGCTGGCTAGTATATAGTTGCATATTTAGCAAAAAAAAAAAAAAAAAAAAAAAACCTACTAAAATGTTTTCCAGAACAGCTGTACCATTTTACACACCCATAGGCTATGCATGAGTGACCCAGTTCTTCATCCTTGTCAGCACTTGGTGTTGTCAGCATTTCTATGTTAGCCATGCTTAGAGGTATGTGGTGCTATCTCCTTGTGACTTCACTTTGCATTTCACTAGCAATTAGTTATTTTGAACATCTTTTCATGTCCTTTTCTGCCATGCCATCTCTAAATATTTTTCAGTGAAAGGTCTCTGCATGTCCATCTTGTGACTCGAATTGTGTTCTTTTAACAATTGAGTTCTGAGAACTATCTATGTATTCTAGCTGCTTTGTCAGACATGAGGTTGCAAATATGTTCTCCTAGTTTTTTGCATGTCTTTTTATCTTCCTACCAGAACCTTTAGTAAAAGTTTTAAATTTTGATTAAACCCAGTTTATTAATGTTTCCTGTTACGTATCATGCTTCTGGAGTCAAATTTGGGAGTGCTTTGACCAGCCCTAAATCCTGAAGATTGTCTTCCATGTTTGTTTTTTCTGAAAAGTCCTATAGTTTTATGTTTTATATTTAAACTTCATTTTTTTAAAGTTAGATTTGTGTAAGGTATGAGACTTGGATCAGATATTCGCCCAGTGATGTGCAATTGCATGAGCACCTCTTCTTGAAATGCTGTGGTATTGGTTTCCTAGAACTGCTACAAACAATTACCACAAACATGGTGGTTCAAAACAGCACAGATATATTCCGTCACATATCTGGAGACCAGAATTCTGAAATTGAAAGGGGCCAAATAGGCCAGCATTTTCCAAGGAGGAGGTGGAGGAGGAGGAGAGGAAGGAACATTTTTTAGCATAAATGTTTGCCATGATAAGGATCTACTCTGAAAGTAACTTTATTGTCTTATGGATGCAGGCTATTTTGTATTGGAATGTCTTCATCTAGGCTTGGTGTCCAGAGATCATCCTCTAACTAATCTTATGTTAATGTGGTAGGAGCAGGTCTAGTAAGACCTTCACAGCCTTACATTAGTCTTTTGATCTGTTGTTAATAATCAGCTGAAAAAGTAGAAAATGCCTCACCTAATCTAGCTGCTAGGGGTACTCTCCTATCCCCCTTTCAGTGCCCATTGCTGGAAGCTTTATCCCATATTTTCCTTAATAGAACATTTGCTGCACAAAGCCCTGAGTGACCAAAGCCAAATCCTTTCATCCCCAAGTGAAATTTTCTCCTTTGAAGGTCATGAACTGATACCTTTCACTGTAAACTGTTTAATCTCATCTATGAAAATCAATGTCTTGCTGCCTCCAAAGGTTCTTGAATATGGTGTATTTCTCTGTTTACTTCAGTCTTAGATTTCTTTCATCAACATTGTAGTTTTCAACATTATGAACACATTTTGTTAGATTACATCTGAGAATTTCATACTTTTGGAGCAATTTAAAATGGTATTACATTTTTTCTTTTTTTTTTTTTTTTTGCCACTTCTATTGGTCTTATTTGTTTCCATCTTTGTTCTTTAGCCTGTGTGGGCCTCCCATCGCAGGGGGCTCTCTCGCTCCAGAGCTCTGGCTCGGTAGTTGGACACATCTGTCCAGCCACCCTGTGGCAAGTGAGATCTTCCCAGGCCAGGGATGGAACTGGCGCCCCTTGCACTGCAAGACGGTGTCCTTACCCACTGGACCACCTGGGAAGCCCGGTATTGCATTTTTAATTTTGTTGTTCACATGTTCATTGTTATAATCTCATGTTTATTTTGTATCTTGCAACCTTGCTGAACTCATTTATTTTAGACAGGATTTTTTTTTACAGATTTTTTTGGAGTTGTCTGTATAGACTGCCATGACATTTCATTTCTTCCTTTCTCATCTGCATGCTAGTTAATACCTTTACTGTTTTATTACACTGCCTAGGACTTCTATTCTGTGTTGAATAAGTAGGGGGAGAATTGACTGCCTTGCCTTGCTCTAATCTTGAGGGATATGCATTATCTTTTACCATTAAACATAATCTTATCTGTAGGGTTTTTGTGTTTGCTTATATCTAGCTTGTTCCAGAGATCATCCTCTAACTAATCTTATGTTAATGTGGTAGGAGCAGGTCTAGTAAGACCTTCACAGCCTTACATTAGTCTTTTGATCTGTTGTTAATAATCAGCTGAAAAAGTAGAAAATGCCTCACCTAATCTAGCTGCTAGGGGTACTCTCCTATCCCCCTTTCAGTGCCCATTGCTGGAAGCTTTATCCCATATTTTCCTTAATAGAACATTTGCTGCACAAAGCCCTGAGTGACCAAAGCCAAATCCTTTCATCCCCAAGTGAAATTTTCTCCTTTGAAGGTCATGAACTGATACCTTTCACTGTAAACTGTTTAATCTCATCTATGAAAATCAATGTCTTGCTGCCTCCAAAGGTTCTTGAATATGGTGTATTTCTCTGTTTACTTCAGTCTTAGATTTCTTTCATCAACATTGTAGTTTTCAACATTATGAACACATTTTGTTAGATTACATCTGAGAATTTCATACTTTTGGAGCAATTTAAAATGGTATTACATTTTTTCTTTTTTTTTTTTTTTTTGCCACTTCTATTGGTCTTATTTGTTTCCATCTTTGTTCTTTAGCCTGTGTGGGCCTCCCATCGCAGGGGGCTCTCTCGCTCCAGAGCTCTGGCTCGGTAGTTGGACACATCTGTCCAGCCACCCTGTGGCAAGTGAGATCTTCCCAGGCCAGGGATGGAACTGGCGCCCCTTGCACTGCAAGACGGTGTCCTTACCCACTGGACCACCTGGGAAGCCCGGTATTGCATTTTTAATTTTGTTGTTCACATGTTCATTGTTATAATCTCATGTTTATTTTGTATCTTGCAACCTTGCTGAACTCATTTATTTTAGACAGGATTTTTTTTTACAGATTTTTTTGGAGTTGTCTGTATAGACTGCCATGACATTTCATTTCTTCCTTTCTCATCTGCATGCTAGTTAATACCTTTACTGTTTTATTACACTGCCTAGGACTTCTATTCTGTGTTGAATAAGTAGGGGGAGAATTGACTGCCTTGCCTTGCTCTAATCTTGAGGGATATGCATTATCTTTTACCATTAAACATAATCTTATCTGTAGGGTTTTTGTGTTTGCTTATATCAAGTTCAGGAATTTTCCCTCTATTCTGTGTTTTCAGAGGATTTGTCAAAAACAGGTGTTTAAGATTGTCAAATACTTTTGCTTCATCAGTTGGTAAGATAAAGAGATTTTTCTTCTTGAGTCTGTTAATATAGTCGATTGTATTGATTGTCTTTTGAGTATTGAATCAACTTTTCATTTCAGAAATAAATCTCATTTGGTCATGGTATATAATTCTTTTTATATATTACAGAATTCTATTTGCTAATACTTTGTTGAAGACTTTAACATCTATATTCATGAAGGATAGTTGATGGTCATCATCTTTTTTGTACATTTTTCATCTGGTTTTGATATCAAGGCAATACTAGCTTTAAAAATGAATTTAGAAATACTCTGTCTTCATCTGTTTTCGGTGAGGTGGGGATAAATTGTGTGGAATTAACATTAAACATTTAAATATTTTAATAGAATTCTCCAGTAAAACTCTCTGGAATTGGAAACTTCCTTTTGGGGAGTTTTAAAATTTTCTGAAAAAAAATTTAATAGGGCTATTAAAATTATCTGTCTCATTTTAAATGAGTTGTGGTGGTTTCTGCTTTTCAAAGAATTAGTTCATTTCATCCAAGTTATTGGCCTCATGTGTTCAGAGTGTTGCATAGCATCCTGCTATTATCCTTTCAGTATCTGTAGTGTCTATAATGTTTCATTCCTGATTTTGTTGCTTTGAGTATTCTCTCTTACTTTCCTAGTCTGTCTTCCCAGAAACTTGTCAGTTTGATTGATCATTTTTGAAGAATCAACTTTTTGGTTCAGTGTTTTTCTCTGTTGTGTTTGTTTTCTTCATTAAGTTTCTGTTGTTTTAAAATTACCTTGCTTGTTTTGTGTCTATTTAATATTTTGTGTGTCTCCTAGTTTCCTATGACAAGAGCTTAGATTATTGACTTGAGGTGACTTCCTAATAAAATTTCATGCTCCAAATTTTCCTCTCAGCATTGCTTTATCTGTGCTCTACAAATTTTAATGTGTTATGTTTTCATTCAGCTCAAAGTATTTTTTAGTTTGTGTGTGTTTAGCATGTTCCTATTATCATTCTGTTTTGATTCTATTTTGACTCCATTGTGGTCAGAGAATATACATTAAAATTCATTTACATTTGTTGTTGTTTGTTTGATATCGTCTACTTTGGTGTGTGTTCTGTAGGTACTTGGACAGTTGTTGACTTGAATATTTATCAATGTCATTCAGATTCTGTTGATTACTGATGTTTTCAGGTCTTAATTCTAGCTGATTTTTTCTGTCTAGTAGTTTTACCAATTATTGAAAGATACTAAAGTCTCCAATTAGAATTGAGGACTTGGTCTGTTTCTCCTTTAAGTGACCTCACTTCTTCCTTAAATATTTTTTGGTGTATTCACATTAAGGATTAGTATGCCTTTTGTGGGCTGACTGTTATCGTTTATCTAGTGTTTTCTTCTGTTGTGGATAATTCTCTTTGCTCTGTAGTTTACTTTATCTGAAATAAATGGAACCATTTGTGCTTTCTTTTGATTGATGTTTTCATGGTCGTTTTCCATTCATCCTTTTATTTTCAACTTACCAATATTGTTATATTTAATGACTTTATTGTAGATGTTATACAGTTAAGCCATGTCAATTTCCATCTTTTATTTGGCCTATTTAGATCCTTCCATTTAACTTAACTTTTGCTATCATAGGATTTTAGTGTCTCGTTTGATTGATTTGTTTTCTGTTTGTTGGCTTTTGTTGCTGTCTTTATTTCTCTTTCTTTCTTCATCCTGCTTTCCTTGGGTTAGTTGAACATTGTTTATAATTTCATTTTGGTGTATCTATAGCATTTTTAAGTGTGTCACTTTGCATATCTTTTTAGTGTTTGTTCTTAGTATTATATTAACATAATTTATTGTAGTCTACTGGTTTTGACATTTTACCAGTTAAAATGAAATATAGAAACATTACTTTCCTTTACTTCCCCTTTTTCACTTGTAATTGTTCTCATTATTTTTTATATACATTTACAATAAAACAATGTTATAATTTTTGCTTCATCCATCAAACACACATAAGAAAACTCAAAAATAGAAGGAAAATATATTGTACTTACCAATGACATTCTTTTTTCCTTATTTCTAAAGAATACTTTAACTGGAAGTAGGATTCTAAATTGACATTACCTTTGGTCACTTGAATAAGGTTAGGCTACTTTCTTCTGGTCTCCATGGTTTTGTATGAGAAATCTATCATATTCAAATAGTTTTAACCTTATAGATAAGGTGTCATATCTCTCAGTGTATTCAACATTTTTCTGTCAGTGTTTTACCAATTATTGAAAGATACTAAAGTCTCCAATTAGAATTGAGGACTTGGTCTGTTTCTCCTTTAAGTGACCTCACTTCTTCCTTAAATATTTTTTGGTGTATTCACATTAAGGATTAGTATGCCTTTTGTGGGCTGACTGTTATCGTTTATCTAGTGTTTTCTTCTGTTGTGGATAATTCTCTTTGCTCTGTAGTTTACTTTATCTGAAATAAATGGAACCATTTGTGCTTTCTTTTGATTGATGTTTTCATGGTCGTTTTCCATTCATCCTTTTATTTTCAACTTACCAATATTGTTATATTTAATGACTTTATTGTAGATGTTATACAGTTAAGCCATGTCAATTTCCATCTTTTATTTGGCCTATTTAGATCCTTCCATTTAACTTAACTTTTGCTATCATAGGATTTTAGTGTCTCGTTTGATTGATTTGTTTTCTGTTTGTTGGCTTTTGTTGCTGTCTTTATTTCTCTTTCTTTCTTCATCCTGCTTTCCTTGGGTTAGTTGAACATTGTTTATAATTTCATTTTGGTGTATCTATAGCATTTTTAAGTGTGTCACTTTGCATATCTTTTTAGTGTTTGTTCTTAGTATTATATTAACATAATTTATTGTAGTCTACTGGTTTTGACATTTTACCAGTTAAAATGAAATATAGAAACATTACTTTCCTTTACTTCCCCTTTTTCACTTGTAATTGTTCTCATTATTTTTTATATACATTTACAATAAAACAATGTTATAATTTTTGCTTCATCCATCAAACACACATAAGAAAACTCAAAAATAGAAGGAAAATATATTGTACTTACCAATGACATTCTTTTTTCCTTATTTCTAAAGAATACTTTAACTGGAAGTAGGATTCTAAATTGACATTACCTTTGGTCACTTGAATAAGGTTAGGCTACTTTCTTCTGGTCTCCATGGTTTTGTATGAGAAATCTATCATATTCAAATAGTTTTAACCTTATAGATAAGGTGTCATATCTCTCAGTGTATTCAACATTTTTCTTTGGTTTTAGTTTTCACAAATTTGACTATAATATTCAAAGTGTGTATTTGTTTGAGTTCGTCCTGTGTGGGTTTAACTTTTTTTTTCAGGGGAATGTTTTTCTTGTAACATTTTGAGAAACACAAGGTAACGGCACTGTATAATACTGTTTTCCCATAGAAGAGGAATACATGATTCATTTAAGGGGAATTAAATAAATGTATTGATCATTATTTGGCTATACTTAGAAAGAAATGCTTCATGTCACCGTTTTGGGTTCCTCTCAGCCACAGCTTTGATCCCTGGGTTGGGAATATCCCCTAGAGGAAGGCATGTTAACACACTCCAGTATTCTTGCCTGGAGAGTCCCACCAACAGAGGAGCCCAGCAGGCTGCAGTCTCTAGGGCTGCACAGAGCCAGACACTACTGAAGCGACTGAGCATGCACACATAGCCACAGTTCATCTCAAATAACACCAGTAGTTCTCAGGCTTCTCACTCTACCTTCATTCCTGAAACATTTCTTCTTCCGACTAAAGCACACAGGAATGAAAAGAAGGAAAAAAGGTTTTTGAGTGCTTGTGTGCTCACATACTTCTTGAATCTTTAGGATTATGTCTTTGTTAGATTTGAGAAGTTTCACTGATTATTTCTTCTCTCCACCTTTTAGAGTCTTATTTTTGCTTTATGTATGTTGTTAAAGGTTTTTAGTGATACTCAGAGGGAAACATTGAGAAAAGTATATCTATTCTGTCTTCCTGGGAGCAAAGGTCACATTCAGGACTAGGGGAATTCACCTGGCTAAAGTCTGGGATTTGAAATCTCTCAGTCATGAGCAGGCAATGGGTCAAGTCTGCCTCCATTCCAAGGAAACACAGTCTGGTTGGTGGAGCATGGCAGCAAGTGCTTTGTAACAAGCAGTGGAATTCTGGTTTCAATTACTGTGCCCTCTGAGAGTCGAGTTCCACCAAGTGCCCAGAAGGATGGGAAATAAAGTACCACCAGGAGAATGAGCAATAAAGTGCCACCGTTTGACACAGAGATCTAAAAAGACTTTACTGGGCTTCATAGTGGGTCTGTGAATCATAAGCTAACCAAGGTACTGTATAGAAAACTGAGAGAGAATACTGACCTAGGGTCCTAACAGGACTCCTCAAGGTGATCAAAACAATAGTGCTCATCCCTGCTACAACACAGTGAACCTTGAAAACATTAAATGAAAAGATGCCAGACATGAAAGGACACCTATTATATAGTTCTATCCATATTTAATACCTGGGATAGGCAAACCTATAGAGACAGAAAACAGGTTAGCAATTACCAGGGACTGAGGTAGAGGGTGGAATGGGAAGTGAGGGCCTAATAGGTTCAGGAGTTCCATTTGGGGCAATGGAAAAATTCTGGAACCAGATACTAGTGATTTATTGTTATTTAGCCACTAAGTCATGCCTGACTCTTTGCAGCCCCATGGACTGCAGCCCACCAGGGTCTTTTTTCCATGGGATTTTCTCAGACAGGATTATTGGAGCAGGTTGTCATTTGCTTCTCCAGGAGAGCTTCCTGAACCAGGAGTCAAACCCACGTATCCTGCATTGGCATACATATTCTTTACCACTGAGCCACCTAGGGATGCCCCAGAATAGTTAGTCGTGATGGTTGCACAGAATTATGATGTGCTTAATACAACTGAACTGTATATTTTCAAAATGATAAATTTTGTTATATGTACCATAATTTTTTTTAAATCATGGAAAGTGAAAACAGAACAAACAAAACCCAACAGTGCTTCTAATCATAGTGCCTAGCAGACATTACTAGTTTCTTGTGCACTCTTTTCCCAAAGCCCCATCCTCTCCACATAATGTTCCATGCAGTTAATTTCAACTGATAGGAGGAGCCATAGATGAAGAAATCTGTTCTCCCTCTCAGGCAGAAAGCTCTTTCTGGAAACAGCAGACATCAGATCCAGAGCAGCATCAGGGACCCAGATTCTACCAGAAACTTGGGATGATCATTTCTTGTCTTCTGTAATCAAAATTGGTTCAGGGCTGGGGTGCCATGGAGGCTACTGATGCCAATCTCAGTGGCAGCAGCTGAGATGTGTCAAGGGCCAAGTGGCAGAGAAAAAGCTGTCTTCTTTTCTATTAAGATCCAAGAGATAGCAGGCAGCTCTCTATTGTTCATTCCCAAAGAATTCAGGGAAGCTTGCTCTCAAGTTCAAGTTCAAGGGAGAGATGGGAGTGCTTTATGGTGACAACTATTAAGCTTTTATAGAACATAATACATGTGTTCTTTCTCTTACCATAAAATTAATTGTTGCTAATTAGTTATGGCTGCCAGCTTACTTGTGTGTGAGACTCTGTCACACTCTCTTCTCTGGTCCTATCAACTAGCCATCCAGGGTCTCCCCTATACCAGTGTCTTAGAACTCTCTTCCTATTGTGTATTCCTTATTTAAACAGTGAAGTCTGATTGTTTTGGATAGAGGTTTAACTCTGGGGTAGGAATGTCTGTAGGTAGTCTAACAATGTCAGGTGAGACAACTGATTTTTTTGCACAGTATCGGACATTATGTTTTTAACCTCATTATGTGTTTAACCTCAAAGAGACATTGGTCTTTCATAAGTTCTTTCCATAGAACACAAGTTACATGTGGAAGAATATGAGTAAGCTCTATGGTACTTGGTTCAAGTCATCCATTTCGGAGTTGCTGGAGTCTGGATGGGAGATCCTTGTGCTGGGATGACCCGTGGATATGTGTGCAGCTGGAGGAGAGCCTGAGCCAAAAGCTCTCTGGCAGCAGGGATAACTTTCTGGCACAGGGCACTGGGATCATCAGCTCAGAGGGAGCTGCTTTGAGGTGCTGAAGCTATGATGACAGGGATGGAGCTTGTCTGCAGCCTTGCGGCCATTGGAGGGGCTCTGGTCTGCTGCCTGTGGGGTGCGGGTTGTATATTGCTGTTGGCGTCTTCATGAGCAAAAGAGGTCAATTCTGTTGGATTTGTCTTAGAGCAGGGAGCCTGCTTCATCCAGCCAGTGTGAATCTAAAGGTGACAGTCTCATGAAGTCATTATCACATATAATGGCAATACAAAGAAAAGGTCTTCTTTCTGGAAACAGCAGACATCAGATCCAGAGCAGCATCAGGGACCCAGATTCTACCAGAAACTTGGGATGATCATTTCTTGTCTTCTGTAATCAAAATTGGTTCAGGGCTGGGGTGCCATGGAGGCTACTGATGCCAATCTCAGTGGCAGCAGCTGAGATGTGTCAAGGGCCAAGTGGCAGAGAAAAAGCTGTCTTCTTTTCTATTAAGATCCAAGAGATAGCAGGCAGCTCTCTATTGTTCATTCCCAAAGAATTCAGGGAAGCTTGCTCTCAAGTTCAAGTTCAAGGGAGAGATGGGAGTGCTTTATGGTGACAACTATTAAGCTTTTATAGAACATAATACATGTGTTCTTTCTCTTACCATAAAATTAATTGTTGCTAATTAGTTATGGCTGCCAGCTTACTTGTGTGTGAGACTCTGTCACACTCTCTTCTCTGGTCCTATCAACTAGCCATCCAGGGTCTCCCCTATACCAGTGTCTTAGAACTCTCTTCCTATTGTGTATTCCTTATTTAAACAGTGAAGTCTGATTGTTTTGGATAGAGGTTTAACTCTGGGGTAGGAATGTCTGTAGGTAGTCTAACAATGTCAGGTGAGACAACTGATTTTTTTGCACAGTATCGGACATTATGTTTTTAACCTCATTATGTGTTTAACCTCAAAGAGACATTGGTCTTTCATAAGTTCTTTCCATAGAACACAAGTTACATGTGGAAGAATATGAGTAAGCTCTATGGTACTTGGTTCAAGTCATCCATTTCGGAGTTGCTGGAGTCTGGATGGGAGATCCTTGTGCTGGGATGACCCGTGGATATGTGTGCAGCTGGAGGAGAGCCTGAGCCAAAAGCTCTCTGGCAGCAGGGATAACTTTCTGGCACAGGGCACTGGGATCATCAGCTCAGAGGGAGCTGCTTTGAGGTGCTGAAGCTATGATGACAGGGATGGAGCTTGTCTGCAGCCTTGCGGCCATTGGAGGGGCTCTGGTCTGCTGCCTGTGGGGTGCGGGTTGTATATTGCTGTTGGCGTCTTCATGAGCAAAAGAGGTCAATTCTGTTGGATTTGTCTTAGAGCAGGGAGCCTGCTTCATCCAGCCAGTGTGAATCTAAAGGTGACAGTCTCATGAAGTCATTATCACATATAATGGCAATACAAAGAAAAGGCTTTTCCTAAATACAGTTCTGCACCCAATGAAGCTTGTTGACTAGACTCTGCTCAATGAGCCAACAAAACAGGCGCAGGAGACAGAAAATTCCCTGTTTACATTGATTGCCTCGTGTGTGCCTCTGCCCACCTCCTGGGAGATGGCTGATTTCACACATCCTTATGACAGAATAATGTGACTTCATTGACTGGCAAGCAGCTTGGTGCAGCGAGTGAGATGTGTGTGTGTGTGTGTGTGTGTGTGTGTGTGTGTGTGTGTGTGTGTGTGTGTCTGTGTGTGTATAATGCCCGCGTGCTGCAAGGGAGAGAGAATGGAAAACACAGCAGAGCTCTTGAAATTTAGAGAGAAAGTATGTCCTTATTAAAGGTTGCTTAGGAAAATGGAGGTTGTTTAAATCAGACCATGTCTATCTACCCACCAGCCCAAGAAAGGGGACTGATTTCAACATTTAACCTGTTTTTCTTTGGGGCAAGGTTCAGATAATAAAAGGCAGACTCAAGCTCTGAGCCCCGGGCTGGTCCAAGCAGCCAAGTTATGAGGATCCAGCTCTCCATCCACAGTACCATAGGTGTCTGCATTTTCCTGCCATTCTTCTCGTCCTCTGCTCCATATTTGAGGCTTCTTTGCATCAGTTTTTTCTCCCCATATTTGCCTCATCTCCTCAGAGCTTATATGGGCCCATTGAAAGGTGACACTGGTCAATACCTTCTGACTTTAGATGCAGGGATTCATATGACCTGAGTCCGTAGTTAAGGGCGTTGGGAAGGTATGAAGGTGACCCCAAGGGTGTTTGTAAGTCTATGTAATCATTTCCTTTCTAAGAAGCCTTCTTGGTGGAAGACCAAGGAATTAAATAAACAACTTTTGACAATTTTCTGAGCAAGCATGATGACAGGGATATGATGAGAGGGATGGAGCTTGTCTGCAGCCTTGCGGCCATTGGAGGGGCTCTGGTCTGCTGCCTGTGGGGTGCGGGTTGTATATTGCTGTTGGCGTCTTCATGAGCAAAAGAGGTCAATTCTGTTGGATTTGTCTTAGAGCAGGGAGCCTGCTTCATCCAGCCAGTGTGAATCTAAAGGTGACAGTCTCATGAAGTCATTATCACATATAATGGCAATACAAAGAAAAGGCTTTTCCTAAATACAGTTCTGCACCCAATGAAGCTTGTTGACTAGACTCTGCTCAATGAGCCAACAAAACAGGCGCAGGAGACAGAAAATTCCCTGTTTACATTGATTGCCTCGTGTGTGCCTCTGCCCACCTCCTGGGAGATGGCTGATTTCACACATCCTTATGACAGAATAATGTGACTTCATTGACTGGCAAGCAGCTTGGTGCAGCGAGTGAGATGTGTGTGTGTGTGTGTGTGTGTGTGTGTGTGTGTGTGTGTGTGTGTGTCTGTGTCTGTATAATGCCCACGTGCTGCAATGGAGAGAGAATGGAAAACACAGCAGAGCTCTTGAAATTTAGAGAGAAAGTATGTCCTTATTAAAGGTTGCTTAGGAAAATGGAGGTTGTTTAAATCAGACCATGTCTATCTACCCACCAGCCCAAGAAAGGGGACTGATTTCAACATTTAACCTGTTTTTCTTTGGGGCAAGGTTCAGATAATAAAAGGCAGACTCAAGCTCTGAGCCCCGGGCTGGTCCAAGCAGCCAAGTTATGAGGATCCAGCTCTCCATCCACAGTACCATAGGTGTCTGCATTTTCCTGCCATTCTTCTCGTCCTCTGCTCCATATTTGAGGCTTCTTTGCATCAGTTTTTTCTCCCCATATTTGCCTCATCTCCTCAGAGCTTATATGGGCCCATTGAAAGGTGACACTGGTCAATACCTTCTGACTTTAGATGCAGGGATTCATATGACCTGAGTCCGTAGTTAAGGGCGTTGGGAAGGTATGAAGGTGACCCCAAGGGTGTTTGTAAGTCTATGTAATCATTTCCTTTCTAAGAAGCCTTCTTGGTGGAAGACCAAGGAATTAAATAAACAACTTTTTGACAATTTTCAGTGATTTTTAATGAACTTTTTGCTTTGGCAACTCTAGATCACTTGATTTGGTAGGATGGTTAAGGGAAAATATGATTAAGAGAGCTATGTTTCTAAGAGTCGTGTGGAGTATGGAAGTTGAATAATTCTCTTCCTCTGATTATACAGTGATTTGACTCTTAGGATTTGTAGCTTTCCTTTATTTTCATTGCTGCTGCTGTGACCCAGGGTTTTCATGACTATTTGTTGTTAATACAGCAATCCCCTTGCTACTTTCTGTGCTTCTGGGGTACAATTAATACACTATGCATATTTCTACCAGACAGTATGTTGTTGTTTTTTAGTGACTAAATCGTACCTCTTTGCAATCCCATGGACTGCAGCATGCCAAGATTTCCCATCCTTCACTGTCTCCTGGAATTTGCTCAGATTCATGTCATTGAGTTGGTAATACTATCTAACCATCTCATCCTCTACTGCTCCCTTCTCTTTTAACTTTAAATCTTCCCAGCACGAAGGTCTTCTCCAATATACTACATACATAATGCCAGTCCCTTGTTTAGGAACCTGTATTCTGCTTATAGAGTCAAAGCTAGACCTCCTCATCTGAACTTTGGGCTCGATATGATCTGGTTCCATTTAACCTGTCACAGCTTTTATTGAAACTTCTCTCCCCACCACCTTTAACTACACCCTGGTAACTGGGGCAAGGTTCAGATAATAAAAGGCAGACTCAAGCTCTGAGCCCCGGCTGGTCCAAGCAGCCAAGTTATGAGGATCCAGCTCTCCATCCACAGTACCATAGGTGTCTGCATTTTCCTGCCATTCTTCTCGTCCTCTGCTCCATATTTGAGGCTTCTTTGCATCAGTTTTTTCTCCCCATATTTGCCTCATCTCCTCAGAGCTTATATGGGCCCATTGAAAGGTGACACTGGTCAATACCTTCTGACTTTAGATGCAGGGATTCATATGACCTGAGTCCGTAGTTAAGGGCGTTGGGAAGGTATGAAGGTGACCCCAAGGGTGTTTGTAAGTCTATGTAATCATTTCCTTTCTAAGAAGCCTTCTTGGTGGAAGACCAAGGAATTAAATAAACAACTTTTTGACAATTTTCAGTGATTTTTAATGAACTTTTTGCTTTGGCAACTCTAGATCACTTGATTTGGTAGGATGGTTAAGGGAAAATATGATTAAGAGAGCTATGTTTCTAAGAGTCGTGTGGAGTATGGAAGTTGAATAATTCTCTTCCTCTGATTATACAGTGATTTGACTCTTAGGATTTGTAGCTTTCCTTTATTTTCATTGCTGCTGCTGTGACCCAGGGTTTTCATGACTATTTGTTGTTAATACAGCAATCCCCTTGCTACTTTCTGTGCTTCTGGGGTACAATTAATACACTATGCATATTTCTACCAGACAGTATGTTGTTGTTTTTTAGTGACTAAATCGTACCTCTTTGCAATCCCATGGACTGCAGCATGCCAAGATTTCCCATCCTTCACTGTCTCCTGGAATTTGCTCAGATTCATGTCATTGAGTTGGTAATACTATCTAACCATCTCATCCTCTACTGCTCCCTTCTCTTTTAACTTTAAATCTTCCCAGCACGAAGGTCTTCTCCAATATACTACATACATAATGCCAGTCCCTTGTTTAGGAACCTGTATTCTGCTTATAGAGTCAAAGCTAGACCTCCTCATCTGAACTTTGGGCTCGATATGATCTGGTTCCATTTAACCTGTCACAGCTTTTATTGAAACTTCTCTCCCACCACCTTACTACACCCTGGTTAAACTCAGCAATTTTCTTCTCACCATTCTGACTTCAAGCTTGTTGTTCCTTCCCCTTTTTCTCCAACTACGCAAAGACATCCATTTTCCACAGGCCTTCTTAAACATGTGAAACCTTTCCTGTAATTATTATCCACATTAATTTATCCTTTCTTAAATTCGTATCCTTGAGTGGACAAATGCTTGACACTATTTTTGCACTGATATTTTGCATAGCATCTTGCGTTGATCTTAGCATCTTATCTACAAATCTTATCTACAGAATGCTTTTTTTTTTTTTTTTACTTTTGTCATTCTGGGTCTCCAGAATGCCACTATGCCACTCTGGTGTAAAGAACATTGAACTTGGAATTGAAAGGCCAAACTTGGGCTCTGGTTCTATAACTAACTATCCAGCTGCGCAACCTTGGATGAGCTCCTTATCCTCTCTGAGCCTCTGCTTCCTCAGCTGTAGAATGGAACTCAGAAAATGTTCATAGCCCATTCCACAGAGCTGTTTTCATGCTCAAATAAAATAATATGCTAGAGTACTTTGTAAGCTTTAGAGTGCTCCAGAGCAGAAAGCAGATAGCTTTTTGCCAAAGCAAAAATTTAATGAGTACTATAGTTCGTCTATAATATTTAATGTTAAGTTGAACCAAAAAAGATCTCTGTAAGGCACTATTAATTTTGAGTACCAGATTACTCAGTAGCAGTGGTTACATTGTGTAACATTTATAGTATATTTTACTTTTCTTATTTTTTTTAGTTAGAATACCATTTTGTCCTTGTTAAGATGCAAGGGTGTGGTATTTATATGCCCATTTTACAGCTGGAGGAGAGGAATAGAAATTATACAGATACATTAAATGAGTGCTGTATCTTATGGAATTAGTCTGCTTCCCAGGTGGCTCGGCAATAAAGAATCCACCTACCAAAGCACCAGAAATAGCAGGAGACTCAGGTCCGATCCCTGGGTTGGGAAGATCCCCTGGAGAATAAAATGGCCATCCACTCCCGTATTCTCAACTGGGAAATCCCACAGACAGAAGAGTCTGGTAGGCTATGGTCCAGGGGATCACAAAGAGTCACTGAGCACGCACATACACATGTAGCTAGTTGTTCCCAACAGTTGGACAGAGGCTTCCATTCTGCCTCTTAACCCCTGCCTGCACACTGTGGTCATTTTCACTCCCTGCTTCCCCCACCACCACCCTGGACCCTGCCATGGGCCACTTTCCTCCTCATTTCTTACTTTTCTTCCTCAGTGGACTTTCTTCCTCCTGGGACTTCACTGGCTCTCACACAGCTATGGTGGTTCCATCCATGCTTATATGGATCTCACTCCTGTTCAATTCATTATAATCCTCTTCATGTTCATCTTAAAATCTAATACTTTATGTTCCTTCCAAATCCCCTGGGTTCACTCAAGTATGTTAAGGTGGAGGAGCCTGGATTAGATGAGTAACCTGAGTCCCATGATAGGTGGTTCAACCCCATGCAGATTTCCATCCTCCTGAGGAATCAGGTCTGCATCACACTCGTAGGGGCACACTGCCGTCAGCTGATTACTCCCTCAACTTTAGCATACCATATGATTTAACATTGGCTTATTCTTTTTATTTTCTTGTATCTTATTTATTTTGATTGAGAGATATTTGATTTACAATGTTGTGTTAGTTTCAGATGTACAGCAAAGTGAATCAGTTATACACACACACACACACACATGCACATATATATGTATATATACACCTTCTTTTCCAGATTCTTTTCCATTATAGGTATTATTATAAGATATTGAGAGTATTATGTCTTTATTTTTTATCTATCTTATATAGTAATATATATCTATTAATCCCAAACTATCAATTTATTCCCTACCCCTTTCTCCTTTGGTAGCCATAAGTCTCTTTTCTCTGTCTGGGAGTCTGTTTCTGTTTTATAATAAGTTTCTTTGTATCTTTTTCTTATATTCCATATATAGGCCATGTGTGGAACCACTAACACTTATCTTTCTCTGACTGACTTCACTTAGGTGCTCACTTCTAGGTCCATCTGTGTTGCTGCAAATGGAATAATTTCATTCTTTTTATGGCTGAGTAGTATTCCATTATGTATATATATCACATCTTCTCAATCCATTTGTCTTCTGTGTCTTGGCTATTTTAATAGTGCTGCTACGAACATCAGGGTGCATGTACCTTTTGGTTTTCCTTTTTTCCAGATATATACCCAAGTGTGGGATTGCTGGATCATACAGTGGCTCTATTTTTAGTTTTTTTAAAGAAACTCCTTTCTGTTCTCCATAGTGGCTGTGCTAATTTACATTCCCACCAACAGTGTAGGAGGGTTTCATTTTCTCCACACTCTCTCCAAAATGTATTCTTTGTAGACTTTTTGATGATGGCCATTTTGACCAGTGTGAGGTGATACCTTACTGTACTTTTGATTTTCATTTCTCTAATAATTAGCGATATTAAGCATCTTTTCATGTGCCTGTTGGCATTCTGTATATCTTCTTTGGAGAAATGTCTATTTACATCTTCTTCCCACTAGTTGATCATGTTGTTTTTCTGACATTAAACTGTAGGAGTTGTTTGTATATTTGAGAAATTAATTCCTTGATGGTCCCATCATACTCTTAAATGAATTTGATATAATCTACTCTGAATATTTGATGCTATTTGAATACTTTAGACCAAGCTAATTATAGCTATAAATGGTTGATATTAACATATAACTTAATTGTCCAACATCAGTAGTTCCCAATAGTTACATTAAAACTCTCTCATCAGGAGGCAGTTTCTAGAAAGGACTTCATTATGAACTTGGGTAACCATGACAGGAGCCAGATTAGTCTAACCTTCTACAAGATCCCCAGTGGGGCTCCGAGCCCAGTGATTAGGAATGGTCCTTCTCTAAAGCAGTGTAATTAGATAGCATGACTTAACTGTGCACTTTTTATAATTGTTCTCTGAAAACTTAATTTGTAGCATTGACTGTGAAGTTTGGAAGTGTTCCAGCTGACAGAAGCACACAAAACATGTCCTTATCCTAAGACAGAGAGGAAAGGAACCCAAGTGCCATGACTCTCACATTATAAATCTGCTCTCAGCTCATAAACTGCCTTCCACACCACGCTTCTTGATGTGAGTTCACACTGCAGGTTTTGCAGCTCATCGCAGATGGAGAGTGTAAATAGGCAGAGGACACAAGAGATAAATCCAGTAGCTGCAGAGGAAGGGTGATTTGATTTCTGGAGACAGGCTAAAGCAATATTCTGCTGACTTCATGCCGGCCTTATCTTCCCTGGCTTCCCTGTCCTTATGCTTTTGAACTATATGTTGTTTTGTTGATAAATGTATGTAATGAGAAAGATCAGGGTATAATGAAAATGGCACTGGATTTGAGAGCAAGAAAGTGGTTTGGGGTCCTGGCTCAACTCTGGAAAATTAACACTTTTACTGTGACTTGCTGTCCTCATTTGTGAGATGAATAGGTTTTTAAGGGCCTCAGGCAGCCTGGTTGAGCTCTTGAGAACATTCCATCTGTGTGGAGACTCCAAGGAGAACTTTCCTAGTAAGGTACTAAAGACATTCTGCTCAGATTGCTGAGCAGAATGTATCTGTTTGCCCTTTATCCATAACAGTGAAGGAAAGGCTGAGGCTATAATAGCTGAGATTTTTCAGGTGATTTCTGGAAAAGAGATGGTATGTGGTTGCCATGCTGATGCATGAAATATAGTGGAGGACTCTTCAACTCAGAATATGCTCTGGGGTTCTGCAGCAGAGGCAGGGGTGACCTGTTTAGTAGAAGCTGGAGTGAGTGGCTCTAGGCTTGTGACCAGAAAGTGCAACAGGTTCAACAGAAAGAAGGAGTGAAAAAGGCTTAAAACCAGGGAGACACAGCCGCATGAGAAGTATGCACTCCCACCTCCATTTTCACGGAGAAGTGGATATTCTATTTATCCTCATTATTTATTCTCATACAAGAAAGAAAACCCTAAAATTTTTCTGTGCATAAATTGCCAGATTGTCATAAAGTTTAAAGCCTAATACAAGCATGGGCATTGGAAGCCTGATACTGCTTTCTTTATTCTGACATGTTTATACTCGAGCTGAATGGTCCATTGTCTGCCTATTCATCCTAAAATATGGCCTTCCTATCTATCATCTACCAAGGACCAAAATTCCAAGCAAACTTCCCATCTGAAATCAGTAATACTGACTAAAGAACCTATGAAACCATTATTAGTTACCCAGTCCTTCTTTCTTCAATATAAATAGGATTCAAGATCTACTCTCCATGTGAGGACAGCAAGCACCTGAAAGAGAAGATCCAAAGAGAAAAAGTGACCTTGGAGGAAACAGAAATATTTTAAGAGTGGAAAAAATTTTAAAAGAAAAAATGTCCTCCGATTTGAGCTTTTATACATGTAAATAAAAATTAGGTAGCTAGGAAAAAGGAATTATAAGATAAGGAACTCATACAGATTAAACATGATAGCAGAAATGCAAACTTCACTAATAGGTCTGAATAAAGAACAAAGAGGCAGAGGTAGACTGTGCCAGAGAAGAAGAGAAACAGAGAACCAATTCATGAAAGAGTATCCACACAGTTCAATTGTGTCAGGAAAGGTGACGTATGATTATTAAGATTTCCAAAGTGTAATGAAAACAGAAAAATGATCAGGAGAAAATTATCAAAGGAAAATCAAATATAACTTCCCAGTGTTAAAGAAGCACATTAGACCTCAAGCTGAGAGGTCTGCTAAGTACCAGCAGGAGAGATGAAAAATCTGCCTGCTTGAATTTGATGCTAGAACAACTTTCATGCTATGGAGAGAGAAGCTTTTGATATTGATGCTATGAACATCCTCCGAAGTTCTCTCGTGGCATTAGTTGTGAAAAGCAAATACAGGTCCAACACCCACTTAGGCTTGTGTTGTATAGTATTAAGCTGCTCATATTAACAAGAAGTGAAGTGTTAGTCACTCAGTCATGTCTGACTCTTTGCAACCCATGTACAGTAGCCTGCCAGGCTCCTCTGTCCATGGGATTTCCAAGGCAAGAATACTGGAGTGGGTTGCCATTCCCTTCTCCAAGAAGTCTTCCCAACCCAGGGATTGAACCTGTGTCTCTAGCATAGCAGGCAGATTCTCTACCATCACACTGACGTAAATTTTGTTTATTTCAGTTCAAATTTTTAGAACTATAAAACACTTAATTTTATGATATTGTAAATGGAATGTACATAGCAATAGTATTGACACAGTTGTAATAAGGCCAAGCTCAAGGAATATACCCCAATGTAGAGGGGTGCTAATATGCTCAGTATGTACAGAACAGTATCAGGACATTGGTTGAAATAGAGGAATAGTATGATAGATAATTAATAGACAAGATAAAAATTAATACAGCATTCAACTATTGGACTGAGTGGGAGGTAGTGTGAGCCAAATCCGCCTCTAAAAAAAGGTAGCTAGGAAAAAGGAATTATAAGATAAGGAACTCATACAGATTAAACATGATAGCAGAAATGCAAACTTCACTAATAGGTCTGAATAAAGAACAAAGAGGCAGAGGTAGACTGTGCCAGAGAAGAAGAGAAACAGAGAACCAATTCATGAAAGAGTATCCACACAGTTCAATTGTGTCAGGAAAGGTGACGTATGATTATTAAGATTTCCAAAGTGTAATGAAAACAGAAAAATGATCAGGAGAAAATTATCAAAGGAAAATCAAATATAACTTCCCAGTGTTAAAGAAGCACATTAGACCTCAAGCTGAGAGGTCTGCTAAGTACCAGCAGGAGAGATGAAAAATCTGCCTGCTTGAATTTGATGCTAGAACAACTTTCATGCTATGGAGAGAGAAGCTTTTGATATTGATGCTATGAACATCCTCCGAAGTTCTCTACGTGGCATTAGTTGTGAAAAGCAAATACAGGTCCAGCACCCACTTAGGCTTGTGTTGTATAGTATTAAGCTGCTCATATTAACAAGAAGTGAAGTGTTAGTCACTCAGTCATGTCTGACTCTTTGCAACCCATGTACAGTAGCCTGCCAGGCTCCTCTGTCCATGGGATTTCCAAGGCAAGAATACTGGAGTGGGTTGCCATTCCCTTCTCCAAGAAGTCTTCCCAACCCAGGGATTGAACCTGTGTCTCTAGCATAGCAGGCAGATTCTCTACCATCACACTGACGTAAATTTTGTTTATTTCAGTTCAAATTTTTAGAACTATAAAACACTTAATTTTATGATATTGTAAATGGAATGTACATAGCAATAGTATTGACACAGTTGTAATAAGGCCAAGCTCAAGGAATATACCCCAATGTAGAGGGGTGCTAATATGCTCAGTATGTACAGAACAGTATCAGGACATTGGTTGAAATAGAGGAATAGTATGATAGATAATTAATAGACAAGATAAAAATTAATACAGCATTCAACTATTGGACTGAGTGGGAGGTAGTGTGAGCCAAATCCGCCTCTAATAAAGTAGAGAATCAATGTGTCTTAAATTGGGAAAACAGTAGTGTATTAATTAGAGCTATGGAGACCACCTTTAGAAAACCAAAATTCAAATTGTATTATGTTGGTTGCCCAAGAAAGTAGAATCAAGGACAGAGAGGAGTACGGAAGGACACAGCTCCTTTCTATCTTAAGGCTCTTGGTTTGTCATCACATGTGTTACATTCCTTTTGTAAACATTCAAAGATATGAGTTCCTTTCTGACATTCAGAGTTTGTATAGATAAAACCTAATGTTAAGCCACATGAAATAGATAATATTTGTCTCGTTTGGGTCTGCAAAAATAGAAAATTCATTTGTATCAAATTGAATAGATTTTGAATCTTGGACTTTAATGTAGATACGTCTTAGCTTGAACGTCCTGTACGTGATCAAGATAATCAGTGACATTCTGGTGATTTGGAAATGTCTTAATTCATTACTCAATAAGCCCTTCTTTCCAACCAACCTTTCAAGCCCTGTTCAACTTACAAGGGAACATTCAAGTGACATACCCTCCAACCCCAATAATTCAAAAAACTTACTTTTTCTTCTAAACTTTTTCAACTCTCAACTCTGTATTTCAAGCATATATCATAGTGGGTTTTACATTTTTCCTTTACAACCTTTATCTGTGTACTTGGTGTCTCATCCCCTTATTAGACTACAGTTCCTTTAGAAGAAAGGTTTGTGTTCTAATGGGAAAGACTGCTTGGTTTCAAGATAGTTCTAACTTACCTTGATGATTTTCCAGCTGCGTGATTTTGAGTAAATTGCTTTAACATCTCCAAGACTTGCTTGTCCCTTTCTCCAAATGGAGATAGTGATGTCTCTTCTTAGGTCCAGCAGAATGTCTCAATAAGAGATTGTATGTAGGAGGCCTGACATAAAACCTCATATGCAGCAGACATGCAATTAATGGCCATCATCCGGGCTTTCTCTTGCCCTTATTCACCTTTGAAACTTCTCTAGCACCAAACACAGTTCTTCATGCATAGATGCTTAAATGGTGACATGAGAAAAAAAAAAAACAACCAGGGTATGTTGTATTGAAAGATGCTGACAGTATTGCAAAATCCTTTAAAGAAAACAAATATTAGCCCTACCTTTGAAAATATGACTTTTTCAATAATCATACTGAAAAAGGAAATAGCATAAGTACTGTGCTTGGCATATTAATTGGACAGGAAGCCATTCAGAGATGGGAAACACTTGGGATGTACCCCAAAACGTTGGCTCTTGGTTTGTCATCACATGTGTTACATTCCTTTTGTAAACATTCAAAGATATGAGTTCCTTTCTGACATTCAGAGTTTGTATAGATAAAACCTAATGTTAAGCCACATGAAATAGATAATATTTGTCTCGTTTGGGTCTGCAAAAATAGAAAATTCATTTGTATCAAATTGAATAGATTTTGAATCTTGGACTTTAATGTAGATACGTCTTAGCTTGAACGTCCTGTACGTGATCAAGATAATCAGTGACATTCTGGTGATTTGGAAATGTCTTAATTCATTACTCAATAAGCCCTTCTTTCCAACCAACCTTTCAAGCCCTGTTCAACTTACAAGGGAACATTCAAGTGACATACCCTCCAACCCCAATAATTCAAAAAACTTACTTTTTCTTCTAAACTTTTTCAACTCTCAACTCTGTATTTCAAGCATATATCATAGTGGGTTTTACATTTTTCCTTTACAACCTTTATCTGTGTACTTGGTGTCTCATCCCCTTATTAGACTACAGTTCCTTTAGAAGAAAGGTTTGTGTTCTAATGGGAAAGACTGCTTGGTTTCGAAGATAGTTCTAACTTACCTTGATGATTTTCCAGCTGCGTGATTTTGAGTAAATTGCTTTAACATCTCCAAGACTTGCTTGTCCCTTTCTCCAAATGGAGATAGTGATGTCTCTTCTTAGGTCCAGCAGAATGTCTCAATAAGAGATTGTATGTAGGAGGCCTGACATAAAACCTCATATGCAGCAGACATGCAATTAATGGCCATCATCCGGGCTTTCTCTTGCCCTTATTCACCTTTGAAACTTCTCTAGCACCAAACACAGTTCTTCATGCATAGATGCTTAAATGGTGACATGAGAAAAAAAAAAAAAAAACAACCAGGGTATGTTGTATTGAAAGATGCTGACAGTATTGCAAAATCCTTTAAAGAAAACAAATATTAGCCCTACCTTTGAAAATATGACTTTTTCAATAATCATACTGAAAAAGGAAATAGCATAAGTACTGTGCTTGGCATATTAATTGGACAGGAAGCCATTCAGAGATGGGAAACACTTGGGATGTACCCCAAAACGTTGGCTATGATGCTTTCTTTTCAACTCACCACATATCATTGGTTATGAACTCCACTGAACATTGCCTTTCTGTGGAACTATGGCAGATCTACAGCCATAGAAGCAGCCTGGGAAGCTGGCCAGGAGTTTTGGATCTCATGAAGTGTCCATTGGCTCCTGCTGCTTCTTAGGCTAAGGGCTTGCCCTGTTCTCTTGAGTTCAGAGCTTTCCTCATGAAGACTAACTTGGTTTCCTAAGATTGGCTCAATGACTCCATGGAACCTCTCCTGAATGGCCCCATTTACAGAGCACTTGGTTGGCCCCTGCCATCGCTGTTTATAACATTCTGACCACATTATTATTATATTTGCATTTCTCTTACCCTCACTAGAGTACTTGCACATAGAAGATGCTCAATATGTTTAAATGCTTCACAGTTAAGACACAGGCTAGGAATGCCTCTGAATGCACACTAGTGTGTGTATGTGTGTTTGTATGTGTATGAGAGAGAGAGAGAGAGATGTGAATTGCCCCCATCAAAGACCAAATATATCTTTCACAATGGTGCTTTCATGCAGAAGTACATTGGTAAAGGTCAGCTAACTTGAAAATGTCAATTAGGAAAATATGGTGGCTAAGAGTTGAAATTATTGAAGAAAGGAAGTAGAGGATCCCAAATGATAAAACAGGCATCAGCATAGACCCTTCAAATGGAAGTTGATGTGCAGTTTGGGAGGGGGAATGAGGGCATTCAAGGGGTGTTTTCCATCCTCAGGAGCAGGCAGAGCTTCAGGGCTTAGGGACACAGGGTCAGAGGAGAAGACAGATAAGTCTGTCTGGCCCACCTGCCAGGACCTTGTACAATCACTCTGCGTAATTAGTCTTGAAAATACAAACATTGTTGGGGCTGACTAACGGGTATTGTTCCAGCAGGGAGGGCTGTCAGGGCAAATCAATCCAACTCTACCACATGCCAGAGTGTAGAACAGATATAATTTTGGCTGTTAGGGGCTGTCAAAGCGAAGGATGTGCTGTATGTGTATTTTGAAGTGTGGTGTTCCCTTCAGTCTAACAGCTTGAAAGATTTCTGGGGCTTTCCCCCTCCCTGGCTGTTTTCCACAAGAAGTTTTGAGTATTTTAATTTCAAATAACACAAGTCTTTTATCTAATATTAAGTTCAGGTTAGACTAAGCCCAATCTTGCCTTTCCCCCCCTACCCCCGTAACTGCTCTGACTATTCCAACAGTATTGAAAACTTTCTGTGGAACTATGGCAGATCTACAGCCATAGAAGCAGCCTGGGAAGCTGGCCAGGAGTTTTGGATCTCATGAAGTGTCCATTGGCTCCTGCTGCTTCTTAGGCTAAGGGCTTGCCCTGTTCTCTTGAGTTCAGAGCTTTCCTCATGAAGACTAACTTGGTTTCCTAAGATTGGCTCAATGACTCCATGGAACCTCTCCTGAATGGCCCCATTTACAGAGCACTTGGTTGGCCCCTGCCATCGCTGTTTATAACATTCTGACCACATTATTATTATATTTGCATTTCTCTTACCCTCACTAGAGTACTTGCACATAGAAGATGCTCAATATGTTTAAATGCTTCACAGTTAAGACACAGGCTAGGAATGCCTCTGAATGCACACTAGTGTGTGTATGTGTGTTTGTATGTGTATGAGAGAGAGAGAGAGAGAGAGATGTGAATTGCCCCCATCAAAGACCAAATATATCTTTCACAATGGTGCTTTCATGCAGAAGTACATTGGTAAAGGTCAGCTAACTTGAAAATGTCAATTAGGAAAATATGGTGGCTAAGAGTTGAAATTATTGAAGAAAGGAAGTAGAGGATCCCAAATGATAAAACAGGCATCAGCATAGACCCTTCAAATGGAAGTTGATGTGCAGTTTGGGAGGGGGAATGAGGGCATTCAAGGGGTGTTTTCCATCCTCAGGAGCAGGCAGAGCTTCAGGGCTTAGGGACACAGGGTCAGAGGAGAAGACAGATAAGTCTGTCTGGCCCACCTGCCAGGACCTTGTACAATCACTCTGCGTAATTAGTCTTGAAAATACAAACATTGTTGGGGCTGACTAACGGGTATTGTTCCAGCAGGGAGGGCTGTCAGGGCAAATCAATCCAACTCTACCACATGCCAGAGTGTAGAACAGATATAATTTTGGCTGTTAGGGGCTGTCAAAGCGAAGGATGTGCTGTATGTGTATTTTGAAGTGTGGTGTTCCCTTCAGTCTAACAGCTTGAAAGATTTCTGGGGCTTTCCCCCTCCCTGGCTGTTTTCCACAAGAAGTTTTGAGTATTTTAATTTCAAATAACACAAGTCTTTTATCTAATATTAAGTTCAGGTTAGACTAAGCCCAATCTTGCCTTTCCCCCCCTACCCCCGTAACTGCTCTGCACTCATTCAACATACAGTATTGAAAACTGGTTTAGGAGGAAAGGGTCTTTTGATATCATGTGGTGTTATAAGGGCATCCAAGTAGGTATCTGGTGCCCTTCCAGCAATGTAAACTCACCCTATAAGAGTCTATCTTGTTCATCACTGGACCCAATGCAAGGTTTAGCCCAAAGGGTCCCACTGGGGTCCTTGGTTATTCCTGAAAGTCCACTTCCTCCTTCAGTGGCCCGGTGCTGTGATGAGCATCAAAGCTGAGGCCCTCAGAAGGTGATTCACTCAAAACCTTTCCTCTCTGTTTCTGAATGTTTCTGCATCCCCCACCTTATGGGATTTTCAGTGACTTCCCCAGGAATCTATCCCATTAGTTTTCTTTTCCTTCCTTCCTTCTTTTTCCCCCTTCCTACCTTCCTGTTCGTGGTGCCTATTTAATTTCTTACTTTCGACTATTCTTGGGGCTTCCTGGGTGGTGTTATGGTAAAGAACATACCTGCCAATGCTGATGATGCAAGAGATTTGAGTTCAATCCTTGGGTCAGGAAGATTCCTTGGAGGAAGGTGTGGCAACCCACTCCAGTATTCTTGCATGTGAATCCTGTGGACAGAGGAGACTGTTGAGCTATAGTCCATGTGACCACAAAGAATTGGAGATGGCTGAGTAACTCAGCACACATATTATCCTTAATTTACAAAACCCCTCAAATCTCTCCCTCCTCAAAATCACAAGCACTGATACCTGGAATTCCCCATGCCATCCTTAGACCTGCCTGTCTGTCCTTGTGTCAACCACCCTCCCATTTGTCCTGACCTCCGACTTGTTAAGACTCCACTCAATGCCTCCACTTGATCACCTCTCACTTCCTCCCTGCCCCAAGTTGCCTTTTCCTCCTTATGCCATCCCTGGCCTCCAAAGCGAAGTTCTTTGGAGAGTGTGGTGTTCCTTCAGTCTAACAGCTTGAAAGATTTCTGGGGCTTTCCCCCTCCCTGGCTGTTTTCCACAAGAAGTTTTGAGTATTTTAATTTCAAATAACACAAGTCTTTTATCTAATATTAAGTTCAGGTTAGACTAAGCCCAATCTTGCCTTTCCCCCCCTACCCCCGTAACTGCTCTGCACTCATTCAACATACAGTATTGAAAACTGGTTTAGGAGGAAAGGGTCTTTTGATATCATGTGGTGTTATAAGGGCATCCAAGTAGGTATCTGGTGCCCTTCCAGCAATGTAAACTCACCCTATAAGAGTCTATCTTGTTCATCACTGGACCCAATGCAAGGTTTAGCCCAAAGGGTCCCACTGGGGTCCTTGGTTATTCCTGAAAGTCCACTTCCTCCTTCAGTGGCCCGGTGCTGTGATGAGCATCAAAGCTGAGGCCCTCAGAAGGTGATTCACTCAAAACCTTTCCTCTCTGTTTCTGAATGTTTCTGCATCCCCCACCTTATGGGATTTTCAGTGACTTCCCCAGGAATCTATCCCATTAGTTTTCTTTTCCTTCCTTCCTTCTTTTTCCCCCTTCCTACCTTCCTGTTCGTGGTGCCTATTTAATTTCTTACTTTCGACTATTCTTGGGGCTTCCTGGGTGGTGTTATGGTAAAGAACATACCTGCCAATGCTGATGATGCAAGAGATTTGAGTTCAATCCTTGGGTCAGGAAGATTCCTTGGAGGAAGGTGTGGCAACCCACTCCAGTATTCTTGCATGTGAATCCTGTGGACAGAGGAGACTGTTGAGCTATAGTCCATGTGACCACAAAGAATTGGAGATGGCTGAGTAACTCAGCACACATATTATCCTTAATTTACAAAACCCCTCAAATCTCTCCCTCCTCAAAATCACGCAAGCACTGATACCTGGAATTCCCCATGCCATCCTTAGACCTGCCTGTCTGTCCTTGTGTCAACCACCCTCCCATTTGTCCTGACCTCCGACTTGTTAAGACTCCACTCAATGCCTCCACTTGATCACCTCTCACTTCCTCCCTGCCCCCAGAAGTCTGCCTTTTGCTCTCCTTATGCTCATCCCTGGCCCTTTCTCCTACCTCTTTCACTTGTCCACTTTGATCCTGTTCTAAGGCTCCCTGTTCTCTGTCTGTCCCTGAAAACATCAGAATTAATCCTTGGTGACATCCTCTGCTCACTTTGGGGTCACGGACCTGACCTCAGCTTCCCCAAGGTCCACTACCCTGAGCTTTGTGCATTTGAAGGATGGCTGGACAGCCCACGTTCTAGCTCAACATGGGTCTCTGTGAGAGGGAAGTTTATAGTTACTCCTAAACTGGCCTCTCTGCCTCTTATTTGATCACTGCCAGAATAATTTGTCCTTGTCACTTTTTTGTCCGTGCTCAAAAGTCTTCTAGATAAAGACTTACATATGAGACAAATCCATGCACTCACTGATTGCAGAACATGTGTGTGCTGAAGCAGGCCTAACATGCTGTTTAGTTCAAACTCCTTTATTTAAAGAAGATGAAATAAAGGCAAAAAGCAGTGAAGTCATTTGTCCAGGAGTTCAGACTTGTTAGTGAGGAGTTCAGGATCCTCTGTGATCTAACCTCATGTAGTCTGCTCCTTTTCTTTAGGAAAGAACAGGCTAAATCACAATTTCTTAATAATACTCTGGACCTCTCCTCTTCGTCCTTGTGTTTTCTTTTCCCCCTCCTTAAGTGCCTTCTTCCCCTATTCTCATCTCTTATTCAATCACTCGTCTATTTTTGTATGTTCATGTTATTATTTATTCATAAAATAGTATTGATTGCCTAATATGTTCTAGGCCCAGCAGTGGGTATGGGAAATTACATCTATTCTTTAGCCCCATCCCCAAAGCATTCTTGAGTAAGCCCATAGTCATTGATTTTTGTGTCATTATGATGATAACCACTCTGGACTCCCCATGCAGTATTTGACTAAGGGTGACTTTTGCGTCATATGTTTATTTCTTATTGCGCTCTGCCATAAGAAATATTTTAGGAAGATGACTATTTACTCTACAGACATTGTTAAGGACATTGATCTCCAGTGTAAAATCCATTCAGTATATTCCTTTCATAAGTAAACCCCCCCTTTTTCCCATTTGTCCTGACCTCCGACTTGTTAAGACTCCACTCAATGCCTCCACTTGATCACCTCCTTGTCTCCTTTTTTATGCTCATCCCTGGCCCTTTCTCCTACCTCTTTCACTTGTCCACTTTGATCCTGTTCTAAGGCTCCCTGTTCTCTGTCTGTCCCTGAAAACATCAGAATTAATCCTTGGTGACATCCTCTGCTCACTTTGGGGTCACGGACCTGACCTCAGCTTCCCCAAGGTCCACTACCCTGAGCTTTGTGCATTTGAAGGATGGCTGGACACCCCACGTTCTAGCTCAACATGGGTCTCTGTGAGAGGGAAGTTTATAGTTACTCCTAAACTGGCCTCTCTGCCTCTTATTTGATCACTGCCAGAATAATTTGTCCTTGTCACATTTTTTGTCCGTGCTCAAAGTCTTCTAGATAAAGACTTACATATGAGACAAATCCATGCACTCACTGATTGCAGAACATGTGTGTGCTGAAGCAGGCCTAACATGCTGTTTAGTTCAAACTCCTTTATTTAAAGAAGATGAAATAAAGGCAAAAAGCAGTGAAGTCATTTGTCCAGGAGTTCAGACTTGTTAGTGAGGAGTTCAGGATCCTCTGTGATCTAACCTCATGTAGTCTGCTCCTTTTCTTTAGGAAAGAACAGGCTAAATCACAATTTCTTAATAATACTCTGGACCTCTCCTCTTCGTCCTTGTGTTTTCTTTTCCCCCTCCTTAAGTGCCTTCTTCCCCTATTCTCATCTCTTATTCAATCACTCGTCTATTTTTGTATGTTCATGTTATTATTTATTCATAAAATAGTATTGATTGCCTAATATGTTCTAGGCCCAGCAGTGGGTATGGGAAATTACATCTATTCTTTAGCCCCATCCCCAAAGCATTCTTGAGTAAGCCCATAGTCATTGATTTTTGTGTCATTATGATGATAACCACTCTGGACTCCCCATGCAGTATTTGACTAAGGGTGACTTTTGCGTCATATGTTTATTTCTTATTGCGCTCTGCCATAAGAAATATTTTAGGAAGATGACTATTTACTCTACAGACATTGTTAAGGACATTGATCTCCAGTGTAAAATCCATTCAGTATATTCCTTTCATAAGTAAATGCCATGAAGAAACTTACTTGACATCGGAATTTCTGAGCTCTTACTTACGGATAGTCAAAATTTTATAAATTATTGTTTTCCTCTTGGCTTCTGCTGCCAGGAAACTCACAGCCAAATGATGACTTAATTGTAATAGCCGTGTGGAACCCTAGAATCTGCACATTTGCATTTCTACTTATCTTGTTTTAGCCTTCTTTTCTGTTTTCTTTGAGTTTTTAGTTAAGTTTTTGCTTTCCCTTGGGTGATCACACAATGTACAGGGAATCTTTCGGGAATGAAACAAAGGTAGAAGTAAGAGCTATGATACATATACGTGTACCTGTTTTTCTGCCCTATTATGCTCTGGGTTCCTTGAGAACAGAGCTTATTTTGTCCATCTTACTTACTAGGCCCCAGGCCTAGTAATAATAATACAAGTATCCAGATTATATGTGGGTGCTAAGTCTCTTCAGGCATGTCCTGCTCTTTGCAGTTCCATGGACTGTAGCCTGTCAGGTTCCTCTGTCCATGAGATTCTCTAGGCAAGAATACTGGAGTGGGTAGCCATTTCCTTCTCCAAGGAATCTTTCTGACCCAGAATCAAACCTGTATCTTCTGCATTTCAGGCAAAATCTTTGTCATCTGAGCCATCAGGGAAGCCCAGGCTATAGGAGATGCTTATTAAATGTTTGTTGAACTAAATTGATAAAAGCAGACTTATGAGTCCCTAAGTGGGGACAATCAGGCTCACTTTCTCTTTCACCTTGATTTAGCAAGGCCAAGGAAAGATAAAGTGTTATAGTGGAAAGAATGTAAACTCTGCCTGTTACCAGTTGTATAGTATAAACTTGGATGAGCTATTTAGCATGATCCCTTTCTTTTTACTTTCATCTGAAAATGGAAGAAAGGATATCCTACTGGACTGCTGTGAAGATTGATAACCTTTATAAGCCTCTCAGCACATTTTCGGGCCCATAATCAAAATCAGCACATGTTAGGGCCCCTCTCATCCCTTCCTATTTCCTTGTTTCATTGGAAATTACACTTGGAAAAGGATAAGTGGATTGCTCTATGACCACAAGTTAGTCAATTAATTGTGGTGTCATCTGTAAAATAAATGTGACTATTGACCTCATTCAGAGGGATATGAAAATTAATCGATGATAATGCACATTGGGATTTTTTGCTGAAAAGTGTTTTAAGAACGACTCAGTATTATTACATGTTTCATTTCATCATTAATATTATTTATGAATACTTGGCTTTGTCTTGTCCTGGAGCGTTTTATGTTTCTGATCTTGATTGCATTTATTTTCAGTTTAGTCCCAGCTTATATCTTAATAATAAAAATATAGATGGAATTCAAAACCATAGTCCCTGTCTCTCATACAAATTGTTTTTTGTAAGGTGAATGATTTAAACTGATTCAATATGCTTACTTTGATATAGACATTAAAATATTTAGTAAATAATTTTTGTTAATTGCATTTAAAATCAAGCTTAAGACATCCTACTTTTTGCCCTTAGATTTTATGTTTATTGACCATTTTCTAATGAAATTCTTCATTATGAGATGCTTGATGCATTTTAGATAATAAGTGTGAATGTTTCAAGTATTTCTATTTGAAGAAATAAGATTGACGAAATGAGATACCTGTTTTCACTTTACTGGCAGGGAATGTTCATTGCCTGCAATCTCAAGAAAGGGCTTGTGTTACAGAATCCAAGGTCATTCTTCTGAAAGTCATGGTTTTTGAGTTCCAACTTGGTTACCTTCTAGCTGTATGGCCCTGAGGGGCTCACTTCACCTCTCTGAGACTCACTGGCTGACTGTCAAACGTGAGGAAGTCAGTCTCAATGATCTTTAACTTCTATTCCCATTGCAGCGTCTGGTCCTTAGCATTGAAACTGCTCGTATCTGGAGGGAACCAGAGATTCCTCCTAATATAGAACATTATCTTGTAGGGTATATTACGTTTTGCAATCCTACTCACAACTTTAAAATACGTTTCTTTTGCAGAGTACTTGGCATATAATAGAGATTCCATAAACATCTCAGATTAAGGTCCATGTGCTGAGCAGTGGGGCAAGGGTCTCTATGAGACTCCATTACGGAGGAAAGGAGAGGTCATAGTTCCTATTTCAGCCTTATATGGGTGGAGTGATACTTATTTATTTGTTTTGTTAGTTTTAGATTTAGTAGTAATGAATATAGATATGGACTGAACTATAGCCTGAATGTATATTGTAGACTATTTACTTCTGGGAGATATTGATACTAGGAATTTTATTTAAGCCATCTGAAACTACAACTATTTCCATGACTTACTGAAGCTACTTTGTGACGAAATGTATTTTTCAGTGGCTGCCATGTGATGCTAATACAAAACTGGAAGTCCACTCAGTTCTGGTACTCAGGAAACAAATGACCAAGTGTACCCAACTTCCACTCTGGAAAATTCCATTAATGATAAAAATATCTACAATTTTTAGCCCCTCATCTTTATTATTATTGCTGGTCATTAATTTCTCCATGATTCCACAGAATAGATTTATTTGCACAATAATCTAATCACACCATTTTTGAGTATATGAACATGTAGACCACATCCATCTGCACACCACAGGAATTTGGGGGTCCCTATAACACATACACCTCTTCTAGATACTCCTAGTTTTGGTAAAATGAATGTCAAAAAGATTGTTTTTATTTAAAGAATCAACTATTGTCTTGAGTTTTCCTTCAAATCTAAGAAGCCATTTATGATAGAGTGTGGACTTTCATTTATTATTTTTTAAATTAGTTATTCATGTTGAGTTTGAGATTGTTTTACTGGAGTCTCCAAAGTTAAAATCAAAGAATTGACTGATCTCAGAGAAATAAAGAGCGTCAAAATGTTAACATGCCTACCTGACAGCTTACTTATCGTGGAATCTTTAAAGTCGCTTCACTGAGGGTATTTCATATAAAATGAAGCCAAAGGTTCCTAGGGCTCTTTAAGGCAGTGTTAGTCTAAGTGTTTGTCCACAGTGATATTGTCTAGACTAGGAACCAGTGCATTGCTTTCTTCACTAAGCAAGTCTTGGAACTTCCCTGATTGTCTGTGGTTACACATTTCCACTGCAGCGAGGCGCAAGTTCAATCCCTGGTCAGAGAACTAAGATCTTGCATGCTGTGTAGCTCCTGCCCTCACCAAATAATAATAATAATAGCATAAAATTTTAAAAAAGAAAACGTCTTGCTTCCCAGGAAAAGTCAGCTAAATGCCGTGCAAGCAGCCAAACCAAACTTCCCAATGCTTTGCCTCTTAACTGCATTGCTGAAAGATGCAAGATGAATGGCAGCTGAGAGTGTGTACAACTTGGGCAAGGCTTTAATACTTCACTCCTCTGGGCCTCTGGCCCTAAGAAGGCTAATATCAGAAAGGAGGTGGAGAGGGAAAGCATGAGCCAAGAGCTGAGTGAGTGAGAAGAGTAGCCAAGATGTCAGAGTGAGGGGGCTGACATATATAGGCTGATGGCTTCCTAAGAGGAATGCTTCCAGCTGGTTGGGGCTCTAGCAGGAGGGAGAGGGGTGCTGAAGGTCAGATATCACACACAAAGGCCTTCAAGTACCTGGGAGTGAAGGATAGGGATGGCTTTCATTTGAGAGGGCTGGAGGAGGAAGTCATGGGTATCCTCAGGCCTGTGGTGATGGTGTTTTAGTCAGGAAGTCATGTCCAGCTCTTTTGTGACCCCATGGGCTGTAGCCCACCAGGCTCCTCTGTCCATGGAATTTCCTAGGCTCAAATACTGACATGGGTTGCTATTTTCTTCTCTGAGGAATCTTCCTGACCCTGGGAATCAAACCCACATTTCCTGCTTTGGCAGGCAAATTCTTTACTGGTGAGTCACCAGGGAAGCCTGTCCTCAGGCAAAGCCAAGGTTTCATTGGAACTGAGGAGGTAAGGAGAAGTTTCAGGAGAGATTTAGGAGAGAGAAACCTTGGGGGTGATTGGAATCCAGCCCAGAGGGACCTCACTCCAGCTTAGGAGTGAGGCGAGGGAGTTTGCATTGGGTCCACCTGGGGTACTTATGAGTAATTTGGTGATTTGAGGTTGGATAAGAGGGAGGGTTTGAGAGGGTATCAAAGATTTCCTTTGGTGACTGAGGAAAACAGGCAATGAGGCAGGTTGGGATAAGTCTTCTGTGAGAGAACGGGAAGAAATTCTTAGCTCAAGGATGTGATAGCTTCAGTCTAGTTGTTCTCCCCACTCCTGACATCTTGGAGAATTGGGCTGCTTTATTACCTATATACTCAATAGGATAATCGTCAGCTAACTGAAATAATAAAACTAAACAGTACTTGTCTGCTGTTTTTATTATCATTTGATACATTTTCCAACAAACATTTGGATAGCACCAGCTGTGTGCAGAGCATTGTGAGGTCCAGGGAGGAGGTCAAATACAGACACAGAATTGTTAGCTGTGCCCCTGAGTGGTTTCCAGTCTTAGAAAAGAGAATTTAGAGAGAGTATATTGGCAAAAGACCACCATTCGTGTAATCTATTATACCCCAAACATAGCAAAGCAAATTAATGCAAAATAGCCCATTTCATAAAGAAAAGATGCATCTACTGCCTTCAAGGTCAATGTGGTAAAACTGGTCTCATCAGTTTTAGCTGTGAAGATGATGAAGTTGTGGGTTTATCCATAATGTTAGAAACTTATTTCCCATCAACTTGTTTTTGCTGGAGGAGGAAGTCATGGGTATCCTCAGGCCTGTGGTGATGGTGTTTTAGTCAGGAAGTCATGTCCAGCTCTTTGTGCCCCCATGGGCTGTAGCCCACCAGGCTCCTCTGTCCATGGAATTTCCTAGGCTCAAATACTGACATGGGTTGCTATTTTCTTCTCTGAGGAATCTTCCTGACCCTGGGAATCAAACCCACATTTCCTGCTTTGGCAGGCAAATTCTTTACTGGTGAGTCACCAGGGAAGCCTGTCCTCAGGCAAAGCCAAGGTTTCATTGGAACTGAGGAGGTAAGGAGAAGTTTCAGGAGAGATTTAGGAGAGAGAAACCTTGGGGGTGATTGGAATCCAGCCCAGAGGGACCTCACTCCAGCTTAGGAGTGAGGCGAGGGAGTTTGCATTGGGTCCACCTGGGGTACTTATGAGTAATTTGGTGATTTGAGGTTGGATAAGAGGGAGGGTTTGAGAGGGTATCAAAGATTTCCTTTGGTGACTGAGGAAAACAGGCAATGAGGCAGGTTGGGATAAGTCTTCTGTGAGAGAACGGGAAGAAATTCTTAGCTCAAGGATGTGATAGCTTCAGTCTAGTTGTTCTCCCCACTCCTGACATCTTGGAGAATTGGGCTGCTTTATTACCTATATACTCAATAGGATAATCGTCAGCTAACTGAAATAATAAAACTAAACAGTACTTGTCTGCTGTTTTTATTATCATTTGATACATTTTCCAACAAACATTTGGATAGCACCAGCTGTGTGCAGAGCATTGTGAGGTCCAGGGAGGAGGTCAAATACAGACACAGAATTGTTAGCTGTGCCCCTGAGTGGTTTCCAGTCTTAGAAAAGAGAATTTAGAGAGAGTATATTGGCAAAAGACCACCATTCGTGTAATCTATTATACCCCAAACATAGCAAAGCAAATTAATGCAAAATAGCCCATTTCATAAAGAAAAGATGCATCTACTGCCTTCAAGGTCAATGTGGTAAAACTGGTCTCATCAGTTTTAGCTGTGAAGATGATGAAGTTGTGGGTTTATCCATAATGTTAGAAACTTATTTCCCATCAACTTGTTTTTGCTGCCTGGAATGAAAGAGAGAGAGAGGGGAAGGGATGGGGAGGGAAGGAGGAAAGGGAAGAAAGAAAAAGGAAGGAAAGAAGGAAAGAAAGAGAGAAAGAAAGGAAGTAGGGAGAAAGGGATGGAGTGAGGAAGGAGGGAGGGAAGAAAAGTGTAAATCAAATGCAAAAAAAAATAAAGTTAAATACTAGCCTTGATCTGGTTAGAGTATAAAGTAAATCAAGTGGCAATTTAATTCTCAATGAACATGTGACAACCATGGAGTTAAATATTAGATTTAAATAGGGCAGCTAATTCTCTGCAAGAATTACATTCATCCCTTTATATGGGCACTCTTCCAAATGAACACCTCTCTCCTCTTAAATTTAAGCATTGCTACTGGAGCATGAGAAATTAATATACATTCTGAGATTCATTAATAATGTTGCTCATAAAAGACCTTTTGATTTTATCACCCTGAGTTCCCACAGGCCTGTGGAAGCAGCCATAGATCCAAAATGCATGAATTATCAGGGGAAAAATCCTATTAAAGCAAAACCTTAATCACTACCTGCATTTTATATCAAGCTGTCTCTAAAAAGAAGCTGTATATGACATATCCATCAACATAGCATGGATAAATAAATGCTGTTAGTCCTGCCCCAGAATATTATAAAATAGTAAGAGCCAAAGAATGACTATTACACACACAGTGTAATTCAGTCTCAAGGACATTGTTGAGAGACAGATGCAAGACAGGGAAGGATGCAAGTAATATGGCTCCATGTATTAGTTTCAAAACAGGCAAAACCCAACAAATCTCTCATTGGGGAGAAGTCAGTGGTAGCAATCCGAGAAAGGAAATGATTAACACAAAATTCAGGATAGTGATTATTTCTGGGAGGTGAGTAGGAAGTGGGCACAATCAAGGAAGAACACAGTGGTGCCTCGAAAGTACTAGTGATGTTCTATTTCTTAAATGGAATGGTGATTTCATGGGTATTCATGTTATTATCATTATCAAAATGGTAGAGATAGGCTTTGTAATTTCTTTTGAATTTTTGATCATTTGAATTGGCCTTTGAACTAAGCAGAGAAGAAGCCATTACATACATATTTCTCTCATCACACTTAGCACAATTTACAGTTGAAAAGGAACTTTCTGGTGCATAAGAAAAATACAGACTCTGGATTCAGACAAACTGGAGTTCACCTCCCAACTCCTCCATTCCCACACTGTGAATTATTGAAATTCCCACAGACTCTGTTTCCCCATGTATAGAATGCAGGAAAGAATGCTTCTCAGTGTCCAAGAGTTCAATGAGAGTATAGGTGGCTGCACATTCCAAGCTCTAGAGGGAGTCACCATCTCTTTTTTATTTTACTACTTGGGGTGAGTTCAGAATAGCCTGGTGGTGGTGACCCAGTGGAAGTCCTAGTCTCAGGGACCCAACACTTGATGTGCTGAGTGATGAGACCCAAGCTCACACTGCAGAGTCCTTTGTCCTCTGCATTCTCTTTTGGGGCTTCTCCACTGGGCTGTATCCCAAGAACCGTTCACTTCCCTCCTTCTGGGCTCCTGAGTTCTGTGGACCGCCTTCTGCCTCCTTCCCCAGGAAGGCGCACGGATGAGTGGCATAGGTCAGCTCTGTCCTGGACAAGAGGCAGAAGTAGCACCCCTAGATGTTCTATACATGTCTCTTTTTGGCTTTGGAGAGCCAAGACTAGGACTTGACCTTTGAAAGGAGCTAAGGAAGCCAGCCTTTAGCACCACAGTCTAGATGTTTCTGATCTAAACAGAAGGAGTCACCGAAGCTCAACATGGAGCCCACTTCACCAGGAAGCAAAACATGAGGTGAGGATGCAGCCTTCATCAGCAGTTCACAGATCTTGCATTTTTCCTTTCATATCCTCTGAGTCTTTCTCTCTCAGGAGTCTGAAGGGGCTTAACAAAGGCTAAGGCTTCCTGGCTAGCTCTTTACCTTTCATACTAGACACATAACTGAGGAATACATGCAAAGCGTCTGTCTTGTGAAAGACCTGCCATTCATATCCTGTTCTCTTCTCATTTCTCCCCTTTCCTAGTCTGTAAAGCTCATTAATGATGTTCTGTAGCCAGCAACTAGGGGGTTCCTTGAGTTCTGTCAGAGACAGTGATTCCATTCTGGAGAGCAAGCCTAAGCCACCAACTGCCTTCTGACTCTTTGGGTGAACCTTGAGGATGAATGCTGACCTGTTTCTCTGGTTTTCCATGTGCAGAGGAGGGCCTCTGGGTCTGTGAGCTCAGGATGCAGCCTGCCAACTCCTGCCCTTTGCCTTCAGCTCCACCTGCCTCAATTCCAATTTCCCTTCTGTCTTTGTCTTACAGTTGTTCAACACATCAAGCGACACAACATTGTCCTGAAAAGGGAGCTAGGCGAAGGAGCCTTTGGAAAAGTTTTCCTAGCTGAATGCTATAACCTCTGTCCTGAGCAGGACAAGATCTTGGTGGCAGTGAAGGTAAGCAAACACTCCAGAATGTGTCATTTTCCATGGTCACACTCACATATGGAACTGTTGTTTTATTTTATTTTATTTCACTGGTGAAGTCATGAGCAAAATGCATCTGTCGTGGTGGATGTGTCCAAATTCCTTTAAGCGATGGACAGTGGGAAGGATGTTTGGGGCACAGGGACGATAGGGACGAACTTCTGCTCAACCTTCCAATCTGCAGGGTGTGACTAGCTCTGAGCTACTCTCACTAGTCAGTGTTAACTGAATTCTCAACAGAAATCAGTGGGGTCAAACAGAATCCAACCTGCAATTTTGGAGACTAGCTGTCTCCTCAAATTGCTCATTGCTTCTCCAAGCTCAGCTGGAGCCTGTCTTGTGTTCAGAGGATCTGGAAGGGACACTGTGGCCTTTACTTCCTCCTTTCACCCTCAGTTGTGCCAGGAAGTTTTGTTATACTTACTTTGTCCCTCCCAAATGTCTCCAAGGCCCCAGGCAGAGCATCTGGGAAGGCAGACATCACTGGTGAATCTTACCACCCTAACAGACACAAGGCTTTATTGAAATGCCGAAGTCTGAAAGTCGTTCGTCATAACCATTTCTCCATAAACTGTAAAAAAGGAGACCTGGGGAATCTCATGGCAGTCCAATTGTTAAAGCTCCGTGCTTCAACTGCAAGGGATGCGGGTTCAATCCCTGATCAAGGAATTAAGATCCCACATGCCATGTGGTATGGAAAAGATGAATGTATATATATTAAGTTAGAATATATATATATTTAAAAGGAAACCTGATCTTCAGTCAGACAAACATTATTGAAATGCTGACCTGTTTCTCTGGTTTTCCATGTGCAGAGGAGGGCCTCTGGGTCTGTGAGCTCAGGATGCAGCCTGCCAACTCCTGCCCTTTGCCTTCAGCTCCACCTGCCTCAATTCCAATTTCCCTTCTGTCTTTGTCTTACAGTTGTTCAACACATCAAGCGACACAACATTGTCCTGAAAAGGGAGCTAGGCGAAGGAGCCTTTGGAAAAGTTTTCCTAGCTGAATGCTATAACCTCTGTCCTGAGCAGGACAAGATCTTGGTGGCAGTGAAGGTAAGCAAACACTCCAGAATGTGTCATTTTCCATGGTCACACTCACATATGGAACTGTTGTTTTATTTTATTTTATTTCACTGGTGAAGTCATGAGCAAAATGCATCTGTCGTGGTGGATGTGTCCAAATTCCTTTAAGCGATGGACAGTGGGAAGGATGTTTGGGGCACAGGGACGATAGGGACGAACTTCTGCTCAACCTTCCAATCTGCAGGGTGTGACTAGCTCTGAGCTACTCTCACTAGTCAGTGTTAACTGAATTCTCAACAGAAATCAGTGGGGTCAAACAGAATCCAACCTGCAATTTTGGAGACTAGCTGTCTCCTCAAATTGCTCATTGCTTCTCCAAGCTCAGCTGGAGCCTGTCTTGTGTTCAGAGGATCTGGAAGGGACACTGTGGCCTTTACTTCCTCCTTTCACCCTCAGTTGTGCCAGGAAGTTTTGTTATACTTACTTTGTCCCTCCCAAATGTCTCCAAGGCCCCAGGCAGAGCATCTGGGAAGGCAGACATCACTGGTGAATCTTACCACCCTAACAGACACAAGGCTTTATTGAAATGCCGAAGTCTGAAAGTCGTTCGTCATAACCATTTCTCCATAAACTGTAAAAAAGGAGACCTGGGGAATCTCATGGCAGTCCAATTGTTAAAGCTCCGTGCTTCAACTGCAAGGGATGCGGGTTCAATCCCTGATCAAGGAATTAAGATCCCACATGCCATGTGGTATGGAAAAGATGAATGTATATATATTAAGTTAGAATATATATATATTTAAAAGGAAACCTGATCTTCAGTCAGACAAACATTATTGAAAGGGCTAAAATTTTCCTGGGGCCCTCTAAATCACAAGAATCAACACAAATAGCACAAAAGACATCAGCTTATCTTTTACACAGGCACTGTCAAAAAAAAATTAACTTACCAAGGTATAATTTATGTGAAACACTTAAGAGAAGCATATGTTTATAAGATGAGTGAAGTACCAAATGAATAAGCTTGTGGCTAATGTAATAAACTATAACTTCTTGACCTAATAATGTGATTGAGTTTTGGTTTTTATTTGTTTGTTTGGCCAAACACAGTATTTGTACAGATGACATTTATCTTTTCATTATAATCAGGACAACTTTTTTTTGTGAGTTGATAGATATAAGTTTTGGTCTTTGAGTACTTTTATTTTTCGTTGTTTATTTTTAATTGGAGGATAATTGCTTTACAGTTTATGTTGGTTTCTACTATACACGTATGTGAATCAGCCATATGTCCCTCCCTCTTGAACCTCCTTCCCATCATCCCCCACCCAACCCCTCTGGTGTGTCCCAGAGCACCATGTTGAGCTGCCTGGTTGTACTGCACTGTCCCACTAGTGATGTGTTCTAGGTATGGCAGTGGATATGTTTCAGTCCTACTCTCTGAAGTTGCCCCACTCTCTCCTTCACTCACTGTGTCCACAAGTCTGTTCTCTACATCTGATTCTCTATTTCTGCCCTGCAAATTGAACTGAGGTAGATGACTCTGGAGACTATTATACAGAGTGAAGGTAGTCAGAGAGACAGAAGCAAATATCATATAGTAGTACATATATAAGGGATCTAGAAAAATTGTACCGATGAACTTTTCATATTTTGGAATGAGATATGCATTTCATTACTGTTCTACTTAGCTGTAAAATACTTCAAAATATGTGTAATGAGCAACTGAAGAAAGTGAAAGTGTTAGTCCTTCAGTCGTGTCTGACTCTTTGTGACCCTATGGACTGGAGCCCACCAGGCTCCTCTGTTTCGGGTGAGTTGCCATTTCCTTCTCCAGGGATCTTCTCAACCCAGGAATCGAACCCAGGTCTCCTGCATTGCAAGCAGGTATTGGAAGTGAAAGTTGCCATTTCCTTTCTCCAGGGCTGATCTTCAGTCAGACAAACATTATTGAAAGGGCTAAAATTTTCCTGGGGCCCTCTAAATCACAAGAATCAACACAAATAGCACAAAAGACATCAGCTTATCTTTTACACAGGCACTGTCAAAAAAAAATTAACTTACCAAGGTATAATTTATGTGAAACACTTAAGAGAAGCATATGTTTATAAGATGAGTGAAGTACCAAATGAATAAGCTTGTGGCTAATGTAATAAACTATAACTTCTTGACCTAATAATGTGATTGAGTTTTGGTTTTTATTTGTTTGTTTGGCCAAACACAGTATTTGTACAGATGACATTTATCTTTTCATTATAATCAGGACAACTTTTTTTTGTGAGTTGATAGATATAAGTTTTGGTCTTTGAGTACTTTTATTTTTCGTTGTTTATTTTTAATTGGAGGATAATTGCTTTACAGTTTATGTTGGTTTCTACTATACACGTATGTGAATCAGCCATATGTCCCTCCTCTTGAACCTCCTTCCCATCATCCCCCACCCAACCCCTCTGGTGTGTCCCAGAGCACCATGTTGAGCTGCCTGGTTGTACTGCACTGTCCCACTAGTGATGTGTTCTAGGTATGGCAGTGGATATGTTTCAGTCCTACTCTCTGAAGTTGCCCCACTCTCTCCTTCACTCACTGTGTCCACAAGTCTGTTCTCTACATCTGATTCTCTATTTCTGCCCTGCAAATTGAACTGAGGTAGATGACTCTGGAGACTATTATACAGAGTGAAGGTAGTCAGAGAGACAGAAGCAAATATCATATAGTAGTACATATATAAGGGATCTAGAAAAATTGTACCGATGAACTTTTCATATTTTGGAATGAGATATGCATTTCATTACTGTTCTACTTAGCTGTAAAATACTTCAAAATATGTGTAATGAGCAACTGAAGAAAGTGAAAGTGTTAGTCCTTCAGTCGTGTCTGACTCTTTGTGACCCTATGGACTGGAGCCCACCAGGCTCCTCTGTCCATGGGATTCTTCAGGCAAGAATATTGGAGTGAGTTGCCATTTCCTTCTCCAGGGGATCTTCTCAACCCAGGAATCGAACCCAGGTCTCCTGCATTGCAAGCAGGTTCTTACTGGGTTAACCACCAGGGAAGTCAAATGGTCAACCAAGGAGAGAAATAAGTGATTCTTGAACTAATCCAACTTGCAGACTAAATACAGTTTCTGTTAAAGTTCATCTTAAGGAAACACTGCATGTCTGCTTTCCTTGTCATCAAAAGTAACTAAGCTGAGTGCCATGCATGCTCTTAAACTCTCAGGAAAGGCTCCTAAAAAGCTGTACTTTGGGGTGAATAAAGGACAAGTCTTTCTAGGAATGAAAAATGTAACATCTATGAAATAAACATCATCTCACTAAGACAGGCAAATGGAGGGGGAGATCAGACAGAGGAGAGAAGAGAGGAAGGGAAATGCTGGAGAGATGTGAGGTCAGGCGGGGTGAGTGCTGTAAAAGGAAAATCCTGCAGGGATGCTGAGGGTGTTTAACTCCTGCTGCTGCAATGGCTTCCTCTTTTCTTTCATTTACTCAAAAAGTTTGTTTTTTTTTTAAAAAGCACAAAATGTTCAGAACATTTGGCAGTGTTATATCTGCAATCTTCGCTTTCTTCTGCTATCTTTTATTCCCCCTTTTGGAAAAGTGGGACCAAAAGGTGCCTCTATTTTGTAGATTTATAGCCTGATACAAGGGTAGAGCTGGTAGATGCTCTGGGAACATGTAGCCCTGATCTAGAATGTGCCATAGACAAGGACAATGAGGACCTCAGGTGCATGGTCTGGCCCACATTCCCCACTGACGTTTGGAGGCCATCCAGGGAGCTCTTCACTTCATGGGGTCACAAGGCAAAATCTTTGAATGTGAGAAAATACTGGGAGATGAAGGAAACCTTGAGAACAATGTAGGAATATCTGAGAGACCTTAGCTTAATAGAGCTAGATTCAAAATTTCTCAGTGGGTCTTGTTTTGCACATTCCTTTTACTCCTAATTCTGTGCCTGCTCCTCTGTACTTCTTGCAGTGTCCTTAAGGAGAGGGTGCTACATGGCTAAGTCCAGGGCACTGTCAACTCAACCCTCACATTTCTTTCCAAATTCATGCTAAAATGGAATTTCAGGGTTTGAGCTAGTAAAGATTTGCCAACATCAGCAATGTTCAAAATTAGCAGCAGCATTTTAGAAGCCTCTCCTGGGAGTCTAAGAGTATCCATGACACCCAGCCTAGTTACTTCTGATGATGGAGAAATCAGATACATAGTGTTTCATTAGCATGATCTTTAACAGATACTGTGTTTAGTCTTCTGTTTGTAAAAGTTCAAGAATCATTTTATTTCTCTCCTTGGTTACCCATTACAAGTATTTAGATGTATTTTAAGCCTACATTCAACTGTAGTGGAATACATACCTCATGCCAGTGGTCCTGCCCACAGCATTGCTTCCCATCACTTACTGTTGGTAAGACCTCTTTCTGGCTTAAACCCCAATCACAGCCCTTATCGCACATCCAACCCAGGGCCAGACCCTAGTCCCCATGAACCTCCTGGCTTTGCCAAGTAAATGTTTGCAAATTAACAACTCTTAATGAGTATGTGCTCTTTAATCAAAACTGCTGAAAAATAAAAGCAAATTTGTCCCTTTATCTCAAGTAGTGAGAATACTGACAGTTTGAAAAAGTCATTTCAACTTTAGGGTCACACACCTAAAAAATCTCATCTCCATGACCCAAAATGTGAACTTTTGTGGAAATCAGAGGCTTTGCTTACGCTTGCCACAATGATTCCAAGCTTTGGAGGGTGAGGGTGCATTTTAACTTTCTGGGATCCAGAGGCTACAGCCATACAAGAAACAAGTCCAATTTTTCACGGGCACTGGGATGAATGCGGTCAGAAAGGCACAGAGACCTTTCATAGAGCTGCCTCTCACCATCCTGACCTGCTCATTTTTAGGCTATGGGCCAATTGAAAGTGTATTCAAAGACTGTCTAATAAGTCTGGGAGAAAAATGTCTATGGTGTCTTCCTGACCACAAAAAAGGGAAATTTTTTTAAAAAAGGAATGGGACAATCTGAAAGTGGCCTCCAGGGCGTGCATAGCGGGTCGCCTCTAAGGAGTGGCTGCCTGGGCTGCTCCTCTTCCACTGGAGGCACCCAGGGATGCTTGACAGTCTTCCTGCCCGTTGCCTAGCAACCCCTGCAGCATTGATTATGCATGCTAAGAAATAGCAGCTATTGTCCTCTTTCCTTCTCTAGCAAGAGCTAACTGGCTTGAAATCCAAGGTTTTGCGTTCAGACTGGCAGATGTCAGGTTCCTGTAAATTTTGGTGTTGCTTGTCCCAGATGACTAAAGAGCTTGAGGAATCTGCAGAAGCCAGTTTAAGATGGAAGTGAGTCTAAGGCCTGTGCAGGCCCCTCAAGAGCTCATGGGGCTGAGCCAGCCTCTTTCATTAGAGTATCTGCTTGTTTGGATCCAGTCAGATTGCCCTTTTCTTGATATTTTTGGGTGACCTTTGTTTCTTAGTGAAATGGATTTGTCCCTTTCCACTGAAAGACATCTGACGAACCCACAGAGGAAGTGAGAAGCCCAGGAACCAGTCTTTGATCAAAACTAGTTCTTTACCTTTAAGTAACTCATTTGCCTAGGAAACACTATCACAGTTTCCCTGCATTAGCTGTGGATGCATTAACTATTTTTGGCTCCATCCGACTTGCGTTTCAATAGCTACAATTCCTACAACATTTCCTTGTGCTGTGAATGCATGCTAATTTTCATTTTTAAAATATAGCCACAAGTGGGCTTTGTAGAATTCATGGCCTCTCTTCCCCTTTCCACTAGCTCAGATGTGTTCCTAGAAACATAAAATACTGAATACAAGAGAGACCTCAGGAATCAAACCTATAACCCTGGTCTTGTGTTTTATAGATGACAAATCCAAGGCCCAGGGAAGCTGACTGGCTTCCTCAAGGTGTGAATTAAAGGGAGTCAGAGATGTTGTACATGAAGACGTGGCGAGACATGAAATGGTGACGTCTGAGTTCAGCAGACACTTTCTTTAGCATCAGATGAAGCCTTTGTTGCTTTTCACATTGCTAAATATTTGTTTGTCAACAACAGAGGAAATGAGGCAAGGGCTTTGGCAGGGTTGACTGATAACACTCTGTGGCATGTTACCATGAGCCAACTCATGTATCATCTAACACACTATGGCTGTGCCCATGCTTGGGGTGCCCAGCCTAGACTCGGGGCCAAACAGCTCCCTTCACCCATCAGCTCTCGCTCAAGTTACTCCTTCAAGGAGATGTCCCCTTGCTGCTCCCCAGTCTAGGTCAGAACTCCCAGCTTCATGTCATTAAGGCATCTGTACTTGTCTTTAAGAGTATTTCTTAAGGCTGTTATTCAATACATGTATTTGTAGGTGTATTTAATCAATGATGTGAGTATCTGTTTTCTTCAGTAGAGTGCCATATCCTTGAGGGTAGGAACCATGCCTTTTAGCCCATCGCCTAATATGTAGTAGCAGGCAATAAATGCTTGTTGGATGATTGGATGGATTGACTATTGAAATAAGAGTCTTTTGAAAATGTATAGTTAGAAGTTGGCACTTCTATGGGGGAAAATGATTGGATGAAATATTCATAAGTATGTGTGTGCATATATGATGTAATCTAATGAGAAATCGTTTTAGAAATGACTGAATCACGATGCAAAAAGACAGAGCTATTATTGAAATTCTTTAGTTTAACTCATACGTTTTTGCCATTGAAGAAACAGAGGGACCCAGAGAAGATAAATGACTCTTCCAAAGTCATATAGGTTTAACAAGGTCACTTAATGTCAGACCTAAGACTAAAACTCGAACTTCCTCATCAGCCCTAGGCCAATTCTACACCATATTTTCATGTACTGAATTCTACACATGCCCTAATAAACCAGACTGAGGAAAGTCAACGTGTTGTATCAAGTAATACAAAGGACTGTGTAGTTTTGCTCATTTGTATGTAATAATAAGAGAGATTTTCTTGTTCTGCTGAGTAGAAATGCAATTCAAGGGAATAGGTGGAAATAAAGAAAATAATTCCAGTGAGTGCTTTGGGTTTGTGAGGGGATACAGGCAAAATATCTTAATTAGCTTTGATAATATGAGCAGTATGTCCATTGGAAACCCAACTCAAGATGCTTTAAGCAGAAAAGGGAATTTATTTGCCCAAACTACTGGAAAATCTTGCTGCTGGTGCCTTAGCTTCGGACACAGCTAGATTCAGGGCATCATTCTGTCTCTGTCTCTCTCTCCTCTGTCTCTCTCAGTCTCTCGCTCTCTCTCCATCTCTTGGTTCTGCTTTCTTCTATGTTGACTGCATTCTTGGGCTGTTTCCACACTATGGTTAAGATTCAGCAACAATGGCTCTGGGCTTAAGTGCAACCATCTTAGCAATTCAGAAGAGAACTCTTTCCCAACAATTATGCACAAGTCGGAGGACCAACTCCTATTGATTTGTCTGGAGTTGTTTCACCAGGTCCTCTAGTCAAGAGAAGAGAATGTTCTGATTATCCAGGCCTGGGTCACATGTTTATCCCTGCAAACGGAAGACGAGGTTAGCTCTCCCCATGCATGCGGACTGAATGTAAGGAGGCATTGGTTCCCCAAAAGAATATTAGAGATGCTAAGTGAGAAGATAGGGAAAGGATCTCTGACAGGAAAAACTGAAAGATGACCAACTCAAAGAGGTCTTTCAGGACCATTGGGCCTCACTGTGAGTGCAGCAGTTGGGATCTAGAAGCTTTCTAGGATCTGAGCTGGCCCTTAGGACAGACACTTTGTTTTCCTTGCAGGAGGCATCAGAGCCCTCTTTCAGGCCTCCCTGCTGGTGTGGCATAAATATCTCTCCCCTCCACTGCTCCCTAGCCTTGGACTGCTCTCTCCTGCCAGCTGCTGCTCCCATGGTCTCTGTTATTCACCTTCAGATTCCTTAAGAAGAAAATACCATGGGTTCAGATGCTCCACCAGTGTTCCTGACAGGTACCTGCCGTCCAGGTATCCAATGGGGTCATGTGATACAGATGAGCCCACTTATGGGCCAGAAGCAGCTACAGCCAGTTGTCTCAAAGTATGCGTAAGGCAGTAAAAGAGATCGAAAAGGCCAGCTTATCCTCAAGTTCTGGAACAAGGAAATAATTGACAGATGAGAAAGAGCGTCAAGAGTTCATTGATTCCAGGGCTTTACCCACAGAAGTTTATTTCTAAACCACATGGCTGTTTTCTTTCTCCCTTCTTTCCTTTCTTCCTGTCTTTCTTCTTTCCTTCCTTCTTTTTGTTGTTTAAGGACAGTCATCCACTGGTCCTCAAATCTTGATTATTTGTGGTCTCTCACCCAGTCCTCCCTCTTACTGTGCCCCTTTCCACTTCTTCATTTATATTAGTGAGTAAAATCCCTTTTCCCACAAATAGAAATTAGTGATGACAAGATTAATATATTTAAGAGAATTTTGTGAGTGTTTACCTAAGAAAGCAGTTTATATTCCTTAACAGAATATAATGTTGCAGAAAGTACTATCAGCTCCATCTTTACAAATTTTGGGGAATAGAAATTGTAGGAATTTTTTTATTGGGGTATATTTGTTTTACAATTTTGCATTAGCTTCAGGTGTACAGCAAAGTTATTGTTATATGTCTGCACAGAGTTTTCTTGTTTACAAGTATACATAATCCCCAAACAGTCATAGGTGTATCCCTGACCCATCTTCCGTGAGCCCTCCCTCCCTTTTCCGCGTTCTTACTCCCACATGTTGATGCTTAGTCCCCATGTAGGTTCCTTTGTCTTACAGCTTAATCACAGTGGTTATCTCTATTACATATGATAGTGTAGGTTTCCTTCTTGCTCTTTCCATATCTCTCATCCAATCTTCCCTCCCCTCCATAGATCTGTTCTCTATGTCTGTTTCTCCACATCTGCATTTATCAGTACCATCTTACTAGATTCCATATGTATGCATTAGTATACTGTATTTGTCCTTTTATTTTTAACTTACTTCACTTTTTATAATAGGCTCTAGCTCTATCCACCTCATTAGGGCTGATTCTTCTGCATTTCTTTTTATGGCTGAAAAGTATTACATTATATATATGTACCAGAGGTTTTTTATCCATTCATTCATCGATGGACATCTAGGTTGCTTCCATGTTCTAGCTATTGTATAGAGTGCTGCAGTGAACACTGGGGTACAAGTGTCTCTTTCCATTTTGATTTCATCAGGATATAAGCCTAATAGTGGGATTGCTGGATCATATGGTACTTCTATTTTTAGTTTTATAAGGCATCTCCATACATACTGTCTTCCGTAGTGGTTGTATCAATTTACATTCCCACCAACAATGCAAGAGTGTTCCCTTATCTCTGCACCCTCTCCAGCATTTATTACCTGTAGATTTTTTAATGGAGGCCATTCTGACTGGTGTGAGGTGATATCTCATTATAGTTTTGATTTGAAGAAATTGTAAATCTTATTGTCTGGACATTGCTTACTAGATCTCTATCTTCCTTCCATGGAAGCACATTCTTTGCTGGTATGTGTGTCTGTGCTGGTGTATGTGTGCACACTCACATGTGCCAGAGGATGGACAGTTACCTTTCTCCTGTCAGAGTTCCTCTTGTGCTAGAGTCACTTGGGCCCCAGTTTTTAAGTTACTCCATCAACATCTCTATCCTAGTAACTTCAGCTTTTAACTTTTCACAGGAGATCTGTTCTTTGTCTTGTTACTTTGTGTCTTTAACCCTTTTCTTTTGGCTTTTCTGAAATTTACAGACATCTTTCCAGAAATACTGAAACCAAGCTATATGTTTCACTCTAATGAGAACTCATCTGATACCAAACATAGTGGAGTGTTCAGTTACTGCTCTGAACCTTTGGAACATATGCATTGTGGTAGATGGGCTGCTTTTTAATTGACTTTGCCATGAAAGCTTAATTCAGAATTGAATCATGGCCTACAGTGACCCACCAGCTCTTTTCTATCCAGTACAATTCTCTGTCAAATTGTATGCTGGTGTATACAAAGCTTATAAATATCTTGCAATTGTCCAAGAGCCCAAGTTCTGATTCACTCTTTTGAGTCAATCTTTCTCTAATATGACAGTTGCCATGAGTTAGTTTTCTGTCTTTCAGATGTTTCACATTAGTAATTTGCACCTTGATGCAATGTGCACACCCCAAAAAATCAGTCTTATCCCCAAATTACTGTAAGTACTTTAAAAGTATGTGAACTGGAAATTAACCTCATGCTTCCCACTGGATGTTTGACTTGTGATAGTTGGCACCATGAGAGCATGGCTGTGAAAACAAACATAGCAGCAGTCAACACCCTGGCTGTGAACCTTGTGCTTGAGAGTGTTGCTTGGTATATAACTGACTCTTCCAAGGGGCAGTTACATAGGATTAAGTTGCAATACAAAGAGTGTTGGCTTCCAGTAATATTGAGTACTGAGTGTGTGTGTGACACTCAGTCACACACATTAGTCACAAACATTATTGTTTTTATACAATCACCTAATTAGCTTTTGCATTTGTAAGAAGGTTTGGGGGCAGCTACTACACTGTTAGCTTCTAAGAATTTATTTCTATCAAGACTTTTCTATTTCTCAATTTAGTAAAATATAATCCTCAAAATTTCACTTTTGTAAGACTTGGTAGAAGCTTCATCTACTACTCTTAAGACCCAAATTTGAAGAATCACATGTGCCAGAGGATGGACAGTTACCTTTCTCCTGTCAGAGTTCCTCTTGTGCTAGAGTCACTTGGGCCCCAGTTTTAAGTTACTCCATCAACATCTCTATCCTAGTAACTTCAGCTTTTAACTTTTCACAGGAGATCTGTTCTTTGTCTTGTTACTTTGTGTCTTTAACCCTTTTCTTTTGGCTTTTCTGAAATTTACAGACATCTTTCCAGAAATACTGAAACCAAGCTATATGTTTCACTCTAATGAGAACTCATCTGATACCAAACATAGTGGAGTGTTCAGTTACTGCTCTGAACCTTTGGAACATATGCATTGTGGTAGATGGGCTGCTTTTTAATTGACTTTGCCATGAAAGCTTAATTCAGAATTGAATCATGGCCTACAGTGACCCACCAGCTCTTTTCTATCCAGTACAATTCTCTGTCAAATTGTATGCTGGTGTATACAAAGCTTATAAATATCTTGCAATTGTCCAAGAGCCCAAGTTCTGATTCACTCTTTTGAGTCAATCTTTCTCTAATATGACAGTTGCCATGAGTTAGTTTTCTGTCTTTCAGATGTTTCACATTAGTAATTTGCACCTTGATGCAATGTGCACACCCAAAACATCAGTCTTATCCCCCAAATTACTGTAAGTACTTTAAAAGTATGTGAACTGGAAATTAACCTCATGCTTCCCACTGGATGTTTGACTTGTGATAGTTGGCACCATGAGAGCATGGCTGTGAAAACAAACATAGCAGCAGTCAACACCCTGGCTGTGAACCTTGTGCTTGAGAGTGTTGCTTGGTATATAACTGACTCTTCCAAGGGGCAGTTACATAGGATTAAGTTGCAATACAAAGAGTGTTGGCTTCCAGTAATATTGAGTACTGAGTGTGTGTGTGACACTCAGTCACACACATTAGTCACAAACATTATTGTTTTTATACAATCACCTAATTAGCTTTTGCATTTGTAAGAAGGTTTGGAGGCAGCTACTACACTGTTAGCTTCTAAGAATTTATTTCTATCAAGACTTTTCTATTTCTCAATTTAGTAAAATATAATCCTCAAAATTTCACTTTTGTAAGACTTGGTAGAAGCTTCATCTACTACTCTTAAGAGAAGACCCTATAAGTTAGAAGAATCACATGGTCATGTGACTATGGCTTACTCTAAAACTTGACTAATCATTGTAGGTAAAGAACCTTATAAAGAGAGTACCTGCCTTAACTCTATTTCAGTTTAGCATTATTTTCCAACATCCCTCCAAATCAGGTTGACCCATTGGTAGCCTACGAAGGTGGCTTTTATAAAACATACCTGTCCAGTAGAGTGTAGGTCCACAAAGCAAACCGCAAACCATTTGCCTTTTAAAATTTCCTAGTCTCTATGTTAAAAAGTGTAAAGAAACAGATGAAGCTAATTTTTAATGTATTTTATGTAACTCTATCTAAGATATTTTCATTTCAACAGATTATCATCAATCTAAAAATATTAATGAGATATTTTATGTATACCAAATTTTCAAAATCTGTATCTTACACTTTAGAGCCCATCTCAGTTTTCACCAGCCATATATTTCAAACGATCACTAACCACATGTGGCTGTCATTTACCATATTGGTCAATATAGGTCTAGAAGATATGAGAAAAGTAAACAGTCTCCATTAGCAACAGATCTTGACCCAGAGTACTTAGGCATAGTGTCAATAATTCTCATACATGTTGATTGCCTCATCAGAGAGTTAACTCATTGCTCTTTATGCTTTAACCACAGTGGTGTATATCATGCATAATAAGGTTTCCCATAATAATCTCTTCTTTTTTTATAATCTTTCACCTTAACTGTTTCTATGCTATCTAAAAACTATAAGAGAAGAATATGAGATCAAAAAAATTTTATTTTCCTTTGTCTCCTAACTTACCTACACTTTGAGATGGATACAACATTTTTTCCTATTGAGTTTAAACTGAGTGTGTGTGTGACACTCAGTCACACATTAGTCACAAACATTATTGTTTTTATACAATCACCTAATTAGCTTTTGCATTTGTAAGAAGGTTTGAGGCAGCTACTACACTGTTAGCTTCTAAGAATTTATTTCTATCAAGACTTTTCTATTTCTCAATTTAGTAAAATATAATCCTCAAAATTTCACTTTTGTAAGACTTGGTAGAAGCTTCATCTACTACTCTTAAGAGAAGACCCTATAAGTTAGAAGAATCACATGGTCATGTGACTATGGCTTACTCTAAAACTTGACTAATCATTGTAGGTAAAGAACCTTATAAAGAGAGTACCTGCCTTAACTCTATTTCAGTTTAGCATTATTTTCCAACATCCCTCCAAATCAGGTTGACCCATTGGTAGCCTACGAAGGTGGCTTTTATAAAACATACCTGTCCAGTAGAGTGTAGGTCCACAAAGCAAACCGCAAACCATTTGCCTTTTAAAATTTCCTAGTCTCTATGTTAAAAAGTGTAAAGAAACAGATGAAGCTAATTTTTAATGTATTTTATGTAACTCTATCTAAGATATTTTCATTTCAACAGATTATCATCAATCTAAAAATATTAATGAGATATTTTATGTATACCAAATTTTCAAAATCTGTATCTTACACTTTAGAGCCCATCTCAGTTTTCACCAGCCATATATTTCAAACGATCACTAACCACATGTGGCTGTCATTTACCATATTGGTCAATATAGGTCTAGAAGATATGAGAAAAGTAAACAGTCTCCATTAGCAACAGATCTTGACCCAGAGTACTTAGGCATAGTGTCAATAATTCTCATACATGTTGATTGCCTCATCAGAGAGTTAACTCATTGCTCTTTATGCTTTAACCACAGTGGTGTATATCATGCATAATAAGGTTTCCCATAATAATCTCTTCTTTTTTTATAATCTTTCACCTTAACTGTTTCTATGCTATCTAAAAACTATAAGAGAAGAATATGAGATCAGTAGTTTAAAAGGGATACAATCTTCATTTTCCTTTGTCTCTCCTAACTTACCTACACTTTGAGATGCACAATCACTTGTCATGTTCCACCACTCCCAATCACGCCAATAATTTCACATAACCCCTCTTGTCTCTCCTCCTAGCTTCCCATGCACCCTAATATTCTGTGGAAGCATTTCAGATGAATGTTAATCTTCCATTTGTTTTTTCTTACTTCTGTTTCACCTTCACGAGTTCCTCAGTGCTGTGCTTGAGTTAATTTTGTGTTAAGCCACTCTTCCAACTCTGACACTGTGTACTCCAGGCAGTAATTCACTGCAGGTCTGGATAAGAGCACTCCCTTGAGAGTAGCTTCCAAAAGGGTGGCATCTTTAGAGTGTCAGGAAATTCACCAGGAATAAGAAGAAATGAAGCTACAAAGCAGAAACCAGGAGTAAGAAAATAGCAGTGCTCCATAATGGGGCAAATACGCCTGTCAAATGAAATCTAAGTGGAAGGGACTGTTAGTGAGGGAAGCTGCCACCTCGTGTCCATTGCCAAGGGACTCGGGGAACTAGCCAAGCCTCCCTTAATTGAGTAAAATGACAATCAGCCATGATGCTAAAACAGAGATGAAATTTATAAATAGGGTTGATAGCAGGATTTTTCCAGCTTCTGATTGCTGTCTGGCTATGGTTCCACCCTTAGAAAAATTCTGTCCTTTGAGTGCCAAATTCAAAAGATGATTTTGTCCAACTTGTTACCGCCATATTTTCTGGATCTCTTAAAATAGAATTGGATCATAGTTTAGTAAAAGAACTTGACATGTAAAAATGGATGGGCACATAGGAAGAGGCCAGGCTTGTGAAATGCATTTATTCCATGAATAGTGAAATCTCCTTTCTCAAATTTGAAAATGTTACTGAAGCACAGTTTTTTAAGTACAGATTTACACTGAGAGTGGAGTCTCTTCTCATAGGATTTTTCTCTGAGGAAATGGAAATATGAGATGCTTAAGTCTTTTAATTTGGTGCCCCCCAACAAGAAAACCCTGTCTTCTTTTCCACTCTGCCCTGCTGCCTAACTACTCCCCACACCTCTCTCTATAACACACACACACACACACACACACACACACACACACAATCAGGCATTCTTGCTTCAACACTACATAACCGAAACTTGAGAAGAAGGTTTACCTGAAGAATGTGTTCATGCATTTTGATAATGACTTCAAAGTCTCAGTTGCTTTCTCCAACTCACTGTTAAAGATGGGACCACGGCTATCTCATGATCTATCACATGAGCTGTCTCAACAACTCAGAGCAGCCTTTGAATAAACATACTGGGTCTCTGAAAAAACTCTGCAGGCTTCAAAGGATTTCAGGAGGGAACCATGCAACCTCAGAGGCAATTTCATGCCTTGGGCTAACCCCATGCCTTGTCCATGCATATTCTGACCTTCTTGATCCTAGCATGAGTCAATTGAATGTAAATTGGTTCAAGTTTCAAGTTCAAATCTCCCAGATATCAGTCTGTACCAGGTTTCTGGGAGGTGTCTCAGCTTAGATCATCTCACCCAGTTCTCCCAGGGAGTGTGGGAGAGATAGCATTGTTACCTTTATTCTACAGAAGAGAAAACCAGAGTTCAGAGAGGTTCACTGCAGAGTCAGGGTTCGAACCTGGATCTAGATTTTGATGTAAAGCTAGAATTTCTCCCTTATGGTATCACCAGTGTGAGATGTGCCTTTGACTGGAAGGAGAACACAGACTTTTAGGCCATCTCTCCAGGAGAGAGTGTTTTGGGCTGTCCTCTCCTTAATCTTACATCCTCATCTGCTTTCTCTTCCTGACCCTTACTTCATTTTTGTTCCTTACTTGGGCTCATGTTCTGTCTTTCCACTTTCCATTCCTTCCCAATGCTCTTTTATCTATAGTTTGCTCAGACTCCATAGGTCAGGGAATCTTTTAGTTGCCATACATTGAGATAGGCTGCCAGTGATAATACAAGTGAACACATACACTTCTGTCAAAGGACGTCATGGAGACAGACGCTTAACAAAATCATAATGGTAGTCTGAGTGTGAGAAATGCTCCCGTGTGTGTGTGTTTTGCTCTGTGAGCCCAACACTGCTCACTTCATCTACTGTTATTCTACTTAGAAGTTCAGCAAAACAAAACAGAGGGTGGATTGAAAAAAGCAGCTGAGAACAGGCCTATTGGTGAAACCAACTGAAACAAACCACTGAGATAAGCACTTCACACTTTCAATGAAAAAGGGATGTGAGTAGATTACTTTGGATGGGTACAAGTCCAGATTCCTGAGCTGCAAGGGCACAGAGCCCTAGACCCCAGGTTTTGAGTCACTGTCTGAAGAAAGGAGCAGTTTCCATGGCAACTATCCTATCAGATTAATGGCCTCTCTGAGCACTCACTGGCCCAAATCTGCTCACTTTCCAAAACAGAACCAGTGGTGCTTTCAGGGACACTTCTCATAAAACCACATCTATGGTGAGAGTGGTGAATTTTATCCCCAGGCCCTTTTTTTTGGAATGACAGCTCCAGGAGCTCCAAAATTTAAGAAGCAACTTGTTTGGCCCAATAAGAAGTATAACTGTAATTCCTATCTCCTTAGGTCAGGTTACTGGGGAGAAGGCTTCATATCCTGCAGAAGGCAGTTCGTGAAAATGCTAGCTTCTGGAAAGGTGATAGCAGAAAAGACTTTGTGATCTTGCTACTGATGTGAGATCTTGCGTATTCATGGTGCCTTCCTGTCTGGAGAGCAGTCTGAGGTGGAGTCAATTGCAAATTCAAGACTCATCCTGTGGTAATTCAATGACTTTGATCCTTTGGGAATGAAGGACTTGCTCCCAAGTTGCTGGAAAAGCTGTAATAGTGTTCTTAGCTGCCAGCAACCTATGAGGGCTCAGCAAGTCCACTCAAGGCTTCCTGGGGTGTCCCCCATCCAATACTGATTGTTAAGGGGACAAAAAGGTCCATCCCCCTTTGTTCAACTTAGGACCACTCTAAAGGCTTACCCTGAAGAGCAGATGAGCTTCTATTAGACTGCATCACAGCTCAGCTTCACCCTCTGCCCAATCCTTCCCGCAGGTGTGAATCCCAAGAGCAGACCTTAATACATGTCCATCTCAGTCTCCTCCCCAGGCAACTTGGCTTCTGGCATATCCCAAGGTCCATTAGTTGTTCAGGTCAGGAACATCTCTGCAGGCAGAGCAGACTCAAGGCAGTGAGCTACATAACAACCACCAGGGACCTGGCAGTGTGCCTGGACATGGGACACAGTGCTGAACCAGCACTCAGTACACATCTGGTGGATGACAGTGCTTTGATTCTGTTCCGGTGTCTACTTGAATGAACATTGATGTTCCCATTTGTTGTCTTTGATTATGACTTACTGCAGTCTCCCTGGAGAAGGGATTACACCCTCACATGCCACCTCTCCCAGGAGGGAGAGTTTCCCTCCTCCAAGCTTCCCTCTGAACTCCTTTTTTGCTCCCAGTGATTGTTTCTCATGGCTTTCATCACTCATTCCACAAACACTTCTGGATTTCACACCATGTGCCTGGTGCCGTGGCCCAGTGCTGGCAGTGCAGAGGTGGGAGGCACAGTTCCTGGATCAACAAGCTCATAATCTATACCAGAGATAAGCAAATAAATATGTACTGGAGGGTACCATGGCCACAGATATGGTAGAGGTGGGATGAGGTGTACCTAGGAGGGTCATCCCTGAGGGGGTCAAGCCACGGGGATGTAATAACAATGTCAGTGAATGCTTTTCAGGTGATGGCACAGCTGGTCTTGGAGGGTGCTAGGTGTTAGTGAGGTGTAGTAGTCTATGTATTCCTATGGCTGCTGTAACAGATTACTACAAATTTAGTGGCCTAAACAATACAAATTATTTCTCTCACAGTTCAGTTCTGAGGGCAGACATCTGAGACCAGTTTTACTTAGTTAAAGTCAAGATGCTCTGGCTCCTTCTGGAGGGGCTAGGGTAGAATTTGTTTTGTTGCCTTTTCTGGCTTTTAGAGGCTGCCAGCAACCTATGAGGGCTCAGCAAGTCCACTCAAGGCTTCCTGGGGTGTCCCCCATCCAATACTGATTGTTAAGGGGACAAAAAGGTCCATCCCCCTTTGTTCAACTTAGGACCACTCTAAAGGCTTACCCTGAAGAGCAGATGAGCTTCTATTAGACTGCATCACAGCTCAGCTTCACCCTCTGCCCAATCCTTCCGCAGGTGTGAATCCCAAGAGCAGACCTTAATACATGTCCATCTCAGTCTCCTCCCCAGGCAACTTGGCTTCTGGCATATCCCAAGGTCCATTAGTTGTTCAGGTCAGGAACATCTCTGCAGGCAGAGCAGACTCAAGGCAGTGAGCTACATAACAACCACCAGGGACCTGGCAGTGTGCCTGGACATGGGACACAGTGCTGAACCAGCACTCAGTACACATCTGGTGGATGACAGTGCTTTGATTCTGTTCCGGTGTCTACTTGAATGAACATTGATGTTCCCATTTGTTGTCTTTGATTATGACTTACTGCAGTCTCCCTGGAGAAGGGATTACACCCTCACATGCCACCTCTCCCAGGAGGGAGCGTTTCCCTCCTCCAAGCTTCCCTCTGAACTCCTTTTTTGCTCCCAGTGATTGTTTCTCATGGCTTTCATCACTCATTCCACAAACACTTCTGGATTTCACACCATGTGCCTGGTGCCGTGGCCCAGTGCTGGCAGTGCAGAGGTGGGAGGCACAGTTCCTGGATCAACAAGCTCATAATCTATACCAGAGATAAGCAAATAAATATGTACTGGAGGGTACCATGGCCACAGATATGGTAGAGGTGGGATGAGGTGTACCTAGGAGGGTCATCCCTGAGGGGGTCAAGCCACGGGGATGTAATAACAATGTCAGTGAATGCTTTTCAGGTGATGGCACAGCTGGTCTTGGAGGGTGCTAGGTGTTAGTGAGGTGTAGTAGTCTATGTATTCCTATGGCTGCTGTAACAGATTACTACAAATTTAGTGGCCTAAACAATACAAATTATTTCTCTCACAGTTCAGTTCTGAGGGCAGACATCTGAGACCAGTTTTACTTAGTTAAAGTCAAGATGCTCTGGCTCCTTCTGGAGGGGCTAGGGTAGAATTTGTTTTGTTGCCTTTTCTGGCTTTTAGAGGCTGCCCATATTCCTTGGCTCATGACCTCATCTTCCAAGCCAGAAGCACAGCATCTTCTCTCCTCTCTGATCTCTGTGTCTATCCTAATAGCTTTTCTCTCTTGCTCTTCCTGCTCATCTCTTCTAAGGACCCTTGTTTGTGATGACACTGAAGCCACTTGGGTAACTTAGGATCATTCCCCACAATCGAAATCCTTAATTTAATCCTATATTCAAAGTTCCCTTTGCCATGTAGGGTAACATATTCAGGAACTACAATATGGATACCTTTTGCAGTGGGGCATTATTCAATTTTCAACATCCAGGACCCCAGCCGGGTCAGCACCCAAGGCAGAGAGATGAACAGGGGCAGGGGCATGGCTGGCATTATTTGGGCAACTGTAGACATTTCATAAGGTAGGAAGCATAAGTTTCATACAAGGATGTCAAGTGATGAAGCTAGATAGCTATGCAGGGGAGCTGGCTCATTCAAGCACTGTGTTTGGAGCTTGAGTTGGAATTCATCACCTATTTGCTCATGAGTGTCTGAGGCCACTATTTAGATCAGTGTCTTCTTGATACCACCATAGCTCTGGTCAGGGACTGGCACAGGACAGGAGCTCAGCATGTGTGTGGCACCAACAAATGCTAGCTGCACCTTGCTGGGACACTGTGATGGAAGGTAGAATGGAGTGAGCAGAGAACTTGAGGCCCCGGAGCCTGCCTGACATTGTGTGGCAGTGTGACTGGCCTTCATGAGCTTGCTGGCACGGATGTTTTCTGAGCCAGCAGCATCAGGGGTACAAGGTGGGGAAGGCTTTTTGGAGAGTTCACATAATAAAGATGCTGAGGTCATCGTCATTCAAGCCAGGGAAGATGGATACTTAAGAGTTTATCATCTTCTTCTCTCTAATGAATATTTCCACAATTCCTATGGCTGCTGTAACAGATTACTACAAATTTAGTGGCCTAAACAATACAAATTATTTCTCTCACAGTTCAGTTCTGAGGGCAGACATCTGAGACCAGTTTTACTTAGTTAAAGTCAAGATGCTCTGGCTCCTTCTGGAGGGGCTAGGGTAGAATTTGTTTTGTTGCCTTTTCTGGCTTTTAGAGGCTGCCCATATTCCTTGGCTCATGACCTCATCTTCCAAGCCAGAAGCACAGCATCTTCTCTCCTCTCTGATCTCTGTGTCTATCCTAATAGCTTTTCTCTCTTGCTCTTCCTGCTCATCTCTTCTAAGGACCCTTGTTTGTGATGACACTGAAGCCACTTGGGTAACTTAGGATCATTCCCCACAATCGAAATCCTTAATTTAATCCTATATTCAAAGTTCCCTTTGCCATGTAGGGTAACATATTCAGGAACTACAATATGGATACCTTTTGCAGTGGGGCATTATTCAATTTTCAACATCCAGGACCCCAGCCGGGTCAGCACCCAAGGCAGAGAGATGAACAGGGGCAGGGGCATGGCTGGCATTATTTGGGCAACTGTAGACATTTCATAAGGTAGGAAGCATAAGTTTCATACAAGGATGTCAAGTGATGAAGCTAGATAGCTATGCAGGGGAGCTGGCTCATTCAAGCACTGTGTTTGGAGCTTGAGTTGGAATTCATCACCTATTTGCTCATGAGTGTCTGAGGCCACTATTTAGATCAGTGTCTTCTTGATACCACCATAGCTCTGGTCAGGGACTGGCACAGGACAGGAGCTCAGCATGTGTGTGGCACCAACAAATGCTAGCTGCACCTTGCTGGGACACTGTGATGGAAGGTAGAATGGAGTGAGCAGAGAACTTGAGGCCCCGGAGCCTGCCTGACATTGTGTGGCAGTGTGACTGGCCTTCATGAGCTTGCTGGCACGGATGTTTTCTGAGCCAGCAGCATCAGGGGTACAAGGTGGGGAAGGCTTTTTGGAGAGTTCACATAATAAAGATGCTGAGGTCATCGTCATTCAAGCCAGGGAAGATGGATACTTAAGAGTTTATCATCTTCTTCTCTCTAATGAATATTTCCACAATATAAAGTTTTCCAAAGGCTATATGAGCAGACATGAGGTGCACAAAAGAGCAACCTAGAAAGTACAACTGGTCGCCAAAAGGGAGAGGTAATGATTGGGACTGGTCTAGGGTCAAAAAGGATTAAGATGACAAAAACTTAACACTTGGACTTCCCTGGTGGTCCAGTGGGTAAAGAGTCTACCTTAGGGCTTCCCCTGGTGGTCCAGTGGGTAAGGACACCGCCTTGCAGTGCAAGGGGCGCCAGTTCGATCCCTGGCCTGGGAAGATCCCACGTGCCACGGAGTAGCTGGACTGATGTGTCCAATTACCGAGCTGGAGCTCTGGGGCGCATGCGCCCAGAGCCTGCGCTCTGCTACAACAGAAGCCACCCTGATGGGAGGCCCACAGGAGCCAAAGAACAAAGACGGATGAAAATAGAGAAATGAAAGACCAATAGAAGTGACCTGCCTGTCCCCCTTCCTCTCCACCCCACCCCCCCAAAAGATAAATTAATAAAATAAATGTTTAGAAAAAAAAGAGAGAGTCCACCTTACAGCACAAGGGGCACTGGTTCAATCCCTGGCCTGGAAAGATCCCATGTGCCATGGAGAGACTGGACTGGTGTGCCCAATTACAAGCCAGTGTTCTGGAGTGCATGCACCTAGAGCTGGTGTTCTGCAGTGAGAGAGGCCACTGCAATGGGAGGCCCACACAGGCCAATGAATAAAAAGATCGATGAAAATAAATATAAATTTAGAAAGAGGCATGATGGGGAAAAAGAAAAAAATTTTTTAAAAAAATTAACACTTGGGCTTCCTTGGTGGTCCAGTGGGTAAGGACACCGCCTTGCAGTGAAAGGGGCGCCAGTTTGATCCCTGGCCTGGGGAGATCCCACGTACTGTGGAGTGGCTGGACCGATGTGTCCAATTACCGAGCCGGAGATCTGGAGCGCATGTGCCCAGAATTGGTGCTCTGCGACAACAGAGGCCACCGTGATGGGAGGCCCACATGGGCCAAAGAACAAAGATGGATGAAAATAGACAAATGAAAGACCAATGGAAGTGGCCCACCTGCTCCCTTCCCTCCCCAACCCCCCAAAATAAATAAATAAACAAATCTTTAAAATTAAAAAGAAAAAAAAAGAAAATTAACACTTGCCCCTCACACCAGTCAGAATAGCCATCACCAAAAATCTACATATAATAAATACTGGAGAGGATGTGGTGAAAAGGGAATCTTCCTACACTATTGATTGGAATGTAAGTTGGTATAGCCATTATAGAGAACAGTATGCAGGTTCCTTAAGAAACTAAAAATAGAATTGCCATATGCAATCCCACTCTTGAAGACAGTAATTCAAAAAGATACATACACCCCCAACATTATTCACAATAGCCAAGACATGGAAACAACCTAAATGTCTACCAACAGATGAATGAATAAAGATGTGGTGCATATATTATCACATAATGGAATATTACTCGATCATAAGCAAGAACAAAATAATGCCATTTGCAGCAACATGGATGCACATAAAGATTATTATACGAAGTCAGAAAGAGAGGAAATGAATTTACAAAACAGAAATACACTCACAGATATAGAAAACAAACATGTTTACCAAAGTGGAAAGAAGGGGAGATGGATAAACAGATTTACTATATATATATATATATATATATATATACACACACACACACATATATACACATATATGTACACATATATATAGTAAACAAAGATCTATCATATAGCACAATGAACTATATTCAATATCCTGTAAAAAGACAAATTCATGTCATTCACTTAATGGAGAACTTCAATGCAAATTCTCCATAAATTGTAAAGCTTTGCACACCCAGAAAGGACTTTTCCTCAGTCATTCATACAAACACTATTTCCTCAGGAATTAGGCCATTGTTTTTTCCAATATTTGGTACATGAGTGTGTGATACATGAGATTAGTGTCATTCCCAAGTGTCATTCATCAAGGAACCTCAAGGCCCCCTGCAATAATTCCTTCTTGACACAGATTCCCTCTCAGGCCAACCGTCTAAGCTGTGTTGGTAACCTCTCTGTCCCTGGTCCCCAGACGCTGAAGGACGCCAGCGACAATGCACGCAAGGACTTCCACCGCGAGGCTGAGCTGCTGACCAACCTGCAGCATGAGCACATTGTCAAGTTCTATGGCGTTTGTGTGGAGGGCGACCCGCTCATCATTGTCTTGAGTACATGAAGCATGGGGACCTCAACAAGTTCCTCAGGTCGAGGGGCACGGGAGTCAGGTGGGAGGTGGTCTCCAGACACCCTGGTAAGACTAAGAATAGCCATCACCAAAAATCTACATATAATAAATACTGGAGAGGATGTGGTGAAAAGGGAATCTTCCTACACTATTGATTGGAATGTAAGTTGGTATAGCCATTATAGAGAACAGTATGCAGGTTCCTTAAGAAACTAAAAATAGAATTGCCATATGCAATCCCACTCTTGAAGACAGTAATTCAAAAAGATACATACACCCCCAACATTATTCACAATAGCCAAGACATGGAAACAACCTAAATGTCTACCAACAGATGAATGAATAAAGATGTGGTGCATATATTATCACATAATGGAATATTACTCGATCATAAGCAAGAACAAAATAATGCCATTTGCAGCAACATGGATGCACATAAAGATTATTATACGAAGTCAGAAAGAGAGGAAATGAATTTACAAAACAGAAATACACTCACAGATATAGAAAACAAACATGTTTACCAAAGTGGAAAGAAGGGGAGATGGATAAACAGATTTACTATATATATATATATATATATATATATACACACACACACACATATATACACATATATGTACACATATATATAGTAAACAAAGATCTATCATATAGCACAATGAACTATATTCAATATCCTGTAAAAAGACAAATTCATGTCATTCACTTAATGGAGAACTTCAATGCAAATTCTCCATAAATTGTAAAGCTTTGCACACCCAGAAAGGACTTTTCCTCAGTCATTCATACAAACACTATTTCCTCAGGAATTAGGCCATTGTTTTTTCCAATATTTGGTACATGAGTGTGTGATACATGAGATTAGTGTCATTCCCAAGTGTCATTCATCAAGGAACCTCAAGGCCCCCTGCAATAATTCCTTCTTGACACAGATTCCCTCTCAGGCCAACCGTCTAAGCTGTGTTGGTAACCTCTCTGTCCCTGGTCCCCAGACGCTGAAGGACGCCAGCGACAATGCACGCAAGGACTTCCACCGCGAGGCTGAGCTGCTGACCAACCTGCAGCATGAGCACATTGTCAAGTTCTATGGCGTTTGTGTGGAGGGCGACCCGCTCATCATGGTCTTCGAGTACATGAAGCATGGGGACCTCAACAAGTTCCTCAGGTACGAGGGGCACCGGGAGTCAGGTGGGAGGTGGTCTCCAGACACCCTGGAAGTGAGGATGTGGAGTGGGGAGTTCCCACAAAGGAACAAGGAATCCCTGGACCTTTCTCTGGAGCCCCCTCTTCTGGTGACAACACCAACCCCTGCCATAGAGAAAGAACCAAAGGCCATAGCATTTCCCCTTTCCCAGAGCCAATGAACTCTGCTAACATGATGCTAATGATTCCACTCCTTTCCACCTGTATGTATTGAGTGTGAATTCAGTGACTAGTACATGAAGTGTACATCTGAGATGGGCCTTAGGATCTGGAGGAGTTTGCCTGGCAGATTAAGGAAAGAGTGTTATTCCAGTAAAGGAAACAGCAAGAACTCAGGCATCCAGGTGTCACAGGGAAAGGCTTGGGCCAGAGAGAGTGGAAAGTTTGAAGATGCCAGATAAGGCAAGTAACCAGGGTGATGGGAGATTTAGAGAAGGAGGTAGGAGGAGTCATGGATGGAAAATGAGCATTCAAACTTTATTTTGACGACAGAAAAAAGAACCAGGAGGTCAGTAGGTCAGAGGATCGAGTGAAAAGAACACAATCAAGAGTGAAACGACTAGAAGAAAGGAGGTGAAATGACATTGGACAGGGCCATGGAGGACTCAGGGTTCATGTTGAGTCCCTGAGATCAGGAAAAGATGGTCAGCTTCACCTTGGGGTTGTGAAGCTGGGTAGAAACAGGAAACAGCAAAGCAAGGGAAGGGGAAGCATTGAGGATAAAAGGGAGTCGTTGGGTTGTCACTTGGATTTATAGTATTAGCCAAAATGAGTGTTGGTTCAGTGACAGGTTTTCAGAAGGTCCCTTTCTTGAGGCAGTGGGTAAAGGGGCCTGGGAGGAGGCACAAGTTAAAGCACCTGAGAGATGACTTGCATCTAAAAAAACCCCGCAGAGCAGTGTCTCTTGAGGGAACAATAAAAATCCAGGCAGGATGCTGCCCTGGAGTTGAATCTCAGCTCTGACATGTATTAACTGAATGACCTTGGGCAAGTCCTTTTGCTGTTCTGATGATACTGTTGCACCAGCGGGGCAAGCATGAGGCTGAATTAGAATAAATAGGAAGTTTGTGGCATAGGATGGGCCAGGAGGATGTTTTCAACAGGCAGAAACTTGGATCTTACACCAATTGCCTCAGGGAGAGAAACTGACAGCATAGCTAGTTTGGGGGGTGGGGGGGGGCGCGGGTTGGGGTGGGGAGGAGGGTGGTGTGCGGACCACTTCTATTGTTGTTTTTTTTTTTTTTTTTCATTTATCTATTTTCATCCATCTTTGTTCTTTGGCCCCTGTGGGCCTCCCATCACGGTGGCCTCTGTTGTCACAAAGCACAGGCTCTGGGCGCATGCGCCCCGGAGCTCCGGCTCGGTAATTGGACTCATCGGTCCAGCCACTCCGTGGCATGTGGGGTCTTCCCAGGCCAGGGATTGAACTGGCGCCCCTTTCACTGCAAGGCAGTGTCCTTACTCACTGGACCACCAGGGAAGCCTGCAGAGCTTGTTTTGATGGGAGAGACAGAGGAAGCTGGTGGTCACCCTGCTGGAGCCCATAGTGAGTGTTCTTATCCTTTATATACCAGGGAGAGAATTAATGTGCTGGCTCATATACTCCTTTTTGAAGGAAACCAAGTGATGCTTTTACTTGCATTAAGCAGAGGCACAAATGGAAGTTGCCAATGTAAGATCTTATGTGATAGAACAAGGAAGAAGTCTCAGTGTTGAGGCCTGGGAGACCTGGGTTCTCTCTCCCATTCTGCATCAGGGGCTGGGGTCTTTAAGGGGCGTCCCCAGCCCACTTCGCCTCAGTCCCCTCGACCCTCAGGTGGAATGGAGTTAGAATCTCTGGAAAATGCATCCGGCTCTAACATGCTGTTTTCTTTAAAATGTAGCTAATCTTTCAAAGATTAGCAGTTGCTGGCCATGATTTCTTTCTTTTTTTTTTTAAATTTATTTTTATGCTTTCTTCATCGCACCACCCCTTTTGGGATCTTAGTTCCCTGACCAGGGATTGAACCTATCCATGCCCCTTGCGTTGGAAGCAGAGATACTTTTTTTTTTTTTTAACTTTTTTTTGGGTTGGGGGAGGGAGGGGAGCAGGTGGGTCACTTCTATTGGTCTTTCATTTGTCTATTTTCATCCATCTTTGTTCTTTGGCCCGTGTGGGCCTCCCATCGCGGTGGCCTCTGTTGTCACAGAACACTGATTCTGGGGACATGCACTCCAGATCTCTGGCTCGGTAATTGGGCACATCAGTCCAGCCGCTCTGCAGCACCTGGGATCTTCCCAGGCCAGGGATCGAACAGGTACCCCTTGCACTGAAAGGCAGTGTCCTTACCCACTGGACCACCAGGGAAGCCCTGATTTCTTGATAAACAGTATAGTTTAGGAGAAATAGGAAAGATGGTCCTGACTGGCCTCAGTTGCCTCATCTTTAAAAGGGATCTAATAACATCCATTTCAAGGACTATTGTTAAGACTATTGTGGTGGCTAATGTTGTGTCTTAGAAAAGGCAAGCGTGTTGTTAGTCACTCAATGTCCGACTGTGTGGAGCCCCATGGACTGTAGCCCACCAGGCTCCTCTGTCCATGGAATTATCCAGGCAAGAATACTAGAGTGCGTAGTCTCCCTTCTCCAGGGAAATCTTCTCTACCCAGGGATTGAATCCAGGTGTCCTGTGCTGTAGGGAGATTCTTTACCCTCTGAGCCACCAGGGAAGCCCATTGTAATACCATAGAATCAACAGATGCTGTTCCCATAGTCCTTCTGCTATGACACATTTTCCTCTTTAATTTGGTTGAAGGATCCGTAATCCTGCAGAAGTTTGGTTTTACATTATTGCAGCACCTAGATCATTCTGTCCTCCTCCAGTTTCTATGGGCACAGGACAGAGCTTTCCACAGAAAGCTGGAAAGCAGCCACTGGAAGGTTCAGGAACTGCAAACTTTTGAGAAATAAGTCAATTGCTGAGAGAAAGTAGAAGGGGGAGAGGTTGCTGCTGTGTTTAGAAATGGCATCCCATGGCTTGTACAGTCTGGATCATTTCGACCATCTCTAGTCTCATGAATACACATGCACAGTGGGAGCTTTCCCATCATTTGACTCATCTAACATGAAAGGAACAAAGAAGACACATTAAATTGAGGTCGTGGAAAAACCCTATCCATTTTGTTCTTTGGCGTTGGAAGCAGAGATACTTTTTTTTTAACTTTTTTTTTGGGTTGGGGGAGGGAGGGGAGCAGGTGGGTCACTTCTATTGGTCTTTCATTTGTCTATTTTCATCCATCTTTGTTCTTTGGCCCGTGTGGGCCTCCCATCGCGGTGGCCTCTGTTGTCACAGAACACTGATTCTGGGGACATGCACTCCAGATCTCTGGCTCGGTAATTGGGCACATCAGTCCAGCCGCTCTGCAGCACCTGGGATCTTCCCAGGCCAGGGATCGAACAGGTACCCCTTGCACTGAAAGGCAGTGTCCTTACCCACTGGACCACCAGGGAAGCCCTGATTTCTTGATAAACAGTATAGTTTAGGAGAAATAGGAAAGATGGTCCTGACTGGCCTCAGTTGCCTCATCTTTAAAAGGGATCTAATAACATCCATTTCAAGGACTATTGTTAAGACTATTGTGGTGGCTAATGTTGTGTCTTAGAAAAGGCAAGCGTGTTGTTAGTCACTCAATGTCCGACTGTGTGGAGCCCCATGGACTGTAGCCCACCAGGCTCCTCTGTCCATGGAATTATCCAGGCAAGAATACTAGAGTGCGTAGTCTCCCTTCTCCAGGGAAATCTTCTCTACCCAGGGATTGAATCCAGGTGTCCTGTGCTGTAGGGAGATTCTTTACCCTCTGAGCCACCAGGGAAGCCCATTGTAATACCATAGAATCAACAGATGCTGTTCCCATAGTCCTTCTGCTATGACACATTTTCCTCTTTAATTTGGTTGAAGGATCCGTAATCCTGCAGAAGTTTGGTTTTACATTATTGCAGCACCTAGATCATTCTGTCCTCCTCCAGTTTCTATGGGCACAGGACAGAGCTTTCCACAGAAAGCTGGAAAGCAGCCACTGGAAGGTTCAGGAACTGCAAACTTTTGAGAAATAAGTCAATTGCTGAGAGAAAGTAGAAGGGGGAGAGGTTGCTGCTGTGTTTAGAAATGGCATCCCATGGCTTGTACAGTCTGGATCATTTCGACCATCTCTAGTCTCATGAATACACATGCACAGTGGGAGCTTTCCCATCATTTGACTCATCTAACATGAAAGGAACAAAAGAAGACACATTAAATTGAGGTCTAGCTGCTTATAGGAGAACTAATTTCCCCCTGTTCCCATGTTCTATGGCTGTGTCCCTATTTTAAAATGGTGTTTTTCCCAAACTATAGCATAATAAATTCAGATGTACTCATGTAGATGCAAATAAATGCCTCTGTGAGTTCAACCTGTGCACACATGTGTGTGTGTCTGTGTTTGTGTGTGTGTGTGTTGATTCCCTAACTTTCAGCTCCATCCATCCCTAGCTCTCCTTCCTGCCTTCCAGAAGGAGCAGGCACCTGATTCTTCTTTGGAAGCTTCCAAAGGGTGTGTAATTGTTGAAAGCCTCCTCTGCTCAATTTCAGAATCTGCTGAATGCCCAGGGCAAGAGGTTTTCTATACCAAGAATCAGGTTCCCAGGCCCAAGGAAGTGCTGTGAACTACAGTTTGTCCTCTCATTCTGGGAGGGAACCCTGCCCTAACAGTGCCCTGAACTGTGTCCCCATGTATCACTGGAATGGCTCTGTGAAGATAGATGTCTACAGTTGTCCTCCCATTCTACTTACTCATCCCAAAGTCATACACTGAGGACCAATAGGAACAGACCCTCTGTTAGGTTGGGTGGGAGATGAGGAGTTAAACATGGTCCTTGCTTTAAGGAGATTACAGTTTTTCCTCTAAGAATTCTCCTGAATTCCCTTCCAATGAGGGGAGGAGTGAGAGAAGGTCTTTTTTTTTTTTTTTTTCATATGATAACTTATTAACTGGGAGTTCCCTGGCCACCCAGTGGTTAGGGCAAGGCATGTTCATTGTTGGGGGCCAGGTTCAATACCTGATTGGGGAATTAATATCCCTCAAATCTCATGACAAGGTCAGGAATGCTATTTAATGTTTAGCCTTTCTAAACATTCCTAAATGTTTTAAATTTATCAATTTAATAAGCTATTATTACCATCATCCCCAATTTGCAGTTGAAGAAACAGTCATGCAGCTAGTGAGTGATGGAGCTGAGGCGAAGCCCACAGCTCCTGGCGGCAAACCCCATAGTCTCAACCACATCAGTACTTCCTCTTGAAGTGGCCATTAGAAACAGAAGGCGGGTAAGGTCTTGTAGAATTCTGGAGCCACAAATAAGCTGCTGCCACCCATTCTGCAGACAATAGGCCACCCCTGTTCCCATGTTCTATGGCTGTGTCCCTATTTTAAAATGGTGTTTTTCCCAAACTATAGCATAATAAATTCAGATGTACTCATGTAGATGCAAATAAATGCCTCTGTGAGTTCAACCTGTGCACACATGTGTGTGTGTCTGTGTTTGTGTGTGTGTGTTGATTCCCTAACTTTCAGCTCCATCCATCCCTAGCTCTCCTTCCTGCCTTCCAGAAGGAGCAGGCACCTGATTCTTCTTTGGAAGCTTCCAAAGGGTGTGTAATTGTTGAAAGCCTCCTCTGCTCAATTTCAGAATCTGCTGAATGCCCAGGGCAAGAGGTTTTCTATACCAAGAATCAGGTTCCCAGGCCCAAGGAAGTGCTGTGAACTACAGTTTGTCCTCTCATTCTGGGAGGGAACCCTGCCCTAACAGTGCCCTGAACTGTGTCCCCATGTATCACTGGAATGGCTCTGTGAAGATAGATGTCTACAGTTGTCCTCCCATTCTACTTACTCATCCCAAAGTCATACACTGAGGACCAATAGGAACAGACCCTCTGTTAGGTTGGGTGGGAGATGAGGAGTTAAACATGGTCCTTGCTTTAAGGAGATTACAGTTTTTCCTCTAAGAATTCTCCTGAATTCCCTTCCAATGAGGGGAGGAGTGAGAGAAGGTCTTTTTTTTTTTTTTTTTCATATGATAACTTATTAACTGGGAGTTCCCTGGCCACCCAGTGGTTAGGGCAAGGCATGTTCATTGTTGGGGGCCAGGTTCAATACCTGATTGGGGAATTAATATCCCTCAAATCTCATGACAAGGTCAGGAATGCTATTTAATGTTTAGCCTTTCTAAACATTCCTAAATGTTTTAAATTTATCAATTTAATAAGCTATTATTACCATCATCCCCAATTTGCAGTTGAAGAAACAGTCATGCAGCTAGTGAGTGATGGAGCTGAGACGCAAGCCCACAGCTCCTGGCGGCAAACCCCATAGTCTCAACCACATCAGTACTTCCTCTTGAAGTGGCCATTAGAAACAGAAGGCGGGTAAGGTCTTGTAGAATTCTGGAGCCACAGAAGTATGGCTCAGTGCTGCTGCCACCCATTCTGCAGACAATAGGCCACTGCAGGGAGGGCAGCCTCCTCTTCAGAATCCTGACCCTGCTCCCTGCGCCAGGGCGCTGAAGGGGCTCTCCGCTCATGAGACATGTTCTTCTGAAAAAGGTGAACTATCTTTTGATTTCCAAGAGCTGCAGGGTAACCTGTGGAGAGAAACAGAGGGGTGTTGTCAACTTTGTTTACACTCCTTTTTAGGAACCTGTTTAAAAGACTCGCCTTCTTTCTTTTTATAGCAGGAGTTCCCACTCAAGCAGAGACTCCAAAGGCTTCTTCTATTAGCAGGAGCCTTGTTCAAATACCCAGAACCAAGCAGGAGAAACAGCTGGCTAAAAATGAAGGAGCTTGACCCACCTCCCGAGGGAGGAGTAGAGTTCGGAGGCCCTGAAGGGCGCTCACTTGCTTTCTAGTGCTGTGAAGCGAATGGTTGGAGGATGGAGCTTTGCACAGAAGTGGCCTTTTAGAGTGGCCACTGATTTTTCCTCTTTACTAAAGTCTCTGCAACAGGTTCTTAGAGAAGCCTAAATTTATGGGGCCGAAATAAATCTGTGTCCTGTCTCCTATCACATGTGCATGTATATTCATGAGGTTGGGTGCATGTGTGCTAAGTTGCTTCAGTCATGTCGGACTCTGCTACATTCTATGAATCATAGCCTGCCAAGCTCCTCTGTCCAGGGGATTCTCCAGGCAAGAATACTGGAGCGGATTTCTATGCCCCACTCCAAGGGATCTTCCCGCCCAGCAATCAAACCCACTTCTCTGAGGTCTCCTGCATTGACAGGTGGATTCTTTACTGCCAGCACCACCTGAGAAGCCCCATTCATGAGGTTATAGATGGTCAAAATGATCCAGACTGTACAAATCATGGGACACCATTTCTAAGCACAGCAGTGCTCTCTCTCCCTTCCACTTTCTCTCAGCAATTGACTTAATTCCTTAAATTGTACAATTTCTGAACCTTCCAGTGCTGTATGAAGCTCCTATTACTGACTTCTGTGGAAAGCTCTGTCCAGTGCTCATAGAAACTAGAGGAAGACAGAGAAGTCTAAGTGCTGCAGTATTGCAAAACTCAACTTTCTCAGGATTACAGATCCTTCAACCAAAATAAAGAGGAAAACATGTCAGAGATGAAAGGCTGTAGGGGTTGCATCTCCTGACTACCTGGCATCATGACAGTTCAGTCTTTGAACTAAATCTATAAAGATTTCATCCTGGCTTACATTCTCGGGGTGCTTCAGGATTTCCCATAGTTTATGTTCACCCCTAGACCCCTTTCCTGGTGTCTCCCATGGTAAAACACTGTCACTTTCTCCTGCCCCTTTAGTGCTAGGAAGGACTGAGCTTGAACAACCTTTAGGGAGTGGATGGGGCCAGTCCTGAGAGCCTCATCACAGGCCAACCACAAAAAGAAATGCACACAGGATGATGCATAGTTTCATATCACCATCCATTTCTCTTTTAAAGAAAACTTTGTTTGCAAACCTTTCCCAGTGAAAATCCACAAAGCACCACATAAGCAGTGTCTGAAGCCTCCTCTGTCAGTGTGATCATATTAACAAGGTGTAGTCGGTATCTCCACTTCACAGAATAAGGATGCAGACCCAGAGATGGCTGCAGCCCACCTGAGGTCACAGCTCGTGTGTTAGAAGGAGATCAAATTCAGTTCTGATAACCTAGGACCTTGACCATTGCACTGAAAGGATTTTTACTCCAGTGAGAGATTCTGAGCTGGAGATAAGCCAAGTGTTTCCCTGTATTCTCCTCAGTGTGACCATTGACAGTCAAGGTTGTGGATTGAATGGAGGTGAAATAAAATTTTCAGGTTTGCCTTATACAAAAACAGAAATGGTTAAATCCAGATATTTAGAGTTAAAAGGAGCCTAAGTGATGGCCCTAGTGGCTCATCAATAAAGAATTCACCTGCAATGGAGGAGACTCAGGTTCAATCCCCAGGTAGGGAAGATCCCCTGTAGAAGGAAATGGCAACCCACTTCAGCATTCTTGCCTGGGCGAGACCATGGACAAAGGAGCCTGGTGGGCTACAGTCGATGGTATTGCAAAATCAGACATGAATTAGTGACTAAAACAAAACCAAATGATGGCTCAACATAATGCTCTTGGATTTTTGGCTAATGGGGACATTACAGATTGGATATGCTAAAAGGCTTCCCCAGGACATGTGGCTTGTCACAGTCAGAGGTGGGAAACTCCCCACCTCCTTGTTCAGTGCTTGTTCTCTGAAAATACAAGAAGGAAAGATCTGGTGACAGGGTGCTTTGGGAACCACTGTGACTGGAGCCATGGTGGGAGGGGCCGTGGGACTGTGGCTGGGAGGAGGGGCAAAGCAAGCTGGATGTTCTTGGATAATTTTGGCTCTTATTTTCAAATACTCATGCAACTCTGTGGATATCATTCACTCTAAACTTTGCTTAGAATCTTCTATGTTTATTTGAAGTGCTTCCAGCTCTCTTGAAGGAGATCTTCTTCCTTGTTTGCCTTTGGGTAGGAGAAGCCCTTAGACTGCCTTGGCAGGTCCAGGAGCAATGGCTGTCTTACCACCTTGCCTTGCAGCTCCCCCTCAGGCCATCAGGGGCAGTGACTCCAGTCTTGGCTCACCAGTCAGGGTTCCTGGGTGAGGAATGCAAGGATGGGGGTGCAGGGCTAGTAGTGGCATCCTAAGATTGGGCCACTCCCCTCCCTGAAGCACATGCCACTGTTAAGATGCCTTAAGTTGTCACACAGCTTGGAAAAAGCTGTGTAAGACAGAAGGTAGAGAAGATACGAAACACGATACTTCACCACTCTCTCCACTGTGTGGGAAATGCAATTTGCCCCTGTGAAAGAATAAATGTGCTGTGATACAAAAAGCCGCCCTATGCAGTGACCAGTTCAGTTTGAGTTGGAGGTCAGGGATGCAGGTGGGCTGAAGGAGATGGCGTTTTTCACTAAGAATGAATGTCTGGGATGAGGATGCCCTGGGATTCTGCCGAGCTGGCCTTAAGTGTAACAAGAGCAACTTGAAACCGTGTTGGGCAGCAGAGTAGATGAAGTGGAGGCGACTGAGCCATACTCTGGAGGACCGGCCTGGGTGGGAGCCCTCTGCTGCAGCATGTGACTGGGAGAGGGAAACTGGGGCTCCTACTGGGGTCAGTGACCCCTGACTCCAGGAGAACCAAACTCTCCCCCAGTGTTTTTATTTTATTATTATTATTATTTTGTTCTTGTTGTTTACTTGTTTTTTGCTTCAGCCAACCACTGCTTTTCAGAGTCTTGGAATCTAGCCAGTGCCTGACCCAAGCATAGTTCCAGAGTCCTAAAACCTGGGGCCAGCAGGTTTTAGGACTTTCCTGTGAGTTGTAGAGCACCATTCAGGCCCACATGACCCTGGAAATGCTAGACTTTCTGGGAAGTCAAGCCTGGGTGCTCTGGAGGCTTTAGAGATAAAACTGTGGGTGGAATGTCCTTGCCTCCTCTTTCACGAAGCCAGGCAATATCCTCCCACACTAGCAGTTGATGGGGGCCACAAGGGCCCTTGAGGCATACTGCCGAGGATCCACAAGGCCTTCTGTGTCCTCCCCAGGGCACACGGACCAGACGCCGTGCTGATGGCCGAGGGCAACCCACCGACAGAGCTGACGCAGTCGCAGATGCTGCATATCGCCCAGCAGATCGCCGCGGGCATGGTCTACCTGGCTTCCCAGCACTTTGTGCACCGAGACCTGGCCACCCGGAACTGCCTGGTGGGAGAGAATCTCCTGGTGAAGATCGGGGACTTTGGCATGTCCCGGGACGTGTACAGCACTGACTACTACAGGGTGAGTGGCCCACCCCTGAGTAGGTCCCAGGGCCTTCCTTCCCTGGGGACACCTTGTTATATTAATGTGCTAGCCTAGCATGACAGAATACCACAGATTATGTGGCTTACACAACAGAAGTTGATTGTCGCACAGTTCTGGAGGCTAGAAGTTCAAGGTCAGGGTGACCATTGGGTTGGTTTCTTCTGAAGCTTCTCTTCTTGGCTTGCAGACTGTGCCTTCTTGCTGTGTACATCCTCATATGGTCTTTTTTCTCTGTGCACATGCATCCCTGGGGTCTATAAATTTCTTCTTATAGGAATGCCCAGTCAGACTGGATTAGAGCCCACCCTAATGGACTCATTTTAGCTTAAACACGTCTTTAAAGGCCCATCTCTAAATACAACTGGAATATTCTGTATTCTCTGGAACATTAGGGGCTAAGGCTTCTATGTATAATTTGTGGGGGAAATCATTCAGCCGACACCACCATCATGCCCTCTAGATATTGTCAAGACAAGGGTTTTCAACATGAGAGTTCTGCCAGGGGAATCCAGGGGACTTGGGGAAATTCCAAGAGGCTACAAGGTTAAAGGATTTTAAGCTTTGGTTTTGATTCTATGAAATTATGCCTGGAGTCTTTTGTTTGAGGCTTGACTTTAGGTGAACTTCTTCATGTAAATCAAAGAGTGCTAAGACCTAGGAAGTTCCCACTGAGAACAATCTTGGTTGAAAGAGATTTGGCTGGTGGCCATCTTGGTAAGAGATTCTGTCCTGCCAAGTCTGCCTGGGGGTCCACCATTTGAAGCACTAAAGGCTAGAGTTATAGACAGTGATGCAAATCCGCTGATTACCTGGAGTTGCCCCCCTTAGCCTGTTAGATTTTGTTAACTGAAATCTCAGAACTCTGTTATGAAATAAAAGGTTCATTTCTGGAAACTGGGAAATTGTGATATCGAAAGTAAAGATTTGGGGTTATTTTCTACTGTCTCAAAGCGCCTATTTTGTCAAAGCCCCTATTTTTTTTTAAGGGGAGAGGGATGTAGGGAGGAAAAGAAATAATTGTTTTAGAAATATACTTCCTGAAAGGATTAAACCTTTAACAGGACTAACTTTTGTACTAGGTTTGGGTTGGTGAAGAACATGCCTGTCCTCGCCTTTGCTCTGCCAATCATGATTCATGTTTGAGATACCTTCTCAGTTTGTCTCCTGTACCCCTTCTTGCAGCCTCCCTCACCTCAGTGTCTCCCCTTTAGCCAAACTGACTTTGCTACAATTAGTTTAAGACCATGAATCCGTTGCTTTGCTGCATTTTCTTCCATAGATTGTCTTGTGGGATTTCTCCCTCTGTCACTTTGGTAAGCATTGTCCACGTTTTGTATAGCAAGAAAGGGTGGACACCAAATTGAAAAGGATTCTCTTGGGTGAAAAGGATTTGAGGGAAATGTGGGCATAGGCTTAACTTCAAGTGTTCAAAACAGATGCAAAGCACCTGTTCTGAGTCTAGTGATGACTAGTTTGTTCTAGAAAGCTAAAACATGGCAGGAGATTACCTACCAATGGATGTATCTTCTCTGTTAGCTCTGCTTCCTTGGCAAAGTAGAGACAGACCTGTTTGTATCAGGAGACAGGCAAACACATGGATTCTTCCTTAAAAAGAAATCTTTACTGATCTTTATGAGCATCCAGGGAAGAAACATATGGCTCAAACAATGGCTCTCCCTTTCACAGTAAGTTAATAAAGGTTTCAGAGTGGCCTGACACAAAGTAAGTGCTCAGTAAATATTTCTGACTTTATCATTATCCAAATCAATGAAGTTATGTTTCATTCTCAAAGCTGGGACTAAATGAGGTGGAAGACAGTGTCCTTTTCTACAGTCTCTAGAAAAATAATTCTGAGGAAGAAGACTGAAAAGCTTAACAGTATGAAGATAAATTACTTAATTATAAAATAGGTAAAGGATTTAGGTTCCTTTTGGTGTCCCCAAAGAAAATGTACATGTGGCTAATAAGTACAACAATGACCAACATCATTAGTGATTAGGGAAATGTAAATCAAAACCACAACGAGGCACCACATCCACTGGGCAAAACAGACAAAAAGAAGTGTTAACAAGGGTATGGAGAAATTAGAAGCCTCATAAAGTGCTGGTGGGAATGTAAAATGCTGCAGCTGCTTTGGAAATAAACAGTTCCTCAAAATGTTCAACAGACAGTCACTGTATAACTCAGAAATTCTACTCCCAGGTATACATCCATGAAAATTAAAATCACATATGTACATACACACACACACATACACAAATAAATTGCATCATTGTTCATAGCAGCTCGAAAGTGGAAACGATTTGTGTCCCTCAACTAGTAAACAGATAAAATATGATCATGCATATGATAGACTATTATTCATAAGCGAAAAGGAGTGGTATACTGATTCATGCTACAATATGAATGAACCTGGAAAATTTTGCTATGGTTAAGTGAAGGAAGCCAAGAATAAAGTCATGAACTATATAATTCCATTTATATGGGATGTCCAGAATAGGCAAATCCATACAAACAGGAAGTAGCTAAGTGGTTACCCAGAGCTGGGGCCAATGAGGAATGAGAAGTAAAAATGAAACCCCGCTACCAATTTGGATGTATCTTCTCTGTTAGCTCTGCTTCCTTGGCAAAGTAGAGACAGACCTGTTTGTATCAGGAGACAGGCAAACACATGGATTCTTCCTTAAAAAGAAATCTTTACTGATCTTTATGAGCATCCAGGGAAGAAACATATGGCTCAAACAATGGCTCTCCCTTTCACAGTAAGTTAATAAAGGTTTCAGAGTGGCCTGACACAAAGTAAGTGCTCAGTAAATATTTCTGACTTTATCATTATCCAAATCAATGAAGTTATGTTTCATTCTCAAAGCTGGGACTAAATGAGGTGGAAGACAGTGTCCTTTTCTACAGTCTCTAGAAAAATAATTCTGAGGAAGAAGACTGAAAAGCTTAACAGTATGAAGATAAATTACTTAATTATAAAATAGGTAAAGGATTTAGGTTCCTTTTGGTGTCCCCAAAGAAAATGTACATGTGGCTAATAAGTACAACAATGACCAACATCATTAGTGATTAGGAAATGTAAATCAAAACCACAACGAGGCACCACATCCACTGGGCAAAACAGACAAAAAGAAGTGTTAACAAGGGTATGGAGAAATTAGAAGCCTCATAAAGTGCTGGTGGGAATGTAAAATGCTGCAGCTGCTTTGGAAATAAACAGTTCCTCAAAATGTTCAACAGACAGTCACTGTATAACTCAGAAATTCTACTCCCAGGTATACATCCATGAAAATTAAAATCACATATGTACATACACACACACACATACACAAATAAATTGCATCATTGTTCATAGCAGCTCGAAAGTGGAAACGATTTGTGTCCCTCAACTAGTAAACAGATAAAATATGATCATGCATATGATAGACTATTATTCATAAGCGAAAAGGAGTGGTATACTGATTCATGCTACAATATGAATGAACCTGGAAAATTTTGCTATGGTTAAGTGAAGGAAGCCAAGAATAAAGTCATGAACTATATAATTCCATTTATATGGGATGTCCAGAATAGGCAAATCCATACAAACAGGAAGTAGCTAAGTGGTTACCCAGAGCTGGGGGCCAATGAGGAATGAGAAGTGACTGGTCCTGGATATGAAGCTTCTTTTATGATGGTGAAAATGTTCTAAAATTGTGTAGTGTGATGGTTGTTTAGTATATGTGTATATATTTTAAAAATCAATGAATATCCACTTTTAAAAAGTAAATATTATGGTATAAGAATTATCTCATTTTTTTTAAAAAAAAAAGCCGTAGAATACTAGCAAAGCAGTGACCACCATTAGACATGAGAATTTAGCTTTGGTCATTTATGTATTATAAAAACACTGTCCTTTGTCATCTACTGTATATGTTCTGATTTGTTAAAAAGAAAATCCTCTGCTTAAGTGACATTTGCAGGAAGTATTTCCTCCTGAATTGATTGGAGGAAATAACAATTCCTAGTTTCTTTGTTTGTTAGATATTCTTCACAGAACTATCCCAGTCAATAAGAAATGTGCTTCAGATGCCATGCTGATCTAATCCCCCCACCATGGTCACTACTCAGTTGCAACTGCTGGGCTTGTATATCCGCTTGGCTGTGTGTTGTTTCCATCAAGGATGAGGCAAAAGAATCAGCCTTACTATGGCTTCTGTGACAGGTGGGCCTGGTGGGATTGGGTGCGACTGTGGATAATGAGCATAAGAACTGGTCCATTTGGTAGTAGATTAGGAAAACTCAGACATTCTGCATTTTATCTTGCTGTCTCTAAAATTTCAAAATGGTGGTCTACTTTTTGGTTCCATGAAAGAATTTATTGTCATAGAACTCATTTGTAGGATATCTTTACTTATTCAAATATCAAAAATCTATCCATGGAATCTATTCTCCTGAGTCTGTCAAATGATGCTCTGTTCATGCATGTGAGTCCAGCCTGTCTTTGTGTGACTGATCTCTCAGGACACTGTGGATTTCGCATGAGTTGCCCACCTACTGGATCATCCATAACTTAGTGTTAAGCCTGTCCACATCATGGTTTCTCTTCATCTTCTCTGCAGTGGCAGCTGGGGAATGTGTTGTCCTTACAGCTCAGGTTTCTCCTTCGTGGGCAGATTTCCATCATTGCTTTGTTCCTAATTTCTCCAAAAGCCTATTCACTCCAAGGTGGGGAGGTGAGGTGGCTGATGTGAGCTGTCATTAGCAATGTTACTGTCCTTCCCCCCATAATGTTGGAGGAGGACTTTTGTGTTCATCAAGGTAGCTTACGTGGAAAGATGCCGTTTGGCCCTGGAGTCAACCGGATTAAGGAATTAGATGTCTCGTATCTTTAAGCAAGAACCTATCTCACTGGCAACCTGAGCCTTCTGCCCTTCTGTGAGCTGCCTTGCTGGGTGGCCCTAGCTCTGTGTGATCCATGGCAGAAGGGGCGGGTGGCAGCTGTTCCTCCATCATGGGGGAGCTTGCAGCACCAGGAAACGGCTGCCTCAAAGCTTTCACCCTGTTGCAGCTGAGCTAATTATAACTTCCCAAAGAAGGAAGAAATCGGAACACTACATTTGCATTGAAACCAGGCTGATATGGCAGGTCCAAAATTACTCTAGCATTTATGTTCTCTGAATTGTTTTAATTAGCAGCTCTGCAGTACCAGTCTTTCATTTCGTTTTTATTCCTTCCCTCCACTGGCAAAGCCTGGCATTTAGGAAGCATCTGAACCAGATTTTTGTCACATTTTGCCTGCCAGAGACCTAGGATCTCACTCTACTTGGTCATTACTATGCCTCAGTGGAGGCACTGATTTTTTTTTTTTTTAAATGTGCGCTTTGATGTTTTGCATGATTTGGGGTCAACATTCCGTTAAAACTAATGTGCCATTGGTGAGTAGAGAACCCCAAACATGTGAAATCTCACTTTTAACTCTCATACCCCCTTTAACTTTAGTTTTATGGTGGTTGGGAGTAAGAAATCCTATCGTTTAATTCATCTTTCACCTAAGAAAAGAGAAGGAAACAGAATTGGAAAATTCATTAATGGCAGCCATTTAAAGATGCAAGTGAATATAACTTGGTTAAAGGCCATGATGAGAATCCTAAAGTGTTAAAATGACATAAACAAGTCCAGAAATCATCTGTAAGTGCTTAATACTGCAGCAGCAGAGAGAAAAGATGATTTTGTTAAATTAAGCTGATACAACAAGTAACCACAAGAACTGTTTTTAATTTTAGTTCCCTTGTCCCTTATTCTGTCTACCCTGGAGAAAGAAGGATGCTAAACTGGAAAATGAAGTCCTGAACCATAAAGAAGAGAAGATGGCTTGGGAAATTTACGAACTGGACAAGCACATCAGAAATAATCTAGGGTTAGCTTTCATACCTTTGTCTTTGGAAAAAGTGTGTTTATTTTTTTAAGGAATATTTGCTTGTAATGTGAGCATTTCTAGACAGATAGGTAGATGATAGATAGATGATAAAGTATATAGATAGTTGAATAGATAGGCAGATTTTGACTCATTCCACAGATGTTCTTAGTGTGCTGCATAAAATGTCAGGTCACATCCACAATGAGAAGTAGCATTGCATCTACCTCGTGATAGCTGCTGATTCTAAAGAGAGAGTTTCAGTTCTACCTTCTCCCTGACTTCTTCCAAGAAGAATAATAGCTGACAAATCTGTGATACCTCTATATTTAATAGAAATAAGCATTACAACCTAGAGCATGTAGCATCATGAAAATATGTCTATGTGTATGTCTTCTCACTGATATGAGAACTGGGAGAGGGCATGTCTTACACACCTTTGTATCTGTGCAAACTGGCAGAGTGCATGGCACACATGAGGTTTGCTGAAAGGACATGTATAAGCAAGAGCCTTGATGAGCATGTCTTATTAGTCCTTTTGATGAATACAGAAGATAGTCAGATTTGCAGGCAGGCCTGACTCTTAGTCTAGGAACATTGCCTTCAGGAAGTAAGGCTTGCGATATAAAGACATCCTTATCTCAGACCATTTATTTTTGGTAGAAAGCACAGAGCTGAAATTTATTTAGATGAATACCATAGTGGACAAACTCCCTCTGACATACTTGCCTAGAATCCTTCAAAGGAGACAGAACCTTCATTTTAAAAGGCAACACATCTTCTTTTTGAAAGATGAATGTCCTGTGTGTCATTAACTCTCTTTTGCAGACACCATTTCCTTATTTTTCTCCTCAAGAGATGCTCACACGATGACTCTTAACGTTCATATGAACAATTATAGACCTTTTCAGCTGGGTTCTTTTGATTAAAGTGGCCCCAGAAACATAAGAGGTTGTTTACTCTATGAAATCATCTTTAATTTAAGCCTCATACACCAGTGAGGGAAAGAGCACAGTTTAGAGAAATCTGCCTGTTGAAGAGAAATCAGAACATTGAGTTCAGACTAATTCTACGTTAAAGTAGATTTGCATAAATTGTTTCAAGATTCTAAATTGACTCAATTTGTATTCAGGCCTCCCTAAGAACCTTTCACATATGCTTTGGAGTTGCAACAGGGTTGGCAAGTGTCCATTAATAAATTCATTCAACACACATTAATGAAGCAGCTTTCATGTGCTAGACACTATACTTAATAGTAAAGAAGGAATTCTTAGACACAATATAATGGCTTCCCTGATGGCTCAGAGGTAAAGAATCCGCCTACAATGCATGAGATGTGAACTCGATCCCTGGGTTGGGAAGATCCCCTGGAGGAGGACATGGCAACCCACTCCAGTATTCTTGCCTTGAGAATTCCATGGACAGAGGATTCTAGCAGGCTACAGTCCATCGGGTCTCAAAAGGTCAGATCCAACTGAAGTTACTGAGCACACACATGCAGGCTGTGATAAATGGGCTTCCCAAGGTGAGGCTAGTGGTAAAAAATCTACCTGTTAATGCAGGGGACACAAGAGGCATGGGTTTGATCCCTGGGTCAGAAAGAGCACCTGGAGTAGAAAGTGGCAACTTGCTCTAATGTTCTTGCCTGGAAAACTCAGTAGACAGGGGAGAGTTGGGAGCTATAGTCCATGGGGTTGCAAATAGTTGGACATGCCTGAGCAACTGAGTGCAGTGTGATGAATGCTGGCATATCAATAGAAATATGTATGCTCTGTTGTGTGTAGTCACTCAGTTGTGTCTGACTTTTTGAAACCCCATGGACTGCAGCCTGCCAGGCTCCTCTGTTCATGAGGATTCTCCAAGCAAAAATACTGGAATGGGTTGCCATGCCCTTCTCCAAGGGATCATCCCAACCCAGGGTTTGAACCCAGGTCTCTCACATTGTAGGCAGATTCTTTACCATCTGAGCCACCAGGGAAGCCCAAGAATACTGGAGTGGGTAATCTATTCCTTCTCTAGAAGATCTTCCTGACCCAGGAATCAAATTGGAATCTGCTACATTGCAGGAGGTTTCTTAACCAGCTGAGCTACCAGGGAAGCCTTAGAAATATGTATTTAGGGAACCCTAAAAAGAAAACTACCAATCTACTTTCAGAAACCAGTTGAGTTCACAAAGATAAAGAAATTTGAGCTGGTATTTAAGATATGGACCCAAAATTTCTCTATTGGCAAAAAGGTTATCGATGAGGAGGGGAGGGGAGAATTCTCAGCATGGGAAGTAGCATAGGAAAAGAGATGGATGCAAACATCACTATCATGGATATGGAATGAGGTCTCTTTGCATATCCCTGAGGTTAAAAATGTAGATTATTCATGCTATAATTTGACGTCCCAGCCACCTGTATGCCATGCCAAAGAGTTTAGACTTGGTCCTTTTGTTACTGGGAAACCAATGAGAGTATTTTATGCCAAAAACTGACATGTCAGATTACATTCTGGCTGCTTAAGAAAATACATCTGTCCAACAGATCCCCAGATCTCTACTGCTGTATATGTTTGATTGGCCTAGATCAATGTCTCTCAGATTAGATCCATGAACTGTCAGAGGCTGTTCACCAGTAAAAGAAATCCATGATCACTAAGGTGAGAAATAATGTCCTTGCTGCAGAAATCCTCAGACTCTTTATTACTAGGGTTTGTGGCCTTTTTTAAAAAATTATTTAATTTTAGGTTTTAAAATTTATTTTTATTATTAATTTTATTTTATTTTTTATTTTTTACACTTTTATTTTACTTTTAACTTTTGCAGAGTTTTGTTGTTTAAGATATGCATGTTCCCAGATCAGTCATATGCATATCCCTGGCACCCTGCCCTCTTCCACTCTCCCGCATCCCACCCCTCCAGGTCATCACACTCCACCCCTGCAGGATCTCCTATTCCCACCGTGCAATGACCATAGCTACTTTTTCACATACAATAGTAGAGGTTTCCATGTTACTCCCTCTATGCCTCTCACCCACTGTTCATACCCCACCATGTCCATATGTCTGTTCTCTATGTCTGTTTTTCCATCACTTCACTGCGTGTGTTACCATTACCCTCTCACTAGATTCCATATATATGTGTTAGTATACTGTATTTGTCCTTCTCTTTTTGACTTACTTCACTTTTTACGGTAGGTTCTCAATCCAGCCACCTCATTAGGACTGATTCTTCTGCATTTCTTTTTTACAGCTGAGAAGTACTCCATTGTATATATGTGCCAGAGCTTCTTTATCCATTCATTCGTCAGTGGACATCTAGGTTGCTTCCATGTTCTAGCTATTGTATAGAGAGCTGCAATGAACATTGGGGTACAGGTGCCTCTTTCAGTTTTGATTTCATCAGGGTATAAGCCTAAGAGTGGGATTGCTGGGTCATATGGTGCTTCTATTTTCAGTTTTTTTTAAGGAATCTCTAAACAGCCTTCCATTTAAGAAGGACTGTAGAAAGTGGCCAAAGCCTGCATGAAAGAGCTGGCCTGGTTCCATGCATTTACCAACTAGTGAAGGCTGTTAGTAGATGATGGTATAAATCCTCTTGTTTTTTTTTTTTTTTTCCAGTCTTCCAAGTCTTTTGTTCTTGAAATCAAGAGCCCATCCACTTTGTACATAGACTGACAACATAGAGACATTGTGTGCTTTCAGGTTTGGTGGGAAGAAAAAAAGGCAATAGCTCATTGACTTGAATGGGCCAGAAGGGTTCTGATTCCTCAAAGTACTGAGAGGTATCTTCAGCGGGCACTTTCTCCCATTTTCACCCATTTGGAAGCCATCAGACTTCAGCTGTGTTGTATCTTTCACATTCCATATTTTTGCATCACTGAGATCAGAGCCCCTTGAAAAGGAAGTTCACAACAAAAACAAATAGAGGAAAGAGCATCAAACTGTGGTCCTAAAGACAAAGGGTCAAAAGGGTTTCCCTTTTTAACTTTATGATTCTTTCAGTTAGTTAGGAATGCACTTAGCATTTAGCTACTAGTGGTAGCCCAAGTATATAGGGAATTGCTTTTGTTCACAGCATAAGAAACTCACAGATGAGCAGTTTGATGGGTTCAGAGTCTTTCCAGTGTCAGAGCAATTTATTGGCACCTGACATTTTCTTGGTCTTCCATTCATGGCTAAAGGATGGTTGCCTCAACTCCAACCATGTCAAAACTACAGCTAGAGGAGGAAGGAGGCAGGATGGCTCCAGGGAAAATAGATAGATTCTACCTGTACACCTTCCCCTCAACAGAAAGTAACTCTTTCCCTAAACTCTTCTATAAAGACTTATACCTCACTGAGCACACATGGGCTAAGACTAAGGACTGAATTTATTTGCATACATCAATGGCTTTCTGAAGACCTGGACAATCCGTGATTGTACTACAAATGAAAAGGAAGCAAAAGTGAATGTCTTTGACAAAAGGAAAGAAATCTTGCCGTAGTCACCTTAGGCCTCTCTTTCCTTATTTTCAATGAGCACCTGTCTTGAAAGCTTGCTCAGTACAATAAATTGAAGTGCCACATAATCACTGCTAAAAAATAAAATCACTGGCATTTTTCTGTAGGAAATTTGTATCTTTCTGTATATAATGCTTCTTTTTTTCTCAAGCTGCTTTTAAGAATTTCCCTTGGATTCATTCAATCTCTTGGATTTCTGGGCTTATAGTTTTCATCAGTTTGAATATTTTTGCTATTATTTGTTCAAATATTCCTTCTCTTCCCTCTATGCACCTGCTAGGGACTCCAGTTTCACTTTTGTTAAGCTACTTAAAGCTGTCTCATGGCTCATTGAGCTCTGTTCATATTTTGGGGTTCTCTTTTTTTTGTGTCTCATATTGGATATTTTCTATTATTTTGTCTTCGACTTCCATAATTTTTCTTCTGCAGTGTCTAACTTTCCATTATTCCTATTCATTGTATTTTTCATATCACATATTCAAATGTTCATCCATACAAGTTCAATATAGACCTTTTCTTATTTCTTTCATTCCTCTAGTTAACTTTGTAAACATCTGGTGTGAGTTTATGATGAATGTTTCAATATGCCTGTCTGTATTTCTGTCACGTGTGTCAGTTCTGGATCAATTTTCATTGATTGATTTTTCTCCTCATCATGAATCATATTTTCTCCGTGCTTTGTATGCCTGGTAGTTTTAGATTGAATACCAGACAGACATTGTGAATTTCATCTTGTTGGATGCTAGATATTTTGCCTTACTAAAAATATTTTTGAGGTTTGTTCTGAAAAGTGAAAAAGTCTTGAAATTATTTGATTCCTTTATTTTATATGTTAAGTTTTATTAGGCATTGCCAGGCAGTGCTTACTTTAGAACTAATTATTAGCCACTATTGAGGCAAGATATAGTAGGCACTCTATCTGATTCCCCATGAATCATGAGGGTTTCACTCTGCTTCATGGAAACTGGCAGTATTCATAGTTCTGTGTAAGCTATAGAGACTGATCCATTTGGATAGTTCTTCCACGGCCATTGATGGTGTCCTCACATGCAGGTAGCAATCAATACTCAGCTGCACACTTGAGGGACACCTTCTGTAGACCCTCAGAAGTTTTTCTGTGTACAGCTCTCTCTTCCGTGGTATTCTGTCTTATTCACGCTAGTCACCTTGAGCTCCTGGGGCTCTCAGCTCCATTTCCTCAACTCAAGGAGCACATTGGACTGCACCTATGAATGAATTAATCTTAGCAACCATAGGACTCACTACACCTGTTTTTCATCTCTTAAGAATTATTATTCCTCATTGCCTGTTATACAGTGTCTTGAAAAATAATTATTTCATATGCATATATTTAAGCCAGTTTTTTATTATTTCTGATGATACAGTATGTTTTTTTCCCTGTCACTCCATCTTGCCTAAAAGTAGAAGACAGTTGCCATCTCTCAATGATGATTAATATGTCATTTAAAAAAATCTATCAGCAAACCACTTATAAGCTGCAAAAAAGAAAACAATTCTCCCACCTCTTTAGAACAGCTACTTCCTGTGAAGGATTTTTTTCTTTTTAATTAAGTAACTTACATTTACATAATACTTCTACAATCAAAGTTTTCCTGCCTACACAAGGATTATTACTTTAGTAGGAGAGTAGATTTTCTGCATCTTCAGTGAGCATTGAGCGAGAGAAAATTATCTAAGCTTCCCTGTTACCTCTGAGAGAGTCCCAAAGCTTAAAATGTGAACTAATTCAAGAAGGCTTTGGAAAAAGCTATGTGAGCAGAATACTGATAATGCTCCACACTTTTCATATTCTCCGACAGTCTGTGTCCTGTGGTCAGGGACAGGATACCTTGGATGGATAAATGATTGAATTAGTCCAAGATGGAATTGCATATACAATTTTTAGCCATGTCTCTCCATTATATAGATTCTGAATGAGACATGTTCTATTCATTAAAGAAAATCACAAAGCTCTTGGGGAGGAGAAACAATAATTCACTCTGATGCTAGGCAGTATGATACATGTTACGAAGAGTAGAGATAAATTGATTTTTATTGGCATGTGTGATGAAAACTAAATGGTATTTGATGGGATCTTAAAGAAAGAATAGCATGTGAAGGTGTTACTAAACTTAAAAATTATTGCAGATGACCAAAGTTGTAATCAAGATTAGATGACCAGATTACAGGAACTTTTCAGGTTGAATAGGCATCTCCTAACATTGATCTCCATAATGCCTCACACACAATGCTGAGGACTTTTTAGGTTCTTACTCATTGTGATAATTGCCTAAAAGGAAGGTCTGAGAAAGACTGGATACCATCCCTCCTAGAAGTCTTTGAAAGTAAGATTTATCCATAATAGTGTGTCTACAAGGTCAAAATAGCTCCTAGGTGCAAGTATGATTGATTCTCTCTCTCAGCTCTCCATAATGCTTAGACTTCTTAGAATTCTGTCCTGAAGCAGTTAGTTCACATTCCTGTCTGGTGTGTTGGGTCAGATTTGAAAAATTATAAATCTACAAGAGACTGCTATAACAACCTAACCTAATACTGTGTACATATGAAGACATTAAAACTCCAGGATGGATTCCTCGACAGAGTGACACTAACTTCTCTTGGTAGTCATTCTTAGTGCAGTCATAGCACCTGAAAAATTCTGCTTACCTAACAAAAACAAGTTCCAAATTGGATTCCACTAAGAGAATTCTCAAACATAAAGTTGCTTTATGATATACAACTGTAAGACAATTTCTCAAGTTCTTTTCATGCTAATGGCAGTATAGAGGCTGAGCTTACCTGGTGCTATTGTGCGTCCCAAACATGCCTATAATGAAGACTATGTGAGCAGAATACTGATAATGCTCCACACTTTTCATATTCTCCGACAGTCTGTGTCCTGTGGTCAGGGACAGGATACCTTGGATGGATAAATGATTGAATTAGTCCAAGATGGAATTGCATATACAATTTTTAGCCATGTCTCTCCATTATATAGATTCTGAATGAGACATGTTCTATTCATTAAAGAAAATCACAAAGCTCTTGGGGAGGAGAAACAATAATTCACTCTGATGCTAGGCAGTATGATACATGTTACGAAGAGTAGAGATAAATTGATTTTTATTGGCATGTGTGATGAAAACTAAATGGTATTTGATGGGATCTTAAAGAAAGAATAGCATGTGAAGGTGTTACTAAACTTAAAAATTATTGCAGATGACCAAAGTTGTAATCAAGATTAGATGACCAGATTACAGGAACTTTTCAGGTTGAATAGGCATCTCCTAACATTGATCTCCATAATGCCTCACACACAATGCTGAGGACTTTTTAGGTTCTTACTCATTGTGATAATTGCCTAAAAGGAAGGTCTGAGAAAGACTGGATACCATCCCTCCTAGAAGTCTTTGAAAGTAAGATTTATCCATAATAGTGTGTCTACAAGGTCAAAATAGCTCCTAGGTGCAAGTATGATTGATTCTCTCTCTCAGCTCTCCATAATGCTTAGACTTCTTAGAATTCTGTCCTGAAGCAGTTAGTTCACATTCCTGTCTGGTGTGTTGGGTCAGATTTGAAAAATTATAAATCTACAAGAGACTGCTATAACAACCTAACCTAATACTGTGTACATATGAAGACATTAAAACTCCAGGATGGATTCCTCGACAGAGTGACACTAACTTCTCTTGGTAGTCATTCTTAGTGCAGTCATAGCACCTGAAAAATTCTGCTTACCTAACAAAAACAAGTTCCAAATTGGATTCCACTAAGAGAATTCTCAAACATAAAGTTGCTTTATGATATACAACTGTAAGACAATTTCTCAAGTTCTTTTCATGCTAATGGCAGTATAGAGGCTGAGCTTACCTGGTGCTATTGTGCGTCCCAAACATGCCTATACCTCTTAATAACTCAATGTGCTTTCTTCAAAATATCGATTACTAGGCCTCACCTTTGATATACTGATTCAGCATTACTTAAGATGAGAATTGGAAATTTATACTTTTACAAGCTTCTTAGGTGAGTCCAAAATACAGCCAGGCATAAGAATCATCTGGCTTCTGCTCAGCAGCATTTATAGAAAATAGCTAGTATGGATTCATCTATGCTAAGATCCACATAGTAATTTTATGAAATCTCTTAATTATCATGTTTCAAAAATAGAATCAGTTCTGTTAAAACCTCTTTCAAACTTGACCTATTATTTTCCTGATGGAGATAGCGCTATCGTAATTAATGGATTTTTAGAACTTCCAGTGGGAGAAACTCTTTGGATTTTAATCACTATCAAAGTGTCATATCCTACTCTCCTTATCTTCAGAGCCTAGATCCACTGAACTGTGGCATTTCTGAATTGGTAAATGGAATATTACCTGATGTTCTCCCCTCTCATTCCAGGAGGTAAGCTTGACTCGTTGTCTGGATAAGTATTGTCAAAGACAACAGAAGGATCGAGAGAATAAACAGCAGGTTCAAGCTGCTGTGACAGGTAGCTGGACAAGCCAACATCAGAGCAGCGATGCCTCCCTCCAGCAGGGAACCCTAGATCCCTGGCTGGTCCCACAGTCTAGGCAGACCCCTGCTGGCTTTCTCTGTCACTGCATGGTTGTCTGTCTGTGTGGGTGACTGGTGGGGGCCCTGCGCAGGAAAGGCAAGAAAAAGCTTGTGAGGAGTCAGTCAAACAGCTTGTCAAGGTATCCTTGTGGGTGTCTATATTGAAGTGTCACAGTATGAAGGCTTTTTATTAGCAGCTATTTTAGAATCCTCACACTGAAATGGAACAGTTTCTTCCCTACATGGCATTTCCAGGCTGGCTTCCTCCCTCACAGTCCTACGACAGCACCAGCCACCTCCTAAGGGGGTGGAGAACATGACGCTGGGTTCCTTTGACGGCGGAGCCTGGCTATGTTGGCCCACGCCCTCAGCCCTAGAGATAATTTGGTTCATTCACATGTTGCTGATGACGGGGATACAGGAGCGGAGGCTGAGGAGGATTTGAGGCTCATGCCTTGGAATCTGTTTGAACATAGAAACCTTTTGTGAGAATATAGAATCATTGATGCCACAATTTTCAGGGCACAGAGGGAGAGTTTACTCCAAGGTGAGGTTGCACAGTGAATCAAGTTTCATGTCAGCATTTTACTGTTGTTCTTGTGGCCACCTCAGAATCTGCAATGCAGGAGACCCAGGTTCGACCACTGGGTTTGGAAGATTCCCTGGAGGAGGAAGTGGCAATCCACTCCAGTGTTCTTGGAGAACCCCATGGACAGAAGAGTCTGGAGGGCTACAGTTCATGGGGTTACAAAGAGTCGGACACGACTGAGTGACTAACACTTTCACACTTTCAAATATTTGAATTCTTCCCAGCTCTTTTAGGGAAAGTGGTGAATTTCTCCTGGAAAACTCATTAGGCTTCATTATAGAAAACAACTGTGACCTTAAAAGACCCCTGCTAATATCTTAGAGGGTTGATGTTGAGTCTTATAAGGAAGACTAATATTTACTGACCTCTTTTTATATCTTACCTTGACATATAACCTCCTCAACCACCTATAACATACAGATGAAGAGAGTAATATTCAGGGAGGTGAAGTCAGTTTCCCAAGAGGCTGTAGCCCATCCAGGTGGCAGAGCTGACTTTTGAACCCCTGTTCTGAAAGAAAAAAGCCATATTCTCCCCACTCTGAAGCCACATTCTCCCCACCCCCCTCTCTGGTTCCCTCATCACACACAGCTTCCCTAGTGTCCTGTCTGGGAGGTGGAGACAGGCTTCCTGGTGAGTTCTCAGAGCTCTGCTCGTAGTGTTCCTACAGGTCCATCTAGGACACTGGGTCACTGTGTAGGACAGATTCCTCAAGTCTGATTGGCTGGAGGAGAAAAAGTGATACATACTGTAAATTTCAGAACTACAGCCTTAAACAACTTCAGATATGACTAGAATTCTGACTTTTTAAGGACAGGATCTGGATTCTTTCCAGATTTCAAATCTGGTTACTATGCCAAGAAACATGGAACCAGAAGACAGCAGACCTGGCTCCATCCCCACCTGCAGTATGTATGCAGTGCATGGCTCTGAGCAACTCATTTCACTTCCCTGACCTCACTGTCCATCTCTGTAAGATGGCGAAGATGTGTGTTCTGCCTGATGCTTGGTGCTGTGTGAAGACACCATGGAAGGCCTACAGAATATGTATGTGGGTTATTCTTCTTATCAGTGAAGAGGAGCAGTGTGGAATCCTGTGGTGTATACTGGGCTCCACCTCCCACATTTGGAGGAATGCTCTCTTGATAAGCTCGGAAAGGTTCATAGGAATGTGGGTACTGTCTCAGATCTTTACAGGGTAATCTCAGGGTGTAGACTTAGGGACACATGCATTGGCCATCTCTCTTTCAATTCTTGTGCCCTGGTTTATGACATTCCTCCTATAAATGTTTTATAGACACTGTTTATACTCTGTTGGGCAATCCTCCCAGGCTAGAGTGATGTTTATGAGGTCTTTGAGAATGTCAAAGAACTTCCCCGATCTTTTCTGACTGTTAATCTGTACTCCATATTTCCTCTACTGTATCCTTAAAGACAGCTATAGCTGCCACCCATAAAGAACATTTTAATATTCTGTGTGATATGCTTCCTTTTACTCTTTCTAGTTGGTTCAGAACTATCACTTGCTTACCATTTGTCAGCCATGATGAGTCATAACTATTTGCTTGAGCATGAAACACATGTCATAAAGGGAAGTCATCATGGCCTAAACCACACACCCTGCAGCACAAACTTGGCATGATACCATGGGGGAGCCTCTGCCTTTTCGCAGGTTGATGAAACCTTGGGACTCTTTCCCCAAATAATGCTTTAAATGCATAAGATAGAACACATGAGGCTAAATAGGAGCACAGTTACTTTGCAGTACAGTTACAGCAATTTTAGAATCTGATGCAAGTGTTTTTGTTAAAACATTCAATAATGAGATCTGGTGGCAGGTCTAATAACCCCAATATTCAAGTGATACAGCCTTAAACAACTTCAGATATGACTAGAATTCTGACTTTTTAAGGACAGGATCTGGATTCTTTCCAGATTTCAAATCTGGTTACTATGCCAAGAAACATGGAACCAGAAGACAGCAGACCTGGCTCCATCCCCACCTGCAGTATGTATGCAGTGCATGGCTCTGAGCAACTCATTTCACTTCCCTGACCTCACTGTCCATCTCTGTAAGATGGCGAAGATGTGTGTTCTGCCTGATGCTTGGTGCTGTGTGAAGACACCATGGAAGGCCTACAGAATATGTATGTGGGTTATTCTTCTTATCAGTGAAGAGGAGCAGTGTGGAATCCTGTGGTGTATACTGGGCTCCACCTCCCACATTTGGAGGAATGCTCTCTTGATAAGCTCGGAAAGGTTCATAGGAATGTGGGTACTGTCTCAGATCTTTACAGGGTAATCTCAGGGTGTAGACTTAGGGACACATGCATTGGCCATCTCTCTTTCAATTCTTGTGCCCTGGTTTATGACATTCCTCCTATAAATGTTTTATAGACACTGTTTATACTCTGTTGGGCAATCCTCCCAGGCTAGAGTGATGTTTATGAGGTCTTTGAGAATGTCAAAGAACTTCCCCGATCTTTTCTGACTGTTAATCTGTACTCCATATTTCCTCTACTGTATCCTTAAAGACAGCTATAGCTGCCACCCATAAAGAACATTTTAATATTCTGTGTGATATGCTTCCTTTTACTCTTTCTAGTTGGTTCAGAACTATCACTTGCTTACCATTTGTCAGCCATGATGAGTCATAACTATTTGCTTGAGCATGAAACACATGTCATAAAGGGAAGTCATCATGGCCTAAACCACACACCCTGCAGCACAAACTTGGCATGATACCATGGGGGAGCCTCTGCCTTTTCGCAGGTTGATGAAACCTTGGGACTCTTTCCCCAAATAATGCTTTAAATGCATAAGATAGAACACATGAGGCTAAATAGGAGCACAGTTACTTTGCAGTACAGTTACAGCAATTTTAGAATCTGATGCAAGTGTTTTTGTTAAAACATTCAATAATGAGATCTGGTGGCAGGTCTAATAACCCCTATAATTTCCAAGTGATGAACATAAGTGATGTTTTGAGATATCTGCAACAACAATCATGTAATACAAAACTATCTGCTTTTTATGGGTGACAGTACTGTGGTTTGTTGCCAACATTGAGTTGGAAATGCTAGCTTTTGTTAGATGCAATCTGAGGTTACAGAGCCTTGTATTTTTTTTTTTCCCCAAGGATCTCTTGAGGGTCTGTGCATTACAGGTCCTACTTTAAAGTTTTGCAGACCAGTGAATGAATGACCATCAGCTAGGTATAAAATCCTGGCTGAGAGCTTTCTAGAGCTTCTAACACATGGAGGTAGGGGTAGGATTAAAGGTAGTTTAAAGAACTTCAACTCTGGGGCCTGACTGCTTAGGTTCAAATTCCATCTCTACCTCTTACTAACTCTGTGACATTGAACATGCTCCTTAACCTCTCAACACTCAATTTCTTCAACTGTTAAATGGCAATGATTGTAATGCCTTTTCAAATTGCTGTTGCAAGGAGCAAACACACTTGAAACTATCCACCACATAATGCGTATTTGATCTGTCAGCTATCATTATTTTAATAAGACTTGAACATTTAAAGAGAATCTTTCAGAAATAAAGAGCATTAGAGTGAATCAATCCTTGGCAAGGCAGTGTTAAGCTAGATAGTCACGTACTGGTATTTGACTGTCCACAAGTTCAGCCCACATTTCTTTATGTCTTAGGATACTGCAAGGTGTTTGCCAAGAGTCTTGATGAAATCAATATACTTCATACTCTTGACATTCTCCCATGTCCCTTTCCTGTAGTTCATTTAACAGGAAGTGGATGGCCATCTACTATGACCTAATCTTGATGAACCTGTACTTGCCTCTGATCATCATTGCTTCTTTTTCCAAGTGCTTTCAAACTCTTTAAATATTAATAGTTGCTGTTAAAATTCAGTCTGAAACAAAGCTCATGTTTAGTTGTGAGTTGCTTCTGTAATCCTACTTCACTCTCTTTTGAAAATGGTGTTAACCTTTGTTCATTTTCTTTTATCATTTTTTCTTCTTCCTTTTCCCTCCTACCTAGAGTGTGCACAGATCTCAAACTTAGTGTTGTCAAGGAGTAAGCTGGGCACTCTTTAACTATACCCAGAGACACACATTCTTTTAAAAACAACTTTGAGTTCTCCATTTATTCATCCCCTTTAGGATTCGGGTTGCTCTTGATCACATTCATGCCATCTTTTGCTAAACACTAGGTCAATTTCCTTGATGGAACCAAAGAATATCAAAATATGAATTGCATAGTTAATTCATTCAGCAAATAGTGCACTAGGATAAAAAAAAGTGAACAAAAATAGATACATCTCAGCCTAGTAGAGCTAATGGTCCAACTAGGGAGCCAGGCATTAACCAAACAAACATATGTAAATAAGAATTGTGATAAGTGTCATGAAGCAGATGTCCTGAGGGCTGTAAATACCTGTAACAAGAAATCTGACCTAGTGTATGAACTCTGGGAAGACTAAGGTAGAAATCTGTGAGCTGCTTCCTGCAGATTGGTTTTAATAGGACAAAAGAGGTGAAGAGTACATCCTAGGCAGAGAAAACAATAGATAGGAAGGCCTGTTGCACGAGGAACAGAAGGTAATGAAGGAAGCAAAAGATATGACCAGTGTGCTAAACACAGAGGGTGAGGTACAAATCCAGATGGAGAAGCAGAAAGGAAGAAAGAAACTGAGTCACATAGGACCTTGTCAACCATTTTTCATTATCATGAAAGATTGAGATGATGCTAAGAATTTTAAATAAGATGTGTTGTTGTTCAGTCAGTAAGTCATATCCGACTCTTTGTGACCCCATGAACTGCAGGATGCCAGGCTTCCCTGTCCTTTGGCTGTTTCCTGGAATTTGCTTAAACTCATGTCTGTTGAGTCAATGATGCCATCCAACCATTGTGTCCCCTGTCATTTCCGTCTCCTTCTGCCCTCAGTCTTTCCCAGAATCAAGATCTTTTCCAGAGTCAACTCTTCTCATCAAGTGGCCAAATATTGGAGCTTCAGCTTCAGCATCTGCTTTTTAATTTTTTTCTTTCTAGTTGTGAGTTGCTTCTGTATCCTACTTCACTCTCTTTTGAAAATGGTGTTAACCTTTGTTCATTTTCTTTTATCATTTTTTCTTCTTCCTTTTCCCTCCTACCTAGAGTGTGCACAGATCTCAAACTTAGTGTTGTCAAGGAGTAAGCTGGGCACTCTTTAACTATACCCAGAGACACACATTCTTTTAAAAACAACTTTGAGTTCTCCATTTATTCATCCCCTTTAGGATTCGGGTTGCTCTTGATCACATTCATGCCATCTTTTGCTAAACACTAGGTCAATTTCCTTGATGGAACCAAAGAATATCAAAATATGAATTGCATAGTTAATTCATTCAGCAAATAGTGCACTAGGATAAAAAAAAGTGAACAAAAATAGATACATCTCAGCCTAGTAGAGCTAATGGTCCAACTAGGGAGCCAGGCATTAACCAAACAAACATATGTAAATAAGAATTGTGATAAGTGTCATGAAGCAGATGTCCTGAGGGCTGTAAATACCTGTAACAAGAAATCTGACCTAGTGTATGAACTCTGGGAAGACTAAGGTAGAAATCTGTGAGCTGCTTCCTGCAGATTGGTTTTAATAGGACAAAAGAGGTGAAGAGTACATCCTAGGCAGAGAAAACAATAGATAGGAAGGCCTGTTGCACGAGGAACAGAAGGTAATGAAGGAAGCAAAAGATATGACCAGTGTGCTAAACACAGAGGGTGAGGTACAAATCCAGATGGAGAAGCAGAAAGGAAGAAAGAAACTGAGTCACATAGGACCTTGTCAACCATTTTTCATTATCATGAAAGATTGAGATGATGCTAAGAATTTTAAATAAGATGTGTTGTTGTTCAGTCAGTAAGTCATATCCGACTCTTTGTGACCCCATGAACTGCAGGATGCCAGGCTTCCCTGTCCTTTGGCTGTTTCCTGGAATTTGCTTAAACTCATGTCTGTTGAGTCAATGATGCCATCCAACCATTGTGTCCCCTGTCATTTCCGTCTCCTTCTGCCCTCAGTCTTTCCCAGAATCAAGATCTTTTCCAGAGTCAACTCTTCTCATCAAGTGGCCAAATATTGGAGCTTCAGCTTCAGCATCTGCCCTTCCAATTAATATTCAGAGTTGATTTTCTTTAGGATTGACTGGTTTGATCTCCTTGCAGTCCAAGAGACTCTCAGGAATATTCTCTGGCATCACAGTTCAAAAGCCTGTGGGATGGTACAACTCTGGAGAGCCAGAGCAGCTATAAGCACATGGGCTAAGAGGTTCTTAGGAAGACCAGGAAGGACACAATGGTGAATATGGTTATTAATGGTGATGACAGTTGAGACAAAGTCAATAAAGTAGTTTATAGGCTATTCAGAAGGCAAAATTGCAGGACGCTGTGGTGGATAGGGTGTGGAAAGTGCAAAGCACAGGAAGTCAAGGATGTGGAATAGATTTCTGACCTGCATAGATGGACAGTGAATGGTCCTGTTCCTTGCCCTGGTTTTCAGTCAGGCTAGACAGATAACAAGAACCCAATTTGGTACATGTCAAGTTGGATGTAATTTTAAGCCAGGTTTATTTCTTGGATGTATATTTCTTGCTCTAAGAAACAAGAGGGCACTTAAAGGAGGGTATCAATAAGTCTGGGAGCAGACTGTAGGAGAGAGAGTTGAGGGAAAGGGGAGCACTAGAGTGAGACAAAGGAAGACCTAGATGTAAATACAGTAGCTGGCTTCTGCCCACAGATGAGGACAGTAGCTCCTAAGGCAAGCACGGGGACTGTTGGTTAAAAGTTTCATGAAACAGGGCTTCCCTGGTGGTCCAGTGGCTAAGGACACTGCCTTGCAGTGCAAGGGACACCAGTTCGATCCCTGGCCTGGGAAGATCCCATGTGCCGCGGAGCAGCTGGACCGATGTGTCCAGCTACCGAGTTAGAGCTCTGGAGTGCATGCAGCCAGAGTCAGTGCTCTTCGACGAGAGAGGCCACTTCAATGGGAGGCCCACAGGGGCCAAAGAACAAAGGTGGGTGAAAATAGATAAATGAAAGACCAATAGAAGTGCCCCCCCCCAAAAAAAAATCTTTAAAAAAAAAAAAAAAAACAGTTTCATGAAACAGATGTGGCATTGTGTAAAGAAAAACTGCCTAAGAGTCAAAACTGTGACGTGGGCAGCCTTGCCAAGAGATGAGTTCCTGGTCACTGGAGCAAAGCATCCAAGCACAGACTTCCCACCTTCCATAATGCTGTAGAAAGGGCTCATTGTTTTGTAAATTATCTTCTGTAGAACACAGGGATTTCTGTGGAGGAGTTTCAGTGGTTAGTTCTATAAACAGTTTATTTAAATGTCATCTGCTTATGTGTATTATAACCACTAACATAACTATTAATACTAAGTACATTATAACCATTAATAGAAACTAATGGAAATCAACATGCTTGGATGGCATTTATATACAATTTTAGCACACTGGGCAACAGCAGAACTTTGATGTGTTTTTGTGGCTTGATTTACAATACATAAATTTAACCAATGTGAAATTTTGTAAATAAATTCATACTGATATGATTCATTTTTATTTGTTTTTATTTGGTGGATTCTGTGAGGTAGATTACTTATAAACTTCTTTGTAACTCAAAGATTTCAAGGTTTTTATCCTGGAAATCAAAATCAGCTATTATATTCTCATTTGTAAATTATTTTAACCCAAATAAAAACGATATAGCCAGGTATAGGTCTAGACTGAGGGTGTTCCTCAGGCTACACTCTTTTTGCTTCTTTCAAACTTGTCAAAACTTCATCTGGGGCTTCCCTGGTGGTCCAGTGGGTAAGGACACCACCTTGCAGTGCAAGGGGCACAGGTTCGATCCCTGGCCTGGGAAGATCCCACGTGCCGCGGAGCGGCTGGACTGATGTGTCCAATTACCGAGCCGGAGCTCTGGAGCGCATGCACCCAGAGCCGATGCTCTGCGACAACAGAGGCCACCGCGATGGGAGGCCCACATGGGTCAAAGAACTAAGATGGATGAAAATAGAGAAATGAAAGACCAATAGAAGTGGCCCGCCTGCTCCCCTCCCTCACCACCCCACCCCCTCAAAATAAATAAATAAATAAATAAAAACACTGACTGTCTCAGCGGGTTGCATTAAAAAAAAAAAAAAAGTCATCTGAGCTTTCAAAGGCATTGAGTTATATGTGCATGGACTATTCTAGAGTTTGAAGTTTAGCCTCTTATTTTACTTATGAAATAATTATTTAAGTGGTGTAGGAACCATGCCCAAGAGTTTATCCATGTCAGAGAGAGAAGAATTCTCAGATGTTCTCAGTACTGAAGCTGTGAAAATCTAAGTGGCAGTAGTCAAAGAGCAAAAAGGGAAAATGGTAAGCAGATCAGAGAAACACAGAGAATGTTTGATTAAATTTTTTACCAGATGACTGCTTCAGTGTTCTGTAGACTCAGAGAAACTCACCAGTTTTTCAGCAGAGAGAACATTCACCCAAGGACACTCTTGGCTGTAACCATCTTCCCTACTTGCTTGGTCAGTGGTAGGACACCCAGTGTGTCCTTGACTATTTTCACTGAAATAAATGAGAAATGAATAGAAACATGGTAGACTATTTCAGCCCCTTGCCTTAACATTCTAGATTCCTCATCCCCAAACACATATCCCTCAAGTGTGAAACAAAGTAGCCTGCTAATAAGTATACTACTCCAGACATTGATAAAGTCAGCTGCCTGTGGTTACGTCAACCCCAAGTGTCCAAAGTACCGATTTATGTACATTAAGAACCACCGTGTGATCTGCCCATAGATGAGGACAGTCCTCTGGGCAGACCCAAACCTCCTTGAGCCTTGAGGTATGGGCCTCAATTGTTAAATGATGACAGTGTTTGGGTCAAGTGACTTCTATAGTTCTTCCAGCTCTAAAATTCTAAGCTCAATTCCCAGTTTTCTGCATCTCTAAGATCAAGTCTTAGAGAATTTGATAAATCTGGAAGAAATATATTTTACCACAGGAGGTAAAATTTTGGTTAGTGATATTTTGAAAAATTGGCTTCTTTGTTCTTTGCTCATAGACCAACTCCTGTGACTCATTCAGAATTTTCTTTTGGATGTATTTATCTCTTGGTCTTATAGATAAGAAGATTAGGTGATATACAGCTCACCCCAGGTACAAGCCTTGTGCTACTTGTCTCTGTTCAAATAAGTTAAACATTGTCAACGTAATTCTTAAATAACTCAGTTTTATAGATGGCAATTCACAGCTTCAGCCAATTGAAGTTCTTGCCCAACTTAAAGGTAGATAGCCCAAGAGTTTTATTGTTAAGGCATAAAACAGGAAGGGTTCCAGTTTTATCGCTCTTCACAGCTCTCTTATAAGAGGACTATCCTTTTTTCTGTCAGCATGGAGACTGAGCAGAATGGAGGGTGAGATGTTTTTGTAGGGGGCCTCTAATTTGCAACAGTGATTTTTCCATATATAAACCCAGTTTAGTTTCTCAAACGATGTGAAGAACAGTCTCTCTTGCCTTGGTTCCCACCTCATGTAGGTTGGCCAAGAGCTTCTGAGTGAAGTTTATAGCTCTCCATTTTCCCTGTCCTGACCAGCTTCAGTTTTCCCTAAGCAAGGTCAAGGAACTCTCCAGCAGTTTAGGGGTTAAGAGTAGCAGGCCTAGACATCCCCTGGGTGTGGAAAGTTTCCAGGAAAGAAAGCTACAAAAAGAAAGAGTAGTGTGGGAAAGCAATGTCCACTTGAATGAGATCAGGATGTTCTGAGTCCTGTCCTGATGTGCCCGCCCTGGGGCTGCAGCTCGGCAGTGCCAGAAGGCAATCATTGCCGTCCACAACTGTGGGTGCACCTTGCAAGGTGGCACCCAACCCAAGGGGAGGACACACAGCAGCAGCAGGCAGAGAAAGGCCACCCAGGGGGAGTTCTCAGAGGAAGGAAAGTTTGTTTGAGGAGTGGTCAGCAAGACATTCTTACCCTGGGACTCCTAAGAAGGGGAGCTTTTTTCCTTTTTCCCAAAATGCAAATATCCTCTGTCCTTGGAAGAAGGAAAATGGGTTGCTAGGCAATCATTTCTCAGCAAGTGCTCCCCCTGCCTGTGTTTCCTGACCCCTAGAACAATGGAGACTTTTCAATTAATGAAACCAAGATGGGGGAAAGGACATGGCAGAAATAAAAATGGAACCAGAAACTGTGGAAGGGCTGACTCATAGAGTATGGGAAGAAAAATGTAATAAGAGTAAGTTTTGCTCTAGGCAGACTGCAAGAAGTTTCATTTCTTACCATCACATGGACATTGCCATTACAAGTCAAACAGTATTGGCTATGCAATAGTCACTGCCCAATAGTGACCCCTAGTTTGTTTCTTTTTTCTTTTGTTGGTCTTTAAAAAATGCTTAGTTATCTATTTGGTTGTATTGGGTCTTAGTGGCATCAAGGAGAGTTCTTTGTGGAGGTGCACAGCCTCTCTAGTTATGACTTGTGGGCTTAGTTGATGGACAGCATGTGGGATCTTAGTTCCCCAAACAGGGATCGAACCATGCCCTGTGCAATTGCAACATGAACCCTTAATCACTGGACCACCAGGGAAGTCCCTGGTGACCACAACTGTAATGACTCCAGTGACGCTGAGAATGTCACATTGTTAGCAGGTGATTGCAAGTTCTTGGATCTCAATGTTTTTATCAGAGACATAATGTTTGGAATTATATTCTTGTAAAAATAATCTTTTTAGAGTTCCTATGTTTTGCTAGATCCTGTCAGAGCTTTGATAGGAAATAGATGAAACACTGAAATTGAGTAATAGAAACATATTTGACTTAAAGAACTGTTTATAAAAATGCAGGTAGGGGGCTTCCCCTGGTGACCCAGTGGGTAAGGATACCGTCTTGCAATGCAAGGGGCGCTAGTTCGAGCCCTGGCCTGGAAAGATCCCACGTGCCGTGGAGCGGCTGGACCCATGTGTCCAATTACCAAGCTGGAGCTCTAGAGCGCATGCTCCCATAGCCGGCGCTCTGCAACGACAGACGCCACCGCAATGGGAGGCCCACAGGAGCCAAAGAACAAAGACGGATGAACATAGAGAAATGAAAGACCAATAGAAGTGGCCCACCTGCTCCCTCCCTCCCCAACCCGACCCCCGCCCAAAATAAATAAATAAATAAAATTAAAAAAAAATGCAGATAAATTTTAGGGAAATCACAAGGGATAGTGTAGGACCTCATTATCTGTTGGTCTGAAGTAACGGGAGAAGGAGCAGTTATCTAAACCCAGGAAAGGTAGTCACCTGGAGAGGACCACCTGACAGGAGCTGTGCCTTTTGTTAGAAGAATGTAGTCAGTCTATTGTGACTCCACACCCAACACCCTGTCTTCTGCTAGAGTATGGGAAGAAAAATGTAATAAGAGTAAGTTTTGCTCTAGGCAGACTGCAAGAAGTTTCATTTCTTACCATCACATGGACATTGCCATTACAAGTCAAACAGTATTGGCTATGCAATAGTCACTGCCCAATAGTGACCCCTAGTTTGTTTCTTTTTTCTTTTGTTGGTCTTTAAAAAATGCTTAGTTATCTATTTGGTTGTATTGGGTCTTAGTGGCATCAAGGAGAGTTCTTTGTGGAGGTGCACAGCCTCTCTAGTTATGACTTGTGGGCTTAGTTGATGGACAGCATGTGGGATCTTAGTTCCCCAAACAGGGATCGAACCATGCCCTGTGCAATTGCAACATGAACCCTTAATCACTGGACCACCAGGGAAGTCCCTGGTGACCACAACTGTAATGACTCCAGTGACGCTGAGAATGTCACATTGTTAGCAGGTGATTGCAAGTTCTTGGATCTCAATGTTTTTATCAGAGACATAATGTTTGGAATTATATTCTTGTAAAAATAATCTTTTTAGAGTTCCTATGTTTTGCTAGATCCTGTCAGAGCTTTGATAGGAAATAGATGAAACACTGAAATTGAGTAATAGAAACATATTTGACTTAAAGAACTGTTTATAAAAATGCAGGTAGGGGGCTTCCCCTGGTGACCCAGTGGGTAAGGATACCGTCTTGCAATGCAAGGGGCGCTAGTTCGAGCCCTGGCCTGGAAAGATCCCACGTGCCGTGGAGCGGCTGGACCCATGTGTCCAATTACCAAGCTGGAGCTCTAGAGCGCATGCTCCCATAGCCGGCGCTCTGCAACGACAGACGCCACCGCAATGGGAGGCCCACAGGAGCCAAAGAACAAAGACGGATGAACATAGAGAAATGAAAGACCAATAGAAGTGGCCCACCTGCTCCCTCCCTCCCCAACCCGACCCCCGCCCAAAATAAATAAATAAATAAAATTAAAAAAAAATGCAGATAAATTTTAGGGAAATCACAAGGGATAGTGTAGGACCTCATTATCTGTTGGTCTGAAGTAACGGGAGAAGGAGCAGTTATCTAAACCCAGGAAAGGTAGTCACCTGGAGAGGACCACCTGACAGGAGCTGTGCCTTTTGTTAGAAGAATGTAGTCAGTCTATTGTGACTCCACACCCAACACCCTGTCTTCTGAACAAAATGGGAAACCAGAGGGTAAGGGAACTGAACTTAAGTGCATGAAGCATCTCGGGCTACATAACAGAATGCCAGAGACCAGATAGCTTAAACGATGAAATTTATTTCTCCCGGTGTCCCAGTCAGGGTGCCAGAATAGTCAGCTTGTTGGTGTGGACTCTCTTTGGGTTATGTCTTCACATGGTCTTCCTTGGCATGTTAACACAGAGAAAAAAAAAGAAAAAGAAAGGACTTCCCCTGGTGGTCCAGTGGAGTGCAGTACAGCGGGCGCCGGTTCGATCCCTGGCCTGGGAAGATCCCACGTGCTGCAGAGCAGCTAGACCGATGTGTCCAATTACCGAGCCAGAGCTCTGGAGTGCGTGCACCCAGAGCCGGTGCTCTGTGACAACAGAGGCCACTGCGATGGGAGGCCCACAGGAGCCAAAGAACAAAGATGGATGATAATAGAGAAATGAAAGTTCAATAGAAATGGCCCGCCCATCTCCCTCCCTCCCCACCCCACCACCCAAAAGATCAAAGAAAAAAAAAGAGTCCCTATTTCACAACGTTTAAAAAAAAGAAAAAAGAAGAAGAAAAAAAGAGAGAGTTTCCTTGTCACTTTCTCTTTTTATAAGGGCATTAATCCCACCTTGAGGGCATCATTGGCATGGCTGCATCTATTTTTAACCACTTCCCAAAGGCCCCACCACTTAATATCCTCCTATGGGGGGGTTAGGCTTTCAACTTATGAATTTGGGAAGAGATAGCTCAGTCCATAGCACCAAGTAACCGTTTAGAGCAGGTGTGTGCTAGGTAGTGAATCAAAATATCTCCCTGGGAAACGTACTGCAAGATTTTAATGTATATACTCACACAGGGCCCCATATTAGTTTTGTCTCTTAGCAGATCCAACTAAAACATTGAGAGATCAGGTGATGTGTCCAGGAAATGTGCATGAAGGGCATATAATGGCCAACCTGCTTTGTTTGACAGAGACTGCTGGGCAGGGATTTTAAGATAACCTGTACATATGACTAGGAAACTCTGTTTTCAGTCAGCAGGGTTCTTTGAGCTTTTGTCCATTTAAAATATTTTCATAGTAAAAGCAATGTTACAAAAAAAAAAAAAAAAAGCTTTTAAAAATTTTAAGAGAAAAGCTAAACCCCATTCCTAAGCTCGCATACTTACATATATGTGTATTTGTACACACTAATCTCCTATTGTGTATGTATATTTGTGTTATATAGGTAGATATGTATATATGTATGGGTATATGTGCATAGGTATGTATGTGTAATCAATTCTTATAAGTGGTAGTTGTGTTCTGCAAACACTGAGCTAGTATGTACTGAATCATCGTTCCTACAGGAAATACAAGATTAAGTTCCTGTGCACCTTTAATCATGACATTTGACCAAGACTGATAAATACATAGCTTTGTTTTATGTTTGTGTTTAAAGACACTTTGTTTAATATATATTGTTGGTCCATTAAGGTTGAACTCAGGACCAACCTTGCTATAACTCATGCTTGAATGTGGCTTTTCCTTCACACATATTTTTTTCTCTGTAAGGTACGTCACATCTCTTCTTGCTCTTAGGAAGACTAGATAGCACGTCAGAATTACCTTTTGTAGGCCACTTTAAACAGTGAAATCACCAATAAAAACCTTTTTTTTTTTTAATGGCATTAAATGAACTGTGGAAAGGATGCTTGCTTACAGTGTCAGAGATAAAATGAGAAGGCAGATTTTGCCTTGTGAGTAACTAGGAAAGTACTATGATTATTGATTTGGGGATTATAAATATATTTCAGAGGATGGACACACTTACAAATACAAAATCTATGATTAACAAGGCTCTTTGACATATACTCTGTGTACACACATTATGTAGCTGTGATCACTTTGAACTTAGAATTCTTATTTGTTTTTTGTGCTTAGTCTCCTATAACCATATTTCTTGTTACAGTGAGTGATCATTTTATAATGATCACTTTTGATGACTAAGTAATATTCCATTGAGTTGAGTTATCATAATTAGACTATTTCTTCTGGTTAGATTCTAGAGTCTTCCTTTTCTTATTATTTTAAATGAGTACAGAGCATGACTGCATATATGATACTCTTCTTTTAATAATTTTTATAGTAAAAGCAATGTTACAAAAAAAAAAAAGCTTTTAAAATTTGGCTAAACCCCATTCCTAAGCTCGCATACTTACATATATGTGTATTTGTACACACTAATCTCCTATTGTGTATGTATATTTGTGTTATATAGGTAGATATGTATATATGTATGGGTATATGTGCATAGGTATGTATGTGTAATCAATTCTTATAAGTGGTAGTTGTGTTCTGCAAACACTGAGCTAGTATGTACTGAATCATCGTTCCTACAGGAAATACAAGATTAAGTTCCTGTGCACCTTTAATCATGACATTTGACCAAGACTGATAAATACATAGCTTTGTTTTATGTTTGTGTTTAAAGACACTTTGTTTAATATATATTGTTGGTCCATTAAGGTTGAACTCAGGACCAACCTTGCTATAACTCATGCTTGAATGTGGCTTTTCCTTCACACATATTTTTTTCTCTGTAAGGTACGTCACATCTCTTCTTGCTCTTAGGAAGACTAGATAGCACGTCAGAATTACCTTTTGTAGGCCACTTTAAACAGTGAAATCACCAATAAAAACCTTTTTTTTTTTTAATGGCATTAAATGAACTGTGGAAAGGATGCTTGCTTACAGTGTCAGAGATAAAATGAGAAGGCAGATTTTTGCCTTGTGAGTAACTAGGAAAGTACTATGATTATTGATTTGGGGATTATAAATATATTTCAGAGGATGGACACACTTACAAATACAAAATCTATGATTAACAAGGCTCTTTGACATATACTCTGTGTACACACATTATGTAGCTGTGATCACTTTGAACTTAGAATTCTTATTTGTTTTTTGTGCTTAGTCTCCTATAACCATATTTCTTGTTACAGTGAGTGATCATTTTATAATGATCACTTTTGATGACTAAGTAATATTCCATTGAGTTGAGTTAACATAATTAGACTATTTCTTCTGGTTAGATTCTAGAGTCTTCCTTTTCTTATTATTTTAAATGAGTACAGAGCATGACTGCATATATGATACTCTTCTTTTTAATAATTTTTATAGGAAAGTTCCAGTAGCAGCTCATAAGCTCACAGAATATGAATATCATTATGACTCCATCTGTATCATCATCCCGCTTTTAGAACAGTTGCATATAATGGACGAGGATATGAATATTGCTAACTGCCAATCCCTGGGTGTCTCAGTTGCATCCAAGCCTGAGAATATTGGTAACCAAATGAAAAATTCGGTAAATCCTTAGATGAAACACTGTTCCCTATGTGTGAATCTGGATTTCTTTGGTTATAGATGCATGATCTCTGTCCCTCTGACTTTTTTTTTTTTTAGATTTTTTTTTCTTTTCTTTTTTTTTGTGGGGGTGGGAAGGGAGGGGGGCGGGTGGGTCACTTCTATTGGTCTTTCATTTATCTATTTTCATCCATCTTTGTTCCTTGGCCCATGTGGGCCTCCCATCACGGTGGCTTCTGTTGTTGCAGAGCACTGGATCTGGGTGCATGCACTCCAGAGCTCCGGCTCGGTAATTGGACACATTGGTCCAGTTGCTCCACAGCATGTGGGATCTTCCCAGGCTAGGGATCGAACCGGTGCCCCTTGCCCCCTTGCACTGCAAGGTGGTGTCCTTTCCCACTGGACCACCAGGGAAGCCCCTCCCTTTGACTATTGACGAGTTCCTCTGGGGTAAGGCAGGAAATCAACAGCCAAGGAAGTCTCTTCCCCACCTTCCCAGTACAAGGGCAGAAGCTGAATGCAAATCTCAAGGAGGGCTTGCCAGGTCCAACTTGCGTAGGGTGTCCAAAATGAGACATCAAGTCACACGATGCTGAACTACCTTAGAGAAGACATAATGAAGAAGCTGGGGCAATGGAAGCAAGAGTTAGTGGGTCAGACTGTGAGAAAGCAAGTAGTCTGAAATAAATTCTTCAAGGACCCATGCCAGGTTTTTATAAGAATGTGAGTGACGGGCTTCCCCTGGTGGTCCAGTGGGTAAGGACACCGCCGTGCAGTGCAAGGGGCGCCGGTTCCATCCCTGGCCTGGGAAGATCCCACGTGCCGCGGAGCGGCTGGACTGATGTGTCCAATTACCGAGCTGGAGCTCTGGAGCACATGCGCCCAGAGCCGGCGCTCTGCATCGACAGATGCCACTGCGATGGGAGGCCCACAGGTGCCAAAGAACAAAGACGGATGAAAATAGAGAAATGAAAGACCAAAAGAAGTGGCCCGCCTGCTCCCCTCCGTCCCCAACCCGACCCCCGCTCAAAAATAAATAAATAAATAAATCTAAAAAAAAAAAAAAAAAAAAGAATGTGAGTGATGACTTCAGAGACTAAGAAGATCTTTCCAATGGGGCTGAAAAGGACAAATGACAAAATCACCAAGCACTGTCCACTTTCTGTAATCCAGTCTTGTTTTCTAAAACGAAAATTTTCTGCCCTTGTGTTTTTATACATTGATGTCTTATTTTCTTTAACTGAGTAACTTCTTAAAATATGTGGGATGTGAGTGTGTATGTGTGTGCATTGTGTGTGTGTATAATTACTCATCTATATGTAATTAAGCAAATATTTTTCCTAATTTGCTGTTTTCCATTTTATTTTGGAAACAAAGCATAGTTTATTTAACCTATAGTTCAAATTGCATAGTCATTGGAATTTGCTGATTTTTTTCATTGTTTCTTAAGTCATTTGAGAGTACACGATATTCCAGTATCCTTTTTCTCCATAAGTGAAAGAATTGCATTTTTTAAAAATTAGCATTTAACTTCAGTCATTATGTCCACAGAATAAAAAGGAAGGAGTTCTGGAGAAAGAAATTGTTTTGAAATGTCTCTGTGTTTTGAATCATTTATCAATTTAACCTTTAATATGATAGTTTCTGGGTTTTCATTGATTAGTCTGAAGAGGAATCTATGCTGCTGAAATAATTAAATTGGCTTAGTCAAAAAATTAGCTAACTCTATGCGCAAGGGAGATAACAATCCAGTTGATGGATTAACATCATGTGGAATAACTACCCAAGAGAGTTAATGTCTGAATTTCTATCCAATGCCTTTATTATTTGTATAGACATTCTGATTAGTACAAATATAAACTACTTAAGAATGTTTTGCATTTTCTTAGTACTTCCAGGCAATAACATTTTCCTTTTCTATTGGGTTGAATTATGCATTATACACCCCCAGGGTACAAGGGTTTTTTTTTTTTTTTTTTATCCATCTTTATTCTTTGGCCTGTGTGGGCTTCCCACTGCAGTGGCCTCTCTTGTTACAGAGCACTGGCTCTGGGCACATGCGCTCCAGAGTGCTGGCTCATAATTAGACACACCGGTCTAGCTGCTTCATGGCATGTGGGATCTTCCTGGGCCAGAGATCGAGTCAGTGCCCCTTGCTCTGCAAGGCAGAATCTTTACCTACTGGACCACCAGGGAAGCCCAGGGTACAAATTTTTATAGTAGATGTCAGTGTTGGAGGTTTAGGAAAGGGTATGTTAGCCTTTAGCCAGGGTGGCTTTTAGGTAAACCCACCCATGTCCACATTGTAAAGAAGGACACACAGTGGATTGGTTCCCTGGGTAGCTCTTACTGATTCATAACTAGCAAAGCACAGTTGATGGGATTTTTTATCAATAGGTCCTTGACCTTAAATTATATTAAAGGAGGCATCTAGTCTAACTTCGCATGGCAGCCAAGTGCCCCTTCCTCTGTGTGCTAAGGCCTTCTCATCCTCAAAAATTTCCTTATGCTTTACTCAGATTCCCCTTATTCTCCTTTTCCCAACCTCTCTACTTATTTTCTTCTTACTTACAGCACTTTATCTTATTAGCACATTATCATTATGCTAATGATAAAATCATACTTGTGCACATGCCACAGAATGCAAAAATATCCAGTACGTAATATTTGTTGTTGAATTGTCCAGTCATGTCCAACTTTTTGCAACCGCATGGACTATAGCACACCAGGCTTCCTTGTCTTTCACTCAATGTCCATTGACTCCATGATGCCATCCTACCATCTATTCTCTGTTGCCCCTTTCTCATCTTGTCCTCAATCTTTCTCAGCATCTGGGTGTCTTCCAATGAGTCATCTTCTCAGTTGATGGATTAACATCATGTGGAATAACTACCCAAGAGAGTTAATGTCTGAATTTCTATCCAATGCCTTTATTATTTGTATAGACATTCTGATTAGTACAAATATAAACTACTTAAGAATGTTTTGCATTTTCTTAGTACTTCCAGGCAATAACATTTTCCTTTTCTATTGGGTTGAATTATGCATTATACACCCCCAGGGTACAAGGGTTTTTCTTATTTATTTACTTTCATCCATCTTTATTCTTTGGCCTGTGTGGGCTTCCCACTGCAGTGGCCTCTCTTGTTACAGAGCACTGGCTCTGGGCACATGCGCTCCAGAGTGCTGGCTCATAATTAGACACACCGGTCTAGCTGCTTCATGGCATGTGGGATCTTCCTGGGCCAGAGATCGAGTCAGTGCCCCTTGCTCTGCAAGGCAGAATCTTTACCTACTGGACCACCAGGGAAGCCCAGGGTACAAATTTTTATAGTAGATGTCAGTGTTGGAGGTTTAGGAAAGGGTATGTTAGCCTTTAGCCAGGGTGGCTTTTAGGTAAACCCACCCATGTCCACATTGTAAAGAAGGACACACAGTGGATTGGTTCCCTGGGTAGCTCTTACTGATTCATAACTAGCAAAGCACAGTTGATGGGATTTTTTATCAATAGGTCCTTGACCTTAAATTATATTAAAGGAGGCATCTAGTCTAACTTCGCATGGCAGCCAAGTGCCCCTTCCTCTGTGTGCTAAGGCCTTCTCATCCTCAAAAATTTCCTTATGCTTTACTCAGATTCCCCTTATTCTCCTTTTCCCAACCTCTCTACTTATTTTCTTCTTACTTACAGCACTTTATCTTATTAGCACATTATCATTATGCTAATGATAAAATCATACTTGTGCACATGCCACAGAATGCAAAAATATCCAGTACGTAATATTTGTTGTTGAATTGTCCAGTCATGTCCAACTTTTTGCAACCGCATGGACTATAGCACACCAGGCTTCCTTGTCTTTCACTCAATGTCCATTGACTCCATGATGCCATCCTACCATCTATTCTCTGTTGCCCCTTTCTCATCTTGTCCTCAATCTTTCTCAGCATCTGGGTGTCTTCCAATGAGTCATCTCTTCATGTCGGGTGGCCAAAGTATTGGAGCTTCAGCTTCAGCATCAGTCCTTCCAATGACTATTCAGAGTGGATTTCCTTTAGGATTGACTGGTTTGATCTACTTGTTGTCCAAGGGACTCTCAAGAATCTTCTCTAGCACCACCAGTCTTCTCCATTTCAAAAGCATAAATTCTTCAGTGCTTAGCCTTTTTTATGGTCCAACTCTCATATAGCCACTGTTTGATAGTCATCTGAACCTTAGGTTTAAAGGGAGTAATTTATACACTTAGACTTAAAAATTATTTCAAAGATAGGACACAGTTAATCTCCATTTCACAGAGATATGTAAATAAAATATAATGATGTATGATTATTAATGAAAGGGAATGGACAACATGCAGTTGAGTAGATTTTATCGGTTTTCATTCCCAGAACTGTGTTGGATTCTTTCTTTTGTCTCATTCTTTCCCACCCAGTTTTTGTTGGGTAAAGCAGTGGTAAGGAGATGGGAAAGGGCACTTATTATTCTGACCCTCCAAATTCGTTCTTGGTAGGGAGGTCATTTTGCAGTTGCATGAGCTGAAGAAAAAAAGGCCAGTTAATGTTCCCAATTCTAATCTTAAAAATGACCACCTATTTGCCATTTGACAGCATCTTAACACCAAATTGCTGTCCTTTAAGTTTCTGTTCTGTTTCCATGGCTCCCTGGAAACCTAATGACCCAAAGGTAAGACTGATGAAGAGAGAAGCAACATTAAATGAAATATGCAACCACTTAAGTACAGGGCCTGTCCTGTGACCAGCATCAACAAATCCCAGGACAAAGCATCTTTGAAAAGTATTTCAAAAGAGAACTGTCAGGACTTCTGTTGGTCATTTCTTCTACTAACTCAGGCCTTTGCCATAATTTTAGCATTTTACCTGATTATAAATAACATTTTTTGCATCACTGAGCTTGTTTTAGTTACAAAAAAGAAAGTCAATTATCTTTTTATTCCTTAGAAAATAAGTGCCCCTTTGCCAAAATTCCTGTTTACTCATGCTATCATGTCCCCCTTCCGTTGCCCCTTTCTCATCTTGTCCTCAATCTTTCTCAGAATCTGGGTGTCTTCCAATGAGTCATCTCTTCATGTCGGGTGGCCAAAGTATTGGAGCTTCAGCTTCAGCATCAGTCCTTCCAATGACTATTCAGAGTGGATTTCCTTTAGGATTGACTGGTTTGATCTACTTGTTGTCCAAGGGACTCTCAAGAATCTTCTCTAGCACCACCAGTCTTCTCCATTTCAAAAGCATAAATTCTTCAGTGCTTAGCCTTTTTTATGGTCCAACTCTCATATAGCCACTGTTTGATAGTCATCTGAACCTTAGGTTTAAAGGGAGTAATTTATACACTTAGACTTAAAAATTATTTCAAAGATAGGACACAGTTAATCTCCATTTCACAGAGATATGTAAATAAAATATAATGATGTATGATTATTAATGAAAGGGAATGGACAACATGCAGTTGAGTAGATTTTATCGGTTTTCATTCCCAGAACTGTGTTGGATTCTTTCTTTTGTCTCATTCTTTCCCACCCAGTTTTTGTTGGGTAAAGCAGTGGTAAGGAGATGGGAAAGGGCACTTATTATTCTGACCCTCCAAATTCGTTCTTGGTAGGGAGGTCATTTTGCAGTTGCATGAGCTGAAGAAAAAAAGGCCAGTTAATGTTCCCAATTCTAATCTTAAAAATGACCACCTATTTGCCATTTGACAGCATCTTAACACCAAATTGCTGTCCTTTAAGTTTCTGTTCTGTTTCCATGGCTCCCTGGAAACCTAATGACCCAAAGGTAAGACTGATGAAGAGAGAAGCAACATTAAATGAAATATGCAACCACTTAAGTACAGGGCCTGTCCTGTGACCAGCATCAACAAATCCCAGGACAAAGCATCTTTGAAAAGTATTTCAAAAGAGAACTGTCAGGACTTCTGTTGGTCATTTCTTCTACTAACTCAGGCCTTTGCCATAATTTTAGCATTTTACCTGATTATAAATAACATTTTTTGCATCACTGAGCTTGTTTTAGTTACAAAAAAGAAAGTCAATTATCTTTTTATTCCTTAGAAAATAAGTGCCAACCATTTGAGCAACTCAGTGACAAAAAGTGCTCTTCAAATTTGGAGGATGGTCACAAGTGACCTAGGCTATATAAGCGTGGATCTGGCTGAAATTGGATGTTTTATTTTTTATCACTTTATGGAAAAGCACAGATCTCCATTGTCAAACGGATTATTTTAACATCTCATCCCTCAGTTATATGATGGGAGTGGGAAGACAAGATAGCCATCATTTTAAATGGGAAAGTCATTGTGAAGAAAAGGAACAACCTGGTAGAAATGATAGAGAAGCTGGTTGAGAAGTTTTCTAGTAAAACCCTTTCTGATAATCATGCTTGTTGAGAGGTAGAGAGGCAGTGGGTTTAGGAGCTGGGTCTCTGAAGCCAGGCAGACATAAGTGTGAGTTTCAGTTTTCTATAACTGACCCATGGTGTCAGAAAGATTGACTGTTCCCTTTGGAACCTCGGTTTCTTCTATCTAACATGACAATATTACAAATCTTGAAGCTGTTATGGGGACTGAATGAGATAATTTAATTATTATTAGCTTCCTTACTCTAGGACAGGGGCCCCAACTTTGCATATCTAATACCTGATGATCTGAGATGTAACCAATGTAATAATGATAGAATAAAGTGCACAGTGTGTGTAATGTGCTTGAAACATCCCCCAAACCATCCCTCTGCACCCCACCTTGGTCCATGGAAAAACTGTCTTCCATCAAACCAGTCCCTGGTGCCCAAACGGTTGGAGACCACTGTTGTAGGGAGTGGATGTGTGCATGGCAATCATACAGAGGCCATGGTAAAATAGACTGTGGGCTCTAGCCCCTGAGCATTTGATTCAGGAGACATAGGGGGTGGCCCCCCAAATTTATATAGTTTACAAGTTCTCGGCTAAGGCAGATGTTACTGGCCTGGGGAATCTTGCACTGGGAACAACCACCTCAAAGTGTTTACTGCGGGTACTCGGATTTTTAGAAATTAACTATGATTTATAAAAAAGTATTTCATGTTAAACTAAAAAGAGCTTGGCATTAAGAGTCAAGGTACCTGGGTTCTAGTCTCACTGTTGCCACTAATTCCTCCTAAAAGAAAAGCCTCTTAAACCTCCCTATTTTCACTCTAATTGTCTTTGTCCTGTATCTCTGGCAGATGGTTGTAATCACATGAATGAATATACATTATGAACACTTGAAACAGTATTAACCATGAGGACAGCAGAGTTGATGCTCTTCTTATTGGGCTATGAGCATGACTTTAATTCTCCTATCATAGAAACGTCTTTGACTAAGCTAACAGTACAAGACTGTCTTTTTAGGAAAAAGAGATTCAACAATCTCTTATCTTTGCTTGCAAGGGCGTTTGTGGAAAGAGCCAAGCCCTTTGTTAGTGTATTATTTTTACTTAGATAAACCAGGCACATAGGAACTTAGTAATCAGGTATGACCCAATCGCTTGATGTTATTTTCATGTTCTTTTTCCATAATGGGAACAAGATAAAGTTAGTCTTTCTGAAACCTCGCAATCTGTATCACTGCTTGAAAGAGTAGTTTTGATACCGTAAGCAGCTGGCTGGTGACTCAAACTTATTGAGCCTTACTGAGTACTTTATACTTACTGAGGACAAACCTTTCTGAGTACTTTATAGTTGCCACTCATAAAATTCAGCCAACAATTCCATAACTATACTGGACTGTGCTATAAAGGTAAAGAAACACAGCCTACATTTCACACCATCAATAAATGTTGAAAGCCAGGATTGAAACCTGCAGAGTGTTCCCTGCACAACCTGAGATTTTAACTATGTCTAACTCTGCCCCAAAACTGTTTATCACATGCCCTTTCAGTATGCAATTAACTTGTTAAGAGTGATGCCTATCTGTGAATTAATATTTATGTTCATTGTTTGGTACAAATGTGGTTGTTATTATGGTATCTTCTTGAAGAATAAAATCTATTCTTGAATGGGTTAAGCACAGTTTGAGGTAGGGTTGACGATTTTAAGATGCATGATTCATTTGCATGGACACAGTGTTTTTGCCAGCATCATAGGGGCAAAGGGAAATTCTGTTAATTCCGCCAGCAATTTTTAAGACTCTTTGTTAAGACAAATAGGACTTGCCTTCAAGCAGCACCCAATTTAGTTAGGAAGTTCAGCTCAATTCAGTTCAGTCACTCAGTTGTGTCCAATTCTTTGAAGCCCTATGGACTGCAGTACACCAGGCTTCCCTGTCCATCACCATCTCCCAGAGCTTGATCAAACTCATGTCCATCCAACAAGTCCATCCAGTGATACCATCCAACAATCTTATCCTCTGCTGTCACCTTCTCCTACTGCCTTCTGTTTTTCTCAACATCAGGGTATTTTCCAATGAGTCATCTCTTTCATTCAGGTGGCCAAAGAATTAGAACTTCAGTTTCAGCATCAGTCCTTCCAGTGAATATTCAGGGTGGATTTCCTTTAGGATGGACTGTTTTGATCTCCTTGAAGTCCAAGAGACTCTCAAGAGTTTTCTTCAACACCACAGTTCAAAGGCATCAATTCTTTGATTCTCAACCTTCTTTATGGTTCAACTTTCACATCCATCCATGACTACTACAAAAACCGTAGCTTTGACTATATGAACCTTTGTCAGCAAAGTGTTGTCTCTGTTTTTTAATAATCTGCCTATGTTTGTCATAGGAAGAGGGACTATTAATTATTTTACATTTTTTCTGTCGCAGTTTCAGAGGTGAATTAAAAAGCCAGAAAGGGCAGGGAAGAGGAGGAAACAAGAGAGGATGGCATGGGGAGTGGGGGTGGTCGAGAAGGCTCTGAGAGAAGGATCTCTAGGGCTCTTTGAATTTCTGGTGAGTAGATCCATGCAGTTGGAACTTAAATTACAGAGGTGCACCCTGTGTTTCTTGTAGAACCACCCTCAGAGTGAAAAAGTGGTTGCTATACAGTGAAGCACAAAGAGGTTTAATTACAGTTCTGATTTGACTGGCATTTGAAGACCAAAGATGACCAACTTTGGACAGTCCTCAATCAAAATCACAAAGTTTTCAAGCCCTCTGCAATTCAGACTGACTGATAGTAATTCTTTAAAAGGATTGCTCCAGTCACCATTGAAACAATTCTCAAGATTCCTTCCATTTACAGTAGTAACAAGTTTCATGGTTATTTATCCATCTCATTTATTGGTAGACTTAATTCCTTTAGATCTACTGAAACTATTTGATAAATTATTGATGAGAAGGAGCAGAAGAGACAGGTGAGGGAAAAACTTGGGAACAATTGCTGCACTCTCCGTGTTTCAGTCCAGAACAGTGATTTTAATTTAACTATGCCACTCAGGATATTCTAGGATGTATCCAAACACCCTACAAAAGTATGCTTTTGATCAGAAGAGATCATCTGATAATTGGGCTGTGAAACACAGGTGATTTCACTAAGGAAATGTGAAGTCAGCTAGTGTTTCTGATGAGACTTGAGGGAGAAAGGTCACATTTTCTCTTGTAAATGAGATAATAGATTGGATATCTTTTGATTTTAAGCAACAAGCATTTGAGACCCAAAATGGCCCAATTTTGAATTTCAAGGTGAAAGGAAATAGGAAAACTGGCTCAGACAGTTAAGAATCCACGTGCAATGAGGGGGATCAGGGTTACAGCCCTGGGTTGGGAAGATTGTCTGGAGAAGGGAATGACAACCCACTCCAGTATTCTTGCCTGGAGAATTCCATGGAGGAACCTGGTGCACTACAGTTCATGGGGTCGCAGAGTCAGACACGACTTAGCAACACTCACTCAGCCTTGTAGCCTGGCACTCCACTGAAAGGGCATTATTGCAGATTTATGTTCATTGACCACCCAACTTTAAATTGGCTGGGCTGTCATCAATATCTGATCAGTAACTGATTTGAGTGAAGAAGAAATCATCTGGTCACTACATTTAGATGACTCAGCACATGAACTATAAAGCAGTTTTATAAAACACAAAGGCAATACACCCCACACTTGTTCTATAAGTTAGGAAAATACAAGTAGTATCATTTGCTCATTTCAGAAGGGGAAGCCAAGTCTTTGAGGAAAGCAGAGAATAAAACTTTTTTTCTTCCATCATTAAATTCCATCTTTTCCTTTTCTTTATATCCTCCTCTTAGTCTAACAAACATCCAAAGCTCATGATTCATATTTTTGGGAAACAAGTTTCATGGTTATTTATCCATCTCATTTATTGGTAGACTTAATTCCTTTAGATCTACTGAAACTATTTGATAAATTATTGATGAGAAGGAGCAGAAGAGACAGGTGAGGGAAAAACTTGGGAACAATTGCTGCACTCTCCGTGTTTCAGTCCAGAACAGTGATTTTAATTTAACTATGCCACTCAGGATATTCTAGGATGTATCCAAACACCCTACAAAAGTATGCTTTTGATCAGAAGAGATCATCTGATAATTGGGCTGTGAAACACAGGTGATTTCACTAAGGAAATGTGAAGTCAGCTAGTGTTTCTGATGAGACTTGAGGGAGAAAGGTCACATTTTCTCTTGTAAATGAGATAATAGATTGGATATCTTTTGATTTTAAGCAACAAGCATTTGAGACCCAAAATGGCCCAATTTTGAATTTCAAGGTGAAAGGAAATAGGAAAACTGGCTCAGACAGTTAAGAATCCACGTGCAATGAGGGGGATCAGGGTTACAGCCCTGGGTTGGGAAGATTGTCTGGAGAAGGGAATGACAACCCACTCCAGTATTCTTGCCTGGAGAATTCCATGGAGGAACCTGGTGCACTACAGTTCATGGGGTCGCAGAGTCAGACACGACTTAGCAACACTCACTCAGCCTTGTAGCCTGGCACTCCACTGAAAGGGCATTATTGCAGATTTATGTTCATTGACCACCCAACTTTAAATTGGCTGGGCTGTCATCAATATCTGATCAGTAACTGATTTGAGTGAAGAAGAAATCATCTGGTCACTACATTTAGATGACTCAGCACATGAACTATAAAGCAGTTTTATAAAACACAAAGGCAATACACCCCACACTTGTTCTATAAGTTAGGAAAATACAAGTAGTATCATTTGCTCATTTCAGAAGGGGAAGCCAAGTCTTTGAGGAAAGCAGAGAATAAAACTTTTTTTCTTCCATCATTAAATTCCATCTTTTCCTTTTCTTTATATCCCTCCTCTTAGTCTAACAAACATCCAAAGCTCATGATTCATATTTTTTTGGGAAATCAAAGGATAGCAAAGCATTAAGTGTGAAAAATCAGTAATACCAAATTGAACAATTCAAGTTGTTTTTCTGAGCAGATGTATTAGCTAAGCAATGGTGCATGTGAAGAGATCATTCCTTCTTTTCTCTTTAAATAATTTCTTCTTGATTGCTTAGCTTACCATTACTAAAGTATAAGGGCTTCCCTGGTAGCTCAGTGGTAAAGAATCTGCCTGCAGTATAGGAGATGGGGTTTTGACCCCTGGGTGAGGAAAATCCCCTGGAGAAGGGAATGGCAACCTGCTCCAGTATTCTTGTCCAGAGAATCCCACGGACAGAGGAGCCTGGCAGGCTACAGTCCATGGGGTCACAGAAGATTCACTCATGACTCAGCAACTAAACAACAACAAACTGCAGTATACTTATAATGAACAAAATATAATTTTTATATAATAGGTATATAACAATTTTTTATAATAAGTATTTTAATAGTGGAGCTTCTGAACTTTTATTGTACTTAATTTTTTTGCACTTAATTTTTTATAATTCTGGTCCCCATGTAATTAATACTCTGTAATTTCCTCTATTTAAAAGTTGTAAATTTCTACTTTGACACGTTTTAAATGCTGCAGTTGCTTCCTTAATATATTTATTGTGCATTCTATGATGTATTTATTATCCATTGTTAAAATTTCAGAAGCAGAGGTGTAATCAAAATGAAAAGATGTTTATTTGTAGTTTGTGAGGACTACAGCCTAGAGACACAGAGGTAAAAGCACCTGAATTATGTTTCCGCAGACTACAAAAGTGGGGAGGCTTATAGAGACAATCATGGCAAATTTAGGGTTAGTTATATGGGCTGTTCATTAAGAATTGTAATTGGAGCTGTCAGGAAATAAGGATGCTTGTTAATTAGGAATTGGTTGGGGTCCTACATGACTGCATGGTGATGAGTGGATACCTTGAGACCATAAGATTGTAGCTGGCAAGTGTTGTTCTGAATGGTTGGTGTTGGTGGTATCCTTGGACCTGGTACAGCTCAAAGGAAGTCCAGGTTTCCAGTGATGTGTCCAGAGATATATCTGAGACCAGATCCTCAATGGTCACCCAACTCATTTTTGTATGCCCAGGCTGTGATGGTTCCATGACAATTTCAATTTGTCACCACTACCTGTCAACAAATGGTTGCTTAACCCCTCTTGGTCACTGTGGGGATATAGATGTGCACCAAATACCGTTTCTACTCAGCTACACATTTTAAATCTAGATGGAAAGACAGCTAGACAAAATTTATGCATAAAGCGATACTGCCATAAGTAGTTTTTATTAGAAAGAGTAAATGCTAGATGCTCTCATGTGTTGGGGGGCAGGAAGATATGGTTCATAGAGAGCCACGAAGAAGCCTGTGCTGTATCTTAAAGGGAGTGGACAAGATTCCAAAGCATGAGCACATTTCCCTAAGAGACACAGCGGCAGTGCACAGAGGCACAGGAAGGACCATGTACGGACCTCCACAGTGAGAGCCAAGGACTTCTCTGGTGAGAGAGGCATCTAGAGGTATCAGGTTCTTTAGGTTGCACCTACACAGCAGACAGGGCAGTAAGCACCCCCATAACCTTAGGGATACCGTCAGCACAAGAGGTCAGAAGCCTAAATGCCAAAGAGCCAAGAGGACCACAAGTGGTTTATCTGATGGCAGAGGATGACATAAAATGACAAAAATATCTTTTCTATAAGCTGGGATCCTGAACTTAAATCTCAAGCTTGGGTCTGCCCAGAACTGTCTTGGCAGGGAGCAAGGATAGAAATACTTCATATCCAAATGCAAACATCTGGAATCAGAACACACAGGCAACTCTACTGCTTAACCATCAGACCAACCTTGAAGAAACAATAGGAGGACTAAATTGGCAAAATTAAACTTTCTTGTACACGCGTACCTACCCACCCCACCTCTTCCACAAGGCACTATTTTGTTTCCGGTTATATGGCTTTTGGTTTTGACACAAGGCATTTTGATATACTTCTCAGAACCATATCCTTTGCATTCTCCAGGTTGTCAGCAGGACGAAATTCTGTGCTTTGCTCCCTAAGGTCAGATGTTCCTCCACCATTCATCTATTTATCTGTATCTTCATGGGTCTATGAGGCAGATATTGAGGAAATGTCAGTTTTGTTCCAGGAATCATGTTTCCATCCTTATCCTTCCTACAGTCCATGTGACAGAAGTACAGGTGCTTCCTATAGTAGCTCAAAATTAGAAGACCCAGGGGTGGGATGGGTGGGATGGGATACACATATGATTAATCTGGGATTATACGTATCTGTGTATAAAACTCTGTAAAAGCAAAATTTTAAAAATGGCAAAAAAAAATCCCCAAAACTTAGAAGGCCCAGAAAATGCTATTTAACCCTTGATACTGGACCCATCTTGGCAATTAAATAAGGATACATATGTTTAATAATAATTTCATAATTTCTAAAACTGCATTTGCTTAAGCCATTTTCAGAAACTGCTGAACAACCTTTAAAATGGCCATCATATCTGGTCAATCATTCAGCATTTTGGATCTGCAGCGGACAAATAATCTAACCCAATTTCCTCATTTGCCAAAAGCCACAGAATAGGACTAGGCCACCAACCTCCCAACTCCTTGTCAGTGTTCTTTCTACCTCCTTAAACCTTCGCTTTGAAAATATCTTTGCAGTCTTCAAGAGTAAAACCAATTTTCTTTCTGAATGAAGTGTCCCCACTTTCACAGATTTCTTTGAAGGATAGCTTATTTAATTTCCCGAGAGGCTCTCCACACCCAGACAGCCTTGCACTTCGGTATCCAGAGAACACGTACTTTTAGCACCTAAATTTCCTGGGTGCAAAGTAAGTTGTTAATATCAAGGATAACACCTGTCAACCCTGGTGACATCTTTTGTCAAGGCTTTCCTGCCTCTCATTCCTTGTAGCCTAGGCTTTATCTACACTCTGCCAGGCTTGTCCATAGCATTAAATGAGATGATGTGTGTGAAGTACTTTGGACACTGGAAATGGCCTGCAAATATAAGAGACCACTATTATTTCCACTACTCTCAGAAGGAGGCCAGGTGGATATTCGTCTTTGTGTTTCTGGCATCTAGCAGAGTTTGCCCAATAAATATTTGTTGAAAAGAAATAAATGAAAGATTTATCGAATGTCATGTTGAAATTCAGGGCTTGGGAGTCAAACATGTCACAAAGTCTTTGTGTCAAAAATGACATCAACGGGACAAAGGTAAATGTAACTTTGTGTATTCTTTCATCCAACCAAAGAAGGCTTTTCTCTGCTCCATCTGAAAAACAAGTGCCTCCTGTTTTTGGTTTCCAGTGCTCCATTCTCCAAGCACAGGCTGTCTCCTGCACTCAGGCTTTTCTGGCTTGGTTCTCAAGTGAGCTCCCAGCCCTGGCTGGCTTCTGGGAGTTGTCAAGCACATAGAAAGGCATGAGGGAATTTGTCCATTCCTTTGAGAGAAGGGGACTGTCAGAAACACAATCAGCTTGTGGTCGGCCTTTAGAAACTCTCTCCCACATTAGTTCTAGAGAGAACATTTGTGTGTGTGTTTTCAGAAACTGCTGAACAACCTTTAAAATGGCCATCATATCTGGTCAATCATTCAGCATTTTGGATCTGCAGCGGACAAATAATCTAACCCAATTTCCTCATTTGCCAAAAGCCACAGAATAGGACTAGGCCACCAACCTCCCAACTCCTTGTCAGTGTTCTTTCTACCTCCTTAAACCTTCGCTTTGAAAATATCTTTGCAGTCTTCAAGAGTAAAACCAATTTTCTTTCTGAATGAAGTGTCCCCACTTTCACAGATTTCTTTGAAGGATAGCTTATTTAATTTCCCGAGAGGCTCTCCACACCCAGACAGCCTTGCACTTCGGTATCCAGAGAACACGTACTTTTAGCACCTAAATTTCCTGGGTGCAAAGTAAGTTGTTAATATCAAGGATAACACCTGTCAACCCTGGTGACATCTTTTGTCAAGGCTTTCCTGCCTCTCATTCCTTGTAGCCTAGGCTTTATCTACACTCTGCCAGGCTTGTCCATAGCATTAAATGAGATGATGTGTGTGAAGTACTTTGGACACTGGAAATGGCCTGCAAATATAAGAGACCACTATTATTTCCACTACTCTCAGAAGGAGGCCAGGTGGATATTCGTCTTTGTGTTTCTGGCATCTAGCAGAGTTTGCCCAATAAATATTTGTTGAAAAGAAATAAATGAAAGATTTATCGAATGTCATGTTGAAATTCAGGGCTTGGGAGTCAAACATGTCACAAAGTCTTTGTGTCAAAAATGACATCAACGGGACAAAGGTAAATGTAACTTTGTGTATTCTTTCATCCAACCAAAGAAGGCTTTTCTCTGCTCCATCTGAAAAACAAGTGCCTCCTGTTTTTGGTTTCCAGTGCTCCATTCTCCAAGCACAGGCTGTCTCCTGCACTCAGGCTTTTCTGGCTTGGTTCTCAAGTGAGCTCCCAGCCCTGGCTGGCTTCTGGGAGTTGTCAAGCACATAGAAAGGCATGAGGGAATTTGTCCATTCCTTTGAGAGAAGGGGACTGTCAGAAACACAATCAGCTTGTGGTCGGCCTTTAGAAACTCTCTCCCACATTAGTTCTAGAGAGAACATTTGTGTGTGTGTTTGCTTTGGTTTTGAGAAGTAAGCACCCCTCTTTGACACTATGTGTGCTGGCTCCTGAATGAAAACTGGGGTGTTTCAGAAATGATGCCGTGGGCTTATGACGTAAAAGGCACTGCCTTGCTTTAGAAAAAGGAAGAAAGGGGATCTGAAGGAGAGCTTTAAAGAATAGAGGGCAATGAATTAATGTATTTCAGGAAGGACAGAGCTTCAGACAATGCTAAGGGGCAACCTGGAATTAGAGACGATCACCAAACACCCCTGTCTATTGCTTTTTTGTCCTGTTAAAGAGGATGCAGAGGCTCCAGGTCCTGGGTGCCTGGTGTCTTTCTCCACAGCAACATCACAAAGTCAAGTGGAAGCAGGCTGCCTCTGAGCAAACTTAGAAGCAAACAGTACACATGTTGTATTGAGTCTATTTCCTCTCTCTTCAAAGACGTTGTGGTGTTTTAGTCACTAAGATGTGTCCAACTCTTGCGACCCCATGGACTGTAGCCTACCAGGCTCCTCTGTCCATAGGATTTCCCAGGCAAGAATACTGGAGTGGATTGCCATTTTCTTCTCCAGGAGATCTTTCAGAACCAGGGATCCAATCTGAGTCTCCCTGCCCTGCAGGCAGGTTCTTCACCAACTGAGCTACAAGGGAAGCCCCTTTTCAAAGAGGATCCAATCTCAAATATCTTTCAAATATAATTTTCTAGTAGCACAAAAACAATAGCAAAAGCTTTCAGTGGCAAAGTCCATAGTTTTGATAAAAGCACATTAGAATTCTGTACTGTGTTTCGCTGAATATGGAGGGAGTGTTTCGTTAAGGAAACAGGCTATGGCAGGTGTGTTCCTGTCTTCACTCCTCTGGACAGGGTAGCTCGTGGGTGAGGTGTTAGCATGTACAGATGGCATCTCACAGAACCAGGCCCCTCTGATCTGATCTGTGTGGATTTATGTGTCTAGATGCACCCTCAGGCCTCAGCAGGGAAAGCGCCCTGACTCCAATCACATCATCCCCCCTCCCTGATCTTTGTTCTTCTCCCTCTCCTTGGAGCCCCTCTTCTTAAGAAATCCAACAGTGGAATTTTTCTCCCCATGTCTCTATGGTGAGTTTTCCCAGCACTGAAAGGCTTGGTTACCATGGTAGCAGCCTCCTCTGCTAGGAGCCTGTGATTTTGGAAGAGGGGATTGTTGCAGTTGCAGGGAGGGGAAGAAAAGTCATTAAAGTGGGCCAATCAGTATGCAAGACCAGAGCCTCCTGCTACAGCTTCTCTCACACAGCAGCCAGTGCTCTCTAAGTCCCAGCAGCTGAACTGGAAGGAGGCAGACGAGGGGGCCCTCCCAGCACACCTATTTGAATGAGGCTGAGCGCGATCCAGTCCCATAGGGATCCAGATCCTGCTACCACGTTCCACTGTGTCTCTTCTTTGACTTCCTCTTCTTTTCCTCCTTCAGTCTTGAGAACAGGGCTTCATGGAGTGACCCCGGTGGGGGAGTAGTTGGAATGAGGAGCAAGCAGTAAGATCTATCCTTAGAGTTTTATATACTTAATTATTTTTCTGGTTGTTGGCCATCTATTAGGCAGAACAAAAGGCAAATATAAAACATGCCTTGTGATATTTTTGGCCATTGAATACTAGAGGGGTAGTCAACTTGGGTAATGTTAGAAAAAGGAATATGTTCAAACTTTAGTAGAAAACAGCAACTACTTACACACTGCAGTAGAATCTGTTTCTTGAGATCTAGGGAAAGCCAGAAATAGAGACCTCTGTAGCAATGTAGTCAAGTCTGAATTCCAAGAACTACGAAGGACTTTGGTAGGTGGTTGAGGTTCATTGCATTCATCTGTAAAATGGGCTTATTAGGGCTATGTTACTCCAACCTACTGGCTAAAGTTCCCTCTAAAATGCAAGTAGAAAACCTAAGTGGTCTAGAATGATTTGGGCTCTGTTGCAGAAAGGTCCACTGCTCATGAAAGTTTGTAAAGGGCCAGGCATTAACTGTTGGGGTTTCTCAAGCTCCTCCTTGGCCCACTGCTCTTCCCTAGGCTGCTTCTGTACCACCTAGGCTTCAGTGACCACTGTTGCAAAGATGACTCACAAATGCTCACCTCCATCTCAGACCAACCCTTGCACTCACATTTCCTCTTGAGGATTGCAGAGCCCCTTCCGTCATCATATCATGGTCACCCACCTCCCTTCCAACAGTCTCTCTCTGGCTCCCGACTCCACCATGCCCTAGCTCTATCTGAGTGTTTCCTAGCTCAGCGAATGGGCATCATCTACCAATTTGGCAAATAAGAAACTATCTACTTTCTCCACCCCTTTCACCAGGATCCTAGTCTGAGCCACCAGCCTCTCGCCTGGATGACCACAGCAGCCTTTCAGCTGCTCCCAAAGTCATCCCTGCCTAACAAGGAGCCTGGATGTTCTTTGTAAAATGTGAACCTGACCGTGCCTTTCTCAGCTTAAAATCTTCAATGATTTCCCATTGCTCAGTGGGAAAAAAATAATGAAATCTTTTACCAGTTTTCCAGCCCAGATCAAGTCCTCCCATTAGAAGGCAACTTCAGTATTCAGCCAGGACACTAGTTGCAAAATTTGAACTATTCTTGTTGGTAAATAGGCGTCACCCCGAGTCTACTTCCTTCAGCCACTTAAGAGTCGACTCTGGGCATAAGAAACCTTCTGACACAACTCTTGTTTAGATTACCTTTAGCTGGTGCAGGTTAGCTGTTTTGACTCTCTCTCCTATTTTTATGCATTGTATACCTCTCCTCAAAAGCATTCATTGCACTTGAATTTCAGACTTCTTTTGAGATTATTTGATGAATACCTGTAAGTTCTCTAAGCGGAGAGGACCACCTTTGCTGATATTTTCCCCATACTGAATGCAGAGTAGACACCTAATAAACATGTGCTCAGTGTATGAGCAAGTTAAATGGACCTTTCTCAAGTGACATCCAGTTTGCCCTTTGAGTCCCATGAAGGTGAAGCTTCTAGCTAAATGGGCACCTGGCTCTGCAGCCAGTCCCTACCCAGTGTTCTTTCCATTCTCCCACCCCGTGTCCTTTATGAAGTCTTGCAGGAGACACTCTTTATTATTACTCTGCCTAGATCATGTCAGCACTTCCAGACTCCTCAGCATCCCATATCCTCCATCCTGTTACCATGACCCAGTTTTAGACTTCTAAAAGTCAAGCATTGCTGACAGAATCCGTGTGTGGCTTTTCCCCCCTGTTCTCTAAATAAAAGATTAAATCAGAATGGTCATGGATATGCTGCTTTATTTAGAGAGAGAAGGTGTTAGTTATTACTGATATTTAACATTTGTCAAGTGAACAAAATCTGTTGAATGTTAATAAGAACATGGGATTGAAGAGTTCCTGCCCGGTGTGTGTTGTGGCCTAAATTAGTCCCAGACAAACCACTAACATGCAGAAGAACAGGTGTACAGACATGTATGTTCCAATCATAGTGGGAGGATTGCCCCTGAGAAAAGGTGACACTGTGGTCAGGACTTAGAGGTAGCTTTACACCGTTTTAAATATAGCAAAGTGAATGATAAACTCCACATGGGTCCTTAGAAACAGAAGAATGTTGGAAAAATTCTATTTCCTGTTTTTTCCTTGCAAAGCCTTCCCTAAGGGAAATGCAACCCATAGATTCCTACTGAGATGCAGGCAGCCCCTGGCCCTCTGCCAGCAGGAACTGCTGTAGAAAACCTGCTGAGTTTCAGGAAGAAGCATGCTGCACTGGACTGCATGTCCAAGAATGACTACATTCTGGTGCTGCTGGGCACTCTCCCAACCAATAATTACAATATTGGTAGAATTTAAGGAAAACTACTCTTTTTCCCTAGCTTTTTGTTTTTTTTCTTGAGCATTAGAGTAGCCTTTGAGTCTTCCTCTGCCCCATCAGTATCCACAACATCCCAAATGCTCATACAAAGATTAAGTATGACTTTTGTAGGTTCCGAGCTGAATCCAGGCTACCATGAGAATACCAGCAAATTAAAGATGATTATGGCCTAGGAATCAAGGTGCTGCTGGAGTGATTTTGTCACATACTTGGGCAAGTCCTTTCGCCTCTCTGAACCTGTATTTCTTTTTCTGAGAATTGGACATCATAATCCCTAGCTTCCTGGGTTGTTGCAAGAATTAAATAAATTAACGTATATAAAGAACCAGCATATGGCCTGGAACACACATTGGTGATGTTTCCAATACTGGAACATACCACCTTTATCTCGCCAACTAAACAGAAAGTCTAGATCAGATCCAAATTTAAGCTAACAATTCCACCCTCGTAAAGTTTTTAATGTAATAGATCACATTCAGTTGTCCAAAGGTAATCAGCCTTTAAGAGGGGATGAGAAACACATGGACACTTGAGATCCCCAGAGAAGTCAGCATTCTCTTCTTAGTTTTTAATATTGTTATAAGCCTGGGAAAATAAAGGAGCCAAAGTTTTAAAAGGAAAATATCTGATTGGATGTGAGTCTCAAATGTAACAAGACACTTAAAATTGACTTAACAAAGAGTACTTTTATATTGTGATCATCATACTCTTTCAATTTAAGCATTATTGTGAACATATGAGACTGCTGTACACAGGTCATAAAAATGTCAAAAGAGTGAATAGATGTAGCATGAAATATTAACCTTGGGAAAAGCATTTCTAAACGTGTAACCCCACCTTCCCATTAAGCCTCTGCCAGCAGGATATTTTGCCTGATCTAAGGGAAATGCAACCTAGCTGAGATGCAGGCAGCCCCTGGCCCTCTGCCAGCAGGAACTGCTGTAGAAAACCTGCTGAGTTTCAGGAAGAAGCATGCTGCACTGGACTGCATGTCCAAGAATGACTACATTCTGGTGCTGCTGGGCACTCTCCCAACCAATAATTACAATATTGGTAGAATTTAAGGAAAACTACTCTTTTTCCCTAGCTTTTTGTTTTTTTTCTTGAGCATTAGAGTAGCCTTTGAGTCTTCCTCTGCCCCATCAGTATCCACAACATCCCAAATGCTCATACAAAGATTAAGTATGACTTTTGTAGGTTCCGAGCTGAATCCAGGCTACCATGAGAATACCAGCAAATTAAAGATGATTATGGCCTAGGAATCAAGGTGCTGCTGGAGTGATTTTGTCACATACTTGGGCAAGTCCTTTCGCCTCTCTGAACCTGTATTTCTTTTTCTGAGAATTGGACATCATAATCCCTAGCTTCCTGGGTTGTTGCAAGAATTAAATAAATTAACGTATATAAAGAACCAGCATATGGCCTGGAACACACATTGGTGATGTTTCCAATACTGGAACATACCACCTTTATCTCGCCAACTAAACAGAAAGTCTAGATCAGATCCAAATTTAAGCTAACAATTCCACCCTCGTAAAGTTTTTAATGTAATAGATCACATTCAGTTGTCCAAAGGTAATCAGCCTTTAAGAGGGGATGAGAAACACATGGACACTTGAGATCCCCAGAGAAGTCAGCATTCTCTTCTTAGTTTTTAATATTGTTATAAGCCTGGGAAAATAAAGGAGCCAAAGTTTTAAAAGGAAAATATCTGATTGGATGTGAGTCTCAAATGTAACAAGACACTTAAAATTGACTTAACAAAGAGTACTTTTATATTGTGATCATCATACTCTTTCAATTTAAGCATTATTGTGAACATATGAGACTGCTGTACACAGGTCATAAAAATGTCAAAAGAGTGAATAGATGTAGCATGAAATATTAACCTTGGGAAAAAGCATTTCTAAACGTGTAACCCCACCTTCCCATTAATGTGAACGATTAAGCACTCAACATTTATTAATGCAGCATGAAAGACATAGCTGTGATGAGACTTGGCAATGACCTCCCTTATGGCTTCCTACTCCGCCAAGCTAACCAAAGAAGATTTAAGGTGTCGTGTTAGAGGGATAAGCTACAGCAAGTGAGTGATTCTGCTGTAGGTGACTGGGTGAGTGGACAGAGCACAGATACCCAGAGGCAAGTCACATGAAGCTCAGTTTTACAGATGGAAAAGGGAGCTGTTTCCTGCTCTGCCTGTCTCCTGACCACACCTTACTGGAGGAGAGAGGTCCTGTACTGGGACCTCAGTGTCTGCCCTCCCTGTGTGGTTCCCTGGAGAGTTCACAGATTGGTGCCCTTTGACAAGGGTCCTCAACCCCCAGGCTTGACCCAGTGCTGCTGGAGCACACAGGCAGGAGGTGGGCATCAGGCAAGTGAAGCTGCATCTAAGTTTATAGCAGTCCCCCATAGTGTGCATTACCACCTGAGCTCTGCCACCTGTCAGATTAGCAGCAGTATAATAAATACAATACTCAAACTATATTTCAATCATCTTGAAACCATCCCCTACCCCATCCACGGGAAAATTGACTTCCAAGCAACCTGTCCCTGGAAGTGAAAAAAATTGGGGACTGCTGCCTTAAGATACCATGCCGGGAGGGCAATGGGCCCTGGCTTCAGAGTCAGAGAGCAAGGCCTCTCCTAGATCTGCAGCCAGAAAGCTGTTGGCCTTGGATAGCACATTCAGTTGTCCAAAGGTAATCAGCCTTTAAGAGGGATGAGAAACACATGGACACTTGAGATCCCCAGAGAAGTCAGCATTCTCTTCTTAGTTTTTAATATTGTTATAAGCCTGGGAAAATAAAGGAGCCAAAGTTTTAAAAGGAAAATATCTGATTGGATGTGAGTCTCAAATGTAACAAGACACTTAAAATTGACTTAACAAAGAGTACTTTTATATTGTGATCATCATACTCTTTCAATTTAAGCATTATTGTGAACATATGAGACTGCTGTACACAGGTCATAAAAATGTCAAAAGAGTGAATAGATGTAGCATGAAATTTTAAACCCTTTGGGGAAAAAAGCATTTCTAAACGTGTAACCCCACCTTCCCATTAATGTGAACGATTAAGCACTCAACATTTATTAATGCAGCATGAAAGACATAGCTGTGATGAGACTTGGCAATGACCTCCCTTATGGCTTCCTACTCCGCCAAGCTAACCAAAGAAGATTTAAGGTGTCGTGTTAGAGGGATAAGCTACAGCAAGTGAGTGATTCTGCTGTAGGTGACTGGGTGAGTGGACAGAGCACAGATACCCAGAGGCAAGTCACATGAAGCTCAGTTTTACAGATGGAAAAGGGAGCTGTTTCCTGCTCTGCCTGTCTCCTGACCACACCTTACTGGAGGAGAGAGGTCCTGTACTGGGACCTCAGTGTCTGCCCTCCCTGTGTGGTTCCCTGGAGAGTTCACAGATTGGTGCCCTTTGACAAGGGTCCTCAACCCCCAGGCTTGACCCAGTGCTGCTGGAGCACACAGGCAGGAGGTGGGCATCAGGCAAGTGAAGCTGCATCTAAGTTTATAGCAGTCCCCCATAGTGTGCATTACCACCTGAGCTCTGCCACCTGTCAGATTAGCAGCAGTATAATAAATACAATACTCAAACTATATTTCAATCATCTTGAAACCATCCCCTACCCCATCCACGGGAAAATTGACTTCCAAGCAACCTGTCCCTGGAAGTGAAAAAAATTGGGGACTGCTGCCTTAAGATACCATGCCGGGGAGGGCAATGGGCCCTGGCTTCAGAGTCAGAGAGCAAGGCCTCTCCTAGATCTGCAGCCAGAAAGCTGTTGGCCTTGGATAGGTCTTAAAGTACCAGCTCTGCCATCTATATCATGGCATCACATGAAAACTTAAAGAGTAAGAAGAAGTATGGAGAGGTAGAGGAAGAGACAGATAGTGATGGATAGATAGCAGCCGGATCCCTCCCTCAGGGGTGTGCTGCATCACATCTCAGAGGGGCTCTGGGAAGAGGCTGGTTTTCTCTTGCCCTCCTGGTTGACCCTCTTCCTCTTTGTGACTGTTTCCAGGCTGGTAAACCCAGTTTCAGCCACATGCAGAGTCATCTGGGGCTTTGTCCACATTCAGCCATGTGATAAGTTGACATGTGTCTCTCCCCTGTCTCTACCTGACCATGGAGGTGAGCATACACAGCTTTTACCCAGAACTGTACCAGAACACAGCTAGGGATGCTGACTGCATCCACTCCTGATTTGCTATTGTCCTCATGGTGTAGAATTCACAAAGAAGACATGGCCAGACAGGACAGGTGGAGGGACAGATTCACCCCTGCCAAAATGATAAGCAGGTCCACCGATTGGTAGGGAATTAGTCCAGGGGCAACATTGATGTCTGAGTTCACACTTGGTGCTGTACAGGTGTATGTGTGTGTGGACCCCATGGAGTGTATCTCACCAGGCTCCTCTGTCCATGGAATTCTCCAGGCAAGAATACTGGAGTGGGTTGCCATTTCCTGATTGAATCTGTGTCTCTGGCATCCCCTGTGTTCATAGGTGAAATTCTCAGGTTACAAGGGTCCTCAACCCCCAGGCTTGACCCAGTGCTGCTGGAGCACACAGGCAGGAGGTGGGCATCAGGCAAGTGAAGCTGCATCTAAGTTTATAGCAGTCCCCCATAGTGTGCATTACCACCTGAGCTCTGCCACCTGTCAGATTAGCAGCAGTATAATAAATACAATACTCAAACTATATTTCAATCATCTTGAAACCATCCCCTACCCCATCCACGGGAAAATTGACTTCCAAGCAACCTGTCCCTGGAAGTGAAAAAAATTGGGGACTGCTGCCTTAAGATACCATGCCGGGGAGGGCAATGGGCCCTGGCTTCAGAGTCAGAGAGCAAGGCCTCTCCTAGATCTGCAGCCAGAAAGCTGTTGGCCTTGGATAGGTCTTAAAGTACCAGCTCTGCCATCTATATCATGGCATCACATGAAAACTTAAAGAGTAAGAAGAAGTATGGAGAGGTAGAGGAAGAGACAGATAGTGATGGATAGATAGCAGCCGGATCCCTCCCTCAGGGGTGTGCTGCATCACATCTCAGAGGGGCTCTGGGAAGAGGCTGGTTTTCTCTTGCCCTCCTGGTTGACCCTCTTCCTCTTTGTGACTGTTTCCAGGCTGGTAAACCCAGTTTCAGCCACATGCAGAGTCATCTGGGGCTTTGTCCACATTCAGCCATGTGATAAGTTGACATGTGTCTCTCCCCTGTCTCTACCTGACCATGGAGGTGAGCATACACAGCTTTTACCCAGAACTGTACCAGAACACAGCTAGGGATGCTGACTGCATCCACTCCTGATTTGCTATTGTCCTCATGGTGTAGAATTCACAAAGAAGACATGGCCAGACAGGACAGGTGGAGGGACAGATTCACCCCTGCCAAAATGATAAGCAGGTCCACCGATTGGTAGGGAATTAGTCCAGGGGCAACATTGATGTCTGAGTTCACACTTGGTGCTGTACAGGTGTATGTGTGTGTGGACCCCATGGAGTGTATCTCACCAGGCTCCTCTGTCCATGGAATTCTCCAGGCAAGAATACTGGAGTGGGTTGCCATTTCCTGATTGAATCTGTGTCTCTGGCATCCCCTGTGTTCATAGGTGAATTCTTTACCGCTGTGCCACTTGGAAAGCTCATGTATTCTATGGGTTTTATAAATGCATAATGACATGTAACCACAATGATAGTATCATACAGAATATTTTCAATGCCCTAAATATCCTCTGTGCTTCACCTATTCATCCTCACCCCAGCCCTTGCCAGTCACTGATCTTTTTACTAGGCCCATAGTTACCTTTTCCAGAACTTTCTGTGGTTGAAGCCATACACTCTGTAACCTTTTCAGACTGACTTCTTTCACTTACTAGTGTGCACTTAAGATTCCTCTGTCTTTTCTTGGCTCGACAGCTTATTGCCTTTTAATGCTGCATAGAATCTCATTGTTTGGATATAGTATGGTTTACTCATTCACCTACTGAGAGACATCTTGGTTTCTTCCAAGTTTGGGCAATTATGAATAAAGCTACTAATAACATCCATGTTCAGATTTCTGTGTGGACATAAGTCTTCAACTAATTTGGGGTAAATACCAAGAAGCATAATTGCTGGATTATGTGACAAGAATGTGTTAACTTTGTCAGAAACTGCCAAACTGTCTTCCCAAATGATTGTATTTTGCATTTCCACCAGCAATAAATGAGAGTTCCTGTTGCTCCCTATCTTCATCAGCATTTGCTCTTGTCAGTGTTTGGGATTTTCATCATTCTAGTAGGTGTGGAGTAAAACTGCATTGCCGCACTTTGTAGCCAGTATTCCCTACCCCTTAAGAGCATCTTCTTTAGATTGTAAGACTTTCTGTTCACTTCCAGTTATGAAACCAGTGTATTACTTCATTCTTCTATCAGATGCAAAACTTCCCTGCTAGCATTATGTCTCCCTTTTCATCTTCTGTCTCTAGATTCTACAAGGTTAGGGACTGGGAGGAAGGATGGAGCTTAAACAGTAAACATTTCTTTCCTTCTCACATGTCATTTTTTCCTTTAATCCTGTCATTTCTCTAACTCTTCTGAGGTCAGGTGTATCTCACCAGGCTCCTCTGTCCATGGAATTCTCCAGGCAAGAATACTGGAGTGGGTTGCCATTTCCTGATTGAATCTGTGTCTCTGGCATCCCCTGTGTTCATAGGTGAATTCTTTACCGCTGTGCCACTTGGAAAGCTCATGTATTCTATGGGTTTTATAAATGCATAATGACATGTAACCACAATGATAGTATCATACAGAATATTTTCAATGCCCTAAATATCCTCTGTGCTTCACCTATTCATCCTCACCCCAGCCCTTGCCAGTCACTGATCTTTTTACTAGGCCCATAGTTACCTTTTCCAGAACTTTCTGTGGTTGAAGCCATACACTCTGTAACCTTTTCAGACTGACTTCTTTCACTTACTAGTGTGCACTTAAGATTCCTCTGTCTTTTCTTGGCTCGACAGCTTATTGCCTTTTAATGCTGCATAGAATCTCATTGTTTGGATATAGTATGGTTTACTCATTCACCTACTGAGAGACATCTTGGTTTCTTCCAAGTTTGGGCAATTATGAATAAAGCTACTAATAACATCCATGTTCAGATTTCTGTGTGGACATAAGTCTTCAACTAATTTGGGGTAAATACCAAGAAGCATAATTGCTGGATTATGTGACAAGAATGTGTTAACTTTGTCAGAAACTGCCAAACTGTCTTCCCAAATGATTGTATTTTGCATTTCCACCAGCAATAAATGAGAGTTCCTGTTGCTCCCTATCTTCATCAGCATTTGCTCTTGTCAGTGTTTGGGATTTTCATCATTCTAGTAGGTGTGGAGTAAAACTGCATTGCCGCACTTTGTAGCCAGTATTCCCTACCCCTTAAGAGCATCTTCTTTAGATTGTAAGACTTTCTGTTCACTTCCAGTTATGAAACCAGTGTATTACTTCATTCTTCTATCAGATGCAAAACTTCCCTGCTAGCATTATGTCTCCCTTTTCATCTTCTGTCTCTAGATTCTACAAGGTTAGGGACTGGGAGGAAGGATGGAGCTTAAACAGTAAACATTTCTTTCCTTCTCACATGTCATTTTTTCCTTTAATCCTGTCATTTCTCTAACTCTTCTGAGGTCAGGTGTCAGCCATAAGCAGGCCATATACAGATAGGAAGACTCAAACAATGCCCATTTATTCACGAGACCCTCATAGACCCTTCCCAACAATGGGTGAGCAGGCTCACAGTCAGCTCCCCCTCTTTCTCCACCCTCTTTGCTTTTCTCTTTCAGGGCACACAGTCTGCTGCCTTCACAGACTTTCAAATGAAAGATCAGGTCCCAATATCCCCTTCTGAAGACACACCAGACTTCATGAGAAATTCCTTTGAAGGCTTCTATGGATTTCATGTTGAGGATGGGAGGGGAGCAGAGAACATAAGGGAAGAAAGCGACTGTTCAGGAGCATTTCACCAGTAGCCCCGTTACTCTTGCTCACTCCCTTCCCCAATCGCCCCACCCAACACACACACAGACTGAGAGAGCGGAGGGATGTAAGGTGATGGGTGGTTACTGAAGGGCTTTTTCTATGATGGGAGCGGGAGTCTGGTTCAGCTTTTAGGTGCTGAACCTTGTCTGATATAGAGACTTTCTGTAGAATATGAAATACCCAGAGCTCCTTCTCCCTCTGCTAAAGGCTAGATTTTAAATCAGGGGACAACTGGGAAAGCCCCAGTTGACAACTGGGTACCTCAGCTCAGAGCACAAGGGGTGCAGAGCATGGGACTTCACAGCTGCCCTCACCCAACCATTCAGTCAGTTAATGACCTATTGGCATTCATGTCAAAAAGCTGATTATATCAAACTTGTGTGTCACCCTTCCTTGACCTGCCCTTGAGGATGCGCAGCCAGGCATTACTCTCCTGAGATCCTGTCTCCTTGCCTAAAGATGCTGTTTGGTCACCCCTTAGCCTGCTTCTCTCCAGCTGAATAAACTCTTAGTATTCCTGACCAGGACCGTGGGTGATATAAATGCAAAGCAAGCCTGCTCATAATTTCTGAAGACCTCAAGAGGATAACTCTCAGAACGAGGCAGTTCTGATTGGCTGAGTTTTCATTAGTGGAGATCGTTAAGAGCTTGACCTGTGAGGCTCTCAGTTCAGGGCTGGTGTGGGCCTGAAATGTTTTGGGTGTGTGGGACTTCCCAAGTGCTATTAGTTGCTGTTGTCTCTCCACGGTGTTTTACTTTTTAAATATCACTTTGGATTCCTTTTCTGCTGAACCTAATTTTTCCCTCCCAGGTAACCACTTTTCCCACTTTAAAATAATGGTACGACTTTAGTGATTTAATTTAGAGAGGCATTGACGTGACCATTAACATGCTTAGCAAACAGATAAAAACCTTTCACAAATTTCTTAGAAAATAAACATTCCTATTTTGGAAAGTTTGACTGAATAGAGCTCATAACCACCTGAGCATATACTTTTTGTCATTTAGTTGTTCCAGGATTCAGTTTTTTTCAAGTTCGATTATGGTGATGAGCAAAGGTTAAAATATGACTCCAGAGCAGAGAGAGGTCATTCATCAGGTAATTGCTATGAAGCAGAGGTGACGGGTCAGACCACCAAGACCAGGAAGGAGTTTCTGGGAGCACGGTAAGGTTGTCTTTGAAGGATGCCCTCAATATCAGGCCAGGCTAGGATAAGAGGAACCCGGGTCAGTCACCCACTAAATTGGGACAGCACTTGGAAGACAGAGCTGGAAGAGCTTAGGCGAGCTACTGCAGCAGTCCAGGTACGTGCACATGGCAGCTTGGGTTAAGTGGTAACAGTGGACATGAGAAGGTGGACACATTCAGAGCATGCTTTGCAGGTTAAGCTGAAAGAACCTAGTGATGACTTGGATAAGGCAATGAGGGAGAATAAGGAAATAATTTTATTCAGAACAAAATTTAACGAAAATGCGGTGCTCAGTTCATCAGTCAGTTCAATTCAGTCCTGTCTGACTCTTTGTGACCCCATGGACTGCAGCATGCCTGGGTTCCCTGTGGCTCACCATTTCCAGGAGCTTGCTAGAACTCATGTTCATTAAGCCTGTGATGCCAAACAACCATCTCATCTTTTGCCATCTCCCTCTCCTTCTGCCTTATGTCCTTCCTAGCATCTGAGTCTTTTGAGTTATCTCTTCACATCAGATTGCCTAAGTATTGGTGCTTCAGCCTCAGCATCATTCCTTCCAATGAATATTCTGGATGACTTCCTTTAGGATTGATTGACCAGTTTGATCTCCTTGCTCTTCAAGGGACTCTCAAGAGTCTTCTCTAGAGCCACAGTTCAAAGGCATCGATGAGGACACTGGTGCTATTTAGGAGGAGAGGGAAGAAGGAGGGCAAAACAGGGATTCAAGGGAGGAAGAAATTTGATGATATACAGCCTTTAGGTAGGCAGAAGTCATACCACCATTGCAAACAGGGACAGACTGTTTTATTAAAGTTCAGTGTTCTTAAGTTGGGAATTGTTCCTACTTTTTCTCCCCACGGTGTCCAGTTAATTTGCAGTAGCTTGTTTGTTCTGTATAAACCTTGCCCTTCTCTGGAGTGTTCTTGTCTTCATCTCTGAAGACAAATTCAGGGTTGAAGAGAACTGTTATACCCTAGTCTATGTTCACAGAGGAGAGAGGAGTGCTTGAAGATCTTTATGTATTTCGTGCAAACTATTTCTATAAATGGAGTCAAGTAGATGTTAACCAGCAAATACTGTATCCTAAATGCCAATGATCTGAGCCTAAACAGATTATTTGGTATAAACAAAATATAATTGCCGGGGAAAGAGACCTTGGGAGGGAATTTGCCGGAAAAAATGTCATGGGGGTTGACTGAGGGATTGAGAGACAGGGAGGAAAATACACAAAAAAGAACATGAACAGACTGGCATGAAGGACCCCAGGGGAACCTCCTGGGAGGAAGCTTGGGTTAAGTGGTAACAGTGGACATGAGAAGGTGGACACATTCAGAGCATGCTTTGCAGGTTAAGCTGAAAGAACCTAGTGATGACTTGGATAAGGCAATGAGGGAGAATAAGGAAATAATTTTATTCAGAACAAAATTTAACGAAAATGCGGTGCTCAGTTCATCAGTCAGTTCAATTCAGTCCTGTCTGACTCTTTGTGACCCCATGGACTGCAGCATGCCTGGGTTCCCTGTGGCTCACCATTTCCAGGAGCTTGCTAGAACTCATGTTCATTAAGCCTGTGATGCCAAACAACCATCTCATCTTTTGCCATCTCCCTCTCCTTCTGCCTTATGTCCTTCCTAGCATCTGAGTCTTTTGAGTTATCTCTTCACATCAGATTGCCTAAGTATTGGTGCTTCAGCCTCAGCATCATTCCTTCCAATGAATATTCTGGATGACTTCCTTTAGGATTGATTGACCAGTTTGATCTCCTTGCTCTTCAAGGGACTCTCAAGAGTCTTCTCTAGAGCCACAGTTCAAAGGCATCGATGAGGACACTGGTGCTATTTAGGAGGAGAGGGAAGAAGGAGGGCAAAACAGGGATTCAAGGGAGGAAGAAATTTGATGATATACAGCCTTTAGGTAGGCAGAAGTCATACCACCATTGCAAACAGGGACAGACTGTTTTATTAAAGTTCAGTGTTCTTAAGTTGGGAATTGTTCCTACTTTTTCTCCCCACGGTGTCCAGTTAATTTGCAGTAGCTTGTTTGTTCTGTATAAACCTTGCCCTTCTCTGGAGTGTTCTTGTCTTCATCTCTGAAGACAAATTCAGGGTTGAAGAGAACTGTTATACCCTAGTCTATGTTCACAGAGGAGAGAGGAGTGCTTGAAGATCTTTATGTATTTCGTGCAAACTATTTCTATAAATGGAGTCAAGTAGATGTTAACCAGCAAATACTGTATCCTAAATGCCAATGATCTGAGCCTAAACAGATTATTTGGTATAAACAAAATATAATTGCCGGGGAAAGAGACCTTGGGAGGGAATTTGCCGGAAAAAATGTCATGGGGGTTGACTGAGGGATTGAGAGACAGGGAGGAAAATACACAAAAAAGAACATGAACAGACTGGCATGAAGGACCCCAGGGCTCTGGAATCTTTTTTCTTCCCCCCTGGGATACCACCAGGACAGCTTTCTTCCTCACAGGAAACTCAGATGTTTTAGGAGTCAAGAGGTGACCTCAGCCTGGATGTGATCCTATAGCTGGTGGAATGTTGGGAGAATAATCAGAGAAAACAAGGTAATGTGGAGGGAGTGTCCTGTTTATGTATTGACAGAGAAAATTGTGCTTGGACAATCAGCACAAACCCTAAAGCTCAGCATCTTGGGAGCTATAACTTATGGTCCTGAGAAACTCAAGAATGCATCTGTGCTTCTTTAGGGACTAGAAGTTACAGGGTCTCTTTCCTGCCCTTTCTTCCTTCCATTGACAGAAAGAGTGGGGGACCCCTGTGGTCAGACTAATTTTGTTTCTTAAATCTATCACTTCCTGCCAAAGAAAGCATCAGTTATTGCTCCATGCAAAGATGTCAGGGAAGAAGGGATTTCCTCCTGAACAGGATTCATAGAAAGTGGCTGATAATTGCTTTAGCTGGCTTGTCTAACTAGCTTCTTTGCTGCCTCACACAGTAAAGAATCTGTCTACAATGTAGGAGACCTGAGTTCAGTCCCTGTGTTGGGAAGTTCCCCTGGAGAAAGGAATGGCAACCCACTCCAGTATTCTTCCTTGGAGAATCCCATAGACATAGGTACATTCCAGGGGGTCACAAAGACTTGGACACTACTGAGTGAGTAACACTTTCACTTTCACTAGCTGGTGATGCACCAAGTGGATTCGGGGAAGTGGCGCAAAACAAGGGGAAAAGTCAAAGAGGAAAAGACAAGGTTTATGGATTTGGAATCTCTCATTGTCACCTCAGACTCTGATTCTGATTGTGGTCTTGGATGTCTGGCTTAGTTTCTCTACTTAGTGAATGGCAATGATAGGTCAAAGAGTTATGTGTTTGCTTTAAAAAAGTATTAAGTCACGTGCCTTAAAACATCTGAATGTGGCATACTCTTTAGAGATAGAAGTTAGGATATAAATATAGATACAGATACACAGCTATAGTGAAGAAGGACATGGAAATCCAGTCCAGTATTCTTACCTAAGTAATCCCATGGTGGGATACAGTGCATAGGGTCACAAAAAATGACTGAGGCACAACACGCATGCATGCAACACAGCTATAGACCTGCCACTCAGTGCAGCTGTGCCATTACATAATGGCCCCAGTAACATTCCATACCTGCTCCTACCTATCATCACCTTGAACAGTCACTACTCATCAAGATTACTCCTATCTTTACTCCAAAGGACCTTTGCACCTGCTGACTCCAAAGCCTGGAAAACCCTTCTTCCTGATGCTTGTAAGTCTTGCTCTTTCATTTTTTTAGATCTCTTTTAGATTTTTCCTGCTTGGAAAACCCTGTGATGTGCTTCTACCTAAAATACCATGGCCCCTCTAGCCTTTCCCTCTATTTGCCTCTTTTCCTCACATTGTTTCTCATGCCTGGCATTATCAGGCATGGACATCTGTTTATTGATGTGTTCTCTAGACCTCTTATTAAACTGAGAACATGGAACTGATGAATGTTCCCACCAAGGTGCCCACAATATCAACCAGCACTGAACCCAGGTGCTTAGTAGATTTTTGTCCAATGAGTGAATGATAACAGAACAAATGATTATCAATTCATGATGAAAATGATCAACCTATACTTTGTGCAATGAGGGTCTGAGAATCCAAAACACATTATAATAGTGTTTTACAACATTATCTGCTTAGACGGAAATGTATAGTCTTTTGAAGATGGGGTTTGGCTTTTAACTGAACTTCTCCTCAGGCTTTAAGGCTGTGCAGCTAAGGCAGTAGGTGAGAGTCATAGGGGTGCTGATACAGGAGGCAAGGTGACACTGAGTAGAGGTCTGGGAGCTGTAGACCTCCTCTCAGCAGTCTCTATCTGCCCTCTTACTTCTCCAGTCATAGAGACTAAGTGCTAGTGCTATGTTCACGGGGACTTCAGAACCAGCCTCTCCCACCTGTAAGCATCCCCTGCCTCCCTCCCCATAAGCCCTGCCCATAGGGAGATTCTCATGAGACCACGTGGGGGCCACTGTAAGTGTGATGGCTTCATAAAAAGAAGTTGGAATGGCCAATGGGACATACCACAGGGGGAGCAAAGGGTCGGGAGCCCCCAGTACAAGACACCCAGCCCTTTGACTCTCTGAGTCCTCCTTCTTGCCTCTGCACAACCTCTCCTCCACTGAGGTGTCACTTCATTAATCTTCAGCTTTCACGGCTTTTCTTGGTTGGTAACTGATCCCATATGTTCGCTACTCTGTGTACAGCACATGTCTGTTTCCATTCCTTATTTACAGTTTAAATTAGAAACGGGTGTTACTCTCCAAAGCAAATTGGCTACTGTCTGTCTTTTCCTTCCGTTCCCACCCTGTACCCATCCGGGCTCCAAAGGCTCTGTGCTGACAGCCCCCAAGGAGGACTGACAGGAAGTGGCTGTCAGGGCTTTGGTTCTTTTTCTTCTTCCATATTTATTTCTTACTGTTGTGTCTATCCACCAAGACCATGCCCCTGGGCAGCCAGATGCAACTGTTTTATTTGACAAATATTTGTTGAGCATTCAAGCATTGGCTAGTGCATTCTTCAGGAAGTTTGTGGTCAGAGGCAGAGGGAGATGGTAAGCATGTGACCACACAAATAAGTAATCATTGGTACTGCTTGGGGCTGTAGAGCTACCTCAGAGCCCAACTTGCTTTAAGCATTTAATTGCTGTAGGGGGCTGTAGAGCTACCTGTTGGTGCAATGAGGGTTTTCCCCTTTTTAAACAACATTATCTGCTTAGACGGAAATGTATAGTCTTTTGAAGATGGGGTTTGGCTTTTAACTGAACTTCTCCTCAGGCTTTAAGGCTGTGCAGCTAAGGCAGTAGGTGAGAGTCATAGGGGTGCTGATACAGGAGGCAAGGTGACACTGAGTAGAGGTCTGGGAGCTGTAGACCTCCTCTCAGCAGTCTCTATCTGCCCTCTTACTTCTCCAGTCATAGAGACTAAGTGCTAGTGCTATGTTCACGGGGACTTCAGAACCAGCCTCTCCCACCTGTAAGCATCCCCTGCCTCCCTCCCCATAAGCCCTGCCCATAGGGAGATTCTCATGAGACCACGTGGGGGCCACTGTAAGTGTGATGGCTTCATAAAAAGAAGTTGGAATGGCCAATGGGACATACCACAGGGGGAGCAAAGGGTCGGGAGCCCCCAGTACAAGACACCCAGCCCTTTGACTCTCTGAGTCCTCCTTCTTGCCTCTGCACAACCTCTCCTCCACTGAGGTGTCACTTCATTAATCTTCAGCTTTCACGGCTTTTCTTGGTTGGTAACTGATCCCATATGTTCGCTACTCTGTGTACAGCACATGTCTGTTTCCATTCCTTATTTACAGTTTAAATTAGAAACGGGTGTTACTCTCCAAAGCAAATTGGCTACTGTCTGTCTTTTCCTTCCGTTCCCACCCTGTACCCATCCGGGCTCCAAAGGCTCTGTGCTGACAGCCCCCAAGGAGGACTGACAGGAAGTGGCTGTCAGGGCTTTGGTTCTTTTTCTTCTTCCATATTTATTTCTTACTGTTGTGTCTATCCACCAAGACCATGCCCCTGGGCAGCCAGATGCAACTGTTTTATTTGACAAATATTTGTTGAGCATTCAAGCATTGGCTAGTGCATTCTTCAGGAAGTTTGTGGTCAGAGGCAGAGGGAGATGGTAAGCATGTGACCACACAAATAAGTAATCATTGGTACTGCTTGGGGCTGTAGAGCTACCTCAGAGCCCAACTTGCTTTAAGCATTGTAGGTATGTAAGTTTAGTCTTGATAGACACGTAGAAGTTAGCCAGATGAAAACTGAGGAGCTGCCTATGTGAAGCACTGTTGGTGAGAAAGCACTTAGGATGTTTAAGACCAGAATGGATACCACAAGGAATTGGGAAAAGAGGAGATGGGGGAGGGAAGCACTGAGACCAGTAGGGTGCTCTCAGGCACTCCACGGACATTTCATTTTGTCCTAAAGGCAATGGGAAGTCATTGGAGAATTAATAGCAGAAAAACAAAATGACATGATATAATTACTATTTTAAGACTATTTCTCTGGCAATTGTATGGACAGTCGTTTGGAAAAAGTTAAGAAGGGAAGTAATAAGACTTCCTTGGTGGTGCAGTGGATGAGAATCCACCTGCCAATGCAGGGGACATGGGTTGGATCCCGGGTCTGGGAAGATTCTACATGCTGAAGCAACTCAGCCTACACACCACAACTACTGAGCTCAAGCTGTAGAGCCAGCAAATGGCAACTGCTGATCCTGCATTCTGCTACAACTCCTGAAGCTCTTGTGCCCTGGAGTCAGTGCTCTGCAAAAAGAAAAGCCACTGCAATGAGAAGTCCATGCACTGCAATGAAGAGTAGTTCCCATTCACTGCAACTGGAGAAAGCCCAAGTGCAGCAATCTAGACCCAGTGCAGTCAAAATAAATATGTGAAAGAAGGGGAAGTGTAGAGCAGTTAGGAGGCTGTCACAGTGGCCAAGGGAGGGAAAGGACCCAACGGTGAGATCAAAATAGGGGAGGAAAGAAGTGAACAGAATTGAGATGTCTTTTGAAGGATTCCTGAGAAGGACTTCTTAGAGTCCACCAACCCTTGATTGCAGGCTTCAGGACTTCTTGGAAGGAAGGAAAATGACTCCCCGTATTCCATGGCTAAGCCACTGTCACCATCACAGGCAGCTGATGGCGATCCCTAATTTATGTGCCTTCTGCATCCCTCGTTGGTTCAGCCTGTGGTTCATGGCCGTTCAGGAGAATCACATGTATGAAGTGTTTGGTTGTGCCTGCAGTGCATGCTATCTGCATGTTGACCATTAGCCACAAAGCTAAACCCATCTTTGCCACCACAGCCTCTTCATTGAAGAGTCAGGACCTTGATCTTATTTGACAATTTTCTCTCCTGCTCTTTCCAAGTCATTTCCTTTCCTATGACCCTCTGGACACAGTAGCACATGTTCGGCATCCTAGTATCAACTTCTTAATGAAAGAGGGCTGAAAGAAAGAGTAGGTAAAAGAATACATCGAAATACACCATAAACCCCAGCAGTTGGTTTTACATTTCCACATTATGGTTATAGAACAAGCTCTCCAGGGCATCGACCTAATTTCAACCAACCCTGTTCCCCTACAGTGAATGTAGCACTTTAATTGGAGAATTAATAGCAGAAAAACAAAATGACATGATATAATTACTATTTTAAGACTATTTCTCTGGCAATTGTATGGACAGTCGTTTGGAAAAAGTTAAGAAGGGAAGTAATAAGACTTCCTTGGTGGTGCAGTGGATGAGAATCCACCTGCCAATGCAGGGGACATGGGTTGGATCCCGGGTCTGGGAAGATTCTACATGCTGAAGCAACTCAGCCTACACACCACAACTACTGAGCTCAAGCTGTAGAGCCAGCAAATGGCAACTGCTGATCCTGCATTCTGCTACAACTCCTGAAGCTCTTGTGCCCTGGAGTCAGTGCTCTGCAAAAAGAAAAGCCACTGCAATGAGAAGTCCATGCACTGCAATGAAGAGTAGTTCCCATTCACTGCAACTGGAGAAAGCCCAAGTGCAGCAATCTAGACCCAGTGCAGTCAAAAATAAATATGTGAAAGAAGGGGAAGTGTAGAGCAGTTAGGAGGCTGTCACAGTGGCCAAGGGAGGGAAAGGACCCAACGGTGAGATCAAAATAGGGGAGGAAAGAAGTGAACAGAATTGAGATGTCTTTTGAAGGATTCCTGAGAAGGACTTCTTAGAGTCCACCAACCCTTGATTGCAGGCTTCAGGACTTCTTGGAAGGAAGGAAAATGACTCCCCGTATTCCATGGCTAAGCCACTGTCACCATCACAGGCAGCTGATGGCGATCCCTAATTTATGTGCCTTCTGCATCCCTACGTTGGTTCAGCCTGTGGTTCATGGCCGTTCAGGAGAATCACATGTATGAAGTGTTTGGTTGTGCCTGCAGTGCATGCTATCTGCATGTTGACCATTAGCCACAAAGCTAAACCCATCTTTGCCACCACAGCCTCTTCATTGAAGAGTCAGGACCTTGATCTTATTTGACAATTTTCTCTCCTGCTCTTTCCAAGTCATTTCCTTTCCTATGACCCTCTGGACACAGTAGCACATGTTCGGCATCCTAGTATCAACTTCTTAATGAAAGAGGGCTGAAAGAAAGAGTAGGTAAAAGAATACATCGAAATACACCATAAACCCCAGCAGTTGGTCACATTTCCACCATGGGATAAATTCCCATCTTTGCATTATGGTTATAGAACAAGCTCTCCAGGGCATCGACCTAATTTCAACCAACCCTGTTCCCCTACAGTGAATGTAGCACTAAATGTAAATGGGTTGACAGGTGCTAAAATAAAGGCACGTGGATCGGGTGTCACTGTGTAAGCTGTATTTTATCTCAGCTGCCTCATTGGAGCTTCACAACAACAGGGTCTCCTTTCCATACATGAAAACCTACAGCATAGAAGGAGGTGATCCCTTGGCCAAAGTCACGTGGAGAGTCTTGCCAGTGCCAGAGCAGACCGCCAACCTTTGATGGAAGACCCTGGGCTGGATACTCCCAGGAGGGAGTGTCTACATGGGTCACAGTGGGATAGGGGCCCCTCAGGACTGTGTAGGATCCTGGTACAGGCTTGTTGCTTTTATCCCAAGGCAATTGCTGGAGTATCTCTTTTTGCTTATCTGTGGCCTTTATACTATTTACCAACTTTTCTAGAATTTAGCCTGTTGGGCAAGATTATAGGCTTGATTTAGGCTTATAAGGTATTGTTCCTATTTATATGCAATTAACGACACTGATATGTGAAGTAATTTGTTTACACTCACTTAGTCACTAACAGAGCTAGAAGAGGAAACTGGGTTGCTTACTCTAAAACCCTTTACTTTCTGCCACTGGTGCCTCTCAGACAGGCATCTGCCTAGACTCTGGACACAAGTTGGCATATCCAGAACAGGAACTCATGAAGCTAAAAAATCAACATGGCCCAGATTTCAGTTGTTGTTTGTCAGTTGCTCAGTCATATCTGACTCTTTGCGATCCCAAGGGAAACAACATGACAGGCTTTCCTGTCCTTCACTGTCTCTCAGTGTTTACTCAGACTCATATCCATTGACTCCATGATGCCATCCAACCATCTTATCCTCTGTCACCCTGTTCTTCTCCTGCCCTCAAATCTTTCCCAGTACCAGGGTCTTTTCCAAGGAGTCTGCTCTTTGCTTCAGGTGGCCAAAATATTGGAGCTTCACCTTCAGTATTAGTTCTTCCAATGAATATTTAGGGTTGATTTCCTAGACCAGTTAAGATTGATTGGTTTGATCTCCTTGCTGTTCAATGGACTCTCAAGAGTCTTCTCCATCACCACAGTTCGAAAGCATGAATTCTTTGGTGCTCAGCCTGCTTTATGGTCCACCTTTCACGTTGTACATGACTTCTGGAAAAACCATATCTTTGACTATATGAACCTTTGTCAGAAAAGTCATTCTTCATAAATGATTTATGGGAAAATCATGGCTTTTCATAACATTCTGTGGAATCGAATGCAACAGTTATATTAGATGTTAAAGATGAAATGCAAGACTTCAAAGAATTTCACAGTGGCCATATGCACCTTGGCCTAGGCCTGTAGACAAGGTCCCAGTTCCTCCACAACCCCTGGTCTTTTACTTCTTTCTGCATTTTTGGGTGCTTTGCTGGAATGGTTTGAGAGGTACCCAGAGACACCACATTGATTTTCCATGACACTGAGCAGTCACCTGTTAGTAATTCTTTGCCGTCCACTCTGCAGAGGAAAGCTGCTGATCAGAAACTGAGTTCCAGTTTCAACAATCACAAAACAGCTGCCTCTTATGTGCACTTTCTATGGGTATATTTTATCTGTAGGTATGTTGGTAGAGGTACAAAAATGAGACTTAAGTGTAAGTAATGTCTTGCACAGAGCACCACACACAGCATGAGGACTTAGTAACTGAGACTTATTGATATTATGTGATTTCTTAGTTTTCACAATCATCCGAAGAAATCACAGTTTTTTATGACCAAGGTCACAATCAGTGTGCATTTGTTATATCACATGCATAGCAACCATAATGATGTCAGTCAGCCATTCAGAGCTCCCTGGAGAAAGTAACTTTTCCATTAATGTTACATTCACTTGAACACAGACGTCAGTTTCTATATCCAAATGAACTGGGAAGAAAGACAACGTATTCATTTTTAACAGGCTCTCGTGTATTAAGTCCTCATCTCTGGTTAACGGTGGAATGTGTGTTCTGACAGGGTCCTCAGTGTTAAGTAATAAGCCAGGGTTAATGGTGGGACAGATATGTGGTGTCCAACCAGAAACCTGATCTGCCCATGTACTAGACAGAATGCCTTGAGAGCAGCAAGAGTCACAGTAATTACTGCTGACATGGAGAGCGCTCTTTCTAGTACAGAGCAGCTTTTTTCCCCTCTACTCTGTTGAAAAATCACTGATTTCTTTGCTTAAAGTTAGTTGGAATACCATCCTTTCTTATTTCCATATAAATTCCAATTTCACACTGGAGTTTTGGTACTAAATTAACATAATGTGGCCACCATAACACCAGCAATGACATGAAGCTCTACAACTCCTGCTTTCCTGGTTGCCTTTGCTCATAACATATCAGTCCTGTTGGCTTTTTGCTATGAAAGGATATGATGCTTGGGTCTCAAGAACTAAAGAGGAAGATTATCTCTTGGGTTAAATACCATAATGCTCAGGAGACTGTAATCTCAGTAATATTGAATATTAATATAATGGCAACTTGGCGAGGTGTGTTTTGTTGGAATGTATAAGCTCCCATTGCTGGGTGATGTAGCTGAACAGGAACCACAAGCCTGGCTGTGTGCTATCTTGATTCTTTCCAAAGGCTTCATCCTCCCATTGATCCACTTGAGAAACCCCCTATCTAAATGGATAAGAGTTAGTGGGGTGAGGAGCAGGGAGGCAGTTAGAAGAAGGGCAATAACATCACTGTTTAATTTCTCTTTATTGTTAACATGAAGAATCCTCACTTCTAGACTTCAATGTGATTCTCAAACATGGGTGTGATTGCAGTTTTAAGCATTACTGAAAGGAGACTTATTTGCTCCTGATTAGAGAAAATGTAAAATAAAGTGAAATTATACTCACTTCTAAGACTGGAGCAATTGGCTTTTAGAACTGTAGAGAATGCACAAAGCAGGAGACGACAGGACCCATGAGGGATGTCACCTGAGGTGACATGCAGTCCAAGGAGCCCTCCTGCCTTTAGCTACATATCACAGGGAAGTCCCAGGGTCTTCTCACTCTCTTAGCTACCCCCAGGGGAGCTGGGGTGGAGCAGGGGACAAGATGAGGACTGAGATTGCCCTGAAGTTGACAGTGGGAACAAGGGGGCTGAATCTGGGGGCTGCTATGGAAGAAAAGTATCTGCAAAGCCCTGGAATTAGTTGATGGTAGGGAAACTGCCAAGACGTACCCAAGAAGGGAAGAGAGCAGTGGCTCAAGCCTTCACTTGGGGACATGAAAATGCTGACTGAGGACCACAGATCTGCCTTGTAGACTAGAATCGCACATCTCCTTGTTCTTGGAGCTGTTCTTCTTCCTCTTTGGAGTGTGCTGGAATCAGAAGAGGAACAGTGACAAGCAGTGTTGTGGACTGAATGTGTCTCTCCCCACCAAAGTTAGATCTTGAAGCCCTAATACTTAGTATGGCTGTGAGGAAGTAATCAAGATTAAATGAGGTCATAGCGTGGAGCCCCATCAATAGGATTAGTGTCCTTATAAGAGACAACAGAAGCTCATGCTGCCCCTGCATTCACACAAGCTACACATGGTTGCAGGTAAGCCAAAGCTCTCACCAGACACTCAACTCTCTGGAGCCTTGATCTTGGACTCTAGAACTGTGAGAAAATAAAGGTCGTATTTTAGCCCTCCCACCCCCACACTCCTCACTCCCAAGTCTGTGGCATCTTGCTATGGCAGCCTGAGCAAACAAATGCAGAGGGCCTTTCCTAGCCCTGAGCCTGGCTCCATGTCAGACTAGAGGCAAAACGTATCTGGAGAGGTGGGCTCTGGTGTAGACTCTGCCTTCTGAGCTGTGTGGTCTCTGATAGGTCACTTTGCCTCTGGGCTTGAAGATTCCCCATCTCTTAAACTGAGATACACTTGTCTTCCCCCAGAGGATTACTAGATAACAAAATACTTTGCCTAACAGCCACAGCTAGTATATTTTGCATTTTGTTGTTAATATGTGCCTGGTGATATTCTTAGAGCTTGATTGCATATAGTAAAATTCCCCCCTTTTTAGCGCACATTCTAAGTTTTGGCATTCAGTTAACTGTCACCACAATCAAGACCCAGAACACTGTCACCTCCTGCCCCCAACTTCCTCATGCCTCTGTAAGACAAATCCTGACCCCAACTCCCAGGCTCTGACCACCATAGATTTTTTTGGCCTACATTTTTGTATCCCAAGAATGTCATTCTAATGGCATCACACTGTGGCACTACAGAGATTTTTTTTATTTATATTTTAAGTATCAACTCATCTAATCTTCACAATCATATTCTCAGGTAGGTACTATCATTATAGGATTAATGGATGTGGAAATGCTATGAAAAAAATGAAAAAAAATGTATCCAAACATAAGGTACTTTTTTCACTCTTTATATTATTATTTCGTGGTAGAATAAAGCCAGAATACTCTCAATGGAAAAGTATTCACAAATTATCATGACTAATCCAAAAACACTTAACATGAAGCTAATAAATCACAATACCTATGACCATATTGGTAAAAGATAATGAAAGATTTTCTAGGCTGCAAGTGACAGCAATTTCAGGTGAGGCAATAATCATTTTCCACAGTAAGAGAGAGGGTGACCAGGCTGTTCCCCACACTCCTCTTGACCCCATTCATCCATGACAGTGTTCACTGACATCCATTCATTCAGGACTTCTAGGTGCAGCAGGAAGGGCTGAATCACTTCCCATGAAGTACCCTCTGGTTCAATAGCCACACACCACAGAAACACCCCATCCCTCTTTGTAAGAGGAGATGAGGTTCCAGATATGGTCATAAAGTGTTCACAGTCTGACTGTAGTGGTTCCAGGTTATCTAAGGAAAAGATTTTGCAGAAATCGTATCTTCTTTTTTATAAACTTCTCATTACAGTTGCAGTACATAATAAGTAAGTAAATAAGGTCCAACAATTTCTTGAAATTTACAACTGTCACGAATTTTTAAGGAACAGCTCAGGAGAAACTGCAGAAACAAAGCAAGTGAATGTAGAGTGGGACAAGGAGGTCTAGGACCATCTTCAATATTTAATGCAGCCAGAAACCTCTGACAGCTAATCATCCCTTAATGGAGCTTGCCCTTTGACCTGCATGTTTCTAAGGGAGTAAAATGTTTGGCTTCCAAACGAGTTATCACTCACTCACTAAAGACCTCAAACTGAATGTGGCCTTCCAGGCTTCGTTGATCTGTCACCACAATCATTGGCCTCCCCATTCTGACCACCATAGATTTTTTTGGCCTACATTTTTGTATCCCAAGAATGTCATTCTAATGGCATCACACTGTGGCACTACAGAGATTTTTTTTATTTATATTTTAAGTATCAACTCATCTAATCTTCACAATCATATTCTCAGGTAGGTACTATCATTATAGGATTAATGGATGTGGAAATGCTATGAAAAAAATGAAAAAAAATGTATCCAAACATAAGGTACTTTTTTCACTCTTTATATTATTATTTCGTGGTAGAATAAAGCCAGAATACTCTCAATGGAAAAGTATTCACAAATTATCATGACTAATCCAAAAACACTTAACATGAAGCTAATAAATCACAATACCTATGACCATATTGGTAAAAGATAATGAAAGATTTTCTAGGCTGCAAGTGACAGCAATTTCAGGTGAGGCAATAATCATTTTCCACAGTAAGAGAGAGGGTGACCAGGCTGTTCCCCACACTCCTCTTGACCCCATTCATCCATGACAGTGTTCACTGACATCCATTCATTCAGGACTTCTAGGTGCAGCAGGAAGGGCTGAATCACTTCCCATGAAGTACCCTCTGGTTCAATAGCCACACACCACAGAAACACCCCATCCCTCTTTGTAAGAGGAGATGAGGTTCCAGATATGGTCATAAAGTGTTCACAGTCTGACTGTAGTGGTTCCAGGTTATCTAAGGAAAAGATTTTGCAGAAATCGTATCTTCTTTTTTATAAACTTCTCATTACAGTTGCAGTACATAATAAGTAAGTAAATAAGGTCCAACAATTTCTTGAAATTTACAACTGTCACGAATTTTTAAGGAACAGCTCAGGAGAAACTGCAGAAACAAAGCAAGTGAATGTAGAGTGGGACAAGGAGGTCTAGGACCATCTTCAATATTTAATGCAGCCAGAAACCTCTGACAGCTAATCATCCCTTAATGGAGCTTGCCCTTTGACCTGCATGTTTCTAAGGGAGTAAAATGTTTGGCTTCCAAACGAGTTATCACTCACTCACTAAAGACCTCAAACTGAATGTGGCCTTCCAGGCTTCGTTGATCTTTGCTACTTGAGTTTAGAAGGTCCCACATTAGTTTTATTGTTTTTGGTTAGTTGCTAAGTCATGTCTCATTGTTTTGTGACCCCATGAACTATAGGCTTCTCTGTCCATGGAATTTCCCAAACAAGAATACTGGAGTAGATTGTCATTTCCTTCTCCAGAGGATCTTCCCCACCCAAGAACTGAGCCCTCATCTCTTGAATTGGCAAGTGGATTCTTTTCTACTGAGCCATTTTACTCACTGTTAAGTCACCAGTGTTTTCAAAGTCCTCTAGGCACTTGCTCTGGATCTATCAAAGGGCTCCAACCTGCCACTGTGCCTCTCAGATACACAGAAGGGAGCTAAGGCATTACCATGGTTGAAAAATGAGGTGTGAGAAGAACAAGCATAATGCTATGGGCAGATAAAAGAATCAGACAAAAACAAAGGGAAGCACTGGTATTTGGAAGATAACTGGACACGTGAAATTTGAGAGGAGATTCAGAGAAAGAATATCAGGAATGTATTGGGAGGATCCACACAGAAAGAAATGGATGCTGTCAGAGAAAAGAAGACAGTGAGAGAGCAAGGGAAGTGGCAGATGCGTTTTATGTGAAGCTCAACAGGAGGATGAGACCTAAGCTTGTTACTTCCTTTCATCAACCAGTGCATCTGGAAAATAGGCTGTGCATTCCTCATAAACTTGTGCTGGGGATAAAGATGCTTTGTATATTTGTAAAATTTAAGAAACTAAACTCTCAAAAATAGTGGGATGGAGAACTGGCTTCAGTACTCCTGGTCACTAATTCATGTGTCCAATTTCTCAGCAAGTTCTTTGACCTTCCTAAATCCTAGTTTTCCAATGTAGAATAATAAATCATGTTGCTTGATAGACCATGGGGAGATTTTTACAATTTATAACCTAGTGACCAGAGTGTGTACTCAAAGAGTATTTCTTGGATAAGAAATAAATATTGTAGTTGAACTGATTAGATGTGTCCAGGTTGATTTAATAATAAAATTGTTGAGCTTGCCCTTTGACCTGCATGTTTCTAAGGGAGTAAAATGTTTGGCTTCCAAACGAGTTATCACTCACTCACTAAAGACCTCAAACTGAATGTGGCCTTCCAGGCTTCGTTGATCTTTGCTACTTGAGTTTAGAAGGTCCCACATTAGTTTTATTGTTTTTGGTTAGTTGCTAAGTCATGTCTCATTGTTTTGTGACCCCATGAACTATAGGCTTCTCTGTCCATGGAATTTCCCAAACAAGAATACTGGAGTAGATTGTCATTTCCTTCTCCAGAGGATCTTCCCCACCCAAGAACTGAGCCCTCATCTCTTGAATTGGCAAGTGGATTCTTTTCTACTGAGCCATTTTACTCACTGTTAAGTCACCAGTGTTTTCAAAGTCCTCTAGGCACTTGCTCTGGATCTATCAAAGGGCTCCAACCTGCCACTGTGCCTCTCAGATACACAGAAGGGAGCTAAGGCATTACCATGGTTGAAAAATGAGGTGTGAGAAGAACAAGCATAATGCTATGGGCAGATAAAAGAATCAGACAAAAACAAAGGGAAGCACTGGTATTTGGAAGATAACTGGACACGTGAAATTTGAGAGGAGATTCAGAGAAAGAATATCAGGAATGTATTGGGAGGATCCACACAGAAAGAAATGGATGCTGTCAGAGAAAAGAAGACAGTGAGAGAGCAAGGGAAGTGGCAGATGCGTTTTATGTGAAGCTCAACAGGAGGATGAGACCTAAGCTTGTTACTTCCTTTCATCAACCAGTGCATCTGGAAAATAGGCTGTGCATTCCTCATAAACTTGTGCTGGGGATAAAGATGCTTTGTATATTTGTAAAATTTAAGAAACTAAACTCTCAAAAATAGTGGGATGGAGAACTGGCTTCAGTACTCCTGGTCACTAATTCATGTGTCCAATTTCTCAGCAAGTTCTTTGACCTTCCTAAATCCTAGTTTTCCAATGTAGAATAATAAATCATGTTGCTTGATAGACCATGGGGAGATTTTTACAATTTATAACCTAGTGACCAGAGTGTGTACTCAAAGAGTATTTCTTGGATAAGAAATAAATATTGTAGTTGAACTGATTAGATGTGTCCAGGTTGATTTAATAATAAAATTGTTGATTTCTGACACAAGACAGTTTCAACAAGGGCCATTTAGTATACTTTCCAGGATTTATTCTCTTAACACCTTTCAAACAAGTAGATTTAAAGGATGCTCAGGCCTAGGTGTTGTTCTAAGAACAGTTTACATTTTTAACCAGATCATCCCATATGTCTCACCATCAATATTATGACATGTCATAGAAATAAACATTGAGAGCAATACAAACAGTTTTTTTCATAGATATCTTAATGACAAAATCCATTATTTTCCTTAACTTGATTTATTTTAGGCAGTATGGATTTTTCTGTGTGTATGTGGCCAATGGCTCCAAACATTGTTCTGATTAGTTTCACTTTAGGACATTGCAATGATTAGCAGCCTTGATAGCCATCCAGTCTTTTCCTGGTTTAACCTTCTTTTTAAATCCCTGTCCTTTTCTTCAAGCCTCAGATGATATGGGATCTAGTCACCATCTAATAAAGCAATATTCTCTCATGTTATTCATTATGATGTCTTACTAAACTTCATTCCCAGATGAACTAGCATGAGGTCTGCACCATAGACTCCCCCATTTCCTGTACAGATGGTAAACTGAGGAATGAATGAGATTTTACACATAGCTTAGAGAGCTTTTGTACTCCATGTGAATGCCAGTATTTTGGATTGCATTTTATTGAGAAGTGTTGAATTTCATTGAATGATTCTTATTTGTAGTGTCTATTAGCTAAGCCAGTTTCCATCCATTTAATCTAATGGTGGTTCTATAAAGAGTTTAGAGATGTTATTGGCAGATGGATGGAAGGTAATGAATGCTGATCTCTTTGAAGGAACTCATTGATTATTCCTCTTCAAATATCAATACTAAGAAGATACTCGAAGATATGGTCTACTTACCAAGCGACCCCCTCCATGTCATGCCAGCCATAACTGATCAGCACCCTTCCCTCTTGAGGCATGTGATCTATTATCAAAGATAGAGAGTGCCCTCACCATTACCAGAGCTAAGGGGTGCTAGGCACCCTGTGCTTAGAAATGGTACTGAGCTATAGCAGGAGTATTTCTTGGATAAGAAATAAATATTGTAGTTGAACTGATTAGATGTGTCCAGGTTGATTTAATAATAAAATTGTTGATTTCTGACACAAGACAGTTTCAACAAGGGCCATTTAGTATACTTTCCAGGATTTATTCTCTTAACACCTTTCAAACAAGTAGATTTAAAGGATGCTCAGGCCTAGGTGTTGTTCTAAGAACAGTTTACATTTTTAACCAGATCATCCCATATGTCTCACCATCAATATTATGACATGTCATAGAAATAAACATTGAGAGCAATACAAACAGTTTTTTTCATAGATATCTTAATGACAAAATCCATTATTTTCCTTAACTTGATTTATTTTAGGCAGTATGGATTTTTCTGTGTGTATGTGGCCAATGGCTCCAAACATTGTTCTGATTAGTTTCACTTTAGGACATTGCAATGATTAGCAGCCTTGATAGCCATCCAGTCTTTTCCTGGTTTAACCTTCTTTTTAAATCCCTGTCCTTTTCTTCAAGCCTCAGATGATATGGGATCTAGTCACCATCTAATAAAGCAATATTCTCTCATGTTATTCATTATGATGTCTTACTAAACTTCATTCCCAGATGAACTAGCATGAGGTCTGCACCATAGACTCCCCCATTTCCTGTACAGATGGTAAACTGAGGAATGAATGAGATTTTACACATAGCTTAGAGAGCTTTTGTACTCCATGTGAATGCCAGTATTTTGGATTGCATTTTATTGAGAAGTGTTGAATTTCATTGAATGATTCTTATTTGTAGTGTCTATTAGCTAAGCCAGTTTCCATCCATTTAATCTAATGGTGGTTCTATAAAGAGTTTAGAGATGTTATTGGCAGATGGATGGAAGGTAATGAATGCTGATCTCTTTGAAGGAACTCATTGATTATTCCTCTTCAAATATCAATACTAAGAAGATACTCGAAGATATGGTCTACTTACCAAGCGACCCCCTCCATGTCATGCCAGCCATAACTGATCAGCACCCTTCCCTCTTGAGGCATGTGATCTATTATCAAAGATAGAGAGTGCCCTCACCATTACCAGAGCTAAGGGGTGCTAGGCACCCTGTGCTTAGAAATGGTACTGAGCTATAGCAGGGAGGGTAAGTTCCTTGAAGTGATGGAACTAGAACTTGCCTTTAATAGATTTTCCAAAGTAGGTAGGAAAAAAGAGATCAAACTTTCCAAGAGGGAGCAGGAGGTTTTACCTGGGTGGGTCAAACACCTAGGTTTGTTGACTGAATTCAGGGCATGAATTATAGACTGGGAGTGAGAAACATAGAGTAAGACAGCAAAATGAATACAAGATATCCTAGGGACATCTTTATGTGGATGACTTTAGATAAGCCACTTAAACTCTTTGAATTTGGGGGGCACTGTTTCTAACATAAAGGCAAGCCAATGTCTACTCAAGAGGGTAATTATTGGGTTCAAGTGAAATCACTGAGCAGAAATTCTTTGCAAAGGTAAGCTGCTGTGTGTTGACAGATGATTATGGTGAGAAAGTAGTGGCAAGTGGTTAATTACAGAGCTAAAGCTCCAATCACTTGTGTTGAGGAAAATGAAATTTACAAGTCCAAGTCAGCTCCCCAGCTAAGTGGATTTTCCATGTTGCCTCAGTTTGTCCTGGTGCCTTTAGTGAAGAGCACGTTCCTGACCCAAGTGGATCACTGGAAGGTTCTTCTGGCACCACTATGTGTCTGGCCCTCAGAGCAGCAGTTCTGACTCCCAGTGTCATACTTGGGATCACATTCCATCTCCCAAATATTTAAGCAAGAGTGTGACGGCTAATTGCCAAGTTGCACAATACAGGACAAATGTCTCATTGTGTTTGTCGCCCCACAGTATGTGTTCTTGTGAGGTCCAAAAACCACCCAGTGACTGTAGTTGGAATGTAATCATAATTTGTAACCATGGTGGCTCTTTCTTTATATTTTGGGGGGTGCACTTTTGTGACATGCTCCAAAATCCTGAGAAAAGGCTGCAAAAGAAATACTCAGAAATGTTCTAAATGAGTTTAGAAAATGTGAACCCCATCTGAACTTTTATTAGACGCTCTCACCACTCACCCATTTGACATCAAAACAAGGAAAGCATTGTTTATAATGGCATGTGTGAAATCCCAGAGGGTTCTTGGAAGAATTAGAGTGAAAAATGTGCTTAGAAATGGTACTGAGCTATAGCAGGGAGGGTAAGTTCCTTGAAGTGATGGAACTAGAACTTGCCTTTAATAGATTTTCCAAAGTAGGTAGGAAAAAAGAGATCAAACTTTCCAAGAGGGAGCAGGAGGTTTTACCTGGGTGGGTCAAACACCTAGGTTTGTTGACTGAATTCAGGGCATGAATTATAGACTGGGAGTGAGAAACATAGAGTAAGACAGCAAAATGAATACAAGATATCCTAGGGACATCTTTATGTGGATGACTTTAGATAAGCCACTTAAACTCTTTGAATTTGGGGGGCACTGTTTCTAACATAAAGGCAAGCCAATGTCTACTCAAGAGGGTAATTATTGGGTTCAAGTGAAATCACTGAGCAGAAATTCTTTGCAAAGGTAAGCTGCTGTGTGTTGACAGATGATTATGGTGAGAAAGTAGTGGCAAGTGGTTAATTACAGAGCTAAAGCTCCAATCACTTGTGTTGAGGAAAATGAAATTTACAAGTCCAAGTCAGCTCCCCAGCTAAGTGGATTTTCCATGTTGCCTCAGTTTGTCCTGGTGCCTTTAGTGAAGAGCACGTTCCTGACCCAAGTGGATCACTGGAAGGTTCTTCTGGCACCACTATGTGTCTGGCCCTCAGAGCAGCAGTTCTGACTCCCAGTGTCATACTTGGGATCACATTCCATCTCCCAAATATTTAAGCAAGAGTGTGACGGCTAATTGCCAAGTTGCACAATACAGGACAAATGTCTCATTGTGTTTGTCGCCCCACAGTATGTGTTCTTGTGAGGTCCAAAAACCACCCAGTGACTGTAGTTGGAATGTAATCATAATTTGTAACCATGGTGGCTCTTTCTTTATATTTTGGGGGGTGCACTTTTGTGACATGCTCCAAAATCCTGAGAAAAGGCTGCAAAAGAAATACTCAGAAATGTTCTAAATGAGTTTAGAAAATGTGTGAACCCCATCTGAACTTTTATTAGACGCTCTCACCACTCACCCATTTGACATCAAAACAAGGAAAGCATTGTTTATAATGGCATGTGTGAAATCCCAGAGGGGTTCTTGGAAGAATTAGAGTGAAAAATCTGCCCCAACGAGACTGCAAGCATAAAATAAATTGTCAGATGGGAAAACATGTAAATCAAAACTGGACCTTTTTTTTTCTTCTTTAAAGGACTCAGGAGCCTTTTCTTTGGTCATGAGCAGCATAGGACAGAGAACCTGGAAGAGTAGGTGTTGCAATGAGAAGGGCCCCAGAGTACTGGCCGCTGCAGAGGGAGGAGTGTGGGAGAGCTGGAGGGTTGACTCTTCTTAATGTCTCTGGAATGGCTGCTTGCCATTGAGAGAATAAAGCTCCAGAGAAAGAAACAACACCTAGAAATCATTTAGTGCATTAAAATTTGTAAAAGGCCTTCACAAATATTGTCTGCTTGAGTATTTAGCTTGTGATAACCCTAGGAGACATATATTGTTACTCACATTTTAGAAATGGAAAAGCTAGGACACAGAGAGGATTAACAATTAGTGGAATTTATCTAACTAGGAAGTAGTGCATGCAACATGTGTGTATTGAAGTCCAGAGTTTGTTTGTGGCATGTGAGATCTTAGTTCCCAGACCACATATTGAACCCAAGCCCCTTGCAGTGGAAGTACAGGGTCTTAACCACTGGACCACCAGGGTTCCTATTTATCTTTCTTAATTAAAGTATAATTAACATGTAGAATTCTATTTGTGCAGTCACTAAGTCATGTCATGAATTGAGTGTTGTCCACTGCACCACAGCTGGGAACACACAAAGAATATGAAGATATGTCATGTCCCAAAGTGGAATATTTGCTGTCTAGTTCTAGGAATCTATATGAGTGACTTTCTAGCTCTCTCCCTCTCCCCAGCAACAACATATTCAAATTATTTCAATTCACTAAGTTAAACAAAGTTATATCCACTCTTTTTGCCAAACTCCTGAGATACTTCAAGGGAATTCTGTGAACTATGAATCTCTCAGAAATGAGGAGGGTTACAGATGAATGTCGTTACATTTTTTTCATTGTGATCTTTGACAACTCTGACCTAGGAGCTCATGTGGAGTGTCTGTGTGTTCAGTCATGCCCAATTCTTTGCAGCTCCATGGACTGTGTAGCCTTCCAGGTTCCTCAGTCCATGGGATTTTGCAGGCAAAAATACTGTTGTGGGTTTCCATTTCTTCCTCCAGGGGAGCTTCCTGACCAAGGGACTGAACCCATGTCTCCTGTATTGCCAGGCAGGTTCTTTACAGCTGAGCCACCAAGGAAGCCTCTGATCTAGGAACACATGTGAGGGTCAGGTATCCAAAAGAATACCACATTGGGCCATAATATATCCGTCTTCTCTTTACTACCACAGGCCAACTATTATCTGCTTTCAATATTTCTTTAATTTTAATTTCAGTCTATCAACTTCAACAATTTCACTATTCCTGTATAAGAAAGAATGATGTCTTTTCACTAAAAACCTAGGCAGAGACCTCTCACTCCACATCATTCTGTACCACATAGCTCTCTGCAGTGCCACAAAGCCTCTCATTGGTTCTAGGGTGTTGGCTGCCAACACCTGGGGGACCATTCCGGTTAGGTGCCCTGAATGTAAGTATCTGAAAAAGCAGGGAACTCTTATCTTTTGGAAGATTTCCTTTCCCTGTATCCTAGGTACATGAGGTTTCATGGTTGCAGAGCTGGGGAGACATCTATCAGCCAGAAACGTGTCCTTGTGACTGTGCCTCTGTGACCATGAGCCTCCTTTCTGCTGAGTGCCTGGGCCACACAGGCTGTGTTTTGGACATTGACTCTGGTTGTGTGTATCGTCATCACCTACAGACATGTCTGGCTGCTCAGTGAGGGAAATCTGTGCCCATTGAGCAGTGACTACCTGTCCCTGCAGCGTGAGGAGAGAGGGGGGAATTTGCAAGCTGATGGAAGGAAACAATCTTGTACCTAGTGCATGGACTTTTAACAACTTTTTTTGGGGGGGTGGTGGTTGCAGAGGGAGGGGTGGGTGGGGCACTTCTATTGGTCTTTCATTTATCTATTTTCATCCTTCTTTGTTCTTTGGCCTGTGTGGGCCTCCCATCGCAGTGGCCTCTGTTGTCACAGAGCACCACCTCTGGGTGCATGCACCCGAGCTTTGATCTCTCAGAATGAGGAGGTTACAGATGAATGTCGTTACATTTTTTTCATTGTGATCTTTGACAACTCTGACCTAGGAGCTCATGTGGAGTGTCTGTGTGTTCAGTCATGCCCAATTCTTTGCAGCTCCATGGACTGTGTAGCCTTCCAGGTTCCTCAGTCCATGGGATTTTGCAGGCAAAAATACTGTTGTGGGTTTCCATTTCTTCCTCCAGGGGAGCTTCCTGACCAAGGGACTGAACCCATGTCTCCTGTATTGCCAGGCAGGTTCTTTACAGCTGAGCCACCAAGGAAGCCTCTGATCTAGGAACACATGTGAGGGTCAGGTATCCAAAAGAATACCACATTGGGCCATAATATATCCGTCTTCTCTTTACTACCACAGGCCAACTATTATCTGCTTTCAATATTTCTTTAATTTTAATTTCAGTCTATCAACTTCAACAATTTCACTATTCCTGTATAAGAAAGAATGATGTCTTTTCACTAAAAACCTAGGCAGAGACCTCTCACTCCACATCATTCTGTACCACATAGCTCTCTGCAGTGCCACAAAGCCTCTCATTGGTTCTAGGGTGTTGGCTGCCAACACCTGGGGGACCATTCCGGTTAGGTGCCCTGAATGTAAGTATCTGAAAAAGCAGGGAACTCTTATCTTTGGAAGATTTCCTTTCCCTGTATCCTAGGTACATGAGGTTTCATGGTTGCAGAGCTGGGGAGACATCTATCAGCCAGAAACGTGTCCTTGTGACTGTGCCTCTGTGACCATGAGCCTCCTTTCTGCTGAGTGCCTGGGCCACACAGGCTGTGTTTTGGACATTGACTCTGGTTGTGTGTATCGTCATCACCTACAGACATGTCTGGCTGCTCAGTGAGGGAAATCTGTGCCCATTGAGCAGTGACTACCTGTCCCTGCAGCGTGAGGAGAGAGGGGGGAATTTGCAAGCTGATGGAAGGAAACAATCTTGTACCTAGTGCATGGACTTTTAACAACTTTTTTTGGGGGGGTGGTGGTTGCAGAGGGAGGGGGGTGGGTGGGGCACTTCTATTGGTCTTTCATTTATCTATTTTCATCCTTCTTTGTTCTTTGGCCTGTGTGGGCCTCCCATCGCAGTGGCCTCTGTTGTCACAGAGCACCAGCTCTGGGTGCATGCACTCCAGAGCTCCGGCTCAGTAATTGGACACATTGGTCCAGCCGCTCCATGGCATGTGGGATCTTCCCAGACCAGGGATCGAAGCAGTGCCTCTTGTACTTCAAGGCAGTGTCCTTACCCACTGGACCACCAGAGAAGCCCTGCATGGACTTTTGATGTATTCAAAGCTGAGCAGTAAAAATCCCAGGGCATCTTAACCCTGAGCCAGTAATGTCTCAACTTGTCAGACTCATATTCTTCATACAGAGAAAAATGGAGGAGGGAGAATCACCCTTTCACATGTGTGCTTCCTTGGCTGCTAAAAGCATTGTTTGAAATTACCAAGCAAAATAGACATGTCTGACACTCTTGGACCTCAAAGTGGAGCATTTTTCAGGCATTGTTAGTCCATGCCCTTTCCTTAATGAGTCAGAAATGGATATTATGAATTATTGCTGTTGTTCAGCCACTTAGACTCTTTGTGACCTCATGTACTGTGGCACACCAGGCCTCTCTGTCACTATCCCCCCAAGTTTGTTCAAACTCACATCCATTGAGTCAATGATGATAACACTCCTACTGAGTCAATGATGATACCACTCAGCCATCTCATCCTCTGTTGCCCCCTTCTCCTACTCCCCTCAGTCTTTACTAGCATCAGGGTCTTTCGCATTGAATCTGTTCTTTGCATCAGGTGACCAAAGTATTGGAACTTCAGCTTCAGCATCAGTCCTTCCAATGAATATTTAGGGTCAATTTCCTTTAGGATTGACTGGTTTGATCTCCTTTCTGTCCAAGGGACACTGAGAATTATAATTGAGCAGAAATCCTATATGGCCTGGGCCCCAAAACTCAGGGACTGGGAGTTGTGAGGGAAGTCCAGTTCCTGATATCCTGTGAGCTTACCTATCACCCCAGTGTCAGCTCGGCATTTGGGCAGATATTACTGGGGCTCACCAGCTCTGCCATCCATAGAGCCACTGTGCAAAAGTTCAGTCTTGGTTTTAAATTAAACAGGCTTGATGAGCTAAAAATCTATATATGGAAGTCTTAATTTTTCTCTAGGAAGTAGTAACTCATAAACAAGTCTCTTTGGTCAAAGTTTTCTTGGTCTATGTTAATGCTATTTGCTATGTAATTCCACAGTCTTGGCATTTTTACTAAAATAGCCTTTTTGAAAACCATTCTTGGGGCTTCCCTGGTGGTCCAGTGGGTAAAGATACCGCCTTGCAGTGCAAGGGGTGCCAGTTCGATTCCTGGCCTGGGAGGATCCCATGTGCCAAGGAGCAGCTGGGCTGGTGTGTCCAGCTACCGAGCCAGCACTCTGGAGTGCATGCACCCAGAGCCGGAGCTATGCAGCGAGAGAGGCCACTGTGATGGGAGGCCCACACAGACCAAAGAACAAAGATGGATGGAAATAAATAAATGAAAGACCAACAGATGTGGCCAAAAAAATTAAAAATCAAAAAAAAAAGCACCATACTTGACACTGTGTCTAAGCTTGTACTGCTTGCCACACAACAGGCCAATAATTGAGAGATGAGTCACTGGAGCAAGGAATGACGACTTTATTCAGAAGGCCAGCAGTCCAAGAGGCTGGTGGGCTCAATACCCTAAAGAATCAACTTGCCTGACTTAGAATTCAGGTTTATTTTATACTAAATGTGGGGTTGGGGTGAAGGGCTCGGGGAGTAAGTAAAGTCTAGTATTTCCTGGTTACCATCTGCCTAGGGAGCAGATGTGTTAATTTCTTCCTCCCTGCAGGTCTCCCTGTTGGCCTGGTCAAGATGGTCCCTGTGAGCTAAACAAAGGGGTAATTCTGTTCTTTGCATCAGGTGACCAAAGTATTGGAACTTCATGCATCAGTCCTTCCAATGAATATTTGGGAAGGATTGACTGGTTTGATCTCATTTCTGTCCAAGGGACACTGAGAATTATAATTGAGCAGAAATCCTATATGGCCTGGGCCCCAAAACTCAGGGACTGGGAGTTGTGAGGGAAGTCCAGTTCCTGATATCCTGTGAGCTTACCTATCACCCCAGTGTCAGCTCGGCATTTGGGCAGATATTACTGGGGCTCACCAGCTCTGCCATCCATAGAGCCACTGTGCAAAGTTCAGTCTTGGTTTTAAATTAAACAGGCTTGATGAGCTAAAATCTATATATGGAAGTTTTAAATTTTTTCTCTAGGAAGTAGTAACTCATAAACAAGTCTCTTTGGTCAAAGTTTTCTTGGTCTATGTTAATGCTATTTGCTATGTAATTCCACAGTCTCGGCATTTTTACTAAAATAGCCTTTTTGAAAACCATTCTTGGGGCTTCCTGGTGGTCCAGTGGGTAAAGATACCGCCTTGCAGTGCAAGGGTGCCAGTTCGATTCCTGGCCTGGGAGGATCCCATGTGCCAAGGAGCAGCTGGGCTGGTGTGTCCAGCTACCGAGCCAGCACTCTGGAGTGCATGCACCCAGAGCCGGAGCTATGCAGCGAGAGAGGCCACTGTGATGGGAGGCCCACACAGACCAAAGAACAAAGATGGATGGAAATAAATAAATGAAAGACCAACAGATGTGGCCAAAAAAATTAAAAATCAAAAAAAAAAGCACCATACTTGACACTGTGTCTAAGCTTGTACTGCTTGCCACACAACAGGCCAATAATTGAGAGATGAGTCACTGGAGCAAGGAATGACGACTTTATTCAGAAGGCCAGCAGTCCAAGAGGCTGGTGGGCTCAATACCCTAAAGAATCAACTTGCCTGACTTAGAATTCAGGTTTATTTTATACTAAATGTGGGGTTGGGGTGAAGGGCTCGGGGAGTAAGTAAAGTCTAGTATTTCCTGGTTACCATCTGCCTAGGGAGCAGATGTGTTAATTTCTTCCTCCCTGCAGGTCTCCCTGTTGGCCTGGTCAAGATGGTCCCTGTGAGCTAAACAAAGGTATTTTAGCTTAATACTCATTAGCTTAGGTTTCCCAGAGATGGGTAATTATGTATAACTTAAGTTTATAGGCAACATCTCTTTAGTGATTAACTTGTAATAGAATATAAGATATTCTTCCCTATTACATAATTATTTCCTTTTATAAATCAACTCAGTTGAAGTGCCCAGTAGTAGAGGGAAGTCTTGAGCTCAAAGTCCAAAGGCCTGATTTCTTTGTGTCCATAGCAACCTAACCTCAGTTGCCTCATCTGCAAAATGGGAATAATTGTTTCTGCCCTGCCCATTGCTGGGTTGCGACACAGATGTTCAAAGGAGCTCTGTGTGCTCTCCTGACAGGTTTTTTTTGTGTGTGGTCATTTCTATTGGTCTTTCACTTATTCATTTTCATCCATCTTTATTCTTTGGCCTGTGTGGGCCTCCCATAGCAGCGGCCCCTGTCACTGCAGAGCACGGGCTCTGGGTTCATGCACTCGGTCTAGCTGCTCTGCAGCACATGGGATCCTCCCAGGCCAGGGATCGAACCAGCGCCCCTTTGCACTGCAGTGTGGTGTCCTTACCCACTGGACCACCAGGGAAGCCTGTTTTTTTTTTTTTAATTATTATTATTAAAGCAGAAGGAAACTGTGACCTTACTAAGGAAGCAGAGCCCCTCAGTGGGTCATTTTGGTTGCAGAAGCCTCTGCTTGATATCCTGTCCAAAGTTATTGTGTTATAATAATTACAAAATCGAGTCATCCTCATACCAGAAAGTGTGTGTGTTTCTGTTTTATACAAGATGACTATCCACCGAGTCACCATCTCTGCTCCTATAGTTTGGAGAGATAATTGCAAATAATGTGAGAAAAATCCTTTGACTACTCTTTGCCCTCTATATCTGTTGCTTGAGATTATAAACAAATTGTGTTTCCCTTATGTTTCATAGACAATTAAAAGTAATAAATACAAATAAAGGAAAGAGGAAAATGCCCCTGCCCCACATTGCCCTTCACACCTTTTCGCCAGGCGGTGGAGGAACCTGGTTTCTAGATGACTGATGCTGCCCTGTTTAACCCTTTTCTGCCAGGTTGGTGGTCACACGATGTTGCCCATTCGCTGGATGCCCCCAGAGAGCATCATGTACAGGAAGTTCACCACTGAAAGTGACGTCTGGAGCCTGGGGGTCGTGTTGTGGGAGATCTTCACATATGGGAAACAGCCCTGGTACCAACTGTCGAACAACGAGGTGCGTGGTGGGAGATGCCAAGACTCCTGGAGGACTGGCACAGAAAGGTGTCCCTGGCCTGGAAGTCAGGACATCCTGTGTCTCTGTTGGGAGCAGCACCTCCCGGTGGCCCACCATGTACCTAAATACCGTGGTCACTCTCCAGATGTAAGAGTTCTGGAAAGAGAAAAGCATAGCATTTGCTGACGTGCCTGTGATTCTCTGGTGAGGGGACCCAGGAGTCATTCCGTGCTGTTCATCTAGGAAATTAATAGCAGATGTGGCATTTTGGCACCCAAAGAGTTCAGCTAGCTTTTTGGTATCACTTCAAGCAGCTTTCAAGCTTCTCTCCATTTTTTCACATTTCAATGGGACATTAGTTCCAGTGAGGGGGAAAAAAAAACTCATGCATTTTGTTTTTCTTTTCTAAAACTTCTGCAAATATGTCTATATTTAGACATTGCTTCTTGATCAGGCACCTCACTTCTTCAGGTCCAAGTCTATCTTTTATCCAATTCCATTATCCAAAACAACCACTCATTTCTGTACCCTATGGCTCTCTAGCTCAAAAGGGACCTTGGTCCCATCTCAGGCCAGTACAGCTGAAACCCACTGGAATTCCAGGGTGTGGTTTGGGAGCATTCCATCTAGATAAATTATTTTTCCACCCATTTGGTGAAATCAGTGTGGCTTGAATAATGGATATGAACCCAAATTATGGATGCTATGGATATGAAACCAAATTAACCATGATATACAAACCTAGAACAATCGCCATCTTCTTTCTGAAAAAAAGTGAAACCTGGGTGGGTTTCTGTAAAGCAGCACTGTCTTTGCACTGACACTTATGGTATCGGCATTGTTTTTCCTTTGGTCTGACCCTCTCTTTGTGCTCTGTCCTGTCTAGGTGATAGAATGCATCACTCAGGGCCGAGTCTTGCAGCGACCTCGACGTGCCCCAGGAAGTCTATGAGCTAATGCTGGGGTGCTGGCAGCAGAGCCCCATATGAGGAAGAACATCAAGGGCATCCACACCCTCCTTCAGAACTTGGCCAAGGCATCTCCAGTCTACCTGGATATTCTAGGCTAGGGCCCTTTCCCCCAGACCGGTCCCTTCCCAAAGCACCTCCTCAGTTGGGCTGAGAGGACACACGTCTTTTAACTGCCGCTCGATGCCATCAATCCGCTGTTCTTCGCTCTGACAGTATTAACAACAAAGACACCGAGAAGCTTTCCGAGGGAAGTGATGTGTACTTCTCCACCCGTAGACACAGTATGGACTTCTTTTTGGCATTATCTCTTTCTCTCTTTTCATCTCCCTGGTTTTTCCCCTAGTTTTTTTTTTTTTTTTTCTTTTCTTTTCTTTTCTGTCTTCTTTGCTTCAGAACCTTACCTTTTCTTTTTTAATTAATCTGGCTTCTGCATTACTATTAACTCTGCATAGACAAAGGCCTTAACAAACCTAATTTGTTATATCAGCAGACACTCCAGTTTGCCCACCACAACTAACAATGCCTTGTTGTATTCCTGCCTTTGATGTGGATGAAAAAAAGGGAAAACAAATATTTGACTTAAACTTTGTCAGGTCCAAGTCTATCTTTTATCCAATTCCATTATCCAAAACAACCACTCATTTCTGTACCCTATGGCTCTCTAGCTCAAAAGGGACCTTGGTCCCATCTCAGGCCAGTACAGCTGAAACCCACTGGAATTCCAGGGTGTGGTTTGGGAGCATTCCATCTAGATAAATTATTTTTCCACCCATTTGGTGAAATCAGTGTGGCTTGAATAATGGATATGAACCCAAATTATGGATGCTATGGATATGAAACCAAATTAACCATGATATACAAACCTAGAACAATCGCCATCTTCTTTCTGAAAAAAAGTGAAACCTGGGTGGGTTTCTGTAAAGCAGCACTGTCTTTGCACTGACACTTATGGTATCGGCATTGTTTTTCCTTTGGTCTGACCCTCTCTTTGTGCTCTGTCCTGTCTAGGTGATAGAATGCATCACTCAGGGCCGAGTCTTGCAGCGACCTCGAACGTGCCCCCAGGAAGTCTATGAGCTAATGCTGGGGTGCTGGCAGCGAGAGCCCCATATGAGGAAGAACATCAAGGGCATCCACACCCTCCTTCAGAACTTGGCCAAGGCATCTCCAGTCTACCTGGATATTCTAGGCTAGGGCCCTTTCCCCCAGACCGGTCCCTTCCCAAAGCACCTCCTCAGTTGGGCTGAGAGGACACACGTCTTTTAACTGCCGCTCGATGCCATCAATCCGCTGTTCTTCGCTCTGACAGTATTAACAACAAAGACACCGAGAAGCTTTCCGAGGGAAGTGATGTGTACTTCTCCACCCGTAGACACAGTATGGACTTCTTTTTGGCATTATCTCTTTCTCTCTTTTCATCTCCCTTGGTTTATCCCCTAGTTTTTTTTTTTTTTTTTTCTTTTCTTTTCTTTTCTGTCTTCTTTGCTTCAGAACCTTACCTTTTCTTTTTTAATTAATCTGGCTTCTGCATTACTATTAACTCTGCATAGACAAAGGCCTTAACAAACCTAATTTGTTATATCAGCAGACACTCCAGTTTGCCCACCACAACTAACAATGCCTTGTTGTATTCCTGCCTTTGATGTGGATGAAAAAAAGGGAAAACAAATATTTGACTTAAACTTTGTCACTTCTGCTGTACAGACATCGAAAGTTTCTATGGATTCACTTCTATTTATTTATTATTATTACTGTTCTTATTGTTTGGGGATGGCTTAAGCCTGTGTGTGAAAAAGAAAGACTTGTGTTCAATCTGGGAAGCCTTTATCTATGGGAGATTAAAACCAGAGAGAAAGAAGATTTATTATAAATCACAGTATGGGAAGAACAAAGACAACCATTGGGATCAACTGGCGTCAGTCCCAAACTTAAGAAAACCCAGCCACTGTTAGCTGGGAGGAATGTACCCGGCACCTTCCCCGGAGGACCTTTCTGAGGAGTATAAAGACTGTTGAACTCTGTGCCATGGACTAATCTTTTCCCATCACCAGAAACACTAGAGTATAGTACAGAGAAAAGATGGCTTCTGGGAGGCAAGATGGCACAGGACGCGTTCCAACAGTCTCGTCTTTGAAGGCCACGGCGATGGCACTGGTTTGTTTTCCCAAGTGTTATCCACGGAGCCTTTGTCAAGTTCAGGTGGATTCTTGTCCAGAGATCATTTCAGGGTCAGATGGGAAACCCAAGGACTTGGAAAAGATAGGACAAGCTCTAAACTCGGAGGCAAGTTTCTCTTACATTGAACTTTTCAGACAACACTTCCCTCCGACACCTACCCTCTACCCAACCCGTCCTTTTAACTGTGCAAGCAAAATTGTGCATGGTCTTCGTCGATTAATACCTTGTGTGCAGAAACTACCACTCCAGGAGTCATTCCCCTGATATGTAGAGCAGATCCATAAAAAGTATACCTTATATAATTAGGGGAAGCTAATGGAATTCATTAGCAGAGTATAAATGTCTCTGGGTCATATGGTGGTGATGGGATTTTAACAAATACGGACCCTGAACCCTGGATATCCTCAACCACATCACACTCACTGTGGGGCTGTGGGAAGGGCAAAACCAACTCCAAAGGGAGAGGAAACCTCACCCACCCTGGGGGTATCATGCATTGATGTTCAGTGTACACAGGCTGAGACCTTGCTCTGGGCCCTGGTTGGGACAGTGGTTTCATTCTAAATGTACTAGATTGTCACATGCTGTTTTGATTTTTTCACTGCATTAAAAAAGAAAAAGCAAAAATAAAAATTAGGCACAACATACCAATGAGAGGCTATGCCCAGACTGAGCTTTGGAGGTGCACTTCTGGGTGTAGTCACAGGTTGAGAACAGAGGTTGTAAGTTCAAATAGAAATTTACAGTTATCTGAGTGATCAGTTATATCAAGGAAGAAAATTTTTTCTGTTCCTCAAGAAAACTTGCTACCCTCTGTGAGGGGAATTTTTCTAACTTGACACATTTATAACATGAGCCAGATTGAAAGGGAGTGATTTGAATCCCACTTAGGCCATTTTATTTCATATTTATTTCTGAAGGTGCAATTGCTCTGTTTAAGTTTTGCTTGTGCCCTTAATTACTGGAGCACCTTATTTTTCATTATAGGCATTGAAAGCCAGTTCTCAGAAAATCAAAAGTGTCCATTAACGGAGAACAAAAGGAAATTTGTTACATCTGCTGTCAAGTGAAGGGGGTAGACAAGACAAACCCCACAGTCCTTTCAAGTTCTGTGCTGGCCTGTGAGACATGGGAACTGAATTGTTCTTTGGTCACAAAAAACCCTCCAGAACACACATACTAATATAACGAAAGCCATATCTCCATGATATATACTTGCACGTATATATCCTGCTAAGGACCCATGGTACTGTTAAAACACTGTGGCTCCCCGTGAAGCAGTAAGAAGAGGCAGATTTGTACAAAACGTCTCTAGATTTCATCAGCGATGACCTGTAAACCTACACAGTTTTGTCACTGTGCAACTGGTCAGCTGCTCTGGGGAAAAAGCTGCAAGTTACTGGTTTTATTTTAACAGATAGCAAAGGAGGTAATACTCAAAGGGTTCAGATTAAAGAGGGCTGTGCATTTTGGGAGCAAGGATTTGTTTAAAGCAGATGAGAGGACGGGAGCATCCCCTTCGTTCCCTTTCAGTGTTGTTCCTCTGAAGGAAAAAAGCAAAAAAAAAAAAAAAAAATTCTCTTTACCTTTTGACAAGTCCCTCAAGGTCTTGAAATGAAAGGTTCTATGCAAGTGCAAAGTTTTATAGTTGTTTATATTGCTGCTTCTTATTAATTTTTTCCTCTGTTGTCTCAAGAATATGTACTGATTGCAGAGACGTCTTGCGTTGAAAGGATCCCAGACTGCTTTTCAAGTAGCAGAACAGACCACAGACCACCTTCAAGTCTCCATCCCTATTCGTCCACAATCCCTTCTTCTCATGCTCCTGTAACTTTTAGATAAGGGATTCCCCTAATTCGGCAGTGCAAAGATCACAGAATAGGGCCTGCCCTCAGATTCGTCAAAAACTACAACAGAAGTGGCAACAAACTCAATTCCCTAGCCTGAACTCAGCCTGACAGTTGTTTCCATTTATCAATTGTTTCACAGTTTTCCAAACATTTTTTCATGTATTTTAAGAAATTCTTCCCATTTTTTTTAGAGGTGAGGAAATGGAGGCTTGGAGAAGTAAAATGACATGCTGGAGCTCTCCAGGCACCCCCGAGACTTAATCTAGGACTATGAAGTTCATGATTCAGTCCACTAGAGACCTTCATATAGTAAACACGCAGTCTGGGAGAGAAAGCACACTAACAAATTCATGAAGTAGGATTTGAAAATAGAAGAGCAAAATGAAGTAGGTGAAAGGCAGGCAGCTGAGAGTTCATGATATATAATCCTGCACATAGCTTCTGCTAAATCCGTGTACACTGAACCAATGTCATAATCAGGCTTATTTAGGAAGCATTTTGAACTAGGCTATAAAAAATGATATCACAATTCACATTATGTGTTCACATCAGCTATCTCCCTGTGATATTTCCATGTATTTATGTGTGTTACAAATACTTGATTTATACATAGACAAACACACATGGATAGTGTGTTTGTGAGCTTATGTATAAATGTATAGGCACACAGTAATAGAGATAATTATAAGTAGGGTGCAGTATAAATAATTTGCTTAAAATCTGCTGAATAACCCAAACCTTTCGAATGTCATATTGCTGGTAGTGCTTCCTTTCTCCACATGGGTAGGTCCTCATCACACTTTTGACTCTGTGCCATACCACATCGGTGGGAGACATATTTAAGATAATGTGCTTCCAAACAACTGAATCAAAGCCATCCCACAACATCCCCTTCGTTCCCTTTCAGTGTTGTTCCTCTGAAGGAAAAAAGCAAAAAAAAAAAAAAAAAATTCTCTTTACCTTTTGACAAGTCCCTCAAGGTCTTGAAATGAAAGGTTCTATGCAAGTGCAAAGTTTTATAGTTGTTTATATTGCTGCTTCTTATTAATTTTTTCCTCTGTTGTCTCAAGAATATGTACTGATTGCAGAGACGTCTTGCGTTGAAAGGATCCCAGACTGCTTTTCAAGTAGCAGAACAGACCACAGACCACCTTCAAGTCTCCATCCCTATTCGTCCACAATCCCTTCTTCTCATGCTCCTGTAACTTTTAGATAAGGGATTCCCCTAATTCGGCAGTGCAAAGATCACAGAATAGGGCCTGCCCTCAGATTCGTCAAAAACTACAACAGAAGTGGCAACAAACTCAATTCCCTAGCCTGAACTCAGCCTGACAGTTGTTTCCATTTATCAATTGTTTCACAGTTTTCCAAACATTTTTTCATGTATTTTAAGAAATTCTTCCCATTTTTTTTAGAGGTGAGGAAATGGAGGCTTGGAGAAGTAAAATGACATGCTGGAGCTCTCCAGGCACCCCCGAGACTTAATCTAGGACTATGAAGTTCATGATTCAGTCCACTAGAGACCTTCATATAGTAAACACGCAGTCTGGGAGAGAAAGCACACTAACAAATTCATGAAGTAGGATTTGAAAATAGAAGAGCAAAATGAAGTAGGTGAAAGGCAGGCAGCTGAGAGTTCATGATATATAATCCTGCACATAGCTTCTGCTAAATCCGTGTACACTGAACCAATGTCATAATCAGGCTTATTTAGGAAGCATTTTGAACTAGGCTATAAAAAATGATATCACAATTCACATTATGTGTTCACATCAGCTATCTCCCTGTGATATTTCCATGTATTTATGTGTGTTACAAATACTTGATTTATACATAGACAAACACACATGGATAGTGTGTTTGTGAGCTTATGTATAAATGTATAGGCACACAGTAATAGAGATAATTATAAGTAGGGTGCAGTATAAATAATTTGCTTAAAATCTGCTGAATAACCCAAACCTTTCGAATGTCATATTGCTGGTAGTGCTTCCTTTCTCCACATGGGTAGGTCCTCATCACACTTTTTGACTCTGTGCCATACCACATCGGTGGGAGACATATTTAAGATAATGTGCTTCCCGAAACAACTGAATCAAAGCCATCCCACAACATCAAGTCCTTTCTCTGGCTCCTTGCAAAGGAAAATGCAGCTGGAAATTGATCTCCTTATGTAAAGGTCCAGAAAAGGAAATTTTATTTATTTTTTTTAATCCTTTTGCACATTTATTTGATTTACGCTCACCTGTCCCACTGTGATCCCTTTACACTTCTGTTCAGAGGCCCAGCATTCCAGAAGAGAACTGGACTGTATGGATCCCAGTGTCTGGAAGGCCAATGGTAAGATTCAAGACACTGTTGCGAAGCAAATTCCCACATCCTAGTGGAACACAAGAGACAACGATGTACAACATTGACCATTGCAAAGAGCCATGACAACAGGACCTCCTGGTCAGGAAGAGACTGCTTTTTAAAAATATTTCCCTTTGTACATTGAACTTTCTCTAATACCAATAACATTAAATCATGTATCTAATTAAATAAATGACTGCAGACACACATACCCTCAATTCTCTTGCTCTTTCTTTCCTCTTTTGTTTTCCCCATTTGAGGAATTTTGTTTCCCATGATGAGCTTCGGTTTGGTGCTATATATCACTGCTACAGAAAATCTCACGAGGGGGATGGCGAGGGACCCGATTCCTCAGATGGCTCAGTGAACAGTTACAATGGTTTCTTCACAGTTTGTGGTAGAATGCAGAGACTCTGAGGTTGAGACAGCAAATGATATTCTGACGAATTCATGGTGGGAGCAACTGGAGTGAAATATGAAGGGATATTTTATTTTTGTCAAGGCTGGAATGAATCACTGCTGCTATAAGTCAAAGGTTCTCGAATATCGTTAGTTTTTGTATTTTTTCCTTTTTTTTTAACCTTTATTTATGTATGTATTTATTTATTTATATATATATATTTCTTTGCTCCATTCATCACAGACACAAAGCAAAGCAAAAAAATACATATATATATATATATATATGTATATATATGTATGTATGTATGTATGTATGTATGTATATGTGTTGCAGGCAAAACACTGTGAATTTTGCAGGAGCAACCAAGCAACTCTTTGCCATCATTAACATTCGTCTCAGGAGACACAATGGGAAAACATGAGATGTCATTTTTTTTTTAGTCTATGCATTCTCGGCCAGGTCTGTGTTTATTTCTTTGGTCTCTATATTAATGACAATGATCCTGAGTGAAGGCTGAATGTCCAACAAACTGGAGCAAGCATAATAAAAGCTGCTAATTGCCACAGGTTTGAATTGGCGGGGGGAAATGGAGAAAATGAAATGTAAAGGCCTACATCTTGCAGGTTGTATATCTTACTATCGCTTTACAAATGTATAAAACTGCTGGAAGTGTTTTAATATGAGGTCTTTGAATTAAATGTGAATTTTAAATATATAATCCCTTGACAAATGGCCAAATTATGGTGAAATATTGTTCCTTGAGTTCATTGATCATTATCTCTCCCTAACAAATCTGCCTAGAGATGCAGAGAGTCTCTGCATCTGCTTCTGTACTTGGAGAGATGTTTGTATATATCCGGGCCATATCCACACACACATTTCAACATCTGAAGGTATATTGCCTCTTTAATTGTGACCTGGTATTTGAAACTCTCTTTTCATTTGCTTTCTTTTCTTTTTAATGTGACGTCTCTGTGCTGATACTTATTGGTTCTTGTTTTGCAATCTGTTTGGAGGTCCATTGCTTTATTAAGACCCACTGCATCTTGGCTGATTTCAAAGTGACACCAGAATATCAGTGCTACAGAAAATCTCACGAGGGGATGGCGAGGACCCGATTCCTCAGATGGCTCAGTGAACAGTTACAATGGTTTCTTCACAGTTTGTGGTAGAATGCAGAGACTCTGAGGTTGAGACAGCAAATGATATTCTGACGAATTCATGGTGGGAGCAACTGGAGTGAAATATGAAGGGATTTTTATTTTTGTCAAGGCTGGAATGAATCACTGCTGCTATAAGTCAAAGGTTCTCGAATATCGTTAGTTTTTGTATTTTTTCCTTTTTTTTTAACCTTTATTTATGTATGTATTTATTTATTTATATATATATATTTCTTTGCTCCATTCATCACAGACACAAAGCAAAGCAAAAAAATACATATATATATATATATATATGTATATATATGTATGTATGTATGTATGTATGTATGTATATGTGTTGCAGGCAAAACACTGTGAATTTTGCAGGAGCAACCAAGCAACTCTTTGCCATCATTAACATTCGTCTCAGGAGACACAATGGGAAAACATGAGATGTCATTTTTTTTTTAGTCTATGCATTCTCGGCCAGGTCTGTGTTTATTTCTTTGGTCTCTATATTAATGACAATGATCCTGAGTGAAGGCTGAATGTCCAACAAACTGGAGCAAGCATAATAAAAGCTGCTAATTGCCACAGGTTTGAATTGGCGGGGGGAAATGGAGAAAATGAAATGTAAAGGCCTACATCTTGCAGGTTGTATATCTTACTATCGCTTTACAAATGTATAAAACTGCTGGAAGTGTTTTAATATGAGGTCTTTGAATTAAATGTGAATTTTAAATATATAATCCCTTGACAAATGGCCAAATTATGGTGAAATATTGTTCCTTGAGTTCATTGATCATTATCTCTCCCTAACAAATCTGCCTAGAGATGCAGAGAGTCTCTGCATCTGCTTCTGTACTTGGAGAGATGTTTGTATATATCCGGGCCATATCCACACACACATTTCAACATCTGAAGGTATATTGCCTCTTTAATTGTGACCTGGTATTTGAAACTCTCTTTTCATTTGCTTTCTTTTCTTTTTAATGTGACGTCTCTGTGCTGATACTTATTGGTTCTTGTTTTGCAATCTGTTTGGAGGTCCATTGCTTTATTAAGACCCACTGCATCTTGGCTGATTTCAAAGTGACACCAGAATATCAGTGTTTAAAAAAAAAAAAAGTTTTGTTTGTAAATCATGTGACCAGCTTCTCTCAACCTGACATGGAAAGTCTCTTGTACTACGGTGTATTTAATAAATGATGTCTTATAATAAATAACATCCTCCAAAAGAGACACTAAAAGTGACATGATGATTACCAGAATTTTCACAAGGCATGGTGTATTCTTTGTCTGTCCATAAGTATGTATTTTAGATAAGGTCAGCACAGGTGCCTGCCATGTTCATCAGCTGAAGCAACAAGAATAAAAGTTCCCTGGCTGATCCTTCCATAACCTGACATTTTTAACTTCTATCTTAGATAACCAGAACATCTCTATCCACTAGAATTTTCTGCAATGATAGAAATATTTTATCTGCAGTGTCCAATATGGCTAGTAAGCACTTGATATGTGGCCAGTGGTACTGAGATCTGAAATTTGATTTCATTTCAAGTAGTTTATATTTAAAGAGCCACTCATGGCTGGTGACTTCCACATGAAACAGCATGGAGCAAGCAGATAGAATCACCAGGATTTTTTAACAGGGTAGACCTAATAAACTTACCATAAGAGAAATGCTGTGTATTGTGGCCTGGGGTTGGAGCAGCTTTGAGAATTATAAGGACCCAAGAGCCAAATAGAAAATCCCATCTCCTCTTGGCCTCTTGGTTAACTGGTGTCTCCTAAATCAAAGATGAAGGGGAACAAAAGAAGGGTGGTTTCCCAAGTATGCAGCAGTCCTTCTCTTCCAGGCCATCAGAGCAGTCCACCCACACTTGGATTCCTCAGCGTTTTATAGTTGTAGTCCCCGTGATGTGGAGAATCCATCTCCTCTTCTGTCTCCTCTGAGACACACAGAAGGCATCTGGCAGCATTCCTGGTAGAGGCTTCAAACACATAGAGTTTGACAATACTGTCCTCAAATCCAACTCCTCAGGAACTTTGTCCATGAAAACCCCTCTTGCTGGCTCCTGGTACAGATATATGTTCCTTGAGTTAAAAAATTACAACCAGGTTAAAAGTCAGCAGAAACTTGGGGAACTCAAAGCTGTGTCAGGGGACAAGGGAGCAACTTGTCCAAACACCCCAGCAGGAATAGTGTCGGTAGGATTGAAGTGGAGATCCTACTCAAAGAAAGAGGATTAAAGACCACAGAGTTAACCACTGAGACCTTCGCCAGCCATGACCCATTTGTATCATTAAAGATCCACATCTTCAATGTGGACAATGTTGTTATATCCCTTTTATCTGTACATCTATAATTGGTAATCTGTTTAAATGCCAAACCTAAAGTCAAGCTTTCCAGAGCCCTCACCTCCTGGTTTATAGACTCTGTCTCATCTTTTTCCTCAAATACATAGCTTTAGTTCACCCTTGAGGAGGCCTAGCTGCTTGACTGAAAACAGTACTTCTAAAGTATTGTGATTAACAAGCTCATTCAAACAGGTGTCCTCACCTTTAGAACAAACTGATTAATAAATTGTGTTCACTGCATGCCAGGATGTTAGGTATGTGTATTAATTTCCTTTTTTTTCTGTAACGAGTTACCACAAACTGAGTGGCTTAACACAATAGAAATGTCTTCTGTCTCAGTTAAGTGGTACTGAGATCTGAAATTTGATTTCATTTCAAGTAGTTTATATTTAAAGAGCCACTCATGGCTGGTGACTTCCACATGAAACAGCATGGAGCAAGCAGATAGAATCACCAGGATTTTTTAACAGGGTAGACCTAATAAACTTACCATAAGAGAAATGCTGTGTATTGTGGCCTGGGGTTGGAGCAGCTTTGAGAATTATAAGGACCCAAGAGCCAAATAGAAAATCCCTCTCCTCTTGGCCTCTTGGTTAACTGGTGTCTCCTAAATCAAAGATGAAGGGGAACAAAAGAAGGGTGGTTTCCCAAGTATGCAGCAGTCCTTCTCTTCCAGGCCATCAGAGCAGTCCACCCACACTTGGATTCCTCAGCGTTTTATAGTTGTAGTCCCCGTGATGTGGAGAATCCATCTCCTCTTCTGTCTCCTCTGAGACACACAGAAGGCATCTGGCAGCATTCCTGGTAGAGGCTTCAAACACATAGAGTTTGACAATACTGTCCTCAAATCCAACTCCTCAGGAACTTTGTCCATGAAAACCCCTCTTGCTGGCTCCTGGTACAGATATATGTTCCTTGAGTTAAAAAATTACAACCAGGTTAAAAGTCAGCAGAAACTTGGGGAACTCAAAGCTGTGTCAGGGGACAAGGGAGCAACTTGTCCAAACACCCCAGCAGGAATAGTGTCGGTAGGATTGAAGTGGAGATCCTACTCAAAGAAAGAGGATTAAAGACCACAGAGTTAACCACTGAGACCTTCGCCAGCCATGACCCATTTGTATCATTAAAGATCCACATCTTCAATGTGGACAATGTTGTTATATCCCTTTTATCTGTACATCTATAATTGGTAATCTGTTTAAATGCCAAACCTAAAGTCAAGCTTTCCAGAGCCCTCACCTCCTGGTTTATAGACTCTGTCTCATCTTTTTCCTCAAATACATAGCTTTAGTTCACCCTTGAGGAGGCCTAGCTGCTTGACTGAAAACAGTACTTCTAAAGTATTGTGATTAACAAGCTCATTCAAACAGGTGTCCTCACCTTTAGAACAAACTGATTAATAAATTGTGTTCACTGCATGCCAGGATGTTAGGTATGTGTATTAATTTCCTTTTTTTTCTGTAACGAGTTACCACAAACTGAGTGGCTTAACACAATAGAAATGTCTTCTGTCTCAGTTCTGGAGGCTGGAAATCTGAAACAGAGGAGTGGCCAACCCCCGCCCCCGCCCCCCACTGAAGATGCCCAGGAAGAATCTGTCCCATACCTGTTCCAGCTCTGGGGGCTCCACGTGGCCACATCACTCTAGTCTCTGCCTCGGTGGCCATGTTGGCTTCTCCTCTGTTTCATGGGTCTTCTTCTCTGTATATCTGATTTTGTAAGGATGTGTGTGGTTGCATTTAAGGCTCACGTGGATAATACAGGAAAAACTCTTCCTTACTCTTTTCTGCTTTATCAGGTAATGTTCCCATGTTCTAGGGATAAGTCTGTGGGCATATCCTTTTGGAAGTCTCCCTTTAAACCTCCAGTACGTTAACTCATATCAACCCTAGGAGATAGGTACTATTATTATCCCTAGTTTCCAGGTGAGAAAACTAAGGCACTAGGAGTTAAGGAATGTGCCAAAAGGTTAGGTCAAAAGAAATGACCAGCAAATGTAGTGTTCACTACTTGCCAAGGAGATAGCCATTTAATTCCCCCCAAAATGGGAGAGACTCAGGAGGTTCTACTCCAGGCAACAGGAAGAAATGCAGACACCTAGCTGACTTCTGGAAGCCTAAGCCTGACCACCTGTCATGAGGCTTAGCATCTGTGCTTCAGGCCCCTTGGAAACTGCTAGAAGCAATTCGACATCCAAACTCTGTAGGGATGGAGTTATAAGGGGGAACTGATGTCAAGATTCCAGGTTCTAGGAGACTAGAGAGTTTCTAGGAAGTTAAACCTGGAGTGTAAGTATTTTGGTCATTAGGGACAAGATAACAATTTGGAATTGAGCTAAAACTCAAATCTGGCAAGATCTTTGGGGTGCTTTCCTGGACGTAGTATTCCTTAACCTCCTTCACACCACCCATCAGCTTCAGGAAGAGTGAGCCTGGAGGCAGTTGCCTAGCAACCAGAGTCTGAGACTTTCAGGGATGTGAAACTACCTCTTTGTAAATCTGGCCATTTCCCCCACTGCAGGATCTTTGGTAGACTCCCATGGTTAGAGCTATATGAGAGCTAAACACCCCATCCCTCCTGCCTTCTACAGGGAGTGCTTTACAATGAATGCCAAGTTCAAACCAAATTCATCCAACAAGCAATGATTTATTATTGACTGTAAGTCTGCGGTGTGGGCCAAGAAACCTCCTTTCCTTGACCTTGCAGGTCACAGAGGCAATGATGTACGACGGCCAGGACCAGCATGGCCTCTGCTTAGGTAACAGTGGTGGGTGGAGCAAGACGAAGGAAGATCCAAGGAGTTCTTGTTACTGAGAGTTGCATTCCTGCCATTAGAGAGTTGGACTCTGCCAGATACAGGAAAAACTCTTCCTTACTCTTTTCTGCTTTATCAGGTAATGTTCCCATGTTCTAGGGATAAGTCTGTGGGCATATCCTTTTGGAAGTCTCCCTTTAAACCTCCAGTACGTTAACTCATATCAACCCTAGGAGATAGGTACTATTATTATCCCTAGTTTCCAGGTGAGAAAACTAAGGCACTAGGAGTTAAGGAATGTGCCAAAAGGTTAGGTCAAAAGAAATGACCAGCAAATGTAGTGTTCACTACTTGCCAAGGAGATAGCCATTTAATTCCCCCCAAAATGGGAGAGACTCAGGAGGTTCTACTCCAGGCAACAGGAAGAAATGCAGACACCTAGCTGACTTCTGGAAGCCTAAGCCTGACCACCTGTCATGAGGCTTAGCATCTGTGCTTCAGGCCCCTTGGAAACTGCTAGAAGCAATTCGACATCCAAACTCTGTAGGGATGGAGTTATAAGGGGGAACTGATGTCAAGATTCCAGGTTCTAGGAGACTAGAGAGTTTCTAGGAAGTTAAACCTGGAGTGTAAGTATTTTGGTCATTAGGGACAAGATAACAATTTGGAATTGAGCTAAAACTCAAATCTGGCAAGATCTTTGGGGTGCTTTCCTGGACGTAGTATTCCTTAACCTCCTTCACACCACCCATCAGCTTCAGGAAGAGTGAGCCTGGAGGCAGTTGCCTAGCAACCAGAGTCTGAGACTTTCAGGGATGTGAAACTACCTCTTTGTAAATCTGGCCATTTCCCCCACTGCAGGATCTTTGGTAGACTCCCATGGTTAGAGCTATATGAGAGCTAAACACCCCATCCCTCCTGCCTTCTACAGGGAGTGCTTTACAATGAATGCCAAGTTCAAACCAAATTCATCCAACAAGCAATGATTTATTATTGACTGTAAGTCTGCGGTGTGGGCCAAGAAACCTCCTTTCCTTGACCTTGCAGGTCACAGAGGCAATGATGTACGACGGCCAGGACCAGCATGGCCTCTGCTTAGGTAACAGTGGTGGGTGGAGCAAGACGAAGGAAGATCCAAGGAGTTCTTGTTACTGAGAGTTGCATTCCTGCCATTAGAGAGTTGGACTCTGCCAGATCCATCTGCCTCCTTCACCCAGGAGCAGTGACACTTGTACAGTACATCGAATAAAGCCTCAGTCTTCAGAATCAGTCACTTCGCATACCTACAAAACTCTGCCATGCCCCTTATCCCACTTAGCAGGCTGGCATGGATAATAGCACTTTAAATACCAATTACCGACAAAAATCACTTCTCACGTGGGTCCTGCATATGTCATTTATAGGATCCCTATTTCTTATTAGATATGTCATGATATCTAATCACTTCTAGTATGAATACACAGGCTCCATTTGTCTACATACATCAGGTTGTATTGTTGTTTAGTCACTCAGTTGTGTCTGACTCTTTTGCAACCTGATGGTTTGTAGACCACCAGGTTCCTCTATCCATGGGATTTTCCAGGCAAGAATACTGGAGTGGGGTTCCATGCCCTCCTCCAGATCATCTTCCCAATCTAAGAATCAAAGCTGCATATTGAACCTGCATCTCCTGCATTTCAGGCGGATTCTTTGCCGCTGACCCACCAGGGAAAGGCTAAAGCCACACAGATGCAGTAGCAACCTGCCAACTGCCAACTATAATCTCTCCTCCTAAAGCGGGTAAGTATAGATTTATAGATATCAGCCTAAGTATGGGAAACATCCTGCTTTCATTCCATTTAAATCAGCCTATATTTGACTCAAGTCCACATCTTGCAGGGGCAAAACCAATCTCAGCAATTACTGGATGTGCCCCTCTTTCTAGGGCATCCTTTGAATCTCAAGGTTCATTGGCACACAGGAAATACAAGAAAGGCTTCCCATTTACCGTCCATCACAATCCAGTGGCTATGGTGCCATAGCTCAGAACCCTGTCTCTAGGACAGTTGTCCTCTGACACACCACAGCCACCGTCAAGGTCCACCACCTCCTGAAACTTAATCAACAAGGTATAATCACTGTCTACTCTCAGAATGAGTCACAAGGCCTTGATTTGGCTTTTAGTTTCCTTTGGCATGTGGATATTTTTCTGTTTCTTTTTCCATCTGGTTGTATTTTACTAAACATGTGTTTGTGAACAAGATGGGAGCTTTGTGTACTTGTTATGGCTTCCATCTTCCCTGGATATCTCAGTGCTTTCTGCCTTCATTAAGGCGAGGATTCTTTTCTCTGGCAAGACCAGATCACTTGGAAAACTTTGAAAAATGTAGATGCCAGAGCTTGACCCTAAAAGAAATGGTTGCTATTAGTCTGAGTTGGACAAGACACTGGCTGGCTTTTATGTGTGTGTGTGTGCACAAATTCTCTAGATGTTTCTAATGTAAGGCTAACATGGAGAATTACTGTTCTTTATGTCATGATATCTAATCACTTCTAGTATGAATACACAGGCTCCATTTGTCTACATACATCAGGTTGTATTGTTGTTTAGTCACTCAGTTGTGTCTGACTCTTTTGCAACCTGATGGTTTGTAGACCACCAGGTTCCTCTATCCATGGGATTTTCCAGGCAAGAATACTGGAGTGGGGTTCCATGCCCTCCTCCAGATCATCTTCCCAATCTAAGAATCAAAGCTGCATATTGAACCTGCATCTCCTGCATTTCAGGCGGATTCTTTGCCGCTGACCCACCAGGGAAAGGCTAAAGCCACACAGATGCAGTAGCAACCTGCCAACTGCCAACTATAATCTCTCCTCCTAAAGCGGGTAAGTATAGATTTATAGATATCAGCCTAAGTATGGGAAACATCCTGCTTTCATTCCATTTAAATCAGCCTATATTTGACTCAAGTCCACATCTTGCAGGGGCAAAACCAATCTCAGCAATTACTGGATGTGCCCCTCTTTCTAGGGCATCCTTTGAATCTCAAGGTTCATTGGCACACAGGAAATACAAGAAAGGCTTCCCATTTACCGTCCATCACAATCCAGTGGCTATGGTGCCATAGCTCAGAACCCTGTCTCTAGGACAGTTGTCCTCTGACACACCACAGCCACCGTCAAGGTCCACCACCTCCTGAAACTTAATCAACAAGGTATAATCACTGTCTACTCTCAGAATGAGTCACAAGGCCTTGATTTGGCTTTTAGTTTCCTTTGGCATGTGGATATTTTTCTGTTTCTTTTTCCATCTGGTTGTATTTTACTAAACATGTGTTTGTGAACAAGATGGGAGCTTTGTGTACTTGTTATGGCTTCCATCTTCCCTGGATATCTCAGTGCTTTCTGCCTTCATTAAGGCGAGGATTCTTTTCTCTGGCAAGACCAGATCACTTGGAAAACTTTGAAAAATGTAGATGCCAGAGCTTGACCCTAAAAGAAATGGTTGCTATTAGTCTGAGTTGGACAAGACACTGGCTGGCTTTTATGTGTGTGTGTGTGCACAAATTCTCTAGATGTTTCTAATGTAAGGCTAACATGGAGAATTACTGTTCTAGAGGGTGGTATGTTTTAGCACCAGAATTTCAACCATCCAAATACAAATATCCTAGGACTCAGCAGAGAATGGGCTAGAATGAGAAGGGCCTAGAAATGTCAAGGATACTAGATGGAGCACTAGATAGATTTAAAAAGCAGATCATCAGTGTCCAGGGAGTTAAGTAGAGAACTACATGCTTTCTCTTCCTGTAAAGATCCATCGAAACCCATTATGGCCCCATATTGAAAGCAATCAATCAATCAGTCCTGGTCAACTGAAAGGCATTATAACAGAATAAGATGGTGTTTCTCCAACCATGGATTCTGATGAAGAACACAGTGCTGCTAGCTTGGTATAAAGACAGGGTAACCACAAGGCTATAGACCTAGCCTGTGACCATGAAAACTGAGCTGTTTGGATACACTGGAGTTCAAGTTCTGCCAGATTGCTATTAAATACTAGCACAATAGCACTACAGGGGAGAGGCTGATATTTTCTTAATCATGCACATTGAAAGCCCCACAGCTCCAGGTCACTGTCTCTCTTCGGAAGTCTAAATTCAGTCCTGCAAGATTTCTGTGTGCAATCCAGAGAGTGATAGGGAACTGAGCTGGGGACTTACCTACCACCTTTTGATTCTGTCCCTAAGAGTCTTCTTCTAAATCATGGTGCTCCAGCAGGTGTGGTGTGTGTCATATCTAACCATTTGCCCTTGTTGGACCATATTATTATTTTTATTTATTAAATTTCACTGTCTACTCTCAGAATGAGTCACAAGGCCTTGATTTGGCTTTTAGTTTCCTTTGGCATGTGGATATTTTTCTGTTTCTTTTCCATCTGGTTGTATTTTACTAAACATGTGTTTGTGAACAAGATGGGAGCTTTGTGTACTTGTTATGGCTTCCATCTTCCCTGGATATCTCAGTGCTTTCTGCCTTCATTAAGGCGAGGATTCTTTTCTCTGGCAAGACCAGATCACTTGGAAAACTTTGAAAAATGTAGATGCCAGAGCTTGACCCTAAAAGAAATGGTTGCTATTAGTCTGAGTTGGACAAGACACTGGCTGGCTTTTATGTGTGTGTGTGTGCACAAATTCTCTAGATGTTTCTAATGTAAGGCTAACATGGAGAATTACTGTTCTAGAGGGTGGTATGTTTTAGCACCAGAATTTCAACCATCCAAATACAAATATCCTAGGACTCAGCAGAGAATGGGCTAGAATGAGAAGGGCCTAGAAATGTCAAGGATACTAGATGGAGCACTAGATAGATTTAAAAAGCAGATCATCAGTGTCCAGGGAGTTAAGTAGAGAACTACATGCTTTCTCTTCCTGTAAAGATCCATCGAAACCCATTATGGCCCCATATTGAAAGCAATCAATCAATCAGTCCTGGTCAACTGAAAGGCATTATAACAGAATAAGATGGTGTTTCTCCAACCATGGATTCTGATGAAGAACACAGTGCTGCTAGCTTGGTATAAAGACAGGGTAACCACAAGGCTATAGACCTAGCCTGTGACCATGAAAACTGAGCTGTTTGGATACACTGGAGTTCAAGTTCTGCCAGATTGCTATTAAATACTAGCACAATAGCACTACAGGGGAGAGGCTGATATTTTCTTAATCATGCACATTGAAAGCCCCACAGCTCCAGGTCACTGTCTCTCTTCGGAAGTCTAAATTCAGTCCTGCAAGATTTCTGTGTGCAATCCAGAGAGTGATAGGGAACTGAGCTGGGGACTTACCTACCACCTTTTGATTCTGTCCCTAAGAGTCTTCTTCTAAATCATGGTGCTCCAGCAGGTGTGGTGTGTGTCATATCTAACCATTTGCCCTTGTTGGACCATATTATTATTTTTATTTATTAAATTTTTTTGACCATTTCCTACAACTAGAATGTAAATATTATACAGGTATAGATTTTAGGCTCTTTGTTTCACTGTCTAGGATGACCCTTGACACATAAGTGGTGCTCACTGTCATGAATAAAAGAATGGATGAATGAATGTTGAGAAACTTGAGCTAAGAGGTCGGGAAGCTAGGCAAGTAGTTACTGTAGACTGATGCTTAGAAATAGTGGGTGAGACCCTATACAAGTCATTTTAACCTGCCTAAGCCTTAGAAGTGTTGAAATATAAATATAAAAAATAATTTATATTATTTATAAATATCAAATATAGAATTTTGCTCTAGATTCAGGTGAGCTAATCCATGTTTTGAAACCACAAAGTAAGTTATTAGGGTAAGTGACTTATAATGTTCCCATGTGAAAGCAGAGTGATTTTTCTTCTTGACTCTCTTTGGGGACCACAGATAAGCCTCCAGAAGAAGAAAGGCTATCATGAGTGAAAAAAATTAAAATGGCTAGGCTTTTATTTCCAACTGGACAGCTGAGGCACTTCCCTTTCATAAAGAAGCCATCTCGTCAGAAAGAACAGATGCAGGATCCCTGGAGATGACCTCCCTCCACACTTGCTGGAAATCAGGCAATGATGGCAAATGAATAAGCATAAAAGAATCATGGTATCTTCAGGATGCTAGTTATTTGTTCAGTTCAGCTGGACCTGGGAACTTTTCTACCATGAACTTTAAAAAGAATTTTGCAAAGTTTTCCAGTATAAAGACAGGGTAACCACAAGGCTATAGACCTAGCCTGTGACCATGAAAACTGAGCTGTTTGGATACACTGGAGTTCAAGTTCTGCCAGATTGCTATTAAATACTAGCACAATAGCACTACAGGGGAGAGGCTGATATTTTCTTAATCATGCACATTGAAAGCCCCACAGCTCCAGGTCACTGTCTCTCTTCGGAAGTCTAAATTCAGTCCTGCAAGATTTCTGTGTGCAATCCAGAGAGTGATAGGGAACTGAGCTGGGGACTTACCTACCACCTTTTGATTCTGTCCCTAAGAGTCTTCTTCTAAATCATGGTGCTCCAGCAGGTGTGGTGTGTGTCATATCTAACCATTTGCCCTTGTTGGACCATATTATTATTTTTATTTATTAAATTTTTTTGACCATTTCCTACAACTAGAATGTAAATATTATACAGGTATAGATTTTAGGCTCTTTGTTTCACTGTCTAGGATGACCCTTGACACATAAGTGGTGCTCACTGTCATGAATAAAAGAATGGATGAATGAATGTTGAGAAACTTGAGCTAAGAGGTCGGGAAGCTAGGCAAGTAGTTACTGTAGACTGATGCTTAGAAATAGTGGGTGAGACCCTATACAAGTCATTTTAACCTGCCTAAGCCTTAGAAGTGTTGAAATATAAATATAAAAAATAATTTATATTATTTATAAATATCAAATATAGAATTTTGCTCTAGATTCAGGTGAGCTAATCCATGTTTTGAAACCACAAAGTAAGTTATTAGGGTAAGTGACTTATAATGTTCCCATGTGAAAGCAGAGTGATTTTTCTTCTTGACTCTCTTTGGGGACCACAGATAAGCCTCCAGAAGAAGAAAGGCTATCATGAGTGAAAAAAATTAAAATGGCTAGGCTTTTATTTCCAACTGGACAACTGAGCCACTTCCCTTTCAGAAAGAATCCATCTCTTCAGAAATAACAGATGAAGGATCCCCTGGAGATGACCTCCCTCCACACTTGCTGGAAATCAGGCAATGATGGCAAATGAATAAGCATAAAAAGAATCATGGTATCTTCAGGATGCTAGTTATTTTTGTTCAGTTCAGCTGGACCTGGGAACTTTTCTACCATGAACTTTAAAAAAGAATTTTGCAAAGTTATTTCACACTTAGTTTGGAGACAAAACTTTTTAGAGACAAATGATGGCCTTTCTGGATTTAGGGCAGAGGGGCAACTGTGGATCAGAATGTCTCTCCTGGAGGCCCTGCACCATCACAGATTCACAGGGCTGGGGGGCCACAGACAGCAGTCCTATGGCCATCCTCACCAGGGAGTCCAGTCCTAGTGAAAGGAAATTTATTTGAACACCTCCTCCTGCCTTCTCCCCTATAGCCTTCCCCCTCCCCCCACCCCCAGGCCATTGGTATTTTACAAAGCTTCCTTAGCAAGCACTTCCTGGTGAACTGACACCTGCGTTCCATGGGCTCAGATCTCCTGGGAGTACACAGAATAACTCTTATTCATTGTTACTTGGCACCCCTTTATGACTCCCTTGTGCTCTTCCTCTCACATCCATCCCCCTACAGAAAACTCTGGAATGTTTGCCAAATCCCCAAGACAAAAGGAGAAGGAAATCCAGTTCTGCCTGGTAAAGCTAATGCCTGGCCCAAAAGTCTCATTTTCCCTCCTTTGTCCTCCAGGCTTCAGTTCATTCTTGGCACAAGGAGAAAGCAACTTCTAATGGAAATAGAAAGATTAAAAGTGAGGTGTGTCTTCTCCTCTCCATTGATAATATAACTTACCAGTGATGTCAAGACAACTAACATTCCCCACAACCCTTATATTGGAGGTCCATCCAAAACCTCCCAGGTTGCTCTCAAAAACAAGGAAAATGAGGCAGTCTGGATGTTCCAGGGGACAATAACCTTTTTCCCTTGGGGACCACAGATAAGCCTCCAGAAGAAGAAAGGCTATCATGAGTGAAAAAAATTAAAATGGCTAGGCTTTTATTTCCACCTGGACAACTGAGCCACTTCCCTTTCAGAAAGAATCCATCTCTTCAGAAATAACAGATGAAGGATCCTGGAGATGACCTCCCTCCACACTTGCTGGAAATCAGGCAATGATGGCAAATGAATAAGCATAAAAGAATCATGGTATCTTCAGGATGCTAGTTATTTTTGTTCAGTTCAGCTGGACCTGGGAACTTTTCTACCATGAACTTTAAAAAAGAATTTTGCAAAGTTATTTCACACTTAGTTTGGAGACAAAACTTTTTAGAGACAAATGATGGCCTTTCTGGATTTAGGGCAGAGGGGCAACTGTGGATCAGAATGTCTCTCCTGGAGGCCCTGCACCATCACAGATTCACAGGGCTGGGGGGCCACAGACAGCAGTCCTATGGCCATCCTCACCAGGGAGTCCAGTCCTAGTGAAAGGAAATTTATTTGAACACCTCCTCCTGCCTTCTCCCCTATAGCCTTCCCCCTCCCCCCACCCCCAGGCCATTGGTATTTTACAAAGCTTCCTTAGCAAGCACTTCCTGGTGAACTGACACCTGCGTTCCATGGGCTCAGATCTCCTGGGAGTACACAGAATAACTCTTATTCATTGTTACTTGGCACCCCTTTATGACTCCCTTGTGCTCTTCCTCTCACATCCATCCCCCTACAGAAAACTCTGGAATGTTTGCCAAATCCCCAAGACAAAAGGAGAAGGAAATCCAGTTCTGCCTGGTAAAGCTAATGCCTGGCCCAAAAGTCTCATTTTCCCTCCTTTGTCCTCCAGGCTTCAGTTCATTCTTGGCACAAGGAGAAAGCAACTTCTAATGGAAATAGAAAGATTAAAAGTGAGGTGTGTCTTCTCCTCTCCATTGATAATATAACTTACCAGTGATGTCAAGACAACTAACATTCCCCACAACCCTTATATTGGAGGTCCATCCAAAACCTCCCAGGTTGCTCTCAAAAACAAGGAAAATGAGGCAGTCTGGATGTTCCAGGGGACAATAACCTTTTTCTCATTGGAAAAAATAAGTGAAAAGCATTGCTTATTTGCCTGCTCAGGCAGGGGTGTGGAATGTTTGCTAGCCTAAAGATAGGCATAATTTTATTTGTTTTGGCTCAGGAACATCTGCTTGTACAATGATTAGGCACTGGCGCTCATTAACACAGGAAGTAAAGTGTCTTAGGTTTGTGTCACGGGGAGTGTTCTAGAACACAGTAAGACAGACACTCGTGGGAGTGATCTTAAACAGTTTTCACTATGGGCAAAGGTTCAGCCTGTGAGGTAGTGTTCAGGGGTGTGGTTGTTGAGAATTCAGTTATCTATAGTAATTGAGAGAGTCCCTCTCCTGGAGCTGTGGGGATGCGATTGACCATGGATATGTGCCGTGTGAATCTATACCTAACAAAGGCCTGGTGGCAGCAACATCTCAAAAAATGCCTGCTGAATAAATGAATAAATTTCTCAGGCACACAGTGAAAAGAATGTAGAACATTCTGTGCACCGTTTCTGAGTTCCAAAGTGCATTTACATATATTACAGCAATTTTGTTTCCTAACATTCCTCTGAGGATTGGAGCTCAGGGCTTTCCCCTCCATTCTACAGAGAAGGTCTGGTCATGGTCCCAAGAGTTGAAGATAAGAGTCAGAACTAGAAAGTGAGTTTTCCTAATGATAGAATTTTAGAACACTTAATCACCTATCCAGTGATTTTAAGGAAAACTCCAAGTTCTCACTTGTAAGATCAGGATATAATATCAATATATCCTGGACCTGCTATCTCTTCTTGTCCTTCTCTCTTGGTTTAAAAGTAAAGTGATGGTATTAAAAGTAAAAGTTTGAATACCTTGTGGTATATAAAAAGTGTAACAAAAAAGAAAATAATACGATTTAAATGTCAGTTACATCGCTTGCAAATCTACTTTTCGAGACTTCCAGCAGCAAGTAATTTGAATAAATTTTGTAAAAATCCAAAATACAGAAATCAATCAGATTATTAATAGGAAGGAATTGAAAGCCTCCACAAAGGCATGATATGTCATTGTCCCTTGACTCTAGGAAGAAGATGGGACTAGATGTAGATAAATAAAGTTGGAGATTTGGAATGTACTTTGGGGATGGATTAGCTTGACTGATTAGGGCTACAGATGAGGAGACAGGCACGGAAAGGTCACGGACTGTCATGTAGATTTTAGGCGCGATATTAAGTCTCATCACTGGGTTTCCTAACTTCCATAGACCCTCAGCTATGGGCCCTGATGTTCTCTTTCTTTGGCTCCCTGCAGCTGAAGGAGGTACTTTCATCACAGTGGCCTAGAAGCAAGTGTGCATGGGTGTGTGTGCTCAGCATGACTATTTCAAACACACCCTCCCTGTCCCACAAAATAAGGTTCAACCACTATGCTCCAGCCCTGTAAAGCATGCACATTTATATTTTAAGTATCTACAAACTAAAGTATTTCTCCTAGCTTTGTGTCAATAGTGAGAACAAAAAGCAAGCCACATTACTCTCTCTACTTTAGTTGTCACTACCAATTTCCAGATTCCACTTCGGAGATCAGTCCCAAGTAAGAAAGCTGAGGATAGGAAAGAATCTGGAAAAGCCTTAAATAGCTGCCCATTTCTACCCTCACCGTGTGTCCTCCCCTCCTCCCGACTCCACGGCAGTCCTGGCTTTTGGAACCCGCTGCCCTCTGGGGACACAATCCGCCCTCCACCATCCTACTTAGTGGCTCCGCATCCCTCTCACGTCTTTTTTAAAAGATATTTTGGGAAGCAGCACACGCACATCCAGAGACCAATTACTCAATCTCCCAGCAAGTATGGAGATGATGGAAGTATAGCCCTTTGGTTTCCTAGCAACAGCGTGGGGGGGAGGCTGGAAAGCTAGCTGGTTGCCCAGCACCACCCTGCGTAGAAGGCATTTGCGCATTTGGCTTTTGTTGTTTTTGAGGGCCATTTCTAAAAACGGGCTCTGTATTCTTGGGGGGATTTTAGGCACTTAAGTTATTCTTTTAAAAGATCTCTGCTGACATCCACAGGTCCTATAATTAACATCTCAAGCCATAACAGGCCGGAAGTGTTCTGTCACCCCTAAAAATACAAAGCCCATTCTTGGTCTTCTTCCTATTACAGAAATCAATCAGATTATTAATAGGAAGGAATTGAAAGCCTCCACAAAGGCATGATATGTCATTGTCCCTTGACTCTAGGAAGAAGATGGGACTAGATGTAGATAAATAAAGTTGGAGATTTGGAATGTACTTTGGGGATGGATTAGCTTGACTGATTAGGGCTACAGATGAGGAGACAGGCACGGAAAGGTCACGGACTGTCATGTAGATTTTAGGCGCGATATTAAGTCTCATCACTGGGTTTCCTAACTTCCATAGACCCTCAGCTATGGGCCCTGATGTTCTCTTTCTTTGGCTCCCTGCAGCTGAAGGAGGTACTTTCATCACAGTGGCCTAGAAGCAAGTGTGCATGGGTGTGTGTGCTCAGCATGACTATTTCAAACACACCCTCCCTGTCCCACAAAATAAGGTTCAACCACTATGCTCCAGCCCTGTAAAGCATGCACATTTATATTTTAAGTATCTACAAACTAAAGTATTTCTCCTAGCTTTGTGTCAATAGTGAGAACAAAAAGCAAGCCACATTACTCTCTCTACTTTAGTTGTCACTACCAATTTCCAGATTCCACTTCGGAGATCAGTCCCAAGTAAGAAAGCTGAGGATAGGAAAGAATCTGGAAAAGCCTTAAATAGCTGCCCATTTCTACCCTCACCGTGTGTCCTCCCCTCCTCCCGACTCCACGGCAGTCCTGGCTTTTGGAACCCGCTGCCCTCTGGGGACACAATCCGCCCTCCACCATCCTACTTAGTGGCTCCGCATCCCTCTCACGTCTTTTTTAAAAGATATTTTGGGAAGCAGCACACGCACATCCAGAGACCAATTACTCAATCTCCCAGCAAGTATGGAGATGATGGAAGTATAGCCCTTTGGTTTCCTAGCAACAGCGTGGGGGGGAGGCTGGAAAGCTAGCTGGTTGCCCAGCACCACCCTGCGTAGAAGGCATTTGCGCATTTGGCTTTTGTTGTTTTTGAGGGCCATTTCTAAAAACGGGCTCTGTATTCTTGGGGGGATTTTAGGCACTTAAGTTATTCTTTTAAAAGATCTCTGCTGACATCCACAGGTCCTATAATTAACATCTCAAGCCATAACAGGCCGGAAGTGTTCTGTCACCCCTAAAAATACAAAGCCCATTCTTGGTCTTCTTCCTATGGTTTATTAGGAATTTCTCCAGTTCCCTACTTCCTCCCTGAGCTCTCTCACCTTCACACATATTCACCCCAGATGTGGATAATCAGCACTCTTTTTTTTCTTTTCCCCCGAATTGTGAACTCTACCCTGTAGAAAAATCAAAAGATTACATCACTGGACATCTTAGTCAGTTTGCTTTTTAATCTAAAGAGATTTCCAAACCTGTCGTCTCAAGGCCCCCACCATCCCCAACTCTGCTCCTGACCCTCCCCATAGCAAGGGAAATAGTTGACAAACTGGAGGAAGAAAGGATTAAATGAGGGAGGAAGGTGGGAGCTAGCATGGTAGCTGATCCTCCTAACTGGAATCACCCCGGATCCCAAGACAGAAGACTGTTGAGTAGGAAGGCAGTAGTTTCTGCTGTCTATAGAAGATGGATATTAGGGGAAGAGAAATAGAGATAGGATCAGAGAGAAATGTGGGATTTCCATCTTCAGTAAAAGAAAACTCAAAGGGTGAGAGGGTTGAGGAGAACTGAGTCTGCTCTAAATCCAGGCCCACATCTGTTATTTCTGACCCAAGGGCCTCTCAGTCACAGAAACCCTCTACAGGGGCTAGCCTTCTGGTTAAACCTTAGGGATAAGGGAGGGCCAATAGGACCATCAAGAACTGAGATGCTTTTGGGGGTAGGGGGGACACCAAGAATCAGGAGGTGAGACACCCCATGCTTTGTTGCAGCAGCAACAGGATGGGGCACTAAGCCGGCCCGTCCATGCTAAGTTAACAACCATCTCTCAGTTATTGAGTGTAAGATTTCCCCCAATGTGGCTAATATGACAAGTTGGGATTCCTAGATAATCTTACAAATTTTATTTCAGCCAAGTGAGAGTCTGTTTTTCTAATAAACAGGGAAACATCTCAGTTTTCCCTCCTCTGCCTGTCTGTGCCCTGGTTCACACTCATGAGGGACAGGAAACGTACACAGGTGGTGCCATTCCCATTAACCTTCCTTCTGGAGCTCATGGCTTCCCAGACAGAGACTTGTTAGGCATCTGCTCTTAGTCTTTCTGAGCAGGTTCCAGAAAGAAGGTGATCATCTTGCTTCTAGATTGAATTCAACTCTGAATAATTTATCTCACAAAACCATGAGCAGTGGCTAAAACTAGTGGAAAAGAAGAGGAAAAGGTTCTTATACTGGGGTTGAACCTCAGGACAAGTTCTATGGAGTGGCCCATAGCCAACCCAGGAACGTGAGCACCCTTCTACTTCTGGGTCCAACTCAGGAGCTAAACCAAGCCTGAACTGATAGACTGAGGGCTTCTAGGAAAAGGAAGGTGGATGGGGTAGAGATGGAGAAGGAAGAGCTGGACCAATCATTGCTTATGCTTTTCAGTTGCTCTTCAGAGAGAGTAATCGAATGGAAGTGATGAGAGACTGTGATTTCTATGCAAAATCCAAAGGAAAATCCTCCAGGGAAAGGAGTTTTGTTCATGTGGGGTTTCTTTTGGTGTTCCTTAGCACCTGCAAATCTAGGATTAGAAAGTCAGCCTGGTTTAGGTGCCCACTCACTGCAGGAACACTGGGATCTGCTGGTTCTTCAGAGAAGGGAGAAGCAGGCAGATTCCTCCCCCATCTCTCCCCTGCATCAGCTTCAGGAGGAACATGGCATTAGGGCTCCCGTGCCTTCCAAGGGCTTCCAGCTATAGAGGTGGCAACAGAATCCTGGTTTGGGGAAGCCCATGAGCTAATTAAAGCAGATTCAAGGCCACAACTCAGGGTCTTAGAGCCAAGGCCAATCCTCTAAAACCACCCTTGACTCTCTGAAGGCTGAACACCAGCTTGTACTTTTTGCCTAAAACTGTGAGCCTGATCCCAAGGCATTGACAGGGTGCTAAGAGACTGTGAAAATAGATTTTCTTCCACTGTTTCACTCAGGACCAGTTTAAATCCCATGATCTGCCTTTCAGAACTTCCCAACTTTATGGATGAAAGCACCCAGGAGCCAAACACGATCCTCCAAATTGTTATTTTTGAGCCTGCTGAGGTTGATTATTTCATCACTTATCTGAAGTTGTGCATGTACAAGTTCGGCTTTGACACAGGCCTTTGTCAGGAGCCCAGTTACCATGGCAGTGCCTCCAAAATAGAACAAGTCCAACACACATCAATAGATGGCACAATAAATAGAATGAGTACTACTTACAATACATGATTCTGTTTCTACTGGGTAGTAATTTGTGCAGAGTTGAAAATAACTACACCTCCCCCACTTCATTTAATTAAAGGAAAACAATTCCACAAATCGGAAATGCACAGTGTTTATATCACAGTGGAGCAAGAGCAGCTGTGTGATTAACAGGCCAGTATTGTGGTTGAATTTGCAGGGGAAAGCTTAATGCATTAAAGGCAGGGCCATTTGGTGAAGTACCCCTCCTAAAACCCAAGTTCTAGTGTGATTTGGTTTGAGGCACTAAGTATGAACTGAGTGGCACATAGAACATTTTTTCCCAATAGTAGAGGGAACATTTTTCTCTGTTTACCCAAGGCTACCTGTTTTTCCCCATTGTCCCATGACACTCTCAAGTATCACGCTTTGAATGAAAAATATGTAAGCACCCTTATTATTAGAACTTCCCTGGTGGCTCAGTGGTAAAGAAATAGTCTGCCAATGCAGGAGATATAGGAGATGCAAATCTGATCCCTGGGCTTCCCTAGGTGAAAGCAAAGAAACCCATTCCAGTATTCTTGCCTGGAAAATCCCATGGACAGAGGAGCCTAGTGGGCTTTAGTTCATGGGGTTAAGAAGAGTCAGACACAACTTAGTGACTAAATAACAACACTTATTATATATCTATAATATAGATCTAGGGTCTAGGGTCTATAATATAGATCAAAGGGTCTAGGGGCCTAGTAGGAGACTGCTTTAGAAAAATCTCCAAAGCTCACTCTGAGAAAGAATATAATGGTCAGTAAGTCAAATGCATAGTTGGGGCAGTAAATATGTGGCTTAGAGTCTCCAGTCTCTTAGTTCCGAGCTCCCCTCTTAGAGTAACCAGCCTGACAGAGGATACTGTTTCCTTTGGAATCAGATGGGCTTGAGGGCCCACCAATTCCTCATTTTCAGGACCAGTTTAAATCCCATGATCTGCCTTTCAGAACTTCCCAACTTTATGGATGAAAGCACCCAGGACCTCCTCCAAATTGTTATTTTCCTCCATCACTTATCTGAAGTTGTGCATGTACAAGTTCGGCTTTGACACAGGCCTTTGTCAGGAGCCCAGTTACCATGGCAGTGCCTCCAAAATAGAACAAGTCCAACACACATCAATAGATGGCACAATAAATAGAATGAGTACTACTTACAATACATGATTCTGTTTCTACTGGGTAGTAATTTGTGCAGAGTTGAAAATAACTACACCTCCCCCACTTCATTTAATTAAAGGAAAACAATTCCACAAATCGGAAATGCACAGTGTTTATATCACAGTGGAGCAAGAGCAGCTGTGTGATTAACAGGCCAGTATTGTGGTTGAATTTGCAGGGGAAAGCTTAATGCATTAAAGGCAGGGCCATTTGGTGAAGTACTCTCTCCTAAAACCCAAGTTCTAGTGTGATTTGGTTTGAGGCACTAAGTATGAACTGAGTGGCACATAGAACATTTTTTCCCAATAGTAGAGGGAACATTTTTCTCTGTTTACCCAAGGCTACCTGTTTTTCCCCATTGTCCCATGACACTCTCAAGTATCACGCTTTGAATGAAAAATATGTAAGCACCCTTATTATTAGAACTTCCCTGGTGGCTCAGTGGTAAAGAAATAGTCTGCCAATGCAGGAGATATAGGAGATGCAAATCTGATCCCTGGGCTTCCCTAGGTGAAAGCAAAGAAACCCATTCCAGTATTCTTGCCTGGAAAATCCCATGGACAGAGGAGCCTAGTGGGCTTTAGTTCATGGGGTTAAGAAGAGTCAGACACAACTTAGTGACTAAATAACAACACTTATTATATATCTATAATATAGATCTAGGGTCTAGGGTCTATAATATAGATCAAAGGGTCTAGGGGCCTAGTAGGAGACTGCTTTAGAAAAATCTCCAAAGCTCACTCTGAGAAAGAATATAATGGTCAGTAAGTCAATGAAGACTGCATAGTTGGGGCAGTTTCTAGGTAAATATGTGGCTTAGAGTCTCCAGTCTCTTATGTTCTCCATGGATGGCTCTCCCTCTTAGAGTAACCAGCCTGACCCAGAGGATAACATGTTTCCTTTGGAATCAGATGGGCTTGGGTCCCACAACCAACTTTGCCTCTTATCTAGTGTAAGTCCCTTAACCTTGGTTTTATCGTGTTTAAAATGGAAATAACACTCTATACTTTAATTGGTATTCTGTGAAACTGAATGATGTGCAGGTGCAAGGGTCTAACAAAATGTCTGGTTTATAAGAGGAAATGATCATTAGTGCCCTTTTATTTTTTCCTAACAACAGGTGTAGCTTCCATGGTAGCCTTCCCAGTCAGGGCCTTTGGAGTAACTCTGAACCTAAAAGTGATAGAACCCTGGACAAGTTCATTAACCTCTGAGGCTCCATGCCCCTGCTCTGAAAGGTAGCCACCATTCAAAACATCTCACAGGGTGTTATGAAGAATATCAGAGATGACAAATGTAAGTCACCTGGAATAGACCCTGACATTGGGCGGACATTTGTCTTAGGCTGGTTTCCTTGTGATGCAGTTGTTGGACTGGAAGTCAGCATGTACAATGTTATTAAGGAATGCTCTTGGGATGAATGTTTATAGATGAGAAGAAAAGGAAACAGGATTGAGAACAGGAAAGAGGTCCAATGCAGTTGACAGCTTGATGCTAAGTGGCCATTTTGTCTTGTGCCAATATCAAGTGCTCATTATTGGTCCCCATATTGGGTAGGCTGAGCATTCAGCCATGAAGATAGCTAGATCAGCCTCAGTACATGTAATACATGCCAATGGCTCAGGTGCCCACTTCATCCCTGGTCACTGCATCCACACAGGCACACGTGTGCCTTTGTGCCTTTACCATGATGGCTGAGGACAGAGGCTGGCTGAACTTAGTGCACCAAAGTGTTTTAGTCTATTTGGTAGTTTAGTGCCTCTTTCAGGCATGAATACTCTCTGAATGATGTTAATATGTCATGCACTTAGCAAGTTTCAGTCTCTCAGCTTTAAATCTATTCTTTTTAAAACAAACTGTTATTCTAGAGCAGTTTCATGTTTACAGAATAATTGTGAAGATAGCACAGAGAATTCCTGTATATCCCTCACCCAGTTCTCCCTACAACTAACAACCTACATTTGTATAGTACACTTATCATGATTAAGGGATCAATATTAACACATTATTATTAACTAAAGTCCAGTCATTTGTCAGATAGTCCCAGTGTTTCCCTCAAGTTCTTTCCTGCCCCAGGATCCCATCCAGGACCCCACACATTACATGGAATATTCAAGAATTCAGTTATGACCGTTTCTTAGACATTCTCTTTTGATGTTGATTTTGACAGCTTTGAGGTCAGTTGATCGTATAGACTCTTCCTCAGTTGGGATTTATCTAAGGTGTTCATCATGGGGCAGTGTGATGGTCACAGAGCTGTGAGTCATTCTTCACACCATTTGAAGAGTATATACTATGAGTATGACCTGTCAGAGTTGATGCTAATGCTGACCATCTGACTTGCAATGATGTTTGTCATAGTCTCCGTGGTAAAGTTACTCTTTTTAAAAATCTTTTTTCATGTTGTACCATCTTGAAGGTGGAGGGATAGCTATGTTAATTATTCAGAACTCTTTGGTGTGAAAGATTTGCCTTTTTGCTTGCATTTATTAATTTATTTGGTTATGGCAATATAAGGCTCATTATATCAGGTCCCCATTGAGAACAGGAAAGAGGTCCAATGCAGTTGACAGCTTGATGCTAAGTGGCCATTTTGTCTTGTGCCAATATCAAGTGCTCATTATTGGTCCCCATATTGGGTAGGCTGAGCATTCAGCCATGAAGATAGCTAGATCAGCCTCAGTACATGTAATACATGCCAATGGCTCAGGTGCCCACTTCATCCCTGGTCACTGCATCCACACAGGCACACGTGTGCCTTTGTGCCTTTACCATGATGGCTGAGGACAGAGGCTGGCTGAACTTAGTGCACCAAAGTGTTTTAGTCTATTTGGTAGTTTAGTGCCTCTTTCAGGCATGAATACTCTCTGAATGATGTTAATATGTCATGCACTTAGCAAGTTTCAGTCTCTCAGCTTTAAATCTATTCTTTTTAAAACAAACTGTTATTCTAGAGCAGTTTCATGTTTACAGAATAATTGTGAAGATAGCACAGAGAATTCCTGTATATCCCTCACCCAGTTCTCCCTACAACTAACAACCTACATTTGTATAGTACACTTATCATGATTAAGGGATCAATATTAACACATTATTATTAACTAAAGTCCAGTCATTTGTCAGATAGTCCCAGTGTTTCCCTCAAGTTCTTTCCTGCCCCAGGATCCCATCCAGGACCCCACACATTACATGGAATATTCAAGAATTCAGTTATGACCGTTTCTTAGACATTCTCTTTTGATGTTGATTTTGACAGCTTTGAGGTCAGTTGATCGTATAGACTCTTCCTCAGTTGGGATTTATCTAAGGTGTTCATCATGGGGCAGTGTGATGGTCACAGAGCTGTGAGTCATTCTTCACACCATTTGAAGAGTATATACTATGAGTATGACCTGTCAGAGTTGATGCTAATGCTGACCATCTGACTTGCAATGATGTTTGTCATAGTCTCCGTGGTAAAGTTACTCTTTTTAAAAATCTTTTTTCATGTTGTACCATCTTGAAGGTGGAGGGATAGCTATGTTAATTATTCAGAACTCTTTGGTGTGAAAGATTTGCCTTTTTGCTTGCATTTATTAATTTATTTGGTTATTTATTTACATCACTATGGACTCATAGAAATTTATTTCGTACTTTGGAAATAATTCAACATTCAACACTATTATTTATCTTATTGCTCACATCATTCCAGATCTGGCTACTTGGAACTCTTTTACCTGGCATCTGAATTCCTTTCCATTACAGTGGGATTCCCCTTACTATGCATTTTCTTATTTTGTTTTTTAGCATTTTTTTTTTTTTTGGCATCATTGATACTCCAAGTCCATACTGTATGTTTTCTGCCTCAGTCATAGTATTGGCTATTTCTTCAACAAGCCCTGGATTCTTTTATTAGAGAATAGCATTAGAAACCAAGATCTGAGTTCTAGATATGCTTTTTTCAATTAAAGGGTCTTCACTTCCCAACCTTCAGGTCAAGGAGATATATGGATGTATACTAAGTAGTTTATACATTCATATGTATAAATTAATTATATATAACATTTATTTCTTTCTTTATTTTAATTTATTTATCTTTTGGGGGTGGAGTAGGGAGGGAGGGGGACAGACAGGCCACTTCTATTGGTCTTTCATTTCTCTATTTTCATCCGTCTTTGTTCTTTTGGCTCCCATCACGGTGGCCTCTGTTGTCACAGAGCACTGGCTCTGGGCGCATGTGCCCCAGAGCTCCGGCTCGGTAATTGGACACATCAGTCCAGCCGCTTCACGGCACATGGGATCTTCCCAGGCCAGGGATCGAACCAGCGCCCCTTGCACTGCAAGGTGGTATCCTTACCCGTCACTGGACCACCAGGGAGGCCCCTTAATTATATATATAACCATGTATATCTATATTAGGACTTTCCTGGTGGCTCAGACAGTAAAAAGTCTGCCTGTAATGCGGGAGATCTGGGTTTGATCCATGGGTTGGAAAGATCTCCTGGAGAAGGGCATCACAACCCATTCCAGTATTCTTGCCTGGAGAATTCCACGGACTGAGGAGCTTGGTGGGTTATAGTCAATGGGGTTGAAAGAGTGTATAATAGTCAATGGGGAAATTTATTTCAGAACTCTTTGGTGTGAAAGATTTGCCTTTTTGCTTGCATTTATTAATTTATTTGGTTATTTATTTACATCACTATGGACTCATAGAAATTTATTTCGTACTTTGGAAATAATTCAACATTCAACACTATTATTTATCTTATTGCTCACATCATTCCAGATCTGGCTACTTGGAACTCTTTTACCTGGCATCTGAATTCCTTTCCATTACAGTGGGATTCCCCTTACTATGCATTTTCTTATTTTGTTTTTTAGCATTTTTTTTTTTTTTGGCATCATTGATACTCCAAGTCCATACTGTATGTTTTCTGCCTCAGTCATAGTATTGGCTATTTCTTCAACAAGCCCTGGATTCTTTTATTAGAGAATAGCATTAGAAACCAAGATCTGAGTTCTAGATATGCTTTTTTCAATTAAAGGGTCTTCACTTCCCAACCTTCAGGTCAAGGAGATATATGGATGTATACTAAGTAGTTTATACATTCATATGTATAAATTAATTATATATAACATTTATTTCTTTCTTTATTTTAATTTATTTATCTTTTGGGGGTGGAGTAGGGAGGGAGGGGGACAGACAGGCCACTTCTATTGGTCTTTCATTTCTCTATTTTCATCCGTCTTTGTTCTTTTGGCTCCCATCACGGTGGCCTCTGTTGTCACAGAGCACTGGCTCTGGGCGCATGTGCCCCAGAGCTCCGGCTCGGTAATTGGACACATCAGTCCAGCCGCTTCACGGCACATGGGATCTTCCCAGGCCAGGGATCGAACCAGCGCCCCTTGCACTGCAAGGTGGTATCCTTACCCGTCACTGGACCACCAGGGAGGCCCCTTAATTATATATATAACCATGTATATCTATATTAGGACTTTCCTGGTGGCTCAGACAGTAAAAAGTCTGCCTGTAATGCGGGAGATCTGGGTTTGATCCATGGGTTGGAAAGATCTCCTGGAGAAGGGCATCACAACCCATTCCAGTATTCTTGCCTGGAGAATTCCACGGACTGAGGAGCTTGGTGGGTTATAGTCAATGGGGTTGAAAAGAGTGAACACAACTGGAGACTAACACTAGTTAAAATCTAGGACTTCCCTGGTGGTCCAGTGGGTAAGGACATCACCTTGCAGTGCAAGGGGCACTGGTTTGATCCCTGGACTGGGAAGATCCCATGTGCCACAGAGCGGGTGGACCAATGGTGTCCAGCTACCAAGCCGGAGCTCTGGAGAGCATGTGCCCAGAGCCTGTGCGCCACATTGAGAGAGGCCACTGTGATGGGAGGCCTACACATGCCAAAGGACAAAGATGGATGAAATTAGATAAATGAAAGACCAATAGACCTGACTAAAAAAAAAAACTATATCTATATTGTATCTATATCTATGAGATATGGTTTCATATGGATGTCTCCAGCTCTAATCTATTACTACATGGAACATTCTAACCTTGTTCTGTTGCTTATTCATAATCTCCCACTCCAAAAGTGTGGAACCTAGCTCAGTTCAAGCATACATCATAGTGGTTTCAAAATTGTAAATCCAAACCCTCATGGAACAAAACTATTAACTAGTACCCAACTGGTGCTTTGTGCACTTCCTTCTGCCTTTAGCCGTTTAAACTCCACTTGTTTCCAAAGTAACTTAGGTCAACTCCTTATTCTTCCAAATTCATTATTTTTTGACTGCACTGTGCTGCAGGAAGGATCTTAGTTCCCTGACAAAGGATGGAACATGTACCCTCTCCAGTGGAAACAATGGACCACCAGGGAAGTCCCCTCTAAATCTGTTCTTCATCCTGCATTATGATGGTGTTAAGCTTTGTTAGTAGAGGTCACTAGAGAGACCATTGTGGGATGTGAAAAGAGGAAGTGCTTTTCTTCTCGCTTCTGTGTGGTCTTCCTTGCTGGCTCCTATGACTATGTAGCAGCCAGTAGCACAGGGGACATTCAGGAATTGACTCTTGAGCAAGTTCTGCCAACAGGGCTACCTTCATGGGCATATAATCAGTGTAGTCATACAGGACTCCATTCTCCTAAGTGGCTGCATGCTTGGTTTAACACTCTGTGGACACCATTTTGAAGTTCTTTATGATTTTATCTCTGAACGCATGTCTGTTAGTGAAGTTCAATAGAACAACAGGGCATGTGTGTATGCAGGCAAAATAACCAGGAAACAGTGAACGTACATCTTGGCTCAGATCCACAGGCATAGTAGGCAGTGTTCAGCATGCACACTAAGTAGTGAGCCTGGCTGCTTGGTGCACCCAAGCATACCTGGGGCAGGTCAGGGCCTTGAAGACCCCAGGCGTGGCCTGAGCTGGGGAAGCAGCTGCAGAAACAGTGATAGTGGCAGCCACATTCCTGGAAGAAAGGAGAGAAATCTCTTGAGTTTTATACCAGGACCTGTGATGAGAGGCCAGCTTTCCCATTCATCCCTGGAGCCTGGCACTGTAGTATCTGCGCAAATATTAACTCTTCAGCCTGGGGGCCAAGATAGGCATCACCTGTGCTCAGCAAGGAACGATTTCAGTAAATTAGTACAAAAAGAAAGTGTGATACTGTGAGTTATAATAAAAAATACATATTTGGTCTTCATCTCCATTTCTGGTTCAGAGCTCCTAAAACCCTTGGCATTTCCTAAGTGCTGAGAGATACAAGGGTATCTTTTATGTTAATGGGTGAGTTTTAGAAAACATCTAAGGAGGGAGGCTAATTGCAAGGAGAAACAAACATGATTAGAAGATTGAAACTTTCAATCTCCTCTCCTGACCTCCCTGGAAGGAAGAGGGGCTGGAATTTAAACCATGCTGATGGCCATTCATGCATGTGTAATGAAGCCTTCATAAAAACCTCAAGGAGTGGGATTTGTAGAGCTTCTTGGTTGTCAAACACCTGGAAATTTGGGGAGAAAGACCTTCCTAGAGAAGACATGGAAGCTGTTCATCCTTTGCCCATACTTAGACCTATGCATCTCTTCTATGTGACTGTCCCTGAGTTATACTCATAATAAACCAGAGATCTAGTAAGTAAAAGGTTTCCTTGAGTTTTGTGATATGTTCTAGCAAATTAGCCAAGACCAAAGAGAAGGTGTTGGCATCTCTGATCAGTGGGTCAGGAGCACAGGTTACCATCTGGACTAGCAGTTATCATCTGAAGTGTGTGTGTGTGTGTGTGTGTGTGTGTGTGAATGTGTTGGGGGAGCACTCTTGTAGGACTTATCCCTTAACCTATGGAATCTGATTCTATCTGCAGGTAGGTAGTGTCAGAAATGAGTTGAACTGTAGGACCCCCCTCTATTATCTGAGAATTGTTTGGATATGTCGGGGATATCCCCCCCCAACTTCCACACACACACACATTGATACTGGAATGAAAACTCTTCAGAAAGAATAAACAAGGACATTGCAATAAACCATATCAAGGAATTACTACAACTCTTCAGAATTTATACTTTCTGGTTTTGAAATCTGCTGCAAGATTGGAAAGCAAAGATCCATACCTTAAGAAGTAGAAATTAATTTCAAAATTGCTATATTCAATGGAAAAGAGCTGTAGTTTCATATGAACTTTCCAATGAACCAGTTGCTAACAAGAAAGGCAACTTAAAATCAATGTATTCTTGTCATAGAAGATCCAACAACAGGCAATTATAATAAAAAATACATATTTGGTCTTCATCTCCATTTCTGGTTCAGAGCTCCTAAAACCCTTGGCATTTCCTAAGTGCTGAGAGATACAAGGGTATCTTTTATGTTAATGGGTGAGTTTTAGAAAACATCTAAGGAGGGAGGCTAATTGCAAGGAGAAACAAACATGATTAGAAGATTGAAACTTTCAATCTCCTCTCCTGACCTCCCTGGAAGGAAGAGGGGCTGGAATTTAAACCATGCTGATGGCCATTCATGCATGTGTAATGAAGCCTTCATAAAAACCTCAAGGAGTGGGATTTGTAGAGCTTCTTGGTTGTCAAACACCTGGAAATTTGGGGAGAAAGACCTTCCTAGAGAAGACATGGAAGCTGTTCATCCTTTGCCCATACTTAGACCTATGCATCTCTTCTATGTGACTGTCCCTGAGTTATACTCATAATAAACCAGAGATCTAGTAAGTAAAAGGTTTCCTTGAGTTTTGTGATATGTTCTAGCAAATTAGCCAAGACCAAAGAGAAGGTGTTGGCATCTCTGATCAGTGGGTCAGGAGCACAGGTTACCATCTGGACTAGCAGTTATCATCTGAAGTGTGTGTGTGTGTGTGTGTGTGTGTGTGTGTGAATGTGTTGGGGGAGCACTCTTGTAGGACTTATCCCTTAACCTATGGAATCTGATTCTATCTGCAGGTAGGTAGTGTCAGAAATGAGTTGAACTGTAGGACCCCCCTCTATTATCTGAGAATTGTTTGGATATGTCGGGGATATCCCCCCCCAACTTCCACACACACACACATTGATACTGGAATGAAAACTCTTCAGAAAGAATAAACAAGGACATTGCAATAAACCATATCAAGGAATTACTACAACTCTTCAGAATTTATACTTTCTGGTTTTGAAATCTGCTGCAAGATTGGAAAGCAAAGATCCATACCTTAAGAAGTAGAAATTAATTTCAAAATTGCTATATTCAATGGAAAAGAGCTGTAGTTTCATATGAACTTTCCAATGAACCAGTTGCTAACAAGAAAGGCAACTTAAAAATCAATGTATTCTTGTCATAGAAGATCCAACAACAGGCATTTTCAGTTCTATACAAATCACAAAGTCACTTTAATTTCTTGTACAAGTTCCACGAATTACAGGAAATGTCAGAGGAAGCATTAAAATGTCATTGTATAAATTTATGTTTAAAAATTAAACTCAGACTTAAACACAAATGATTTGTATAAAGAGTTAAATCTTTTTTAGAAAAGGATTTAAAATCATTCTCTAGATGTGTTAAAGTCTTATTTTGAAATAATTTATCTGAAATTTGTCCCATTGTTGTCACAGTCTGTAATATGCTCTTAACAACTCTAGTAATGGTTTTATCAGCAGAAAGAACCTTCTCAAAATTAAAAATTATTTTTGATCTTACATTTTCCAAGAGCAAACTGACATTGCTTTCGATTACGTCATTGAAAATAAGGCTGCTAAGTCTTGATTAATTTATAGAAAAATGAGCTAGAAATGTCACATGATTCAATCATGATATCACATTAATAAAATATTATTTATTGTGTTGCATAAAATTATGACACTCAAAATATTAATAAGCTCCAGGCAACTATTCTCAGCACAGTCTCTCTAAAACCATAGGGACTCTCAGACCTATGACTCAAATAGCTGTGCTGTCTGCACTATAGACTTGTCACAAAGCCCTTTCCTACTTTGGGTACTTGAAGCTGGCAGCCTTTTTGATCACTCAGTGTAGAAACAGACCCTGAGGTGCTCCCTGTAGTGTGGGCAGGACCTGTGATGTACTTGTAACTGATAGGTTATGGCAAAAATGATTGGGTGTCACTTTTTATCATCCATCCTTGATATTCTTAATGATGCAAACTGAGCAGTATTCTTATTAGCCACCTGATAATTTTGCCCCTTTAGAATGCTGTGATCTCAGAAAGTGGTGCAGCTTTGGGCACTGGGTGGTTTGTGGGGTGGGGGTCGCTCTATGTAAAGGAGATCTGAAAGTAGATTATCTGCTGTTGAAGGTTATCTGCTAAAAGCACATCCAGCAGCTAGAATTACTTCACGAATTACAGGAAATTTTCAGATTGGAAAGGCATTAAAATGTCTTGTCATAGAAGATCCAACAACAGGCATTTTCAGTTCTATACAAATCACAAAGTCACTTTAATTTCTTGTACAAGTTCCACGAATTACAGGAAATGTCAGAGGAAGCATTAAAATGTCATTGTATAAATTTATGTTTAAAAATTAAACTCAGACTTAAACACAAATGATTTGTATAAAGAGTTAAATCTTTTTAGAAAAGGATTTAAAATCATTCTCTAGATGTGTTAAAGTCTTATTTTGAAATAATTTATCTGAAATTTGTCCCATTGTTGTCACAGTCTGTAATATGCTCTTAACAACTCTAGTAATGGTTTTATCAGCAGAAAGAACCTTCTCAAAATTAAAAATTATTTTTGATCTTACATTTTCCAAGAGCAAACTGACATTGCTTTCGATTACGTCATTGAAAATAAGGCTGCTAAGTCTTGATTAATTTATAGAAAAATGAGCTAGAAATGTCACATGATTCAATCATGATATCACATTAATAAAATATTATTTATTGTGTTGCATAAAATTATGACACTCAAAATATTAATAAGCTCCAGGCAACTATTCTCAGCACAGTCTCTCTAAAACCATAGGGACTCTCAGACCTATGACTCAAATAGCTGTGCTGTCTGCACTATAGACTTGTCACAAAGCCCTTTCCTACTTTGGGTACTTGAAGCTGGCAGCCTTTTTGATCACTCAGTGTAGAAACAGACCCTGAGGTGCTCCCTGTAGTGTGGGCAGGACCTGTGATGTACTTGTAACTGATAGGTTATGGCAAAAATGATTGGGTGTCACTTTTTATCATCCATCCTTGATATTCTTAATGATGCAAACTGAGCAGTATTCTTATTAGCCACCTGATAATTTTGCCCCTTTAGAATGCTGTGATCTCAGAAAGTGGTGCAGCTTTGGGCACTGGGTGGTTTGTGGGGTGGGGGTCGCTCTATGTAAAGGAGATCTGAAAGTAGATTATCTGCTGTTGAAGGTTATCTGCTAAAAGCACATCCAGCAGCTAGGGCGAAAATTACTTCACCAAAGGGGCATTTGGACCATGTATCACAGAATGTGTTCATCATAGTAACTAATTAAATTTCATATCTTTTTATGTTATATGTAAAAGTCAGATACAGTATGAAAAAATATGTGTAACTCTTACTTGCCATCCTGAAAAACACTGGACATCTGGGAAAACAGACCATAATCATGAAATAAGGTTGAACTAGGGTCAGACTTCTGGAGAAGTAAATTCAGTAGTCTCATCTATGTTTTGAATGGCCTAGAGAAACTTTGTGCCTTAAAATGTCTATCTCAACTACAGTTTTAATTTATTCCCATTGCCTACTCTTCCCATACTCCAAGAAAAGTGAAATTTGAGCAATATAACATGGTTAATTGGCTATATACCCCAATACAAAATAAAAAGGTTAAGAGTATAAAAGAATCTTAATATATGCAATAATCAAATGCAAAATGTTCCCACCCAAATTCCATATGCTGTGTCATTCAGGAAAGGAAGTTTAAGATGAAAATTAACAGCTAGATTAGGATTCTTAAAATCTGCTTTAAAAGCATCCTCTAGGACAATCCGAGGGATAAGACAATTAAGGTGGACTGCTAACCCCAGATGGAGAGTTGGGATTTGTTCCCTGAGCCCATTACAGTCAGATAATGGCACACAGATTGTAGACTCTGAGGTGTCCCTCCTGAATGCATGCTCACATCAGAGTTACTGTGATGCCAGTTGATCACAGATCATTTCTTACAGGATAATCTACAATTGAGACATTCTTTGACGTTATGGGCACTGCATGAATATATTCAGAGGAAACGGGAGACATGGGGAAAGACTTGTATGACTGATAGGTTATGGCAAAATGATTGGGTGTCACTTTTTATCATCCATCCTTGATATTCTTAATGATGCAAACTGAGCAGTATTCTTATTAGCCACCTGATAATTTTGCCCCTTTAGAATGCTGTGATCTCAGAAAGTGGTGCAGCTTTGGGCACTGGGTGGTTTGTGGGGTGGGGGTCGCTCTATGTAAAGGAGATCTGAAAGTAGATTATCTGCTGTTGAAGGTTATCTGCTAAAAGCACATCCAGCAGCTAGGGCGAAAATTACTTCACCAAAGGGGCATTTGGACCATGTATCACAGAATGTGTTCATCATAGTAACTAATTAAATTTCATATCTTTTTATGTTATATGTAAAAGTCAGATACAGTATGAAAAAATATGTGTAACTCTTACTTGCCATCCTGAAAAACACTGGACATCTGGGAAAACAGACCATAATCATGAAATAAGGTTGAACTAGGGTCAGACTTCTGGAGAAGTAAATTCAGTAGTCTCATCTATGTTTTGAATGGCCTAGAGAAACTTTGTGCCTTAAAATGTCTATCTCAACTACAGTTTTAATTTATTCCCATTGCCTACTCTTCCCATACTCCAAGAAAAGTGAAATTTGAGCAATATAACATGGTTAATTGGCTATATACCCCAATACAAAATAAAAAGGTTAAGAGTATAAAAGAATCTTAATATATGCAATAATCAAATGCAAAATGTTCCCACCCAAATTCCATATGCTGTGTCATTCAGGAAAGGAAGTTTAAGATGAAAATTAACAGCTAGATTAGGATTCTTAAAATCTGCTTTAAAAGCATCCTCTAGGACAATCCGAGGGATAAGACAATTAAGGTGGACTGCTAACCCCAGATGGAGAGTTGGGATTTGTTCCCTGAGCCCATTACAGTCAGATAATGGCACACAGATTGTAGACTCTGAGGTGTCCCTCCTGAATGCATGCTCACATCAGAGTTACTGTGATGCCAGTTGATCACAGATCATTTCTTACAGGATAATCTACAATTGAGACATTCTTTGACGTTATGGGCACTGCATGAATATATTCAGAGGAAACGGGGAGACATGGGGAAAGAGTGTCATCTATGGTTTTGCCAGTAGTCATGTATGGTTGAGAGAGTTGGGCTGTAAAGAAGGCTGAGCACTGAAAAACTGATGCCTGTGATGTTGGGAGAAGACTCTTGAGAGTCCCTCAGACTGCAAGGTGATAAAACCAGTCAATTCTAAAAAACAGTCAACCTTGATTATTGATTGGAAGAACTGATACTGAAGCTGAAGCTCCAATACTTTGGTCACCTGACGCAAAGAGATGGCTTGTTGGAAAAGACCTTGATGTTGGGATAAACAGAAGACAGAAGAAGGGGACGACAGGGGACAAGATTGTTGGATGGCATCACTGACTCAGTGGACGTGAGTTTGAGCAAGTTCTGAGAGATGGTGAAGGACATGGAAGCCTGGCGTGCTGTAGTCCATGGGATTGAAAAGAGTCAGACACAACTGAATGACTGAACTGAACTGGGAAAGAATGATTGTACCTTAGCTCACATTTACTGCAAACATTTGCCCCAGTTCCCATGAGCTCTTGTGTTGGTTTTGTGTATCTATTCTTATTTGAGGAAGACTTTTGGTTTTAGTTAATCAGTTAGGTCTTCATAATGGGGAGTTGAAGGGGATGGGTAGAAATTTAAGGCTTGGCAGTATTTTGAATTCCAGGCTGTCTAAAATGCTATGATTCAGGGCAACTACTCAGCGTCTGATTTTAGAGCTAGAGGGAGTTTCCCGAAGAAATTTGATTCCCCCTTTACCCACTGCCACAGGGTGGGGAAGTATGAAAGCCACCTGAGGAGTCAACATGAGGAGTAAGAACCAAAAGCCAGGACTGCAGGGCAGATGGTTAAACACAAGTGGATTGTGACGAGCCTTGGGTATGAGGGAGCTTTTCCCCTTTCCCATTTCTTTATTTTATAGATTTCAACCATTTAACACTTAAACTTTCCCCAAGATTCTTTTTCCTGTGGCTAACTCTTTTCTTGTTATTACAGTTTGCTCACAGATATGATAAGTGAATATAGTAAATGACTACTGAAGGTCGACCAGATGGCTTGATTACTTCATTTACTCTCTTGTTGGGAAAACAATTGAAAGAAATTTCTGCTACTTATTCCCCTGCAGGTTAGGTTGTGCAGTGATTGCTTCTGAAAATGAAAAGATAAACATGCCCTTTTATTCAAGAACATAAGGAATTAATTGTGCACCTTGCTGAGGTAAAAGGGCATATTGTATATTCCATATATCAAGATCTTTCTTTTAGGATTAGAATACATAGTTGACACAGAGAAAATACTTTCAAGATGTTGTGGGGGAAAAAATTCAAGACTGGAGCTCTTTAGAATGCGATATTCTTTGGCACCTGCATAGCTTCATATCTCTGTGGGGTACTAGTTACTATTGCTTCTCAGAGACCATAATTCAGACATCCATAATCAAACATGAGTTGTCCCAAAAGATACAGAAAGAAATCAGGGGAGAAGACATTCTAAATATTTCCAGATCTGAGAGTTTGAGAGACCAGGTTCCTCCATAGGGATCTCCAGGTTTCTGAGCCTGGAAGGTAGAGGGTTCAGGTTCTGCCGTTGTATCCTTAGCTCACATTTACTGCAAACATTTGCCCCAGTTCCCATGAGCTCTTGTGTTGGTTTTGTGTATCTATTCTTATTTGAGGAAGACTTTTGGTTTTAGTTAATCAGTTAGGTCTTCATAATGGGGAGTTGAAGGGGATGGGTAGAAATTTAAGGCTTGGCAGTATTTTGAATTCCAGGCTGTCTAAAATGCTATGATTCAGGGCAACTACTCAGCGTCTGATTTTAGAGCTAGAGGGAGTTTCCCGAAGAAATTTGATTCCCCCTTTACCCACTGCCACAGGGTGGGGAAGTATGAAAGCCACCTGAGGAGTCAACATGAGGAGTAAGAACCAAAAGCCAGGACTGCAGGGCAGATGGTTAAACACAAGTGGATTGTGACGAGCCTTGGGTATGAGGGAGCTTTTCCCCTTTCCCATTTCTTTATTTTATAGATTTCAACCATTTAACACTTAAACTTTCCCCAAGATTCTTTTTCCTGTGGCTAACTCTTTTCTTGTTATTACAGTTTGCTCACAGATATGATAAGTGAATATAGTAAATGACTACTGAAGGTCGACCAGATGGCTTGATTACTTCATTTACTCTCTTGTTGGGAAAACAATTGAAAGAAATTTCTGCTACTTATTCCCCTGCAGGTTAGGTTGTGCAGTGATTGCTTCTGAAAATGAAAAGATAAACATGCCCTTTTATTCAAGAACATAAGGAATTAATTGTGCACCTTGCTGAGGTAAAAGGGCATATTGTATATTCCATATATCAAGATCTTTCTTTTAGGATTAGAATACATAGTTGACACAGAGAAAATACTTTCAAGATGTTGTGGGGGAAAAAATTCAAGACTGGAGCTCTTTAGAATGCGATATTCTTTGGCACCTGCATAGCTTCATATCTCTGTGGGGTACTAGTTACTATTGCTTCTCAGAGACCATAATTCAGACATCCATAATCAAACATGAGTTGTCCCAAAAGATACAGAAAGAAATCAGGGGAGAAGACATTCTAAATATTTCCAGATCTGAGAGTTTGAGAGACCAGGTTCCTCCATAGGGATCTCCAGGTTTCTGAGCCTGGAAGGTAGACATTCGCTTTGCAGTTCATCCACCCTGGATCTCAGTGTGAACCACACAAGGATGGGCTTTCTCTGCCTGTGCAGAGGAATTCAAACAACCAACAGGGAAGAAGCGAGCAACAGAATGGATGGGACATTTGCAGTCACATCAGCATTCTGATTCATTCCAATCTCTTAGTTACGTGTTCTTTCAGTGCCTCAGTTTCTCCATTTGGAAAATGGAGTTGGTAGTATTTTACTTCAAATGTCTATGAAAATAATTAAATGAGAAAAATAGATGATTAGCTCCTTGCACAAAATAGACATTTAATAAATGCATGTGTGGTTAGTTCCATGAGGACAGGACTCTTGATACCCAGCACTTTTCAGGGCCATGTATGTAGTAGATGCTCAAGATTATTTCTGGAATAAATGAACCACATTAATTATTTTGAATTTCCCATCAATGTTACTTATAAACTGTACAAAATGCTTCACCTCCTATAAAGGGAAGACCATATTGCTTTATCAGAGAGAATCATTGCAAGGCCTCATTTTCTAGGTTGACATATACTAATATTCTACTGGTAGGGAGGTAAACCAACACAGCTACTTTAGAGAACAATCTGGAAAATAGTTTAATAAAATTGTACATCCATATCTCTTGAGACCAGGGTTACATACTTAGGTATATGCCCTGAGAATATATCTTTGTAGACAAGACTGCTACTGCTACTTAGTAGCTTCAGTCATGGCCAACTCTGTGTGACCTTATGAACTGTATCCCTCCAGGGCTTTTTCCCGAGGATTAGTGCACCTTGCTGATACATATTTTTGACAAACAGAAGAAAATACTTTCAAGATGTTGTGGGGGAAAAAATTCAAGACTGGAGCTCTTTAGAATGCGATATTCTTTGGCACCTGCATAGCTTCATATCTCTGTGGGGTACTAGTTACTATTGCTTCTCAGAGACCATAATTCAGACATCCATAATCAAACATGAGTTGTCCCAAAAGATACAGAAAGAAATCAGGGGAGAAGACATTCTAAATATTTCCAGATCTGAGAGTTTGAGAGACCAGGTTCCTCCATAGGGATCTCCAGGTTTCTGAGCCTGGAAGGTAGACATTCGCTTTGCAGTTCATCCACCCTGGATCTCAGTGTGAACCACACAAGGATGGGCTTTCTCTGCCTGTGCAGAGGAATTCAAACAACCAACAGGGAAGAAGCGAGCAACAGAATGGATGGGACATTTGCAGTCACATCAGCATTCTGATTCATTCCAATCTCTTAGTTACGTGTTCTTTCAGTGCCTCAGTTTCTCCATTTGGAAAATGGAGTTGGTAGTATTTTACTTCAAATGTCTATGAAAATAATTAAATGAGAAAAATAGATGATTAGCTCCTTGCACAAAATAGACATTTAATAAATGCATGTGTGGTTAGTTCCATGAGGACAGGACTCTTGATACCCAGCACTTTTCAGGGCCATGTATGTAGTAGATGCTCAAGATTATTTCTGGAATAAATGAACCACATTAATTATTTTGAATTTCCCATCAATGTTACTTATAAACTGTACAAAATGCTTCACCTCCTATAAAGGGAAGACCATATTGCTTTATCAGAGAGAATCATTGCAAGGCCTCATTTTCTAGGTTGACATATACTAATATTCTACTGGTAGGGAGGTAAACCAACACAGCTACTTTAGAGAACAATCTGGAAAATAGTTTAATAAAATTGTACATCCATATCTCTTGAGACCAGGGTTACATACTTAGGTATATGCCCTGAGAATATATCTTTGTAGACAAGACTGCTACTGCTACTTAGTAGCTTCAGTCATGGCCAACTCTGTGTGACCTTATGAACTGTATCCCTCCAGGGCTCCTCTGTCCATGGAATTTTCCAGGCAAGGGTACTGGAGTGAGTTGCCATACCATCCTCCAGGGAATCTTCCCTACCCAGGGATCAAACCTGAGTCTCCTACATTGCAGGCAGATTCTTTTTTTTTTTTTTAAATATTTATTATTTATTTATTTTTGAGGGGCCGGGTTGGGGAGGGAGAGGGGTGGGCAGGTCACTTCTATTGGTCTTTCATTTATCTATTTTCACCCATCTTTGTTGCTTGGCCCATGTGGGCCTCCCATTGCAGTGGCCTCTGTTGTCGCAGAGCACCGGCTCCGGCTCTGGGCACATGTGCTCCAGAGCTCCGGCTCGGTGATTGGACACATCAATCCAGCCGCTCCATGGCACGTGGGATCTTCCCAGGCCAGGGATTGAACTGGCGCCCCTTGCACTGCAAGGCAGTGTCCTTACCCACTGGACCACCAGGGAAGCCCGCAGGCAGATTCTTTATCACTTAGCCACCAGGGAAGACCATACACAAAGCTACATGTACCAGAAAATGGACTTCCCTGGTGGCTCAGATTTATGTATGTATATATATTTTTTTTTCAAATTCTTTTCCTTATAGACTATTATAAAATATTGAGTATAGTTCCTTGTGCTGTGCACTACGTCCTTGTTGGTTGCCTATTTTATATACAGTAGTTACACCACTTTTTAATTACATTTGATCTTGTTTCTTTTTCCTTCCTGAAGGCAGGAAACTGAACATACATATGAGCAGGGCTGTTACCAAAAACTTCAGATGTGTCACAGGTGAGTCATGCAAAGATGCAGAGGAAGGGCTCCTGAGTCCAGGCAGACAGGATATTCTTAAAGAGATGTTTAAGCAGTTTCTCACAGGTTTCTATTTCCTGCCTTTGAAAAATCATGGGGCTTTCACAGGAAAGGTCATCTGAGCTTGCTCACATTTTCACTCTGGTCCTTAGAAAACTAAGACCAGAGATGGCAAATCTGTGTCTCACTATCAAGACAACCAGACTCCTAGGGAATTTCAAAGATCTGCATCCTGTAACTCTTGATGTAGGAGACTATAGTTAAAGATATCAGGGCTCCTTGGAGACAGCATCATTGTGGCAACATGTTTATTAATGGACAAGTGAATGTCCGTAGTTCTTACTTTGTGTATACAAAACAAGACAAAACAGTGCCTGAAAAGATGCTCTCATCAATGCCATCAATGCCATGCTACAGATCATGCATCAACACTCACATTTCCTCTGCAGTGAATTTCCACTCTTCACTTTTAGATTCTCTTGCCCATTCAAATTCAAAGCAGATCCAGAAAATTCAGTTGGTTTCTTTACTGACAGTTAGTTCATAGCGGTGTTGGTGTTTATTCCTCCTTTCTATGTTATAATATCGTTCTGTTTTTTTAACCCAGTAACTTGGTTCCTTGATGGAGAAAGTTGAGGATTTCCATATTGAACCAACCTTCCTTTGTACCCAGGGGACTTTCTCAGCCTGTTCCCCTGATTCAAGAGTGATGTACCTATTGTTCGGTCATGACCATGACCTATCCCTGTACTTCAGAACAAGGCACCATCTCCAACCTGGCTCCAACTCCGATTCCCTCTCCCAAAAAATGAGCATTCATAACCCAAGGCCAAGGCTCAGCTAACCTTATCTCCCCTTACCTTTCCTCACTCTCTTGTTAACAAATGCCTATATTGTTTTGATTTGGTCTCCCTTTTCATCTCTCTTTTTCAAGTCTTCCTTTTACAGAGATTTCCAAAATAGATTGATACTCATACTGGAGTTTCCTGAGAAAACTTCTCTGGAAGAGGTTGCTTTCTATTAGAATTTTGCTCAAGAAAACTTCTCGGGTAGAGTGCAGTTATTGAGTCCACTTGCCAACAGACAAATATTCCTCCAAGCTCCAAAATGTCACTCTGTCTTCAAATCTAAGAACCACAAGTTGTGGATCTGATTAAGCTGTAGGTGAGGAGTGCTTGAAGTTATTTTCAACCTTAGGTAAAGTTTGTATTTCCCTATTCCCCATAATCTGTTATTTAGGCCAAGAGCCCATGCCATTAGTCCCATGTTTCTGTGCCTGGGTAAGTTTCTGTGTCTTTGCTTTCCTTTACCATTTTGTATAGATCCTTGAGGAGAAGAGTATGTACAGTATAAGACAGAATAAGGCAGGATCTCTGGACAACTCCAGCGAGAAGCCAAGACCTTGTGTGCCATGGCAGGATCCAGCAAGATCCAAGCTGGTCCAAGAAGGAAAAGATAAATGGGTAAAATGCAGTCTTGTCAGTTGGCCATTGCAGATGCAGAAAACTGACCCTCATGGCAGAGCAGGGCTAGACTTCCTGGGAGCAAGGCCAAGATGGTGGGGCAGAGGGTCATTTGAACCATGTCTCAAGTTCACAAAGAGTCTCAGCTGAGGTTATACAGAGTCCCAACGAAACCTAAAAAAGAATAAAAGAAAATGCTTGTCATGCATTTCTGATCTGAGATCTTATTCTCAGATTTCATTTCTTTTTCTGTGTGATAAATGAATACTTTTGGTAAGTTCTTAGAAGTTTTGTGAAGAACATAATTATATCATCATCCTATTAAAACTATTTATTTAATAAAACATTTAAAATAGACTTGTTTTTACAACTTTATGCACTTTAACATCACCTCAAAAATACATAGTTTATATGTTTTAAGTATACTTAGGTTTTATTGAAATACATCTGTATTTTAAACATATGTCTTGGCAAGCGAAGCCCTGATTTCTTCCTAGCTATAAAGATCACTGAATGTGCAAAAGCAGAGGTAGAGGTAAGTCGATATCTTGGATTTTTACTTTTAAATCTGAATTTTCTTTCAAAGAGGTTGAAATATAAGACCACAAAAATGAAACATGATTCTTTGATCTTCTGAGCATAATCACATTTACTTCAATTGTTTTTCACCACAAAAGAAGCTACCACATGAATCTCATAAGTTAGCCTGGGCCTTGCTGACAGAAGACATAGAGCCTGAGGGAGACGGTCCTTCACAAATAGGAGAAAAAGCAAGAACGAAACAGCAACATTGGGAAAAAAATGAGAGAGCAAAAAACTCAAGACAGACGAGACACCAGATTTTTTTCATAAGTATTTGGGGCTTTGAACCTCATGGTTAGAGTAGAGCTAATGACAGATTCTTTTCTTGCTGGTACAAGCTGGTAACTGGAAATTCTACTCGGAGGAAACCACAAATATATTCTCAGACACCATGCTAAGCAGAGATTCCCCACTTCACCAAGGGGTGTACAGACATGCAGGCCAGTGGGTGAAGTCTAAGAAAACAGGCATTGATGAAGACTCCTTGATCGCCTTAAAGAGTAGTAGGTTGTGACAGAGACAAAACAGCCTCCACCCAACCCTGCATCATACAGGCCCACCTGGGAGCACACCTCCCGTCCTCTCCTCAAGAAAACCTTTCTGACATTCAACCTATCCTGGTGAAGGGTGATTGACTTTTAAATTTTTTTTTACACTGAGTCTATTTATTTTTGGTGGCCTTGGGACTTTGCTGCTTGTGAAATTTCTCTAGCTATGGTGAGTAGGCTCGACTCTCCAGTTTCGCTATACAGGCTCTAGAATGCAGGCTCAGTAGTCGTGGCACACGGGAGCATTGCCCCATGGCATGTGAGATCTTCCCAGACCATTAATCAAACCCATGTCTCCTGCATTGGCAGGAGGATTTTTAAGCATGGGAGTATCAGGGAAGTCCTAATTGACTCTTTTTTGCAATTTGGGTTTTCTTAGAAGGGAACCCAAGACTGAATCAGACTAATGATGAGATAAACAGTTTTTTTCTAGCTTAGTTGTCACCTCAAATTCCTGACAAACGCTTCTGGAAACTTCCCAGGTAGGACCTCCCAGGTGCTCTACAGATCAACTATTCTGGCTGTGGGTTAGTGTCCCTGGACTTCCTGTTCCTAAGATGCACCAGAGGCTGTGACACCTATTTGCTAATACCTATGCCAAAGGTACTCATGTCTGGATTGCTCATTTCTGACCACATTTCTGCTGATCTCCTTCAAGGGGCCGTTTTTTTTGGCTGTTGCTCTCATAAGGCATCCCAACCCTGTGTGTTTACAGTTTCAAACCCACTCTCTCCATTTCCTTTCATTGCTGCAGCTCCAGGTGCCTGTGCTGCTGTAGTCTGAACTATTAGGGTCTTTCTGAGACACTGATAAAATGACTCTCAAATTCTTGGCTCCATTGTCACTGCCTACTCCTCCAGTTGAACATGCAGTGATAGAATTGTGGTGTCCTCACTCCACCTGTTTAGCCCATGCTCCAAAGCTAGGTGCCTCGGAATTCTTCCCGGAAGACTCCTTGGGTCCTCTTGCAAGTCGACCCCAGAACATCCTTGGGTGAGTCTTGGTGCCCACTGGGCATGAGGATCCCCCTGAGCCCATTTGCCTGGGGAGGGGCCTAAGCCTTTGGGATTTTCAGATCCCCAGAGATTTTCACCCAACCAAGGGCTTTCAGTACTCCTTCAGAGTAAACAGTTAAACATACAAACACATACAATCTGAAGAAGACCTAATCAGTTTAGTTTTTACTCTTAGAACATGTTTACAGCTTGCCAAGATTTGATTTTAAAGGTAACAATACTCACTATAATCATTCAAACATAAAGACATGACTAAGGTGGTGGGGTGGTGAAGAATCTGCCATCAGTACAGAAGATGCAAGAGACACAGGTTTGATCCCTGTGTAGGAAAGATCCCTTAAAGTAGGAAATAGCAACCCACTTCTGTATTCTTGCCTTGGAAATTCATGGACAGAGGAGACTGGTGGCTACAGTCCTTGGGGTTTCAAAGAGCTGGACACAACTGAGCAACTGAGCACACATGCATGCAACAAATAAGGTTCAAATAACACCTATGCTAAGCCCACTCCACTCCCTCTACTCCAAGAACTAGTCTTAAAAAAGTGATATTTTAAGCCTTTATTTGCATCCATGAGAAGGATGAGACCATAGATAAATGAGTAGTTGACTAAATTCACTTGGAAACCTGACTTTCTTTCTTGCATTGCCTGAACATAACCCATCTCCTTTTCCACTGGAGACATACTTTTGTTGCCTTGGGGAGAATTATGTTTCTAGAAAGAGGAAGTAAAAGAGCCGGGTCAGTATTTCCCTCTGACACATGAAAATAGGATCCCTGACCTGCAGAAAAACAATAGTCTGGCAAGAGAGAAAAGTTTTTCTAAATTTTTAAGCAAGGGATGCTGGGCTGTCTCTTATCGACTCAACAGCACCACTTTTCTCTTCTGAATTTTCTCTGTACTACAGAAGGAACTCAGAGAGTACACTCTACAGCATCCTTTTTTATGTGTTGTTCTGGGTTGGCCTGAGTTCTCAGAGGGGAAAATTTTTATGTGGGCCCCAACGTGACAGGAGAGACACAGGATTGTGGGCAGGCGTGGGTCTGGAAATGGGCAAGGGGATCCCAAGGTCAAGCCCTCATTGGTAACAGTGTAGCTCAGGGTCACAAGACAAGAGTAACCAATTATATTCATGAGTGTATTCAAGAAGTGATTCTCTTGACACAGTTCTTAGAAGGCACCAGAAAGGCAACAATGAGCCAAACAGACCTAAATCTCTGTCCTCGTGGAGGTCCCTTGAGCAGGGACTTGAGCAGACATGAAGCCTGTGTGCAGTAATAAGTGGGACAGAGCTCCTCCACTCAATGGGCCACCCTTGCCCTTTGTCCTAGACATGACTAAGGTGGTGGGGTGGTGAAGAATCTGCCATCAGTACAGAAGATGCAAGAGACACAGGTTTGATCCCTGTGTAGGAAAGATCCCTTAAAGTAGGAAATAGCAACCCACTTCTGTATTCTTGCCTTGGAAATTCATGGACAGAGGAGACTGGTGGCTACAGTCCTTGGGGTTTCAAAGAGCTGGACACAACTGAGCAACTGAGCACACATGCATGCAACAAATAAGGTTCAAATAACACCTATGCTAAGCCCACTCCACTCCCTCTACTCCAAGAACTAGTCTTAAAAAAGTGATATTTTAAGCCTTTATTTGCATCCATGAGAAGGATGAGACCATAGATAAATGAGTAGTTGACTAAATTCACTTGGAAACCTGACTTTCTTTCTTGCATTGCCTGAACATAACCCATCTCCTTTTCCACTGGAGACATACTTTTGTTGCCTTGGGGAGAATTATGTTTCTAGAAAGAGGAAGTAAAAGAGCCGGGTCAGTATTTCCCTCTGACACATGAAAATAGGATCCCTGACCTGCAGAAAAACAATAGTCTGGCAAGAGAGAAAAGTTTTTCTAAATTTTTAAGCAAGGGATGCTGGGCTGTCTCTTATCGACTCAACAGCACCACTTTTCTCTTCTGAATTTTCTCTGTACTACAGAAGGAACTCAGAGAGTACACTCTACAGCATCCTTTTTTATGTGTTGTTCTGGGTTGGCCTGAGTTCTCAGAGGGAAATTTCTATGTGGGCCCCAACGTGACAGGAGAGACACAGGATTGTGGGCTGGCGTGGGTCTGGAAATGGGCAAGGGGATCCCAAGGTCAAGCCCTCATTGGTAACAGTGTAGCTCAGGGTCACAAGACAAGAGTAACCAATTATATTCATGAGTGTATTCAAGAAGTGATTCTCTTGACACAGTTCTTAGAAGGCACCAGAAAGGCAACAATGAGCCAAACAGACCTAAATCTCTGTCCTCGTGGAGGTCCCTTGAGCAGGGACTTGAGCAGACATGAAGCCTGTGTGCAGTAATAAGTGGGACAGAGCTCCTCCACTCAATGGGCCACCCTTGCCCTTTGTCCTATCATCAGCCCCAGCTCCTAGTGATAACCTCACCAGACACCACCTTGGAAGGAGGATGGAGAGAAGGAACGTTAGACTTTGAATTCACAGTCTAGATACTCACAAAGAGACCATGTTAACCTGGGGCAGGGTGGTTTATACATAGAAAGAGGCCGGGGTACCAAAAGCATAATGATTGGCAAGCTTAAGTTTTCTACTCTCTAGACATTTAGAGATGTGGAAAGAAGATTTCGTTAGTACAGAAAATAAGTACATCTATGCAACAGAACTTTAAGTTCACCATTATTTCACATGCAGGCTTATTTCTGGTTTTTGCTTGGTTAAAATGGGATCCTACATGTAAACTTCAGTGTCTAAATTGTCATTCATCAGTCTCTGTGTCATCCTGGAGAAACTGCCCAGCAAATGGCCCACCTTTCTTTCATCATCTGCAGCAGGTGCACAAAGAAATCCGACATCACTGGTAGGAGGGGTTCCAGGCTCCTTTAAAATGAATGAAGAAGCTTCCAAAAGGAAGAAATCACTCGATATTCTGGTTATTAGTGTAATTATCTTGGTAAACTGAGACTTACAAATTAAGTGGCAGCAAAGGGTAGTTGTGTGGTGAGCTTGCTCAGTTTCTTAGTGGGCAGCACAATTCAAAATAGCGTCAGAAAAGCCACCAGAACTTCTTTGGCTTCAGGTTGGTTATATTGAAACACAGAAAAAATATGGGCTGATTTTCAGAAGAGGGGATGTCTCAGAGGGCCACTGCAAAATAGTAAGAATCTGAATTATAGGATATTTTATTTTATTTACATAGGGTATTTTAAAGAAACAAAGTTTTGTTACATTCAAGTTGGGAAATTCACTAAATATAAAATACTTACAATAAGACTTGATGAAGTTGCTGATAGAGAGTGAGTGAATAAACATGTCAGTGAGTGAGACTAAAAAAATAATGGGGGTTTTAAGGGCATAATATATTAAATAATAAACATAGCAAAATCTCTGAGCCAGGGACTTGAGCAGACATGAAGCCTGTGTGCAGGAATAAGTGGGACAGAGCTCCTCCACTCAATGGGCCACCCTTGCCCTTTGTCCTATCATCAGCCCCAGCTCCTAGTGATAACCTCACCAGACACCACCTTGGAAGGAGGATGGAGAGAAGGAACGTTAGACTTTGAATTCACAGTCTAGATACTCACAAAGAGACCATGTTAACCTGGGGCAGGGTGGTTTATACATAGAAAGAGGCCGGGGTACCAAAAGCATAATGATTGGCAAGCTTAAGTTTTCTACTCTCTAGACATTTAGAGATGTGGAAAGAAGATTTCGTTAGTACAGAAAATAAGTACATCTATGCAACAGAACTTTAAGTTCACCATTATTTCACATGCAGGCTTATTTCTGGTTTTTGCTTGGTTAAAATGGGATCCTACATGTAAACTTCAGTGTCTAAATTGTCATTCATCAGTCTCTGTGTCATCCTGGAGAAACTGCCCAGCAAATGGCCCACCTTTCTTTCATCATCTGCAGCAGGTGCACAAAGAAATCCGACATCACTGGTAGGAGGGGTTCCAGGCTCCTTTAAAATGAATGAAGAAGCTTCCAAAAGGAAGAAATCACTCGATATTCTGGTTATTAGTGTAATTATCTTGGTAAACTGAGACTTACAAATTAAGTGGCAGCAAAGGGTAGTTGTGTGGTGAGCTTGCTCAGTTTCTTAGTGGGCAGCACAATTCAAAAAAAGCGTCAGAAAAGCCACCAGAACTTCTTTGGCTTCAGGTTGGTTATATTGAAACACAGAAAAAATATGGGCTGATTTTCAGAAGAGGGGATGTCTCAGAGGGCCACTGCAAAATAGTAAGAATCTGAATTATAGGATATTTTATTTTATTTACATAGGGTATTTTAAAGAAACAAAGTTTTGTTACATTCAAGTTGGGAAATTCACTAAATATAAAATACTTACAATAAGACTTGATGAAGTTGCTGATAGAGAGTGAGTGAATAAACATGTCAGTGAGTGAGACTAAAAAAATAATGGGGGTTTTAAGGGCATAATATATTAAATAATATAAAATTACATAGCAAAAAGTTATTCCGTTTTCAAGTCCCTTCATATATTCTTATTCCTCAAAGGAGAAAGACTCAGTGCAGGACTATGATTTGATCAACACTTTTTAACCTTTGCCAGTCTCCTGTAAAAGAGGAGAGAAAGAGAGAGAGAAAATAGGTCATAGTCTAGGAGCTTTCAGCAGGCCATGTCTAGACAGAAGTTGATAATTTGTGCTATTTCCTTCGAGTTAATGTTGTTCACTGTTAGCTTTTATTTATGGATTGAGTCTTGTTTTCCATCTGTATGATGAGATGAAGTTTTCTGTGAAAATATACTTATTTATGTAAAAATAAGAGATAAATTAGGAATTGTGGATTAGCACATATGTAGTATTATATACAAAATAGATAAATAAGGATCTACTGTATGGCACAGGCAACTATATCCAATATCTTGTGATAAACTATAATGGAAAAGAATCTGACATGTATATGTATTTGAATCCCTTTTTTGTACACTAGAAACTAACACCTTATAACTATACTTCAATTAAAAATGGTTAAAATTCTAAAATGATAGGGAAAATGTGGAGTAAAGTGTTAATGATACAGTATATGAAGTTCAAGATATGGCAGTATTTGAACATTTTATATAAATGACAGATATTTGACAACTTAACATATAAATGATACATATACCATGGTTCTTCAAGCATTTTTTCTTTAAAGCAGATCAAATATGTCCCTGGTTGACGCTATGACTTCCTTAATACATTTTTTTCTTTATAGATCCCCAACCCCCTCACACACACAAAAACATTTACCTTCATTTTCCCCCAATGCAGGGAGAAATGGGACTTTATGGGACTTCCCAACTTGAGCCAAATTTAATAAAATTTTATTGTAGAATAAACATACAATACCTATTCAACTTCCATTGACATTTTTCACAGAACTAGACCAAAGAATAACACAGTTCATATGGAAACACAAAAGACCTCGAATAGCCAAAGCAATCCTCAGGAAGAAGAATGGAGCTGGGGGGATCAGCCTCCCCAACTTCAGACTCTACTACAAAGCAACAGTCATCAAGACAGTATGGTACTGGCACAAAAACAGAAATATCGACCAATGGAACAAGATAGAGAACCCAGAGATAAACCCACGCACCTATGGGTACTTCATTTTTGATAAAGGAGGTGAAACTATAAAATGGGACAAAGACAGCCTCTTCAACAAGTGGTACTGGGAGAATTGGACAGCTACATGCAAAAAAATGAAATTGGAACATTCCCTGACACCACACACTAAAATCAACTCAAAATGGATTAAAGACCTAAATGTAAGACCAGAAACCATCAAACTCTTAGAGGAGAATATAGGCAAAACCCTCAAGGACATCAATCAAAGCAAGATCTTCTCTGACCCACCGACTAAAATAGCAGAACTGAAAAGAAAAATGAACATGTGGGACCTCATGAAACTTAAAAGCTTTTGTACAGCAAAAGAAACGACAAAAAAGCTCAACAGACACCCCACAGAGTGGGAGAAAATGATAGCAAATGAAACAACAGACAAAGAATTAATCTCCAAAATCTACAAGCAACTCAGACAATTCAGCACAGGGAAAACGAACAACCCAATCAAAAAAATGGAAAAAAGATCTAAAGAGACGCCTCTCCAAAGAGGACATACAGATGGCCCAAAAGCACATGAAACGATGCTCAATCTCGCTTATTATTAGAGAAGTGCAAATTAAAACTACAATGAGATACCACCTCACACCCGTCAGAATGGCCGTCATCAAAAAATCTGCAGACAATAAATGTTGGAGAGGGTGTGGAGAAAAGGGAACCCTCTTGCATGCTGGTGGGAATGTAAACTGATACAGCCTCTATGGAAGACAGTATGGAGATTTCTTAAAAAACTAAAAATAGAAGCACCCTATGACCCAGCAATCCCACTATTAGGCTTATATTCTGATGAAATCAAAACTGAAAGAAGCACCTGTACCCCAATGTTCATTGCAGCTCTCTATACAATAGCCAAAACATGGAAGCAACCTAGATGTCCATCGACGAAGGAATGGATCCAGAAGCTCTGGTACATATATACAATGAAATACTACTCAGCTGTTAAAAGAAATGCAGAAGACTCAGTCCTAATGAAGTGGTTGGCTCTAGAACCTATCATAAAAAGTGAAGTAAGTCAAAAAGAGAAAGACAAATACAGTATACTAGCACACATATATGGAATCTAGTAGGACGGTCTTGATAACACATGCAGGGAGCTCATGGAAAAACAGACAGAGCATAGACATAGGGACATTGGGGGGAAGAAATAGGGAGGGGGATGCATGGAGGGAGTAACATGGAAACCTCTACTGTTATGTGTGGAAAAGTTAGCTATTGTCATAGTGCTAAGGGAATAGGAGTGCTTACAATGGCTTGGGGTGAAGGTCTGGAGGGGTGGGATGGGGGGATCTGGGCGGGTGGGGACCATGGATATGCATATGACTGATCTGGGAACATACATGTCTGTGAACAACAAAACTCTGTAAAATCTTTAAAATAAAGAATAATAAAAAAGAAAACATACAGTAGAGTATTAGTCCCCAAAAAAATAACGGCCCCGAGAAAATTAGGAAATTGTTTTATGACACACAAATTTAGATGAGGAGACTTGCTTGAAAAGCTTGGGATATCCTTGAATATCTAGTGCAATTGATGGAGAATAAAGACAAGCACACTTACAATACCAGTCTTCTAGTCAGTTTTCCTTCTCTCTGGCTCTTCCTGTCATTGTAAAATAGAAATGCGAGGAGGCAAAAAAAAAAAAAAGGTGAGGGAGCTGCAAGGAAGGTCTACCCAATACTCTGTAATGGCATATATGGGAAAAGAACCTAAAAAGGGGCAGATATGTGTATGGATATAACTGATTCTATTTGTTGTATATCAGAAGGTAACACAGCATTTAAATTAGCTACATTCCAATGAAAAAATTTTTAAAGAGAAAAACTTAGAACAAAATTTGAAAAAGAAAAAAAAGCTGCTTAATGTGACTGTGGTATGAGGAAAGGTGGATAAGCTAAAGCAAATGGAGAAAGGAAAAATTAAAATGGGTAGAATCTTAGTGGAGAAAGGGTGTTACCGATAATGCATTCCAGGAGAATATAGAATACATATCCTCTGGAAATTAGTTGCCAGATGTGAGTTCCATTGCTGGCTTCATAGCTTAGCAGCTGCAAATCTGAATATCTCCATATATGTCATGAAGTAATTCATCTGGAGAAAATACAGGAGCAGGAAAGGTGGGGGCCCATGGCAGAGAATGGCTCTAGGAAGTTGATTGAAAGAGTATTCCTCTAAGAGAATTCAGAGGTCATAATTTTTGATAAAGGCAATTAGGGTCTAAAGAAATTATTTTCATGGACACCATCAAATTATATCTTTTCAGTCATTAAGTTGTGTCTGACTCCTTGTGACCCCATGGACTGCAGCATGCCAGGCTTCCCTGTTCTTCAGTATCTCCCAGAGTTTGTGCAAAGTCATGTCCATTGAGTCAGTGATGCCATCCTACCATCTCATCCTCTATCACCCTCTTTTCTTCCTGCCCTGAATCCTTCCCAGCATCAGAGTCTTTTCCAATGAATCAGCTCTTCTCATTAAGTGGTCAAGGCATTGGAGCTTCAGCTTCAGCATCCATCCGTCCAATGAATATTCAGAGTTGATTTCCTTTAGGACTGACTGGTCTGTTGTCAAACAAATATTTTTAGAGCACAGCTAAAGAGCAACATAATTGTCTTTTCAATAATATAGCACAGATGATATTTTTCAAGAGTCTATCAAATATTAAATTAAAGTTTAAAATCATGCCCATCTTTGCCTGTGAAGATGCAGGTTTCTCATGTGGTTTGAAAACCGTGGGCCTCTTTCTAACATCATATGGACTTTGGAGTGGCAGGGTGCAGGTACTTCTCTCAGTCAGCTGCACTAAGGGGAGAAGATGTTAGCCAAATTGCCCACCGTAGAGCCATGACTTATATTTTCAATATAAAATATGGTCTCCTACAAGTGATTAGCTGTAATCACTCCTAATTTCTCACAGATCCTGGGCTTTTGGATCTAAGCTAATTTGCAAGTCTGTCATAAGTGCTGGTTTATGCTGAAAATCTGGGCCCTGCATGTTAGGAAATGCAATCCAAACCATGTCAACTTTATTAAGTGGGGACAGTCCCTTAAGTCTGACAGCCAGTGATTAAAGTACGTTGAAGGGGAGGAGAGCAGGGTCGTAACAGGTCATGGTGGAATACAACAGGGTTTCCCTAGGGTCAGTACACATGTGGCAGACAGCAGTTTTGATGAAGGCAATGTGGAGAAGTGAACAGATGGAGCCCAGACTTGGCACAATGGGGATCCTAAACTCATTCTTGACATGGAGTTAAGAAAGGACTGGGGATTTAAGATGAGGCCAGTGTGTCTAATGCAATAACTAATCAAAGAAGCCAGACAGACTTCTCTGTCCAAAGCAGGAATTGACTGAGTTAACCTTTTCTGACTGCCTGAATTATATCAGACAGGCCCACAGCTATGGACAACCTTTTCTTATTTCCCTTGAAATATCAAAATCAATTCATTGCAGTGTACTAAGAAAGCTGTTTTGGAGACCAGGAATTCCAGCTTTGGGCATCAAGAATATCCTTAAGCTCCTTATATCTTATAACTTTCTAAACTCATGAAATTCTGAGTCTTAAAATATGTTGAGGTCACTAACTTAGCAAGAATAACATATGATGAGAAAGCATGTTATAATCGGAAAGCTTTGTGCAACTGAAGAGCAGGTTCATTAATTAATGATCCATCTGATAGATGATAGTAGATAGCTAACTGTGAACAGTGTTGGATTCTTGATCTCCAAAGAAGAAGAATACACATTGGGAGCAAAAAGACTTGGCTCTGGTCACTCAGAGCTTTGTGCAGTAAAAGTTTATTGAAGAATAAAGGGATAGAGAAAGCTTCCAGCACAGGCACTGGAAGAGGGGTGATAGAGAAAAAAGCCCCAAAGCCAGTTCAGACAAGACAATTTGTATTTTCCAGTTGGTTATTAACAATAGATCAAAAGAATATCTTAAGGTTGTAAAGGCCTTGTTAGGCCCACACCCACAACATTAACATAAGATTTAGCTAGAGGATTGTCTCCAGGTTTCGGTGAGATTTCCAATGTAAAGGCCTTGCTAGGCCCACAACATTACCATAAGGGAATCAACTTAGTTTCAGACTATATCTTTATCAAAACAAACATTTCAGGTAGAAGAATGTTTGTCTTTCTTCTTCCTCCCCCTCCTTTTCCTTCCTCTCCTCTTTGGAGACCACTGACCTTATCAAATCTGCCTATTCACCCCTTTCACATCCTTGGGTTATTGGGTGATGTTCCAACAGATGAAGGCAGACAGCAGTTTTGATGAAGGCAATGTGGAGAAGTGAACAGATTGGCACAATGGGGATCCTAAACTCATTCTTGACATGGAGTTAAGAAAGGACTGGGGATTTAAGATGAGGCCAGTGTGTCTAATGCAATAACTAATCAAAGAAGCCAGACAGACTTCTCTGTCCAAAGCAGGAATTGACTGAGTTAACCTTTTCTGACTGCCTGAATTATATCAGACAGGCCCACAGCTATGGACAACCTTTTCTTATTTCCCTTGAAATATCAAAATCAATTCATTGCAGTGTACTAAGAAAGCTGTTTTGGAGACCAGGAATTCCAGCTTTGGGCATCAAGAATATCCTTAAGCTCCTTATATCTTATAACTTTCTAAACTCATGAAATTCTGAGTCTTAAAATATGTTGAGGTCACTAACTTAGCAAGAATAACATATGATGAGAAAGCATGTTATAATCGGAAAGCTTTGTGCAACTGAAGAGCAGGTTCATTAATTAATGATCCATCTGATAGATGATAGTAGATAGCTAACTGTGAACAGTGTTGGATTCTTGATCTCCAAAGAAGAAGAATACACATTGGGAGCAAAAAGACTTGGCTCTGGTCACTCAGAGCTTTGTGCAGTAAAAGTTTATTGAAGAATAAAGGGATAGAGAAAGCTTCCAGCACAGGCACTGGAAGAGGGGTGATAGAGAAAAAAGCCCCAAAGCCAGTTCAGACAAGACAATTTGTATTTTCCAGTTGGTTATTAACAATAGATCAAAAGAATATCTTAAGGTTGTAAAGGCCTTGTTAGGCCCACACCCACAACATTAACATAAGATTTAGCTAGAGGATTGTCTCCAGGTTTCGGTGAGATTTCCAATGTAAAGGCCTTGCTAGGCCCACAACATTACCATAAGGGAATCAACTTAGTTTCAGACTATATCTTTATCAAAACAAACATTTCAGGTAGAAGAATGTTTGTCTTTCTTCTTCCTCCCCCTCCTTTTCCTTCCTCTCCTCTTTGGAGACCACTGACCTTATCAAATCTGCCTATTCACCCCTTTCACATCCTTGGGTTATTGGGTGATGTTCCTAGGAGTCTGGCAGGAAGGAGCCTTGAGAGAAATCAAGGGTCTACTGAGATGCTGAGGTAAAACACATGTTCCTCATTCATCCAACTCACCCTTATTTTTGCTAATGTTCACATTGGGATTCTAAGTCAGTTTATGTTTAAATTAGGGATACTTCTGAGGGTACAGTCACTTTAAGAATCATTTATGTGGTCCAATCTTCTTTTTTGCCTGAGGAAGACTTGAAACAAGACATTTGTTCATTTGCTGTCTATATGAGTATACAGCAGTGATCAGGAGACAGTCCAGCTCTCTTGGAAGTTGCAGTTCACTGGGATTACAGCAGAAGACATCTGGATATTAGATGTAACATTACTAGAGGATATGGTAAGATGTGCTCTAGATAAGTCTGGAGTGCTCCAGCATGAAGTGCTTTGACTCTCTCTAAGTCTTTAACTCTCCCTTCAGGCTCACAGAGGTTCCCTTGGGCTCAGAGATGCCCTAGGGTCCCCTCACATGGGGTAAGGAGATGGCTTCCATGCAGGTGACTTGGAATTGCCACTTGTATGAAGGCTGCCTGGTGGGCTTGCCAGACACATGTGTCACATTAGCTGCAGGCAATGGACTTGTGATGGTGTGCAATAAATTCAAGAAACATTTTGGTGGTAGGATCAGTGGGATTTGGTTGGGTTCCATCAGAAGAGAAGGATGTTTTAAAACTGACTTCAAGATTTGTCTTCTGAAAATATGACTTGACTGAGATGGGGAAAGATGAGAAAGCACACTGTGAGTTCAGCTTTGGACATCCTGAATTTATGATTCCCCTGAGTAACCCCCATCCAGAGCTGCTATACATACAGGTGATATGCTGCAAGGATTCAGGGGGCCCCAGACAAGCATATAGAGCTTAGTATTACCTAGGCAACCCTGAAAGGCAGTGTCTCATCTCTGCTCTCTACCTTCAGATTCCCAAAATTCCACGGCCATAACTGGTCATTTTTGAAAGGTAATTTTCTCTAGAATTTCTTTGAGGAAAGGTTTATGCATTTTTTAGAGATCTGCCTATTCACCCTTTCACATCCTTGGGTTATTGGGTGATGTTCCTAGGAGTCTGGCAGGAAGGAGCCTTGAGAGAAATCAAGGGTCTACTGAGATGCTGAGGTAAAACACATGTTCCTCATTCATCCAACTCACCCTTATTTTTGCTAATGTTCACATTGGGATTCTAAGTCAGTTTATGTTTAAATTAGGGATACTTCTGAGGGTACAGTCACTTTAAGAATCATTTATGTGGTCCAATCTTCTTTTTTGCCTGAGGAAGACTTGAAACAAGACATTTGTTCATTTGCTGTCTATATGAGTATACAGCAGTGATCAGGAGACAGTCCAGCTCTCTTGGAAGTTGCAGTTCACTGGGATTACAGCAGAAGACATCTGGATATTAGATGTAACATTACTAGAGGATATGGTAAGATGTGCTCTAGATAAGTCTGGAGTGCTCCAGCATGAAGTGCTTTGACTCTCTCTAAGTCTTTAACTCTCCCTTCAGGCTCACAGAGGTTCCCTTGGGCTCAGAGATGCCCTAGGGTCCCCTCACATGGGGTAAGGAGATGGCTTCCATGCAGGTGACTTGGAATTGCCACTTGTATGAAGGCTGCCTGGTGGGCTTGCCAGACACATGTGTCACATTAGCTGCAGGCAATGGACTTGTGATGGTGTGCAATAAATTCAAGAAACATTTTGGTGGTAGGATCAGTGGGATTTGGTTGGGTTCCATCAGAAGAGAAGGATGTTTTAAAACTGACTTCAAGATTTGTCTTCTGAAAATATGACTTGACTGAGATGGGGAAAGATGAGAAAGCACACTGTGAGTTCAGCTTTGGACATCCTGAATTTATGATTCCCCTGAGTAACCCCCATCCAGAGCTGCTATACATACAGGTGATATGCTGCAAGGATTCAGGGGGCCCCAGACAAGCATATAGAGCTTAGTATTACCTAGGCAACCCTGAAAGGCAGTGTCTCATCTCTGCTCTCTACCTTCAGATTCCCAAAATTCCACGGCCATAACTGGTCATTTTTGAAAGGTAATTTTCTCTAGAATTTCTTTGAGGAAGGTCATGCTTTTGACCTGTGACTTTGATGTCAGGTGTTAATGGTACCCAGACTGTGAAGGAGACATTAAAAAAAAGATCAAAGGGAAAGGGGAAAAGGTTTCCTTCCCCTTGGGACATCCTTAAGTTCTTATTTAAGGAAGAAAAGAGGGGTATGTGTTAATGTTTCTCAATGTTCAATATGTCTTTAAAATTCCATTGGCAATTTAGCAACAAGGAGAGGGTTTCTCACATTTTTCTAGCACTTTTCAGAAGGTGATGATCAACCAGGACTTCTCAGAAGTCAAGTGAGGCCTCTTTCATTTTTTTAAACTCTGGCTTTATCAAATATAAATACCCAAACAGAGATACAAGAACTATGCCATAATTTAAATGTATATTAGAGAAATGAATGCACTTAACAAAAACATAATGTCATATGATCAAGCCATTCATAAGGAGAGTGAGATATTGACAAACAATATTAACTTATAGTTAAATATAGGATTTGTGGATTGGTGAAGAGTATGAAATACAGTTTCTAAAACACTTAAAAAACAGTTTTGGACAATATAGAGGGAACACATGCTGAAGTTTTCACAATATATCATCTGAATCATTAATGGAGAAACAGAAAGATGACAATACTAGTTAAAAAGGAGAATATAGGGCTTCCCTGGTGGTCCAGTGGGTAAAGATATCTCCTTGAAGTGTAAGGGGCACCAGTTCGATACCTGGTCTGGGAAGATCCGCAGAGCAGCTGGACCGATGTGTCCAATTACCGAGCCAAAGCTCTGGAGCGCATGCACCCAGAGCCAATGCTCTGTGACAACAGAAGCCACAGCGATGGGAGGCCCACACATGGGCCAAAGAATGAAGATGGATGAAAATGGACAAATGAAAGACCAGTGGAAGTGGCCCGCCTGCTCCCCTCCCTCCCCACCCCACCCCACTCCCAAATAAATAAATCTCTTTTTTTTTTTTTAAAGGAGAATATAAAGGACTTCCTTGGTGGTCCAGTGATTAAGACTCCATGCTTTCAATTCAGGGAGGCCAGGTTTGATCCTGTGCCAGGAAAATAGATCCCGCAACTAAGACCTTACACAGCCAACCTAAAAAAGCAAGTAAAATAAGAAAATTTAGGATGTTTATGGTCAACAGTTAATCCAGAAATGTTGATATAAGATTAATAAATTAGGTGCTCATTAGTGAGTAAGGCACGGAGCCAGGAAAGCATCTTCTTTGACTTTATTGTCTCAGAATCAGGAAAGAAATTCAGCACACCTTATAACTTTCATATAGTTTTAAATATCTGGACCTTAACCAATTGTGCAAACCAAGTTACCTGCCCCTGGAAAGTCAGGTGTCTGTTTAGCATGCTTGTTAGGCAGTGCTTCCCCGAGACACTAAAGGGTGCATCCTTATCCTTATTCCTTGTTTCTATGCTGTGGATATTTTTTCTTGGCAGGATACAAGTTAAAAATTGCACAATGGGCATCTGCCTGCAGTTCTATCCCTGTGTCTCTGTGACTGGCTGTTGTTTGACCCAGGAGCCCAGAGCAAACAGCCCATCTTACTTTCCCCAGCAGCATCTGAGTAAATAAGGAGAGTGAGATATTGACAAACAATATTAACTTATAGTTAAATATAGGATTTGTGGATTGGTGAAGAGTATGAAATACAGTTTCTAAAACACTTAAAAAACAGTTTTGGACAATATAGAGGGAACACATGCTGAAGTTTTCACAATATATCATCTGAATCATTAATGGAGAAACAGAAAGATGACAATACTAGTTAAAAAGGAGAATATAGGGCTTCCCTGGTGGTCCAGTGGGTAAAGATATCTCCTTGAAGTGTAAGGGGCACCAGTTCGATACCTGGTCTGGGAAGATCCGCAGAGCAGCTGGACCGATGTGTCCAATTACCGAGCCAAAGCTCTGGAGCGCATGCACCCAGAGCCAATGCTCTGTGACAACAGAAGCCACAGCGATGGGAGGCCCACACATGGGCCAAAGAATGAAGATGGATGAAAATGGACAAATGAAAGACCAGTGGAAGTGGCCCGCCTGCTCCCCTCCCTCCCCACCCCACCCCACCCCACTCCCAAATAAATAACTCTCTTTTTTTTTTTTTAAAGGAGAATATAAAGGACTTCCTTGGTGGTCCAGTGATTAAGACTCCATGCTTTCAATTCAGGGAGGCCAGGTTTGATCCTGTGCCAGGAAAATAGATCCCGCAACTAAGACCTTACACAGCCAACCTAAAAAAGCAAGTAAAATAAGAAAATTTAGGATGTTTATGGTCAACAGTTAATCCAGAAATGTTGATATAAGATTAATAAATTAGGTGCTCATTAGTGAGTAAGGCACGGAGCCAGGAAAGCATCTTCTTTGACTTTATTGTCTCAGAATCAGGAAAGAAATTCAGCACACCTTATAACTTTCATATAGTTTTAAATATCTGGACCTTAACCAATTGTGCAAACCAAGTTACCTGCCCCTGGAAAGTCAGGTGTCTGTTTAGCATGCTTGTTAGGCAGTGCTTCCCCGAGACACTAAAGGGTGCATCCTTATCCTTATTCCTTGTTTCTATGCTGTGGATATTTTTTCTTGGCAGGATACAAGTTAAAAATTGCACAATGGGCATCTGCCTGCAGTTCTATCCCTGTGTCTCTGTGACTGGCTGTTGTTTGACCCAGGAGCCCAGAGCAAACAGCCCATCTTACTTTCCCCAGCAGCATCTCAGTTTTGACCTTCAACTCCACAAAGACCAGTCCATTGCACTGGGATCCAAATTGAAAAAATTATTCTTGCACAATCAAGCTGTTTGATAGTAAACTGCACATTCATCAGGCAGATTTCTCCTGTTTAACAGCACTGCTGTGCTCTCCTGCTCGGAGGTGGCGATTCAACAGAGAACGATGAAGAGGTGAGAAGAGGCAGGCTGGTATGAAAGATGACTTTTTCAGACACAGTGCTTGAGGAGGGAAATTCAGTAAGGAGAAGCAGGGATAAATTGAAATGTTTGTGTAATAAAAGAGGTGGTCTCATCATGCTATTTTTAGAAATGAAAATTTTATGATTATGACTAACACATACCCATCTAATCCTATATGCTCCTTCATAGTGAATATTATTAGGGAATGCCTTGGGAATATGCTTTTATCTTTGAAATCTACTTATAGTCATTATTTCCTAGAGTTCTATTAAATCTGAAAAACTTATGCTAGCATGGTGTCAGTACATATTCATTATTTTTAAAACAAATTCTAAATTCACTTTGAAAATAGTTCACAGGAAAACTATAGGAAAAATAACAAGTATGACATAGAAAAATTCTAAATTTTCCAAAACAATCACTAGTTTTTTCCAGTTCAGCATCAATCCTAAAAAGTATCCAGACAATCCAGAAATCCATGTGCCCCCAGAGATACATGCAGATACTAATTTGACGTCTGGTTTAGTTTTTTAAAAACTGCTAAAAACCAAAGATCTGTCACCTGAATTTTCTGAGGTAGGCTTTGCTGTGCCTGTTCAGTCATTTCAGTTGGGCCTTCCTCTTTGTGACCCTATGAACTGTGGGTTGCCAGGCTCCTCTGTCAATGTGACTTTTCCAGGCAATAATACTGGAGTGGGTTGTCATGCCCTCCTCCAGTCGACCTTCCTGATCCAGGAATCAAACCCTAGTCTCTTGAGTCTCCTGCTTTATTTCATTTATTTATGTATTTAATATTTGCTTATTTGACTGAATTGGCTCTTATTTGTGGGATTTGGACCCTTTCGTTGCAGTATGTGGGATCTAGTTCCCGGACCAGGGATTGAACCCAGGCCTCCTGCACTGGGAGCACAGAGTCTTAGTCACTGGACCACCAGGAAAGTCCCGAGTTTCCTGCTTTAGAAGGTAAATTCTTTACTGCTGAAGTCCTCTGATGTGACAATTTTAACTGCCTTATCTAAAGGACCCACCACCTCATCTGAGAGGACTAAGGATATTTGGAGAGCATTGATATTTGAAAGTGAACCCAAGTTTTGTTTCAATTAATTCCTACTTGGTTGGGTTTTAAAATAATCTTGGGATTTTAATCTAGTGCTTGTTGAATAGTAATTATATGCATGTCCCTGAGCTTTATTTTTTCTCTAGATGGGTTCTTACCTTGTTTTATTTATCTTTATGTCTCCAGCACATATCCAAGTGAATGTCACATGCATGGAATATAATCAGTACATGCTTGGGGACTTGCTTGGTACACACACTCTGGTGTGGCATCTCACTTTCCCCAATGGCAAACTGTAGACAGTGCACACTAAGTGCAGAAGTGAGGAGAGTGGTAGTGTGATGACTGGAACCAGCATCTAATACCCTTTCAAGGAAAACCTCAGAAGATGTAAACCAGTCAGAGTGACAGGAAACTCAGGAAAACATATGTCTCATTTCCTTTAATGACTTAATGCTATGGACTAAAGGTTTGTGCCTGGACCCCAGATTCATATGTCAAACTATGATGGTATTGGGAAGGGGAGCATTTGGAAGGTGCTTAGGTGATAAGGATGGAGGCTACATGAATGGGATTCATGCTGTTATAAGACACACCAGGAAGAAGATCTCTTTGTCCTGTGAGAACACAGTGAGAAGATGACCATCTGTCACCAAATCGACTGACACTTGGATCTTGAACTCCTGGCCTCAAAACGGTAAGAAATAAATTTCTGTTGTTTAAGCCACCCAGTAAATGATATTCTTGTTATAACAATATGAACAGACTGAGACAAGATGAGGCTACCCATTTAGGGTTTGAAGACTTATCAATCATGGCACATCCTCCTTTAGAAAGAAAAACTTGAGGGACATGGCCAGTGAGGGTCTTCACTTACATGCTCACCAGGAGACCTGAGAGAGTTGGGTGTCTCTTGCTGAGTAATTTTGGTTCCTGAGGTAAGATTTAATATCAAGTCCTGATTCTAAGAATGAGAATTTTATTTGTTTTTTTTATTTTACATCTTTAGAGATTTTGGTGCTTGGGGAGCAAGGGTAATCACTTAACACCAACTTCACCCCAGTCAAAGGTCTGCAAAGCCAATTGCAGACACTTTAAAAACTGAAAATTATATACAACTGGTTGATAGCTCTTCCTGTATTTTTTTTAATTGAAGTTGATCAACAATGCTTTGTTTCAACTGTATGGTAAGGTGATTCATTTCTCTATCTACGTATTTTCTTTTGCAGATTCTTTTCCTATGTAAGCTATTAAAAACTACTGAGTATCATTTCAGCTGGTTGCAATTCTTATATATATATATTTTTTCTACCAGCTCATAACTAACAGTGAAAACATGGAGAATCAATAAGGAAAGGAAAAGAAACTGCAGTGAACTCAGCCTTTTTGTGAAGAATGCCTTCAGTAGGTATCATTTGTGTCCTCCTAGCAGAGCTAGCACAGAGGGCCTTAATGGAAGGAGAAAACCATTAAGAAACTAAGCATAATTAACCATCAGAATTCATTAGTGAAAACTATCAAGGTGCTTAACTAATTCTACAGGTTTAAAATTAGGCTTAATTTCCAGAAATAGACACACAGGGGAGATTTCTGCTGATAAAGCAGTTACAGGCATCTGAAAACCTCTTTTGTCTACCCGATGATCTTCAGGTTCTGGTATAGCCCCCGTTACAGCATGTCCAAATGACTAATGGCATTTGAATCTGGTCAATAACGGTAAGACACACCAGGAAGAAGATCTCTTTGTCCTGTGAGAACACAGTGAGAAGATGACCATCTGTCACCAAATCGACTGACACTTGGATCTTGAACTCCTGGCCTCAAAACGTAAGAAATAAATTTCTGTTGTTTAAGCCACCCAGTAAATGATATTCTTGTTATAACAATATGAACAGACTGAGACAAGATGAGGCTACCCATTTAGGGTTTGAAGACTTATCAATCATGGCACATCCTCCTTTAGAAAGAAAAACTTGAGGGACATGGCCAGTGAGGGTCTTCACTTACATGCTCACCAGGAGACCTGAGAGAGTTGGGTGTCTCTTGCTGAGTAATTTTGGTTCCTGAGGTAAGATTTAATATCAAGTCCTGATTCTAAGAATGAGAATTTTATTTGTTTTTTTTATTTTACATCTTTAGAGATTTTGGTGCTTGGGGAGCAAGGGTAATCACTTAACACCAACTTCACCCCAGTCAAAGGTCTGCAAAGCCAATTGCAGACACTTTAAAAACTGAAAATTATATACAACTGGTTGATAGCTCTTCCTGTATTTTTTTTAATTGAAGTTGATCAACAATGCTTTGTTTCAACTGTATGGTAAGGTGATTCATTTCTCTATCTACGTATTTTCTTTTGCAGATTCTTTTCCTATGTAAGCTATTAAAAACTACTGAGTATCATTTCAGCTGGTTGCAATTCTTATATATATATATTTTTTCTACCAGCTCATAACTAACAGTGAAAACATGGAGAATCAATAAGGAAAGGAAAAGAAACTGCAGTGAACTCACCCTTTTTTGTGAAGAATGCCTTCAGTAGGTATCATTTGTGTCCTCCTAGCAGAGCTAGCACAGAGGGCCTTAATGGAAGGAGAAAACCATTAAGAAACTAAGCATAATTAACCATCAGAATTCATTAGTGAAAACTATCAAGGTGCTTAACTAATTCTACAGGTTTAAAATTAGGCTTAATTTCCAGAAATAGACACACAGGGGAGATTTCTGCTGATAAAGCAGTTACAGGCATCTGAAAACCTCTTTTGTCTACCCGATGATCTTCAGGTTCTGGTATATTCTTCGTAAATCTTCCTCTCTCCACAGCTGAGAGAGACCTCATCCTAGACCTCATGCCCAGTCCCCCTCTCTGGAGAAAGGAGCTTGGAAAGTAAGAGATTCTTAATGTTCAGGGCTTCGTTCATTTACTTGCTCATTCATTTATCTAACAAATACTGATTGAATGCTTACGATGTGCCAGGAACTAATGTAGACGCTGAAAATAGAGATGTAGACAAGAGGGAAAAAAAAGCTCTCTGCTCTCAGGAACTCACATTCTAAAGCAGGGGTAGGTAATTTTTTTTCCCCATAAAAGGACCAGATAGTAAATAGTTTAGGCTCTCCGGGCCATGTGATTATTGCTTCAACTACTCAACTCTACCATTAAAGCAACAAAGCAGATACAGACAATATACAAATGAGGGTGGTATAGCTGCATTTCAATATAACTTTATTTACAAAAATTAGTACTGAATGAGATTCACCCGTGGGCCATAGTGGACCTTTTCTAGACTTTCATAATCATTGACCTTCCCTTCATTTTTTCCTCATTTTCAGTGTTAGTAGCCTGCAACACTCCCCACTCATTTTCTCAGCCATTTTGTTTTCAGGGGCAACCAATTTGCACATTGAAGTAAAGCAGGGGTCTGCTCCCTGCTGTGAGATTTTTCTGATGCTCCCTGAGTTTCACCTATTGAGAACACCAGGCAAATCCACACCTCTGTGATTATCTCTCAGGTTTGCCATCATCAGCCCCTGCCCACTTGCTGGAATTTGTGTCACTGAGTCTATGTAGATTCCTCTGGTACCAGAGGAAGTATTAGTCTATCCTCTTGTATCTGTTGTCTTTTGTCTACCAGTCTGGATTCTTTTCTAGGACTTCAAATTGTTAAGGGACCAGTAAGTCCACTAAGTGCCTGCAGTTCTAATTTCTGGATCTAGTCTAGAGCCTATCTATCTAGTCTACCACTCTACAATGAACCAGAAACAATGCAGCCACATCTCAAAAAGTATCATTACTTTAACTTCACTTGGCTTTCATATTGGTTGCTGGCTTACTTTGCAATGGATAAAGAAAGGCAAAGGGAGAACTATGTGCATGTAGATGCCTGTGTGTCCTGGTAGTCAGAAAGCAGCAACAGACCTGTGAAAATGTAATGTAAATGCAATGAGGCAGAGAACGTGTTGTGATCTCAACAATTGGCAACAGATTTCCACTTGGGCACAGAACTGTCTTTGTTGGAAAAAGTCTCTGTGGTCTTTCCTTTTCCTGCTGGGCAGCACTTGAGGGGAAGGTGTTACTTTTCTTAACAGAGGGGAAACAATTGCCAGTCCTTAGACCAGTGAAGTAGGAAGGATGATAACAAATAAAAAGAGGGTTGGGATGGGGGCAAAGATGGTACCAGTCTGATGGCAGGAGATTCACTCAAAAATGTCTTCAATAAACTCAATAAAATCCACAAAGATTTGGCACAAGGGAGCTTTGTTAGTGATTGGATAGTGACAATGGAGAAGGATCTGTTTACCTGGGGTTCCTATGAGAAGATGGTGAACATGCTGAAGATAAAGAGGCAGAGAAAGCAGGAGAATTGAATGATCATAAAGAGATGGACACGACTTAAGTGACTTAGTATGTATGTATGTACCCTTTACTCAGCAATTCCACGTATAAGACTATCATCCAGTTGTATTCACTCATTTGTAAAAAACTACCTGTATCAGGATGAGAAATTTAAAATAGCTTTGAACAAACATTTGTTCAGTTGCTCTGTCCTGTCCAACTCCTTGGACAGGCTTGCCTGTCCTTCACTATCTCCCAGACTTGCACAAACTCATGTCCATTGAGTTTATGACACCACGCAACCATCTCATCCTCTGTCACCCCCTTCTCCTACTGCCACCAATCTTTCCAGCATCAAGGTCTTTTCCAATGAGTTGTCTCTTTGCATCAGGTGGCCAAAGTATTAGAGCTTCAGCTTCAGCATCAATCCTTCCAATGAATATTCGGGGTTGATTTCCTTTCGAATGGACTGGTTTGATCTCCTTGCTGTCCAACGGCCTCTCAAGACTCTCCTTCAACACCAACAAAAGTTTGAAAGTATCAGTGCTTTGGTGCTCAGTCTTACTCTCACAACCATACATGACTACTGGAAAACCATAGCTTTGACTATATGGAATTTAGTCCACAAAGTGATGCCTCTGCTTTTTAACATGCTATTGAGGTTTGTCATAGCTTTTCTTTCAAGGAGAAACCATCTTTTAATTTCATGGCTACAATTACTGTCTGCAGTGATTTTGGCACCCAAGAAAATACAGTCTGTCATTGTTTTCCCTTCTTTTTGCCATGAAGTGATCATACCAGACGCCACAATCCAAGTTTTTTGAATGTTGAGTTTTAAGCCACCTATTTCACTCTCCTCTTTCACTTTCAACAGGGAAGGTGTTACTTTTCTTAACAGAGGGAAACAATTGCCAGTCCTTAGACCAGTGAAGTAGGAAGGATGATAACAAATAAAAGAGGGTTGGGATGGGGGCAAAGATGGTACCAGTCTGATGGCAGGAGATTCACTCAAAAATGTCTTCAATAAACTCAATAAAATCCACAAAGATTTGGCACAAGGGAGCTTTGTTAGTGATTGGATAGTGACAATGGAGAAGGATCTGTTTACCTGGGGTTCCTATGAGAAGATGGTGAACATGCTGAAGATAAAGAGGCAGAGAAAGCAGGAGAATTGAATGATCATAAAGAGATGGACACGACTTAAGTGACTTAGTATGTATGTATGTACCCTTTACTCAGCAATTCCACGTATAAGACTATCATCCAGTTGTATTCACTCATTTGTAAAAAGCTACCTGTATCAGGATGAGAAATTTAAAATAGCTTTGAACAAACATTTGTTCAGTTGCTCTGTCCTGTCCAACTCCTTGGACAGGCTTGCCTGTCCTTCACTATCTCCCAGACTTGCACAAACTCATGTCCATTGAGTTTATGACACCACGCAACCATCTCATCCTCTGTCACCCCCTTCTCCTACTGCCACCAATCTTTCCAGCATCAAGGTCTTTTCCAATGAGTTGTCTCTTTGCATCAGGTGGCCAAAGTATTAGAGCTTCAGCTTCAGCATCAATCCTTCCAATGAATATTCGGGGTTGATTTCCTTTCGAATGGACTGGTTTGATCTCCTTGCTGTCCAACGGCCTCTCAAGACTCTCCTTCAACACCAACAAAAGTTTGAAAGTATCAGTGCTTTGGTGCTCAGTCTTACTCTCACAACCATACATGACTACTGGAAAACCATAGCTTTGACTATATGGAATTTAGTCCACAAAGTGATGCCTCTGCTTTTTAACATGCTATTGAGGTTTGTCATAGCTTTTCTTTCAAGGAGAAACCATCTTTTAATTTCATGGCTACAATTACTGTCTGCAGTGATTTTGGCACCCAAGAAAATACAGTCTGTCATTGTTTTCCCTTCTTTTTGCCATGAAGTGATCATACCAGACGCCACAATCCAAGTTTTTTGAATGTTGAGTTTTAAGCCACCTATTTCACTCTCCTCTTTCACTTTCATCAAGTGGATTTTTAGTTCCTTTTTGTCTTCTTCCATTAGGGTGGTGTCATCTGCATATCTGTAGTTATTAATATTTTTCCTGGCAATCTTGATTCCAGTTTGTGCTTTATCCAGCGTAACATTTCATGTGATGTACTCTGCATATGTTAAATATCAGGGTGACAATATATAGTCTTAATGTACTCTTTCCCCAGTTTTGAGCCAGTCTGTTGTTCCATGTCCAGTTCTAACTGTTGCTTTTTGTTCTCATACAAGTTTCTCAGGAGGAAGGTAAGGTGGTCTGGTATTCCCATCTCTTTAAGAATTCTCCACAGTTTGCAGTGATCCACACAGTCAAAGGCTTTAATGTAGTCAATGAAGCAGAAGTAGATGTTCTTTTGGAATTCTTCTGCTTTTCCATGATCCAACAGATGTTGGCAATTTGATCTCTTGTTCCTCTGCCTTTTTTAAATCCAGCTTGTACATCTGGAAGCTCTTGGTTCTCATACTGCTGAACCCTAGGTTGAAGGATTTTGCACTTTACCTTGCTAGCATGTGAAATGAGTACAATGGTGTGATAGTTTGAACATTCTTTGGTATAGCTCTTCTTGGGTTTGGAATGAAAACTGACCTTTTCCAATCCTGTGGCCACTGCTGGGTTTTCTACATTTGCTGGCATACATAGTGCAGCACTTTAACAACATCACTTTTTAGGATTTGAAATAGCTTAGCTGAAATTCCATCACCTTTAACATACTTCTAAGGCTCTTGTTACCTGTAGTAATATTTCTCATTGTCCCCCCCCCCGGTTTGCATTTGGTGCTAGCTCTCACAACCATACATGACTACTGGAAAACCATAGCTTTGACTATATGGAATTTAGTCCACAAAGTGATGCCTCTGCTTTTAACATGCTATTGAGGTTTGTCATAGCTTTTCTTTCAAGGAGAAACCATCTTTTAATTTCATGGCTACAATTACTGTCTGCAGTGATTTTGGCACCCAAGAAAATACAGTCTGTCATTGTTTTCCCTTCTTTTTGCCATGAAGTGATCATACCAGACGCCACAATCCAAGTTTTTTGAATGTTGAGTTTTAAGCCACCTATTTCACTCTCCTCTTTCACTTTCATCAAGTGGATTTTTAGTTCCTTTTTGTCTTCTTCCATTAGGGTGGTGTCATCTGCATATCTGTAGTTATTAATATTTTTCCTGGCAATCTTGATTCCAGTTTGTGCTTTATCCAGCGTAACATTTCATGTGATGTACTCTGCATATGTTAAATATCAGGGTGACAATATATAGTCTTAATGTACTCTTTCCCCAGTTTTGAGCCAGTCTGTTGTTCCATGTCCAGTTCTAACTGTTGCTTTTTGTTCTCATACAAGTTTCTCAGGAGGAAGGTAAGGTGGTCTGGTATTCCCATCTCTTTAAGAATTCTCCACAGTTTGCAGTGATCCACACAGTCAAAGGCTTTAATGTAGTCAATGAAGCAGAAGTAGATGTTCTTTTGGAATTCTTCTGCTTTTTCTATGATCCAACAGATGTTGGCAATTTGATCTCTTGTTCCTCTGCCTTTTTTAAATCCAGCTTGTACATCTGGAAGCTCTTGGTTCTCATACTGCTGAACCCTAGGTTGAAGGATTTTGCACTTTACCTTGCTAGCATGTGAAATGAGTACAATGGTGTGATAGTTTGAACATTCTTTGGTATAGCTCTTCTTGGGTTTGGAATGAAAACTGACCTTTTCCAATCCTGTGGCCACTGCTGGGTTTTCTACATTTGCTGGCATACATAGTGCAGCACTTTAACAACATCACTTTTTAGGATTTGAAATAGCTTAGCTGAAATTCCATCACCTTCACTAACTTTGTTTGTAGTTATGCTTCCTAAGGTCTGCTTGACTTCATACTCCTGAATATCCAGCTCCAGGTGAGTGATCAAACGGCTGTGATTATCTAGGTCATTAAGATCTTTTCTGTGTACTTCTTTTGTGTATCTTTTCACCACTTCTTAATTTCTTCTTCTGTTAGGTTCATACAAATTCTGTCCTTTATTGTGCCCATCTTTGCATGAAATGTTCTCTTAATATCTCGTATTTACTTGAAGAGATCTCTAGTCTTTCCCATTCTACTGTTTTTCCTCTATTTCTTTGCATTGTTCACTTATGAAGGTTTTCTTATCTCTCCTTGCTATTTGTTGAAACTCTGCATTCAGATTTACAAATAAATATAATTAATATAAAGATGACAGTATATATTCTCTCTCTCTATATATATATACATATGTATGTGTGTATATATATATATATATATATTGAATATTTCCCCAAATTTCCTTTTAAAAACCTACAAACCACTCTTAGCTCTCTGGTCATATGAAAATGGCCCTACAGACTGTGGTTGACTGCCTTCAGCTCTACACCAGTTTACAGTGGGTGGCAGCAAAATGACAGGCACTCTACATCAAGGAAACGGGCTTACCACTTCTTTCCCTTAACTCTGCCAGTGCACTGCTGCTCTAGGCAGATGAGTAGTTTTCCTGAGTCCCAATAGACTGATGTCACCGGGCATATGACTCTCCCTTCTCCTCTCACCTGCTACACTCCTGGGGTGGGAAATGGAATCGTAAGTCAGGGCCTGATAAATAGTGATAAATAGATACCAGGGAAAAGTATTATTAAAAAAAATTAGATTAGTGAAAGGGGAACTTTAATGGTGGACTTTGGCACAAGAAGATGGGAGAGTCCTATGTCTAATAGATGAGCATGTTGTCTTTATGGTGAAGAATGACAAAAAACTGGGAGGAAGATTAATTTATTTCACCTGGAGTGCATGTGGGTTGCTTCAGAGTAAAGCAGCCTCCTAGATACTCTGATTTTGGGACAAGTTTGCAGAGGGGCATGAGATGTGGTCAGTGGTGGAGACTGTGGGAGGCATGGCACAGATGTGGCTGCTGTGTGTCCAGGTTAGCTTCCTGCCTGGAACTGGAGCCTGGAGCTGATAGCACTGTTAGGAAGAGTCACGAAACCTTGAGAAGCTGCAGGACTTCACTGCATATAACCTCTACCAAGCACCAAGGACTTTAGTTCTAGGTTAGTTCCATGCAGATTTAGATGAGTTACACGTCAATTTCCTCATCTGCAGAATGAGAGGATTGGGCAGTTGGTGATATATGATGGCTCTTCTAGCTCAAAGATTCTGTAAATATACGATACTGAATTGAAACTCTCCAATTTTAAGACAGAACTCCAAGCCCAGGGGTTCTTTTGTAATATTTTTCTCTTCATTGCATATTATTTTTTTAATTCACCATCTAGAGTTCCCCTTTTCTATCAATTCACCTAGAACAAAAAGAATATGATACAGTAAGTCATCTCATACAGGTTTTTTCTTTATTTAACAGACAGAACATGGTTATCAACCTCATGGAACTCAGTCTAGAGTCAGAATTGGACAAGTAAACAATAATGAAATGCATACTATGAAAATAGAGATTGGATCTTAAAATGAGGTACACATGAACTCATTTATAAAACAGAAATAGACTCACAGATGTACAAAAAAAAAAAAAAGACTTATAGTAACCAAGGGGAAAGAGGGGAGAGGGATGAACTGGGAGACTGGGATTGACTGGTATGCACTGTGCTGTGTGTGCTGTCTCTCCAGTCATGTAGGACTCTCTGTAACCCTGTGGACTGTAGCTCTCCAAGATCCTTTGTCTATGGGATTTTCCAGGCAAGAATACTGGCGTGGCTTGCCATTTCCTTCTTCAGAGGTTATTCCTGACCTAGCAATCAAAGCCAGGTCTTCCACATTGCAGGCAGATTCTTTACATCTGAGCCAGCAGGGAAGTCCCATATATACACTACTATATGTAAAATGGGCTTCCCTGGTGACTCATGGAGTTGCAAAGATTTGGACATGACTGAACAACTAAGCACATATATAAAATAGATAACTAATAAGGACCTACTGTATAGCACAAGAAATTCTACTCAATACACTGTAATGACCTATATGAGAAAGAAACTTAAAAAGTGAATACATGTATATGAATAACTGTTTCACTTTCCTGTACCACAGAAATGAGCACAACATTGTAAATCAACTCTACTGTAATAAAATTAATTTTTAAAAGAAACACACACACACACACACACACACACACACACACATATATATATACACACACACATTAAGAGAGAGGATTCCTTGGAAAATATGAAAAGGGCACCTCTCCAAGTCTCAGAAATATCAAGGAAGGCATTTAAGGGGGAGAGCTTGAAGTGTTGCAGACAAGAAGGTGCAGTGTCTACAAAGACAAAAAGGCACATTCTATGAAATGAAAGTCTTATAGGTGAATAGAGTTAAGCATGTGAGGAAGATAAGTTACAGGTGAGATAGGAAAGGCAAGCCAGTTCGCCCAGAATGACAAGCAATACCCTAATAGCCATCGAAGGATTTTAAGCAAGGAGATGACATGATCATATTTCAATTTTATAAAGCTGATTTGGGCTACAGTGCTGAGACCAGCCTTCACCCTGAAGATTGGAAGCAGGGAAATCAGTTAGAAGGATTTGACAATTGTCCAAGGGGAGGAGGTCCACATGAACTCATTTATAAAACAGAAATAGACTCACAGATGTACAAAAAAAAAAAGACTTATAGTAACCAAGGGAAAGAGGGAGAGGATGAACTGGGAGACTGGGATTGACTGGTATGCACTGTGCTGTGTGTGCTGTCTCTCCAGTCATGTAGGACTCTCTGTAACCCTGTGGACTGTAGCTCTCCAAGATCCTTTGTCTATGGGATTTTCCAGGCAAGAATACTGGCGTGGCTTGCCATTTCCTTCTTCAGAGGTTATTCCTGACCTAGCAATCAAAGCCAGGTCTTCCACATTGCAGGCAGATTCTTTACATCTGAGCCAGCAGGGAAGTCCCATATATACACTACTATATGTAAAATGGGCTTCCCTGGTGACTCATGGAGTTGCAAAGATTTGGACATGACTGAACAACTAAGCACATATATAAAATAGATAACTAATAAGGACCTACTGTATAGCACAAGAAATTCTACTCAATACACTGTAATGACCTATATGAGAAAGAAACTTAAAAAGTGAATACATGTATATGAATAACTGTTTCACTTTCCTGTACCACAGAAATGAGCACAACATTGTAAATCAACTCTACTGTAATAAAATTAATTTTTAAAAGAAACACACACACACACACACACACACACACACACACATATATATATACACACACACATTAAGAGAGAGGATTCCTTGGAAAATATGAAAAGGGCACCTCTCCAAGTCTCAGAAATATCAAGGAAGGCATTTAAGGGGGAGAGCTTGAAGTGTTGCAGACAAGAAGGTGCAGTGTCTACAAAGACAAAAAGGCACATTCTATGAAATGAAAGTCTTATAGGTGAATAGAGTTAAGCATGTGAGGAAGATAAGTTACAGGTGAGATAGGAAAGGCAAGCCAGTTCGCCCAGAATGACAAGCAATACCCTAATAGCCATCGAAGGATTTTAAGCAAGGAGATGACATGATCATATTTCAATTTTATAAAGCTGATTTGGGCTACAGTGCTGAGACCAGCCTTCACCCTGAAGATTGGAAGCAGGGAAATCAGTTAGAAGGATTTGACAATTGTCCAAGTGAGAGACATGAGGGTGGGCTTACCAGTGGGCAAGACGGATGGAGAGAATGACTGGAGAGATACATGTTTGAAATTAGGAACTCATGAGAGGTGGTCATTGATTAACCACGGAGGGTGAGAGATGGGCTGATGTCGAGGATCCAGTTCCAGTTCCATAGAAGTGCTGCATATGGAGGGAGGATAAAGAGGTGGAGGGGCAGCCATGGTTTGAGGTGGGGTGGAAAGAGATGGTGAGTTTGGTTCTGGGCATCAATTTTGAGGGTCTTGGGGACATTCCTCTGAGATGCCCATTATGGTCTGAAGCTCAGCAGCACACTCTGGTTCAGAGACATGAATCTGAGACTCAAAGTTATTGAGGTCAAGGCAAGAGCTAGGTGATCAGTGAGACAGAGTGCAGGGATGGTGCACAGAAGTCCAGGTCAGCACCATTTAAAGAGAACAGCAGCACCTAAGGGGGTGCATAAAAGGCGGACCTTCTAAATGAGGTCCACTTCCAAAAGAAAGTGGACGTTCCAAAACAAGAAATGACAGGCACAAATGTGGGATGGGTGGGGTCAGAGGAACCAGGAAGGAGAGCTCCAAGGAGATCATGGGTGTGCTGTGCTAAGGTACTTCAATCTTGTCCAACTCTTTGTGATCCCTATGGACTGTAGCTGGCCAACTTTCTCTGTCCATGGGATTCCTCAGGCAAGAATACTGGAGTCTATTGCCATGCCCTCCTCCAGGGATCTTCTGCACCCAGGAACTGAGCTTGTATCTCTTATGTTTCCTGCATTGGCGGGTGGATTCTTTACCACTAGTGCACCTGGGAAGCCAGGGGACTATGACCAGGGCTAAATGCTGCTGCTTCTTGATTAAGGGCCTAAATGACTGAAAATGGCCGTTGCATTCAACTCCAAAGAAGACTTTGGAGATTGCAGTACAAATATGAAGAGTCGAATGAGGAAAAATAAGTACAGGGTGAGATAGGAAAGGCAAGCCAGTTCGCCCAGAATGACAAGCAATACCCTAATAGCCATCGAAGGATTTTAAGCAAGGAGATGACATGATCATATTTCAATTTTATAAAGCTGATTTGGGCTACAGTGCTGAGACCAGCCTTCACCCTGAAGATTGGAAGCAGGGAAATCAGTTAGAAGGATTTGACAATTGTCCAAGTGAGAGACATGAGGGTGGGCTTACCAGTGGGCAAGACGGATGGAGAGAATGACTGGAGAGATACATGTTTGAAATTAGGAACTCATGAGAGGTGGTCATTGATTAACCACGGAGGGTGAGAGATGGGCTGATGTCGAGGATCCAGTTCCAGTTCCATAGAAGTGCTGCATATGGAGGGAGGATAAAGAGGTGGAGGGGCAGCCATGGTTTGAGGTGGGGTGGAAAGAGATGGTGAGTTTGGTTCTGGGCATCAATTTTGAGGGTCTTGGGGACATTCCTCTGAGATGCCCATTATGGTCTGAAGCTCAGCAGCACACTCTGGTTCAGAGACATGAATCTGAGACTCAAAGTTATTGAGGTCAAGGCAAGAGCTAGGTGATCAGTGAGACAGAGTGCAGGGATGGTGCACAGAAGTCCAGGTCAGCACCATTTAAAGAGAACAGCAGCACCTAAGGGGGTGCATAAAAGGCGGACCTTCTAAATGAGGTCCACTTCCAAAAGAAAGTGGACGTTCCAAAACAAGAAATGACAGGCACAAATGTGGGATGGGTGGGGTCAGAGGAACCAGGAAGGAGAGCTCCAAGGAGATCATGGGTGTGCTGTGCTAAGGTACTTCAATCTTGTCCAACTCTTTGTGATCCCTATGGACTGTAGCTGGCCAACTTTCTCTGTCCATGGGATTCCTCAGGCAAGAATACTGGAGTCTATTGCCATGCCCTCCTCCAGGGGATCTTCTGCACCCAGGAACTGAGCTTGTATCTCTTATGTTTCCTGCATTGGCGGGTGGATTCTTTACCACTAGTGCACCTGGGAAGCCAGGGGACTATGACCAGGGCTAAATGCTGCTGCTTCTTGATTAAGGGCCTAAATGACTGAAAATGGCCGTTGCATTCAACTCCAAAGAAGACTTTGGAGATTGCAGTACAAATATGAAGAGTCGTAATGAGGATAAAATCCAGATGACAGTGCCCAGGGAGGAGAGGGCTAGGAGTTCAATACTAAGCATCATTCTCTGTTGAGAAACCAGGCTGGGAAGAGAGGAGAGAGAAGGAAGCAGGTATATTTGTGGAAGCATTTCTTCTTTAGAAAGTAGGAGAGACTTGAGGATGTTTAGATGCAGTTGAGAAAGGGTCATTAAAGGAAGAGACTGTGGCTCCAGAGAAAACAGAGGTAGACAGGTCAGAGGAAAGCCCTAGAAGGAGGAAGGGCTTAGGCCTGGAGGGGAGATGTAGTGTTCGACATGGGAATACAGAGCAAAGGACAGGGGGATTCTCTCCTTTAATAGCTACTAATTCCTTCATGAATTCCTTCTGCTAAGCCCTTGTTCATAGTGTCAGAATGTTCTTCACATTTGCTTCATGACCATCCTATCCACTTATAAGACCCAAGCCTTTGCAGTGATCAACTTCTCTTCTGCTGTGCACAATTACAGATTTGCCCCACTTTATTAATCTCTAAATATTAGCTGTGTTTTTATGCCATCTTTCTCCTACTAGGTTGGATGCACGTCAAGGGCAAGAAATAAGCTATGCAGTTTTCAATGTTTCCCCCTGTGTTGGGACACAGCAGATACTCTAAGAAAGACTTTTTGATTCATTGGCTCAAAATTGAAAAAACGTCATTTGGTAATATCTCCTTCACCCCAGCCTCTTCAAATAAGGAATGGAGATTGCAAGGGTGGAGTCACATTCGATGGTATACAGAGGAAGAGGCCAGGGGCTTTGGAGACAGAGAATGGGGTTAAATAGCTCGATTCTGACATTTATTAGCTGTTTGGTGCTGGGCAAATCACTTAACAGTTCTGGGTCTCCATTTCCTCTTCTCTAATTCAGAGTTAATATCATTTACCTGACTGAGGATGAAAAGCATTAAGTAGCCTTGTCGCTTAAAACATGTTAAGTCAGGATTTATGTCTTACAATCAAAAACATCCTAATGTGGAATTCCAAGGTAGGAAATTTATATTTAATATAGAAAGAAGGGGCAATGATTTAAGGTTGTTGAGGGGCTGCCGTTTTTACATGTGATATGATCACATATGATTGTGAGTGCTGCATGACAAATGCAGTAGCATGTGATGTGATCATGTATTAGTGTGTACTATGTGAACTATGTGTAGAAGAGGACGGAATCTGACTGTGTGATTGTTTGTAGCATGGGCTTCCCAGGTGGTGCCACTAGGAAAGAACTCGCCTGCCAGTGAAGGAGACATAAGAGACACGGGTTCCATCCCTGGGTCAGGAGGCTCCCCTGGCGTAGGAAATGGCAACCTGCTTGAATAGTCTTTCCTGGAAAAGCCCATGGACAAAGGAGCCTGGCAAACCGCAATCCATGGAGTCGAAAACAGTCTAATATGACTGAAGGACAGGGGGATTCTCTCCTTTAATAGCTACTAATTCCTTCATGAATTCCTTCTGCTAAGCCCTTGTTCATAGTGTCAGAATGTTCTTCACATTTGCTTCATGACCATCCTATCCACTTATAAGACCCAAGCCTTTGCAGTGATCAACTTCTCTTCTGCTGTGCACAATTACAGATTTGCCCCACTTTATTAATCTCTAAATATTAGCTGTGTTTTTATGCCATCTTTCTCCTACTAGGTTGGATGCACGTCAAGGGCAAGAAATAAGCTATGCAGTTTTCAATGTTTCCCCCTGTGTTGGGACACAGCAGATACTCTAAGAAAGACTTTTTGATTCATTGGCTCAAAATTGAAAAAACGTCATTTGGTAATATCTCCTTCACCCCAGCCTCTTCAAATAAGGAATGGAGATTGCAAGGGTGGAGTCACATTCGATGGTATACAGAGGAAGAGGCCAGGGGCTTTGGAGACAGAGAATGGGGTTAAATAGCTCGATTCTGACATTTATTAGCTGTTTGGTGCTGGGCAAATCACTTAACAGTTCTGGGTCTCCATTTCCTCTTCTCTAATTCAGAGTTAATATCATTTACCTGACTGAGGATGAAAAGCATTAAGTAGCCTTGTCGCTTAAAACATGTTAAGTCAGGATTTATGTCTTACAATCAAAAACATCCTAATGTGGAATTCCAAGGTAGGAAATTTATATTTAATATAGAAAGAAGGGGCAATGATTTAAGGTTGTTGAGGGGCTGCCGTTTTTACATGTGATATGATCACATATGATTGTGAGTGCTGCATGACAAATGCAGTAGCATGTGATGTGATCATGTATTAGTGTGTACTATGTGAACTATGTGTAGAAGAGGACGGAATCTGACTGTGTGATTGTTTGTAGCATGGGCTTCCCAGGTGGTGCCACTAGGAAAGAACTCGCCTGCCAGTGAAGGAGACATAAGAGACACGGGTTCCATCCCTGGGTCAGGAGGCTCCCCTGGCGTAGGAAATGGCAACCTGCTTGAATAGTCTTTCCTGGAAAAGCCCATGGACAAAGGAGCCTGGCAAACCGCAATCCATGGAGTCGCAAACAGTCTAATATGACTGAGTGAATGAGCTTGCGAATAATAAATAATTGTAGCATGTGACATAATATGAGAGAGCGTGTGATAAGGCTTGTAGTAAGTAGTGTGCACTATGTGGCATACAATATATGATGACAGTGTGTGAGATAATTGTGCAGCTGTGTGTACTCTGTGACATGCGACATAGGATGAAAGTACATGACATGACTGTGTAGCAGTGTGTACTGGGTACAGGCATATATGATGATGTATAGGACATGGTTGTTGGGTGGCAGACACTGTGCTTTGTGTGAGTAGGAGAGTGCAGCATATGACTCTATTCTTGCTCTGGGGCGATTAACCCTGCACCGCAGGGGCTTTGGAATGGGAAGTAGAAACCAGCCGGCAGGCGTGTTCAGGCTGTTTAGCTGGCCCAGGTGAGCAGTGATCAGGGCACTGGCAGGGGATTGGAATGGGAGGAGATGTGAGAGATAGGAAGCAGCATATGCCACCTGGATGTCCTGCAGGCAGCTCAGCCTAACCTGTCTAAAACTGAAACCCTTATCTTCCTCTTGCTTTCCCTCACAGGTAGTGGCACAATCCAGTTGCCCGAGCAGGATCCTGTGAGTCATCTCAGTCCTGGCTTTTCCCATCACTTCGCCACACCATGAATTTGGCCACTGACAGCTGTGTCAATGTCAAAAAGTTTCTGACTCCTGGCCTCTGCTCTGCTTTCCTAGGGTTCCCTGAGAATCATGGGCCACAAGAGCTGTTAGAATGCCAAAAGGAGAGAAAGGCCAAGGACATATCCTTGGTGACACCTCAGGAATAGGAGTAGGAAGAGGCATGGTCAGAGGAGTAGAAAGAAAACAGGAACAGAAACCAAAGATAATGGCAAAGTGTAAAGGACTCTAGTCTGTAAAATCCAACCCAACAAAGGTGCCGAGGAGGAGGAGGAGGCCTAGAAGAAAGCACCATGTCCGTAGTCAGGGCTGTAGCCAACTTCTCCACCAATGAGAAGGCAGGGAAATGTCCACAGGCAGAATTGCAGCTAACTTCTCCACCCGTGAGAAGGCAGGGAAAGCCTGTGCATTTGTAACTCTGAGATACGGGATGCAAAGGCAAAATTCCATGCAAATAATCTTCTTTTGGCACTCTGTAGATGAGAAAAAATAAGGGGCAAATTGTTGAAACCAAACTTCAGGAGGTGGAAAGCAGAATCCTTAATTCAAATGAGCACAGCAGGTACACATTTCTTCAGTCAACAAACACAGGTGTGGAAAACAAATGTAATTGTCTTTGTTTTCCTACAATTGAAGTGAGCTTCTGTCTTGAGCTTCCTTTTCACTTAAAAGCTTAATATAAAATATTCTGTGGAAAATGGCGCAGCCGCTATGGAAGACAATAAGGTTGTTCCTCAAAAGGAACTACCATATGATCTAGCAGTTTCACTGCCGGGTAGATGCTCAAAGGAATAGAAAGAACCTCAAAGAAGATACTGGTACACCTAGGTTTATGTCAGCATTTACTCACAATAACCACAATGTGGATGAAATTCAAGTTATCATGGAGGAATGAAAGCATACAATGTGGTATATCCATACATAGCAATATTATTCGGCAATAAAATGAAGGAAATCCTAACACATGTTATAACATCGAGGATCAATCTTAATGACATCATGTTAAGTGAAATGGGCCAGACACAAAAGGACAAATGCTGTGTGATTTCATTTATATGAGCTACCTAGATAGTGTGATTGATAGAAACAAAAAGAAGAGACAGGGATGGGGAGGAATGGTAGGGACTTCCCGAGTGTAGAGTTTCAGTTTTGCAAGATGAAAAGGTTGTGATGTTAACATAGCATGAATGGACTTAATGGTAATGTAAAGTTTAAAATGATAAACTTAAGACAGTAGATATTATATGTATTTTACCACAAATTAAAGAAGAGATGAGAGGCAAGAAAATGATTTTGGTACGTTTCATCTAAAATATTCCAAAGATATAAAGCTACTTGTATTATTCTTATTGGTTTGGTTTGCTTGCATGCTCAGTCACTCAGTCATGTCCAACTCTTTGCAATTCTGTGGACTGAAGCCCTCCAGGATTGGATTCTCCAGGCAAGAACACTGGAGTGGGTTGCTATTTCTTCCTCCAGGGGATTTTCCCAGCAAAGGATTGAATCTGCATCTCCTGTATTGGCAGGAGGGTTCTTTACCACTGAGCCAGCTGGGAAGTCCATTTTAGATTTAAGCTCAGGCAATAGAGGATTTTCTTGTCCCTCTCTGTGGGTTCACTCGACAGCACAGAACAGAAATGGGGGAGGGCATGAATAAGATGCTAATCTGCACTAAAATATCCTCTTTGGACATACACTGGGATCACCCAGTGACCGCGTCCCTCTAGATGCTCAGAGGGTCCCCAGCCAGAGGGTCTCTGCCAGCTTTTGCTGTAGGACCACTTGCTGTGACCAAGAGTTCCTTCATGTCAGTCAGTTTATGATGGACACTTCAGTTGTTTCCAATACTGAGGATTACGAGCAGTATTTCTATGAACATCCTTGTATGTGTTTGTGGTGAACATATGTTCACATTTCTGTTGGGCATGTAACTAAAAAGGAAACTATTCAGCCATGGGGTCTGCATATGTTCAGATTTAGTAAATACTGCTGCACAGTTTTTCAACTGGTTTACCAATGTACACTCCCATCAGCAGTGCACAAGGGCTTTGATTGTTTCACCAACACTTGGTCTTTTAATTTTGGCTGCAGTGGGTCTGCATTGCTGCATGTGGGCTTTCTTTAGTTGCAGCAAGCACAGGCCCTGCAGTTGCAGAGTTCAGGCTTCTCCTTACAGAGGGAGAAATTCTTTGGTATTAATGTTCTCCAGTTGTGGGTCACCCACTCAAAAGATATGGGATTTGATTTTATCTTGGTTTCACTCCTCCTTCCATCTAGGTGTGATTTATTCTTTGTCTTCAGATGTGAGGTATCTTTTTTTAGTAGGTCCAGTGCCCTCCTTCTGATGCTTGTTCAGCAGCTAGTCGCAATTTTGGTGCTCTCACAGGACGAGATGTGTGCGTGTCCTTCTAGTCCACCATCTTGGGCTGGAACTCTGCATATTAGAGGTAGGCAACCTTAATGGTAGTGACAACTATTCAGATCTTGGAAAAAGAATGGAGGCAGAAGAATGGATAAATGACCTGGAGGACGGAATTGTGAAAATCATGCTTAGAGAACAGAATGTAGGAAAAATAAAGAAAAGAAATGAAGACAGCCTAAAAGATCACTGGGACAACATTTAATTCACCAATATTTGCATAATAGGGGTCCCAGAAGGAGAAGAGAGAGAGAGAAAGGACCTGAGGAAATATTTGAAGAGTTAATAGCTGAAAGTTTCTCTAGCATGGGAAAAGCTATAGCCAACCAAATCCAGGCAGCACAGAAAGTCTCAGGCAGGATGAGGAACACAGCAAGAAACACAGTAATCAAACTGACAAAAATTAAAGACAGAGGTAAAACATTAAAAGCAACAAGGGAAAAATGACAAATAACATACAAGGGAATTCCCATCAGGCAGCTGATTTCTCAACAGAAACTTTTACAAGCCAGTAGAGAATGGCATGACATATTTAAAGTGATGAAAGGGAAGAACCTACCACCAAGAATACTCTATCCAGCAAGACTTTCTTTCAGATTGATGGAGAGATCAAAAGTTTTCCAGACAAACAAAAGTTTAGAAAATTCAGCACCACCAAAGCAGCTTTACAACAAAGGCTAAAAGAACTTCTCTAGGGAGGAAACACAAGAGAAAGTGAAGACCTACAGAAAATAAATCCAAAACAATTAAGAAAATGGTATTAGGATTATACATATTAATAATTAACATATTTAAATGGGTAAAATGCACCAACCAAAAGACATGGACTGGCTGGGTGAATGAAAACATCTGCATGTATAACCTCCACCTACCACATCACTCTGTGGTCCCCCCCAATTGTAAGCAATTATTTTATATTGCTAATTATGTTCCCATTATGGTTTACAATTGTAATTATCTTTTCTTTTCTGATTGTGAAAACTGATAAACATCTTTTACTATTATGGTTATGTAACTATTACTGATTTAATACCATTGTATTATGATTGGTCAACAGAAAAAAATAGAACTCTGTATCACCAAAACTACAATTTAATAGAAAAATCTGTAATTGTGTTTTAAAATCCAGAAACATATCAGAACTATTTGAATTTTTTGAGAAATACAAATGCCCAGGTATTTCTTTTCTTCTCCTAAGATCCAGATGTGTTTTTTTTTTTTAACATTTTATTTTATTTCTTTATCTTTTTGAGGGTGTGGGGTGGGGAGGGGAGGGGGATGGGCGGGCCACTTCTATTGGTCATTCACTTCTCTATTTTCATCCGTCTTTGTTCTTCGGCCCCTGTGGGCGTCTCATCGCGGTGGCCTCTGTTGTCGCAGAGTGCCGGCTCTGGGCGCATGCGCGCCAGAGCTCTGGCTCGGTAATTGGACACATCAGTCCAGCCGCTCCGCGGCATGTGGGATCTTCCCAGGCCAGGGATCAAACCAGCGCCCCTTGCAGTGCAAGGCGGTGTCCTTACCCGCTGGACCACCAGGGGAAGCCCCAGATGTGTTTTTAATGAGCAGTAGCGTTTAAAAATAACTGAACTATATGGCAACCTTTTACCTAGTTTATTTTACCTTTCTAATTTCACGTCCAGTGCTTCTATTTCATTTATGTTTTCCAATTTCTCCATCTCTTCTCTTTTTTTGATGTTCTTTCTCAAGCCTTTAGCAAGTGTAGTAGAAAAGTTTTTGTATAAAGATACAAATACGTATTATATATATATTGATATATATATTTTGGAAAACTTAGGAATTTTTGCCTAACTAAAAAAATGATATTTTGATTCCACTTGTTTGACTTAGTATGAATAGAATGCTAGATTTCTAATTAACAAATAGATATGCAACAAGCAACAAAAGTTTACTGTATAGCACAGGGAACTATAGTGAATATCTTTTAATGACCTATGATGGAAAACAATTTCAAAAACAATGTATGCGTATCTGTGTAACTGAATCACATTGCTGTCCACATGAAATATTGTTAGTCAACTAAACTTCGACAAAATATTAAGGCAAAATATGTAATAATATAATTATAATTCACATAATTATATTTTATATTACATAAATACACATTAAATACACACATAAAAGCTATATGTACACAGGTGATCTTTGAACAACACTAGAATTAGGAGCAGTCAAAAGTCCTATGTAATTTGTAACTGGCTAAACAAGAACAACCTCTTCATCCACTGTTCCTCTATACTCATGGTTCCAGATTCATAGATTGAACCAAAAACAATCACATAGTATTACTGTATCTACTATTTTTTAAAAAATCTACATATAATTAAAATAAGGCAGTTAAAACCAATATTGTTCAATGGTCAACGATGTGTGTGTGTGTATAAATACGACTGTGGGTACTAAGTTGCTTCAGTCAAGTCCAACTCTTTGCCACCCTATGGACTATAGCCCCTTCAGACTCCTCTGTCCATGGGATTCTCCATGCAGGAATACTGAAGTAGGTTGTCATTCTTTCTCCAGGGCTCAAAACCATATCTCCTATAGCTCCTGCATTGCAGGTGAATTCTTTACCACTGAGCCACTATGGAAGATTATATATATATATTCACACATATGTCTGCTAAACACAAGAAGGCTTTGCTAAATATATGTGTTATAAATGTATAACTCAACTCTATAGATATCTTTTTCACACCATTAAAGTATCTTTTCACACACAGAAGTTCACATCATTAATGGGTCCAATAAACCTTTGTTTTCTTTATAACTAATGCTTTTTGTACTATATTTAAGAACTCTTTGTATATATTCATGAAGACATTCTTCTAAAAGTTTTATTGTTTTGCCATTCATATTTTCACCCTTGATCCATCTGGAATTGATTTTAGTTTGTGGGGTTAAAAAGAAGTTGAGATTTTTTTCCCATGTGAATGTTTAGTTGACCCAACACTATTTATTAAAAAGACTGTCCTTTTCTCAACGTATTTCAATGTCAATGTTATAAGCCAAGAGATTGTATATGTGCAGGTCTGTTTATGAATTTTCTCCTTCATTATACTGGTCAGTATGTATACCCTAGGGTTAATACCACATTGTCTTAATTATTATAGCTTTATAGTTGTTCTTGGTTTCTGGTAACATGAGTCTTCCACCTTTGTTGCTGCTCTTCATCAAGAGTGCCTTGATTATTTTTTGGTTCAGTTCAGTTCAGTTGCTTGGGTATGTCCAACTTTTTGTGACTCCATGGATTGCAGCCCACCAGGTATCCCTGTCCTTCACCATCTTCTGGAACTTGCTCAAACTCATGTCCATTGACTCAGTGATGCCATATAATCATCTCATCCTCTGTTGTTCCCTTCTCCTTTTGCCGTCTATTTTTCCCAGCATCAGGGTCTTTTCCAATGAGTCATCTCTTCACATCAGGTGGTCAAAATATTGGAGCTTTAGCTTGAGCATTAGTACTTCCAATGAATAATAAGGATTGATATCCTTTAGAATTGACTGATTTGATCTTGCAGTCCAAGGGACTCTCAAGAGTGTTCTCCAGCACCACAGTTCAAAGGCATCAACTCTTCAGCACTTAGCCTTCTTTATGATCTAATTCTCACATCCATACATGACTACTGGGAAAACAATAGCTTTGACTATACAGACTTTTGCCAGCAAAATATCTAAGTTTCTGAATATGCTGTCTAGGTTTGTCATAGCTTTTCTTCCAAGTAGCAAGTATCTTTTCACACACAGAAGTTCACATCATTAATGGGTCCAATAAACCTTTGTTTTCTTTATAACTAATGCTTTTGTACTATATTTAAGAACTCTTTGTATATATTCATGAAGACATTCTTCTAAAAGTTTTATTGTTTTGCCATTCATATTTTCACCCTTGATCCATCTGGAATTGATTTTAGTTTGTGGGGTTAAAAAGAAGTTGAGATTTTTTTCCCATGTGAATGTTTAGTTGACCCAACACTATTTATTAAAAAGACTGTCCTTTTCTCAACGTATTTCAATGTCAATGTTATAAGCCAAGAGATTGTATATGTGCAGGTCTGTTTATGAATTTTCTCCTTCATTATACTGGTCAGTATGTATACCCTAGGGTTAATACCACATTGTCTTAATTATTATAGCTTTATAGTTGTTCTTGGTTTCTGGTAACATGAGTCTTCCACCTTTGTTGCTGCTCTTCATCAAGAGTGCCTTGATTATTTTTTGGTTCAGTTCAGTTCAGTTGCTTGGGTATGTCCAACTTTTTGTGACTCCATGGATTGCAGCCCACCAGGTATCCCTGTCCTTCACCATCTTCTGGAACTTGCTCAAACTCATGTCCATTGACTCAGTGATGCCATATAATCATCTCATCCTCTGTTGTTCCCTTCTCCTTTTGCCGTCTATTTTTCCCAGCATCAGGGTCTTTTCCAATGAGTCATCTCTTCACATCAGGTGGTCAAAATATTGGAGCTTTAGCTTGAGCATTAGTACTTCCAATGAATAATAAGGATTGATATCCTTTAGAATTGACTGATTTGATCTTGCAGTCCAAGGGACTCTCAAGAGTGTTCTCCAGCACCACAGTTCAAAGGCATCAACTCTTCAGCACTTAGCCTTCTTTATGATCTAATTCTCACATCCATACATGACTACTGGGAAAACAATAGCTTTGACTATACAGACTTTTGCCAGCAAAATATCTAAGTTTCTGAATATGCTGTCTAGGTTTGTCATAGCTTTTCTTCCAAGTAGCAAGTGTCTTTAATTTCATGGCTCCAGTCACCATCTACAGTGATTTTGGAGCTCAAGAAAATAAAGTCTGTCACTATTTCCATTATTTGCCCATCTATTTGCATTGAAGTGATGAGACAGGATACCATGATCTTCGTGTTTTGAATGTTGGGTTATAAGCCAGAATTTTCACTCTCCTCTTTCACCTTCGTCAAGAGGCTCTTTAGTTCCTCTTTGCTTTCTGCCATAAGTGTGGTGTCGTGTTCATATTGGTATTTCTCCCAGAAATCCTGATTCCACCATGTGCTTCCTCCAGCCCACCCTTTCTTTTTTTTTTAACCTTTATTTTACTTTTAACTTTTACAGAGTTCTGTTATTTACAGATATGCATGTTCCCAGACTAGTCATATGTATATCCCCCCTCCCACCCCTCCCAACCATCACACAGCACCCCTGAAGGATCTCCTTTTCTCAGAGAGCAATGACTATAGCTATTTTCTTCACTTATGATAGTACAGTCCTTCATGCTGCTTCCTTTATGCCTCCCACCCTCTGTTCCTTCCCCACAGGGGAGTCCATATATCCACTGTCCATGTCTGTCTTTCTGTTGCTTCACTGCATATGCCATCATCACCATCCTACTAGATTCCATATATATGTGTTACTATGTTGTATTTGCCCTTCTCTTTCTGACTGACTTCACTTTTTATGATACATTCTAGATACAGCCACCTCATTAGGGCTGATTCTTCTGCATTTCTTTTTATAGCTGTGTAGTATTCCATTGTATATATGTAATAGCATCTGGTAGATTTCCATTATTTGGTGGTCAAAATATTGGAGCTTTAGTTTGAGCATTAGTACTTCCAATGAATAATAAGGATTGATATCCTTTAGAATTGACTGATTTGATCTTGCAGTCCAAGGGACTCTCAAGAGTGTTCTCCAGCACCACAGTTCAAAGGCATCAACTCTTCAGCACTTAGCCTTCTTTATGATCTAATTCTCACATCCATACATGACTACTGGGAAAACAATAGCTTTGACTATACAGACTTTTGCCAGCAAAATATCTAAGTTTCTGAATATGCTGTCTAGGTTTGTCATAGCTTTTCTTCCAAGTAGCAAGTGTCTTTAATTTCATGGCTCCAGTCACCATCTACAGTGATTTTGGAGCTCAAGAAAATAAAGTCTGTCACTATTTCCATTATTTGCCCATCTATTTGCATTGAAGTGATGAGACAGGATACCATGATCTTCGTGTTTTGAATGTTGGGTTATAAGCCAGAATTTTCACTCTCCTCTTTCACCTTCGTCAAGAGGCTCTTTAGTTCCTCTTTGCTTTCTGCCATAAGTGTGGTGTCGTGTTCATATTGGTATTTCTCCCAGAAATCCTGATTCCAGCATGTGCTTCATCCAGACCAGCATTTCTTTTTTTTTTAACCTTTATTTTACTTTTAACTTTTACAGAGTTCTGTTATTTACAGATATGCATGTTCCCAGACTAGTCATATGTATATCCCCCCTCCCACCCCTCCCAACCATCACACAGCACCCCTGAAGGATCTCCTTTTCTCAGAGAGCAATGACTATAGCTATTTTCTTCACTTATGATAGTACAGTCCTTCATGCTGCTTCCTTTATGCCTCCCACCCTCTGTTCCTTCCCCACAGGGGAGTCCATATATCCACTGTCCATGTCTGTCTTTCTGTTGCTTCACTGCATATGCCATCATCACCATCCTACTAGATTCCATATATATGTGTTACTATGTTGTATTTGCCCTTCTCTTTCTGACTGACTTCACTTTTTATGATACATTCTAGATACAGCCACCTCATTAGGGCTGATTCTTCTGCATTTCTTTTTATAGCTGTGTAGTATTCCATTGTATATATGTAACAGTGATTTTGTATCCATTCGTTCGTCAATGGGCATCTAGATTGATTCCATGTTCTACCTATTGTGGAGAGCTACAAGGAACATTGGGGTACAGGTGCTTCTTTCAGATTTGATTTAATCAGGGTATAAGCCTAAGAGTGGGACTGCTAGGTCATACGGTGCTTCTATTTTTAGTTTTTTAAGAAATCTCCAGACTGTCTTCCATAGAGGCTGTATCAATTGACATTCCCACTAGCAATGCCGGAGTGTCCCCTTTTCTCCGCACCCTCTCCAGTATTTATTGTCTGTCGATTTGTGGATGATGGCCATTCTGACGGGTGTGAGGTAGAATCTCATTGTAGTTTTAATTTGCATTTCTCTAATAATAAGCAAGGTTGAGCATCATTTCATGTGTTTTTGGGCCATCTGTATGTCCTCTTTGGAGAGGTGTCTGTTTGGGTCCTTTTCCCATTTTTTGATTGGGTTGTTCATTTTTCCGGTGCTGAGTTGTCTGAGTTTCTTATAGATTTTGGAGATTAATTCTTTGCCTGTTGTTTCATTTGCTATGATTTTTTCCCATTCTATGGGTTGTCTGTTCAACTTTATTGTAATTTCTTTTGCTGCACAAAAGCTTTTAAGTTTCATTAGGTCCCACGCCAAAATCCTCAACAAAATCCTAGCAAACAGAATTCAACAACACATCAAAAAGTTCATACATCACAATCAAGTTGGGTTCATCCCAGGCATGCAAGGATTCTTCAATATCCTCAAATCAATCAATCTGATACGCCATATCAACAAATGGAGAGACAAAAATCACATGATCATCTCAATAGATGCAGAAAAAGCCTTTGACAAAGTACGGTGCCCATTTATGATAAAAACTCTTCAAAAAATGGGCATAGAAGGAACCTATCTCAACATAGTGAAAGTCATATATGAGAAGCCCACAGTGAACATTATCCTCAATGGTGAAAAACTCAAAGCATTTCCTCTAAGATCAGGAACAAGACAAGGGTGTCCACTTTCACCACTACTAGTCAACATAGTCCTGGAAGTTCTAGCAACAGCAATAAGAGAAGAGAAAGAAATCAAAGGAATCCAGATTGAAAAGGAAGAAGTCAAACTCTCTCTATTTGCAGATGACATGATATTATACATAGAAAATCCCAAAGACACGATTACAAGACTACTAGACCTAATCAGCGAATTCAGCAAAGTTGCAGGATACAAAATCAATATACAGAAATCACTGGCATTCCTATACACAAATAATGAAAAATCAGAAAACAAAATCAACGAAGCAATCCCCTTCAACAGTGCAACCAAAAGAATCAAATATCTAGGAATAAACCTATCCAAAGAAACAAAAGAACTGTACACTGAAAATTACAAGACACTCATGAGAGAAATTAAAGAAGACTTAAACAGATGGAGAGATATTCCATGTTCCTGGCTCGGAAGAATCAATATTGTGAAAATGACCAAACTACCAAATGTCATCCACAGATTCAATGTGATCCCTATCAAACTTCCATTGACATTTTTCACAGAACTAGACCAAAGAATAACACAGTTCATATGGAAACACAAAAGACCTCGAATAGCCAAAGCAATCCTGAGGAAGAAGAATGGAGCTGGAAGGATCAGCCTCCCCAAATTCAGACACTACTACAAAGCAACAGTTATCAAGACAGTATGGTACTGGCACAAAAACAGAACTATAGACCAATGGAACAAGACAGAGAACCCAGAGATGAACCGACGGACCTATGGGTACCTTATTTTTGACAGAGGAGGAGAAACTATAAAATGGGACAAAGACAGCCTCTTCAACAAATGGTGCTGGGAAAATTGGACAGCTATATGCAAAAAAAAAAAATGAAGTTGGAACATTCTCTGACACCATGCACAAAGATCAACTCAAAATGAATTAAAGACCTACATGTAAGACCAGAAACCATCAAACTCCTAGAGGAGAATATAGGCAAAATCCTCAAGGACACAAATCAAAGCAAGATCTTCTCTGACCCACCTACTGGAATAGCAGAACTAAACAGACAGGCATTTCTCACAATGTACTCTGCATATAATTAAACAAGCAGGGTGACAATATGCAGTCTTTCCCAATTTGGAACCAGTGTATTGTTCCATGTCCAGTTTTAACTGTTGCTTCTTTTCCTGCATACAGATTTTGCAGGAGGATTATTCTTGCCACTTTTCCACATTCACTTTTGAATCAGTTCTCTCTCTTTTTTTTTGGCCTCTTTTATTGTTTTTATTTATTTATTTGCATCCATCATTATTCTTTAGCCTCCCATTGCAGTGGCTTCTCTGGTTGCAGGGCATCAGCTCTGGACACATGTGTTCCAGAGCGTTGTCTTGTAATCGGACACACTGGTCCAGCTGTTTCACGGCAAGTGGGATCTTCCTGGGCTAGGGATGAACCCAGGCCCCTTGCACTGCAAGGTGGACTCTACCCACTAGACCAACAAGGATGTCCCTGAATCAGTTCTTTTAATTTACCTGCATACACACACATGCCTGCTGGAATTTTTTTTTAATTTTGGCCTCTTTTTTTCTTGTTTTTTTTATTTATTTATTTTTCATTCATCCTTATTCTTTGGCCTGTGTGGGCCTCCCATTGCAGTGGCCTCTTTCATTGCAGAATGTATGCACTCCAGAGCACTGGCTTGTACTTGGACACTCTGGTCCAGTCACTCCAGGGCACATGGCGTCTTCCCGGGCCCGGGATCAAATCAGTGCTCGGTGCACTGCAAGGCAGACTCTACCCACTGGACCACCAGAGAAGCCCCACTTGCTTGAATTTTTATTAGAATTTTATTGACTCTGTAGGTAAACCTGGGGAAAATTGTCATGTTTACAATAATGAGTCCGTAGTAATGGAATATCATTCCATTTATTTAGATCTTCTTTAATATTCTCAATCATATTGTTTTAGTTACAGAATAGAAGTCTTCACTAATTTTATTGTATGAATTCCTAAGCATTTTGGTACTTTAATAATTTTCTGTCTTATAATTATCCTGCTAAACTCTTGTCAATTTTAATAGTGTGTAGATTATTTCACCTTAATTTTTATTTGTTTGTTTCTGGTATACAGAGATAAATCAGAACTAAACAGACAGGCATTTCTCACAATGTACTCTGCATATAATTAAACAAGCAGGGTGACAATATGCAGTCTTTCCCAATTTGGAACCAGTGTATTGTTCCATGTCCAGTTTTAACTGTTGCTTCTTTTCCTGCATACAGATTTTGCAGGAGGATTATTCTTGCCACTTTTCCACATTCACTTTTGAATCAGTTCTCTCTCTTTTTTTTTGGCCTCTTTTATTGTTTTTATTTATTTATTTGCATCCATCATTATTCTTTAGCCTCCCATTGCAGTGGCTTCTCTGGTTGCAGGGCATCAGCTCTGGACACATGTGTTCCAGAGCGTTGTCTTGTAATCGGACACACTGGTCCAGCTGTTTCACGGCAAGTGGGATCTTCCTGGGCTAGGGATGAACCCAGGCCCCTTGCACTGCAAGGTGGACTCTACCCACTAGACCAACAAGGATGTCCCTGAATCAGTTCTTTTAATTTACCTGCATACACACACATGCCTGCTGGAATTTTTTTTTAATTTTGGCCTCTTTTTTTCTTGTTTTTTTTATTTATTTATTTTTCATTCATCCTTATTCTTTGGCCTGTGTGGGCCTCCCATTGCAGTGGCCTCTTTCATTGCAGAATGTATGCACTCCAGAGCACTGGCTTGTACTTGGACACTCTGGTCCAGTCACTCCAGGGCACATGGCGTCTTCCCGGGCCCGGGATCAAATCAGTGCTCGGTGCACTGCAAGGCAGACTCTACCCACTGGACCACCAGAGAAGCCCCACTTGCTTGAATTTTTATTAGAATTTTATTGACTCTGTAGGTAAACCTGGGGAAAATTGTCATGTTTACAATAATGAGTCCGTAGTAATGGAATATCATTCCATTTATTTAGATCTTCTTTAATATTCTCAATCATATTGTTTTAGTTACAGAATAGAAGTCTTCACTAATTTTATTGTATGAATTCCTAAGCATTTTGGTACTTTAATAATTTTCTGTCTTATAATTATCCTGCTAAACTCTTGTCAATTTTAATAGTGTGTAGATTATTTCACCTTAATTTTTATTTGTTTGTTTCTGGTATACAGAGATAAATCCGAAATAAAATTGACTTTTAAAATATTTGCATTATATTTAGTCATCTTGCTAAGTTCAATTGTTAATTCAAATTATTTGCAGAGTCTTCTGAACTTTCAGTGTACACAATAACAATACCTTCAAATGATGACAGTATATTTCCTTTCTAATTTGTATTTAATTTAACTTTCTTATATTAATGTACATGCTAAAATTTCCAATATAAGTTGAATAGAAGCTTAAAGTGTACTTCTTTGTCTCATTCCCAATCTCAGGGGCAAAGTTTTAATGTTTTACCATAAGTGAAAATCTTACTGTAATATTCTGTAAAAAAAAAAAAAAAAATCCTTTGTTAATTAAAGATTCTCCTATTTATAGTTTTCTCAGATGAACTTTAAAAAATATAATGGGTTTTGAATTTTCTTTAATACTTTGTATTTCTCAATAAGGAATATGAAATAATTTTCCTATTTCTGTTAATGTAGTAAATAACATTTACTGATTTTTGAATGCTAAACTACATCCATATGTTAATTTAGCTGGTTTTCACATATTTCATGTAAGAGTTTGTTATGTAGATCATGGAAACATTAGTTTGCAGTAGTTCTTATTATGTCCTTGTCAGAGTTTGGCATCAAAATTAAACTGTCCTCTGGAAACAAATTCAGATATGTTCTATTTTTGCTTTACTCTGGAAGATCTTATGTAAGGTTGACTTTAGTTCTCCCTTAAATATTTGGAAAAAATTACTGGTGAACCATCTATGGCTGGAGTTTTCTTTCTGGGATGACTATTACTCAATTTGTTCAATCAAAAACTTATTTAGATTTTTTATTTCCTGTTGGTTCATATCAGCAACTGTTTTTGAGAGATTTGTCCATAGCATCTAAATTTTCAAATGTATTAGTATAAAATCATAGTATCTTCTTGTGAACTTTTTAATATCTGTAGAATACATACTGACGTCTTCATTTTATTCATGTTACTGGAATTTTTTTCATTTTCTTTTTCTTTTTCAATGTTGCTAGGCAGTTAGCAAATTTATTAATCTTTTCAAATAGCTTACTTTGGCACTGTTGATTTTCTTTATTGGACAGTTGGTATCCATTTCATGATTTCTGTTTTTAATTAATTCTTTCCTTCTAGTTTCTTTGAGGTTCTTTTTTCTTTTTCTTTTCATAGATTGAAATCAAAGCTTACATCATTCACTGATAATTTTTCTGTATTTATTCATTTCTTAGAAATTTTGGTAAATAATCTATGCAACTTGAAAATAAAATGCATACTGTTGCCATCAGGCTCAATATTCTGTATGTGCCAATTTATTAGTTGTTTAGTTAAGATCTTCTTTATCATTATTGACTCTCTTTTTTTTGTATACTTCTCATCTCAAGTTGAGAGAAGTTTGTTAAAATCTTATATCATCATTGTAGATTTATCTAATCTGTCAGTTTAATTGTGTCAATTAAATTGTGTCATTTTTTATTGTGTCAATTTTTGCCCTCTGTGTCTTAAAGTCATGCTACTAAATGCTTACAAATTTAGAATCTTGATGTTGTTCCAATGGATTGATCTGTGTATCATTATGAAGTAACTTGCTTTGCCTAGGAATACTTCTCCATGAAAGTCTCCTTTGTCTAGTTTTAGAATAGACAACTCAGTTTTCTTTTGATTTGTATTTGCATAGTATATTTTAAAATATTTTACTTATATCAACGAGTGTGTTTTGTAAGCAGTATATAAATGCTTTTCATATTTCTATTCAGTTTCACAATTTGCAGCTTTCATTGGAGTTTTTAGTCCATTTCACTTATTTAATTACTGATATATTTGTGTTTATCATTGCCACCATACACTTGAGTTTATGTTCCTTTCCTTTCATTTATTGACACCTTTTGGGAAAGTAGTAAAATACTTTATTAAACTATGTTTCCATCTGTTGTTCTATTAGTTTCTTTTTTTTTTAACTTTTCTTTGAATGGCTATTCTATGCATGAACCACATATACTCTTAACTTATAACAAGTTAATAAGGCAGATTATTACCTTTACTATCTCTCTAATAATGCTTTAAGTGCATTTGCATCCTACCATTTCTGATGTATAGTTATCCTTCCTTTGATTCTAAATATATTGCTTACTTTGGCACTGTTGATTTTCTTTATTGGACAGTTGGTATCCATTTCATGATTTCTGTTTTTAATTAATTCTTTCCTTCTAGTTTCTTTGAGGTTCTTTTTTCTTTTTCTTTTCATAGATTGAAATCAAAGCTTACATCATTCACTGATAATTTTTCTGTATTTATTCATTTCTTAGAAATTTTGGTAAATAATCTATGCAACTTGAAAATAAAATGCATACTGTTGCCATCAGGCTCAATATTCTGTATGTGCCAATTTATTAGTTGTTTAGTTAAGATCTTCTTTATCATTATTGACTCTCTTTTTTTTGTATACTTCTCATCTCAAGTTGAGAGAAGTTTGTTAAAATCTTATATCATCATTGTAGATTTATCTAATCTGTCAGTTTAATTGTGTCAATTAAATTGTGTCATTTTTTATTGTGTCAATTTTTGCCCTCTGTGTCTTAAAGTCATGCTACTAAATGCTTACAAATTTAGAATCTTGATGTTGTTCCAATGGATTGATCTGTGTATCATTATGAAGTAACTTGCTTTGCCTAGGAATACTTCTCCCATGAAAGTCTCCTTTGTCTAGTTTTAGAATAGACAACTCAGTTTTCTTTTGATTTGTATTTGCATAGTATATTTTAAAATATTTTACTTATATCAACGAGTGTGTTTTGTAAGCAGTATATAAATGCTTTTCATATTTCTATTCAGTTTCACAATTTGCAGCTTTCATTGGAGTTTTTAGTCCATTTCACTTATTTAATTACTGATATATTTGTGTTTATCATTGCCACCATACACTTGAGTTTATGTTCCTTTCCTTTCATTTATTGACACCTTTTGGGAAAGTAGTAAAATACTTTATTAAACTATGTTTCCATCTGTTGTTCTATTAGTTTCTTTTTTTTTTAACTTTTCTTTGAATGGCTATTCTATGCATGAACCACATATACTCTTAACTTATAACAAGTTAATAAGGCAGATTATTACCTTTACTATCTCTCTAATAATGCTTTAAGTGCATTTGCATCCTACCATTTCTGATGTATAGTTATCCTTCCTTTGATTCTAAATATATTTCAAACACAGTGAGACATTACTGCTATTGTATTATTTAGTCAATGCTCATTTTAACTGTTTTTTTCTGTTGTTCTTCATTTCTTCCTTCACCACTTCAAATTTTCCTTCATTTTTCCTTTTCTAAAAATCTTCCTTTATTATACTGTGCAGTCATGTCAGCTAACAATAAACACTCTCTCAACTTTGATTTTTCTAAAAACATATTAATTTTGCCTTTATTTCTGAAGGGCATTTTCACTGTGTAGAGAATCCTAGCTGGCAGTTTCCTTATTTAAACATTTTAAAGATGTCATTCCCTGATGCTGGGAAAAATAAAAGGCAGAAGGAGAAGGGGAGGATGAAATGGTTGGATGGCATCACCGACTCAATGGACATGAGTTTGAGCAAACTCTGGGAGATGGTGAAGGACCGGGAAGCCTGGTGTGCTGCAGTCCATGGAGTCACAGAGTCAGACATGACTGAGCTACTCAACTGACCTTAACTGAACTAAAAATGTGATGAAGTAGGAGGTAGAAATAACTCTACATGTGTTCATGCTCAAGACTTTGGTGAACTCCAATTACTCTTCCCCAGAGAAGAACCTACAAATTTGGCTCTTAACACCCACATGATAATTTTCAAAACAAAACAATTAACTGAATGAGATCCAGGACCTTTAGTTGACATTTCTTGCCCAGGATTCAGATTGGAGGAGTTGCTTACCTCATCTCATCAGAGACAATCCAAGCCTAATCATTATAATTGGATTCAAAACATCTAGTTACGCCTTTCCCCTCTTCTCTACAAATCATGGAATAGACTAGTTTCAGGAATGAGAATAAAAAAGGCATAATGGAAAGAAAAGAAGAGAAAGAAAGAAGGGTCCTGTACAGGTCTACTTTCCTTAAAGGCACCAGATCATCTGAGGGTATAGCCACACATCTCTGTTATCTCTGTTCCACTGCCTCCTTTTAATTAAAAACAACAACAAAAAAAGAAATACAAAAAATATTAACCTGACCTCACAAACTTGCTTTTTAATAAGGCAGATTATTACCTTTACTATCTCTCTAATAATGCTTTAAGTGCATTTGCATCCTACCATTTCTGATGTATAGTTATCCTTCCTTTGATTCTAAATATATTTCAAACACAGTGAGACATTACTGCTATTGTATTATTTAGTCAATGCTCATTTTAACTGTTTTTTTCTGTTGTTCTTCATTTCTTCCTTCACCACTTCAAATTTTCCTTCATTTTTCCTTTTCTAAAAATCTTCCTTTATTATACTGTGCAGTCATGTCAGCTAACAATAAACACTCTCTCAACTTTGATTTTTCTAAAAACATATTAATTTTGCCTTTATTTCTGAAGGGCATTTTCACTGTGTAGAGAATCCTAGCTGGCAGTTTCCTTATTTAAACATTTTAAAGATGTCATTCCCTGATGCTGGGAAAAATAAAAGGCAGAAGGAGAAGGGGAGGATGAAATGGTTGGATGGCATCACCGACTCAATGGACATGAGTTTGAGCAAACTCTGGGAGATGGTGAAGGACCGGGAAGCCTGGTGTGCTGCAGTCCATGGAGTCACAGAGTCAGACATGACTGAGCTACTCAACTGACCTTAACTGAACTAAAAATGTGATGAAGTAGGAGGTAGAAATAACTCTACATGTGTTCATGCTCAAGACTTTGGTGAACTCCAATTACTCTTCCCCAGAGAAGAACCTACAAATTTGGCTCTTAACACCCACATGATAATTTTCAAAACAAAACAATTAACTGAATGAGATCCAGGACCTTTAGTTGACATTTCTTGCCCAGGATTCAGATTGGAGGAGTTGCTTACCTCATCTCATCAGAGACAATCCAAGCCTAATCATTATAATTGGATTCAAAACATCTAGTTACGCCTTTCCCCTCTTCTCTACAAATCATGGAATAGACTAGTTTCAGGAATGAGAATAAAAAAGGCATAATGGAAAGAAAAGAAGAGAAAGAAAGAAGGGTCCTGTACAGGTCTACTTTCCTTAAAGGCACCAGATCATCTGAGGGTATAGCCACACATCTCTGTTATCTCTGTTCCACTGCCTCCTTTTAATTAAAAACAACAACAAAAAAAGAAATACAAAAAATATTAACCTGACCTCAGCTAAACTTGCTTTTTAGTGGTGGACCTCTCTCTCTCTGTCACTCAGTTGTGTGTCCTCAGTCACTCAGTCATGTCTGACTCTTTGTGACTCCATGGACTTTAGCCCACCAGGCTCCCCCTGCACATGAAATTTTCCAGGCAAGAATACTGAAGTGAGTTGTCATTTCCTCCTCCACGAGACCTTCCCCACTCAGAGACCGAATTGGTAACCCTTAGCTCCCCTGCATTGACAGGTGGGTTTTGTTTTGTTTTGTTTTTACCACTATTGCCACCTGTCCTCTGCATATTTTTCAGAAATAAGACAAATTCATAATTTCAAGAAATAAGAGTTAGAAATCGTTATGAACAAGAGTGCTAAAAACAAACAAAAGGTACTTTCTCATAAAGCAATTTAGGAACCATGATAAAAGTAATGAAAACTATGTATTTCTTTTTCATCATCAGTTGGTATTGTTTCTCATTTTGTTTCAGCTTTATGATTTGTGCCTGCAAGTTGCCATCCCCATGGCAAACGTACTGAGCTTTCCAGGACCTTGTAGAATAGTCAGTGGATTCTGACTCAGGGTTATTGCATGTGAAGATCACAATGAAATAACTGAAACTCTCTTAGCTTCCCTTCATTTCAGATGGGTTCAACCATATCATGTAAGACCCATCTTTCTTTCAAGGTTAAAGGAAGAGATATTGAGGTACCATTTGGTGGCTTAGATGCTAATTATTTTCCAGCTTTGCAAGTCTGCTTACTTATTTAGAATTAGCTTACCTGTTCTCCATCCTGAACTTTGCCTGGCTTACCCATAGAACCAGCTCACACACACCCTTAAGAGAATCCTTGGTACTTTGTAGTAGAGGTATGCCTTTGTGAATGTTGCAACTTTTTCAGAAGTTACAAACTCAACTTAGTTCAGGGTCCAAGTAAGCAGCATAAATGCGTGCAACAGTGAACTGGAGACCACAGGTGAGTCTACATAGGGCCAGCTGCTGCTGACAACCACCTGTGTTCCTATCGAGGATTGGCCTTGGTTTATCAAAGTCTTCCCATTTTTCAAGACAGAGATTGATATTTTATGTTAAACCTGATTTGTTTTCCAGCAACCATTCATTTTATTGTATGAAAGTTGCTTTCATAGATCAGAAAAAGTCAAATAATAATTTCATAGGGTATGGCAGGCTGAATGCAACCCCCCAAGATCTCTCTGGAAAAGGGGCCTTTGCAAATATGATTAAGTTAAGGATCTTGGATGGGAGATTATCCTGGATTATGTAGATGGGCCTTAAAATGCAAGGACAATGAATGTCCTTATGAGAGAGAGAGGAGGTAGGTTTCACATAGAAGAGGAGGAGGTAGTGTGCACTGAAATCAGAGGATGCAGCCCCAGGCCAAGGAATGCTGGCAGCTACTAGAGGCTGGAACATAGCTGGAATTTTGCTGGAATGTCAATCAGAGTCTATGGAGGAAGCACAGTCCTGGTGACTTCTTGAGTTCAGCTTATTAAAAGTGATCTTGGACTTCCAGCCTCCACCACTGTAAGAACCAAGTCTGGCAATTTGTTGCAGCAGCCACAGAAAAACCTAATGCATATGAGTTAATACAATATAGGTTACTATATGCAGATCAATTTTAAAATATACATGTAAGTGAGTGTGATTGTGTATGAAAGCAATATGTAGGTCAAATCAAGTATATTTGTAAGATAGATCTGTTGTTCAGACAACTGGTTTTGGTCTGTTTCAAACTCCTTATTTTAAGCTCTGCTTCTTATTCCTTGTCTTATCTATGGCAACTGGCACTGTGATCTACACCTTCATCAGATTTTTTTTTTTATATCACTGCCAATGGCAAGCAAAGGCTTTTTCAAATACATTGGTTAAGTTCTTGCATTTTCTAGAATCCCCATACAGAAGTGTAGTAAGTCCAAGTTTCTTTGAACGTTAGTGGAATTCATTGAGAGAAGAGTGACCTTAAGTTGAATTAGATTCAATTCATTAAGTGCTGGATAAGAAGAGACACACCATCAGGAAGAAGCAGAAACTATAAGCAAAAGCAAAAGAGTGAAGTGTCTTCAAAATCTTAACTGAACAACATAAACATGTAGGTCCACAAGCTTTGACTGCTGCCTTGGTCAGAGCACTTTGGTTCTGGAGTTGGCCTCTGGCACTAGCTCTGGGAGTCTCAGCTCTATGATATCAGCGTTTGGATGTCCACAAGGTTCCATGTTTGCATCCTTCAAAGGATTCTTTTCTTGGGCTGGCTTGGGTGTATTGCCATTACTTGAGACCAGAGCTAGTTCAGTGACTTCTTCAGGAATCAGTTCAGGATCATGCACACAGGTCACTGTTGTATCTGACTCTTTGGGGACCTTATGGACTGTAGCCCACCAGCCTCCTCCGTCCATGGAATTCTCCAGGCAAGAATACTGGAGTGGATTGCCATTCTCTACTTCAGGGGATCTTCCAAACCCAGGGATCTAACCCACGTATCCTGTGTCTCCTACACTGGCAGGTGGATTCTTTACCACTGAGCCACCTGGGAAGCCCCAAGGACTACCAGAGTGCTATCCAAAGTACCAGTCCAGGGGAGACAAAAAGCTTACCTTAGAATGTGAATCAAGACACTGCTTCCTTCATCAAGAAAATCTTCTTATAAATTTCAGCAGGACTCAAAAGTCTGCTTAATGATGAAATGGGGGCTTCCCTGGTGGTCCAGTGGGTAAGGACACCGCCTTGCAGTGCAGCGCCGGTTGGACCCCTGTCCTGGGAAGATCCCACGTGCCGCGGAGTGGCTGTACCAATGTGTACAACTACTGAGCCAGTGCTCTGGAGCGCATGTGCCCAGAGCCGGTGCTCTGCGACTAGAGAGGCAGCTGTGATACGAGACCCACACAGGTCACAGAAAAAAGATAAATGAATGAAAAATCAATAGAAGTGGCCAAAAATTAAAAAATGATGAAATGGATTTACATCCCTTATAAGTTCCTTTTCCCGTTAACAGTAACCAGCAGCGTGAGTACTGGCAGCCAGTCCACAGACCTCAGAGCAGCACAGATCCGCAGCTTGCCCAGGGAGCAGAAATTCTAAGGGTGCAATTAGTTTCTCTCTCTCTTCTGCGGCTTCTTCACAGAAGGCACAAACAGAATGGGAGTGGAAAAGCTTTTGCCTTCCTCAGAATGATACTTCCAGTCTGCACAAAAAATACCATTTTCTTTTTAATCATAAGGGACTAATTTTTCTCCACTTACCCATAAGTTTTGCCTTTGAAGTCAGGTCTTGTGCTAAGTCCAATTTACACAGAATGGTCCTCTAGGAAACTTTCTAATCACTCACAGGATTGGCCTATTTCTAATGTAGAAACTTCCTTGGTCCCTAAAGTGAATCACATGCACTTATTTAGCACATTTAGCAAAGGATAACTTTTAAAAATAATTTGAAAATCAGATTATCAAGAATTTAAGCAGTAACACGACATGGTTTTTCTCTGCTCCCACTTCCTGGGGAATGGGGCCTGTATTTCTGAGAGTGGTTGGGACATTTCTTTAGGGTTAAAAGAAGGACCCTTCAGCCTTCTTAGCAAGTCAGCTGAAGTCTTTCACAATAGTCAGGCGCCTCAAGGCATCTGCTAGAGACAAGAGGACATTTTTTTCTTTTTGTCCAAAGGAAACCAGGAATGGAAATGGCAGTGAATTAATTAAAAAGTATTTAGTTGAGATCTTCCAGGATTCAAAACATTGTCTTGGCATATACATGTGCAGGACAGGATTAAATTCATCATAAGGATTAGAAATAAGGAGAAAAAATAAATACCAATTTAAGAAAAAACTAAACCAACAAATGAGACAAAGTATATAAATGCCAAAAATATGTACTCTTCAAACCCTGAAACTAGACATGCCGACTTCTCTAAGAAGCATGTATTTTAAACTGTTGGGAAACATAAAAGTAATAAGGGAGCATGCAATAGAAATGAAGCCTTCTAATAACAAGCACTTTTGTGTCATTATTAAACTTCTTTGTGCTTCCAAATGTTTGATGAAAGTCTCCTGTCATTAATTAAAACTATGCATGCACCACAGACTAGGCCAAAGGGGAACATCCCAAACTCCAATAAGCACCTGAAAAGGCGAGAGGGTTCTGTGCACTCTCCAGTTGTGGCTCAGGCTGCACCCAGATACTTTGGCTCCCAGCTTACCTAGACACATTTTTTTACATAGTTTTTGCCTTCCTCATAAAATGATCAGCGATGGGCCTCAAAGATCCATTGATTTATTAGTTCAGTAAGTTTTTACAGACGATTTTTTTTTTTTTGGGTGGGGGAGTGGGGGTGGGGGGGAGGGGACTGTGGGTGGGGAGGGAGAGGGGTGGGCAGGTCACATCTATTGGTCTTTCATTTATCTATTTTCATCCATCTTTGCTCTTTGGCCCGTGTGGGCCTCCCATTGCAGTGGCCTCTGTTGTCACAGCACCAACTCTGGGCGCATGCACTCCAGAGCTCCTGCTCGGTAGTTGGACACATTGATCCAGCCGCTCGCGCACGTGGGATCTTCCCAGCCCAGGGATCGAACCCTCACCCTTTGCACTGCAAGGCAGTGTCCTTACCCACTGGACCACCAGGGAAACCCCTATAGACGACTTTTTTATGTCACACCGTACTTTAGAGGCTGCCAATACTTCAGTGACCAGATAAAGCAGATCCCGAGTCCTGTAGCACTTGTACTCTGTTTTGATTCTGAACGTACCAAACGTATGAGAGGGTACACAATTCTAGAGATGGCTGCTCACCTTCAACCTGCTCTGGGTTTTGGGTTTTAGTCCATTGTATTTAGGGACCACCTGGTTCCAATATTCTTCGGAAGTTCTTAGGATAAATCATAAAGGATTAGAAATAAGGAGAAAAAATAAATACCAATTTAAGAAAAAACTAAACCAACAAATGAGACAAAGTATATAAATGCCAAAAATATGTACTCTTCAAACCCTGAAACTAGACATGCCGACTTCTCTAAGAAGCATGTATTTTAAACTGTTGGGAAACATAAAAGTAATAAGGGAGCATGCAATAGAAATGAAGCCTTCTAATAACAAGCACTTTTGTGTCATTATTAAACTTCTTTGTGCTTCCAAATGTTTGATGAAAGTCTCCTGTCATTAATTAAAACTATGCATGCACCACAGACTAGGCCAAAGGGGAACATCCAAGCTCCAATAAGCACCTGAAAAGGCGAGAGGGTTCTGTGCACTCTCCAGTTGTGGCTCAGGCTGCACCCAGATACTTTGGCTCCCAGCTTACCTAGACACATTTTTTTACATAGTTTTTGCCTTCCTCATAAAATGATCAGCGATGGGCCTCAAAGATCCATTGATTTATTAGTTCAGTAAGTTTTTACAGACGATTTTTTTTTTTTGGGTGGGGGAGGGGGGGGGGGGAGGGACTGTGGGTGGGGAGGGAGAGGGGTGGGCAGGTCACATCTATTGGTCTTTCATTTATCTATTTTCATCCATCTTTGCTCTTTGGCCCGTGTGGGCCTCCCATTGCAGTGGCCTCTGTTGTCACAGCACCAACTCTGGGCGCATGCACTCCAGAGCTCCTGCTCGGTAGTTGGACACATTGATCCAGCCGCTCCGCGGCACGTGGGATCTTCCCAGGCCAGGGATCGAACCGGCACCCTTTGCACTGCAAGGCAGTGTCCTTACCCACTGGACCACCAGGGAAACCCCTATAGACGACTTTTTTATGTCACACCGTACTTTAGAGGCTGCCAATACTTCAGTGACCAGATAAAGCAGATCCCGAGTCCTGTAGCACTTGTACTCTGTTTTGATTCTGAACGTACCAAACGTATGAGAGGGTACACAATTCTAGAGATGGCTGCTCACCTTCAACCTGCTCTGGGTTTTTTGGAGTTTTTAGTCCATTGTATTTAGGGACCACCTGGTTCCAATACTTCTCTGTAACGTGACTTACATGTATCACTTAGCATCACTCTATTTTTATTTTCAGACATAATGTGATCATTCACAATGAGGCAGACCAGGCAGCAGAGTATCTGCCCACACTGTGCTTAAAGTGTTCTGTTAAGAACCTGATGTCATTCTGATATTCGTTCCTTTGTCTGAAATTTGTTTTTTCCTTTTTTTTTTTTTTTTGCTTCCTCTACATGCCTTTATTCTCAGTGTTCTGAAATTTGGCAATGACACTTATGAGTTTGAATCTTTTATCACTCATGGGAGATGTGTGTCTTTCAGGTTACAGAATTTTTCTGGTATAATTTAGTTAATAAATACCTCCTCTGTGTGTGTGTGTTTGCTTCAACTTTTATAATTCCTAATAGTCTGATGTTAGATTTTTTTTTTCTGGTTTGATTCTCTAAATTTAAATTTTTTCTGTTGTAATTTTATGTCATTGGCTTTGGATTTATCTTCTTGAAGGGTATCCAATTTTATATTTCAAGCCTTTCACTAAAATTTTAATTCAATTTAATTTAATTTTGGAAGTCATTTTGTTCTTTGTTTCATTTTGCTAGCATCTTATCTTGTATTATTAGCATATATGAGGGCAAGCTAATCTGCATGAATAAAAGGACGATAGGCCATGATTATGATGAAGTGATTGAGGTAAGGTACTCTCTCTTCTGGTGCCCAGTTTCAGGTGAAACCCAAAACTCAGGAATCAAAACAAATGATTTCCTAGTATAATATTTTACCAAAATAACTATGAAAATGTATGACTAACAAGATATCAACTTTTTAAATACATTGCCAGTAACAGTGATGTGCCAAGCCAATGCAGCCAAAGTCAACAGGAAACAGCAGTAATACTGATCCTGTCTTTATTTAAAACTTTGATATTTTATCCTGTTCTTTTTGCATTCATTTTGATTTTTAAAGTATTATCTTACTATTTGTCATGACTCCTAACCTCTTTCAGTTTCTTGTAAAATTTAGGGCTCAAGATAATTATTTCACTTTGTTCATTTATGCTGCCTGAGTCCCAGTCCTGAATGAATACCAAAGCATAATGACTTAACAATAAAACTTTTGATTCACATACTGGTTGATCTGGAATATGACACAGACATGCAAATGAATGACATGCTGACATACCTTATTACATTAATAAACTTTGATAACAGCGAAAGTGAAAGGAACCAGATAAAAAGTCCACATGTTCTGTTTCCCTTTATATAATATATGTAGAACAAGCAAATTCATAGAGAGAGAAGGTAGCTTTGTGGTTGCCTGGAACTAGGGAAAGAAGGCAGGGAAAGTAACTGCTTATGGGTATATGATTTCTGTTGAAAGTGATTAGAATGAACAGTGTTCCATGCAGATAGTGGTTATGGTTGCATAATATTGTAGATGTACTAAATACCATCGTTAGCAAATTTTATGTTCTTTGGATCATGTTGCAAAGAGGAGTAAAGAGAAATAAATGGAAACAAGGCTGCTACATTTCACTCGAAGTGATTAAATGCTTATAAGTTATAAGCATATATTGTAAGCACATAGAGAAACCACCAGGAAAACTGTAAAATAAGATACTCAAAGTATAGGGCTTCCCTGGTGGTCCAGTGGGTGAGGATATCGCCTTGCAGTGCAAGGGGCGCTGGTTCGGTCCCTGGCCTGGGAGGATCCTGCGTGCCACCGAGTGGCTGGACCGATGTGTCCAATTACTGAGCCGGAGCTCCGGGGCGCATGCACCCAGAGCCAGTGCTCTCGACAACAGAGGCCACCACGATGGGAGGCCCATACAGGCGGAAGAACAAAGATGGATGAAAATAGATAAATGAAAGAACAATGGAAGTGGCCCGCCGCCCCTCCCCTCCCCAAAATAAAATAAAATGTTTTAAAAAAAAGTATAAATAGTGTTCAGTAAAAAAAAATTTTAAAGAAATACTTTGGTATAAAGAAATGGTCAAATAACCACACTGCGTTTTAATTACTCCATATCCCATGTGACAACCTGAAATAAAATCTAAATGTATCAAAAAAGAGATGGAGTAAATGTCTTGTCTTTGAGAGTTATTTTTGCCTAACCTCTTTCAGTTTCTTGTAAAATTTAGGGCTCAAGATAATTATTTCACTTTGTTCATTTATGCTGCCTGAGTCCCAGTCCTGAATGAATACCAAAGCATAATGACTTAACAATAAAACTTTTGATTCACATACTGGTTGATCTGGAATATGACACAGACATGCAAATGAATGACATGCTGACATACCTTATTACATTAATAAACTTTGATAACAGCGAAAGTGAAAGGAACCAGATAAAAAGTCCACATGTTCTGTTTCCCTTTATATAATATATGTAGAACAAGCAAATTCATAGAGAGAGAAGGTAGCTTTGTGGTTGCCTGGAACTAGGGAAAGAAGGCAGGGAAAGTAACTGCTTATGGGTATATGATTTCTGTTGAAAGTGATTAGAATGAACAGTGTTCCATGCAGATAGTGGTTATGGTTGCATAATATTGTAGATGTACTAAATACCATCGTTAGCAAATTTTATGTTCTTTGGATCATGTTGCAAAGAGGAGTAAAGAGAAATAAATGGAAACAAGGCTGCTACATTTCACTCGAAGTGATTAAATGCTTATAAGTTATAAGCATATATTGTAAGCACATAGAGAAACCACCAGGAAAACTGTAAAATAAGATACTCAAAGTATAGGGCTTCCCTGGTGGTCCAGTGGGTGAGGATATCGCCTTGCAGTGCAAGGGGCGCTGGTTCGGTCCCTGGCCTGGGAGGATCCTGCGTGCCACCGAGTGGCTGGACCGATGTGTCCAATTACTGAGCCGGAGCTCCGGGGCGCATGCACCCAGAGCCAGTGCTCTGCGACAACAGAGGCCACCACGATGGGAGGCCCATACAGGCGGAAGAACAAAGATGGATGAAAATAGATAAATGAAAGAACAATGGAAGTGGCCCGCCCGCCCCCTCCCCCTCCCCCCAAAATAAAATAAAATGTTTTAAAAAAAAAAGTATAAATAGTGTTCAGTAAAAAAAAATTTTAAACAAATACTTTGGTATAAAGAAATGGTCAAATAACCACACTGCGTTTTAATTACTCCATATCCCATGTGACAACCTGAAATAAAATCTAAATGTATCAAAAAAGAGATGGAGTAAATGTCTTGTCTTTGAGAGTTCAGTACACACCTTCTAAGCTGCTTTTCCTTTTCTGAGATTCTGGGATTCACAGCCAGGTCTTTCTAGAAAATTGTAGGTCTTCTGGTTTACACTTAAGATGATATATCTAAATGAAACCTGTATCCATAAATTCAATTATACCTTTGACTTTCTATCACTATTGTGTGGACAGTTTCTTTTTTGGCAATTAAATAAGTCCCATGCCCCCTCCTCCAATGGAGGGTATGGCAACCCACGTCAGTATTCTTGCCAGGAGATTCCCATGGACAGAGGATCCTGGCAGGCTACAGTTCACAGGGTTGCAAAGAGTTAGACACCACTGAAGCAACTACATAGGAAGACGGGCATGTCACCCTTTGATGTGACTAACTCCCAGCACTGGTCCCTGAGAACCTCACCACTCTCCTAAGTGCAGCCTAGGCATCAACAGCATCACCATCCCCTGGGAAATGGGTGGAAATGGAAAACTAGGGCCCAACCCTAGACTTAATGAATTAGAATCAGATCCCCAGGCCATTTGCTTATGTGGTACAGATTGAGTAGTCTGCCCTAAGGAGAAAATTTGCATACATGAGAGATACTACTGGGGGAAAAGCTAGGTGGCAAGGAGTAGGGAAGCCTGTTCATAGATCTGTTTCCATGAAATTCTCTTTACCTCTCAAAACCATGTGCCACATGGATGCCTTGACGTGCTTAGGATGAAAGGTGAGCAGGCTGTGGGAAATTATCCACAAATAGTCCATATGGCCTGTTAAAGAGAAACCAGGACTCTGAGTGGGTCCAAGAGTTGGCAGAAACTCAGCTTGTGAAAGCTCCAGACCAGTTGGAGATGGGAGTTGCCCATGAGGGCACAGATGGAAGAAAACATGTCTCCTTTTAAAAAAGAAATTTCCAGTGTCCAGGTAAATCCACACAAGATGGGGGTTCTGGGTTTCTGCTAATGAAAAGAACAAATGAGAAAAAAGACATGAAAAAACGTTCAGCAGCTTTTCCCTAACAACTCCCTGGAGGAAGTGGGAGATGATGGGAGTTTCTGGAAAAAAGAATTTCTCAGGGCTGAAATGTGAACATGAATTTGAGCAAACTCTGGAAGATAGTGGAGGACAGGGAAACATTGCCTGACTGCGGTCCACTGAGTGGCAGAGTCAGACGGGACTTCGTGACTGAACAGCCACAAGGGCTGAACTTATTCCTAGTGCTTGAAAGTAGATGCAGTGAATATGATCCAAAAACCTCTGTCAGAGTGGTAAAGTGCAGGAATGGAAGAAAACAGAAAATGCTCTCTAATGATAAGAGTGGTTGAAAGAATGAGAAAGAAAATCGTAGTGGTTAAAATACATTGCTCTGTCCTATCCCTTTCCTATGTGCTTAGAAAAGAAGTAAAATGCATGAAGCTGAAAAAGGTGTTGCTTTTTTGTGTGTGTGCTTACAAAACAGTATATATCCATTGCAAAAATTTGGAAACAACCACTCAAAAAAAACCTAAAAATTATCCATAATTCCCATTACCAAGATTATATCTGAGTATATACGCATTTAGTCATTTAACATTATTTTTATCATTATTTTAAAGGCTATTTTTTTTGCAATTGCAGTATATAGGGATGCAAACATGAAAAAGTTCAAACCTTGAAGAACTATAATAGGATAAATATCTAAAGCCCTTCTTCACTCTCCTTCTCCCCATCACTGTCTCCAGGCCACTTCCCTAACCAGAGCTAGCTATTTTTAAAAAGTCTTTTCTCTACGTATTTGCATTCTCACACACACATACACAAAAACATATTGTCTGCAGTAGTTTGTTTGCTACATATGTGGACTCACCCTCTTTTCATATTGTTCTGCATCTTGCTTTCATCCTTGAACCATATGTATTGAAGCATGTTTCCATGCTGGCACACAGAGAGCTCTCATGCTCATTAAACGGCTGCATGGGACGTCACTGTAAGGACACATTCATATAATAAATTATTTAATCATTCCCCAATTGATGGACCATTTAATTATCCCTCTTTTTTGATATTATAATTAATATGACCATGGCATGCCTATGCTGCCTCTGTACACATGTGCTTATATTTATGAATTCCTGGTCCAGTCTCCGCATTTAAGATTTGGACAATTTCTTACAACTTGCCTTCAGTCTAGGACAATTAATAATCCCATCAACAGTGTTTAAGAGTATTCATTTTCCACACACTCCTAGTTTTTCTAAAATATTGCCCATCGAGTAGGCCAAAGTCACTATTTTGTTAGTTATATAATTTGCTTGTTTTTTGTTATGAATGAGATGGCCCAGACTTTTCTCATACGTGTGTGTGGTCATTTTTAGTTCTGTGAATTGTACCTTTGATGTAATGCCATTTTCCAAATGAGTTGCCTTCTGTGTATGGATTTGTGGGACCTCTTTATATATTATAAATCATCTTTATTCAGGTTTTTTGCCATAATATATTATATTTCTACAACCCCAAACAGTGGAAATTGATGAAATCATAGTGGAGGTTGGAAGAAGCCAGACTTGAAAGACCTTTCATCCAGGGGAGCTCAGTAAAGTCAATGAGCTCCACATGAGATTAATGGATGCAAAAAGGCATCTAGACTGGCCAGAAGGACTCATTCTTCCAATGACCACTGATGCTTCTGCAATGTGTCTATTAGCTTGCTCCTCGGCATGGATTTACTTCCATGAGATCAAATGTTTTTCCTGTCAAGCACATAGGTTTCATAACAGGCTGTATTTTAAGGGCAGGAAGATAATGCCTTTCTATGAAAAATGCATGTTTTTACCATATCTCCTTTTTCAAAAATGATCAGAAAGACCTAACAGAAATGTTTTGAATAAAACAGAATTTTAAAAGAGGCAAGGGAAAGAAATTAAAGGCCACTTTATCATTCAGAAATAAGTGCCCAGAGCTTCTCCACAAAGGCTTGACATGTTTGCAAATAGACTCTAAAAGACCTCAAGCTAAAAGTAAAGAGAAACACAATCAGAGCAAGATTCACATTATCTGTCCAATAAAAAGACATCATTTCCTCAAGTAAAGCATAGTTTTTCCTAATACTAAAGACTCAAAAGAGAATACTATGTGACAGGATGTATACTATCATTAAAACAAATTCCTAAGAGAGTCTTATATTTTCTCTCCATACCAGATAAAGTTGAAACAGCAGAAAAGTTGGGGGAAACATTTTTTCGAAAACAAGAGGACTTCTCAGGTATCTCAGTGGTAAAGAATCCACTTGCCAATACAAGAGACACAATTCAGTCCCTGAATCCAGGAAGATATCAAGTGCCACAGAGCAACTAAGCCCATGTGCCACAACTATTGACACCATGTGCCAAAACTACTGAAGCCTGTGTGCCCTGGAGCTGTGCTCCACAACAAGAGAAGCCACCACAATGAGAAACTTGCTCATTGCAACTAGAGAAGAGCCTGTGTTGCAATGAAGACTCAGCACAGCCAAAAATGAATAAGTAAAAATTTTTAGAAAACAAAGTTGTTTAAAAAAACTGAAAAAACAAAAGCATATTTGAAATTTTCTACAATAAAATGTTAACAACAAAATAAGCAATAGGCAGATAAGTGTAAATTTACATGTCTCACTTACTACAGACTGTACCCATGAAATTAGGAATATATAGAATGGATGACCTATGGAGAAAAGACATAATTTTAAAAAGCACTTATAGGATTATTTTCAAGGGAATTTTCTGCAAACACATTTAGAATTGCAGTCTGTTTTTAAACATAATTGTATGTCTCTTCTGCTAACATAGAGGCTCACATGCAAAGAAGATCCCTTGTTACCAGTGGTCAAGAGATAGACTGGCGTGACCACTGGCTGTGGTTTACCTGAAGAAGTTTGCTAGTGGAGGAATAAATGGGGATATAACTTCTTTCTCTGAAACTAGTGTGGGTCCTTCTCTGGGCTCCCTTTTCAATGTTGGATGTCAGGGAGGGGAATGAATGGACTGGTGAGTTCCCATCATTCAAATCAGTAGACCATGGGTGAAGAGCAGAGCTTTTCCATGTTGATCAGAAACAATGTGTGATGGAGTGGCACTGTCTTCTTTCTCTTCTTCCAAACTCAGGGCCCACTAGTGAGTTTCTCTCATCCATCAGGCAGGCCTGGGGCTACTGAAATGCAGTACAATGTCCAGGGTCCTGGGCAGGGGCCAGCTGAGTGCCAGGAACTGAGGGAGGTTTCCTGACATGACATAGTTAAGTTCAAAAACATGGATGTGGACTTGGAGGGTTATAGGCTGGTTGGACTCCATGTTTTGCTTCATCTTGAGGTGATGAAGGCCTAACTCAGCAGATCTCAAAATGAAACATACGAAGTCTCAGGCCCCACCCAGACTTACTCCATCAGAAACATCAGGGATAGGATCCAGTGACTTGCATTTTAACCAGGCTTCCAATTGATTCTGACACATATTCACATTTGAGCACCTCAGGTGTAACTTGTGAAAGAAAAGGTTGCTTTCCTTATGATCCAATCTATCTCACTCAAGTTTTTCATGACAATGGGGGTCAGCTAAAAATAGTGTCACTTTATCTTCTATTTGCAGTGTAAATAATTTTAGAGATGCTTCTCAGGCATATTTCCTCTCAGGTATAATAATTCCTCTAGAAGCATGATTTGGAAACTTGTATTTTTTGGCCAGAATATTATCTAATAGTGATCTTACTCTGGTTTCCCACAAAATTCATAAATTGTCTGTCTCTAACACAGTTAAGTTAGAGTATTTATAGCCTAAAGAAGCTAGCCACAGCATAGTTCTAAAAAAAGTCTGCAATTTGCATCAGTAAATGGTGTAAAAGCTCATATGTTGCTAGGAAAGAAAAAAGAAAGAAAAGGGCAAAGAACTTTCAGGATAAGATGTTTGATTTATTATTCAAGCTTGTGAAAGAGAGAAATTCAGACTGCTGGTTAAGCTTGAAATAGTAATGCTGCTCTCATCTAGCAAGGACTGAAAAAAGCATTTCAATGTATGCTTTATCTATGCAGATGAATTCTAAGAACATGTGCTTCCCAGGTACGCTAAACTGGAGACAGCTCTGGCCACATAATCAGCATATCAGGGTCAATCAAACAATCAAAGACAAATCCCTTGTATCTGGTGTTCAAGGGTTTGGCGTCACAGATAAATCTGCAGTGTTGAAGCAAATACTTCTGGAAGCAGCTATGTAAAGCTCCCATCTCAGTGCTCCTACTGACTGAAAAAGAGACTAGTTGCCTCAGGATTTTTATAGCTAAAGAGAAACTGAGTGGTGGATTGAGTCAGAAAGTCACATAAAAGAAAATTCAGTCTCGTGATTTATTTATATCTATCATGCAGTTGCCAGTGCTATTAAAATAATGTCAAGGACACAATAATGAATTTAATAAGATATTGATGGTGGATCTGATGAGGAGTTAGTGCCTAAAGTAATGAAACATCAGGGGAAAGTGCATTATGTACTCTCTTGCATCGTTAAAGTGACTCGGGGAGATGGGGTAGCTGCACTGAGACTTCCTTCAGATGCACTAAATGGCTACTCTTCAGCTAAAAGCTCTCCAGCTCTTATCTTGGGATGATGGATCAGGACTGAAACTTGTGCATCTCAGGGAGAAAAGAGAATGCCAACAGACCTAAACATGATCAACGATGTTGCCTCCAGTGCTCACGTATCTTTAACAAAGCCAGGCTAGTTTTTAAAAACATGAAATATGCAAACCATGTAGGTTATTCCATGATTGACAGTCAAATTTACTTAATTTCTAAATAAATCTCCAAGTGAATTAGTTTCTTCATTTATTCCCAGCCTTTGCTCAATAGAGTCAACAACTAATTCAATTTTTTAATAGTTTTTCAAATAAGATTTATTTCTTAAAAATTAACATTTGGGGGCCTCCCTGGTGGTCCAGTGGGTAAAGAGCCTACCTTGTAATGCAAGGGGCACCAGTTCAATCCCTGGCCTGGGAAGATCCCAAGTGCAGTGGAGCAGCTGGACTGGTGTGTCCAATTATCAGCCAGTGCTCTGAAGAGCATGGGCTCAGAGCCAGTGTGCTGCAATGAGAGAGGCCACTGCAGTGGGAAGCCCATACAGGCCAAAGAATAGAGATGGATGAAAATAAATAAATCCAAAAACAGTGGAAGAGGCCAAAAATTAAAAATAAGAAAAAAAAAAATTTAAAAAATCAGCATGTGTATAATAGGAAACCAAAAAACATAAGAAGCAAAAAACAGTTATCCTTAATCACAAGCAGCTTGCCATATGATGTGTCCTTTTAGGTTTCATTTGTGCATTTATACAAATAAGCATTCATTTTTATATAAGATCATACGGTTATGTATCATGATTTTTCACACTTTTTAAAGGTCACTTTTGGGATCTAAGTTACCTAGAAATACAGTCCAGCTCTTAGGGATTTCTTTAACATACATTTCCATTAGTCTTCTTTTCCTTTGAGCTATGAAAAAAGAAAATTGGGGTTTTAAAAGTTATCTCAGAACACAACTTCTTTCAATTGTCTTTTGATCTTTGCATTTTAAGGGTTCTCAGAGTGCATTTGATAGGCTGCTTCTCTGTAGTCATGAAATTAAATGAATAATCATCAAGTCTCTGTTTAGCTTTGTACTGGGTACACAAGAAAAGTGTCACGACATCAGAAAAAGGGAAAAGAAAGAAAAGAGAGGGGAGTGAGTGAAGTAAAGAGGTTAAAATCAAGAGGAAAACAGAAAAGAATAGGATGAAGGCAAGAAAGAAGAAAGACAGAAATTTACTTAATTTAAAGCCAGGCTAGTTTTTAAAAACATGAAATATGCAAACCATGTAGGTTATTCCATGATTGACAGTCAAATTTACTTAATTTCTAAATAAATCTCCAAGTGAATTAGTTTCTTCATTTATTCCCAGCCTTTGCTCAATAGAGTCAACAACTAATTCAATTTTTTAATAGTTTTTCAAATAAGATTTATTTCTTAAAAATTAACATTTGGGGGCCTCCCTGGTGGTCCAGTGGGTAAAGAGCCTACCTTGTAATGCAAGGGGCACCAGTTCAATCCCTGGCCTGGGAAGATCCCAAGTGCAGTGGAGCAGCTGGACTGGTGTGTCCAATTATCAGCCAGTGCTCTGAAGAGCATGGGCTCAGAGCCAGTGTGCTGCAATGAGAGAGGCCACTGCAGTGGGAAGCCCATACAGGCCAAAGAATAGAGATGGATGAAAATAAATAAATCCAAAAACAGTGGAAGAGGCCAAAAATTAAAAATAAGAAAAAAAAAAATTTAAAAAATCAGCATGTGTATAATAGGAAACCAAAAAACATAAGAAGCAAAAAACAGTTATCCTTAATCACAAGCAGCTTGCCATATGATGTGTCCTTTTAGGTTTCATTTGTGCATTTATACAAATAAGCATTCATTTTTATATAAGATCATACGGTTATGTATCATGATTTTTCACACTTTTTAAAGGTCACTTTTGGGATCTAAGTTACCTAGAAATACAGTCCAGCTCTTAGGGATTTCTTTAACATACATTTCCATTAGTCTTCTTTTCCTTTGAGCTATGAAAAAAGAAAATTGGGGTTTTAAAAGTTATCTCAGAACACAACTTCTTTCAATTGTCTTTTGATCTTTGCATTTTAAGGGTTCTCAGAGTGCATTTGATAGGCTGCTTCTCTGTAGTCATGAAATTAAATGAATAATCATCAAGTCTCTGTTTAGCTTTGTACTGGGTACACAAGAAAAGTGTCACGACATCAGAAAAAGGGAAAAGAAAGAAAAGAGAGGGGAGTGAGAGAAGTAAAAGAGGTTAAAATCAAGAGGAAAACAGAAAAGAATAGGATGAAGGCAAGAAAGAAGAAAGACAGAAAGGCTGATTTATATAACTATTTCAAAAGGAAATAGGGAATCTAAATATTCTATAATTTTTTGGCCTATTAACCTAAATGAACAATTGGTCAACTTTTAACATATTTATTGTAAAGTCAAAATGAATGAAATATATCTAGTTCTGAGCTTAAAACCTAAATCTTGAATTTAGAAATATGTAGGTGGAAGCTGGAGGTGGAAGTGACCTTTGGCTTAACCTTGTATTTCCAGAGTTATTTGATAATGCTGTTGGCTTGTCAAGGATGCCCACCAAGATGCTGAGCTTTGTCAATGGCTCCCTCACTCTACTAGAAAGGGGCTTGAAATGAAAACAATTGTGTTAAAACTTTTGAATTATGATGAAGAGTTTGCATTTGGCAATATACAGTTATTTGCATTATTCACAGTAATTAAGTTCTATAAATTTACCTCATACAATTAGCTAACATTGAACCATTGCTTCTAAGGAAAACATATAGTTAAGCCTATGGTCTGCAAGCCTATGGTCACATTTCGATTAATGGATCAATACATAATCTTGTTTTATGTTTCTCTATTTAAAGCACCTGATAGATAGATAGAGACAGATATACACAATGTATGTGTGTGTGATCATTAACATTGAACTTATGGTCAGTAGTAACATAACTCATCCTTGAGTGAAGTTACCTAACACACACACATGTTCTCCATAAGGCACATCACACACTCTTGCACTAGACAACACTGCAGCAGTATGTTTGGGAACTACTTTAAAGAGTGAAAACACCAGCAAGAAATACAAATATACAAAACAAAATAAAATCCAGCAAAAATGGCACACATTTATAGTATAAGACCTGGAACAAGAAGGCCATGTCATCCTGTGCAAACTCAGTCAGGAATGTTCATTTGGGGGTTATTTAAATTTTTCATTGCTCTGCTCATATCTGCAAATGACTACAGAAGCTCTTGGAGTATTGATTTTAGAATTACAGATAAATGTTAACCAGTAGGCAAATTTGCAAACAGAGAATCTGCAAATAATGTGAATCAGCTGTATTTAGTCTTTCTTTCAATTTTGTCGCAACAAAATTGAAACTTTTGTTTGTTTCTTGAACTGTAAAAGAATATTTTTTCTTGTCTCTTCTAGATATCTAGAACTGTGCTTAAACTTTTGTGTTCTTTTTCTTAAGCAAAATTAAAATAAAGCAAAGTTTAGAGGAGGAGACTGCATCATTGAAAATTTAAAAGTAATGGACAGCTACAAAACTTATAAGGTAGATGGGAAACTATGTATTGATGAATTGAATTGGTATTACTGATGTTTCAGTTTACAATGCCTTCACAAACTTTACCTCACTTCATCCTTATGACCTCCAATTTTTGCTTTTGTTCATATTGCCTCATTAGTGGGATATCAGCTCCCCGAACGGCGACTAAACCTGGGCCATGGCAGCGAAAGGGCCAAGTCCTAACCACTGAACCACCAAAGGAATTTCCATGACCACCTTGTACTGAATATATTATGAGGTTCCAAGAGGCTAACAGATGCATCCATGGTCAGACAGCTAACAAGTCATAAGGCCAATACTTCGACCCAGATCTTTAGATTACTAAATCTCTCCTTGAATAGAACTAAAAGAGGAGGTGTGGACATTCATAAAATTTTCATTAAAATGTGCATAATAATAATATTTCTTATAGTTACAAAGCTCATACTAGATATTTACCTCAATATTTGAGTTACAAAATATCAACCCACAGGGATACATGAAAATCATTCACACAGTCAAAGTGTGAGGATAGTGATCAATGACTCTCACAGAGTCATTGAGGAAAATATAAGGCAGTGCATTAAGGGAGACGATTTGAGGGGTTATCTTAAATGGAATTTTCCTGGAACAAGAAGGCCATGTCATCCTGTGCAAACTCAGTCAGGAATGTTCATTTGGGGGTTATTTAAATTTTTCATTGCTCTGCTCATATCTGCAAATGACTACAGAAGCTCTTGGAGTATTGATTTTAGAATTACAGATAAATGTTAACCAGTAGGCAAATTTGCAAACAGAGAATCTGCAAATAATGTGAATCAGCTGTATTTAGTCTTTCTTTCAATTTTGTCGCAACAAAATTGAAACTTTTGTTTGTTTCTTGAACTGTAAAAGAATATTTTTTCTTGTCTCTTCTAGATATCTAGAACTGTGCTTAAACTTTTGTGTTCTTTTTCTTAAGCAAAATTAAAATAAAGCAAAGTTTAGAGGAGGAGACTGCATCATTGAAAATTTAAAAGTAATGGACAGCTACAAAACTTATAAGGTAGATGGGAAACTATGTATTGATGAATTGAATTGGTATTACTGATGTTTCAGTTTACAATGCCTTCACAAACTTTACCTCACTTCATCCTTATGACCTCCAATTTTTGCTTTTGTTCATATTGCCTCATTAGTGGGATATCAGCTCCCCGAACGGCGACTAAACCTGGGCCATGGCAGCGAAAGGGCCAAGTCCTAACCACTGAACCACCAAAGGAATTTCCATGACCACCTTGTACTGAATATATTATGAGGTTCCAAGAGGCTAACAGATGCATCCATGGTCAGACAGCTAACAAGTCATAAGGCCAATACTTCGACCCAGATCTTTAGATTACTAAATCTCTCCTTGAATAGAACTAAAAGAGGAGGTGTGGACATTCATAAAATTTTCATTAAAATGTGCATAATAATAATATTTCTTATAGTTACAAAGCTCATACTAGATATTTACCTCAATATTTGAGTTACAAAATATCAACCCACAGGGATACATGAAAATCATTCACACAGTCAAAGTGTGAGGATAGTGATCAATGACTCTCACAGAGTCATTGAGGAAAATATAAGGCAGTGCATTAAGGGAGAGACGATTTTAGTTCTCGTTATAAAATAGATTGCCTTGGCTTGTCAGGAACGACTTATAACAAGCCTCCTGAAATCATTCAAAACTATATTCTGATACTATCAGGCCCCAAAGATAGGGTGTTAAATGGTGCATGAGACAGACTGGAGACCAATTTCTCTGGCTAAAGTGGGTGGTTGAAGAACTCTAGGGGACCTTGTTCAATAAAGCTGAACTGAGTTTGCTACATCTATCTGGTTTTCCAAGAAAAGCTGGGAATACTTGTTTTTATGTGAAATCCCCATGTGTGTGTTGTTTGCTCAGTTGTGTCCAATTCTTTGTGACCCCATGAACTGTAGCCCAACAGGCTCCTCTGTCCATGGGATTCTCCAGGCAAGAACACTGGAGTGGATTGCCATGCCCTCCTCCAGGGGATCTTCCCAACCCAGGAATCGAACCCAGATCTTCTGAATTTCAGGCAGATTCTTTACTGTCTGAGACACTAGGAAACCTCAAAATTTCCATGGCAGAGACAACCAATACTCATCCCAAATCCATGAGCTCCCCTGTTTTCCAGCCTCAATTGCAGTCCAATCAGAGCAATGTTACCAGTTCTACCCAATTGTCTGTGAATCACTGGTGTCTTTACAGATCTCTCTCTCTGTTCTACTTGTCTCTCTCTCAGAAATATGACTTGCTTGTACCTCAGATTCCTATTATCCTTGATCAGTGTCTGCAGGAAGACCCAGATACCTTTACATTAACAGTATCACACTTTTTTTCCCCTCCAAAATTTAGATTGACTTTAGAATAGATTACAAAGATGGAGAACTATGCCTCAATATCCATTCTTGCCCTCTTCTATGCTAATTTGGTAGGAGACTTTAGTAATCAACATAAATGTTTAGCATAAACTCTAATTATTATCCTATTCTTGTTATGTGTGAGTCTGTGGTGAGCCATTTGAGGGTGTGCCTGTTTTCGTGACCTTCACTTTGAGGGTTAAACCCGGGTCAGAAAATCATTCACACAGTCAAAGTGTGAGGATAGTGATCAATGACTCTCACAGAGTCATTGAGGAAAATATAAGGCAGTGCATTAAGGGAGAGACGATTTTAGTTCTCGTTATAAAATAGATTGCCTTGGCTTGTCAGGAACGACTTATAACAAGCCTCCTGAAATCATTCAAAACTATATTCTGATACTATCAGGCCCCAAAGATAGGGTGTTAAATGGTGCATGAGACAGACTGGAGACCAATTTCTCTGGCTAAAGTGGGTGGTTGAAGAACTCTAGGGGACCTTGTTCAATAAAGCTGAACTGAGTTTGCTACATCTATCTGGTTTTCCAAGAAAAGCTGGGAATACTTGTTTTTATGTGAAATCCCCATGTGTGTGTTGTTTGCTCAGTTGTGTCCAATTCTTTGTGACCCCATGAACTGTAGCCCAACAGGCTCCTCTGTCCATGGGATTCTCCAGGCAAGAACACTGGAGTGGATTGCCATGCCCTCCTCCAGGGGATCTTCCCAACCCAGGAATCGAACCCAGATCTTCTGAATTTCAGGCAGATTCTTTACTGTCTGAGACACTAGGAAACCTCAAAATTTCCATGGCAGAGACAACCAATACTCATCCCAAATCCATGAGCTCCCTGTTTTCCAGCCTCAATTGCAGTCCAATCAGAGCAATGTTACCAGTTCTACCCAATTGTCTGTGAATCACTGGTGTCTTTACAGATCTCTCTCTCTGTTCTACTTGTCTCTCTCTCAGAAATATGACTTGCTTGTACCTCAGATTCCTATTATCCTTGATCAGTGTCTGCAGGAAGACCCAGATACCTTTACATTAACAGTATCACACTTTTTTTCCCCTCCAAAATTTAGATTGACTTTAGAATAGATTACAAAGATGGAGAACTATGCCTCAATATCCATTCTTGCCCTCTTCTATGCTAATTTGGTAGGAGACTTTAGTAATCAACATAAATGTTTAGCATAAACTCTAATTATTATCCTATTCTTATTGTTATGTGTGAGTCTGTGGTGAGCCATTTGAGGGGTGTGCCTTGTCTTGCCTCACTGTTGTTCATCCTTTCACTTGGAAGCAGAAATTGAGAAGAACCACACTGAACCATGAAGAGGAGCTATAGCACCTGCCCAGTACTGTGGAGTTACCGCATCAGTCTTGGATTGCTTTATTCAGGCTGAGAAAAATTAAACTTGTAATTTGTATAAGCTAGACTTACCTTGGGTCTTTGTTGCAGCAGTTACCCTGTATTCTAGATAATCTCCTATCAAAACTCTTGGAAGGTAGAGTTAAAGTGGCATGACCAAGCCATGAATAGCAATGGACTTTGAAGGCAGATAGAAACAACACAGAATTTCATTTGGCCATTTCCTAACTGTGTCTACAAGCCTGAGGTAATTAAAATCTCTGAACCTCATTTCCTTTGTTTCAGATTTGAGCAATAATCATAGATCGCTGTGTTCTTGTAAAGGTTAAGTGAGCCAATGTATATAAAGTTCTTGGCACTTAATAAATATTCAACAAATGATTGTTGCTGTTGTTGAAGAATCAGACACACTAAGGAAGTAGGACTGTGGGAGAGAGGGTGGGCGTGGCTTCCTTTGCCTGCCTGCCTCCCTGCCTGGGTGAACTCTGCTGGAGAGACAGAAGCAGCCAGTTTGTTCTGTGAGTTCCTGATGCCATCCCATCATTCACTACTGCCCTCTGAACAGAAAACCCTATTCCATGGCTGACAGACATCTGGACCTGCTGCACTGTGTGGTTCATCCCACTTAACCATGACCTTGCTCTTTGCCCAAGTAGAGCAGAGTCTCCATCTCTGCCTTGGACTGCAGGTGTTGATGAACAAGAAGCTCCTTCCAAGGAAATATGGGCTCTAAGCACTCCAAGCTGAGTCAATGTCAACAGTCCCAACACTGCCAAGTGCCAGAGTCCACTGGAAAGTTCTGTATCCAGCTGTGCATCCCAGATGTGCACATGAACCGGATGCCAAGCCATTCCAAAGACTCAAGGAATGCTCAGCTCCAAGGCCTGGTGGCCAGAGGCCAAAGATAGGAATGCCATTCCAGGGAGCAAGCAGCTGGGGAAAAGGGACATTATTCCCACTGTAAAAAGAAATGCTTTGCTTTGTGATTTCCCTCCTGGTCAATAATATTACCTCACTAGTGTAACACCTGTCTTCCAGAGTAGCTCATCTGTCTTGGGCCTGGGGCTGGTACGGGTGTCAGGCTGGCCTTCGCAGGGACAGTTAGTAGCCACCTTCATGATGAGAGTCCACGTGCCCTGGGAAGGGCTCTTACTTCATATTCTTCCTTGGTGGCCACATCGACTGAGACTGACTGAGCTAACACCTTCTTGTTTGAAGCCACTCCCAGCACACATGTTCCCCTCACCTCCCTGGCAGGATATTCCCCATCTCTCTACAAAACCTCAGCCATGGTTATGCCTTAGCAAGTTGGAATTGGAGTGTTGATTCATGTACTCTCAGCCTTGGGGGTCAGGTTCTGTTATGACTACATGAATTTCAGATTCTGGTGAGCTTGTCTTATAAGCCAACTCCCAAACATTCTAGGTTCTAATACAAACCAGAAAGTGACCTTAGGAACAGGGCCATGCTATGGGGGAAGATGTTGGCTGGTGGAAACAGACAAACAACCAAGACAGGCTAGGAAAATCCAGAGGGGCATGTAAACAATAAGGGGTGAGGGTTGGAGGGGTGGAGTCACTAGTATAAGGGACGAAGTCAGACTTCATTTTAAGTTTATCTCAACCCCAATGCAGTCCCTCCTCTGTCAAGTAAGGAAGGAAGAACTCAGCACGGGGAGTGAAGGAAAGAGAAGCAGCCCAGAACAAAGGGATCTCCCCAGTGTGTTCCTTCAGGAGCAAAGCTGGTGTGTGCCGTTCCCAGACTTCGTCATGTCCATAAAACCAGAGGCGAGGCCATTTCATTAGGAAAAAGAGAAGCAGGCGGCCTGAATTTCACAATCTTCTGTGCCTGTCTGCACGAGGGTGTTTTGTTTCATGTGGCCGCTCAGCATTAAAGGACAGAAATCTAATTTTAAGTAAATAGCGCTGTTTATTGTGTTTTTGATTAACAACAAACTAGCTCTCAAGGTCATCTCTTGTCAAAAATAAAGCACAAGAAAATAAAATCTTCAGAGAGAGAAACTTGACAGAAACTATGGGCACAGAGTTCCACGGTCAGTTCCTGTTTTCCCAAAGTACGCAGCACATGTGGGCTCTCCAAGTTTATCGCATTTGGCCATCCCTGTGTTTCCAGAGTGGCTCTCTTTCTGAAGTCTTCCCGGCATGTAGGCAGGCACACTCATGCTTGCCCTGTTTCCTAATAATCTTTTTGGGTAATGACAAGGGCTTTATAAAACCTCAGTGCAAATTCTTTATACCCAATGTTAGTTGCTCAGTCATGTCTGACTCTTTGCAACCACATGAGCTGTCACCCACAAGGCTCCTCTGTCCATGGGTTTCTCCAGGCAAGAATACTAGAGTGGAGAGCCAATCCCTTCTCCAAGGGATCTTCTGGACCCAGGGATTGAACTGGGGTCTTCTGCACTGCAGGCATATTCTTTACCATCTGAACCACCAGGGAACAGGTGTGGTAAAAAAGTGTATTGCAGGGAGGAAAGGTTTCTACCAAGCTTTCAGCCAGCACAGACCACTTTGGAGTAAGCTGTGGGTAAAGAAAAGTTAGGAGGGAGCCTTGGCTCCCTGAGAAGCGGAATGGGGGACTTTGGGGAGGTAGGGTCATCTTGTTTCCTGTGGCTACTCCTCTCTAAATTTAAAGCCTCAAAGCCCCCTTCCCCCCCATGTGAGTAGTACTTAGGCTGTGTGCAGCCTGAAAAGTACCTTATTTCTATTATTTTCAGAAGCCCTTCCCAGTTCTCCAGATTTCCCTAAATATGCAGAAGATGTGTCCCTAAGATCACCAGCTGCCTAGAATCCTGTGAACAGGGGGAAGGGACAGAGCCTGGCTCAATGGAGAGATCACAGAACATAGCAAGAACTTCCTTCCAGTGGGTTCCACATCCAGGGTCAGTGAAGGAGCCAAACTACACACATATGTTGTTTATAGGGTGTCACATGCACCAGTAAATACATTTGGGATCCCACCACATGATGTGTCCATTTCTAAAATGTACTCCCTGAGGACATTCATTAATAATTGAAATTTCATCAACAAACTAGCTCTCAAGGTCATCTCTTGTCAAAAATAAAGCACAAGAAAATAAAATCTTCAGAGAGAGAAACTTGACAGAAACTATGGGCACAGAGTTCCACGGTCAGTTCCTGTTTTCCCAAAGTACGCAGCACATGTGGGCTCTCCAAGTTTATCGCATTTGGCCATCCCTGTGTTTCCAGAGTGGCTCTCTTTCTGAAGTCTTCCCGGCATGTAGGCAGGCACACTCATGCTTGCCCTGTTTCCTAATAATCTTTTTGGGTAATGACAAGGGCTTTATAAAACCTCAGTGCAAATTCTTTATACCCAATGTTAGTTGCTCAGTCATGTCTGACTCTTTGCAACCACATGAGCTGTCACCCACAAGGCTCCTCTGTCCATGGGTTTCTCCAGGCAAGAATACTAGAGTGGAGAGCCAATCCCTTCTCCAAGGGATCTTCTGGACCCAGGGATTGAACTGGGGTCTTCTGCACTGCAGGCATATTCTTTACCATCTGAACCACCAGGGAACAGGTGTGGTAAAAAAGTGTATTGCAGGGAGGAAAGGTTTCTACCAAGCTTTCAGCCAGCACAGACCACTTTGGAGTAAGCTGTGGGTAAAGAAAAGTTAGGAGGGAGCCTTGGCTCCCTGAGAAGCGGAATGGGGGACTTTGGGGAGGTAGGGTCATCTTGTTTCCTGTGGCTACTCCTCTCTAAATTTAAAGCCTCAAAGCCCCCTTCCCCCCCATGTGAGTAGTACTTAGGCTGTGTGCAGCCTGAAAAGTACCTTATTTCTATTATTTTCAGAAGCCCTTCCCAGTTCTCCAGATTTCCCTAAATATGCAGAAGATGTGTCCCTAAGATCACCAGCTGCCTAGAATCCTGTGAACAGGGGGAAGGGACAGAGCCTGGCTCAATGGAGAGATCACAGAACATAGCAAGAACTTCCTTCCAGTGGGTTCCACATCCAGGGTCAGTGAAGGAGCCAAACTACACACATATGTTGTTTATAGGGTGTCACATGCACCAGTAAATACATTTGGGATCCCACCACATGATGTGTCCATTTCTAAAATGTACTCCCTGAGGACATTCATTAATAATTGAAATTTCATTAACATGCTGTTGACAGCTAAATTACCTGCCACAAACAATATAAGAAAGCAGAGAAAAAGACCACTGCTTTCAACTGTTACTCTCTGAAAGATGGTCTCAGTTTGGGCAGGAACAAACCTGCCAAACAGTAGGACCATCAGACTCTGGGAAACTCTTAAATGTCCCTTGTGAACCAATGGACTTAACATTCAAAGCCAAGTTTCAAAGTAAACAAAGGTTCTCCCAGGCTCCAGATGCCCATCACAAACAAGAGAGTGGATCCTATAGAAAAGCAAGAGTGAGATGGTACATTTCTTGCTATACTGAATGAAATGCCCATGAATGCCAGGTATTTCGGAGGAAATTTCAAAGCCAAAGACACTGTGAAGTCCTGGAAACTGTCCACTTAGAGGTGTGCTGTGGTTATTACTGTCTATCACGGTTTTCCACAGTAAGAGACAATTACATGTGGACAAGAGGAAGTACTCAGTTTAAAAGAATATCAAGAATTTCTCTCTCTCTCTCTCTCTCTCTCTCTCTCTCACACACACACACACACACACACACACACATACATGCACACATGCACACAGACTGTTGCCTTGAAAGTGTCCTATTCGTCTTAAACCACTGTCAACATGATTGGATTGGTCCATTTGGAACATGAACTTGCTGCTGCTTCAATTCTACCTGTCCCAAAATTGATAAATAGCAAGACCTTCTAGTTCTGGGTTACTTCTCAGTGGATTGTAGTGGGTGAAAGCTCATTTAGGCTGGGGCAAAAGGTAGTTCTAGAAGCAATTTAAATTTTATTAAAGACTTGTGATTCTAATGGTTACTCTCCTCAAATAAACTTCTGATCCTATAGTGTACACCTCCAAAAGGAGAGCCTGATACCAGTTGGCATTGACTAAGTGCTAAAATGATACTCAAGCTAAGGAAATGCAAACTTTAAAATTTTATTGTCAGCTATGTTCATAATCTCAAAATATGATTTTTGAAAACAAAAATAGCTTATAAATTTTGTCTCCATATACTTTGTTTTCTTCTTATTTTTGGTTTTGTCTTAAAATTTCAAATTAAACAAATAATGTCAGTTATCAGTACATATTTATTTTAGACCTTTTGAAAAATACAGACATGAACAAGTAGCTAGGTGGGAGAAGCTTTAAGTTAATTACACAAAAGAGACCACAGTTGAAATTTTGCATGCTTCCATACTTTTTGATATACTTCTTTTTATGTGATTAAGACAATACTTTAAATTCACTTTTCATGTTGCTTCTAACATTTGAATAGCATGAGCATTTCTCCAGGTACTGAAACACTGTTATATATTTGAAAGCAGAAAAGAATTTTGGTTTGAATTAAAAGGGTGAACTTGCAAAGGGTTAATGACTCTTCCTAATTTCAATAGCAATGATTGACCCAGGAAGTTCAAGGTGAATCTCCAGACAGATCTAGAACCCCACATACAATCTTAGAGAAAGAAGTGTCTTGATCAAGCTCTCCTTTCTAAGAAAAAGAATTGGAAGTTAAAAGAAACTACATTGGATTTTTATAACCAGCTTATGGAAGAAGATGGACTTCAAATTATCAAATCTAAGTTCAACTTCTTTGTTTTGTAAACAAAAATAAACTGAACTCATAAATAATAAAATGTCTCTCTGACTTTAAACAGTTATCTCTGCAGAGAATAGACTCAAGGCAAGAGAGGTTAACTCAGCAGGCCTGGGCTGCTCAAACCCTGCACATTGAATAGAAATGGCCTGGCCTCCAGAGATGCTTTTGTGGGGCTCCTGAGAGATAACTTCTGAGCCCTCGGAATACCCTTCTTGATAAGAGTTTCATTGTGCATGAAGGCTTAAGCCAAACTGTACCAGTTTCAGCAGATAAGAGGACTGCAGTCTGAGTAGCTGGGATCAGACACACATGCTGAATGTCAGCATGACTGACCCACAGTGAAAACCCTGAACCCAAGGCTTCCCTGATTGAGACAGTTCACAAGTGTTATCACACATCATTGTTGAAAGAAATATGCATGTCATGTCCAACTCCTCAAGGAGAGCCACAATTTTTTTGTCTTAAAAATTTTTAAAAAAAATTTAAAGTCTATAACTTTGTTTTCTTCTTATTTTTGGTTTTGTCTTGAAATTTCAAATTAAACAAATAATGTCAGTTATCAGTACATATTTATTTTAGACCTTTTGAAAAATACAGACATGAACAAGTAGCTAGGTGGGAGAAGCTTTAAGTTAATTACACAAAAGAGACCACAGTTGAAATTTTGCATGCTTCCATACTTTTTGATATACTTCTTTTTATGTGATTAAGACAATACTTTAAATTCACTTTTCATGTTGCTTCTAACATTTGAATAGCATGAGCATTTCTCCAGGTACTGAAACACTGTTATATATTTGAAAGCAGAAAAGAATTTTGGTTTGAATTAAAAGGGTGAACTTGCAAAGGGTTAATGACTCTTCCTAATTTCAATAGCAATGATTGACCCAGGAAGTTCAAGGTGAATCTCCAGACAGATCTAGAACCCCACATACAATCTTAGAGAAAGAAGTGTCTTGATCAAGCTCTCCTTTCTAAGAAAAAGAATTGGAAGTTAAAAGAAACTACATTGGATTTTTATAACCAGCTTATGGAAGAAGATGGACTTCAAATTATCAAATCTAAGTTCAACTTCTTTGTTTTGTAAACAAAAATAAACTGAACTCATAAATAATAAAATGTCTCTCTGACTTTAAACAGTTATCTCTGCAGAGAATAGACTCAAGGCAAGAGAGGTTAACTCAGCAGGCCTGGGCTGCTCAAACCCTGCACATTGAATAGAAATGGCCTGGCCTCCAGAGATGCTTTTGTGGGGCTCCTGAGAGATAACTTCTGAGCCCTCGGAATACCCTTCTTGATAAGAGTTTCATTGTGCATGAAGGCTTAAGCCAAACTGTACCAGTTTCAGCAGATAAGAGGACTGCAGTCTGAGTAGCTGGGATCAGACACACATGCTGAATGTCAGCATGACTGACCCACAGTGAAAACCCTGAACCCAAGGCTTCCCTGATTGAGACAGTTCACAAGTGTTATCACACATCATTGTTGAAAGAAATATGCATGTCATGTCCAACTCCACAAGGAGAGCACATCTGGAAACTTGTGCCTGGTTTCTCCTAGACTCCACCCATGTTAATTTTCCTAATTTCCATCGGCATGCCTTTCCTATAAAAAACTGTACTGTGAATATAACAAATTTTTGGAGTCCTGTCTGTCCTTCTAGAAAATTGCTGAGCTTGAGTAGTCGTGGGGCCTCCCACAAAAAAGGATGTATTAATCCATGTGAAAGGTAGTGGTGGCTTGTCCAGTATAATTTTGTGTCAGCACTGCCCCAGTAATTTCTGTTGAATCTTTGGAAAATCATTGGCAGTGAAAAGATACCTTTCATTAATGGCAATTGACGTAATACAGAATCTCTTTATTACAAGGCTAATTCTGGTCTAATCTGTCAGTGAATCCTTTCTGTTTTCCCCTGAGGGAAGAAGTTCTTGAGAGACTTGGTAACTCTTAAATGCCAAGAAAAAACTACCAAAATTTCTTTTTTCTCTGTGAGTTAGCACAGCTGTGAAGCTTTGGAAAACTTAAGGGATTTTATAGACAGGAGAGTAAACTTTTTCTCTGAGAAGTTCAGTGTATGTTTGGGAGACAGAAGGCAGAGCTGGAGCTATCAGGAACCATCTGCTTCCTAGATTCTTTGATTGCCTAGATTATGATCTTTGTCTACTCAAAAGGTGAGAGAGTAGGACAAGAAGAACCAAGAACCTATTCTAGGGAACTCACTTGTGTGTGTGCAGGGAGAGGAATGGACTGAGAAATCAGTCAAACCTTGGATCAAACCCCATTGCCGCCATTTACCAGGAGTGTGGCCTTGGGGAAAGTTGTTTAGCATCTTAGAGCTGCCCACTCTTCCCTTATTAAATGTGGGTTATGTGGCCTGCCTCCAAGCATCAGTGTTTGAGATTTAAATTATATATGTCTGGCACCCAGCCTACAACAGGCACTTGATGAATGTTCATTTCCTTTGTCTAGATATCCCATTTACTAATAAATAATATTACTAATATCAGTGTAGTTGGAGCAAGAAGAAAAATCAAGGGATCAAGGAACTTGTTCTGGCCAGCAGGAACGTATGTCTTTAAACTACTCCTTTTGTCTTGAACCCAAGGCTTCCCTGATTGCCTTGTTATCACACATCATTGTTGAAAGAAATATGCATGTCATGTCCAACTCCACAAGGAGAGCACATCTGGAAACTTGTGCCTGGTTTCTCCTAGACTCCACCCATGTTAATTTTCCTAATTTCCATCGGCATGCCTTTCCTATAAAAAACTGTACTGTGAATATAACAAATTTTTGGAGTCCTGTCTGTCCTTCTAGAAAATTGCTGAGCTTGAGTAGTCGTGGGGCCTCCCACAAAAAAGGATGTATTAATCCATGTGAAAGGTAGTGGTGGCTTGTCCAGTATAATTTTGTGTCAGCACTGCCCCAGTAATTTCTGTTGAATCTTTGGAAAATCATTGGCAGTGAAAAGATACCTTTCATTAATGGCAATTGACGTAATACAGAATCTCTTTATTACAAGGCTAATTCTGGTCTAATCTGTCAGTGAATCCTTTCTGTTTTCCCCTGAGGGAAGAAGTTCTTGAGAGACTTGGTAACTCTTAAATGCCAAGAAAAAACTACCAAAATTTCTTTTTTCTCTGTGAGTTAGCACAGCTGTGAAGCTTTGGAAAACTTAAGGGATTTTATAGACAGGAGAGTAAACTTTTTCTCTGAGAAGTTCAGTGTATGTTTGGGAGACAGAAGGCAGAGCTGGAGCTATCAGGAACCATCTGCTTCCTAGATTCTTTGATTGCCTAGATTATGATCTTTGTCTACTCAAAAGGTGAGAGAGTAGGACAAGAAGAACCAAGAACCTATTCTAGGGAACTCACTTGTGTGTGTGCAGGGAGAGGAATGGACTGAGAAATCAGTCAAACCTTGGATCAAACCCCATTGCCGCCATTTACCAGGAGTGTGGCCTTGGGGAAAGTTGTTTAGCATCTTAGAGCTGCCCACTCTTCCCTTATTAAATGTGGGTTATGTGGCCTGCCTCCAAGCATCAGTGTTTGAGATTTAAATTATATATGTCTGGCACCCAGCCTACAACAGGCACTTGATGAATGTTCATTTCCTTTGTCTAGATATCCCATTTACTAATAAATAATATTACTAATATCAGTGTAGTTGGAGCAAGAAGAAAAATCAAGGGATCAAGGAACTTGTTCTGGCCAGCAGGAACGTATGTCTTTAAACTACTCCTTTTGTCTTGCAGAGTTTGGTATGGGAGAAAGCTCTACCTAGGAAAATCATAGTTTCCTGTTCTGTTCACGCTTTTGTCCCATAGTTGAATTCAAATAGTGCACATGGTCTGACTATGTGGCAGCTTATGGCTGACACTCTGATTAATAAGGCTCTTGCTATTCCAATCGTTAAATATTTCAATATGCTCCTTTTGTGTCAATAAGACAAGGATAGTTGGTTGGAGTAGATCATTTTTTGTTTTTTAGAGACCTCAGTAAGTTTCTGGCTATGCAGACACAGCCCTGAAAATTAATGTGAGATAGGAAGTCAAGAGCTTTTCTGATATGTAAGGAATTTATGGTTTGGAGACAGGGAGCAGGGGGGAAGAGGGGCCATCAAGGGAGAATGAGGCCCCCAAAGGCATGATGGTGCCCAAGAGAACCTGGTTGCTGATAAATTGCCAATGGTGAGAATTGACTGATGGAATCTTTGGATAGTGACATCTAAAATCCAAAGTAAAGATTTTTGCCTGCAGTAATCTCCTTCTTTTATTAATAGTTCAGACTTTCAGTATATTTCACTAGTGTAGCAAAAGACTTAGTGACACTCTGAGGGAAGAAAGGTTTTGGGCTGATTTCTAGTGTGAAGTGAAAGAAAACAGCAAGACAAAATCTAAAGCCTGTCACTAAACTGGATACTGTGTGGACTTACCAAGAGATCAAGAACTCCCCAGAAATCACCTGGGATATTAAGCTGAGTCCCTCCTGGAAGGTGGGGTCAGGAACTAGGTTGTCTTATTGACTCATACTAAGATCAAGGTCACAAGAAGTTTGAAAGATGGATGGCAAATTCTGGGGTTTTTTGAACAGAGTATTTTGTTTTCTTAAGCACACTTGGTAAAAATAATACAATCACATGCAAATGCTTTTACGTTGCATCTGCCTGTGTGTGTGAATGAGTTATACCTGCTCTCAACATTGTCGGGTATATTGTGATAACCCAGGGGTTTTATGGATCAAAAGACAGCCTGGATCAGTCCCCTAGGATCTCTCTTGGGGTTCTCAGGGTGAATTAAGGAGAGCATGTGCTTCATGCACATACTAAAGGGCAGGTCTTCCCTGCTTATTGATGAATAGCTTGATGAGAGGTTTAAAAAGCAGCGATTGCAGAGACCATTAGCTGAACCTGCAGGCTCTTGAAGTCCTTCCATACCCAAGCCACTGGATTCTATTTCTGGATTTGCTTTCCACTTGAAGTAAAATATTATAACCTAGGCATTCTTGACCTGAGTTTCCCCACATCGGAATCTGGGCAAGTGTTTCAAGTAGAAATGTCAGTTAACCAGTGGGAAAGCATTCCAGGCAGAAGGTAAGATCTGGCGGTTTTTAGAACAACTGAAAGAGGTGTTTTGAAGAGCTTCCAGAACTGATGCTGAGGCAGAATATAGCCTCCCCCATCACATATTCTATATCTGGCAGCTGGAATTCAATGATAAGGGCTTTGTCTTTGAGAGTTTCATAAGATATGTGCTGCTCAAATGAAGAAAACACATACTCACTCATTAAAGGTAAAATAGGAAGAGATTCTTTACTTCATGAGTTCCTGTCTGAAACTTCATTGGCACATGTATGATATAAGGTGTCAGGAATAGTTTTGAATTTTACTTTGGCTCTTTCTCATCATTAACATACAAATTGCTGTGAAGGAAGTACCATATTTTGTTCACACACTGTAGCCTTCTGTTCCAGGAAAAAAAAAATTAGAAGGATATAAACCAAGCGGCAGTTTCTATTCGGACCTTTTTGCCAGGAAAATAAAGGTGAAAGAAGCTGGGAAATATATTCATTCATACGGACTGGGGCAGTGGAAGGATTCCTTAATAAAATGCATGTATTACTAAATCTTGCCTAGAAACAAAGAATGATATAAGCAAGCCATGGCTTGTAGCTTCAAAATCAGTAAATTATATTTATGGTTGTCCATTTGTCAAGATAAGTAGCTAATGGTAATCCAATAAGCAGATAAGAGTAATAAAATCACATGCAAATGCTTTTACGTTGCATCTGCCTGTGTGTGTGAATGAGTTATACCTGCTCTCAACATTGTCGGGTATATTGTGATAACCCAGGGGTTTTATGGATCAAAAGACAGCCTGGATCAGTCCCTAGGATCTCTCTTGGGGTTCTCAGGGTGAATTAAGGAGCATGTGCTTCATGCACATACTAAAGGGCAGGTATTCCATGCTTATTGATGAATAGCTTGATGAGAGGTTTAACAAGCAGCGATTGCAGAGACCATTAGCTGAACCTGCAGGCTCTTGAAGTCCTTCCATACCCAAGCCACTGGATTCTATTTCTGGATTTGCTTTCCACTTGAAGTAAAATATTATAACCTAGGCATTCTTGACCTGAGTTTCCCCACATCGGAATCTGGGCAAGTGTTTCAAGTAGAAATGTCAGTTAACCAGTGGGAAAGCATTCCAGGCAGAAGGTAAGATCTGGCGGTTTTTAGAACAACTGAAAGAGGTGTTTTGAAGAGCTTCCAGAACTGATGCTGAGGCAGAATATAGCCTCCCCCATCACATATTCTATATCTGGCAGCTGGAATTCAATGATAAGGGCTTTGTCTTTGAGAGTTTCATAAGATATGTGCTGCTCAAATGAAGAAAACACATACTCACTCATTAAAGGTAAAATAGGAAGAGATTCTTTACTTCATGAGTTCCTGTCTGAAACTTCATTGGCACATGTATGATATAAGGTGTCAGGAATAGTTTTGAATTTTACTTTGGCTCTTTCTCATCATTAACATACAAATTGCTGTGAAGGAAGTACCATATTTTGTTCACACACTGTAGCCTTCTGTTCCAGGAAAAAAAAAATTAGAAGGATATAAACCAAGCGGCAGTTTCTATTCGGACCTTTTTGCCAGGAAAATAAAGGTGAAAGAAGCTGGGAAATATATTCATTCATACGGACTGGGGCAGTGGAAGGATTCCTTAATAAAATGCATGTATTACTAAATCTTGCCTAGAAACAAAGAATGATATAAGCAAGCCATGGCTTGTAGCTTCAAAATCCAGTAAATTATATTTATGGTTGTCCATTTGTCAAGATAAGTAGCTAATGGTAATCCAATAAGCAGATAAGAGTAATAAAATGCACTGATGCAGGGCAGAAGTCAGTGTCAGTGACAGGGATGCCCTTTCATATGTGTGGTCCTGAAGGACCTCATCAGATGGTTTCAGATGGGGATGATGGCCAGGCTGGGGGTAGACAGCTGGAAGAGAGTCGGGTAGAAAGGTCATTTTTGTTTTTAGACTTTCAATAATGACAGAGCATCTACCATTTTCTAGTTTTATCGCAGGTGAAGGGATTCATTTTATAAGAAGTAATCTACAGTGATACGAGAAGAGGTATATTTCTGCCTTGAAGAGACTTTGAGAAAAGAAAAACTAGGGCAAGAACCAGCATTTTTCAGAAGAATACTGTACCTGGGTAACAGAATAAGCACTAAATACATTTTCAAACTCCAGACTAAAATAGAAATCCTAGCAATTGTCAACCTCCTAAAATTTGCCTAGGACTGATTCTAACAGACTCCTTTAGATCTACATCTGTTGTGTTGTGACTGAGTAACAGGAATAGATTCAGCTCCAAACTCCATGGTGTCTGAGGTACTCCATTCTCCAGGTGGCCTCCTAATCTTTCTCTGACATAGTTTTACGGATATAGCAAGATATGGGGGGAAGGGTCACCATGAAAGCAATTCCCAATAGTCTAGTCTTCTAGTTAACGAAATAGTTATGAAAGAATAATCTCACTGTAGGAAATAAAGAATATTCAATCAGGTTAAGTCTGATATTTGAATTTATATTGAACCAGTGGGTAGGGAACAAATATATTCATGTCTTCATGTCTGGGCTTCAAGTTGAAACATGTGTCGTATCAGGGAAAGCATCACTGCCCATACCTGACATGAAGAGCCTGACTCCACAGCAAGGCCAAAGGTAAGGCTGACCACACTTCCTGCCTGAGCCCTTGTTGCCCATTTGTGCAAGAGGGCTTAGAGCCTCAGGTTCTCAAAAGCAAGTAAGGGAGCACATTCTCAAAGACTGCCAGAAGCAGGACACATTCTCAAAGACTGCCAGAATACTTCTCTTCCACAGTGACCAGTGGAATTTTATACATTCTCAATTTTCCCTTATAAAGATTGATTTATTCTTCCATAAAACTCTAAAAGTATACAGGCTAAAAGTTTCCATTTGAGCTTATTCAGTTTAGTTGTCAGACATCATTCAGAGTAAGTAGAAGCATATAGGGTTTGCTGTGAACCTGATCTGGGGTCAAATTCTTGCTCAGTCACTGTGATCCGCAGATTTTTCATCTATGAATAGTACAAGATGGTTACAGTGATTAGAAATCGTGTGTGGTAAATACATGGCATATAGAACACACTCATTTAATAGGAGCTATCATTATGCTCTCCTATAACCAGACAGCATTTATTGAAGTAGATGACAATTATTCTACTCCTAAATTTTTCTTGAAGTGTTTCTTTAAAGCCTGATTTGCTGGACTCTATCATAAGCAATAATATTCTAGAAATAGCTAGTGCTACAATTCACAAACTATTTTTAGTTATTATCCCATATAATTCTCACACCTGTTGGAAAGTTTAGTTTAATGATTAAATTCACTTTGGAGTTCTGAAACATAGAATAAGTAAATTGCTTTTGATGATGAAGTGAGTAAATTGGCAAATATTGGTTTCAATCATGCCAGGCTCACTACAACAGTAGTAAAGCTATCGCATAGCAAGATATGGGGAAGGGTCACCATGAAAGCAATTCCCAATAGTCTAGTCTTCTAGTTAACGAAATAGTTATGAAAGAATAATCTCACTGTAGGAAATAAAGAATATTCAATCAGGTTAAGTCTGATATTTGAATTTATATTGAACCAGTGGGTAGGGAACAAATATATTCATGTCTTCATGTCTGGGCTTCAAGTTGAAACATGTGTCGTATCAGGGAAAGCATCACTGCCCATACCTGACATGAAGAGCCTGACTCCACAGCAAGGCCAAAGGTAAGGCTGACCACACTTCCTGCCTGAGCCCTTGTTGCCCATTTGTGCAAGAGGGCTTAGAGCCTCAGGTTCTCAAAAGCAAGTAAGGGAGCACATTCTCAAAGACTGCCAGAAGCAGGACACATTCTCAAAGACTGCCAGAATACTTCTCTTCCACAGTGACCAGTGGAATTTTATACATTCTCAATTTTCCCTTATAAAGATTGATTTATTCTTCCATAAAACTCTAAAAGTATACAGGCTAAAAGTTTCCATTTGAGCTTATTCAGTTTAGTTGTCAGACATCATTCAGAGTAAGTAGAAGCATATAGGGTTTGCTGTGAACCTGATCTGGGGTCAAATTCTTGCTCAGTCACTGTGATCCGCAGATTTTTCATCTATGAATAGTACAAGATGGTTACAGTGATTAGAAATCGTGTGTGGTAAATACATGGCATATAGAACACACTCATTTAATAGGAGCTATCATTATGCTCTCCTATAACCAGACAGCATTTATTGAAGTAGATGACAATTATTCTACTCCTAAATTTTTCTTGAAGTGTTTCTTTAAAGCCTGATTTGCTGGACTCTATCATAAGCAATAATATTCTAGAAATAGCTAGTGCTACAATTCACAAACTATTTTTAGTTATTATCCCATATAATTCTCACACCTGTTGGAAAGTTTAGTTTAATGATTAAATTCACTTTGGAGTTCTGAAACATAGAATAAGTAAATTGCTTTTGATGATGAAGTGAGTAAATTGGCAAATATTGGTTTCAATCATGCCAGGCTCACTACAACAGTAGTAAAGCTGATGCGCACACTCATTCTTTTATTAAACAAACACTTACTGAGTCCCTGCAGTCCCTGGACTAGGTGCTGAGAATATAGCAGTAAGAAAAAACTCATAATGCCCGCCTTCAAGGACTTTATGTTGCTACAGGGAACACAGCATTCAACAACTACATCGGAAAATGGACAACCTGATTTAAGGATGGCAAAAGCTGAACAGACACTTCATCAAATAAGACAAACATGTGCATATTAAAAATGCTCAACAGCATATATCATCAGGGAATTACAAATTAAAACAGATACTGCTACACACCCTTTAGAATTAACAAATCCAAAATATACACAACACCAGTCACTGGCAAGTATGTGAAGCAATAAGAACTCTCATGCATTGTTGGTGGGAATGCAAAATGGTACAGTCACTTTGCAGGAGAGTTTGACAGTTTCCAAATAAATAAATAAATAAGCATATTCTTACTATATGATCAAGAAATTGTGCTCCCATACTGTATTTACCGAAAAGAACGAAAAACATGGTCATACCAAAACCCACACACAGATGTTTATAGTAGCTTTATTCATAGTTGACAAGAACTCAAAAGCAACCAAGATATCTTTCATTAAGTGAATGGATAAATAAATAGTGGTATATGCAGAGAATGAAATATCATTAACAGTTTAAAACTATGAGATAACAAGTCATGAAAAGACAAAGAGGGACCTTAGGTACATATTAGTAAGTGAAATAAGCCAATCTGAAAATCTTATTTCAACTATATATCATTCTGGAAAAGGCAAAACTCTGGAGATAGTAAAAAGATCAATGCTTGTTGATGGGCTGGGAAGTAGGGAGGGCAGAGTAGGAAGAACACTGAGGATTTTTACAGCAGTGAAACTACTCTTAATCATATTATCATGGTGGCTACATGTCACTATAGATTTATCACAAATCATAGCATATATAACACCATTAGTGAGCCCTCATGTAAACTGTAGACTTGAGGTAATAATGGTGTGTTGATGTAGGTTCATCAGTTTTACCAAATGTTCACTCTGGTGCAGGATGTGTTAGTGGAAAGATTGTCCATGTGTAGAGGTAGTGGATGTCTGGAAGTCCTCTATACTATCTGGTCATTTTTTCTGTGAACCTGCAACTATTCTAAAATGACTATTTTTAAAAAGAAAACTTCGGTGATTGTATAAAATGCAATGAAAGGGATAATGCAGAGACTTGCAGAGTCAAGAAAGTTCTTCACAGGTGATCTTTGAGCTAAAATCTGAAACACAAAAGCTAAAAATAATCCATGTGCTAAATGTTGTAATTTGACAAACTGAGGTCATCATATAAGCAGCACGACTCTGATAAAAGACAATAAATGAAATCCACTTGAGATTATCATCATACGCAGCAAATAATACTTGCTGTAATGATTCCACTTGTGTGAAGATCTGAAAAGAGAAAACATGGGAAGGGGCCAAATATTGTCATGGTAACAGAAACACAAAGAACCCATGCTAAAGGGCTTCTAATAAGCAAGAACAGACCAAATTCAGTGACCACTTTCCATGAAAGTTGACATCTGTTATTCATTTGTTGATCCGAGGTTTGGAGAAAAGCAGAGTAATTGGAAATACTTTTACATTCTGGGAAAATATTGAATGGAAGAGCTTTTAGTGCTTCTTAAATATTGGTCCATTGCTTTTAGCATTTAGTATGATCTTGTTCTCTCCACTTAAAGAATGGACAAGAGAGTTGGGCAATATCTAGATTCAATAATTTCAAAGCTATGGAAGATTAAAGACAGTGTCTTGCTTACGCTAGGAAAAGGAGCCCTCTCATCATTGAAAGGATGTCTTTTGGCTGCTTGGTAAGACATAAGAGAAAACATGTACTAAGGAGGAGGTAAAAGGTGGAAAATATTCAAGAGATAATAGCAACAATTAATATATTGCTTTGGGAAAAATAGCAAGGAAAAAATACCCATGAAGCTACCTATATACCTATAGAGTATAATGGTCGAGAGCAAGGATACAGATGTCAAACAGATCTAGATTTGAATCCCAGTTTTACCCATTGACTAGCACTAAAATTTTAAGCAAGTTTCTGAGTCACTCTACAATCCTGTCTCCTCATCTGTAAAATGTGAGCATTGTCAGACCAACATTATGATTTCGGAAGAATTAATTCTTCAATATACACACAGTATTGTCATTTTTAATGGGTTGACTAGCTCCCCCTGCATAACTGTTTTGTCATACCTCAATTCTGTTCATCTTTTTTTTTAGTTTTTATTTTATATTTGAGTGCAGTTGATTAATATTGTTGTGTTAGTTTTAGGTGTACAGTAAAGTGACTCAGTTATACATATACATGCATCTATATTCTCTTTCAAATTCTTTTCCCATTTAAGTTATTACCAAATAACAGAGTTCCCTGTGCTATATTTAAAACAGACAACCAACAAGGAACTGTTCATCTTTTTTTATTTTTTCGGCCATTTCTATTGGTCTTTCACCTCTATTTTCATCCATCTTTGTTCCTTGACCTGTGTGGGCTTCCCATTGAAACACAAAGGGGCCAAATATTGTCATGGTAACAGAAACACAAAGAACCCATGCTAAAGGGCTTCTAATAAGCAAGAACAGACCAAATTCAGTGACCACTTTCCATGAAAGTTGACATCTGTTATTCATTTGTTGATCCGAGGTTTGGAGAAAAGCAGAGTAATTGGAAATACTTTTACATTCTGGGAAAATATTGAATGGAAGAGCTTTTAGTGCTTCTTAAATATTGGTCCATTGCTTTTAGCATTTAGTATGATCTTGTTCTCTCCACTTAAAGAATGGACAAGAGAGTTGGGCAATATCTAGATTCAATAATTTCAAAGCTATGGAAGATTAAAGACAGTGTCTTGCTTACGCTAGGAAAAAGGAGCCCTCTCATCATTGAAAGGATGTCTTTTGGCTGCTTGGTAAGACATAAGAGAAAACATGTACTAAGGAGGAGGTAAAAGGTGGAAAATATTCAAGAGATAATAGCAACAATTAATATATTGCTTTGGGAAAAATAGCAAGGAAAAAATACCCATGAAGCTACCTATATACCTATAGAGTATAATGGTCGAGAGCAAGGATACAGATGTCAAACAGATCTAGATTTGAATCCCAGTTTTACCCATTGACTAGCACTAAAATTTTAAGCAAGTTTCTGAGTCACTCTACAATCCTGTCTCCTCATCTGTAAAATGTGAGCATTGTCAGACCAACATTATGATTTCGGAAGAATTAATTCTTCAATATACACACAGTATTGTCATTTTTAATGGGTTGACTAGCTCCCCCTGCATAACTGTTTTGTCATACCTCAATTCTGTTCATCTTTTTTTTTAGTTTTTATTTTATATTTGAGTGCAGTTGATTAATATTGTTGTGTTAGTTTTAGGTGTACAGTAAAGTGACTCAGTTATACATATACATGCATCTATATTCTCTTTCAAATTCTTTTCCCATTTAAGTTATTACCAAATAACAGAGTTCCCTGTGCTATATTTAAAACAGACAACCAACAAGGAACTGTTCATCTTTTTTTATTTTTTCGGCCATTTCTATTGGTCTTTCACTCCTCTATTTTCATCCATCTTTGTTCCTTGACCTGTGTGGGCTTCCCATTGCACTGGCCTCTGTTGTCGCAGAGCACTGGCTCTGGGCACATGTACTCCAGAGTTCCGGTTCCGCAGTTGGACACATCGGTCCAGCCTCTCTGCAGCACATGGGATTTTCCCAGGCCAGGGATCAAACCGATGCCCCTTGCACTGCAAGGCAGTGTCCTTACCCACTGGACCACCAGGTAAACCCAGGACCTGTTCATCTTTAATTCCCATTGGATTGAACAAGTTTTAAGAAACTTCTCAAGGAAAGTGAGAATCCCTTGGTAACTTGCTAGATAGCAGAGACTACAAAGGTAAATGTCAGACAGTGCTAGCTTCCTATCTCTGAGGAGCTTCAGTTTGGCCTCTAGATGATCTCAGGGTCTAGATGATTCTGTAATTGTAACATGGGATGCTGCCCTTGCTCCCCTGTTTCATATCCCTTTGCATTGGGAAGTGTGACTAACCTATCGGGAAACAGGATTGCTGGTCAGCACACTGTCCTCCTCACCTGTTTTCATCCACTCACCTGAGCAGTCATCCAATCCCTTTGAGAAAACTCGAGTCATAGCTGTGTATTCTGCAATATCTAGATGATGCTGGCTTTGTGTTCCTAAAGGATGACACACAGTTTTACCAGCTACTCTCTAAATGGCGTTGGCCAAGGCCAGGTTACGTATGCTATCTATTCCCAAGAGGGAATCAGATGGCCCACTCAAGCTGAATGACTGGGGAGATTTCAATAAAGGGATTATGTACAAGATGTGGGCAAGGTCTGAAGAAACCTGTCCCACACTCAGTACAGAGCTCAACATATACACTGCATATTCACACAATGTTCATAATAATGTCAGTCTTTCTATTTTTAAGATTTTGGTTTTGAGGTTTTGGATTAAGCGTTTATTCACTTTACATTCCTTAGCAAGTTTTCAGCAACTAAACTTCAGCCCATCCTTCCTAAACTTTAGGCAGTCCATGAAGTACTGTCTTCACCAAAAAAAAAATGAAAGTCTTAGTCACTTAGTCCTTTCTGACTCTTTGAAACCCCATGGACTGTAGCTTGCCAGGCTCCTCTGTCCATGGAATACTGGAGTGGATTGCCATTTCCTCCTCCAGGGGATCTTCTCAACTCAGGGGGCAAATCTGGGTCTCCTGCACTGCAGGTGAATTCCTTACCATCTGAATCACCAGTGAAGTCTGTCTGCACCAAATCAGTGGTTAATTTCTAAGTATGTTGTCTGTGTAGAGGGAAGCACCTGTCAGCATCAGTTTTTCTACAGTTACCAAAAGAGTGAACTACCCTTATAGTAAAAAAGAAGACTCCAGGGTCATAGCCTTCACAAGGATTTGATCATTGCATATAATGAAGCAAATGTCCAAAGAGTGCCAATAGCTTGATATTTGGAAGTAGAGCTTTCTGAGTTTATAAACAAGCAGGCATTTGTTAGCCAGCCAGGTTCACAAAATTAATCTTAAAAGCAACCAATAAAATGCACCAATAATTCTACTGAACTATGTGGCTAACCATCTATTATTAATCAGGTCACATACCTCTAGAGGAGGAAATAGGGCCTCACAGAGCTGAGCTCTATAAGCCCCATGATGCAGCCATCCTGTGCTCTGTACCATGTGATGGAATGACTGATCAGAACCACACACAAAAGGTGGGTGCTCTCTCTCTGTACTCTCTCAGGCCTTTCTCTCCTCCCGCATGAGCATGATTGAAAATACTAAATGGAAACATATTTTTATATAAGAAGCAAATATATCTTTGTTTGAAATGCTCATTCGTGAGAGATTAAATGCTGGTAGCTTGCAAACATCAAAAGAAGAAAACTTGGTAAGCATTTTTGCTGTGTCACTTTTCAGCTATATTTTCTGTAATAGGAAGAGATTTCTGGTAGGGCTAAGTACTGCAATTAGATTGAATATTTAGGGCATCTTTACAATTATGATCTGATGTGCTTGGAAAAGCATCTTATGGGTCATGAGATGTTTCAGTCATAAACATATTTCAGAATGCAAGTAAAAAGGCAAAGTTCTGATCTCCCAGCCTTAGCTAAATCTTTGTGCCTACAGGATGAGACCCAGGGCAGGCTGGCATGACACTGTCTTCACCAAAAAAATGAAAGTCTTAGTCACTTAGTCCTTTCTGACTCTTTGAAACCCCATGGACTGTAGCTTGCCAGGCTCCTCTGTCCATGGAATACTGGAGTGGATTGCCATTTCCTCCTCCAGGGGATCTTCTCAACTCAGGGGGCAAATCTGGGTCTCCTGCACTGCAGGTGAATTCCTTACCATCTGAATCACCAGTGAAGTCTGTCTGCACCAAATCAGTGGTTAATTTCTAAGTATGTTGTCTGTGTAGAGGGAAGCACCTGTCAGCATCAGTTTTTCTACAGTTACCAAAAGAGTGAACTACCCTTATAGTAAAAAAGAAGACTCCAGGGTCATAGCCTTCACAAGGATTTGATCATTGCATATAATGAAGCAAATGTCCAAAGAGTGCCAATAGCTTGATATTTGGAAGTAGAGCTTTCTGAGTTTATAAACAAGCAGGCATTTGTTAGCCAGCCAGGTTCACAAAATTAATCTTAAAAGCAACCAATAAAATGCACCAATAATTCTACTGAACTATGTGGCTAACCATCTATTATTAATCAGGTCACATACCTCTAGAGGAGGAAATAGGGCCTCACAGAGCTGAGCTCTATAAGCCCCATGATGCAGCCATCCTGTGCTCTGTACCATGTGATGGAATGACTGATCAGAACCACACACAAAAGGTGGGTGCTCTCTCTCTGTACTCTCTCAGGCCTTTCTCTCCTCCCGCATGAGCATGATTGAAAATACTAAATGGAAACATATTTTTATATAAGAAGCAAATATATCTTTGTTTGAAATGCTCATTCGTGAGAGATTAAATGCTGGTAGCTTGCAAACATCAAAAGAAGAAAACTTGGTAAGCATTTTTGCTGTGTCACTTTTCAGCTATATTTTCTGTAATAGGAAGAGATTTCTGGTAGGGCTAAGTACTGCAATTAGATTGAATATTTAGGGCATCTTTACAATTATGATCTGATGTGCTTGGAAAAGCATCTTATGGGTCATGAGATGTTTCAGTCATAAACATATTTCAGAATGCAAGTAAAAAGGCAAAGTTCTGATCTCCCAGCCTTAGCTAAATCTTTGTGCCTACAGGATGAGACCCAGGGCAGGCTGGCATGACAGCAGGAGAGTATGTGACCTGAGCACACCCTTTAGGGAAATGCTGTCTTGTCCTCATTTCTGCTTAGTACTGAACTCCAAATGGCACAGCCTTGTAAACATAATCTGTCAGTCACTTGGTCAAGGGACCTCAAGGTGTTTTATCAGTTTTAGCCTGCTGACTCCAACAAGTGCCTGAGGAAGTCATCAGATTGCCTGTTCATGCCATTTCAGGTGAATCCATGGATAAATGCTAATTTAGTCACTGCTTCAGAGGCTGTGAAAGTGAGTTCTTACTCCTCTCCCAACGGGGCTTCCCTGATGGCTCGGCAGGTAAAGAATCTGCCTGCAAAGCAGGAGACTCAGGAGATGCCAGTTTGATCACCCAGGTAGGCAATCTTGGGTGGGGAAGAGTCCCTGGAGGAGGAACTGACAACTCACTCCAGTATTCTTGCCTGGAAAATTCCATGAACAGAGGAGCCTCGTGGGTTCCTACGGTTGCAAAGACTGAGCAACGCAACTGAGAGATTCAGCTGAGAGACTATGCAGGCACCGCACTCCTCTCCAACAGTGGATAGGTATCCAGGTATTATCACTACAGCATCAGTAATGCTCCTGCCGGGCATTCGGGACCTGGAGAGGATTGGGGTCTGCATGCTCAGTTGTCTCTTATCCCTGAGAAGGAAGAAGGGTGAGCTGGCATAGGGACAGGTATCCACGTGGGCCCTAAGACATGGCTCACCGTCTCTGCTCCACATTGGTGTCATCTGGGGTACCTCAGGAGCAGTGATGTCTGGATCTCACCTTCAGGAAATCTGCTTTAATTGGCCCGAGATGTGACTTGGGTCTGGGGAGCTTTTAGAACATTGGAGGTAATCTAATGGAACCATTCCTGAGGTCAGGAGTTCCAGTAAGAACCACAGCTTTCAGAGGTTTTGTTTTGGAGAAATCCTGTTAACAGCAGACTTTAATCTCATGGAATTTTAAAGAAGTTATTTAATCCAGACTTTAGGGTAGTCTTACTTATGCCTGATGACTGTGGGCCTTGCATTAAGGGTCGTGGCTGGTTTTTTTCAGACTGTGAGCAGCGACTTACTAGGAAATGATAAAATAAATTTAGATGGCTGCAACTGGAACCTTTTATTTAAAAATAAATATATGAAACAATCAAAATCAGTCCACCACAAATAATAAGGGTATTATTTTGTAAAATGCTTGTTTATGTTTGTGTGTGTATATCAAAAGTTATTTGGGGTACTATAGAAAATGCTAAAAGTTTGTCTTTATGAAATAAAGACCACAGTCCAAAACAGTGTGTACTGCCCTGACCTTTAATGCTAATACTTGCACCAAACATGAAATGTATCTCTTCTGTTTTACATGAGAAATCTGGGGATCCAAAAGATTTCATACCTTTCTCCAATTTCACCCATATATACCAAGTGACAGTGATTCAGGGTTCAGGTTCAGCCCTGTGTGCAAGGCCAGAGCTCCCTCTGTTACACCTTACCACTATCTACCACCCACGCTTACACTAATGTCATGGGTGTATCTCTATGTTTTCTCTCACCCTAATGCACAAACTAGACACAGTGCTAACAGAGTAAAGTGAAAAAATCTGAAGTCTTTTCCCTTTAAGTTTCTACTAAGGGAAGGAGGCTCACCTGCTGTTAATCCTGGGCTTCCTAGCCTTGGACTAGGAATGTTTTCTTGTCTCCACCCTGGTTGTCCCACCTCCTATCAACAGGGGGTTGAGCACCTTATATTGTCCTGTCTGTGATAATGTGCTCTTGTGGATGAACCTGAGCATCCTCAAGGAGAAAAGATTCACCACAGTCTAAAATGGTAACAGCTCATTCCCTCTAAAGCACAAGTTCCCTTAAAATAGATTCAGACCCAATGGGCTTGAGCTGTGAATGTACTAAGTAGTGCTGAAATGCTTCTAAAGTAAACTTGTTACTGAAGCATGACATACGTGTAGAGAAGGACTTAAACCATAAGGGCACAGGGCAATGACGTCTTCTGAACTGAAAACAGTCATGTAACCATCACCCACATTTAGAAAGAATGCAGTGGGGCACCCAGAAGCCCTTTGATGCCCCCTTGTTGTCACTAACCCCTGCATGAGTAACCAGGGCCCAGATTTTTAATCAAAACTTGTGTATTTTGAAAGTTTTTAATAAATGGAATAATCATTCTCTTTCATTCCTTTGTGTCTGTCTTCTTACATTCAACTCAGCATTTGCAAGCTTTGTCCATATTGTATGGTTATAATTTGTCTGTTTCCATTGACATTGAATATTCCATTACATTAATATATAACAATGGGCTAACCCGTTCATCTATTATGGCCATTTGGATATTTTCCAGTTTGAAGCTCTGAACATTTCAGTTCTGCTATGAATATTTTGCTAGACATCTTTTGGTGAACATATGTTTCCTTTCTGTTATTTATTAGGAGTGGAATTGTTGGGCAAAGGTACGCATATGTTCCATTTCAATAGTCTGTACAAAAGAACTTTCCAACACTACCCATTTTTATTTCCCACCAACAATGCTAGGAAATTTCTAGTTGCTTCACATCTTCACCAAAACTTGGTATTTTCTATCTTTTTTTCCTTTGAGCCACGCTGAACTAGGGTTGAGTGTTTCTGCCTATTTAGAGATTACCATGTATTTCTTTTTAAAAATCAATTTCATAGTGACATAATTTATATACAAGGAACAACATCCATTTAGAATACATAATTCAATGAGCTTTGACAGATGTTTATACCCATAAAACTACTGTCCTAATCAACACAGAATATTTTCATATCCTGGGATTTCTCATGCCCCTTCTTCATTTTCTAGGAGAGAGACTAGAAGAGGAAAGAGCTTCCACTCCTGGTTGTGGGGACCTTGCTTCCCAAGCTCCGGGAAACCAGGCTCTTTTGTTTCACTGCCTGATGAATCCAGTTTCCACAGTGCTAGGTTCCCAAAGGGCACAACTTTCCCCAGCTTTTGACCCGGACAGCGCTGGCAGAAGATCCAATGGCATAGCATGTAATTGCATTTAATTGTGCTTAATGTCGGACTTAAACCATAAGGGCACAGGGCAATGACGTCTTCTGAACTGAAAACAGTCATGTAACCATCACCCACATTTAGAAAGAATGCAGTGGGGCACCCAGAAGCCCTTTGATGCCCCCTTGTTGTCACTAACCCCTGCATGAGTAACCAGGGCCCAGATTTTTAATCAAAACTTGTGTATTTTGAAAGTTTTTAATAAATGGAATAATCATTCTCTTTCATTCCTTTGTGTCTGTCTTCTTACATTCAACTCAGCATTTGCAAGCTTTGTCCATATTGTATGGTTATAATTTGTCTGTTTCCATTGACATTGAATATTCCATTACATTAATATATAACAATGGGCTAACCCGTTCATCTATTATGGCCATTTGGATATTTTCCAGTTTGAAGCTCTGAACATTTCAGTTCTGCTATGAATATTTTGCTAGACATCTTTTGGTGAACATATGTTTCCTTTCTGTTATTTATTAGGAGTGGAATTGTTGGGCAAAGGTACGCATATGTTCCATTTCAATAGTCTGTACAAAAGAACTTTCCAACACTACCCATTTTTATTTCCCACCAACAATGCTAGGAAATTTCTAGTTGCTTCACATCTTCACCAAAACTTGGTATTTTCTATCTTTTTTTCCTTTGAGCCACGCTGAACTAGGGTTGAGTGTTTCTGCCTATTTAGAGATTACCATGTATTTCTTTTTAAAAATCAATTTCATAGTGACATAATTTATATACAAGGAACAACATCCATTTAGAATACATAATTCAATGAGCTTTGACAGATGTTTATACCCATAAAACTACTGTCCTAATCAACACAGAATATTTTCATATCCTGGGATTTCTCATGCCCCTTCTTCATTTTCTAGGAGAGAGACTAGAAGAGGAAAGAGCTTCCACTCCTGGTTGTGGGGACCTTGCTTCCCAAGCTCCGGGAAACCAGGCTCTTTTGTTTCACTGCCTGATGAATCCAGTTTCCACAGTGCTAGGTTCCCAAAGGGCACAACTTTCCCCAGCTTTTGACCCGGACAGCGCTGGCAGAAGATCCAAATGGCATAGCATTAATTGCATTAATTGTGCTTAATGTCAATTGATTTAAACTTAAATGTATATATTCACAGAGAGTTAATGGCTACCCTAGTGCACAATGCAGATTTCAATTTAAAAGTTTCCATCAGAATTATTGCATGTTATACAAATATCGCTCCCTGTTGGACAAATGAATTTCATGGACTATGAATGTCTTGGGGGAAAGATTCTTGATTTATTCAGGACATTTCACTATTTTTTTAATCAGGAAAGCAAAACCCAAACTCTACCTTCAAATAATTTTCTCTCTACCAATCTTTAGTAGTAATACACTTGTGGCAAATCCTGGACTCTTTCTGTGATTTGTGTTAAAACTTCAAACTTTGGGCATCAAACAGACACTTTTTAAAAAATTGAAGCATAGTTGATTTATAATGTGGTATTAGTTTCTTGTGTACAGTAAAGAGATTCACTTTTAAATACATACACGCATGCATACATATATGTGTTTGTATTCTTTTTCAGATTATTTTTCTGTTATTTGAATACAAGATATTGAATATACTCCCTTGTGCTGTACAGTAGGACCTTTCTGTTTATCTATTTTGTGTATGGTAGTTTGTATCTGCTAATCACAAACTCCTAATTTATCCCTCTCTCCCCTTTTCACTCTGGTAACCCTAAATTTGTCTTCTGGGCAGACTCCCTGCTGATTTTCATCTCTGGATCTTCCCATCTGTCTTATGGTGAGCAAGTCCTGAGCTTTGGCTTCCTCACCCACATAAACTGGGAAATCAATAGATATGAAATCTATTTCATGAGTGTCTGACACCACCTAACCCCTCAACACATGTGTGTTCTTGTCCACAATCCCTTGATCTATTGAATGGTGCTAATAAACACCTCTATTCCATAGGATTTTATTATCATGTGAACCTTCTGGAAAGTGCAAAACATTATATAAAATGTGAAGTATTGCTTCCTGTGTTAGTACAAGTATGAGAAGAGATAATAGTTCCCATGAGCTTAGGCCTCTGAAAGAAGACACAATTCATATTGGGAGAAGGGGTCTGAGAGCTGTGACTACCCTGAGCAGCAGCAACCCCTAACTGGGTGCAGGGGGAGGAGGCTTCTGGCAAGTTCCAAGGAGTGGGTAGGGGAAGAGAGGGAGGAGGTGGAGAACGGGTGCCCTGGGCATCAACTATGGATCAGGGGTTGGTTGCCTGCTTTTTTGACAACACTGTTCACTGCTGTTTATTGATTGCCCAATGGAACTCAGACCAGAAACTGTACTAAAACATTTATTAAATAGCACTGCTGTCCCCATTTTACAAATAAATCTAAGGTTTAGAATCCCCCCAACCAGGCCATATAACTAGATGACACATGTGCCCGGCTCATGTGGTTCCATAGTGTACACCCTGGTCCATTACATAATGTATCTCTGCTTCCAGGTGCTTTTCTCCTTAATCCTCTCAAACTCCATCAAGTAAGCCTTTGCCACCTTTTATAGATGGGTTTTATATTTCAGAGCTGATGTGACATTTCCCAAATCCATGGCTCTGGAATTCCACTTGGAGAACTAGGGTTTGCACCCAGCTCTTTGACTCCACATCCAGGACACTTTTCATCATTCGAGGTCGTAACCGTGAACGTATTAAAAAATCACATGGTTAAGCCTTCCTATGGTCCAGGCACTATTTTACACATTCTCCATGTAGACTTTATCTTATTTAAAAAGTTTGAATTTCTTTGCAGTATTAAACTCCACCCCACACACACACATCGCCCACATTTATAAACAATGAAACAGAAGTACAGGCTGGTTAAGTACTTTGCAAGGGATGCATAATAAATATAGAAGTTGGGATTTGAACTTGAGCAATGTGGTTCCACAGTCTCTTTTTAATCACTTATTGGAAGCAGCCCCAATGTCAGGGTGTCTCTGACACAGGTGGGCTAGCCTCTGGGACTACGCAAATGCACCTGGGCAGGATTAAAAGGTACAGGATGAAACGGGTCTGCAGAAAGGTATGATAAAAAGGACAATTGCGGGAAACAGCTCCGAGGAGAGCTGCAAGTTCGTTAACCGAGAAGGACTGTCATGGTTTTTTATGGTCCACTGAATTGCTTTGCTTTAATTCTAACACACAAGACTGGCCTTGCTCTATCAACAGTGGAAATCACTCACAGCTAGAATTGACACGAGAAGCTGATTTATTTTCATTGTTCATTACAGCAATTCAGTGCAATTTATTTAGGACCACTGTCTCTCACTCAGGAGGGAAACTCATAACACAAACACATTAATCTTGGGAGACAGTATCTTGGATACCAGCAGTTTGGAATGATTTATTGTTCATCTGTATCAAATTACAGTCAATTCAGTTCCTGCTTTTAAAATTTTGATTGCCCAATGGAACTCAGACCAGAAACTGTACTAAAACATTTATTAAATAGCACTGCTGTCCCCATTTTACAAATAAATCTAAGGTTTAGAATCCCCCCAACCAGGCCATATAACTAGATGACACATGTGCCCGGCTCATGTGGTTCCATAGTGTACACCCTGGTCCATTACATAATGTATCTCTGCTTCCAGGTGCTTTTCTCCTTAATCCTCTCAAACTCCATCAAGTAAGCCTTTGCCACCTTTTATAGATGGGTTTTATATTTCAGAGCTGATGTGACATTTCCCAAATCCATGGCTCTGGAATTCCACTTGGAGAACTAGGGTTTGCACCCAGCTCTTTGACTCCACATCCAGGACACTTTTCATCATTCGAGGTCGTAACCGTGAACGTATTAAAAACTCACATGGTTAAGCCTTCCTATGGTCCAGGCACTATTTTACACATTCTCCATGTAGACTTTATCTTATTTAAAAAGTTTGAATTTCTTTGCAGTATTAAACTCCACCCCCACACACACACATCGCCCACATTTATAAACAATGAAACAGAAGTACAGGCTGGTTAAGTACTTTGCAAGGGATGCATAATAAATATAGAAGTTGGGATTTGAACTTGAGCAATGTGGTTCCACAGTCTCTTTTTAATCACTTATTGGAAGCAGCCCCAATGTCAGGGTGTCTCTGACACAGGTGGGCTAGCCTCTGGGACTACGCAAATGCACCTGGGCAGGATTAAAAGGTACAGGATGAAACGGGTCTGCAGAAAGGTATGATAAAAAGGACAATTGCGGGAAACAGCTCCGAGGAGAGCTGCAAGTTCGTTAACCGAGAAGGACTGTCATGGTTTTTTATGGTCCACTGAATTGCTTTGCTTTAATTCTAACACACAAGACTGGCCTTGCTCTATCAACAGTGGAAATCACTCACAGCTAGAATTGACACGAGAAGCTGATTTATTTTCATTGTTCATTACAGCAATTCAGTGCAATTTATTTAGGACCACTGTCTCTCACTCAGGAGGGAAACTCATAACACAAACACATTAATCTTGGGAGACAGTATCTTGGATACCAGCAGTTTGGATAATTAGATTGTTACTCTCAGTATGCATGGTCTGTTATAAGCAACAAAGAAGCTTATCAGATTCTAATAACCCTCAGTGAATACTATACATACTACCACACACAAAGACACTCACAGTTCCATAGCTTGGACTCTTCTTTACCTCCCTTGTTTGCCAAAGGGAGGTCTAATATGCATTTTCCTTTTGTAACTGAAAGGCCATATTCTCTCATCAGCAGCCTGGCTGAAATATTTTTTATTGATCCTCGAAAAGTTCTTCACTAAAGAAAATTTGAAATTAAAAACTGGGAGCAGTGTGACCTTGAAATCACTAAACCTTAGGTTCAAAGACAAGACCCATCAAATATATTTAAGTTTCTATTGATTTGTGTAAGTTGAACCCTCAGACACCTACTGACTTTTTCAGCCAATAGAATCTTTTTCAGCCATCAAATATCTCAGAAAATAATGGTTCAGATAATGAAGAGGCCTTAGCACAAAACCTCAGGCTTAAACCACCCTCCTAGTTGGATATGAAGAAGCACCTGGGCTTGATAATCCTCATGCTGTGTGTATCCCCTGACAAACCACAAGATGCAACTCTGCCCTTGATGGGAACAAGAGAATGTATATTTGGATACATATGTTCAAAGAAAGCAACTGGCCCAGATGGTCCAACTCTCATGAGAAAAGTCACCAGAAGTTCACAGATATTGAACCTCAAAGACTGGAAGTTATGTTTCCCTCCTATGTCCTTTTCCTCTCTGATCTACATTTTATACTACTGAGTTCTAGTCTACTACCAGGATTTTGTGGATCTGACCTAGATCTTCTGATTCTTGTGAGTTACCCCACCCCTCCCCAGTGACCTGAATCACTGCCCTCCCCACCATTGACATCCCCTGTTTCTGACCTCAGGTAGCTGTCAACTGGGTGTAAAATTCCAGGTTGCTTAGATGGAATGTCATTTCTATGTAACTCAGTTTTTGTTGTTGTTGTTTTGGTTTCTTCTCAGCACAGTATTCCATTAACCAGGGAGCTATGGAAAATTTTGTGGCTCCAAAGATTTTCCTCAAGTTCTGTCTTTCAGCAAGCAGAGGAAGAAGAGGCCAAGAGGGCAAGATTCTAAGCCCCTCATCGAGCCTCAGTTTCAACCAGAGACCCATTTTAACTGGACTATTTTAGGCTGTGTTTGAAGAAAAGGATCCTGATGTTACAAGGAAATGCTTGACCACACTGATTGAAGGGAAATGGCAAGACCTGAAGGAGTTAAAACTGTTCTGTATGCTCAGGCCGGGAGGACCACTCTTAGGAGTCTGCCCTTCTCCTCATGTGTTTTTATCCAAACATAAAGATGTTATTAGTCTTTCCTCTGGTCTTTTCATGGTTACATGTATCATTGTCATCCAACCTCCCACTTCCCATTTCCTGTTTGCCTTGATGTCTCCATCTAAGCCACTTCCCAACCTGGAATGCTCTCTCCCAGCCAAGATATTTCTCTTTGATAGGGAAGGATTCCCTCTCTGTGCTCTCTCAGCACAATGCACATACATTCCTGCTCTGAGCACAGGGCAAATATATGGCAAACACTGGTTCTCAGCCCAAATACAAGCCAGGATTTTAAGCAACGCTGTGGGTTTCCCTTTCCTAAACTTTAAGGAGAGTATGGTGATATTTAATTCACAAGTTTATTGTAAGAATGAAAGGAAATGACATATATAAAAGTGTCAGGGAGGGCTTTCCCTATTAGGCATTTTAAGAAGTCAACACCCCTTCTGTATAGAGAGCTTTCTTCCCTCCTGACTTTGTGCTATCACAGAGTAAGAAACGGACCTCAGTAACACTTTTATGGATGTTAGTGTAATGTATTGAAAATTTATTCTATGGCACTTTGCCTTTTTTAGCTCATTTAATCTTCATGAGAAACTCATACAATAGGCTCTATTTATTTACTAGTTCCACTTTGAAAAAGAGACAATTGAGGTACAGAATGCTTAGGCAACTTGCCCAACTGACTTTACACAGACAGTAGAGATTCAGTCTGGATTGGGTCATCTGAACACAAGCACTTATCTTAGAATGCTACTTTAGTGATTGATAATTGAATGTCTGTTAAAGGTTCAGCTCAAAGACCACTTCCTTTCTCAAAATATTTCAGCCCACAGTGACTTCTCTTTCCTCTGGATCCCTTTGTGCCATCCGTGCTTTCATTAAGCAGTTCATCACTTTCATATTCAGATGTTTTTATTCCTTCCACCCAGCCCACCCCTACTAAATTGTAAGTTCCTGACCTGGAACTCAGTAGCGTCAAAATAAATATGAATCAGCTGGATAAGGATTGATATGGCTGATATTTATTACAGAATATGTAAGTCTGAATACTCATGATTAAGACAAAATAAATTTTTTAAAGAAGCCAATAAGCTTTCACTCATTTTTTCATTCATTCATTTTTCCACTCAACCATCAAAGTACCTACAATATCTTAGACAATCCAAGAGAAATTATGAAATTTGAAACAAGCAAAAAAGTTTTGATTACTGTATCTCCTCTCTAGTACATCTTTCTTGGGGTTTTCCTCTGCCTTTTTTTGACTCTGAGATATTTTACAAGTTTATGAGTTGAAGAATAATGATAATGATGCAAATGATTCTTGTCCACAGAGATGCAAATACATTATGGCCTGTGGAACACAACTGATTATTGCCCTGTGGATAGGCTAGTTTTATAATTATTTTAAGGTTCATTTCATTATCCTTTTATACCCATACATTTCTCATTCTTTGAACACTCCTTGAAGCTGCTGCTGTATCTTACTAATTTCTACATTAATTAAAACTTTTTTTTGGTGGGAAAGCCATTTCTATTGGTTTTTCATTTATTTTCATCCTGTGTGGGCCTCCAGTCACAGTGGCCTGACTCATCGCAGGGCACCGGCTCTGGGAGCATGCACTCCAGAGCTCTGGCTTGGTAGTTGGACACATTGGTCCAGCTGCTCTGCAGTATGTGGGATCATCCCAGGCCAGGGATGAAACCGGTGCCCCTTGCATTGCAAGGTGGTGTCCTGACCCATTGGACCACCAGGGAAATGCTAATTAAAGCTTTTTATATGAGCTCTTTTTTTTTTTTTTTTTCAGTTAGCCCATATCAGGTCAGGAAACTAGGTAATTTGACTGAAAGGATGGTTTAGACGAAAACAAATGTCTCCAGTCACTCTTTAAAAGAACTAGTAGTTTATTTTATTTTATTAAAGAACTAGAGTATATTTTATATTTGCTTTATTTATATCAATTTATATTTGAAGTTCATGATTTTGCCCTTTCACGAAAGTACCTTTTTACCTCAAAATGAAACATCTATGCGATGTCCAAAGTAAGTATTCAAACTTCCAAACACAAATCTAGAGATTCTGTCTCTGAACTCTAAGTTTCTGCAGTATCTTTTCATTTTGGAACAGGTATTTGTTATAACTAAGCTATTCTACATGTGGTGAAATTCTCCATTTAATGTACATAATTCAGTCGTTTTTAAGGTTGTGTGACCATCACCACTATCTAACTTCAGATCATTTATGTCACCCCAAGAAGAAACTCCATATGCATTAGCAGTCACTCCCTCTGGCCTCCACCCCAACCCCAGGCAACCACTGGTCTACTTTTTGTCTCTATAGAGTTGACTCATCAAAACATTTCCTTTAAATGGGATCACAATTTGCATCTACCTGCTATATTACATAGCACAATGCTTTCAAATTTTATCCGTGTTGGAACATATATCAATACTTCATTCCTTTTCATGGTTAAATAATATCCCATTGTGAAGATATATCACATTTTGTTTATGCAATCATCTGCTGACGTACCCATGGACTGTTTTCATTTGAGGGCTATTATGAGTGATGTTGTTATGAGCCTTTGAAAATTAGGTTTTCTGTGGACATATGTTTTCAATTCTCTCACGCATATACCTAAGAGTGAAACTTCTGGGTCATAAGGTAACTCTCTGTTTAACTTTTTGAGGAATTGCCAGACTTTTTTCCAAAGTGACTGCCCTGTCAGCAACATAGGAAGTTTCCAATTTCTCCACATTCTCATGGAGGAGATTTTTTTCAGATAGTAAAAGAGGAACACCTGAATAAGCAAAGCAGCTAACATAACTCCTGAGTAGTTACCATGATACTCATCTCACAGGCCCCTAGGAAAATGCTATCCTGCACCAAAGCTGCTGGGCTCCACTGGCTCTTTCTCCAAGGGAATACTCTTACCTCTACAATCTCCAGTCCTATTCATGATACTTTCTGCTGGATATCAGTATTTGCATTTTTCTTGTTGACTATTTTTGCTTGCCTTGTTGGAGGACTTGGGTTGATTTTATATCTGCATAAAGTCCGATTTAACATATCCAGACCTGGAGACAATTGGGGGTCGCCCGGAACTCCAAAATATGGCAGAGGTCCTGTCCTTCAAGCCATAATCCTCCAGGAGCTGACCTGATTGGCTCCTGTGATCATCGTTTTAAGTCTTGGGAGTCCTAGGACTAAATTTTACATAGCTCTTTAAGACAGCACGGAGCTGAAGCCCAGGCTGGGTATTAAGAAAATTTCTCTGTGGGCAGATACGAGTCCTAATAGAATAAGAAACCCTCCAACCTTTCTCCAGGCAGTTTGCCAGTGTGTGTGCCATGGTGGACAGGTAAGTGTGGGGAGTGGAGGAGATAAATGTGTGGGGCTGGCCAGAATTTGTGCGCTCAGGGATTTTCTGTTCTGGCTGCCTCTCCCAAGGTCTGGGCAGTGAGTGACACGAGTAGCAGGGTATCCCAGACTCCTCACACCCACCTGATGTCTCTTGGCAGCTCAAAACATGTTTCAGCCAGCCTGTCTGGGACGGCTATCGAGTTTATGCAATCATCTGCTGACGTACCCATGGACTGTTTTCATTTGAGGGCTATTATGAGTGATGTTGTTATGAGCCTTTGAAAATTAGGTTTTCTGTGGACATATGTTTTCAATTCTCTCACGCATATACCTAAGAGTGAAACTTCTGGGTCATAAGGTAACTCTCTGTTTAACTTTTTGAGGAATTGCCAGACTTTTTTCCAAAGTGACTGCCCTGTCAGCAACATAGGAAGTTTCCAATTTCTCCACATTCTCATGGAGGAGATTTTTTTCAGATAGTAAAAGAGGAACACCTGAATAAGCAAAACCCTGCAAAGCAGCTAACATAACTCCTGAGTAGTTACCATGATACTCATCTCACAGGCCCCTAGGAAAATGCTATCCTGCACCAAAGCTGCTGGGCTCCACTGGCTCTTTCTCCAAGGGAATACTCTTACCTCTACAATCTCCAGTCCTATTCATGATACTTTCTGCTGGATATCAGTATTTGCATTTTTCTTGTTGACTATTTTTGCTTGCCTTGTTGGAGGACTTGGGTTGATTTTATATCTGCATAAAGTCCGATTTAACATATCCAGACCTGGAGACAATTGGGGGTCGCCCGGAACTCCAAAATATGGCAGAGGTCCTGTCCTTCAAGCCATAATCCTCCAGGAGCTGACCTGATTGGCTCCTGTGATCATCGTTTTAAGTCTTGGGAGTCCTAGGACTAAATTTTACATAGCTCTTTAAGACAGCACGGAGCTGAAGCCCAGGCTGGGTATTAAGAAAATTTCTCTGTGGGCAGATACGAGTCCTAATAGAATAAGAAACCCTCCAACCTTTCTCCAGGCAGTTTGCCAGTGTGTGTGCCATGGTGGACAGGTAAGTGTGGGGAGTGGAGGGAGATAAATGTGTGGGGGCTGGCCAGAATTTGTGAGCTCAGGGATTTTCTGTTCTGGCTGCCTCTCCCAAGGTCTGGGCAGTGAGTGACACGAGTAGCAGGGTATCCCAGACTCCTCACACCCACCTGATGTCTCTTGGCAGCTCAAAACATGTTTCAGCCAGCCTGTCTGGGACGGCTATCGAGTTTGCTGCTGGAAGGCTGAGACTTGGTGTGGTTTCACACAAGCCTCTCAACTGTGCCCTTTCAAGTTTCATCACTCCCAAGCAGCTGTTATTTCACTGCCTGTGGTTTTCTGTCTAACAGTCTATAAGAAGATGAATAGTTCTACGGCTAATGGGATCATGATTTTAACACAAGATTGCAGCCTATTCCAAGTGAGTGCCAATAGAATTCTCTTGCAGGCTGAGGGGTTCCTAGGATTTTGGAAAACTGAAAATGGCTTTCTGAGAATGCGAGATCTATTTCTTTCTGAGATTGTAAGAACAAGGATAGTCCCCATGTAACTCTCCTGATCACCATCATAACTTCACAACAGTTACAGCAGATCAGATCCCCTCAGGCCTTTTGAGCAGAAGAAATACAAGAATTCATTTATGGTAGTGATTTTTCTGCATGGAGAGCAAAGCATAGTTGTTTGCATATTGGTCTTTTGAGCTACAGATATCCCCAGTTATTCCGTGGTTCTCAAACACATTGGTTCCTTTGCAGGTGAGTCCATTTGGTGTAATAATCACCACTATTGATGTTCCCATCTCTGGGGTGGAATCCTCTGAACCCAGCGACTGTTCTCTCCTCTTGGGTCCTGCCCTGGCACCTTCTCCTCTGGACTCTCCTGCCATTCCCAGTGGAAGTCCTTTCTGTCCTCAGGAACTACTGTCTGGGATCATCAGTTTCCTTGTGTGTGTCCAGACATCTCAGTTAACTTATAAAGGAAGGTGATAAAGTGATAAATACTCATTGAATAGCTATGTGTGTGCATTTGATGTCACTTAATCTTGAGAAATGAGAATTATAATTCCCATTTTATCGATGATGAACCTGAGGCCCCACACAACTTAGGTCATTTGTCCAAAGTCATAGAACTCATGATCAAACTGCCACAAGATTAGGGGATTCCCAATCTCAGACTCAATTCATCAAACTATATTCAGGAGAAAACACTATAGGAATGCTCTATCATGTGTCCTGGCTCTCTCACACTAGAGCAGAGTTGCTGTATTAGACACTCATGGTTTAGATGTGGGTTCTCTGACAAAAATATATAAAATGCACTGGAAGGCTGAGACTTGGTGTGGTTTCACACAAGCCTCTCAACTGTGCCCTTTCAAGTTTCATCACTCCCAAGCAGCTGTTATTTCACTGCCTGTGGTTTTCTGTCTAACAGTCTATAAGAAGATGAATAGTTCTACGGCTAATGGGATCATGATTTTAACACAAGATTGCAGCCTATTCCAAGTGAGTGCCAATAGAATTCTCTTGCAGGCTGAGGGGTTCCTAGGATTTTGGAAAACTGAAAATGGCTTTCTGAGAATGCGAGATCTATTTCTTTCTGAGATTGTAAGAACAAGGATAGTCCCCATGTAACTCTCCTGATCACCATCATAACTTCACAACAGTTACAGCAGATCAGATCCCCTCAGGCCTTTTGAGCAGAAGAAATACAAGAATTCATTTATGGTAGTGATTTTTCTGCATGGAGAGCAAAGCATAGTTGTTTGCATATTGGTCTTTTGAGCTACAGATATCCCCAGTTATTCCGTGGTTCTCAAACACATTGGTTCCTTTGCAGGTGAGTCCATTTGGTGTAATAATCACCACTATTGATGTTCCCATCTCTGGGGTGGAATCCTCTGAACCCAGCGACTGTTCTCTCCTCTTGGGTCCTGCCCTGGCACCTTCTCCTCTGGACTCTCCTGCCATTCCCAGTGGAAGTCCTTTCTGTCCTCAGGAACTACTGTCTGGGATCATCAGTTTCCTTGTGTGTGTCCAGACATCTCAGTTAACTTATAAAGGAAGGTGATAAAGTGATAAATACTCATTGAATAGCTATGTGTGTGCATTTGATGTCACTTAATCTTGAGAAATGAGAATTATAATTCCCATTTTATCGATGATGAACCTGAGGCCCCACACAACTTAGGTCATTTGTCCAAAGTCATAGAACTCATGATCAAACTGCCACAAGATTAGGGGATTCCCAATCTCAGACTCAATTCATCAAACTATATTCAGGAGAAAACACTATAGGAATGCTCTATCATGTGTCCTGGCTCTCTCACACTAGAGCAGAGTTGCTGTATTAGACACTCATGGTTTATGTTCCTGATGTGGGTTCTCTGACAGATATATAGATGCATCCTCGAACCCTAGAAGCCATGCATAATATATCAGGTCAAGTCAGGTCAACATGAGCTCAGTAGTATAAGGTCATAAACAAAGACATATTTTTAAAGTCTAAACTACCTTGTCATGAACACATCTTTCCATTTCCAACTAGATTGTAACCAAACCATATTAGATTACATTAAGCCCTACATATATGGGAAAACCCATTTTCCCCTAAACCAATTAACGGGGTCATCTTTCGCAATTATTGCTGTAATCAAACTAATGTGTTATTAAGAAGACTGAAATGATTGGTTGTGATCTCGTTACTTTGGTCAATAACTAATTGAATTGAGTGACCATTAAGGAAAATTTAATCCATTGCTCTGCACTGAGTCAGTCCACAAATACTCAGTATTGGTGGAATATGAGGTTATATGTACTGAACTTTAGAGCTAATGGGAGTCTTCAGCTATCATTTACTTCAACTTTGCATACAAGACCAAACTCTGGTCTTATGTCCAACGTGCTTTATCCTTGGTGACCTTTCTCCTTTCCTGAGGTGCCCCATACTCCCCCTAACTTTGTACATGCAAGCCTGCCTCTGTTAGCCCAGTGATTTCCTACTCATCCTTTGAAACTACATCCAATTTTAATTTTCTTAGAGAAAGCTTACCTGAAGCCCCTTAAGCTGTATTCTTATAGCATCAAAATCTCCCCTTCATATCAAGCATTCTAGTTATAGTCCAGGGTCTACTGTCTATCTCTTCCTCCAGTGTAATAGCTATAAAGGGTAAGAATCATGGGCTTTTATTTATTTATTTTTTTGGAAGGAGAGGATTTTGTCTTCATTATATTCCTAACACTCAACAGAGTGCAATCACATAGTAGGTGCTCAATAAGTGTTTGTAGATTGAATGATTCCATGGAGACATGAATACAGGAAGGAGAAAGATGAATAACATTTATTGAGTGCCTATTGTGTGTATTTAATCCTCATCATTTTGTGAGAAAACACTATAGAATGCTCTATCATGTGTCCTGGTTCAAGGGTTGCTGTATTAGACACTCATGGTTTATGTTCCTGATGTGGGTTCTCTGACAGATATATAGATGCATCCTCGAACCCTAGAAGCCATGCATAATATATCAGGTCAAGTCAGGTCAACATGAGCTCAGTAGTATAAGGTCATAAACAAAGACATATTTTTAAAGTCTAAACTACCTTGTCATGAACACATCTTTCCATTTCCAACTAGATTGTAACCAAACCATATTAGATTACATTAAGCCCTACATATATGGGAAAACCCATTTTCCCCTAAACCAATTAACGGGGTCATCTTTCGCAATTATTGCTGTAATCAAACTAATGTGTTATTAAGAAGACTGAAATGATTGGTTGTGATCTCGTTACTTTGGTCAATAACTAATTGAATTGAGTGACCATTAAGGAAAATTTAATCCATTGCTCTGCACTGAGTCAGTCCACAAATACTCAGTATTGGTGGAATATGAGGTTATATGTACTGAACTTTAGAGCTAATGGGAGTCTTCAGCTATCATTTACTTCAACTTTGCATACAAGACCAAACTCTGGTCTTATGTCCAACGTGCTTTATCCTTGGTGACCTTTCTCCTTTCCTGAGGTGCCCCATACTCCCCCTAACTTTGTACATGCAAGCCTGCCTCTGTTAGCCCAGTGATTTCCTACTCATCCTTTGAAACTACATCCAATTTTAATTTTCTTAGAGAAAGCTTACCTGAAGCCCCTTAAGCTGTATTCTTATAGCATCAAAATCTCCCCTTCATATCAAGCATTCTAGTTATAGTCCAGGGTCTACTGTCTATCTCTTCCTCCAGTGTAATAGCTATAAAGGGTAAGAATCATGGGCTTTTATTTATTTATTTTTTTGGAAGGAGAGGATTTTGTCTTCATTATATTCCTAACACTCAACAGAGTGCAATCACATAGTAGGTGCTCAATAAGTGTTTGTAGATTGAATGATTCCATGGAGACATGAATACAGGAAGGAGAAAGATGAATAACATTTATTGAGTGCCTATTGTGTGTATTTAATCCTCATCATTTTGTGAGAAAGGCATCACACCCATATGTTTTTTTTTTTTTCTTCAAGAGAGAAGACACTTCAAAGGGTTGATTCTTTTCTTGCAAAAACTTGAATTCAGACCTATCATAAATCTATAAAAATGTGAATCCTCTTCTCTTTCCACCAAAATTTTCCTTTTTATTTTTTAAAACCAGGGCATCCTGAATCTCCTTTTTTACTTCTTAAGGCTGAGCTCAGGTATGAGTTGCTTCTCAGACATCTCTGGGATTCCTAGCCAGTGCCACTGCGGATCCTCCCTGAGTAACTGTCTCATTGTTGAAGAAGCTTTGTTACTCAAAACTGCTGTATTTCTTAGTGACTTCCACCTGTTGGCTCTTGTGCTTTTCCTCATCACCTCTCCTAACAGTAACATGCAGGCAAAAGAATGGCCTGAGGATATTGTTAAACCCTACACTCAGGCCAAGATATGCTTCTTGGTGTAAAATTAAAGCAAGGGCAGAAAAGATAATTTTTGGAGAGGCCATTAAGAGAAGCATTATAGTCAGAAAGGGCAACCCTAGAGAGCATTTATATGAATGAAGTTTACCTTCTAACTGGGGAATATGTTAATGGAAGTGCTTCTGCTACTTAAGAAACACTGAAAATGAATCCCAGAGTCTCCTAGCTGCCCCCAGGGATGAGCAAGTCTTGGGCAGATGGATTGCACACTCTTCTGTGCTCACACTCCTTCAAGGGAATCATATTCCAGGACTCGATGTTAGCTTTGCCCACAGTCAGCAGGAACTACATGTTGTTTTTATGTAAACTTTGACTTTTAAAATGTCTATGAAGTAATGAAAAATTTATACAAGCATATCCGTTATCTACTTGCATGTTTCTAGCTGTTAAGCTATTAAGGCAGAGTTGGAAGGCCATCTTTATTGATGGAATTTCTTCTCTTGTTGGACAATTTCCAGGGTTCTAGGTCTACCTGAAGACTCTATATGTATCATAGATATTTTTCTTCTTTATTCCATGGTCTGCTTGTGTCAAAGATTGGTTCCTATGTAAATGAGATAGATTAGGAGAGTCCTGACACAGCCTCCATTTGACCAGGGTTGTCAGCTTAAGCAAATAAAGATATGAGATACTCAGATAAATGTTAATTTCAAATTGCCCATGCTTTGTAGATTGAGAAAAAAGAAAAATATTGCATATTTATGATAGTAAAAAAATTACTTGTATATTTGAAATAGCTGATAAGTATCTAAATTATATAACTCTTTCTTTAATAAATTTCTCTGCTAATTTGACTTCCCTATCAGTTTTCTTATTTTTCAGAATCTTCTTATGAAACTTCTTACAATTACAGTCTAGGTTCCCATCACATTGTAAAATAGCTTATATACTTGCATCCAACTTATTTTGTTGTTGTATTATTTTGTCCATTGAACACTCAATATTGAGAAGCTATGCTCAGATTAACATTATGAGTTTAGAATACCAAACATGTACTTACATAAAATTAACTACTGTATGACTTGCTCTTCAAATTTGAAGAGCAAATTTGATTTTTCTGAAGCATGCAAGATCGTCTTTCACGATATAGCTTGTTTTCCATTCTTTAGGATTACACTGAACCTCTTGATCAACATTTTACAAATGCTGTTCACTAACAAAAAAGAGTACTACACGTACAGTAAAAGTATTTAGTAGCATCCATATAACATAATTGAACTTTTAAGGGATAAAATCCATTTCAAGAGATAGTCACTACAATAATCAACCACTTCAAGTCAGATTTTCTTTTTCTGTTCATAAGTAGGTTTGTCCTTTTAAGAACAGCCTTCACACTTGAAAGGATATACTTTCTGTCATTTTTCTTTAGCACACTCAACGAATTTCTTCAAGCAATGGAGTCTTCAATAATACTGTTTGCTTTTCTTTTAATTTGCATAATCCCATTGCTAAAGAAGTATTGAAAACTGTAAGTGATAAGAAATAAGTAGGCTTCCCTCAATAAATTACTTTAAAAGTCAGTAAGATTTTCAGAGGAGTCTTCCCTTCAGAATGAAAATATAATTTTAGTGCTTCAAATATATTGAACATTCTCTCAGTTGTATTTGTCAAAGACAGTCAATGGACTTTTGGAATGTGAGAAGACTGAAAAAGGAGCTTCCCTGGTGATCCAGCGGGTAAGGACACCGCCTTGCAGTGCAAGGGGCGCCGGTTCAATCCATGGCCTGGGAAGATCCCACGTGCCACGGAGTGGCTGGACCAATGTGTCCAATTACCGAGCTAGAGCTCTGGAGCGCATGCACCGAGAGCTGGTGCTCTGTGACAACAGAGGCCATCGCAATGGGAGGCCCACACGGGCCAAGGAACAAAGATGGATGAAAATAGATAAATGAAAGACCAATAGAAGTGGCCTGCTGGCCCTACTCCCTCCCCAACCAGCATCCCCCGCCAAAAAAAAAAAAAAAAAGACTGAAAAATACTAATTGACCACAAAATCACAGAAATCCTTTAACTGCTCAATTCCAACAATATGAACAGCATCAATTGCTTCCATGTCAAAAGGAAGGACATCAAATGCTGTTTGATACATTACATAGAATATGGGTAGGTCAGTGAACACATTCCATAGCATCATCTATACTTTGCTTCAACACTGACTGCATATTGTCTGTGCTTTTCTGCAAACATTTACTAAAATTTGTATTTGTATTACCTCACCAAAGGCAGTAAAAGTTTTCTAAGCTCTAATTCAGCTTAAGAGTCTTTGCAAAAATTTGCTATTATTTTAAACTCTTGTCTAAAAGGGATTTCATTCACAATAGTCTTACAAGCAAACCTTTTTATGACAATACATATATTATCATACGTGTGTGTGTGTGCTCAGTTGTTCAGCCATATCTGACTCTTTTCAACCCCAGGGATTATATGTAGCCAGGGTCCTCTGTCCATAGGATTTTCCAGTCAAGAATACTGGATTGGAAAGATCCCTCCAGGGGATCTTTCTGACCCAGGAATCAAATTTGCATCTCTTACATCTCCTGCAATGTCAAGCAGATTTGTTTCTACTATGCCACCTAGACAGCCCATATGTATATATACCATATATAATATACAGTATTGAATGAGCAAAGGAAAATTTTTCTGCAGTGTGATTACTTGCATCCATGACTATGCCTTAAAAGAATCTCTGATAATCTCTATAATTATAAATGGAGCTACAGTAACAAATATCACTGTAGATTTCATCTTAGCACTTGAAATTTTGCTTAAAACTTGAAAATACCTCTGGTAGTAGTCTTTTCAAACACTTTTTTAAGCTGAATGACTAGTGATCATATATAGTGTGGAAAGGGCCATATCTCACTTGTCTTCCTCGGAGGCTGTCACCAGATGGTTCTTCAATACCTCCTGGATTCTGACAAAGTCTGAGACTTTCTGTCTCACTCCTAGATCTTAGGTTAGAGCTTCAGGCTATTAAACGGCTTGTCTGCAGCGAGAATGATCTTTTCAGTGCCAGGGTATCCCATCATTCATGATGTAACATCTAGCCGCTTTTGTTCTGGTGCTGTCCCATGGAACAAGGGACACAGAAAACCAGCCCTTCTTCTCCTCTTGATTTTGCTAGCTCTATGAATAGTAAGCTGTTTGAATATAATAAGAGCTTATTGTTTCTCTAACCAACAAAATCTGTCAGCCTTGCCTGACAGTCCCCATGGTGAGTCTCTTCCCAGCACAGGGTGCACATCCAGACCATAGGAAATGCTCAAGTATGTCTTCAGATGCACTTAGAGCAGGGGCTGGTTCCAAGCAAGCAGCAACTCTCTTTTTCTCTACCAGCAAAGCAGTAAGACAAAATATCAATCAGTTGTGACCATAAAGATCCTGAATAGCAAACAACCTCAAATCTCAGTGACTTAAAATAACAATGTACACATTAAGATGCTTCAGTCGTGTCTGACTGTTTGTGACCCTATGGGCAGTAGCCCATACAGTCTTTTACATCTCCTTCATTGGCAGGTGGGTCCTTTACCACTAGTGCCACTTGAGAAGTCCTAAAATAACAGTAGTGTATTCTTATACCTATGGATTGGTGGGAGCAACAGATCTGCTCCAAAAGTCTTTCATTCTCCTTGGGCCAGGTGGTTGGGCAGTCATGTTCTTCCCATTACAAAGATAGAGGCACCAAGAAGCATGGCCAACCATAGAGGCATATTCCAAGATCCTGCTTGAATCGGCTGCTAACATTCTATTGACAAATCAAGTTACATAATAGAATGATGAATCAAGAGACAGATGAATTACACTTCACTATGGCAATGAATGGGAAAGGACTTTTTGAATGATAGGCTAATCTTCCATATCCAAGAACCACTGTGTCCTCCAAGGTCAAAGGACACAAGACAAGCTCTCCAATTAGCTTTGTTACCATCTCTTTTTTAAAAGGAAGCTCCCATTGCCTCTTATCTTGGGCGTGGGATTCAGCATAGCTCTGTTCAAGGAAATCCTTGCTGGAAATCTTCCCCTCTTCCACCTATCTATATATTTTTATAATCCTCATGAAGATTAGAGGGGTAATTGACTTCTGATTCGCTTCTTGATTCATCCTGCAGAGTGATGCTCTGCAACTCACTTTAATATTCAATATTCAGTGCATAAGGGTCTCTGCCACATCTTCTATTATAGCCTCTTCTTGCAGAGTCAAAACCTGGGAATACAAACCATGGGTGATCAACTTGGGAGCTTGAAAAAGAAAACTGAGCTCTAGTAAAATAGGGTATTTGCCATCTTTCTTCATAATAAATCTCCTTTTGGTTAGATTTTTGAAAACAAAAATAAAAAAGAAAGCTGCACTATTACATATCCTGGAAAAAATCCTAGAGAGAATGAATTTCCAGTGACATTAAGTTAGGGTCGTTCCTGGTTTTCCCACAAATGAAAACTCATGTCACCTCTCTCTTCAGGCATCATCTGCCCAGAAATTAAGTTTCATTGTGTGGCGAGTATACAGTTCAATGAAAGGCCATTTCACTCTATTTTCAACTCAAACCTCTCCTTATTGCTCTTGTATGTGTATTAGAACAAAACTTCCCCTTGCTTTTTACTGGTGGCTCTTTCTCAGACTGAGTAAAAAAAGAATGAAGCATTGACAGCGGTCAAAGGGAAGAAGATACAGAAATATTTTAAACAAATGAGTATCAGTGTCTTCATACTTCAGAACATTGAGTAGCTTGGAATAAGCCACATGCTATAAAAACTGAAATGGAGCGTTCGCATAGCCTTCTACTGCTGATTGGTGCATTTTGACTGGTGTCAAAGATATATTAATTAATGAATAATGGACTCCCTAAGGTGATAAATTTGATTAAAATTTTTGAGGAACTGGATATTTATAGGCATTTAAGAAAGAAAGAATAAGATTGCTAGATGAATGCCTTACAGGGTTATCTTTTCAACTGGACAAAAATTATTTGTGTCTCTGCTGAACAAGACCTACAAGTTACCGTGTAACTTCATAGAATATGTCTTTAATTAATGACAGAAAGCAGAGCCATAAAAGATACATTTCCAAAGATAAATGGTCCTTGTCGGGCTTGTTAAATCACACCCCAGTACATTTTTAGGTTATTTTGTACTCTCTTGACCATATACAATTTGGGGATAATTTTTCTCAACGAGCATATCTGGGCACATTTATGCACTTGTGGATGGGATTTGTTAAAACTCTATTTGCATAGGGATTGAGGAGCCTCCTAGGAAATTATTTACACTGTTCCCGTTGGTGAGTTGAGCTACGTCTGGGCAGGTCTGGCAGTGGCATGTCAAGGGCAGGGCAGGGCAGTGGGAGCAGTCCTCTCTGAGCACTGGCAATAAAGGGACACATTCTCTGCAGAGGATTTAACAATAATAACAAAACCAACTGAGAGTTCATATGCTTTTGATTATCACCTTGCAGTAGCAATTCTGGGCAACATGACTGATAAAATACTCATCCCAGGGGGCGCAGACCACGCCAGCCTCTCTCCTTCTTGGTATGGCACTGATGTTTAGGCAGCAACAGGAAGATAGCACAGAAGTGTACTGGGAGTCAGATAGAGGAAATAAAACATATTCCAAGTGAAGGTGAGTTAGATTAACTCAGAAACAAACCTCTGCCTCCAGATAATCGGATCTGGCAAGGTATTCTAGGTGCATAATTGTTATGAGCTGAATTATTTCTCCCCAGAATTCACATGCTTGTGTCCTATTCTCCAGTATGTCACAGTGTGGTTTTTCCATTCAGAACATTGAGTAGCTTGGAATAAGCCACATGCTATAAAAACTGAAATGGAGCGTTCGCATAGCCTTCTACTGCTGATTGGTGCATTTTGACTGGTGTCAAAGATATATTAATTAATGAATAATGGACTCCCTAAGGTGATAAATTTGATTAAAATTTTTGAGGAACTGGATATTTATAGGCATTTAAGAAAGAAAGAATAAGATTGCTAGATGAATGCCTTACAGGGTTATCTTTTCAACTGGACAAAAATTATTTGTGTCTCTGCTGAACAAGACCTACAAGTTACCGTGTAACTTCATAGAATATGTCTTTAATTAATGACAGAAAGCAGAGCCATAAAAGATACATTTCCAAAGATAAATGGTCCTTGTCGGGCTTGTTAAATCACACCCCAGTACATTTTTAGGTTATTTTGTACTCTCTTGACCATATACAATTTGGGGATAATTTTTCTCAACGAGCATATCTGGGCACATTTATGCACTTGTGGATGGGATTTGTTAAAACTCTATTTGCATAGGGATTGAGGAGCCTCCTAGGAAATTATTTACACTGTTCCCGTTGGTGAGTTGAGCTACGTCTGGGCAGGTCTGGCAGTGGCATGTCAAGGGCAGGGCAGGGCAGTGGGAGCAGTCCTCTCTGAGCACTGGCAATAAAGGGACACATTCTCTGCAGAGGATTTAACAATAATAACAAAACCAACTGAGAGTTCATATGCTTTTGATTATCACCTTGCAGTAGCAATTCTGGGCAACATGACTGATAAAATACTCATCCCAGGGGGCGCAGACCACGCCAGCCTCTCTCCTTCTTGGTATGGCACTGATGTTTAGGCAGCAACAGGAAGATAGCACAGAAGTGTACTGGGAGTCAGATAGAGGAAATAAAACATATTCCAAGTGAAGGTGAGTTAGATTAACTCAGAAACAAACCTCTGCCTCCAGATAATCGGATCTGGCAAGGTATTCTAGGTGCATAATTGTTATGAGCTGAATTATTTCTCCCCAGAATTCACATGCTTGTGTCCTATTCTCCAGTATGTCACAGTGTGGTCTTATTTGGAAATAATAATAGACTTATTGCAGGTATAATTAGTTAAATTCAGATAAGGTCATTAGGATGGGCCATTGGCCATTATGTCTGGTGTCCTTATAAAAAAAGGAAATTAGGCCGCAGAGACACACGAACACACACATACACACACACACATAGGGAGAACATCATGTGAAGATAAAAACAGAGCTTTAGGGGATGCTTCTAAAGCCAAGTAATGACAAAGATTGCCAGAAAGCTCCCAGAAAGTAGGAGAGAGGCATGGATCAGGCTCTCTCTCACAGCTCTTAGAAGGAGCTAACATCTTGATCTCAGACTTCAGCTTCCAAGACTATGAGACAATAAATATCTGTTGTTTCAGATGCCCAGTTTGTGGTACTCTGTTTTAGTGGCCCTGGGAAACCAATTCAGTAGTCCTAGGTTTGTTGTAGCCCACATCATGCCCACAATCCTCATCTTAGTGGAGGTAGCCATCTGTTAAGACCACAGTAGTTGGTCATAAACAACAAGGGCAAATTTCACTTAAATTCCCAAAGCTCTTTATAGCTTATGAAGCCATTTCCATCATTGTGCAGTAGGTTGACCAGGTAGTATTCCCATTTTCAGAAAATAAAACTGAATTTCAGAAAAATTAAACAACTTGCTCAAGAACACAAAGCTTGTATTTGAAACTAGATTGATCTTAGAGTCAGTTTTCTATCTACTCCAGGGCTCCTGGAAAATCCCTCCTGTTTTCTTACTCTTTCCATCCATGATGACTGAATAACCTCCTAGCTCTTTAGGGTCTGAAATAGATGATAACATAAATATTCTTTCTCTTATTTAATCAGAAAACTAGTGTATTTATCTCAAGGGTTGGGCAGGTTTATATTCACAGGACAGTTCATGCATTTGGAATGACTTCTACAGGATTTAGGTACCAGCCAAATTTGAGCTGTCCTGCTCATAGGGTCCTGCACCTTCCAGAAGAGGCTCCAAGAGGAAGGTAGAGGTACAAGCATCAGGTGAGTTTGCATGTACTTATTCACAAAAATTAAGTTGAAGAAGTTTAATTGAGGAATTCACATGCTTGTGTCCTATTCTCCAGTATGTCACAGTGTGGTCTTATTTGGAAATAATAATAGACTTATTGCAGGTATAATTAGTTAAATTCAGATAAGGTCATTAGGATGGGCCATTGGCCATTATGTCTGGTGTCCTTATAAAAAAAGGAAATTAGGCCGCAGAGACACACGAACACACACATACACACACACACATAGGGAGAACATCATGTGAAGATAAAAACAGAGCTTTAGGGGATGCTTCTAAAGCCAAGTAATGACAAAGATTGCCAGAAAGCTCCCAGAAAGTAGGAGAGAGGCATGGATCAGGCTCTCTCTCACAGCTCTTAGAAGGAGCTAACATCTTGATCTCAGACTTCAGCTTCCAAGACTATGAGACAATAAATATCTGTTGTTTCAGATGCCCAGTTTGTGGTACTCTGTTTTAGTGGCCCTGGGAAACCAATTCAGTAGTCCTAGGTTTGTTGTAGCCCACATCATGCCCACAATCCTCATCTTAGTGGAGGTAGCCATCTGTTAAGACCACAGTAGTTGGTCATAAACAACAAGGGCAAATTTCACTTAAATTCCCAAAGCTCTTTATAGCTTATGAAGCCATTTCCATCATTGTGCAGTAGGTTGACCAGGTAGTATTCCCATTTTCAGAAAATAAAACTGAATTTCAGAAAAATTAAACAACTTGCTCAAGAACACAAAGCTTGTATTTGAAACTAGATTGATCTTAGAGTCAGTTTTCTATCTACTCCAGGGCTCCTGGAAAATCCCTCCTGTTTTCTTACTCTTTCCATCCATGATGACTGAATAACCTCCTAGCTCTTTAGGGTCTGAAATAGATGATAACATAAATATTCTTTCTCTTATTTAATCAGAAAACTAGTGTATTTATCTCAAGGGTTGGGCAGGTTTATATTCACAGGACAGTTCATGCATTTGGAATGACTTCTACAGGATTTAGGTACCAGCCAAATTTGAGCTGTCCTGCTCATAGGGTCCTGCACCTTCCAGAAGAGGCTCCAAGAGGAAGGTAGAGGTACAAGCATCAGGTGAGTTTGCATGTACTTATTCACAAAAATTAAGTTGAAGAAGTTTAATTGAGGTTACCTTCACTAAAGCACCAAAGGAGATCAGTCACATGGCTTGTCATGTTCTATTATTTCTCATTAATCAGAATCCATCTTAAAGGATATCAGGCAAAGGGTATCTTAATGTCAAGTGTATTAATCGAACAAAGCTTCCTAGGAACAGTTGAGAGTTGAGACTGGGAGCTGAAGCTTAATTTTATTTAGAAATATGGAATTTGCTGTGCCAGAAGAAAATAATGGAAAAATGCAGGTAGATAGTCTGTAAGCTCTAGTTATAACATGATATACTATTATCTTTGTAATTCTTAGAATTTTAGTCAACCATTCATTTTTCAAGTAGTTACTATACACTCACTAAGTGCTAGGGACTGTTCTATAAATTGAGACTCATCAGTGAGTAAAGCTAAGTCGCTGACCTCCTGAGTCTTATATTGGGATGAGGAAGATGGGCAGTACACCAAGAGGTAAGCACAGTTGTCCTTAGTATCCACAGGGAATCGATTCTAGCACACCCTACAGATATGAGAATCAATGGATATTCAAGTCCCTTAAATAAAATGCCATAGTGTTTGCATCTAACCTATGCACAACTCCTATATACTTAAAATCATCTCTGAATTACTTATAATTAATATCTAACACAATGTAACTGCATGTAAATAGCTGCATTTGCAAACACAATGTAAATGCTGTGTAAATAGTGGCTAGTGGGTAGAAAATTCAAGTTTTGCCTTTTGGAACTTTTTAGAATTAAAAAATTTTTTTTCAATCCTCAGTTGGTTCAGTCTGTGGATACAGAATCCATAGATACAGAGGGCTGAGTGGATGTCTACATACCAAATAGTACTAATGGCTATAAAGAAAGGTAAAGCCAGCTAAGGAGAAGACCTCTGTGAAAAGGTTGTACAAATACAACTTTTACTTTGTCTTTACTGAACAAAGTAAATCACAGAGATGTGTAAATGTCTGAGAGAAGTGCTTTTGAAGCAGAGAAAACAGTAAATGCACAGGCCCTGGGGCAGAAGCACAGTTGACACAGGAAGGAAGCCAGGATGGAAACACTTAGCACATAATGCCTGAGTGATCAGGGACCTGGAAAGGACTTGCATATCTTGAGTACCAGATTTATATTGTGTCATAAAGAGGTAAAGATTATCCACAGCATTCGTTATCTTTAATTTTTGCTTTTGCCCCATTTTTAGTTTTGAGGTTTTGAGAAATCATAATGACTTGGGGAAAAACATAAAAACCTTCATTTGTTGAGCTCTGTCCCACTGTTCAACCCTATATTAAGGGCTTTACAGACATGATCTCACTAACCTTTACAGCAACACCTCAGGAAGATATTATTCCCATCTTACAGATGAGAAAACTGAGGCTTCAAAAGTTTAAGATTTTCTTAACTAGGCTAAACTATAAAGGGAGTAGGAGGATTCAAAGAGGCCTGCTCGACTGCAAAGCATTTGTCTCTTAAACGCAAAACTCATCCTTACAGGTCAAGTTTGCATTAGAGGTTGAGTTTTATCTGAAGAGAATTTTAGAATATGCAGTTTCATGTATCATTCTCAAGTTCCATAATAATGGAGATAGAATATATTCCTTCTCAGATTCATATACAATATATTTCTTTGTTGAATGGGTTTTTTTCTCCCACCCTTGTTCCTTATTACATGTTTCAATTCCACTTTCTCTGAGTGTATTTATTCATATGTTTGTTAAGCTTGTATTGACTACTGACTGTGGGCTGGATGCTCTGCTGGGGCCACAAATTAAAATGAGATGGTCCTGCCCTCGATAAGGCCCAATCCCCTCCTACTGGTGAAAGGGCAACATTGTGGGTTCTGGGCAGATCTCCAAGGATACTACCAACAAGAACAAGATGATGCTCTCAAATTAAGCAGTTCAAGGAGCAATTAGGAAAGTACATATGGAGAGCTTTTATTACTGTTTAGCTGTAGGTGTAATGTAGGAAAATTGCAATGGATAACACAGGACTCAGGTGCCCTAGGGAAGAAGAATCTTAATAGCAACTTTGGACATTTCTCACTTCCCTTTGAAGCAGAGAAAACAGTAAATGCACAGGCCCTGGGGCAGAAGCACAGTTGACACAGGAAGGAAGCCAGGATGGAAACACTTAGCACATAATGCCTGAGTGATCAGGGACCTGGAAAGGACTTGCATATCTTGAGTACCAGATTTATATTGTGTCATAAAGAGGTAAAGATTATCCACAGCATTCGTTATCTTTAATTTTTGCTTTTGCCCCATTTTTAGTTTTGAGGTTTTGAGAAATCATAATGACTTGGGGAAAAACATAAAAACCTTCATTTGTTGAGCTCTGTCCCACTGTTCAACCCTATATTAAGGGCTTTACAGACATGATCTCACTAACCTTTACAGCAACACCTCAGGAAGATATTATTCCCATCTTACAGATGAGAAAACTGAGGCTTCAAAAGTTTAAGATTTTCTTAACTAGGCTAAACTATAAAGGGAGTAGGAGGATTCAAAGAGGCCTGCTCGACTGCAAAGCATTTGTCTCTTAAACGCAAAACTCATCCTTACAGGTCAAGTTTGCATTAGAGGTTGAGTTTTATCTGAAGAGAATTTTAGAATATGCAGTTTCATGTATCATTCTCAAGTTCCATAATAATGGAGATAGAATATATTCCTTCTCAGATTCATATACAATATATTTCTTTGTTGAATGGGTTTTCTCCCACCCTTGTTCCTTATTACATGTTTCAATTCCACTTTCTCTGAGTGTATTTATTCATATGTTTGTTAAGCTTGTATTGACTACTGACTGTGGGCTGGATGCTCTGCTGGGGCCACAAATTAAAATGAGATGGTCCTGCCCTCGATAAGGCCCAATCCCCTCCTACTGGTGAAAGGGCAACATTGTGGGTTCTGGGCAGATCTCCAAGGATACTACCAACAAGAACAAGATGATGCTCTCAAATTAAGCAGTTCAAGGAGCAATTAGGAAAGTACATATGGAGAGCTTTTATTACTGTTTAGCTGTAGGTGTAATGTAGGAAAATTGCAATGGATAACACAGGACTCAGGTGCCCTAGGGAAGAAGAATCTTAATAGCAACTTTGGACATTTCTCACTTCTGCTAGGCTATCCAAACTATATTTGAATAAGCTTTTCTATTTTGAAAATTCTCACCACCAAATCTAGTGTGTGAATGCCCCTAAGATTCTATTTTTGGTAAATGAAAATGCCTTTAAGAAGATGTGTCTCTTTTTCCCCTTGCTCCCTTTTCTATCAACATCAGAAACCTCTTGCTAACAGTAGCCTTCGATGATTTCAGTTACCTTCACTGAAAACCTCTCCAGTGCTTTTTATTGTCATTTGCAGCTTTCCCAAAGGCTCCACATTTTCGCCAAATGATTCTTTTCTTAAAGTGATCAAATCATCTATTTCTTGCAGTGAACGTCTTTCTTCCATTTTATCACTAAGACCTGCACGGATCTTCAACTGAATTCAACTTCAATGTCTCCATTTCAGAGACATGCAGAAAGTATTGCTTTCAAGAATGTATTATTCATCTGTTGCTGCATAACAATTTACTCTCAAAATAATGATTCCAGAAATATGTAGGGCTTCCCTGGTGGTCCAGGAGGTGGAGAGTACACCTTGCAGTGCAGGGGCAACTGGTTTGATCCCTGGCCCAGGATGATCCTACATGCCACAGAGCGGCTGGACCAGTGTGTCCACAGCAGGTGCTCTGCCTCAAGGGAGGCCACTATAACGGGAAGCCCACACAGACCAAAGAATAAAGATGAATGAAAATAAATAAATAAGAAACCAATAAAAGAGGCCAAAACTGAAAAAAGAAAGAAATATTTAGCTGAATACTTATGGCCTTGAGTCCTTCATGGTGCTGTGATGAAGATGTCACCTCAGGCTACAATAATAGGAAAGCTTGACTGGAGCTGGAGGATCAGCATCCAAGACGACTCACAGGGCTGTTGATAGGAAACCTCAGTTCTTTGCCACAGAGGCTTCTACATGGGTTGGTTGATGTGCTCTTAGGCCAACATGCTGTCTTCTTTCAGGGTCAATAAACTGAGAAAGACTAAAGTTCCAGTGTCTTTCACAAAGTTACATGTCATCACATTAACATAGGCTAGTCACTAGGTTCTCACACTAATGAAGAGGAAACTTAAAAAAAAGTTCTTGAAGGGAGACACATCATAGAATCTGCATACACAGTTTAAAGTCATCGCCAGCAGTATATGGATTCACTACTCATGCATCCATTAAATCAAAAGATTTCCTGTCATCTAAGTCAGTACATTATATTTTCTTATCTCAGTTTCAACTGATTACATTAGCCTTATGTTAATCTCCTCACCACCAGCCTTGGCGGGCTTTGTTCATTGCTAGAGGAATATTTTTAAAAATGAGAAAACACATAAAAACAAAGGAATAAAAATAGAGTCATTTTAAGGGGGACTATATTTATCATGATAAAGTCCAGTATTCCCATCAGCAAAAGACTTTATCAAGTGCTCTGATGAACAAGAGTATAAATGCTGGTTTCTTTACAATCAAGTCTAGCCTTTTGGATGGTTGATTGAATCTGTCAGTTTCTTTAGGATAAGTTTAATAAAAAAAGCTTTATCGATAGATGTGTGAAACAAGGTAAAGAAGTTGCAATAATTTGTATTGTTAATTGGCTACAGCCCAATAAAAAATGTTTTTGGTATAAAAAAAAAATCACCACCTGTGGATGCTAAAACTGAAGGATGAAAGTTAGATGAGGAACAAAATAGTAAGTAGTTTCAAAGTATTTCCTCACAAGCTACTCATCAGTTACAAAGAAAAATTTACAGTGTGGAAACCTGTCAGACACCACCTTAAACAAGTAAATGAAGTTGCAAGTTGCAATAATTTTTAAGGGACCCATAAAATTATGCCACGTGTTCACAAGATTCTAGAAAATGGTCCTTTGCAAAGGGGAAAGATGATTGAGGAATGAAAGAGAAAGATTCATGCTGACCAATGACCACCACTTACGCACATGTGGTGTGGTACTTATGCTTCGTTGTTCCATTTTGCATTCACTGTAGGTTTTCATAACTGTTTCAACCTCAACTAAAGTCACCACCCCTAACCCTGCAGTCATTAAGTAGAATCTAATGTGCTTCTTGACTGAGTGCATGTAGGTAAAGACTAAAGTTCCAGTGTCTTTCACAAAGTTACATGTCATCACATTAACATAGGCTAGTCACTAGGTTCTCACACTAATGAAGAGGAAACTTAAAAAAAAGTTCTTGAAGGGAGACACATCATAGAATCTGCATACACAGTTTAAAGTCATCGCCAGCAGTATATGGATTCACTACTCATGCATCCATTAAATCAAAAGATTTCCTGTCATCTAAGTCAGTACATTATATTTTCTTATCTCAGTTTCAACTGATTACATTAGCCTTATGTTAATCTCCTCACCACCAGCCTTGGCGGGCTTTGTTCATTGCTAGAGGAATATTTTTAAAAATGAGAAAACACATAAAAACAAAGGAATAAAAATAGAGTCATTTTAAGGGGGACTATATTTATCATGATAAAGTCCAGTATTCCCATCAGCAAAAGACTTTATCAAGTGCTCTGATGAACAAGAGTATAAATGCTGGTTTCTTTACAATCAAGTCTAGCCTTTTGGATGGTTGATTGAATCTGTCAGTTTCTTTAGGATAAGTTTAATAAAAAGCTTTATCGATAGATGTGTGAAACAAGGTAAAGAAGTTGCAATAATTTGTATTGTTAATTGGCTACAGCCCAATAAAAAATGTTTTTGGTATAAAAAAAATCACCACCTGTGGATGCTAAAACTGAAGGATGAAAGTTAGATGAGGAACAAAATAGTAAGTAGTTTCAAAGTATTTCCTCACAAGCTACTCATCAGTTACAAAGAAAAATTTACAGTGTGGAAACCTGTCAGACACCACCTTAAACAAGTAAATGAAGTTGCAAGTTGCAATAATTTTTAAGGGACCCATAAAATTATGCCACGTGTTCACAAGATTCTAGAAAATGGTCCTTTGCAAAGGGGAAAGATGATTGAGGAATGAAAGAGAAAGATTCATGCTGACCAATGACCACCACTTACGCACATGTGGTGTGGTACTTATGCTTCGTTGTTCCATTTTGCATTCACTGTAGGTTTTCATAACTGTTTCAACCTCAACTAAAGTCACCACCCCTAACCCTGCAGTCATTAAGTAGAATCTAATGTGCTTCTGTTGGTACTGAGTGCAGTGAGGTACAGGTTGGGGAAGCAATGCACAGGTGAAATGAGACCAAAGGTTATTGTTGGTCCTGTTTTCATTGGCTTGTGCAGTGGGAAGAGTGTCTCTAATTCACCCTTCTGCCTCTAAAATCATAACTAAAATAGTTCTTATGTTTGGTTTTCCAGAGAATAAGAATAAAACTCCCAGAAACATCATTACAGAGACTTTACAGACTGCCTCATGAAACGTCAATGCTTAAAGGAAATATTAAATTAGCAGCAAATGCAAGTCTCTGTGATCTCTATAGCTGTCTAATCAACTGCCTTTCTCAATTCATGTAGCCATTGTTTGGACATAAAATACTGCTTCTGTGTTTGCAGCTGAAAAATAAAGAGTATCTAACATTTCTGATCTGTGGAGTCCTACCCCACCCCAACTTACAAATTAAAGTCACTAAGGGAAATGTTATCTTAGTAATATAAGGAATGCAAAAGTGGGCCCATTCCTGTCTTAATTTCAACCAAAATATGTCTCAGAGTAGGTGTAGAACAATCACTCAAATACATGATTTTCAAATAAATGATGGAAATCTAGTTGCATCATTCTTGACGTCTTCAGCAATATCAAAGTTATAAACACTAGAAATACTATGGATGTTTCTTCAAAAAAGAGATGCTGTCATTCTGAGTCTCTAATTCCCCAAGAAAGAAGGAGGAAGACTATCACCATCTTTACCTAAAGTCCAGGGAGGAGGCATTTACGGGACCACTTAGACACCTTAAAAAAATCACCTTTTCTCTAGAGTCGCAAACACAGAGCCAATTGCCCTTTAAATCAGCTCCATAATTTTGATCAGTGTCTTCTAGACATTCTGATTTAGTGAACTGAGATAATCTCGAAAACTTAATGAAAGGATATTTATTGTTTAAGAATGACTGAAAAGCCCAGGGATCTGAAAAGTTTTCATCCACTGGCACTATAGAAACTTCTTATACAAAACATACTTTAAAGGTAAAAAGGAAGAAAAATCAAACTTGTGTTTCATTGCATGCTCATTTAGCATATCATTTGCATATACAATAAGATCAGTGACTTTCTTCTGTGAAACTGGACCATTTACATCTGACTGGAGATTCCAATTTTCACACCAAACTCCTAGAACTGGAAATGTTCGTTATGATGACTATAGCTGGGGCTGAGATTTGGGGAAAGTTAATCATGAAGACATTTTCATGAAGTAGAGTGATTCTGTGTTTTAAAAAGTTCCTATCAACTCACTAATGTCCTTAGTTCTGCAACTAGACACTTACTTCTGAAAGGGATTCTGCGTGGCAAGGATGAGCCTGACCAGGTTAGAGCAGAGACAACGCAGGCCGTTTATTGGGACAACGCTCCTGGGCGGGATTCACGTGGCCCTAAGAGGCAGGGCTGGTGAATTCACACCCAGAGATGCGGTGGGGAGGTTTTATAGCCTGGCAGCAGAAAATTTTGGCAGGCAGTTTTTGCAGGCAGTTTTTCATGGGCAGTGAGCAGGGAGGGGTTTCTTATCACCGGCCCTGCAGATGTCCTGGGGAGGGGGTTTCTTATCACTGGCCTTCTGCAACCAGCAGTTAGCCCACTGTCCCATCGACCCAACAACTTCTACCATTTATGGGTTTATATCTTTTTAAATGAGAACTTCTATGGGTACTTCCTCCTGTCTTGCTTCTTTATCTTTTATCTAAACTGATTATGAGAATGAACATATTAAGTAAGTCTCATCTGCCCTACATAACTCAATGTAAATGGATTTGTTGGATCCATTATTCAAAGGAGATTTTAAAAGGGAGAATGAAAAGAAGATACCAGGCTGACAAAAAAAATAAAGGAGATAAGAGATCCCTTAGAGGAAAAAAGACACATCCAATAGAAGATAAGCTTTATTTGTATGGGCCTGAGAATGAGATCCAATGAGGGTTACTATGATCTTCCTTATGGACAAATAGAAAATCACTCAGATATGCACCCACTTATATAAGACCATGGCTACTGGTACTGTTAATGCCTTTAACAGTATTTGATGTCAATGAACTCTAGGCATTTTCCCAATAAAATGCCTTGTGAAAGGATTTGCTGAATAGGTAGAAGTCTTTCTGAGAGATTTGAAAGGGAAATAATTGTATGGTGAGCATGTAAATGGAAGGAATTAAGAACTCTTTCTCCATAATGGCAGTAGACATGATGACGTGAGGCATCATCCCCTTTCACAGATCTAAACCTGGAAAAGATTTTCAGGATTTGGTCTCCAAACGCAAGTCCTCAGTCCTTTCGACACTTCTCTCAGCCATAGTCACTGTGAAAGGAGTCAAGTGGCTCGCAAGGAGCCCCCTAAAATGCTAGTGGTGGTATTGGTGCAGAGATGAGAATGATTAGGCTTCTCCATGGGTATGTGGAAAGCCTTGTCTATTGCCTCTGAGGACAACGGATGGACTCCACTTAAGTTTGAGAGACAAATTGGGCATGCAAAATTGGCATTTTTCCATTGTTATTTCCTAGAAATCATAATCGTTAATCAATTTTAAAAATGGCTTTAGAATGCCTGGAAACAAATCATTATCTAATGCTGTATTCTGTGTGTTTCTTCTTTGTCATCCCTTCAGCAATAATTTCAGTCTCTACCTTAGCGGTTTCTTTGGCTCCAGTGGAAGACTCGTATCATCTCACTGAAGCTTGTTGTCCATTGATTAGGACCCCAGGACCTAATCAGTCTTTTTGTGCCAGCCTTTTTGGCTCATGATTGTGGCACCATTCCCGAAGTATAAAAATTGAGCCAATTTGGCACAGAGATGAACCAAGTTGTGAAATGAATTCGTGCTTGAAACTTGAGTAGGCTTACCCTGAGGATATCCTTGGTTTCACCAACATTAAAATACAATACGTCCTTCACTTCAGTGGTCAAAGTCAAGGGTGTGTTCCACATTTCCGTGTAAATGCTGTCCCAGATTCCAGCTGGGTATGTTGTAATGTAGGTGATGACAGTTCCTTGCCCCCAATCATTCACCTCAATTTGCACTTGGGCATCTGTTACATATTTGGTCTGTTCCTTTTATTATTGTTATTATTGCTCCATGTCAAGAAGAGTATCTAGACAGAATATTGACTTGCCAGTTGCTAAAAGTGCAGCTGGTACTGTTAATGCCTTTAACAGTATTTGATGTCAATGAACTCTAGGCATTTTCCCAATAAAATGCCTTGTGAAAGGATTTGCTGAATAGGTAGAAGTCTTTCTGAGAGATTTGAAAGGGAAATAATTGTATGGTGAGCATGTAAATGGAAGGAATTAAGAACTCTTTCTCCATAATGGCAGTAGACATGATGACGTGAGGCATCATCCCCTTTCACAGATCTAAACCTGGAAAAGATTTTCAGGATTTGGTCTCCAAACGCAAGTCCTCAGTCCTTTCGACACTTCTCTCAGCCATAGTCACTGTGAAAGGAGTCAAGTGGCTCGCAAGGAGCCCCCTAAAATGCTAGTGGTGGTATTGGTGCAGAGATGAGAATGATTAGGCTTCTCCATGGGTATGTGGAAAGCCTTGTCTATTGCCTCTGAGGACAACGGATGGACTCCACTTAAGTTTGAGAGACAAATTGGGCATGCAAAATTGGCATTTTTCCATTGTTATTTCCTAGAAATCATAATCGTTAATCAATTTTAAAAATGGCTTTAGAATGCCTGGAAACAAATCATTATCTAATGCTGTATTCTGTGTGTTTCTTCTTTGTCATCCCTTCAGCAATAATTTCAGTCTCTACCTTAGCGGTTTCTTTGGCTCCAGTGGAAGACTCGTATCATCTCACTGAAGCTTGTTGTCCATTGATTAGGACCCCAGGACCTAATCAGTCTTTTTGTGCCAGCCTTTTTGGCTCATGATTGTGGCACCATTCCCGAAGTATAAAAATTGAGCCAATTTGGCACAGAGATGAACCAAGTTGTGAAATGAATTCGTGCTTGAAACTTGAGTAGGCTTACCCTGAGGATATCCTTGGTTTCACCAACATTAAAATACAATACGTCCTTCACTTCAGTGGTCAAAGTCAAGGGTGTGTTCCACATTTCCGTGTAAATGCTGTCCCAGATTCCAGCTGGGTATGTTGTAATGTAGGTGATGACAGTTCCTTGCCCCCAATCATTCACCTCAATTTGCACTTGGGCATCTGTTACATATTTGGTCTGTTCCTTTTATTATTGTTATTATTGCTCCATGTCAAGAAGAGTATCTAGACAGAATATTGACTTGCCAGCAATAATAGCTAAAATGTGCAGCTTCACACTAAGAGAGAAAGTGGTTTAACACAAAGCTCAGGTTTGGGGAATAGTTTTGGAGTTCATTGAACCAAGATATGAGGCAAGGACATTCTTGCGTTGCCTTATAAAGAAAGGGAAAATTTTATCTAAAATAGTTAAATTAGCCTTCCTTAAGAAAAACTAATCTAGCCAAAAAATGATTTAACTGGAATTAGGGTACAGTTAGGTTGTTCTCAGAAAGGAAAACAGGTGAGAATTTTCTAAAGATGTCAGGAGGTAATAAGAGATTCACTAAGGTTAGGATTGGAAGATCTAGTGGGTGAAATTTGGGTTGAGGTTGAAATGATTAAACCAGAGAATCATAAAATGTTAATGGAAGAAGAAATCCTAGAGATGATGGTGTTCAACTCCTCATTTTGCAGATAAATAAATGGAGACCTACAGTGGTAACGTGGTTGGGTGAAGGTCAAGCCGAAATATTGGCTAAGCTGAAACCAGAAACCACTTCTCCCCTCCCACACCCCCTGAAAAATCTTTATACGACTATATAATATCTGTCTCACACACAGAGAGAAAAGTTCAGTTGAGATAGAAACACATATATCTTGGATTATTTTTATCAGTCAAGGTACACTTAGAAAAGCAGAAACCATGCTAAGTATTTGAAAGAGTGGATTTAATACAAAGACTGAATTATGAAGTTACTGGAAGAGAACAAGAACAAAAAGGTTGCTACAATAACCAGGTACTAGAGACTTCAGGAAGCAGTTACACCCTAGGATTGAGAGAAGTAAAGAGGGAATGGAACATTTGAAACCGAGGAGATAGGAAGAGAAAGTCTTCTGCCTCCCCATCTCAGAATGAAGAGCAGAGGAGAAATGTCTATACATGTATCCATTTACTAAGTACTTTATTCTGAAAATACAAAAATGAATAGGAGAGAGGGAGATTTCACAGGTACTTTGGGAACCCAAAAGAGGATCTTCTCAAGAATCATTTTTAAGACCTGATTTAGGACAATGATCAACAGGCCCACCAACTCAACACAGATCCCCCAAACTTGAAAGGTAATTGTAGACATAGTAAGTGTTAAAATAAAAACATAAAGGGGTTATCTAATAGAAAGTAGGAGGACAGGGAGAAGCTGATCAAGGAAGGTCTCTCTGGACAGGTAGCACTTGAAGTAAGTCTTAGAGGGAAAAAAAAAGGAACAAGAATGGAAAAATAAGTACAAAGGCCCTGAGGCAGGATCAAGTTTAGTGAGTTCCAAGACCTTAGAGAGAGCCAGAACTGCTAAAGTGTGGTCAGAAGGCAGAAGAGCAGTACAGTAGAGTAGACTGTATTTGAAAAATATTGATTTCTCCAACCCCATCTCCATGGGGGAAGTGTATTTTCCTGTCACTTGGTCATGTGACTTGCTCTGACCAATGGTATTGACGTTTTCTCCTCTAGTTGTGCTGTCTTTTTATCCTCCAGCATTTTACCCTACGAATAGCATGTTCAGGATAGCTGCTGGCCCAGGGAGGATGAGTGATACTGGAAGATCGAGACAAAATCTATGGCTTGGAGACAAGCCCAGCCAAGCCCAGCTTAGATCAGCAGGCTCCAGCCAATTGACTGGTGTTGAGAGAATGCTTATTATGGCACCTCACTGAAATGTACTATATACTATACAGTGGTAACTAACACACTGGTACAAAATAAAATTAGAGAAATGCTCAGAGGCCTTGAAAGCCACAGTAAGGGGTTCATATTTTTGAGAATCTGAGTTTCTTTTAACACAATTATGGGACCTTAAAGCAAAATTCTGTTTGTTAAATGAATATGTTCTGTGTAGCATGTTGACGTTAACTCTCAGAGTTAAAAAGCTATGAGGATCTAAGTGGCAGCCACCATGATTTTGATCAATCACACCTTAATTCAGTCAAAAGTACAAAAAAATAGTCCAATTTCAGGCAGCTGTCAAAATGTTAGGAGACTCAATCTACTTAAGCAGGATCAGTGATGCTGTTTTTGCAGCACAGCATGGAATAGGTAAAGTGGGCTTTGCAAACAGAATGAAGAGCAGAGGAGAAATGTCTATACATGTATCCATTTACTAAGTACTTTATTCTGAAAATACAAAATGAATAGGAGAGGAGATTTCACAGGTACTTTGGGAACCCAAAGAGGATCTTCTCAAGAATCATTTTTAAGACCTGATTTAGGACAATGATCAACAGGCCCACCAACTCAACACAGATCCCCCAAACTTGAAAGGTAATTGTAGACATAGTAAGTGTTAAAATAAAAACATAAAGGGGTTATCTAATAGAAAGTAGGAGGACAGGGAGAAGCTGATCAAGGAAGGTCTCTCTGGACAGGTAGCACTTGAAGTAAGTCTTAGAGGGAAAAAAAAAGGAACAAGAATGGAAAAATAAGTACAAAGGCCCTGAGGCAGGATCAAGTTTAGTGAGTTCCAAGACCTTAGAGAGAGCCAGAACTGCTAAAGTGTGGTCAGAAGGCAGAAGAGCAGTACAGTAGAGTAGACTGTATTTGAAAAATATTGATTTCTCCAACCCCATCTCCATGGGGGAAGTGTATTTTCCTGTCACTTGGTCATGTGACTTGCTCTGACCAATGGTATTGACGTTTTCTCCTCTAGTTGTGCTGTCTTTTTATCCTCCAGCATTTTACCCTACGAATAGCATGTTCAGGATAGCTGCTGGCCCAGGGAGGATGAGTGATACTGGAAGATCGAGACAAAATCTATGGCTTGGAGACAAGCCCAGCCAAGCCCAGCTTAGATCAGCAGGCTCCAGCCAATTGACTGGTGTTGAGAGAATGCTTATTATGGCACCTCACTGAAATGTACTATATACTATACAGTGGTAACTAACACACTGGTACAAAATAAAATTAGAGAAATGCTCAGAGGCCTTGAAAGCCACAGTAAGGGGTTCATATTTTTGAGAATCTGAGTTTCTTTTAACACAATTATGGGACCTTAAAGCAAAATTCTGTTTGTTAAATGAATATGTTCTGTGTAGCATGTTGACGTTAACTCTCAGAGTTAAAAAGCTATGAGGATCTAAGTGGCAGCCACCATGATTTTGATCAATCACACCTTAATTCAGTCAAAAGTACAAAAAAATAGTCCAATTTCAGGCAGCTGTCAAAATGTTAGGAGACTCAATCTACTTAAGCAGGATCAGTGATGCTGTTTTTGCAGCACAGCATGGAATAGGTAAAGTGCCAAACAGAGTACATGGTGTACAGGAAAACAAAAAAGTAAAGCCCAGTACCTGGGAGATGCCTGGAAAGAATAAGGCAGATGATCTAGGAAGGTTATGCAGGTGGAGACAGAGGAATCTCCAGTTCCCAGCTAGGCTCCAGCCCTAGAAGGAGGCAGGCTGAAGCACAAAGAGGTTCAGCATTTGAAAGAGTAACTCCTAATAATTCTATGGAGGTCCCCAGTGCTTCAGCCGTCTTGCAAGGAGTGATCAGAGGCCACAGGAGAAAAGTAACGAACTACACCAAGGGGCACTGGCAGCGTCTTGCTCTGATGGTAATTCTCTGCCAGCAGCTAGCCTTTACATCTCTGGGCATTTTTCCTTTCCTTACTTTCAAGTATCTTTCAACCCTTTGTCTACTAAGAACTTTTGGTTTTCTTTGGTGAACTTCACATCTCTTTTCAATGCACACAATCCCAGTTCATTCCAGTTCCCGTGTCATTAGGTATAGTCAATCCCAGCCAGATAAATTGCTTCAGGGATGAGCACATGATTTACTCTAGACCAACGCATATTACCTGGAATGTAACCTGGAGTGGTGAGGAATGAGATATTCTCTCTGCTGAGGTTGTAACTTGGAACTGTTGCAAGGCCAATTTGTTACCACTTAGGAAGAAACTACCCAGGAATAAAGTCAACAGAGAACCAAAAGATTCATTGTGCCAAAGATACTTTGGCAACGTTATCTGAACACCTGAATCTAGCTGCTCCTGAAGATGTTGTTATCCTAAGACTTTCAGTTACAGAAGCCAAAACATTTCCTTTTCTGATGCAAGGTTGTTCAGAGTTTTCTATCACTTACAGCCACTTTGAAAGAGTAACTCCTAATAATTCTATCTTTCTATCATTTAATTCTGCACTTTCTATCATTTAAAGCCACTTTGCCCCTCTGAAACCCTCTCTACTCTCATCTGTAAATTGATGGCTCCTAAGACTTCCTTCAAATTGAAAGAGACTTCAGACTTCGATTGTGAGACAGAACAAAACAATTCATGGAGATTGTCCACATCCTTCTCCGAAGAAAGTCAAGTGACCACCAGTACATGCTCCCTTCCTTTCATCCTCCTTTGAATGAGGACGGCTTCCTCCTTGCTAGAGAAAAGTCTTAGTCAACCCACATGATAAATAAATGGAGAAAATGGAAGAGGAAAGTAGAAGACGAAAGCGGGGCTGGCCTGGAATTGAGAGAGGTTTTGTGAAAGCTTGTGGGGACACTTGCACAAGAACCTGTGCAGAGTGTGGTGGATACAGACAGAAGCCAAAGCTTCCTAGGTCAGTGGTTATGGGCCCACATCTGACTTCTGAAAAGCTCCAGTCAAGGATTTGGCTGAATTCCACAGGACTGTGTTTTTTTGATCATCAGTGCTCTCTAAGGCCGAGTCCCAGAAGGAATGAGTTTTGAAAGGTCTTTGGGGACCACCACTCTCTCTCAGTCACTGGGACCCCTCCCTCCTCCAGGCGTATGGTGGTGGATCCTGAGCAGAGCTGCATATGACACCAGGGAGCAAAGGAAGGCACTCTCACCTGAGTAGCTGTGTCTGTGGAATGCCAATGAATGAACGGTTGGGAGATTATTCTTAGGTTTCCCAGCTGTCATATGGGCTGAAAAAATCAATTGATGGATGAGCGGTTTAGCCACCTCTGTGGTTCAGCATTTGTAGTGGCACTTACCTAGTTGTTCCAGACATTTGAACAAATAAATTGGATTGAATACTTGGTCACTGATCAATGGCTCAGAGCTCAACCATCACTCTGAGTGCAGCACCTGGGACACAATGGTCACCAGTGCTTCCGACGAGGCTCTGCAGGAGCATCTTCCACTACTGAGTCACTTTTACAAAGCTAGTCAGTAAGACAGTTGCATTACTAAGAAATTACACGGAAAATGCCTGAGTAAGATTGTGTGGGTATTTAAAAGATGAGTACCTTTATTAAGACCAAATTAAAGGTCTCAAGAAGAGATTGACTTTCTGAGAAATGGGTTAATGAGTCTTCTGAGAGCACATCCTGAGTTGACTTATTTTGGTGCTGAAAACCCTCCAGCTATTTTACCAGTTTCTAGACAGAACAAAACAATTCATGGAGATTGTCCACATCCTTCTCCGAAGAAAGTCAAGAGCAACCAGTACATGCTCCCTTCCTTTCATCCTCCTTTGAATGAGGACGGCTTCCTCCTTGCTAGAGAAAAGTCTTAGTCAACCCACATGATAAATAAATGGAGAAAATGGAAGAGGAAAGTAGAAGACGAAAGCGGGGCTGGCCTGGAATTGAGAGAGGTTTTGTGAAAGCTTGTGGGGACACTTGCACAAGAACCTGTGCAGAGTGTGGTGGATACAGACAGAAGCCAAAGCTTCCTAGGTCAGTGGTTATGGGCCCACATCTGACTTCTGAAAAGCTCCAGTCAAGGATTTGGCTGAATTCCACAGGACTGTGTTTTTTTGATCATCAGTGCTCTCTAAGGCCGAGTCCCAGAAGGAATGAGTTTTGAAAGGTCTTTGGGGACCACCACTCTCTCTCAGTCACTGGGACCCCTCCCTCCTCCAGGCGTATGGTGGTGGATCCTGAGCAGAGCTGCATATGACACCAGGGAGCAAAGGAAGGCACTCTCACCTGAGTAGCTGTGTCTGTGGAATGCCAATGAATGAACGGTTGGGAGATTATTCTTAGGTTTCCCAGCTGTCATATGGGCTGAAAAAATCAATTGATGGATGAGCGGTTTAGCCACCTCTGTGGTTCAGCATTTGTAGTGGCACTTACCTAGTTGTTCCAGACATTTGAACAAATAAATTGGATTGAATACTTGGTCACTGATCAATGGCTCAGAGCTCAACCATCACTCTGAGTGCAGCACCTGGGACACAATGGTCACCAGTGCTTCCGACGCAGGCTCTGCAGGAGCATCTTCCACTACTGAGTCACTTTTACAAAGCTAGTCAGTAAGACAGTTGCATTACTAAGAAATTACACGGAAAATGCCTGAGTAAGATTGTGTGGGTATTTAAAAGATGAGTACCTTTATTAAGACCAAATTAAAGGTCTCAAGAAGAGATTGACTTTCTGAGAAATGGGTTAATGAGTCTTCTGAGAGCACATCCTGAGTTGACTTATTTTGGTGCTGAAAACCCTCCAGCTATCTACCAGTTTCTATCAATTTCAGTAGAAAGCCCTGTTATTCATGATCCTCTATGAGCTGGTGCAAGCACAGCTTTCTAGTCTGGGACCTTCTAGACTTGCTAGTCGCTTAACTCCTCAAACTGTAGACTAAATTGGGTTTACATGTAGATGTGCTTTTCTTTCCCAGAAGGTGGCAAGTGAAAAGATCTACAACTGGTATCCAATTCTAGAAAGAATAAAAGAACTAAAGAGCTTAAAAACCATTGCTCCATGCCAGGGGTCTGTGAACCCAGATGGGAAAAGGTGAATCTTCATTTTTGCTAATCTCTAACTGAAATTTATCATTTCTTTCGATTGTGATGTAGGCAAAAAAAAAAAAAAACAAAAAACACAGTAAGTGATTACAGCATCTATGGTTTTGATTTCAGTAGAAATTGTAGATCTTTCCCTATAACATTGCTGGTATGGCAGATGTCTCAAAATATCACACATGCTTATCATTGCTTCAAAATTATGGTAGTACTTAGACTTACCACTAGATCTAATCATTGAATGTATTAGTCCAAGAGCAGAGTTTTTTTTTTCTCTTTTTATCATATTCCCTAAATTTTTTAAATATTTATTTTGATACCTGTTTTAAACATAAGTTTTTGGTATTTAAAAATTTTTTATTATTTTAAAAAATTTTGGCCTCTTTCATCGGTTTTTATTTATTTATTTTCATCTATCTTTATTCTCTGGCCTGTGCTGGCCTCCCACTGCAGTGGCCTTACCCACCGCAGAGCACAGGCTCTGGTCTCATGCGCTTTGCAACCCTCTGCACTCCAGAGCACTGGCTCGCAATTGGACACACTGGTCCAACCACTCTGTGGCATATGGGATCCTCCCAGGCTAGGGATTGAGCTGGTGCCCCCTGCATTGCAAGGTGGACTCTTTACCCATTGGACCACCAGGGAAGCCCAATTTTTGGTATTTTCAATGTAATTAAAAGCACTACTATAGATAAATTAGATAACTAATGAAAACCTACTACAGAACTCTACTCAATACTCCTTGATGATATAAATGGGAGGGGATCAAAAAAGAGGAGATGTGTGTGTGTGTGTGTGTGTGTGTGTGTGTGTGTGTGTGCGTGTGCATGAGATATATATATATATATGTATATATATATATATGATGTATATAACCAATTCATTCTCATGTATAGCAGAAAATAACACAGCATTATAAAGCAGCTATATTCCAATAAAAATTATTAAAGCAAAACTTATTCTTCCATTAAAAAAATAAAATAAAATATTAGTCTGTACCCATAGCCAAATCACATGACACAGAAAAAAAAAGATTAAGAACTTTTGATCTGAACTTACTGTCTCCAACTGTCTGTCCAGGCTAAAACATCTCCTAGTTTGACAAGTATTCCAAGCTTTCTGATTACAGCACTTTTGGTCCATCTGTTTGTGCCAAATCCTGCCCACCTTCAAGGACCATTTTAAGTTCTCCTTCATATAGGAGCCTTTTGTTTTCAACCACCAGAGATGAGACTGATCCACCCTTTGATACTATACTGCCACGTACTTTCACTTCTCCTATGTTGTTCTAAATTAAAAGCTTGGCAACCTAGCCAAGTCCCACATGAGAGAAGAGTGTGTTTACTTACACCAGCCAGTCTGGATCTGAATCCTGTCTGCATTCATTTCTTAGGGCTGTATTAAAGTTACCATAGTCTGGGTGGCTTTGTCTCCTCACAGTTCTAAGTGCTAGAAAGCTCAGGTCAAGGTGTCGGCAGCATTAGTTTTTCTATCTCCTTGACTTGTAGATGGCCATCTTCTTCCAGTGTCTTCACGTGGTCTTCCTTTTCTACCTATTACATTCTGAGGTACTGGGGTCAGGACTTCAGCATATGACTTTTAGATGGACACAGTTCAACCCACAGCACGGTGTATACCACAACCCAGGTATTCTACCTTAGGAAAAGTTCTCAGCATCTCTATTAACCTTGTTCACTGGCCTGTAGAATGAGAATAATAGTGGAACTCACTTCATATAAGTTGTAGGAAGGGAATGAGTTATCTCCCACAGAGCACCAGGAACAGTTCCTGGAACATGGCAGCGAAGTCAGGGAGAGTCATTTCCTTCACACTTGCTGGAAAGTTCCTAGAAGGCAAAATGACTTCATAGTCATCTCTTTTATTGTTCCTAGGACATTGCTAATAATATAATAAATATATTTTCAGTTGGACACAATTAATAAAAGACAGAGATACTGACAAAACACGATAAGCTGCATACAGCTCAGAGAAAAACTAACCTCATTTTTTTCTTGCATTTCGAGAACCAAAGCCCCTTTTGAAAATACTAACACTAGTATGCAGTCTAACTGCCTATGCAACAGCACTTAAACCCTACAAGAAAGGTCTTCTCTCTACAGGAATCGCAAGGGTCAGAGGTCTTGCTTCTGCAATAAATTTAAACAAGGGATGTTATCCAAATTTTGTAACCCAAGTAAAAGGAAAATTCTCAGATCACTGGGGATATCTTCATATTGAACATGGTTCCAATTTTATCCTATTAAGCTTAAATGAATAGACTACTTTGGGGATACAGATGATGTTATAGGAAATAGAAAACACTCTGAGAACTCAGTGTAAAAACCACTTACTTCAATTGTTTCTACTCGTTTTTAATACAATACATATATGCTTACAAGGCCAGTCTATGCTTAATGGAAAATTTGGAAAGACATTTCATTTTGTGAGAATTTCAGTTGATGGGCTGCCATGGAATTAGCTTTATTTTGTGAGATTGCCTTATAATTATTAGGAACTGGCTCTACATGGCTTCCTTAAGTGAATCTGAGTTCTGTGAAAATAATTTTCCTAATGTTTGCATAACATAGTTTAAACAACAACAACAACAAAAAGACCTTAAGATGTTAAATGTAATAATATTTTATTTCATATTCTTATTTTAATAGTGCTTTTGGCCGTAAGTCCTTCATTACTACCATTTTATTTCCCTTTATGTTTGATCCCCAATCATAAAATACTCTGAACATGATTGGATTCTGAACTGAGCTGGTCTCTGGTGCAATAACATTCATGACTCCTCTCTGTGTGAGCAGTGAGGAACAGGCAGAGAGGAAGGGAAGAAGTCCCTTTTCTCGCTGTGGGAATGAGCTCTGGGAATGCGCTGTAAAGAACAATCTTTTCTGGATTTTTATTTTCCTGGAACATGGCAGCGAAGTTCACCTTCACACTTGCTGGAAAGTTCCTAGAAGGCAAAATGACTTCATAGTCATCTCTTTTATTGTTCCTAGGACATTGCTAATAATATAATAAATATATTTTCAGTTGGACACAATTAATAAAAGACAGAGATACTGACAAAACACGATAAGCTGCATACAGCTCAGAGAAAAACTAACCTCATTTTTTTCTTGCATTTCGAGAACCAAAGCCCCTTTTGAAAATACTAACACTAGTATGCAGTCTAACTGCCTATGCAACAGCACTTAAACCCTACAAGAAAGGTCTTCTCTCTACAGGAATCGCAAGGGTCAGAGGTCTTGCTTCTGCAATAAATTTAAACAAGGGATGTTATCCAAATTTTGTAACCCAAGTAAAAGGAAAATTCTCAGATCACTGGGGATATCTTCATATTGAACATGGTTCCAATTTTATCCTATTAAGCTTAAATGAATAGACTACTTTGGGGATACAGATGATGTTATAGGAAATAGAAAACACTCTGAGAACTCAGTGTAAAAACCACTTACTTCAATTGTTTCTACTCGTTTTTAATACAATACATATATGCTTACAAGGCCAGTCTATGCTTAATGGAAAATTTGGAAAGACATTTCATTTTGTGAGAATTTCAGTTGATGGGCTGCCATGGAATTAGCTTTATTTTGTGAGATTGCCTTATAATTATTAGGAACTGGCTCTACATGGCTTCCTTAAGTGAATCTGAGTTCTGTGAAAATAATTTTCCTAATGTTTGCATAACATAGTTTAAACAACAACAACAACAAAAAGACCTTAAGATGTTAAATGTAATAATATTTTATTTCATATTCTTATTTTAATAGTGCTTTTGGCCGTAAGTCCTTCATTACTACCATTTTATTTCCCTTTATGTTTGATCCCCAATCATAAAATACTCTGAACATGATTGGATTCTGAACTGAGCTGGTCTCTGGTGCAATAACATTCATGACTCCTCTCTGTGTGAGCAGTGAGGGAACAGGCAGAGAGGAAGGGAAGAAGTCCCTTTTCTCGCTGTGGGAATGAGCTCTGGGAATGCGCTGTAAAAGAACAATCTTTTCTGGATGATTTTTCTAGAATACATCCTTTTCCCCTCTCTGATCTGACTTTCTCAACTCTCTAAAGATAGTTTGTTTGTAAAATGCTAAATAAAATACTATTGAGTCATTTCTTTTTCAATTGTAACATGTTTTTAGCAAGATTGAGAAGACCAGGGTGTCTACACAGAAATCTCTGAGTGAAACCTCAACAGAGACTCCTGGAACTAGAGCCAGAAGCTGATCTGCCTGGAAGAAGACCCCCAAGAAGTTACCTCCAGACTGCACAGGATCCTCCTGCCAGCATTAAGTTGAACTAATGAAGCCATTCCATAGGGTTCTTTGCACCATGTCCATATCATTGAAATGCACAGTATCTGTGTGGATGAGATTCAGACTTCACCATCTCCTTGTAACTTTTATCAGCTTCTGAAATACAAATTGAAAATAAGAGGGTCTACGTCCTTCTCTAACTCTATTTCTATACAGGTGGTAAGAAGTAAGGATGCAGCAGGCAGCCTCTAACATGGCCCCCAATGATTCTTTCTCCTGGCTTTCACATCCTTGTGTATCTGTCCCTTTGCAATATGGACTGAACTTAGTGATTTGTGAATAAAATATGGCAGAACTATTGGGAAGTGAGATTCATTTCTGAGATCAGGTTACAGGAAAACTAGCTTCCCTACTGGATGTACTCTCTCTTGTTCTTTCATGGATGACTCACCCACCACAAACTCAGTCACCACATCATGCAGTGACCCTATAGAGTCTTTTCCTGACTTTAGACTTGAACTAAAACCTTGGCTTTTCTTGGGTCAGTCTGTCAGCATCACATGGGGAAGGCCCAATGCTGGTTCACTACCAACTAATCATGTGAGAGTGCTTAGAAGCAGCGTGTGTTGCACAGGGGTCTCCAGCAAAACAGACCCAATAGTGTGGGAGTGTAGATTTATTATAATGAATCAGCGTATGTGATTATGGAGGCTGAGAAGCCCCAGGATCTGCCATATCAGCAAGCTGAAGACCCAGAAGAATGGGTCATGCAATTCCAGTCCAGAGCACCAGAAGAACAAATGATGTTAAGTTCTCCTCCAAAAGCTTGTTGGCTGACCCAGAAAGACCCAACGTTTTGGTTCTAGTCTAAAGGCAGGGAAAGACTGCTATTTCAGTTCAAGGCAATCAGGCAGGAGGAGTTTCCCTCACTTATGGGAAGGTCAGTCACTGACTCAATGGACATGAATTTGAGCAAACTCCAGAGATGTAAAGGACAGGAAAGCCAGGCATGCTGCAGTCTATGGGATTGCAAAGAGGCAGACACAACTTAGCAGCTGAACACATAGTCTTTTCAGGACTTCAACTTGTTGGATGAGGCCCACCCACATTAGACTTTAATCTCATTCAATAATACCCTCAACTTCAGACCTCAACTGGTTGAATAAGGCACATCCAGAAGACTGATTGACCAAGTATCTGCCCTAGTCCACTTGACACATAAAATTAACCCCTGTGGTATTTCTGGGTGACAACAGTCACGGTCAACAGATTGACAGTAACTTCAGCAAGACCTAGGCAGAATTCCCACAAATGACTTTTCTTATTTTACATATATCTCAAATATTGAATGGGACCAGAGATTTAAATATTTACCCAATATTCAACTTTGGCTGGGCATCCTATATTTTTATGTGCTAAATTTAGCAACCCTACACCTTGACCAAGAGGCACCAGACACGCATGCTCTTTTAGCTTTTTGCAATGACCAGAAAATGTGAGGTGACAAATGCTTGCTATTTTCAGGCACCATATTTTGCAGTAATTTGGTATGCAGCTATTACAAAGGGGCATTTGTAACAGAAGTAACAGCATATTAGGCCAGGATAAAGACACACAGTGTGATTGTAGTTACCGGCAGAGCCAATGTGGGTCCAAGTTATTTTTTTTTTTCATGTTTTGGACTTGGCTGGAAAAGTACCCATTCACAGAACGTGCTATGTATGTGATGGGAGTGAGCTGTAGCCAAAAATTCCTGGGATCTCCCAAAGCCTGGGAGATAAGAAACTTCCTCACGTACAGAGATGGTACAGAGGGCAGTTTCTCAAAGTTTGACGTTCATTTGAATCTCCTGGTAATCTTGCCAAAATGCAAGTTCTGATGTAGTAGGTTTATGATGCGGTTACCTGTGGGGATCCTGGAATCAATCCCCCATCAGATACCCAGGAGCAACCTTATGTGCTTTCCTCTACCGCTGACCTGGCAGTTAGACGTTTGAATACAGAAAATTGTATCTGGCCTGGTGAGTTGGACATGAAGCAAGGTACCAAGAGTTAAGGATAAGTAAAGATAAGAGAAAATTATTAACCCTCATGCATTTAACTTTGAGGGGGAGATGTGCATCCACAGCCCAAATGGGCAGTCATGACACTGTCACCACCACATAGCGTGACTTTTAGTCAGTGATCCAGCAGGGCTAAAATATCCTCTATGTCCTGAATTCTGCAGCAGTTGCCATGGCAACACTCTGCTGCATTTAGGCTAGGAAAAGATGACAGTGAGATGCAGAGCATGTGTTTTTATTTCTTGGAAACTAAGGAAGGCTGGGGCCTGAGGGGAGCGTACCTCTGCTTCTGCCATGGGCAGGAATCACGTGGAAAGGTTGTTTGCCATCTTAGAAAGAGTTACTCTCTCACTGAAAAATAATCCAGATATGGATTTGACTTTTTCATGTTGGGAGACAAGGAGCGTTCGTTTAAGGGACAAGGCAGGATTTCATAACGATTAGGAAGCTACATATTTCTGGAATCTTTACATAGGAAGTTCAGTCAGGTGGTCCAATTAACCTGCAGCGTGTGCCTCGTCCTGAGAAGGCTCTTCCTACCCCCACTCAGCACTCTCTCAGTCTCAGTATGGATGTGGAAAACTTGGTAAGTGTGTAAGCCTAGCACTTCACAGGTGGTAAGGAACCCTCTCCACAGTGGATCCCTCATCGCAGGTTCAAGTTGCCACGATAGATGAAACAGAAAGCTCCTCATCCATTTGCGTCAGCCAGGCACTTGCTACATCTCCTGGGGATGGTCACTCATATTTATTTTTTTGGCATCAGTTTCCACATTTATTGCTTCCGCTTGATTAACACCCCCAGTTTATTAAGTGGGGATATTAATAAATACATATAGTGCTCTTCTGGTGAAGATAAAGGCAGATGTTCCACAAAAACACCTAGCATAGCTCCTGGAATGCACTAGGTAATCAGGAAATAATTGTCTCCTTTCTTTGTTTCCCTAAGGACCGCCCTGGGCTCAGCTAGCTATTCTTGCCCCTGAGAAACTGCCACCATCCAGAGTCTCATAAGGTTCCTCTGAGGGTGAAATATACTTTCCTCAGCCATCAGATAAGGTCTTAAGACTATTATTTCAGGGATTGTTATAATAGTCATCATAAGGGGACATCTAAAGACTTCCAAGCTTGTTACGTGGTTGGTTAACAAAATAGCTTATGTACTAGAGGACACATCTTCCAAGGTGGCCTGGTGGTAAACAGTCTGCCTGACAATGCAGGAGATATAAGAGATGCGGGTTTGATCCCTGGGTTGGGAAGATCCTCTGGAAGAGTAGATCCACACCAGTATTCGTGCCTCAAGAATCCCATGGACAGAGGAGCCTGGTGGACAATGGTCAAGCAAGTCACAAAGCGTAAGAAATGACTGAAGTGATTTAACAGAATGCAAAGACTTTCAAAATAGCAAATATTAAAGCATTTTGGCCAGAATTTTAAAACTAGCTCCCAAATCCTCTCTCCCTTTGAAATGGCAAAGAAAACACCAGCTGTACCTCACTCCATGGGCAGATACACTGCAAAGCCCCTTTACCCTTAGAACCCCCCCCAAGACTGTACTCTCTCCTAGAAGCTACATATTTCTGGAATCTTTACATAGGAAGTTCAGTCAGGTGGTCCAATTAACCTGCAGCGTGTGCCTCGTCCTGAGAAGGCTCTTCCTACCCCCACTCAGCACTCTCTCAGTCTCAGTATGGATGTGGAAAACTTGGTAAGTGTGTAAGCCTAGCACTTCACAGGTGGTAAGGAACCCTCTCCACAGTGGATCCCTCATCGCAGGTTCAAGTTGCCACGATAGATGAAACAGAAAGCTCCTCATCCATTTGCGTCAGCCAGGCACTTGCTACATCTCCTGGGGATGGTCACTCATATTTATTTTTTTGGCATCAGTTTCCACATTTATTGCTTCCGCTTGATTAACACCCCCAGTTTATTAAGTGGGGATATTAATAAATACATATAGTGCTCTTCTGGTGAAGATAAAGGCAGATGTTCCACAAAAACACCTAGCATAGCTCCTGGAATGCACTAGGTAATCAGGAAATAATTGTCTCCTTTCTTTGTTTCCCTAAGGACCGCCCTGGGCTCAGCTAGCTATTCTTGCCCCTGAGAAACTGCCACCATCCAGAGTCTCATAAGGTTCCTCTGAGGGTGAAATATACTTTCCTCAGCCATCAGATAAGGTCTTAAGACTATTATTTCAGGGATTGTTATAATAGTCATCATAAGGGGACATCTAAAGACTTCCAAGCTTGTTACGTGGTTGGTTAACAAAATAGCTTATGTACTAGAGGACACATCTTCCAAGGTGGCCTGGTGGTAAACAGTCTGCCTGACAATGCAGGAGATATAAGAGATGCGGGTTTGATCCCTGGGTTGGGAAGATCCTCTGGAAGAGTAGATCCACACCAGTATTCGTGCCTCAAGAATCCCATGGACAGAGGAGCCTGGTGGACAATGGTCAAGCAAGTCACAAAGCGTAAGAAATGACTGAAGTGATTTAACAGAATGCAAAGACTTTCAAAATAGCAAATATTAAAGCATTTTGGCCAGAATTTTAAAACTAGCTCCCAAATCCTCTCTCCCTTTGAAATGGCAAAGAAAACACCAGCTGTACCTCACTCCATGGGCAGATACACTGCAAAGCCCCTTTCCCTGACCCCTTTCATGACCAACTGCACCCACCCAAGAAGGATCTGTATTGAAGGTACAAAGAAGGTAGAGACAATAAGCAGCTAGCCTCTGATGTGCAATGTTTTGCCCTGGACCTTCATATTTTCCCAGGGACCTATCTGTGGGATCCAAGGCTCCATCATTAATCCTGTGGCCTCCTTACAGGTAAAGCCTACATCTCTTCCCCTTGACATTGGACTCGGATATGTGACTTGCTCAAATATGTGACTTGCACATAAACAGAAGTGACAGCGTGCTGGTTTCAAGCCTTATCTGTCACCATCAGAAGATCACTGCTGGGCAAGCTCTCTGGTCTCAAGAGGAGAACAAGAAGGAGAGTGAAGCTGTTGTGGCTCCTTCCCAGCCCTGAGGAGCAGAGCCAGCGAGCAGAGCCTGTCTGGGATTGATAGAGCCCTCACCTACCCACAGACAGGTGAGCCAGCCCATAGGAGGTGAAGGAGTTGCCCAAAAGTCCAGAGTGGACTCAGACAACCAGAGCTGATCCCAGTTACAGAAGGAAAAAGATTGCTGCCTTATGTCATTGAGTCTGTCTTACAACAGTAACTAGCAGAGCAATTGCTTCACCCACGACCAATTGCCTTGGACCATTTCCTCACAAAAGTAAAGAATACTCTGACAATATAAGTTCAATATATGATCCTATAATTATCTTAATCTTATATATTATTATGTTATATATAAAATATATATATGATGTATATATGAATTTCATATATATTTGTACTTTATTTTCATATATATAGTAAATGTACTTTATATGTTGCATATATATAATACATGTATAACACTGTGAAACACAGAATATATGATTATATATTATCTATACATATATAATATGTGTATTCTATTTTCATATATATATAATATATGTATTTAATATGCTGCATATATGTTATATATATATATATAATACATGTATATTTTGAAAAACATAAGATATGATTAGATGTTATCATACATATATTATGTGGTATTATATAAAATACATATATATATGAATATGTGTATTTCATATGCATACAACATATGCATTTTATTTTCACATGCATATAGCATAGATATTTCACATGTGGCATATGTTTAATATATACCACACATGTATAATACTATGACACACATAGAATGTATGATTAAATATTATCTTATATATATTAAGTGTAATATATAACAAACATATGCTACATACCAAGGCTCCATCATTAATCCTGTGGCCTCCTTACAGGTAAAGCCTACATCTCTTCCCTTGACATTGGACTCGGATATGTGACTTGCTCAAATATGTGACTTGCACATAAACAGAAGTGACAGCGTGCTGGTTTCAAGCCTTATCTGTCACCATCAGAAGATCACTGCTGGGCAAGCTCTCTGGTCTCAAGAGGAGAACAAGAAGGAGAGT